>JAKSZU010000018.1:28904306-30305556 GCA_026018925.1 Tupaia tana
TCCATTCTCCTCTCGGGATCTTGGGCATGCACGCACACGCACCCGGCGTGAGTTGTAAGCCACCAGGTCCGAGACGCGAACCGCGGTCAACTACGTGGGAGTCCAGCGACATAGCCATTACGCTAACTGCTGGTTCCCCCAGGAGAGGGTTTTTGAGATGGTCCTTGGCTCCATGTGCTTGTCTAAGTGACTGCAGGAGGCCATTTGCCACTGGGCTCTTAGACTGGGCGGTCTGGCCTCTGCCACTTCACAGTTGCTTTAGGCTCACACCTGTCTGCCTGCCGAGATGTATGCAGCCACCTGGGACCAGACCTCCCAGATACAGAGCAGTGGCCTTCCTCTGAGTCCTGGCAGGCCTTAGGGAGGCATCTGTATGGAGGGGGAATTACTCCAGACTCTTACTGTGAGGCACCTGCCTGAAGGATTGGCAGGAAAACTGGAGGGGACTCATGGAGACTGGGATGCCCTGGCCCAGGGATGGGGAACTAAGGTGGGGGGGGTGGGGTAGAGACAGCTGCCATCTCCTCTGCTTGGAGGAGCTGAGTGGCCAGCAGACTTTGGTTGGGTGTGAAGGAAGCAGGTCTCCCAGCAGCAAGCCTCCCACTTCCTAGATTTATGTCCCATGTGGAGTGCAGGAAGAACAGGAGAAAGATCAGGGAATGGCTGCTTGTTCCTACCTCATGCTCACACTTTCTCTCTTCCCTGCAGAACCAATCACTGGGGAAGGCAGAGCCTCCCTGGTATGGCTGGGACCCTACCTAGAAGAGCCCCCTGTCCTGTAGACAGAGCCTTGTAGTCTTTCTTGGTTAATGACTTGGGCTGTCTGACCAGTCCCTCTTCTGTGCCTTGTCTGAGGTCCTCGTGCATTCCTGAGATCGTGCAGCTTCTCTCTCTCTGGGTTGGGTCACCGTAAGTAGGAAACTGAAGCCATTACTTACCAAAACCTGTTTCATCTTCTCAAGCATGTCGGAAAGCTGGCAGCAACCAGCACAGTCTCCACCGCAGCAGCCGCAGCCGCCACAGCCCCAGCACCACGCGGAGCCACCACCAGCCCTGGCTGAACACACACTGCCCCCAGGCACAGCTGAGAACCCCCTGGGCTGCGCTGTCTATGGCATCCTCCTGCAGCCTGACCCAGGCCTGCAGCCCTCGCAACACGCAACCCTGCAGGCAGCAGGGGAGCCAGGCCCCAAGTGCGGAGTGTGTGGTCATGACCTGGCGCACCTGTCCAACCCACATGAGCACCAGTGCCTGGCGGGCCATGACCGCTCATTCCAGTGTACGCAGTGTCTGAAGATCTTCCACCAGGCTACTGACCTGCTGGAGCACCAGTGCGTGCAGGCTGAACAGAAGCCTTTCGTCTGCGGTGTCTGCAAGATGGGCTTCTCCCTGCTCACCCTCGCTGGCCCAGCACCACAGCGCGCACACTGGCCTTGTGAAATGCTCCATCTGTGAGAAGACCTACAAGCCAGCCGAGGCCGCGGAGCCGGGCACCACTGCTGCCCCATCGCTTCCTCAGGCACCCTCGTCAGCCCCTGCTGAACAGGCCGACAAGCCCTACAGCTGCTCCATCTGCCAGAAGCCCTTCAAGCACCTGTCCGAGCTCTCCCGGCATGAGCGGATCCACACGGGAGAGAAGCCATACAAGTGCACGCTGTGCGACAAGAGCTTCAGCCAGTCATCCCATCTGGTGCACCACAAGCGCACACACAGCTCCGAGCGGCCCCTACAAGTGCGCAGTGTGTGAGAAGACCTTCAAGCACCGCTCTCACCTGGTCCGCCACATGTACGCGCACTCTGGCGAGCACCACCTATTCCGCTGCAACGTGTGCGAGCTGCATTTCAAAGAGTCGTCGGAGCTGCTGCAGCACCCGTGCACGCCAAGCGGCGAGAGGCCCTTCCGCTGTGGTGAGTGCCAGAAGGCCTTCAAGCGGCCATCAGACCTGCGGCAGCACGAGCGCACACACAGCGCCGAGCGACCCTTCAAGTGCGACCTGTGTCCCATGGGCTTCAAGCAGCAGTACGCGCTGATGCGGCACCGGCGCACGCACAAGACCGAGGAGCCCTTCAAGTGTGGCCTGTGTGAGAAAGGCTTCGGGCAGCCCAGCCACCTGCTCTACCACCAGCACGTGCATACCCTGGAGACTCTCTTCAAGTGCCCCATGTGCCAGAAGGGCTTTGACCAGTCGGCCGAACTGCTGCGGCACAAGTGCCTGCCGGGTGTGGCCGAGCGGCCCTTTAAGTGCCCCGTGTGCAACAAGGCCTACAAGCGGGCATCAGCCCTGCAAAAGCACCAGCTGGCCCACTGTGCCGCAGCTGAGAAGCCCCTGCGCTGCACCCTCTGTGAGCGCCGTTTCTTCTCCTCCTCTGAGTTTGTGCAGCACCGCTGCGACCCAGCCCGGGAGAAGCCGCTCAAGTGCTCGGACTGCGAGAAGCGCTTCAAGTACGCGTCAGACCTGCAGCGGCACCGACGGGTGCACACTGGCGAGAAGCCCTACAAGTGTCCCAACTGCGACAAGGCCTTCAAGCAGCGTGAGCATCTCAATAAGCACCAGGGCGTGCACGCCCGCGAGCAGCAGTTCAAGTGCGTGTGTGTGGAGAGCGCTTCCTGGACGTGGCCCTGCTGCAGGGAGCACAGCGCCCAGCATAGCGCTGCGGCTGCTGCTGCAGAGGGGGCCTACCAGGTAGCGGCCTGCCTGCCCTGAATCCCTGCCGTGGCTCTTACCAGCCTGCCCGGAGTCCACGCCATGGCCGCCAGACCCAGTCCAGCCTAGCCTCCTTTTTCTGTCTTGCACCAAGCGTCCCACCCCAGCTCGGAGTTCTGAGGCCTTGGGTGTGAGGACAGAAGGAGTACTGGGTAGGTGGAGGGTGTGGGTGCTCAGCCCTCCTGACATCAGCCTAGCAGGTTGCTGTGATGGTCCTGAACCTCTCTCCCATTACTGGATTTGCTTTCTTGAGAGCCGCCAGTCTCCCTTATCTCTGGGTGACTGGAACCAGGCTAGAAGTCTGGTGGCCTCACCCTGTCCCACACATGGGGTGATGCCAGCCCATCCTTGCCCCAACTTTTCAGGCTTCTTGGAAACCAGATAGGTTAGGAAAGAGGGTGGTCAAGGAGAAGAGAGGACCTGGGCCCAAGAGGCAGGCTCTCAAGCTACTGTTTGGGAAGAAGGCCAGCTTTATGGTCCTGAGGGCCAAAGAGCAGACCATGAGACACAGTCGTCTGTCGCTCCGGCCACGATGATGAGCCCCCCCTGGGTGGGACATACAGGATGGGGGTCTTTGGGTTGAGTCTACCTGGAGAGCAGTGGGCCCAGCCAGAAGAGGGACAGCAGAGAAGTCCCTGTGACACCCTCAGCTAGGGACGGTGCCATCTGTAGGGAGAGGAGGAAAGGCAGCCTGTCTTGCTGAGGGTGAATCCTGCAGTTTGGGAAGCACCCCGCCCACCCCTGCAGTGAGCTGTGGTGGGGAACGTTCCCTCGTTCTCCGTCAGACAGAACTGCTGGTGTGTAAGGGCAGTGTTAGCCCACCCAGGCTGGAGGAACAGGACCAAGCCAGTGCCCTCCCCAGCCGATGCAAACAAGTGTTCCCCTCCCCGAAATCGTGTGAACCAAAGCATCAGGGGCTCAGGTAACGGCCCCAATGAGCTCGCCCCATCCCTGCCTCAGTACCGAGACCAGGCCCAGGTACTGGTACCCAGGACGTGGGACTGGCCTCTGCCCCACAGTGTTTTCCTAGCCCCTGGGAATATCCACCACCCTCGGCTTGGCTGTTGGCCTGGACCCCCAGGGGTCTTATGCTGCCAAGATGCCCTGGACAACATACAGCTACGTCAAAAGCTGAAATGTTCTATGGGTTCTCCTAGAGTCCCTCTAGATCTCTGGCTGCCCATGGGGCTCAGAAAGAGGGTGTCCAGGACAGAAAGCAAGAGGAGCAGGAGGTTTAGGAGAGCCAGTAGGCGGCGTATCTGGCAGGTGGATGGAGTTGACTGACGTCAATAGACAGCCAGGACCCGCCTCGGGAAGCCCAGAAGGACCTTCATTATCAAAACGATCATTTTGAACCCAGCTCTGCCCTCCTTGCCCTGTTCCAGACCCCTTTCCCTGGCCGTGAGTCTGGAAGGACTCGGCACACACACCAAGAGCCCAGAGGAGCTGGCAGACACCAAATTGCCTCCCTCTCACCTGAAGTCTGATCGGCTGCATCTGCCTCCTCTGTCCGACTGGGCTCCCTCCAGGGCCTGCAGAGAGGGGCTGGTCCTGCCCCCTCGGTGCTGGCTCTTGGTCACAGTGCCACAAAAGACATGGAGCCCAGGCTCACAACAGTCCCAACTGCTAATTTTCTCCTTTCATTTTGCTTTCTAAAAGCAGTTTGGTATACTATTCATAACATTGTATAGTTTAATTTCATGTCATTTTGGATCTTATATAAAAATGTGAGAATTTGGATTTTTAAAAAGAATGACTCCATTTTAGGTAGCCACTTTTGATGTTAATATATAGTGAGTCCAATGTATGCGCTAGAGTAAAGACATTGACCGTCACAGACCAGGGCGTTGCTCATTGTGGTCCTTCTCCCACAGGGAATGCTGGGAGCAGAGGGTGTACGTGGGCCGGGGTGACAGATCCTGGCCCTTCACTGATGAGTGACTCTTCTAGGGGCTCAGCTCCCCAACAGAAGCAGGGGTTTCCGAGCGTCCTTATGGACCTGAGGCTTTGATTCTTGGAAGATGATGGGATCAATCCTTGCCCCCTTCCCCCTGTGGCCTTCTCTTCCCAGACTTTCAGTCTGGTCTCTCTTGGTTTAAGTGGAAGCAACAGTACAAACTGGCTTGAAACAGCTACTCACTGCACCTGGGCATACTCTCCCACCGACCTGCCCAGGAACACCAGCCCACAGGATGGCTACCGCTTCCTGTGTCCCATGGCTGATAAAAGCCTCTCCTCTTTTTACTTTATTTTTTTTCCAGAGGGCACATGCACTCACCATAAGGAAATAGAGGGAGAGGGAGAAAGCATCCTCCCTAGTAGGGCGTGATCATGCTGCAATCCCTTCTCCGTTCTCCATCCTGTCAGGATTTGGGACATGCACGCACATGCACCCAACATGTTTTTCACGCAAATGGGGTCAGGATTTGAACAGTAGTCAGCCATGTTGGGTGTGGCTCCCTTAACCACTAGGCCATGGGGCTGGCTCTCAGTATTTTTTTTAAGTTGACTTCTTTCTTCTATGAGCAAGAGGGAGAGAAGGAGAAGCACCCCCTATAGAGTCTAGATGCCATGATTTACCCTCAGCTTCAGCCAGTTCAGACCATGGGCACGTATGTCCCCAACAAGTTCAGTGAGGTCTCCAGGCGTGAACCCAGAACCTTCCCATTTGGGTTAGCCTTGTGGAGCATTGCATCACCATGCAGCTATCTGCCGTCCCCCACCCCCACCCCAGACCATAGCCATTTGAACAGGGGCGTCAGACAGTGTGACTAAGGGTATAAAGTAGTCATGTACTCTTCAGTCTCTGGATTATCATTCCCTTTGCTTCAACCACTCATAGAATGGGGAGAGGGCTGTACCTAGCGGGGAGGGTGACTAGATGAGGCCCAGAGCTGGGCTTGAGGAGAAAGGGGAAGAGAGAGACTGACAGAAACCTCACATCCCTGTTGTCATCCCTGGGCTGGTGAAAGGGGCACATGCTGGGGGTGGGGCAGGGGAGGAGGAGGCACTCTCCTGGGTTCTAGAAGTCTGTGCCAGGACAGGCTGTGTCCACAAAGAGGATGTTCCTAGGAAGCCTGTGATCCTAACAGCTTTTTTGAACTCCCACTGAGTGGCGCCTCTGGTCTCAGCCCTGCAGGGGAACTGGGGAGAGGACTCTGGTCTCTGGGGCTGGAGCCTGTGCTTATGAGCAGTGGTGGCAGTGGTGCAGTGTCATGGCTCAGAACACACAGGTAGACCTGGCCAGGGTCTTGCTTCTGCCACCCATTTGCTCCATGGCTTTGGGCAGGTTGTCGAGCTTCCATTTCCTCATCTGCGAAATGGAGACAACCATGCTCTCTTCTGAGGCTTTGGGGGAGGGCAGTGAAATGAACCCATGTGAAGTGTCTGGCACGCAGTGGTCATTCAGGAAAGCAGAGCGCTGGGAAGTTAGAGGGAAGAGGGATCCAACCCAGCCTTCCCATCTGAATGTTAGGGCTTTAACTCATATGGTTCACCAGCCCTTTCCCACCTACCAGTCAGTCTGAGCCTCACACCATCCCTATAAGGTGGCAGTGTAGACCTGTGTGTGCCCTTTGTATAGACCAGGGGTTGTCCAAATCCACAGTTACTGATGAAAGTGGCCTGGAATTGTGGGGCTGCCTGGTGAGCCTGGCCCACGCACATGGAAGGTGCAGGACTGGGACAGCTCTGGTCCTGGACTCTGAACCTCACAGGCCTCCAGCTCCAGTCACCAAAGCCCACAACTCTGGCTGCAATCTGCCCTTAGCCCGACCAGGAAGCCAGAAATAATGACTGGATTGCTCCTGGCACTAGGCCTGCCTATGGAACAAGAAAACGCCACCAGCAGGCAGAGGGGTGGCCAGTGCCCCCAGCCAGCTCTTAGCTCCTTGAGGGATGGAAGCCTCTGGGCTCCGTCTTCGCCCATGTGCAGAGGCAGCTCCGTAAAGCACGGAGGCCTCCCCAGTGCCATTGTGGATGGCCTTCTCTTGGTCTCCAGTCCTCCATCTTGACCTTTGCAACTCCTGTTCCTTCCCTCCTCCAGAGAGGGCCTCAGAAGGGACCATGGGCTTCTCCTGCTGCAGAAGTTTGCCAGAGGCCTCCCTGCCCGGGCCAGGCTGCCTGTGACAAGTTTCACAGCCCATCCTTGAGCAAGGGCTTTCTTTGTTCCTCGAAGGTCAGGCCTCCAGGAAGGCCTTGGCTGCTATTGATTTTCTCAAATCTACAAAGAGTCCAGCTGGAATGCTCAGTCCTCCCCAGGGCCCTGAAAAGGAGGCCAAGGAGAGAGGTGGGCTGGGAAGGCCTGCGAGGTCTCCCTCTTTGCTGTGTATTTCTTTGCCCGCCCCGGGTCTGCATTCCTGCCTTTGTTCATGGCAAGCATGACTGAGCACCTGCTGTTTGCCAGGCCCCAGCTGGTGCTACGGGGCACACCACCAAGAACTTCAGATGAGAGAGTTTGGAGATCTGCCTATGACAAAGGTAGGCCCCGGGCTCGGATGTGGGTTTTACATGTTACTTTGTAATAAACCCCACCATTACTTGTAGTAGTTATTTCATTTCGTCTTGATTGGTGTGTTGGTTCTGGGGGACCCCAGGCCCCATTCCTAAGCCCCAGGTCTAGTTTATAGAGGTAAGAGAAGCTATAAGTGAACCCAGTATGGGCCAGGGGCTGTTAGTCCCCTAAAATAGCTACCGTCCCTGTCCTTGTGGTCTTGGGGACGGTTGGGAGAGAAGAGAGGACTTGAGCGAGACCAACATGGAAAGGTGGAGATTTGGAAAGGAAGTGGTGGAGAAAGCATTTCTAATGGAAGGGAAGCTTTGCACAAAGGTTTAGGCAAAGAGCCTGGGGTATGTAGAGAGGCAAGGAGGCTGGTGGTGGGGTTTATGTTGGGGGAAAGGGTCTGGGTGGTGGATTGGGGTCGCTTCTAGAAGGCCTAGAGGCAAGGCCACAGAGGCTGGGGTGTCCCCCAAGGCCGTGGTTGCAGGGGGGCTTTCTGATGCAATCTATCTGTGATGTGCAATGAGCCCCAGGCAGCTGAGGGGAGGTCTCAGCAGGGAGACAGTGGCCCAGGCTGGGTGTGTGTGGGGGGGGTTCTTTCCAGCTCTCGGCCTCCAGGTGGGTTTCTCAATCTGCAGACTTGCACTGCCAGCAACTCCAGGAGAGCTTTCTTTCTCTTTTTAAGTTTATTTATCTATTTCTTCTATGAGCAAGAAAGAGACAGACACAGAGAGACAGCACCCCATTAGGATCTTGACATCACGATCTACCTCCAGCCTCAGCCAGGTCTGGATCATGGGCACACACAAGCCAGGCACATTCGGGGCGCTCTCTGGGTGGAACTGGAGCCTTGCCATGTGGACAGCCTCGCAGTACATTGTGTTTTACCCCCGTGTCACCGGCCTCCACAAGAGAGCTTTCTTTTTTTTTAGAGAGATTTTTGCTATAGGCATATATGTTCGCCAGAGAGACAGAAAGCAAGAAATCACCCTCTGCAGGGATGGCTATACTGCAATCCTTTCTCCTCCATTCTCCTCTCAGGATTTTGGGCACTCATGCACATGCACCTGGCATGTTTTAAGCCGCTGGGTCCAGGGACTCGAACTTCAGTCAACTACGTAGGAGTCCAGTGATGTAAACATGATGCCATCTGGTGGTCCCCACAAGAGAGCTTTCTGATGGGTATCCTATATTGCCTCTAAGCCCTAGTCAGATGCCCCTCGCCCCCGTAACTCCCCTCTGGTTTCCTCCCTAGTCTTGACTTGCATCTCTCTCGTAGCAGGAAGGCAGTAGAGTGTGGTGGCCCCAGGGCCAGGGGTTCAGGCAGACTGGCTTCAGTTCCCAGCTCTGCCAATCACTGGCTGTGTAATGTTGGCCCAGTCTCTTAATCTCCCCAACTTCATCTGTAAGATGGGTTTAAAGTTATTCATGAAGTACTTAATGTATTGCCTACTACTTAAAAATAGAAAATGCACGCTACACCAGGCTTGTTTCTGCTCATCTATTCTGCATTTTATTGATTCATAGGCACACTTTTTTCTTATATTTATGAAATGAGGGTTAAATGTACAATTGGTGGACAAGAACCTTTAATTGCTGGTGTGGGTTTCCATGCACTGTGTCTGGGGCAGGAGGAACAGGTCTAGTGTGCCCTTGCACTTTCTATCTTTTCCACTGGACTGAAAGCACCTCAAAGGCAGGGGTGGCATCCTCCCTGTGTCCACTCAGCACAGGTCCTGGCCCAGGCCAAGGCCTCAAATATTTGCTGGGCTGAATCCAGGCAGGACCTGCCTAGTCATACAGTATCAAAGAAGCAGGGCCAGGAAAAACCTGCGACTTGATTCCCATGCTCCCTGGAGCTCCATGGTTGTCCCTTTTCAACCAGGCCAGGACTCCAGCATCCCTGTTGTGACCCTTGGGCAAATCCTCTTTTCTCTGAGCCATCATTTGGAAGGGACACTTGGGGTTGCAGACACCAGGCTCATCAATGGCTTCCCTAGGTCCAAGCTGACATTTGCTGCCCTCTAGGCTTGGAGGGAGAGGCTTCTTCTTCAAGAAATTGGGGCAAGCCAGCTCCCTCCTTACCAGGCCCCTGAAGAAGGGATGCTGGGACCCGCTTCCTGCTTCTCTCTGCTCCTGCAGGCGGAGGACACCCAGGTCCCTTGCCCCTCTGGTATAAGGGCGATGATCATAACCTCCACCTCTAAAAGAAATTAGTCAGCTTCGAGTCTGAAAGCAGGCTGTGTCTGCATACCAGACAAGACCATCTATCTTCTTCTTTATTTTTATTTTTTTGGAGAGGTTTTTGCTATAGGGCGCGTGCACTCGCCAGAAAGAGAGAGACAGAGAGACAGAAAGCGAGAAATCACCCCCTGGGGAGATGGCCATGCCGCAATCCCTTCTCCTCCATTCTCCTCTTGGGATCTTGGGTACGCACGCACACGCGCCCGGCATGAGTTTTAAGCCACCGGGTCTGGGACGTGAACTGCGGTCGACTACATGGGAGTTCAGCGACATAGCTATTACGCTAACTGCTGGTCCTCTATCTTCTTATTTTTCAATGTGGCCCAAGCTAACTACTTCCCTGACCTGGGGCCTCAGTTTCCCCACCTGTGAAACAGGATAACATGGCTCTACTCACTTTTTTAGGGTGCTCGTGAACCTAGAAGACATAATCGGGGTCAGAGGATAATGTATTCTGAACAGTATAACATAGAGCCCAAAAGTGAGGGTCCCAAGTGGAGAGGGGTGTACTCCAGGGTTTCCTAACACTTGTGGACACTGACTTCCTGAGAATCAGATGGAAACAAGGAAACTGTCCATGGAAAATGCACATGCAGGTGGACACATGAGGTTGCTCACGATTCTGGGAGGTCTAGGATCCCCAAAGCCCCAGATCCCGGGTCTAGAAGTCCTGTACAGAGAGCTCTTCAGCTGGTGGCACTGCCAGCAAGGCCCTGATCTGGGCTGTCCCTGCGGGCTGCCTACATGTGGTGTTTTGGGGTGTGGGGTGAGGTAGTGACGGTCCAGGAGCTAACATAAGCACAGAAGCTAGCTGCTCTGACCTCCCCAGCCCCAGAACTGTCTTAGCTCTTTGAGTGGGGTTCTTCTGGACCTGGGCCAAGAGTCCCTTTGGCTGTCCCCAGGACATCATGGCTTCTCTTCACAGGAGGGACTTGGGATTGGTAGGGTGGTGGGCAGATGAGGGCTAGTCCCTGAAGGCGTGTGGATAAACAGACAATTTTTTTTTGTTTTAAGAATTATTTTATTTTAACTTTATTTATTATTATTGTTACTTTCCAGTTTGATAAGAGAGAGAGAGAGAGAGAGAGAGAGAGAGAGAGAGAGAGAGAGAGAGAGAAAGTGAGAAAGCAAGCCACCAGATTCAGGACTTGACCCACGGTCGGCCATGCGAGAGTCCAGCGCTCTTAACCACCACACTATCTGCCGGCCCCAAACAGACAACTTTTTGCTTAGTTAATACATTTATTGGCAGTGCCTTGGGTAGAGGAGAGCTTTCTCCCAAGGGCCTCAGGCACCTCTCTCAGCTCTCTCTATATCTGCTATACTATTGCTTCACAGGGAGTAGAGATCACGGCTGGCCCGACTCCCAGAGCCTGCTTCCTTTCAGGGAGACTCCAGGCACGAGGAAGACCCCCTTGTCCAGAGCAGAGCCTCCTCAATGGCCAGGGCTTCAGAAAGAGGTACCTAAAGTCCCTTCTAACCACCACCCTCTCTTTAGAGCTCCAACTCAGGGTCTGAGGTGGAGGGCACTTGGATGTGGGGCTGCAAGAAAGGAACAGGAACAACAGGTGAATCCCACTCTCAGACCTGCCCTTGCACCTCATCCTGGCTGGGCCTTGGAGCTTAGATCGGACTCTACCCAGGGGCAGCAAACATCCTCTCCCAGCCCCTGTTTGTCCTCTAGGAGATGGCAGCGGGCAGGCAGGGGTAAAATGAGACACTGTGAGCCCATGGGCCTGACCCCTCTCCCAGCCTCGGCAACATGCACACCGCGCGCCGCGCACGCGCGCGCGCGCGCACACCACACACACACACACACACACACATTTTATGCCCCCGGAGGGAGCATTAGGTTTATTTCTAGTCAGGCTTAACTCCTGGGGGAAATGAGTGGTGCCACCATATGCCCCCTGTCCCACTGGGGGGACCTGAAGTGGCACAAGCTGGCAGCCTGGAAGCTGGCATCCTTTTTGCAGATCAATGCCAGGGGATCAGGTAGTTGACACGGCTGTAGGGAGAAACAGGGGTGAGGTGGGGGACTCCAGGGCAGTATTCTTGGGGCTGTCTTTCCCTAGGCCTTCCCCCAAACTCTTCTTGTTGTCAAGGCTCTGAAAACAGAGCTCCCACATGCCTCTGTGTGGCTCAAGAGCCTTCGGTGGCTCCCTATTTCCTTTTTCATAATTTTGGCTATTTTCTCTGGCCTCCAACCTCCCCCTGCTCAATTCCAGCTGGCCTCATTCTCATCTCCCACTGATCCCCAACTGTGAACTGCATCACCCACTTTCCAACCATTTGGTGACGTTTGTCAGGCCTCATACTGTTGTAAAAAGCAGTTTCCCCTCTGGGCTCATGGAGGGGGAGGCAGCAGGGTTCTGTGGCTACAGGTGAAGGATCAGTCAGAGCGCTCATGCACAGGGACGCAGGGGGGTACCAGCTGGGGAGGTGCGAGCTGGCAGGGAGAGGCAGAGGGGCAGGGGAGACTTCAAGTAGGATGGGACATCCATGCTAGGTTTGAAGAGTGAGGAGGAGACCTCTGGGCAGAGGAAGACCGCCAAGTTATGACCGTGTTGGAATACCCTGCACCCCCCTTTTTTCAGTCCCACTTCCAAGCCTTTACTTATGGGGTGACCCTGCTGGGGACACCAGTCACCTCCCTTACAGGCTCTCTTCCTAGCCACACCCTAGGAGGCAGAGTCTTGGCCCTTTCTATCCAGTTCCTTCTGTTTACTCTCCTCCCAGGCAATGCCTCCTCCGTTTGGCCTCCTGTGAGTCAAACAAGGGGGAGACTATGCACACCCCCCAACAGCCACACACACACACATTTGCCAGGTGGGCATCACTCTGGGCGAAGCAGCTGGCGCCCTCCTGACGTCGCCCAGGTGGGGTACCTCCTCCCTCGCCAGGCCTCGCAAGCGAGTGAGCGAGGTCTCGTAGCTCGCTGAGAACCTGGGTCACCCCCAGCCCGCAGCCCCACTCCCGGGACAGTCCATCAGGGGCGTGGCCGCTGGGGGAGGGCGGGGCCATCTCCCTACCTGTAGTGGGAGCCGAAGCTTCGGAAAGCGTTCCTGGGAAAGAAGGAGTGTTGGGGAGGGCGACCTTCTCTGGGCAATTCACTCCCTCCTCCGGAGCCGCCCCTGCTCCCCGCCATCCCACCAGAAGTATTAAAGCTGCACCTTTGTCCACCTTAACAGCCCCACTCTAAAGGATGGGATTGCCAGGGCCAGGACAAGGTGCTCCGTTTGGTGGGAATTTAATATTTATTCATGTTGAAATCGCCGTTTCCTTCTGGTATACTGGGGCCAGTCAGTTTTCCCCAGGTCCCACATTTACAGGGGCCATTAGGTGTGCGCTGGGAGAGCGGCCAGGACCCTACTCTCCCTCCTCCGGGTGGAGTCCCAGGGCTTGTGGCGTCACTTACAGGGAGTCGAAAGGCAGAGGCTTCTGTCCGTAGCGGTCTAGGCTGGGGTTCTGGTTGAGGCAGTACTGGGCGTGCCACAGGGATGGGGGTGAGCCCGGGGAGCACGGAACCCCTGCCCACGCCCCACTCAGCACTCCCTGGAGGGAGACCTGGGCCCTGAGGACTGGGAGACCTCGCAGTCCGTCTCCCCTCCCCACCCCACCCGACGTGAGCCACTCCCCACCAAGACCCCCCGGAGACCTGTCAGCGCGCAGCCCTGCCTACCCGCCAGTTCTGGGTCACATCTGGCTTCAAGTGCCGCACCGCGTAGCTGCTGAAACTCTCGACTGCGGAGAGAGACCTCATCTTGGGCCCCGGGCCCGTCCCAGACAAGCCCCGCCCTTTCCGTACTTAAGCCCCGCCCACACCACCTGCTACGACGAGCCCCGCCTTCGGACCCTAATCCAGAGACCCAGCTCCGTCCCGCCCTCCGCCTCTCGGCAGCCTGGCCCTGGCCCCAGCCTCCGACCCCTTCCGAAGAGGAGCCCGGTCTCCAAGTCCCTCAGGGAGTCTGGGTCTCAGACGCTCCAGGTGCCCCAAGTGCTCCCATCTCCCCCACCCAGTCGCCGCCGCAGCCCTAGCCGCAGCCGCATCCCAACCCCCAGCTCACTCTCCCTCCTGCAGCTGGGCCCAGCTGCCAGCGCTCTCCCGCCTAAGCGCTTCCTCCACCGCCTGTAGACTGACCCCTCTTGCTCGGGCAGGGCAGCTTGAACTCGCTGGCCGAGGACACCAGGTGAGACCAGTCCTCGATGGCGCGCGTGAAGCAGGGCCAATCCACCCGGTTGATGCCCGGCGCGATGGGGGCCAGCTTTCCTTCGTGGTACCTGTTATAGAGCTTCCTGCCGGTCGCTGTGATGTCCTACAGGGGCCGTGGAGATCAGAGCCGTGGAGCAGGTGCCGGAGCCTGGGGGACCATCCCAGACCACCCTATAGGCCTGAGCTGAGCCTGGGGGACCATCCCAGACCACCCTATAGGCCTGAGCTGACCTTTGGCCCACGTGACTGGGGGTGGTGGTGCCTAAAGTTGGGGCCAGGATAGGGGCAGAGGAGGATCCAGAGCAGGCAGTCTGGGAGACATTCTGGGAAATGAGTTCAGAATCAGAGGTTCTTGGGGCTGGGTGCATGTTGGTGCCCTCAGAAAACTCCTGGTCAGGGGCAAAGGACACTCACCAAGCACTGCAAGGGTTTGTTGGGGACACCCAGGAGTGTGTAGTGGGCATTGTCGAACTCATCTGTTGAAAGAAAAAGGCATGAGGTGTCTCCAGCGGTCACAAGCCCTCAGAGGAGAGGTTTGGTCACACTGTACTTGAAAAGTTTTTTGAAATATTTGACAACTTTAAATAATCTAACATAAGCTAGTACCAATATCTCACTCCTTACAAAAGAATAAACTACATACATCAAAGATTCAAGGAAAGAAGTGAAAACTTAGACATATAAAAAGAAAACATTCCTTTAGAACCTCAGGATGGGAAGGCCTTATTAACTTTAATTAAAAATCCAGAAGCTTGGGACCAGCAGTTAGCGTAATGGCTATGTCGCTGGACTCCCACGTAGTCGACTGCGGTTCGAGTCCCGGACCCGGCGGCTTAAACTCACGCCGGGCGCGTGTGCGTGCGTGCCCAAGATCCCGAGAGGAGAATGGAGGAGAAGGGATTGCGGCGTGGCCATCCCCCCTGGGGGGTGATTTCCTGCTTTCTGTCTCTCTGTCTCTCTCTGTCTGTCTGGCGAGCGCACGCGCCCTATAGCAAAAACCTCTCCAAAAAAAGAAAAAAAAAATCCAGAAGCTTAAGAAAAATCTATAACTACATAAAAATAAACTTTCATATGGCAAAACCAGAGAAGTCAAAAGATGAATGGAAAAAATTTTTTACACTTATTTTACAGACAAGAGGCAATTTCCCTAATATTGAAAGTGCCCCCAGAAATCAAGACCAATACAAGAATGAAAAGAAAATGAAAGAATGGCTAACTAATATGCATAGGTATTCACAGACAAATACAAGAACTGTTAAGTGGCCCCTGAACAGAGCAAAAACGCTCCACCTCACTTAGAAGACGTGTGTGGTAGATACCAGGGGGCCACATGGGGACATGTGGTACAATGTGACACCAAATGCAACCGATCCATATGGGAAGGTTCCAGGCTTGTGTCTAGAGACCTCCCTGAGTACTTGGGGGGAAACATGTGCCCATGTTGCAGATCTGACTGGGGCTGGGGTGAATGCAGCATGAAGATTGTTGGGGGCTGCTGTCTCTCTCGCTGTGCCTCTCTCACTTGTCAAACAAACAAACAAACAAACAAACAAAGGAACAAAAAGCGACATTTAAAGACTAGCTAGGTGGTGTAGTGGTTAAGACTGTTGGATTCTACGTGGCTGATTACGTGATCAAGTCCGAGATCCAGCTGCTTGAAAGACACGTCAGGAGCATGTGCATGCGTGTCCGAAATCCTGAGAGGAGAATGGACAAGGGATTGCGGTGGCCATGCCTCCTAGGGGGATGGTTTCTCTATTTTCCTTTTACTGTCTCTTTGTGGTGAGCACACGTACCCTAGGACAAAAACCCTTTTTTAAAAAAGTCTGTATTATGGTTGGAGGAGATGGAAAATGCTGAGCTATGTTAGGCTTAGTGTAAAGATGTAATGGCCAATTGTAATGCACAACTCCAGACTGAATCCTTAAAGTATATTTTAAGTTGTAAAAGACATTTTTGGGGGCACCAGCAGATGGTGTAATGGCTATGTCACTGGATTCCCATGTAGTCAACCATGGTTTGAGTCCTGGACCTGGTGGCTTAAACTCACGCCAGGTGCGTGTGCGTGCATGCCCAAGATCCCTAGAGGAGAATGGAGAAGAAGGGATTGCGGTGTGGCCATCCCCCCCTGGGAGGTGATTTCTCGCTTTCTGTCTCTATGTCTCTCTGTCTTTCTGGTGAGTGCATCTGCCCTATAGCAAAAAGCTCTCAAAAAAAAAAAAAAAAAAAAAAAAAAGACATCTTTGAGGGTGATTGGAGGACATTTTAATATGGATTAGATGCTGAATCATATTTAGATTATTGTTAACTCTCTTAGGTGTGATAATGGTATTGTGTCATGTAGGAGACTGTTCCTGTCATTGGGAGCTGCTTGCTAAAGTGGGTGTGTGTGTGTGTGTGTGTGTGAGAGAGAGAGAGAGAGAGAGAGAGAGAGAGAGAGAGAGAGGAGAGGGAGAGAGAAGCAGCAAGAGGGAAAGTGAGATATCACTCCCCAGAGGGATGGTCACACCACAATCCCATCTCCTCCATTTTCCTCTTGAGATTTTGGGCATGTACGTACATACACTCGGTTTGATTTTCAAGTCTCCAGGTCTAGGACTTAAACCATGCAGTGACCATGTGGGATCCAGCACCTCCACCGCATGCCACCTGCTGGCCCCCCAGCATTTTGAATTTTGAAATGATTACTCTATTCCCTTTATTAAAAGTATATGCTTACAATAAAATGCAAGGGGACTTCAGAACGTTTGTGGGGAAATGGAATTAAAATATAAGTTTATTTTGTGCAAAAAAAATTGAAATCTATGCATAGTTTTTTTATATAATACACATTTTCCGTGAACTTTTTTGAAGACCCCTTATACTTATCTAAATCAGAGCTTTCCCTAAAAATCCACATTTTGGGCTTCTCTGAAAGTAGGAGATTGGAAGGACTGAAGACCTCTCTGACTCCCCCACACACACTTTAGCAAGCAGCTCCCAATGACAGGAACAGTCTCCTACATGACACAATACCATTATCACACCTAGGAGAGTTAACAATAATCTAAATATGATTCAGCATCTAATCTATATTAAAATTTCTCCCAATCACCCCCAAAGATGTCTGTCTGTCTGTCTGTCTGTCTGTCTTTCTTTCTTTCTTTCTTTCTTTCTTTCTTTCTTTCTTTCTTTCTTTCTTTCTTTTTTTTTTTTTTGAGAGCTTTTTTGCTATAGGGCGCATGCGCTCGCCAGACAGGGCAGGTGTGGGCATTCCAGGGCCGCAGGTCTGCCCGTGCTTCCCCACCCACTTTCCTCACTTGTGTTTCCCACCTTGGCCCTGCAGGGTTTGCTGGGGGCCTCAGTGATATCCACGTAGGCTCTGACGCTCTCACACCCTCTATTACCTGAGCTGAGACCTACCGTTTTCCTGCACTAGGCTCACCTAGCACCAAATCCTGACTAGCTCTCAGATCCCTTCCAAACCCCTTCCCAGTGGCCAAGACACTACTGTGCCTTGCCTGAAGACTGTGGTGCCCTCCTAGTGCCCAGCACCTCACCGGCCCAGTTTCCACCTCTGGTCCCACCCTCCACACTGCAGATTGCTAGATCTCTTTTCTGCTTGAAGTCTTCAGAGGTTCTGACTTCCCCTCATTCAAAGTCCAGGCCCCTGAGCTTAACAACAGGGCCCTTTCCGGGCCACGCCCTTGTCCGCCATCACAGTTCTGACTGATGGAGAAAGTGAAAGAGGGTTTTGCCCAATTTGCTATAGGGTGCGTGCACTTACTGGAGAGACACACAGAGAGAGACAGAGAGAGGGAAAGTGAGAAATCACACCCCTCCAAAGGGGATGGCCATGCCACGATCCCTTCTCCTCCATCCTCCTCTTGGGATTTTGAGCACCCATGCACATGTACCTGGTATGATTTTCAAGCTGCTTAGTTTGGGACTCAAACCACGAATTCAGTCTGCCATGTGGGATGAGAATGCATCCCCCCAAGACATTTTTGCCCTGATGAACTAAACATTTCATGGTCTCCCAGTGTCTCGGGTAGCTTTTCCCTTCAGCCCCCTGCAAATGTTGTTCTCTTCACCGGAATGTTCTTTGCTTCCTGGGAACTCCACACAGAATCAGGCACAAAAGCAGGGACTAATGGAGGTGCTGAGATGAATACGTGTGCACGTCTGTGTGGCACCCCTACTCCACCTCCAAGCTGCTCAGTCATGCAGGGCGATTCCATGGGCCCAGAGGTCCTTTAACTGCAAATACTCTGTGTCCTCCTCTAACTCATGGGAGATAGGAGAAGGGGGCCGTCCTCTCCCTGTTCCGGATGGAGAAATGTTTGGGTGTCATTATTATTGCTGTTATTATTATTTCTACTAGTGCAACTACTGATCTTTGCACAGTTCTCTACGCTTTAATAACAGCAAGCACAGGGGCCAGGAGGTGGTGCAGCAGAAGCACAGATGGGCCCATTTGGAAGGGTCCTGGGTTTGCATCCTGGGACCTCCCTGAGCATGCTGGGTGCCTGTGGTCCAGTGGTTGAGACTAGGGGTGGGGACCCTGCTAGGGATAACTCTCCCTCAAGAATGAAAGAAAAAAGCCTAAAAAATAATAACTTACAAAAGAATAACAATAGGGCCAGAGGATAGTGTGAAGGTTAAGGCACTGGGTTCCACATGGCTGACTAAGCAGTTGAATACCAGATCTGGCAGCTTGAAAAATCACACTGGGTACATGTGCATGAGCACCTGTAATCCCAAGAGAAGAATAGAGGAGAGGGGGATTGAGGCATGGCCACGCCACCAGGGGGTGAGCTCTCATTTTCTCTCTCTCTCTCTCTGGTGAGCACATGTGCCCTATAGCAAAAAACTAAAATAATAATAATAATAATAAAATAACAACAGTAACAGTAACGATGACACCGCCAGCAATAACGTTGCCAAGCACCTATGACCTGCCAGGTACTGCTCTAAGGTTTTTCTTTTCATGCCTCATCTCACTTTACTCTCCAAACAGCCCTCTCATCACCCCCTTTTAAAAAAATATATTTATTTAATTCTATTTATTATTATGATTATGTTTTAATTTGCTATAGGGCACATTTGCTATAGCTTACCAGGAGAGAGACAGACAGAGAGAAAAAGTGAAAAAGCAAGCTGCCAAGTTTAGAACTCGAACTGTGGTCAGCCATGTGGGAGTCCAGTACTTTAACCACCATGCCACCATATCACCCTCTTTATGGATAAGAAAACAGAGTTGGCTCTCCCAGAGGCAGGGAGTAGCAGAGCTGGGACTAAGCCCGGTTAGCCCTTTCATCTGCCACTCACAGCTTTTCCCTTGGGGGTCTCTCTCCTGCCAACCCTGCACCCATCCCCTGCCAGCCTGAGGGGACCCAGGGCTAGTGGTAGGCGAGGTGGCCTGACCTCTGCGGCAGTAGGTGGTGGACTGGCAGTGCTCATCTGACAAGCAGGCCTTGACGGTGTCCATGTCCATGCGGCGCAGGGTGGGTAGGGCCGGGTGGTAGAGCTGCTGCTTCACGCTGGCCAGCTGGTTGCGGGTGCGCTCCATGGGGAGCAGGATGGCGGGGGAGGCGTACACGTGGGTGGAGCCATCTTCCCAGGGCACCAGGTCGATGATGCGGGCCATGGCTGGGGAGCAGAGAGTACTTAGGGGCTCACGCGAGGCTCGCACCAGCTCGACACCCAGTAGGGGCTGGTGCTGATATGGCTACTTGTTGAACATTTATTAAGCACCTACTATGTGCCAGGTTGTTTTCCAGGAGCTTTGCATGTGGTAACAGGGTTATTTAGACAACAGAGAGATCCTGCCTTACACACCACACACACACACACACACACACACACACACACACAATGCACTGTAGGCTCTAGGGGAGGGCAGAGAATGTGTCTGGGGAGGCTAGGGTTGGGGCACTGAAGGAATGGTCTTTTAAAAAAATCTGCCAGAGGGTGTGTAGGCTCACCAGAGAGCGATTGGAGGATAGTGAGAAATCAACCCCTACCCCCATGGAGATTGGTCACTCTACCATCCCTTCTCCTCCACTTCTTCCTCCTTTTGAGATTTTGGGCATGTATACACATGTCAAGCTGCTGGGTTGAACTGTGCAACTGACGATGTGTGATCCAGCTGCCTCAACCACCAGGCCACGGGCCGGTGGAAGGAATGGTCTAACAGGGCAGGCGTTTCACTTGAGCTCGTTGTTAAATGACGAGCAGGAAAAGGCAGCAGCAAATAGCTAGAATATAGCTCAGTGTGCCCTGTGCCTCTGGGTGACTGGAGACTTGCCCTAACTGCTCTACTCGGCATTTCCCCAGATTTCTCTAGAGAGACCCAGGCATGTCTTAAAGAAGGGAGAGAGACGTGATCGATTTGAACCAGGAAAAGACTGCTGCTTCCAAGGTGCCTCCCTTTCAGAAGCAGACATTCTGCTGACCTCGGTTAAAGTCCTGGACCTGGTGGCTTGCTTTCTCACTTTCTCTCTCTCTGTCCCTCTCTGGGCAAATAATAATAATAATAATAATAATAATAATAATAATAATAATAAGTAAAATAAAGTTTAAAAATATTCTTAAAAAAAAAAAGAAGCAGACATTCTTTCAGTCATCTACACTTTAATGAGGATTCATGGACTCAGCTTGCTTTCTTCCTAACCGCTAGTTCGAGGTGAGAGATATGGGAGGGGGATCAGTGGACAGAAAGAAAGAAGACCTCAGCCCTGGGGGAGCAGAGAGAGGGCATGGTGCTGAGGTCTGGGGAGGCGCCGGGAAGTGGAGCTTCGAGAGGAGGGAAGAGGGGGATCCCTGCTTGGACCCACCGACCACAGCTACCTCATCTGGAGGGCTCAGGTATACAGACGTATAACAGCTTCGTGCTCTTCCAGCTTCTCACTAGACAGGGTGGGGGCAGGTGCATTGCCCTATGACAGCAGGAGAATAAAGGAGCATTGTGCAGAGACAATGCCCACTGCAGCCTGATTGTGAGAGCACCCACTCCTTGGCAACCCTGGCAACCACAGGCTCTGAGTGGCACTGGCCACTCCCTTTCCACCTCCTCAGCATGGCCTGTCATCTTGGGAGCTGTCAGGAGCTGGAGTTTTTTGGGGGTGTCCAGGCCAGGAATGGCTGTTGGCCTATTCCAGACTGTGTGACCCTGGACTAGTTATCGTCCTCTGAGCCTCTGGGCTCCTATCCATGAGGCGAGGGCCCTAGGGATATCTGGGAGCTAAAGGGACTCTCCTCTCCCTGCAAACCTCAGGCCCTGGGCTATCTGCCAGTTCTTGGGTCTCTGTTGGGGGTGAGGTGGGGATTAGCCTAACCAGTATCCAGGGTCATCTTGAGGGGATCAAGGACAATGGTGGCCTCAGCAGGCCAGGGATTAGCAGGTGATACACCCCCCCTCCTCCTTTCTGATGGACTGCAGGCTTCCTCCCTGCCGGGACAACCAGTAGGGAATGCCTAAGCCCAACAACACCCAGAAGCCTGGGGGGCCTGACCCCGGAGGACCCCCAAAGCTGGGAGAGCCAAAGTTATTTGCATATGGTGGCACATTATTTGCATATACCTGCCCAGGTCCAGAGCATGATGGGTGCTGGGGCCCCTGCTATGACTCCGGTAGAGTTTGGTTTCCCAGCTGGTCGGCCCCCGGAGCGCGCCTCCAAGTCTGACCCCTTCCAGAAAACTCGGAGTGCCTCCTTCACCACTTCCACCCCAGTGTATGTCTTTTCTGTTTATTTTGCCAGAGGGCATGTGAGAAAGGCAAAGAGAGGGAGAAAACACTCCCCGTGGGGCATGGGCACATTATAATTCCTTCTCCATCTCTCCTTTTGGGATTTTGGGCAGACACATGCGTCTGACAGGTTTCTCAAGTTGCCAAGTCCAGGATTTGAACCGCATGGTAGGCCATGTGGGATCCAGCTTCCTTAACCACCAGGCTCTAGGCTGGCTCTTTAACTCTTTTAAAGTTACAACACGATAAAATACAGAACAAGCACAAATATATAATTTAACTCCTAATTTGTAAGTGGAGACCCTGTATAACTACCACCAGACCAAAACATGGGATACTACTTTGCAAAAAATACACACACACACACACACATACATACATTTATATAGAGAGAGAGAGAAAGAGAGAGATTTTTGTTACAGGGTGCATGTGCTCACTGGAGAGACAAACAGAAGGTGAGAAATAACTCCCCAGTGGGGGATGGCCACGCTGAAATCCCTTCTCCTCCATTCTCCTCTCAGGATCTTGGGCACTCATGCACATGTGCCTGGTGTAAGTTTGAGGCCACCAGGTCCAGGACTCAAACCGTGGTTGACCATGTGTGAGTCCAGTGCCTTAACCACTGTCCCATTATATGTATTATTTAGAGACAGGGTTTTACTGTGCTGCTCAGGCTGGCCTTGAGATCTCTATCCTTTCCCCTCAGCCTTCCAAATAGCTGGGATTACAGGCATGCATCACTGCCAGTATCATTTTTAATTTAATTTAATTTTGTTTTATTTTATTTTGAGAGTGAGAAAAAGACAAGAGAATAAGAGAGAGAAATGGGCACCCTGGGCAGGCTCTCAGCCCCACAGCCAGTCAGGAGCACAGTGTGTACATGGCTGGCATAATTCAGGTTGACTCAGGATTACGAACCACAGTCTTCCATGTGGCTCTAAGCATTGAGCAGCAGTGCCCTTCCACCTGCACCACTGTGGCTGGGCCATTTTAACAGTTTCTTAAAAACTGAAATAGGGTCAGCAGGGAGTGTGCTAATCAAGGCAGCTAGATCCCACACATCTGACTCCATCGTTCTAACCAGCAGCTGGAAAAACACACGCCAAGCACATGTGCACACTTGCCCCAAATCCCGAGAGGAAGGGGGAGGAGAAAGGACCGTGGTGTGGTCATCCCTCCTGGGGTGCTTTCTCACTTTCTCTCTCTGGAGAGTGCATGTGCCCTAGAGCTAATTTTTAAAAAACGGTGAAACATAAATTTACTATGTGAGTGTGTTCGATGAGAGATTCTACTCTTTTTTTTATTTTGGAGAGGTTTTTGCTATAGGGCGCGTGTGCTTGCCAGACAGACAGAGATAGACAGAGAGATAGAAAGCGAGAAACCACCCCCTAGGGGGGATGGCCACTCCACAGTCCCTTTTCCTCCATTCTCCTCTTGGGATCTTGGGCACGCACGCACATGTGCCTGGCATGAGTTTTAAGCCACTGGGTCCGGGACACGAACCGCGGTCGACTACATGGGAGTCCAGCGACATAGCCATTACGCTAACTGCTGGTCCCGAGAGATTCTACTCTTAGGAGTCTTCCCAAGAGAAATGAAAGTATATGAGGGGACTTTGAAAAGTTTGTGGGAAAATGGACCTAAAATACAAATTTATTTTGGTGCAAAACCCCCCACAATTTGAAATCCACTCATAGAAAAATCACTGTTACGCACTTAAAAGGGGTGAACATCATGACATATAAAGTGTACCTCAAGAAGGTTATTTTTTAAAAATAGACGCCGATTAAGTTAATGATAATCATAATCATTTTTAAAAAGCAAGAGACTCCACTCTCTTCAAAGGGCAAGTTAGACAGAGAGTCTTTGAATTTGTTCTAAAGGCCCAGCCCTGGGATTACGGCCATTCTGGCAGGGTCCAGGGTAGGGTTCTGGAGGCCCTGCCCCAACTACGGAAGACACTGAGCCAGAGAGAACATGCCTGAGCCATGGCACTGGGGCTGGTGAGCTGGGGTACACCTCCTGCCACTGCTGGGTGAGAGGGGACAAGCCCCTGCCACCGTGAGGAGTGGTGGGAATGCTAGGTCATTATTCTTGCACCAGCCATTCTGTGGCTTGGCCAAGGTATGTAGGAGCCGGGGTCCTAGCACCTGGGTGGGTTCCCAACAACCCATGGTACCCTAAACCTGGGCCATGTGTGACTCCTTCCTTGGGGCCCAGTCCTTGCTGGACGCTGGGAGGGGGTTGCTGCCAGTTCCCTGGGCATTCGCTGCCTCTTTTCCACCCCACCCCCCTCGGCACCTGCTAATCCTTTGCACACGGCTCTGCTGCTGCCAATTAATCTCCCCTGTGTCTGAGAGGCTCCTGGAGGCGGCAGCAAGAAGGCAGGTCCCGGCTGGCGGTTGGCATCCAAGCAGGTAACTTGGGAGGAGGTAGAGGCTTACCTGATGGGGCAGGTGACACCTTATGGGACCCCCATACTCCTTCTAGCAAGCATTTAGGCATGAGAAAACAGACGAGGTGTGAGCCTGCTGCTTCCCTCTCCCCCTGTGGGGAGACTTGGGGGTGCACCAGAGTCTTCAGGGCAGTTTGTGAAATGTAGATTCCAGACCTCCTGAAGGGCTCGTAAGGCCTGGGACTCTGTATTTTCACCAGCTCCCTAGAAGATTCTGGAAATGCTGCTGGCCTACCTAGCACTATAGTTCCCTGGATTGCTGCCCCCAGGTACCCCTTCTTGCTTGAGCCTCCCTCACCCAAGTGGAGTCAGCAGGGATGTGGCAGAGAGATGGGCAGGACCTACAGAAATCCCCACTCAGGAGGGAATGGCTGACTTTAGGAGACAAAAGAAATTTGGGAGAGAAGAGGTTTTCCTAGTCATTTCCAGGTTTAGAACTGTAACCAGAATGGTTGCCTACTGGGAAGAGGCCAGCAGTCAGCCGATGTCACACCGCCTTGAGTAGAGGGGGACCTGCTGGAACTGGGCTGACCTGGGTGTAAACTCGGCCTGGTCCCTGGCTGGCTGTCCCCTGCGAAGTCGGCTGACCTTTCTGTGCTCTGTGGTGAAAATCCTTCTATTAGTGGGCAGGGGCAGGGCATGGGAGTGAGAAGAGGATGAGGGTGGTTGTGGGTGGAGAGCACCTGGCTCAGCTTCTGGGCTGCCTGTGACCAGCGGGGGTCAGTAGAACCTGCTGTCCCAACCTGGGAAGTCACTGTGTCTTTACCCTCACTCACTGGGGGAATGGAAAACCAGAGGGGTCATGTCTGGCCCAAGTTCACCATTTTGGTGTTTGAGATGGGGGCCTGACTCCCCCACAGCCTCTGGTGGGAGAGGCTGTCTGTCAGGGCCAGAGGTCAAAAGGGCAGTGAGCACGGGCAGGGGGCCTGGGGACTGGATGTGAGGACAGGGTCCCTGGCAGAGGGGGCACTGGGCACTCTGCTACCACTTAGCTGCCTGTGGCTGGGGTGGGGGCCCATCTGTGTTGGGCATTGACTCAGAATGACCTGTCTGCACTCAACGACAGGCATGGAGCCCTCCGGGCCAGGGCACCCCTGCAGGGCTTCAGTTCCAAGGACATCTCATTTCCTGGAGATAAATGAGCCAGAAACTACCTGTGGAAAGTAGGACTGAATACCAGAAACCATTGAAAAGAGGCCTAACTGGTCGCTTCCTTAAAAATATAGAAATCACAGGTATAGGTTAATTTTACCTTAAAACATGTTTCCATTAGTATGCTATTCACAATGTATTTTTCATTTATAATGGGGTTGTGCAGTACATGATATTCCACAGATAGTGGTTTTTTTTTTTTTTTTTTTTTTTTTTTTTTTTTTTTTTTTACAGTGAGCATAATTTCATTATTAAATCTATTCATATCCCATACAGCTTTTGTTTCCATTTTGTTGAATACTGTTGAGTGGGGAAAATGGTTCATAAAGTGAAAGGGGAAACAGACTTAAGTGGTGTTTATTTATTTATTTTTTTGGAGAGGTTTTTGCTATAGGGCGCGTGCGCTCGCTAGACAGACAGAGAGAGACAGAGAGATAGAAAGCAAGAAATCACCCCCCAGGGGGGGATGGTCACGCCGCAATCCCTTCTCCTCCATTCCCTTCTTGGGATCTTGGGCACGCACGCACATGCACCCGGCGTGAGATTTTTTTTGTTTTTGTTTTTGTTTTTTGTTGTTGTTGTTGTTGCCTTTTTTTTTAAAATCTTTTTTTAAATTTTTTATTATCATCATATTCTTCTTTATATTACATTGAATTACATATAACTTTACAGTGTATTACATTGCTTTTTCTAAAGGGAATGCCATGCATGTCAGTCAGTACAGAGACATTAACCTCCCCGCTTCAACATTCAATATCTTTTCTATGTTTTCCCCAATCATTATTATTATTATTCTAATTATTTTTTAAAACAGTCAATTGCTATTTCTCATTTTGCTTGTACAAATACTTTGGCCATCATGAAATACTTCTCAAACAAATCCAGTTGAGAATACTATACATGTCAACATCAACAGTTAATAAGCCATATCTGTTTCTCACTAACGTCCTACCTCTCTATTGTTCACTTGTTATCTTTCTCTATCCTCTTCTCTTCACTTCCCCCATTCCACATTGTCCTATTCTCATTAAGTACCTTCACTGCTTTTATGTCCTCCAATTTTTTGCTCTCTCTCATAGAGTGCTGATAGTCGGTATATATTGAGTGGATACATACAATATCTTTCTTTCATAGCCTGGCTTACTTCACTCAGCAATATATCCTCCGTATCTGACCACTTTCGATCAAATTCCAGGGTCTTGTTATTTTTTATGGCTGAGTAGTATTCCATAGAGTATATATACCACACTTTTCCAATCCATTCATCAGTTTGTGGACATTTAGGTTGGTTCCATGTCTTGGCAATTGTGAATAATGCTGCAATAAACATCGATGTGCAAGCACTTTTCTGACTGAGCGTTCTCCTGTCTTTTGGGTAAATATCCAGAAGTGGGATTGCTGGATCAAATGGTAGTTCTATTTGTGGATCTTTGAGGAACCTCCATATTGTTCTCCACAGTGGTTGAACTAGTTTACATTCCCACCAACAGTGTAGGAGGGTTCCCTTTTCACCACATCCCCGCCAACACTTATCACTTTTTTTATTCTTAATCTTTGCCATTCTGACAGGGGTTAGGTGGTATCTCATTGTAGTTTTTATCTGCATCTCCCTCACAGATAGTGTTTTTACTTGACACCACGTAATGGTCCTAGCTGACATTTACCGAGCCCTCGGCATGCGCTGGGCACTGCTCGAGTGTGTCACTCTATTGATTCATTTTATGCTCACAATTGACTCCCAGGGAGTTTAACTGATCTGTTCATGACTTGGTCCCAGAGCATGCATATCTTTTCATGTTAGTTCAGATACATTTGCTTCATTCTTTTTTTTTTTTGCCACAGGGTGTGTGTGCTTGCCAGAGAGAGGCAGAGAGAGGGAAAGTGAAAAATCACCTCCCGGGGGGATGGCCCCATTGCAATCCCTTTCCCTCCTGGGAGTTTGGGCACACACACACACACACACACACACTCCTGGTGTGATTCTCAAGCTGCCGAGTCCAGAACTCAAACTGTGGTTGGCCATGTGGGAATCCAGGAACTTAACCACCATGCCACCTGCTGGTCTCTGCTTCATTCCTTTAAATCGTCCCATTATATTCCATCATAATTTATTTTATACATGCCCCTTTTACAGATGACTATTTAGGTACTTTTCAAAAATAAGTCTCCTCTTTTTCTTTTTTTGTTTAATTTATTTTCATGAGAGAGGAGAGACAGAGGGACACCCACCACACTCTCATCACACTCTGTGATCCCCTCTTCCAGCCTTCTAGCCTTCCAGCCAACCAGGATCATGGGGACATTTCAAGTCAACCTGGGATTCGAACCCTGACTGGCCACGTGGCTCCAGCATTGCACTCCCTATCTGTGCTCCTCCCCTCACCTTGGCTGGGTGGGTACCAAATGGTGGGGACTATTGTGATCTCTCTGGGGGAGGTCTAAGGACTCTGTCTCTACAGGTGTCAGGATGCTGGGCTGGGTCCAGAGGGTGCTGCCTCAGC
Source organism: Tupaia tana (assembly GCA_026018925.1). Classification (NCBI taxonomy): domain Eukaryota; kingdom Metazoa; phylum Chordata; class Mammalia; order Scandentia; family Tupaiidae; genus Tupaia; species Tupaia tana. The sequence goes on from JAKSZU010000018.1 coordinate 28,931,804, forward strand.
CCCCAGGGACGCCTCAGAAGACCAAGATGGAGGAAGAAGAGGAGGCAGAACCCCAGGCAGAGCTGGAACCAGAGGTAGAACCAGAGTCGGAAACTGAAACAGCTCCCGAGGAGACAGAGCTGGAGGACGAGCCCCTGGTGAGACGCAGAGGGCGAGGAGGAATAGGCTGGCCTTGGGACTTGGGGACTTCCCAGCTTGGACAACCTATTCCCTATGGGTCTCTTAAAACAGAGAAAGTTGGAGCCCGAAGGAAACTGGTCCAACACTCACATCAATGAGGAAACTGGGCCCCAGAGAGAGGTCTTGCCCAAGGCTAATGTTTTCTGTAAAAGGATGGATAGTATGTATTTAGGTTATGTGGGTCATGCCATCTCTGCGAATTACTCAGTTCTGCCATTATACTCTGGAAACAGTTATAGATAATGCATTAACAAGTGAGCATGGCTGTGTTTCAATAAAACTTAATCTATAAAAATAAGCAACAAGATAGCCGTATTTGGTCACTCTCTAGAGTCTGGGACAGAGTTACACCAAGTAGCCAGTCTGTGAACTATTTGTGACCAGTCAATAATGAGAGTGAGAGCTTGTGCCAGAGTGTCAATCTACCACGTAACTAAGTACACTGCTTTGCTCAGCTGCCGTTCTTTTTGTAGTAAGACTTTCTTGATGAAGGAGGCAGTTCATTGATACACATCCTGGTGCAAACTGCTTAATAATCAGGGACCAGTAACGGTTTGCAAACTGGCACTGGTTCTTGGACCACACGTTGAGGAACATTTCTCTAGAACTTTCCTTTGAGCACATTGACATGCCAGTTCGGCATCACTTCTGTTCAGAAGCCTGATGACAACCAATTTAGCAGCTCAGTTAAAAATTTGATTTAATTTCTGGTTGCTGCCAGGCCTGGTCCTCAGTGCCCAAAGCATAAAAACTCAAGACATTGCCTGTATGTGTGTGCACCTGTGAAGGGGCATGTATACAAATGTATGAGCAAATGTAAGCACACATTATTTTGTGTCAGTACATGTGTGCATTTGTACATTGGGCATTGTGCACACATGTGCATTTCTATGTATATGCACACACATGTATTTGTTTTGCAAATGTACACATGCACACATGTTTGCCATCACATGTATGCACATGTATGTGCATATATGCTCATATTTGTGTATCTCTGTCTAAATGTGTGTAGGTGTGATGCACGAGTGTATATGTGCACCTGCATGTGTGTACACATGTGTGCATGCAGGAGTTGGAGGCTGGGCTGCAGAAACAGGTGAGTGGCAGATGGCAGTGGCTAAACTCTACCCGGCTGCTGGAGAGGAATGGCGTTGGGCCAGAAGGAGAGGGCGAGCCCTGGCTGGGCGTGAGGGGTGGGCTCCCCTTGCCTCCCTCTTCACCTCAGCCTGCCCCAGCCTTTGTACTGTCTATAGCGATTCCTCTTCCTTCTCAGGCCACTGCAGTGGGGCAGCTCCTGGGGGTGTGATGGCCCGGGAGGCTGGGAGATGATGTTGGCAGGTGTGAGGACCTCAGCTCTGGATGAGGGGCCCTTGGAGCTGGGAGAAAGGGAGTGTGAATGGGAGGCTGCCAGGTTTTAGAGAACATTGTAAGAATAGAGTTGTTCAGTTCTTTGGAGGGTGGGATCCTCTGTGGGTGAGTCGGGGCTGCCCCTGTTTGAGCCAGGCTGGTCTCACATAAGGCTTCCATGGTCCTCTTTGAACCCTTCAGCCAGGTGAAGAGCCCTTAGAGGGGGAGAAAGCACCTGCAGCTGGCTCAGACCTTCATGGTGAGTGTGGGGAGCCCAGGCTAGTGGGACAGGGAGGTTGCCTTCTACCCTGAGCCTCTTGGCAGGCCCATTTAAGAGATGAGGAGACTGAGGCTCAGAAAAGCTAAGGGAGGGGGCTCCTGGAGAATTTTCGGCTGAGCTGAACTGGAACCCTGACCTTCTGGCCCCTTGGAGTTCTCCCTCCCCCACCTCTGACCTGACCTAACATGGTGAGATGCTCTCACTGATGAGGCGCTCTTTTTCAGAGACCCAGAAGGCTGTCCTTATTCTACCCACATCCCTCCAGGCCCTGGTTTCTGAAGTGAACAGGTACAGCCCGACCCTCTGCACTCCACTCCACCTCCTCAGCCCCACTCTCTCGCCCTTTGGGAGAGCCCAAGGAGTGGGGAGAGGGGGCGGGCGCTGCTCCTGGGTCTATAGTTACTTTGGGCAAAGGCCCTGGAGCATCTGGGAATTGGCTGCAAGGAGCTTCAGGTGGAGGGGGGGGGGTCTCCTGGGCCACCTGAGCACCGTGACCATGAAACGGAGGTGGGAGCCATGGTCATGCATATCCAGTCTATGAGAGCCAGAAGTTTCTCGCGCTTGGGGGAATGCGAGTCCAGCATGGCCAGGAAGCCAGACTTGTGTGTGAAATCTTCCAGGTGGCTCAGGCATCTGGGGCCATGGAGCTCATTCAGCTGAGCACACCTGGGCAGGGCCGGCCTCGGGCAGTGTCTGTGCCCCTGTGTGTAGAGCAGTCAGCCTCAGCCCTTCCAGGTGTGATGTGACCGAGAGCAGGTGGGCGGGGGGATGCTGAGCCAGGCTGAGGGGGCGGCAGGGTGATGGAGAGTCGACTGCTCCCTACTGAGCACCCCACAGCGGTGGGTTCCAAATAGCACCAGGCATGCCTGGTATCCCCCATTTTCCAGAGTGGAATACCAAGCTCAGAGGGTGGTGACCTGTCTGAGGTCTCACAGTGGGGAAACAGTGGTTCGGGACCCAAACCAAGTTCTCTAGGACACTGAAGATGTTCTCTTGGGCCAGGGAGTGGTTGGGGGAGGCAGAGGGTAGACTGGCACTTCTGTCGTCCTTGGTCCTTTGTCCCAGCGACTGGGTGCTGACCTGGCTCAGGAAGGGCATGGAAAAGGTGGTGCCGCATCCTGTCCCCAGTGGCAGCACAGCCTGGAATGCCACTGCTGGCGTGGAGGACCCAGCTCAGGTACTGGGCTGGAGACTGAGGGGCTGGGAAAGGGGGCTGCCCTGGGCTCCCTGCCCACGTCTGTCTCTCTGTCTATCCTCAGCAGGCTGGAGCACATGTCCTTGGGCACTGCAGCGCTGGGGACATGGGTAAGGCCAAGGGGAAGGGTGGCTTTTTAGGGAAGGGGGCTGAGAGGCTTAGGCTCTTTGACGCCTGCTCCAGGCTAACTGGGGCTCTGGGAAGGCCTCTTGCTGTGACTGTCCTTTACTTTTTGACCCTGCAGGGTGTGCAGACGGGCCCCATGGGGCCACCATGGCCCAGAACGGAGGGTAAGTCCCTGTCACTGAGTGTGGCTGGTGCCTGCAGAGTGTGTGGTGGTGGTGGGAGGAGCAGCATGCCCAGAGCCGAGGGTTTGGGTTCCAGAGCAGGAACCTCAGTGCGTGACCTTGAGCATGGTTCTCAGCTCCTGGACCTCACTTTGCTCGTCGGTAAGACGGCGACAGCAGACCATGTGCTGCATGTAGCTCCTTCTGCTGATTGCTGGGGGATCCCTTGGCGGGGGCCACCTTCTAAGAAAAGGGAGGGGGCTCCTCCCAGACGGGCATCAGGAAGGTGGGTTCTTTGGGCAGCCTGGGAGCACCCGTTGGTGACACTGGGGTGCCTAGGCTGGCGTCACAACCGGCATCTGTGTGCTCAGAGCGGATGGAGGGGGAGGTGGCTCACAGTGAGGGTGGCAGGCTGGGTGGGGCCTGTGGTAAACTGGGGAGCCCCACCCCTGCCCTGCTCAGTTCTGAGCACCTCTGCCTGGCAGGGTGCAGCCTCAGAGTGACACCAGAGCCTCCAGTTTTTTTTTTTTGTTTTTTTGTTTTTTTTTTTTTACAAGAGGCTAGAAATCTAGGTTTTCCTGTAAACTTCTTAATTTTTAGATGTTACCAATTAATCGAAAAGCTTTCAGGACAGGGTGGGCCTACGAAATAAGCCTGAAGCTTCCAGTTTACAATTTCTGCTGAAACTCCAGAGTTCATTCTTTTTTTTTTTTTTTCTTGTTTTTTGGAGAGGTTTTTTTGCTATAGGGCATGTGCACTCACCAGACAGACAGAGAGAGATAGAGAGACAGAAAGCGAGAAATCACTCCCCAGGGGGGATGGCCACGTCGCAATCCTTTCTCCTCCACTCTCCTCTCAGGATCTTGGGCATGCATGCACACGCTCCCGGTGTGAGTTTAAGCCACCAGGTCGGGGTCTCGAACCGTGGTCAACTACATGGGAATTCAGCGACATAGCCATTACGCTAACTGCTGGTCCCTACCCTTCATTCTTCACTCTCCTTTGGTTAGGCTGCTGGCTCCTTGTGGGCAGAGGCTTTTGTCCTGCTCACTGCCTGGCACGAGAGGGAGTTGCCCACATGGGACGGAGGGATGGAGGGACGGAGTATCCAGTCATGTGCTCCATCTGTTGCTTGCTCAGCCTCTCTCTCCATTTATTCATTTATTTATTTTTTTCATCTTCTAGTTCTCCTGAGACTGTTAAAGAGATTTATGATGAGAGATCCCAGAGGACTTGCCAGCTTTCTTTTGGGCCATAGCTGGGGTTGGGGTGGGGATGTTTTGCCCTGAGAGTAAGGCGCTTACTTGGAGGGTGGAGCCTCTGGGCTTCATTTGAATTGGGACTCGGGACTCGTTGTTTTTTCCTAGGACAGCCTACATGATTTGTGGGGCCCAAGACAACACGAATTAGAATTTTAAAAAGTACATTCAGATAGCGAGCGTTAAACCTAAAACAGGTCCTTCTGTGTACGAGACCTTGTGTGATTGCCTAGGTCACATACCTATGAGGCCAGCCCTATCTGTTCCAGTCCCGGGAGCCTCCCAGGCTGTCCCCGTGCAGCTCCCACCCCTGACCTACTGCCCCAGGAGGCCAAGGCCAGGTCTGTGGTTCCAGCCCTGGTCCAGCCCTGGGGCAGAAGTTTCTCCACCACTGTGAGGCCTCATGAGTGTCCAGTGCAAGGCCCTCACTGTGCCGAGCAGGAGCTGAGGGCCCAAAAGGGCTGCTCCCGGCCTGGACCCTGCTGGATAGCAGGATGGTGTGGCTGGCCCATCCCTCCAGGCCACTCTGCTGACCACTGGCCCCTCTGCAGGCCTGGACCATGGCTGCTCAGGTGGCTTGAGCAGAATCTGGGGAAAGTCCTGCCTCGGCCCCCAAAAACCTCTGAGGTGAGTCAGGAGAAGGGCGATGGGGAGCTGACCAGGGAGGGTTTTAAGTAGAGTCTTTCTACTCCACCAGACTCTCTCCATCCCCCCACGACCATAGAGGGGTGATTTCCTCCTTGGAGGGTCCTCGATGGGAAGGCATGACTACAAGATGAGGCAGTGGGATTCAGGGGGAGGCCCACCTACCTCCTGCTGGCCAGGGTGGGGAGCGTGCAGGGCTGGCTTTGATCTATGACTTTGCTCCCTGTTTGTCTCAGGGCTGCGGAGATGAGCTTACGACTACTGACCTGGGCCCAGGTACAGAGAGGGGACCTTGGGAGAGGGCTGCCTGGGGTAGTGACAGGCCGGGTGGGCAGAGGGGAGAGAACTAGAGCCTGGAAGGTCCCAAGAGAGGCCCTTAGCCCTCACTCAGCAAGAGAGGGGTTCAGGGTTTGTTGGAAGCAGGTTATTCTGGGAGACACTTGAATCCCCTCCCCAATCCAGGCTAGAAGTCAGAGGCCGGGGTTAGACTTATGAGGTCTTGGACAAGATCCCTCCCCTCCCTGGGTATCAGTTTCCTCGTCTGTCTGGTCTGTGTAATAATGGGGTTGGCTGGGGTAGACCCATAGGGCTCCCCCCTGAGCCCTTGAGGGGTTGAATGAACCCCTGCTGTGACGCCTCCATTCCTGCTAAGGACAGAAGGATGGAGAGGGAGGGAAACGGTCTCTGGGACTAGAGACCTGAGTTCTGGCTTCTGGTGGTTTGTTTTCTACCAGGAAGAAGCTGACTCAGTTTCCCCATGGCTCTGCCTACTCAGACATAGCCCATTCTCTCCCACTTTACTCCTTAGAGCCTCCAGAACCACCACCACCCCTAGAGATAGAGCCCATGCCGCAGGCCCAGGAGAACCCCTCCCCGCCCACTCCCAGTTCCCCACAGCCCGAGGAGGAGCCAGCTCCAGAGCCCCAGCCCAGCTGCCAGCCCTCCTCCCAGGTGCTACCCAGCGACCCTGCCAGGTGAGCCACCCTGAATGCCACACCTCCCGTGGGGAGCAGAATACAGGCCTTGTCCCCTTCCAAAATCCAACCTTCGTAAAACTAGTTTTGTGATGGTAATAGTAACACATGTACCTGGAAACGAACAGCTGGATTTCTGGGCCCCTTCGCGGCTGCAGAAGCAGCTTTTTGGCCTTCCCCACATTCCCTACAGACTTCTGAGCTGATGAGGACATTTCCCTGGTACACCCTCCCTGGCAGGAGCAAGGTTGCACACTCTTCTGTTTCTTGTTTTCACTTGAAAACTATCTTAGAGGTTCTTATAGACACATAAGACCACTTCAGTCTTCCAACAGCTGCATATGGGTGCCCTGGCTTTCACGTAACCATTCAGTTTCTACTCTTTGCTGTAGCCAAAGGCAGGTGTGCACTGTCTGACTCAAGCACGGATAAATCAGCAGAAATGGAGCGGCTGGGCCATAGGTTACGTGCATTGCACATTGCAGTAGGTGTTGCCAAGTGCTCCCACTGGTACAGGGTGTCAGAGGCCTGAAATGCACATGAGGAGGTGGGATCAAGACTGGGGGAGACTGAGCCTTGTCCTGAGGCCAGAGCAGTAGCCAGAGAGGCTTGCTAGGGAGATGGGAAAGAGGGGAAATGGCATAGGCTTGTTATCTGCCTGTGTATGTGAGGGGAGCTGACTCTGGCCTGTTTCCCCATGAGCCTGCCTTCTTGGCCAGCACAGCCCACTCTCTCCCCCTGCAGGTTGGTAGCGTGGGTCCTGCACAGGCTGGAGATGGTGTTGCCACAGCCGGTACTCCACGGGAAGGCTGCAGGGCAGGTCAGTGGTGGGGCCGGGAGGGAGCCTGGGTGCTGGTGGGAGGGGTCTTGGGAGCTCTGGGAGAGTCAGCCTGTGTCCCTGGAGTGGGGGAATGGAGGCACAGCAGGAAGAAGGGAGCCTGCGGTGGGAGCCCAGCCCCCAGCCTGCTTGTCCGTTGCACATGCATGCACCCTCCGAGGCACTGCAGCCATAGGGCTAAGTGCTGGCCCAGGCCACCTGCAAGCAACTTGCAGTCTGGGGGGAGCAGAGAGGAAGTAGGGGGCAAAGGTGAAACTTCCTGGGAGCAGCCAGGAAGGCTTCCCATTGGAAGTGGCCTCTGAGCATGTACAAAAACAGAGAGACCTGGAATGTTCTGGGAAGCGGTGGGGCTCACGGGAAGCCAGTGCACCCTGTGTGCATTCCTGGCAACACAGACTCCCACAAGGGGAGGCAGGGCCTCTGTCACCCTGCCTTGTCCTTCCCCAGGCACCCAGGACCTGGCCCTACTTTCTCAGGGACAATTGGGCACCTTCACAAAGCACCTGGAGGTGGCAGACGGGAGATCTCATCTCAGTCCTGGCTGTGTGACCTCAGCCCTGGCCCCAGCTCCCTGGAAACCCCAGTTGTCCCAACTGAGCAATGGGCTAACAGTCCCTGCCACCACTCAGGTTGTCAGAATGCAGGGGCGGAGGAAACGCACCTTCAGGGTTTCCAAGAGGAGAAAAAGGGGCCTAGAAGAGAGGCAGGAACCATATGAGACGAAGATGCTCTCACTGGGTAGGGGCTGCTCAGGAGGCGGTGGCAGGGGGGTGGGGCTGGCAGAGAGAAGCCTTCATGGAGCTGAGGGCTTTAGGACAGTCCTCTAAGGGAGGACGGAAGGAGGATTTCTTCATACCGAGAGCAGAGGAGAAGGCGGGGAGCCCTGTGTGAGCAGAGGTGCTGGGGTGGAACCTAGTGATCTAGGTAGGAGAGGGACGGGAGTCAGGAGAAGCAGGCCAGGGGATTGGGCCTGAGGCATGGGGATCTTTTGGAGGCGTCACATTAGGGAATAAGGAAAGCCCTTCTTGCTCTTAACACCCCTCCTTGCTCTGGCGTGTCAGGAGGGGTGGTTGAGCCAGGGAGGCTGCTGGGGCGGCCATGATAGCTTTTCCTTTTCTCTCCCTGCAGGAGGCTGACTACCCTGAGCCCTGTAGCCTGCAGACCAGTGAGTGACTCCTTGGTGGGTCCTCGGGTGTGTGGCGGAAGGGTGGCTTGGTGTCCTTGGGTCTGGGCACACAAGGCAGTGGGGCTGTCCCTGGCCAGGTCTGGATTCACCTGGGGCCACAGTCAGGGTCACCCAGAGCTGAGCGCCTCATGCTATGCAGCACCCGCTTTGGTAGCCTGTTCTTCTAGCCAGAGCCGGGCCTGGAGCCAGCGGCAACTGGAGGCTCCCAGGCCTGGCTTCCAGCTTCCACGGAGAAAACAGTCTGTGCCCCAGCCCCTGCCCTTTGCTGGTAACACCCTGGCAGCTGGGCAACTGGGTTTGCTGAGCAGAGTCCTGCTGGGAAGTGGGGAGAGGGGTGGGATCTCCCTGAAGGCTCTAGCAGGCTACCTCCCACCCCCCAGGGAACTACGGAGAGGGTGATCTCCTTGGAGAAAAATCTCAGCTCCCTTGAGCTGAGAGAGTGGCCCCTTCACTGTGCTGAGTTGGGGAGGTATGTGGTCCATTTTATCTCAGCCCTGAGCTAGGATGGGAGGCCAGGTTGGAGGCTGGAGGCAGAACCTGCTCTTCCTTCATTCATGACCTCCAGAAAGGCACATGATGGACAGACATTTATTCATTAAGTAGTTATGGATGGCCTACTGTGTGCCAGGCCTGCCTCCTTGTAGTGGGCCTGCTATTCCATCCTGGACACGTGCCCTCCAACCACGGGCTGCTGCCCACTGTGTTCACAAGGCTGAGTCCCACCGAGCCCCACCATGCCATGGTGTTCCTTGTGAGCGCTCAAAATCTAGGGTGGTCACTGTGGCCTGGAACACAGGCAGGCTGCTGACTACGGAGCTCAGGTCTGACCAGAGGCTGTGGGAGGCGCTAGGGTTTATAGTGACTGCAAGGATGCAGTGAGGGGGAGGAGGGCCTGCCAGTCTCAGGGCAGGGCACCCTCAGTCTCTCATGGGCCTCGCGGCCATGGTGGAGGGGGCTGCAGGGATAGGTAGGGTCAGAGCTCAGAGAACAGAGGCATATGCCCAAGGTCACATAGCAGGTTTCATGAAACAGCGACCAGAGTCCTCTTGACCTGGTAGCAGTCAGTCACTCACTCAGGCTAGGAGGAAAGAGACCAAGTGTTTCCTGAGCAGACACCCCCACCCCGGCCTCGGACATGCTGAGGGTGGCGTGTAGCGGCCCCTCTTCTCTTCCTCTTTGTTCCTTGGGAAGGAGTGGGTTCTCAGCCATAGGTAGCTATGGTCAGGCCTCCCGGGGAGTCTTGGAGTGTGTGGGTCACAGTGAGTGGCAGGTGGCAGTGGGGCAGACCTGCACAGGGGCCACGAGCCTGGGATCTCCCAGGGCTGCTGTAGTGAACAACCAAACTGGGTGGGGCTCAGATGGCGGGCGTTGATTCATACCCAGGGGCCGGAGTCCCCAGGTAAGGTGCCGCAGGGTGGGCTCCCTCGGAGGCTCCACAGAAAACTGTCCTGGGGGCTGCTCTCCAGACTCCACACGGCCTTTTCCTCTGAGCCAGATCCTCCTCTCCTTTCTTTTACAAGGGTGCTGGTCTTTGGGTTTAGGACCCGCCCTAAATCCAGGATGCTCTCATTTTGAGATCCTTGACTTAATCACATCCACAAAAACCCTATTTCCAAATAAGGTGACATTCGCAGATAACGGGGTTAGGACTTGGATATATCCCTTGTGGGGGACACACTTCAACTCACTATAGTGAGTGATTCTGAGGGCTGGGGGAGAGGTGTCCCTCCCTCATCTCCCCACTCTTCCCCCGGCCTCCCCCATCCACTCACTCATTCACTCACTCCTTCACCCCCTCACTTACTCACTCACTCACTCACTCATTCACCCCCTCATTCATTCATTCATTCACTTCCTCACTCATTCTCTCATTCACTCACTCATTCATTCATTCATTCACTCATTCACGTGCTCCCTCACTTATTCACTCACTCACTAATTTATGCCTTCACTCATTCACTCCCTCACTCATTCATTCACTCATTCACATGCTCCCTCACTCATTCATTCCCTCACTCATTCATTTGTTCCCTCATTCACTCACTCATTCATTCCTTCACTTATTCACTCACTCATTCATTCACTCATTCTCTCCGTCACTCATTAATTCACTCACTCATTCACCCCCTCACTCATTCACTCACCCACTCATTCACTCCCTCCCTCTGTCCACCCAGTAGCCCACCTTCTGTCTTCTCCTTTGTTTCAGGGATGGTGACAGCAGGAGGCCTCTGAAACAAGGGAGAAGGGAATCTGGGAGAGGCGCAGATGGACAGATGGACGGATGAATGGATGGAAGGAAAGAAAGATGTCCTGAAGAGAAGAACTTCGGGTGGGGGGAGAGGAGGTGGTGGCCATTGAGCCCCCCACCATCTTTGAACAATGAACACCTACCCCTCCCCACAACCCCAGGCAGGGCAAGGGAGCCAGAGCACTCACTGCAGCCCCAGAGCGTCCTCTCAGGGTGCCTGGCGGGGGGTGCAGGGGTGGGAGGACCTAGGTCAGCAAGGGAAGGTCAACCACAGGCAGCCTGCGAGATTTAGGCTGGCCAGGGGAAGGGCTTCCCACCAGAAGGCTGGGCAAAGCCATTGGATGACTCGATATTGGGCACCTCAGTGAGAGGTACCCAGCCCTCAGCATGCGTCCACACAGCCAGAGCCCCTGCAGACACGACCACGAGAGGTTCCCCTCAGGCCTGGCCAGTTCTCTCCCTTGAAGGGTGGGAGGACAATGACAAACATTTAATTGCATTAAAAAAGCAAAAATGAACACATCAAACCTGTGATTGCATGGTATTATTGCTAGGATAAGGCCAAGATATATACTTAGGCTTTAATTTTTTTTTAATTTAATTTAATTTCTTTCTTTCTCCTTCTGAGAGGGAGAGAGATGACCTCCCCCAAGGGTGTCCTCATGTCACGATCCGCCTCATCCCAGCTGGCCTACATCCCAGGCACGCACCTGGCACGCTCAGGGAGGCCCCAGGATGTGACCCTGGGCCCTTTCCCATGTGGGGTCAGTCTCATTACCACTGCACCACCATCTGGCCCCAGTACTTAGGTTACTGAAGTGGGCGGGCTAAATCAGCAACGGCCTTTGCAGGCTGCAGGGAGGAATCGGCTAAGGTTCCTGAGCCGGGTCCCTCGGCCCCAGCTGGTCCACGCATGTCTTTGGGACAAGGAATGATTTTTTTTTTTTTTTTTTTTTTTTTTTTGCTTTGTCTCACCAGAGAGAGACAAAGAGTCAGAAAGTGAGAAATCATCCCCAGGAGAGATGGCCATGCTGCAATCCCTTCTCCTCCATGCTCCTCTGATTTTGGGCATGCATGCACACGCGCCTGGTGTGATTTTCAAGCCACTGGTGATATCTCACCTTTCCTCTCACTGTCTCTCTGTCTCTCTCCAGCAAGCCCACGTGTCCTATGGCAAAAATATTAAAATTAAAAAGAAAAGATTTCTCTAGGCCTGAGCGAACAATCAAAGCAGAGCCACATCTAGAGCCCCCGGAGGTAACTGTGAAAAATGTCCCCCTCTCTGACCTAATTAAAGGGCACGAGGAGCCTGGAAATCTGCCTTTTTGAGAAGTACCCTTTGCCCTGAAGATTGCGATGATGGGGGTGAGACTGGGGCATACCTGGAGAAATACCCGTGAGTGAGAGGTTACGCTTCGGGGCCAGGAGGGAGGAGAGGCATGCTGGCCTAGGACGAGGCAGAGAGAGGGGTATGGCGACCCAGGCCTGTTAGACAGAGGCTTGGAGCCAGGGCTTGGGCTTTGCCAGCAACCCCCGGATCTGGGTGGGGCCTCCGTTTAGCATCCATGTGCCCAGGCTCCGTAACTACTGATTCTGGAGCCCCTGTCTCCTCGGGGGCTCCTTCCCCAGAGGAAGCTGCTGCCCTTCCCTGGCTGGGGTCACTAGTGCTGCCTCCCACTTGCCAGGTGGCCATGGGCAGGTCACTCAGTGACTCTGTGGTCTGTGAACTGGGGAGAGTACTGTATGCACACTTCGGGGTCGCCGTGGAAGCTAAGGAACTCGTAGGTGAGGGGATGTTCTGTCCCCCAGATGTCTCCTGCTGTGCCCAGGTGGGAGCTTGCACCCCAGGGGGCTGCTCGAGCACGGCTACGCCATTGCTGGGCAGCAGCATAGATGACACACCCACCATGTCCCACCTCTGCACTTCAGGCCACACTGGGAAGGCCCTCCCTGGACAAGCCCAGGGATGTGGTCAGATCAGAGGGGCCAGGAGCGACCATGAAAAAGGCTCAGTCAAGGCATGTGTGGCGGGCTTCCCAGCCACCTGCTCTGGGAGAGAGAGAATATCTGAGCCTAGAAGCGAGAGCCCCATGCTGGGTACCCAGGAAGCACCCCATGAACAGAGGTGCTAATCTGTGTCTCAGTGTACTCATCGATAAATGGAAGAATGAAATATAAAAGGGAAAATAAAATGAAGATAATCATTTATTCCTACCTTAAAAGGTTGATGTGAGGGACTAGCAGTTGGCGTAATGGCTATGTCACTGGACTTCCATGTAGTCGACCACGGTTCAAGTCCTGGACCTGGTGGCTTAAACTCATGCTGAGCAAGTGTGCGTGCGTGCCCAAGATCCTGAGAGGAGAATGGAGAAGGAATTGCGGTGTGGCCATCCCCCCTGGGGGATGATTTCTCACTTTCTGTCTCTCTGGCACGTGCACTCACCCTATAGCGAAAACCTCTCAAAAAAAAAAAAAAAAAAAAAAAAAAAAATAAATAAATAAATAAAAAAGGCTGATGTGAGAACCAACTGAATTAATCCATATATTGAGTTGTTGGAAGTCATGATGTACTTTTTTCTGTTTTTCTATGCCAAAACGTGACATGACTTACCTGATAACCCAATAAAATGCCAAGTACAGGGCCTGGCACACAGTAGGGACTCAATAAATGCAGCCACAGTTACCACAGTTACTGCTGTTATCATGACGCTGCCTGTGAACAACCTCTAAAATCACAGGGTGAGATCGAAGCCAGCCTCCCGTGAAAGCCACTGCTACTAATTCACGCTGGCCTCGAGGGTGACCAAGGACCCCGAAACTGTTCAGAAATACCTGGGGTCTGAGCAATCTGCCTCCATTCTCTGCTGCCCACCCCGGGGTGGTCTCAGTGTCTCGAGGGGACTCCCTTGTTCCCACATCAGCCAAGATCATGGTCCCACTTGTGCTCACTGTCAGAGACCAGGGTACGTGAGGAAAGGTTGAAATGATGGACTCCCATCTGAAGGCGGATCCACCCCTGAGAAAGTGGAGTTCTCTTGGAGGGCAGAGCCTCTAGGCCCAGAAGGAAGGAAGGACTCCCAGAGCAAGTACGGAGATCACAGGAATGCTGTCCGCAGCGGGTGGCATCCAAAGAAGGCATAGGGCAGTTTCTCTATACCCCTCAGGGCAATCTAGGCCACGTGGCACCTGGATGTGGCAAGGTGGGCCCCAAGCCCGGGCCTCCTGGCTCACCCGAGATTCTGTGATTAAAAAGTGTTGTTTCTGCTTCTGCATAGACCTCCAAGGAGGGGGCCCCACTGAGAATCAAACTTGAGCGACTGTGATGGAAGCCCTGTCTCAAGAGGGAAAAGAGGGAACGGAATGGAAGGGGACAGGGTGAATGACTGCTGAGCTCTGGTCTGGTCAATGGGCCCAATGACAGTGTGCCATTTCCCCACTGCCTGGCCAAGAGCTGACACACTGCTAATGATGGCCAAGGCTCCCTGTGGGTCCCAAGCCCACTGCCCCACACCCCACAGATGGCTTCTCCTGTGTCCCCTGCAGTCAGCATCCTCCCTGAAGGGCAAGTGGAGCCCGATCTCGTCCTAGAGGAGGTTGACCCTCACTGGGAGGACACCCACCGGGACGGCAGCACCAGCCCAGCGTGTGCGGTGGTGGTTTCAGTGTATGAAGAAGAGATCGAGGCTGTGGAGGAGAGACCCAGGTGGGGAGCAAGAGAAGGCCCTGAAAACAATTAGGTCTTGTTTGAGAAGGTTACAGGTGGGTAGTACAAAATCCTAAAGGCACAGAGCAGAAATCATGCCTGCCACCCCTCCTCCCAGACACCCAGCCCTCTCCCTGTGGGCACAACAGCTTCTACGTGCCATTCCAAAAACAGCCTGGGCATGTGCAAGCATGTATACCCTCTTTCTGTTATTTTGCACAGAAGGTAGCATGTCACATGCACCTATCTGCACCTTACTCCATTTGTTTAATAATATACCTTGAGATCTTTCCACCTTTAGTACATAGAGAGCATCCTCCTCTCTTACAGCTATGTGATATTCCACCATATGGATATACCATATGCACTTCACCTGTCTGCTACAGAGGGTCATTTAGGTTGATTTCAAATGCTATTATGGACAATTCTGCCATACTCTTGTATTATGTTTGTGTACCCATATATCTGTGGGGTGAGTTTCCAGATGGGGGATTATTGGGTTACTGAGCATGGGAAGGTGGAATTGTGATAGTAATTGCCAAATTACCACTCTCCATGGCAATGTCATAGTCTTCGAGATAGCCACTTAACCTAGGAGATCTTGGGTTCTCAAACCTGTGATCTACATTTTTAAGATGGGGAAACTGAGGCCCAGAGCGGACCTGGGGCTCACCCAGAGTCACCACCAGGACAGTGGGGGCTGAGACAGGCCTCTCAGGCAGCAAAGAAAACATCTTGCCAGAGAGAGTCCAGGGTTCTCACTCAGGTGGGACTCCCCAGGTCAAGCTTTGGTTGCGGGGGGGGAGGGGGATGGAGGCAGGAGGTAGACTTGGGGGCATCTGCCTGTGGGCTCACCTCCTGCCTCTGACCCCAACACAGGGAGCTGTTTCAGATTCAAGAAGAGAAAGAAGATGAGGAGGAAGATGGAAATGAGGAGGAGAAGAAGGAAGAGGAAAGAGAGGAAGAGAAGGAGGAGAAGGATATGGAGGAGGAGGAGCCGGAGTAAGTCACTGTCCGCCTGCTGTGAGATGCCCCGGGGAGGTGGTTATAGTCCTACAGTCCGACCTACTGCTGGGCTCCTGGGCTGAGGAGCTCCTTTCCTTAGTCTGTGCTGTGCGCTGCTGGGCACTGACCAGAGAGGTGAGAGAAGCTGGGGTCCCCTGCTGTGTCCACAATGGCCTGGGAATCCTATTACCCATCACTCAACGCGCCTCTTGAGTCCCACACACCAGGATGCAACCTCCCTGAGGGCTGGGACTTCTGTCTGTTGTTTCCAGTGCCATGTTCCCAGTCCCTAGAACAGTGCTTGGCACATGGTAGGCACCAGATGAATGTTGGCTAAGTACATGGATGGATGTGCAAAGGGACACTGCAGTGGGTTCACAGCTCTCCCCTACTGCTGACTAGGCCAAGACCATCTTGCCCTCCACGCATGATCCCAACGATCCCAGGTTTGCCTTAGGCACCCTCTAAGGCGGTCCTGGGTTATTCATAAAGATTCCAATATTGAAACACACAGAAGAGTTCAGTTAAAATATAGCTCAAAAAACAAAGACCAGGAATCACTGTGGGAGGGGGCTAGATCACGGCGAAGTGGGAGACGCAGCACCCTGTGGGGCTGACCCGTACGAGAAGGCTTCAGGCTTGTGTGCAGAGATCTCCCTGAGACCCTGTGCACGTGTGTGCTTATGATCTGGGGCTGGCTGAAGTTGGGGGTGCATCATGGCATGAAGACCTTACCGGGGATGCTATCTCTCTATCTCTATCTCTTTCTCTCTGTGTGTCCGCCTTGCTCATGGAGGAATTAAATATGCTTTAAAAATAGGCCCAGGGGCCAGCAGAGAGTGTAATGGTTGCGTTGCTGGGACTCCCTTGTAGCGGACCGTGTTTTGAGTCCCAGACCTAGCACCTTGAAATTCATGCCAGGTGCATGCGTGTGTGTGTGTGCCCAAGACCCTGAGAGGAGAATGGAGGAGAAGGAACTGCTGCATGGCCATCCCCCCTGGGGATGAGTTTTCACTTTCTGTCTTTCTGGCAAGTGTATGTGCCCAATAGCAAAAATATTTCTCTAAAAAAAGAAAGAAAGAAAGAAAGAAAGAAAGAAAGAAAGAAAGAAAGAAAGAAAGAAAGAAAGAAAGAAAGAAAGAGGCCCAGCCTAGGTGGCACAATCCCTAGCGTGCTGGACTGCAGTGCTGGAAGCCACATGGCCGACCTTGGGTCCAGATCCTGGGTGAGCCTGAAAACACACTGGGCATGTGCATGGAAACCTGTGATCCTGTGGAGCTGGAGGGCCAGAGAAGGGGGATCACCGTCAAGGGTGCTCTTCTTTCCCTCTGTCTCTCACTCACTCATGCATACTCTTTGAAAGAAAGAAAGAAGGAAGGAAGAAAGGATGGGAGGAAGGAAAGGAAAGAAGGAAGGAAAGGAGGAAGGAAGAAACCACTAAGAGGTTCTGAGCGGTGTGGATGGAAGAAGGTGGATGGGTAGGTGGGTACACATGGAGATGAAGAGTGGACAGTGGGACCCCTGAGTCTGGAGTTAAGCATGGGAAGGGTGGGGCTGGGAAGGTGGGTGCTGGGTCATGGAGATAACATTGGAAGCTGTGGGAAGATGCCCAGGGAGTGGAGGCCCAAAGTCCAGATTGGAGGTTGGGGAGAGAAGGAGGAACCAGAGAGAACTGAGGAAGTGCCAGAGAGGAGGGAGGGAAGAGAAGAGTGCAGGGCCTGGAGGCTGGGTTAGGGAGTCTACTCTTGCTCAGTTCACATATGATCTTTCCATTCTTTTTAAAAAAAAATTATTATTATTTGGAGAAGTTTTTGCTATAGGGCACATCACTCGCCAGAAAGACAGAGAGAGACAGAGAGACAGAAAGCGAGAAATCACCCCCCAGGGGGGATGGCCACACCACAACCCCTTCTCCTCCATTTTCTTCTCAGGATCTTGGGCACGCACACACACGGGCCCGGTGTGAGTTTATGCCACTGGGTCCAGGACTTGAACCGCGGTCGACTACGTGGGAGTCCAACGACATAACCATTACACTAACTGCTGGTCCTCATCTTTCCATTCTTAATAAGAGGCTGCTCAGCCTCTACTTGCTTACCTCCAATGATGGAGAGCTCACAATCTCTTGAAGGCTGTACATTCTATTTATCTGATCTGTGAATTCATTTCTTTTTTTTGTTTGTTTTTTAAGGTTTTTGTCATTGGATGTGTGTGCTCCCCAGAGAAAGACAGTGAGAGGGAAAGTGAGACATTACCCCTGGGGGGATGGCCACTGCAATCGCTTCTCCTCCTGGGATTTTGGGCCTGGAAGCACACAGGCCCTGAGTGATTTTCAAGCCTCCCTGTCTGGGACTCGAATTGTGGTTGACCTTGTGAGTGTGGCACCTTAACCATCATGTCACCTGTTTGCCTCAATTAAGTCATTTCTTACACAAAAACTAAGCTTGGCTGTTACCTGTTCTACTTCTGCCCCCCTTGGCCTCTTCCCCACCGGGCAAGGTGAAGACCTCAGATGCCACCTCACTTCCTTAGTGCAGTCCTGCTTGGCCTCTGCTGCCCCCCTGCCTCTAGGGAGAGTGCTTACTCTGAGATGTTCCCCCTGCACGCCTAGCACTCAGGCCCCAAAACCCTTTCTTTCTTTCTTTTATTATTTTTAAAGAATTATTTATTTAATTTTATGTATTATTATTATTATTATTTTATTCTTAAATTTGCTTTGGGCATGTGCACACACAGAGAGAAACAGAGACAGAGGGAAGACAGTGGGAAAGCAAGACTCCAGGTCTGAGAATTGAACCGTGGTCAGCCATGTGGGAGTCCAGCACCTTAACTACCATGCCACCTGCTGACCCCTGAAAACACCTTCCTTTATCACTGTTTCTGAGCTGAAACCCTTTGAAGGTTAGGGATCAATGGCTCCCACACACCCATGCTAACTATGCACATGTTCTCAGTGGATGGTACACACATGCACGTATCAGCACTATACATGTATAAACCCACATTACACACATACATGTACAGGCATGCACACAGTTCACCTGTACTCATCTTGCATATATGCACAAGCACATATACACATCTGTGCGCATGGGTACACATGTGCACACTTGCACACATCCACACTTGCACACATGCTCACACACACAAGCATGTGCATACAGAGTTACAGATGACACTGTGCACACATATCCACACAAACATTGTCCCAAAGTTTTAAACTTAGGGAACTTTTGGGTCTTTGGCCAAGATACAAACCAAGGAAGGACCACTGTGGTGACAGAGTGGGTGAACCCAAGGGTGCCAGGCCTGGGTGAGCAGAACTGAGCTGTTACTGGCTGGGGAAGGATGTCTTGGCTAGCCTTGTGGAGGCACAGGGGTTACTGATGACGTGAAGGCCTTGGTAACAGCAGATGGTCGCCTAGCGACCTGGTCTCTGCAGGCAACAGCTCAGCTTTTCCTAGCAACCAAGGCCTTTTGGTCCCCACCTGGCCTCCCTGGGGGCATTTCTGAAGACATCCCCTGCACATCCCTCAACCTGATTAGAAGCAGGAAGGACTGGTGGCTCGTCTGCCATGCGAGCCTCACTGGCTTGGGAGCTGGTCCCAGGGCTGGGCTGGGGCTCTCCCCGTCTACTCTTCATCCACTGATCCCAGGCTGGGGATGGAAGTCACAGCTCCCAGTTGAACTCCTGCACCATGGGCACCTTTGCCGGCCAGGACGGCGAGACCCAAGTAGGTGGCTGCTTCTTCCTGAGGGCTCCCTTTCTTCCTCCTTTCAGGGATGGGACTTTTAGGGAACTCTACTTCAAGAAAGCTGCTGAATTGCTTGGAAAAGGAAGAGACAACTGGTAAACCCTAGCAAGCAGGCTGCCACTGTTGCTCCCTAAGTCTTTAACTTGGAAAGCCAAGGGGCCCTTCAGGAAGCCCACCAGCCAGTCTGTTTGTTTCTCTGCTTGGCAATTCATGGGTCTTAGGAACTTTCTAGAAGTTGATGGCCTGCTACTTCTCAGCCAGGCATGAGGGAACCATGGAAGCCACTGGTGGAGCAGGGACAATGTGACTTTGGTCCAGGGGCCCCAAAGCTGCCTCTGGTGGTGCAGATAGGACCACATTGGGCTTGCTAGTTGTCTCAAGAGCTGGAGATGTTTATGCAAAATATTCCTCAACTCACGTGGGTGACTTCATAACCCTGCAGATCATGCCTCCTCTGGGATTCATAACAGCCATGATAAGAACAATAATAATAACAGCTGCCATTGACTAATACTTTATTCTGTGCCAGACGCTGTTCTCGGGCAGCCTGAATGGCGGGTTGTTATTAATCCCATTTCACAGATGAGAGAGCTGAGACAGTTCCCTGTGTGTCTGGGGCCCCTGCCAGGGAGGGCAGGGCTGGGGCTCTGCCTCAAGTCGAGCTGGCTCCAAAGTGAACACTTGGAATCACAGACAAGGAAGGCTGCTCACCACGGTTCAGAGATAAAGAACCCAGACAGTGCCTGACGGGCTTTTTGTGACTTTTTGCGACAGGTGCTTCCTCCAGCCCTTCTGAATTCATTCAAACAAGTCAAGCTGCACAAGCCAGGCAAGTTCTTCCCACATGACATGGACAGAGACAACCCTAGCACGTGCAGGTGACTCGTTCAAGGCCATACACACA
This sequence comes from Tupaia tana, assembly GCA_026018925.1. Taxonomy (NCBI): domain Eukaryota; kingdom Metazoa; phylum Chordata; class Mammalia; order Scandentia; family Tupaiidae; genus Tupaia; species Tupaia tana. Next base: position 28,951,616 of record JAKSZU010000018.1, read on the forward strand.
GCCATTTCCTGCCTGGTACTGAAATGAGCAGGCCCCCGGGAAGCCTTAGGCGGGACAGTGAGCAGTTCATTTCCTGGGCAAAAATCCTATAGCAAAAATCTCTAAAACAAACAAACAAAAAATCAGACAGAGGGCCAGCCGGTGGTGTGGTGATTAAGGCGCTGGATCCCACATGTCTGACAGCACAGTTCAAGTGCCAGACCTTGTGGCTTAAAATTCAACACGCTGGACACATGTGCCCAAAATCCTGAGAGGGGAATGGAAGAGAAAGGATTGGACCTTTCTCACACACTCCCCACACCCCATCTCTCTTGGTCAAGCACGAATGCCCTATAGCTAAATTTTAAAATATCAGACAGATAAAGTAGCTTTTAGATAGAAGATAATGTTTCGAGATCTAATACTGACATATAAATCTTTCTGCAGATGCTGTCACAACACACACACACACACACACAGAGTTTTCACACACATCTGTGGGGGCTGCTTTCTCTCTCTCTGCAGAGTGCACGAGCCTTCTGGCAATAAGACAAATGCAGAACAAAACAAAACATGCAGTGTGGGTTCCTTCTGAAAATAAGAAGGTAGAGCCAGCCTGTAGCCTGCCCGCTAAGGGAGCTCAATCTTACCTGGCTGACAGTAGACCCAGCATGTAAAAATGCATGCTCAAAATCTGACAGGGGGCCCAGCAGATGGCAGAGTGGTTAAGGCACTGGACTCCCACATGGCTGACTGTGGTTTGAGTCTTGGACGTGGTTACTTGCTTTCTTACTTTCTCTCTCTGATGAGTGTGTGTGCTCTGTAGCAAATTAAAAAAAAAAAATCATAATAAAGATTAATAAAATTAAATAATTCTTAAAAACAAATCCTGAGTCAGGGTGGAGAAATGGAGACGGGATTGCAGTGTGACTACACCCCATGGGAGAGGCTTTCTCCTGCTCCCTCTTTCTCTCTGTCTCTCCATCTGTCTATGGCAAGCACGCATACCCTCTGGATATTAGAAAAGAAAGGCATCTCCTCCCCAGGTGTCCAACCACGTAGAGAGCGGGGTCGCCATTTTCACATAGACATGGGCTTTCCAATTTGCTGCAGTTCTCTCCGTTCTCTCGAATCTTGCCCCAGGCCCTGTCACTCATGTGTGGGGGCTGCCTGGGCCAGCCGCCCTAAACCTTCAGCTGTTGCAGTGTGGCTCTCATTTCATGGCATGGAAAAAACCTGGGTGTGGTTTGAGACAACTTGCTGTGTGATTTTGTCCAGGCCAGATCAGCCCTCTTGGCCACACTTTTCTCATACTCCCTGCCCGCCTGCATCCCCAAGGTTGACCAGAGACTCTCAAGGGGGAGATCCTGGGTGTGTATCCTGAGCACCCTGCCGTGCCCTTTGGGCTACACCCCAGGACAGCTCTCCTAACTGTCCTCGGTGCTTTCCTTCACACATGCTGTTCCCCCATCCCAAATGCCCTTCCACTCCCAATTCTTGGTGGTAAAATCATCCCCCTTGAGACCCATCTACAGGCCACCTCCTCTGGGAAGTCCTCCTTTCTGGCAGAGTCATATGCGTCCTGGACAGCCCCTTGCAGAGTGTGTGTCTCATGCGAGGTGACTCTGAGCAGGATGCTGCCCTGTGAGCCTCACGAGGGTGAGGGCCAGTCCTGGGCACCACTGTGCCCCCAGCTCCTGGCTCAGAGCTTGCACCAGTAGGTCTGAGACATTTAGTCCCTAACCCAGCCCTTTCATCCTGCCTCCTGGTCACAGTGTCCTCCTGCTGGGTAGCTGCTTGGTGGCACAGGCAGACCAGGGCGGAGTAGACGAGCCGGAAGAGCGGAGCATCTCGCACCAGGTATGGAGGAGCGCCAGGCACACAGGCACCTGCGAAGGGCTGGGGCCTGCTCTGTTTCATTTACGAGGGGGTGTTCTGCTGGCGAGATGCCTGCAGGACAGAGGGGGCAGGGTGGTGGGCCCTGCAAGGTCCCAGTCTTTCCAGGGGCCAGATGGCATCAGGAAGGGCCTTGGCCATGGGTGAGTCACCTGACTCCAGTGCTCTTGTGCTAGAGCCCTCACCTGGCCGCCTGCCTGTGGGCTCGTCTCCTCCCTGCCCTGGGCCTCAGTGGCTACCTGTTTGCAGGAGGGTCTGAAGGGCTTGCACATGTGAAGTGCAGTCCTGGGGTGGGGAGTTCGAGGCAGCTGCTTTCATCGCTGGGTCCCACCTGTATAGGACTGCATGGGGGTGGGGGTTCCTGTCATCATACCCGACAAGTGCAGGACTTAGGGCCTGGGGCTTCGGTGTGCACTGCCCTCTGCAGGTTGTAGGATGCCCAGAAGGTGACCTAGAGGGCCTAACCACCTGGGCCCTGGAGGACTCCTGAACTGAAAGGCTGAGTTCCTGAGGGGGCGGGCTTAGGCAAGGGCTGGGCAGAACTGACACTTGTTCCTTTACACTTCGCAGGAGCTGCAGGGGACGGCTGCTGACAGCTCCGCAGGTAGGGGCAGGTAGGGGCGTGGCGGTGGAGGTGGTGCACTGCACAAGGTTGTCCGGGATACTTTTAGGATTGAGGCAGCCTCGGGGCAGGGATGACCCCTCCTCCTCTCCTCCATCTTCTTCCCTCTCCCCACAAGTTCAGCCCCCCCCCCCCACAACTCCTCATCCTCAGGCAAAACCCATCCTTGTCACTTGGGGGCATGTGTATTTGGCCCTAGGGGACTCCCACCAACCTCCCCCGCCCCCCCCCCCCCCGCCCCCCCCCCCCCCCGCCTTCTCTCAGTGGAATGCAATGCAGCTGTGTGGGCTGCTGTCCAGGACCCCCGGTCCAGTCCCATCTCAGCAGCAGCTGGCTGGGTCGCAGCAGCGTTGTCCCCATTGGTGACGCCTCCCTCAGCACCCATCACAGCGCTGGGTGCCACTCAGATTAAGGTTTTTGATTGAAAATTGGGCTGGGCTGCTGCGGCTGGCCTCCACGTCTCTGTACGGGTCTGTCCCAGCTGCTGAGTCCAGGCTGTGCCCAGCACGTATCTTTGCTCCTTTACCCCCTCCCAGCCCCAATCCTGAGAACATCAGGAACAGTGGGGACAGAGCCCAGGGCACAGGGACCCCAAGCCAGCCCTGTCGTGCAGGCGTGTGCCTGATACACCTCCGCGTTCCTCAAGCCACTGGTGCTTCGGATGCCCTGGGACGCAGATGGACCATTTCACGGATGGGAAGACTGAGGCTCGGTGTGTGCTGGATTTGACCAAGAGGTCAAAACCCGCGTTTCACTCCTGGCCTCTCTCCCTTCTCCTTGCCGTGTGACCTAGAGCCAGGTCTGTGACCCCTCTGAACCATGGCTCCCAAATTAAGAAAAACAGGGCAATAATAATACCTCCCAGGTTGCTGGGCAGAGAAACAGGAAGACATTAAAGAGACCCCAGTGCTGGGACCAGCAGATGGCATAATGGTTACGTCACTGAACTCCCATGTAGTCAACTGTGGTTCAAGTCCCAGACCCAGCAGTTTAAAAAAACTCATGCCGGGTGCATGTGCATGCGTGCCCAAGGTCCTGAGAGGAGAATGGAGGAGAAGGGATTGTGGTGTGGCCGTCCCCCCCGGGGGGTGACTTCTTGCTTTCTGTCTCTCTTGTTTTTGGGCAAGCACCCGTGCCTATAGCAATCTCTAAAACAAACAAACAAAACAACAAAAAACCAAAGAGAGAGAGAGAGAGACCTAGTGCTGTGGGAGGAGTTGACATGGGGACAGGGGTGCTGTGGCCAGCCAACTGCTGCCGAGAGGGGACTGGACCCAGCATCATCACCCCGGGTGTATGAGTTTGCTCCCCACCCGCTCTTTGAAGAGCAGCCTCTGTTCATGGGTACACATCTCTGTAGGAATCTGCTAAACAGGCCCAGTGCTGGGCCCCACATGGACGGGTAAGGCCAACACCAGCCAGGAACAGACTCAGGCTCCGTGGGGCTGGCTCTGCCCCCATGCCTGGGTGATTTGGAGGCAGGTGGTCGGGGAACCACACTCTTGACAATGCCAGGCACAGCCAGTAGTTGGTCGCTACTCAGAAGTGTGGCTATAGAGCCGGTGCTTTTGGCATCCCTGGGAGCCGGTTAGAGACGCAGGCTCTTGGGCCCTTCCAGACCTGCTGAGTCAGTCTGCATGTCAGCAAGACCTGGTGAGTGGTCTGCCCGCAGTGTTTGAGAGGCAACGGCCTTGAGTTCTGGCTCTCAAACTGACTACACGCTGGAATCCCTCAGGAGGGGAGATTTACAAATTCCTAGTCAGGCCTCACCTGAGACCATTAAATCCGAATCTCTGGGGATGGGCCTGTGCCCCAGGAACTGTCAAATCACCCTAATGGGAAGTGAACAACATGCAGCTCAGTTTGAGAGCCAGGCCCTAGGAGGAGTTACTGCCCTGGTTAGAAGGGAAATTAATGGACTTTCAGGGTTTCTCTGGTCTGAAATAAAATGACTTGTTTGAGTCCAGGATTCTTTGGGGCTAAGAGTCCGAGAGTCTCTGAGTTCTGGGTTCTGCGATGCTGACTTTTCTGAGTATAGAATGGAAATGCTGCTGGTTGTTGGTAAGTGGGAAGACCCGAGAAGCTGGGACTCCGGAGCTGTCCCTTGAGCCCTGTAACTTGATGACATGTGAGATATTGAGTTCCAGGGACGACAGGACACTTCAGACTTTGGCGTTGGGGCTGCCCACGGGAATAGGCCCAGGCTGGTCTGTGTCGGTGCTGACGGAGGAGCCCCCTGCAGCTCCTGCCCCAACTCTGCTCCCAGTTGCAGTCCCCAGGGGGCCACCTCTGCAAGAGCCTCTGCCCCAGCACCATGGCTCAACCAGCCCGGGACGTGGAGCTGAATCGTCTGGTCCAAGACCAGCCACATGACCAGGTGGCACCCGGGTCCGGCCCCCCAAACCTGGTGGAGAACCTCCCTAACGTGCCCAGCTACCGCCCCGCAATCACCCGCATCCCTGTCCTCGTCTCCCGGAGAACCGCCTTGTCCAACTCCAGCTTCGCCAGGGAGACCAGGAGCTCCATCCGTCGCCTAGGTAGTGATCCCGCCCACCCAGCGTGCTTGTGCCTATGGCGTGTACTTGCTGCATGGCTTGGGCTGCCTTCCCGCATGGTGCCACTGCCATGGCATGGGGACATTCCAGGCTGTGCTCATGGAAAAACGCTCCCTCTTCTGCTCAGCAGTGCCTTCATCCTGCTAGCAGGTGGCAACTTGAAGGGCTTTCGGTCCTTCTCTTCATGCTTAAAATTCCACGGTTAGGGACCATCAGTTAGCGTAATGGCTATGTCGCTGGACTCCCACGTAGTCGACCGTGGTTCACGTCCTGGACCCAGGTGCTTAAAACTCATGCCGGGTGCGTGTGTGTGCGTGCCCAAGATCCCAAGAGGAGAATGGAGGAGAAGGGATTGCTGCGTGGCCATCCCCCCTGGGGGGTGATTTCTCGCTTTCTGTCTCTCTGTCTCTCTCTGTCTGTCTGGCGAGCGCATGCACCTTATAGCAAACAAACCTCTCCCCCACAAAAAAAAAATTCCACAGTTAGCAATTAATTTCTTTGGGCTAAACATTGCTTTCTGTGGATCATCGGTATTTATACAGGTAGTCACTCACACCCTCATTTAAATAATTCAGTCACCCAGATCTCCAGACTAAGGGGCTCGGGAGGGAACTAGGGCACAGGGTGGGGCCCGGGTGGGGGGGATCAAAGTTGTAGGGGCTGTGAGAGCTTTGCCCCTCCCAGCTCCCTGAGACAGCCTCACAGATGCTGAAGTTGGGCAGCTTTCTGCTGCCCGGGGCCGCTCTGGGGCCCTGCCCTTGTCCAGGCTGTCTCTACACCCACCCCTCCTTCCGACTCACCTCTGTGGGTCTGCTGGGAAGGACAGTTTGGTCCCCTCTGCCTCAGGCTCTCTTCTCTTTCCCAGAGCCTGGGGAATCTCTTACTAGTCTCAGAGAGTCTTTGATTTTGAAGAACTGATTTCTGCTCATCCTCTTCCCTGGAGGCAAAACAAATGCCAAAGAGTCTTGAGGCCACCTACAGTCCCTCCGTCAAACTTTAAATAAGTGTAAGCAACTCCACAGCACACTGGCTTTTCTCATGGGGGTGGTATTTACTTATCTAGAACCTTATATATTTATTTAATGAGAGAGAAAGACAGAAAGAGAAAGAGACATGTACTCACGACAGGGTCTCAGGTTGTGATCTTACCCCCTAGCCTCCCAGTCAGCCAGGACCACAGGCATGAAGGTTCATGCCTGGTGTGTTCAGGTCAACCCGGGATCCAAACCCAGGCCACCCATGTGGCTCCAGCTGAAAGGCTGGGGTGGAGAGGGAGAGGTGTTACAGCCTGAGGGTTCTTTTCCCTTTCTCTCAGTAAATAAGTAAATAAATTTTTTTGTTATTTCCAGAGGGTGCATGTGCTCACCAAAGAGAGAGAGAAAGAGAACAACCCCAATGTGGCCATAGCTGTGCCACAATCCCTTCTCCATTTCTCCCTACTGTTGGGATTTGGGGCATGCACGCACATGCACCCAGTGTGTTTTTCAGGCCACTCGGGTCAGGATTCAAACTGTGGCAGCAGCTATGTGGGATGTGGCTCCCTTACCCACTGGGCTACAGGGCCAGCCTAACAAAATAAACGTTCAAAACAGAAAGAATCTGATTCGTATCGGACAGGATACCAAGCCTCAAAGGTTCAGACCTGGGCTGGCTGATACATTTCGGGCTCCTGTCGTGTACAGAAACAAGGAAATGCCAAAGCAGGTCCTCAACCAGGGGTGCCCCAGGCTACAAAGACAGAGTGTTATCCTCTCCATTTGAGGCTCTGCAAGCATGTGAGGTTTTGTATCTCCTGGCCCCGCCCCCACAGGCCTGGGAAGGCATGGTCACCCCTACCTTGGGGTGGAGAAACCCAGACTGAGAGAGGAGACGCAGCTGACCCAGCTGTACTAGGCCAGGCCCCAGGGCTTGGCTCTCCTGGGATTCCCAAGCCCTCTCTGGGGGCTCCACCAGGCTCAAGAAAACGAGGCTTGTCTTTGCAGAACTGGGCTGCAGGCGGTGTCTGGGAGCTCCTGTGGCTTTTGTGACATTATGACTTCCTTTGTGGCTCCCGGGCTGGTGGCTGGTGTGGCTGTGGCTTTCAGAAGACCCTGGGCTCTGCATTTTTGCACTTCTTGCATGGAGCTTTCACGCGGCGCCTGTTGGGAAGTGAAGCTGCCAGAGGCTGCCCCAGATGTGTCTTTTGAGTCTTTTTCCAAGCGGACAGCCAGATGCCTGGGACCTCACTTCTCTCTATCTCTGACCCTCTCCTCTCCTCCCTCTCCCCCAGTACCTGCCACGAAAGAGCACCCAGAAGTTCAGGTGGAAGATACTGATGCTGACAGCCACCCCCTTATCGTGGAGGAGAGTCCACCTTCACCAGAGCTGCTGCCACCTTCACCTGCCAAATCTGACACCCTCACAGTCCCAGGCTCAGCCTTGGGGACCCACAGGTCACTGTTTATGCATCTCTTGGGCTTTTCTCTCTCTCTCTCTCTTTATTTTTTAGAGGTTTTTCCTTAGGCATGTGTTCTCGTTGGGGAGAGAGAGAGACACAGAGAGAGGGAAAGTGAGAAATCACCCTCTGGGGGGATGGCCATGCCACAGTCCCTTCTTCTCCGTTCTCCTTCCGGGGTCTTTGGATATGCATGCACATGCACCTGGTGTGAGTTGCAAGCCACCGGGTCTGGGCTCAAACCGTGGTCAGCCACATGGGAGTCCAGTGACGCAACTGCTATGCCATTTGCTGGTGCCTTGGGCTTTTCTCAACCCTATACCACCTATTCATTTGTCAGATGAGGAAACTGAGGCCAGGGAGGGGATACAACTGGCCCAAAGTTACACAGCGAGTTTGCGTTAGAACTGGAACTATGACCGTCTTTCTTGCTTCAAATTCCTGAAATAGGGCCGTGGTCTATAGGGAGTAGGGCCATGAGTTTGATTACTTTAGATACCTCATGTATGAAGACCCATGCAGTATTTGTTTCTTTGTGATTGGCCTATTTCATTTAGCATAAAGTTCTCAAGGTCCATCTACGTTGTTGCTTGTGACAGGAGCTCCTTCTTTGTAAAGGCTGAATACTATTCCATTGTACGTCTGTGCCATGTTTTGTTCATACATTCATCCATTGACGGACGTTAAGGTTATTTCTACCTCTCAGCTAACTATTGCAAATGATGCTGCAATGAACACGTGAGGGTTCAGATATCTTTGAGATTCTGATTTTAATTCTTTTGGATAAATAGCTAGAAGTGAGAGTACTGGAATATATTTGAGGAGCCTCCACACAAATTTTTTTTTTTAAAGCTTGTGTATTTTCTTTTTTTTTTTTTGGAGATTTTTCTAGAGCACATGCACTCACCAGAGACAGAAAGTGAGATATCACCCTCCAGGTGGGATGGCCATGCTGCACTCCCTTCTCCCCTCAGGATTTTGGGCACATATACATACATGCCCAGCATGAGTTTCAAGCCATTGAGTCTAGAACTTGAACCAGAGTTGGCCATGTGAGAGCCCAGAGCCTTAACCACTATGCAACCTGTTGACCCCAAAGCTTATTTATTTTAGTCATGATAGAGAGCATGTGTGTGCATGAAAGAGAGAGAGAGAGAGAGAGAGAGAGAGAGAGAGAGAGAGACCCTTGATAAGGTCATATCATGCCACAATTCATCTTTCCCTGTCCTCCAGCTATCAAGATCTTTGGCCCATGCACATGGGCCCAGCAAATTCTCAGGCTGATGCAAGGACCTGAATCTGTGGTCAGCCATGTGACCTTTGGGACTGCAGCTGTTTGCTACCAACTGTGCACCAGTCAGGCCTGCTCTATGTTTTAGTGGTTGTACCATTTTACATGGCCACCCACAGTGGACTAGGGTTCTAGTTTCTCTACATACTCACCAACACTTCTTATTCTCTGTTGTTGTTTGTTTTTGATAATGATCATTCGAACAGGTATGAGGTGATATTATGGATTTGATTTGCGTTTCCTTGATTAGTGGTATCGAGCATTTGTTGGCCATTTATAAGTCCTCATTGAAGAAATGTCTGATCAAATTCTTTGCCCATTGTTACTAGGTAATGTTTTTGTTTATTTGTTTTGTTTTGTTTTAAGTTATAGGAGTTTCTTATGTATTTTGATATTAATCCCTTATTGGATATACAGTTGGCAAACATTTTCTCCTATTCTGTAGGTTTTCTTTTCACTTTGTCAAGTGTTTCCTTCGCTATGCAGAAGTTTTTTTAGGTTAATATAGTCCCACTTGTCTATTTTGCTTTTGTTACCTGTGCTTTTGGTAACATCCACTCATCTTATTATTAGATAATACAATGTAAGTACCAATGGACACTAGAAAAATGATCATCTATAATCCCATCACGCTAGATGGTGTTTTTATTCTCTGCATTCTCTTCATACCTTGTTACTAGCCCCATGATTTTGTGTGGTTTTAATAGAAAGACTGATCCAATTTGGAATGCTCTTTCATCCCATGAACCCTTTTTTATTGCTATCTGTCTCTTTAATGCTCACTTATGATGCCTGTATGACTTTTCTCTAGCTCCTCATGCCAAAATGAATGTAACAAATCCCCTTTTGTTGGGCACTGTCTGTAGTGGCGCTTGGCTGTGCAGCAGCTATCGGCAAACTGTTGGGTGCTGTACAGTGCTTTATAAATGACTGTATTCAATCTAAGGGGAAACTGACAGTGCTCCTTCTACACTGGGTGGGTAGAATCATGGTTCTTTTCCTTGGTGAATGCTTGCTCTTGTCATGAGCTCCTGAGTAATTTCTCAGCTGAGGTCAGGAGCCTGCCAAATGGAGATGACTGGATGTGGCCAACTGAGGACCGTCATATTTCTTTCACATGGAGAAAAGAGACATAATCTCACTGAATCTGGGAACTTAGCTTTTTTTTTCCCATCAGTCCACAGCTTTAGCTCACAGGGTACATTAGAGGACTCTGCCATGCTGCTGCCATGCTTATGGACATCTGGTCTACCTACCTCTGTTTTTAATTTTTTTTATATGACCAGAAAAACTGTATACACTGGGTTTGGGGGCATATTTAGGGGCAGGGGGGACCAGGATCATATGGGACTAGAATATAGGCATCTGACCTCCTGCTTCTGAGCTGGGCCTGGAAGGCTCCTCTTGTCCCTGTCATTCATTCACTCACAAACATTTATTAAACATCGTATGTTTGGAACTGGCAGGTGGTATGGTGGTTAAGGGCACTGGACCCCCACATGGTTGACTGCAGCTCAAGTCCTGGACCTGGTGGCTTGCTTTCTCACTTTCTCTTTCTCTCTCTCACTCTGCCCCTTTCTGGTTAAATTAAAATAAACAAGTAAATAAAATTAAAATAAAAAATAATTTTTAAAAAAAGCATCTGTGTGCTAGGCTCTGCTCCAGGCACTGGAATCCCTTGCGTAGCTGAGGTATCAGTGGGGCCAGAGTTGGGCAATGAATGAGTAATCAGCCCAACAAACAGTGCTAAGTTAAATGTAACTAGGGGAAACAGGGTGGGGCTTTGCTTGTGGTGACATATCCTCATTTTCTTACTAGAAAAACAGTAAAATCTCACGTCAAGCAACAGAATTCTCCCTGTTTGGGCAGAGGCATTTTATTGGTTGTAGAAAAGTCATGATGCATTTTTCTATGTTTTTCTGCACAAAAATGGTGTTATGACTTTCTGACCACCCAATATTTTCATGTCCCCAAAGTTGACCTTTATATGCTGATCCAGCTGTGCGTGTTCTCACGTTATGCCCATTTTTGGTATAACTTCAAGTCCTAGACTCTTGAGCTTATGTTAGCGACACTTCTGACATGCTTCTTGATGAGCTAACACATTTGCTTTCATGGGCTGACAGTCATACCCATGTTCCCAGACTTGATTTCATGTGCTAACACTTGTTTTCATGTGCTAACACTTTGCATGTTTTTTTAACTTTTAAAAATTATTTATTTAATTTTATTTATTATGATGATGATTTTAATTTGCTATAGGGCAAGCATACTCACCAGAGAAAGAGACAGAGAAAGAGAGAGAGATAGGAAAGTAGGAAAGCAAGTTGCAAGGTCCAGGACTGGAACAGCTATTGGCCACGTGGGAGTCTAATGCCTTAACCACCGTGGCACCTGCTGGCCCTGCATGTTATGTATTATATGTTAATACAGATGATTAAAAAACAACCATATAGAGGCTGACTCTGTGGTACAGCAGTTAAGCCCTGAGTATAGGGAGTCTCTCTCTCATTATGTTTCTAATAGTAGATACTGTCTTTTTTGGCCTAGATCCTCAGACACAATCTTAGTGTTTCCATATCAACTAATTTTCCTCTATCTTAAACAGGCTCCTTCTTCTAAAACTGGAGCTTGCTTTCTTGTGATATTAAAAGTGTTCTCTCTCTTGATCTCTTTTTCTCTTTCCCAGGCTTCTCTATTTTCCAGTAAAACAATTCACTTTCGTAGCTGGAATGGTGGTGTTGGGGCAGGGCAGGGGGAGGGCAGAGGATTAAGCCTATTAGATGCCAACGTAAAATAGTTTCTAAGGCACCTCTCCTACCAAGTTGGACTGACTGCCCAGGGCCCAACCTGCTGAACTTAGACTAAGACAGGCTGCACAAAAATCTTCTTGTCTTGAAAATCCTTGTGGATTCATACTTAGACACCATTGGCCAAGACACCAATGACTCCAAGTGCAGCATTCTTTGGGAGACTTGGCAGTCCTGAGTGATGGGGGACCCCAGGGTTAATTTAGTCTTTATTTTTCGGATAGGGAACAGAAGCTCAGGAGTGGCCCAAGGTCATTTGATGAGCTGGAGACTGAATTCCATGTCTTCACTGGCAGCTGAAAGAGTACTGTGATAAAGGAAGTGGTGGGGTAGGGGGAAAGGAGAGGGAGGGAGGTGGTTTAGTCTGGGAGTGGGGGAGGGGGGAAGGAAGTTTACACTGACACCTGACTGAGTGATAAGTATCTCATTTAATTGGGTAGATTTAGTCTTATTTTACAGAAGGAACCACGGAGTTGACTCAGAGAGTTTAAGTAATTTACCAACATCGCATGCTCGTAAGAGGCAAGGCTGAGATGCGAGTGCAAGCTTGCCTGGTACCAACTTAACACGGTTACCTTTATGCAAGTTCATTGAACAGATGTGGAGACTGAGTTCCAGACTGGCTGTGCCCCTCTCTCCTGCCTTTTTGCCCCCCTCCAGGCAAATGAAGACCCTTTGGAAGCACCACCTGGTCCCCTGCAATCTACCCAGGAATTGGCTCTAGATCTTCAGGGGTTAATCATTGTACTTCTCCTGTTGTCCCCATGCTTGTTGAAATCTCTTTCCATGTCTGTGCTCTTGCAGGAAGAAGTTGCCCTCTCAGGATGATGAGCCTGAAGAGCTCAAGGCACTGTCACCAGCTGAGTCCCCGGTGGTCGCCTGGTCAGACCCTAGCTCCCCGCAGGGCACTGAGTGAGTGGGAGCCACCTGTGAGGCTTCAGAGAGTCAGAAGGCTGGGTGGGGATGGGTGGGTGGGGGAAGATGGGTGGAGGGAGCATGAGTGTTTTTGGAGTCCTCCACCCCGAGGCAGACTTTGCCATTGGCATCTGAGTAGTAAAACAGGGCTGAGTTCCTGCCTATACTGCTTCCGGTTGGTCCAGGAATCTTGCAAAACTTGTCAAATGGGCTCAGACTTGGGCCCAGCAGTGCCTATGGCCAGCAGTGCTCAGAGAGAAGGCGTCTTTAGGCAGAGATCACCTGGCAAAGGGAAGCCACCAGCAGGGTCTCCTGGTGCTGAACCCCTGAAAGGATTAGTAGGGAGAGAGGAACACAAGGATCTCCAATGGGTCACACCTGGGGAGTCTGTTGAAAATGCAGATTGCCAGCCTCCACCCAGCTGTACTGGGTAGAAGCTCAGAGAGTGGGCTCTGAGGAATCCACAGTTTTGTAGACTTCCAGGTGATTCTGGTGCTATGTTATGTTTAGAGGCCATTGTGGTGGAATTGAGACCTGATCTCTGACATCTAACTGTCCCAATGGGACTGAACCAATGGGAATGTCCCGCTGAAGAGTCTGAGTAGCCCTGGCTAATGGTGACTGCCTTGGCCCCAGGCAGCCCTGGAATCGTGGCCATACTCGCTAGCTACAAGTCCTAGGTTAGCTCTAAGAGACAGTGACATTCCTTCTTCCTTCCTTCCTTCTTTTCATTCTATCCACATTTTTATGTGATTTATACTTAATAGAGTTATGAAAGTTTCAAAAGAGATAAAGAAACAGAAAAAAAAAACAAACAAACAATTGAACCTCACTCATAATCCAGTTGTCCATTTTAGTAGACAGTGGAGTCATAGTAAGAGCAGGGATAGAGTAGACAACAAGTGTAATAATAAAAATTACCCTTGAAAACTCCAAGGAGGTCAACATGGAGACCTATGTACTAGCTAGGTAGGTTAAGCAGCTGTAACAAATAGACCCCAGAAGTTCGGTGGCTTAAGGCCCAAGATGATGTTTCATATATCAAGTCATGACACTAGTTGTGTGTTTCAGGTCAGGGAAGGCTCTGATCTGTGCAATCACTTAGGGCTCCAGATGCCACTATCTCCATCTGGTTTCCACAATTAGAGAGGAAGAACTTGAGACCTCTCTTCAGAAGGAGGTCCAAAGTTGCATCTATTCACATTCCAATGTTGAGAACTCACATGACCCCACCTGTGAAGTACAGTCCCTGGGTGGGTGGCTCCATTGCAGCCATGGTTCACCCTCAGAGAGAAGGGATGTGAAAGGTGGGGGAAGGGCAGACTGTGTTTCCACTATATCCACGAAGCTGCTCGCATTAAACTCATACTGGTTATCTCTAACCTGGCCTCCTCAGTTGAGTATGAAAGGAGTAGTTGGCTTAACTTTCCATACCTTGATATGTTAAAAAGAAAAGTGTAAACACTAACATTGTACTTAGATCAATGAAATAATCATGGTGAAGCTACTCAGCCAGCCAATTCACAAGGCCCGTCTCCACTTACCCAGAACACATGTCACATGCCAAATGGAAAGTCAGGCAAACTCATTTTCTCCCTTTCTGTCTCTGCCCCTCTATAAATTTAACTTCTTGTAGGTTAAAAAGACTCATGAGAGGCCTTCAAAAAGTTCACGAAAAAATGCATATTATGAAAAAAATTATGCATGGTTTCAATTTTTTTGCACTAAAGTACAGCCATATTTTATTGTCCACAAACTTTTTGAAGCCTCTTAGTCGAATGCGTCTGCTCTGCTTTTTCCACTAGGTATTTCTCATTCTCCTCTCTGTTTGCCTTGGATATGTATTTCATGTGAACCCCAAACTGGGATGAACAGCCTGATTTTGCTGAATTCTGAACAGAGTTCCAAGAATTCCCCCCTAAATTATAAGTGGAATTTTTTCAGAACTGCCCTTCTGAATCAGAGCTTGTGTGGCACATTTTCTAACAACTGAACCAGAGGACTTGGCCATACTTCCCAGGCTGAATTTTCTCCTTGGAGATATTAAGTGGGTCTAACATTTCTGACATCAGAAGGAAATGGGCAGAGTTGACCTCTTTCAGGCTCTGCTAGAGGGTGGGACACGGATGCTGCCTGATCGAGAGCACAAGGGTTCCTTTCTGCTCACTTACTCAGCTTCGGGTGGTGTCTCCACAGTGACCAGGACCGGGCTGCCTCCACAGCCAGCCAGAACAGCGCCATCATCAATGACCGGCTCCAGGAGCTGGTGAAGCTCTTCAAGGAGAGGACAGAGAAGGTGAAGGAGAAGCTCATTGACCCTGATGTCACCTCTGATGAGGAGAGTCCCAAGCCCTGTGAGTCTGAAGCTGGGATTAGCCCCTGGACAGAGATGGGTGGAGATTCCAAAGCCTTCCTATCAATTCATGGTGAGGGTGGCACCAAAGAAATAGTTGGGGTGCATGAGAGATGTCCAGATACCCACTCTTTGGATTTGGGGCATTGTATGTTTACATATGTACCTAAAGATGGGAAGAAGATCAAAGTTCTGACCAACGAGCCAGGTGTTCTTGGCTCTTTCCCCAAGGACAAGAACCTTTGTGGACATTTTTGCTTTTTTCCCTACTGTAGGTAGGTGGTATATTTTTCATGATCTTACACATAGATGGTATGTACAGCCTTCTCTGAAACCGGACAGTCTTATTTTTGTAGAGGTTTGGATGTGTCGAAAGTTCTTCTGGTGCTACCTAAATGTTTCCTTCATTTCAAGGCATTGAGAGGAAATGAGAAATATGCTTTCTCGTCAGGGAGATTTTCTGTCTTTCCAAAAGAGGGCTGTGCCTTAGAATTCACGGTGCCCAGAATAGACTTAGCAGAGCCTGCCTTCACTGTCCTAAAGCTGGAGATAAAGCCATATTGAACCTATGAGAGCCAATCCCTAGGCCACCCAAAGCATCATTATAGACATGAGGCTATGATCCCATCCAGTCTTCCTTTTTAGAGATGAAGGAGCTGATATCCCTACTCTGAGAAGCCTGGGTCAATGTTCCCCTGATTTTGTTGTGTCCTTCAGCATTCTGACCTGGGTGATGGGAGCATTGGGTGCAAAGAGCCCTGACCTGTCATAGGGACCTAGGGTGACTAAACACAGACATACAAACAGACACTGAGCTGAAACACTCAACTGGTGCAGAAACACCTCATTTTTGGCAGCTGCTGAGAAGCAATTAGGGTCGTTGTTGAAGAGGGAGCTGTGGGGTTTACTCTAGGAGAGCACCTCAATTTCTGCATACAGGGTCTGCAACAGCTAAGTCTTCTTAGTGCTGGTTCCAGAATCTGTATTTGGGACCCTTCTTTCTGCCTTCTCTACCTGGATCTCAGTGTTGATTCAGATGTCATCCCACAGCCCCAGCCAAGAAAACCCCTGAACCAGCCCCGGGAGCAAAGCCAGCTGAGATGGGCCAGACGGAGGAGGAGCACTATTGCAACATGCTCTGCTGCAAGTTCAAACGCCGCCCGTGGAAGAAGTACCAGTTCCCCCAGAGCATCGATCCTCTGACCAGTGAGTTCTGGGTAGGAGTGGATGATCCCACTGTGTGGCATGAGAGGGGAGGAGAATGGGAGGGAGAAGGGAGATGGACAGGGGGAAAGCACAGGTAGGGTGAGAGGACACAGACATCCTAGGTTCATGACCTCTCATACGTTTATAAATGATTCCACATTTTCTCCCCTGATTTTATTTTATTATTTTATTATTATTTTTTTGAGAGATTTTTGCTATAGGGTGCATGCGCTCACCAGACAGACAGAGAGAGACAGAGAGAGACAGAGAGACAGAAAGCGAGAAATCACCCTCCAGGGGGGATGGCCACACCGCAATCCCTTCTCCTCCATTCTCCTCTTGGGATCTTGGGCACGCACGCACACGCACCCGGTGTGAGTTTAAGCCACCGGGTCTGGGACTCGAACCGCTGTCGACTACGTGGGAGTCCAGAGACATAGCCATTATGCTAACTGCTGGTCGCTCTCCCCTGATTTTAAACAAACAAACAAAAACAAAAGTCCCTGAAATAGAAACATGAAACCATGCTCAGCTCACAGATGAAAATAACTAAGGCACAGAGAAGTCAATCAATTAAAGACACAATTAATTAATGCAGACGCAGGACTCCTGACTCTTGGCCAAGTCTTCTTTCTAATCAGTCCATGTTGGCTTTTTCCTGGAGCTGCTGCTTTGAGCAGAAAAGGACTGATGTTCTTCCAGTGTCTGAAGTGAATTTCCGTCACTTCCCTTCCATACTTCTCAACAATAACAACCCTGCATATGTGCGTAGCACTTCATAGTTTATAAAGAACCTGCCTGATACTTTTCTGTGACCTTTTTCTGTGACTTCTCTGTGAAGGGCAGGACAGGGACCAGAGAAGGACTTCTTCAAGGTCACATAGGAAGTCTAAATGAGCAGGGGTCTCCAGCATCCACCCACTTGTCTGCCCATCCAGCTGTCCATCCTTCATGTGTTACTTATTATTCCAAACTTACTGAAGCAAGAATGAAAGCAAAAAGAGTTTCTAGTTAGCTGTCTATTGTCTCGTAAAGCACTGTCTCCCCTTCTCAGAGTACTCCGACGTCCTAGAGCCTAGAAGTGATTTATTTTTATTTTATTTATCTCCTTTTTAAAAGTTTAGCCACAGAATGTGTGCACTCACCAGGGAGAAAGAGAGAGAAAGCACAAGAAAGCACCCCTCATGAGAGATGATCAGTCCACAATGCCTTCTCCATTTCTCCCTCCTTTCAGGATTTTGGGCACATGTGCAAGGACACCTGGGGTGTTTTTCAAGCTGTGGGATCTAGGACTCGAACCACACAATTGGCCATGTTGGATCCAGCCATCTTAAACACCAGGCCACCAGATGGCCCATGGTTTCTTTTCAAAGCAAAGTAGTTTTACACACACACACAGTGACAAACGTCCCTCTGTTAGGAAAATGAAGACAAGTAGAAAGAAGTCAACCCCCCCCCCCCCACCCCGGGTGGGAAGGCTCTCTCTGGCTGGTGTCCTAGCAGGTTCCTGCTCCCTCCCCCAGACCTGATGTACATCCTGTGGCTGTTCTTCGTGGTGCTGGCCTGGAACTGGAACTGCTGGTTGATTCCCGTGCGCTGGGCCTTCCCCTACCAGACGCCAGGCAACATCCACCTCTGGCTGCTCATGGACTACCTGTGTGACCTCATCTACCTCTTGGACATCACCGTGTTCCAGATACGTCTTCAGTTTGTCAGAGGCGGGGACATCATTGTGAGTGATGGGCGGGGGATGTAGTGATAGGGGGACAGATCTGCAGCAGAGCCCTCAGGGGACTGACCTCCGGTGCTGTGATAGGTGACAAAAATAAAGGAACAAGGGAACCTCAGGGACTGTGGCCCATGCGGGTTCAACAGCACGGTTGCTTATTTTGCACACTTTTGATATGTCCAAATTATACACATCAAACATTGATCAGAGATGAGACAGTTCTTGGGTCACTTCATGGAACTGAAGATGGTAAAGTGGCCTAGAGAATGGCCATTGGCGGAAGTGCACCTGGTTTGAATCCCAGCTGCACCACAACTAGCTGAGCTGCCTGAGTCTCGGTTTCCTCGTCTGTAAAGTGGGAACAGGGCTAGTTCCCACCTAGTGGCGTTGCAGTGAGGGCTGGTTGACATGCCGCACGGAGGGGGCTCAGCACGGGTACCGTGGGCAGTGGACGTTTCCCAGGGGTCCTGCAAAGGACATGCCGATGTGCTCCTACTCGGGCCACTCTGTGACTCCACGCTTGGCCCAGCCCCCACTTACCAGGGAGGAACAGAGGCCCTGCTTGAGACTTGTCAGAAGCAGGTGGCACAGACCCTGTCTCCCTGTGCCAGTCACTTGCCCAAATTCCACACTGGCAGACGGTGCAGACAAGGTGAGGTTCAGCTTCTGAAATAATTTAGAGGGAAGAGCACCCTGCCAGCTTCTTCCCTGGCCTGGCATAGCAGTTGCCAGCTCCTCAGTAAACACGGTCACAGACGGGCCAGGTCAGATTAATGCGCTGAGAATAAGCTCAGCATCTTCACTTTCCCTTTAAGAAACCAGAGTCTGGCTGGGTGACCCCGGACTAGTCCCTCCCTGTGGGGGCTCAGCTGCCCCACCTAGGAACCTTTAAGGCTTTCGCTGCCCACCGAAGGTTGGCCAATCACTGCTGGCTCCCTGTCCTGGGACCGCTGCTCTCACCAAAGGTGGGAATCTTTGGGAAATTCCACCCTTGCTCAGCACAGGGCCAGGGATTAGTGCTAGGGCCATTTCACTGTCCTGATTCCATTTTCTTCTAGACGGACAAAAAGGAGATGCGAAATAACTACCTGAAATCTCGCCGCTTTAAGGTGCGTGCTGGGGACCAAGTTTTAGTGTCTGTGGGGTCTCAAAAGTGGCATCTCAGAAGGGCTCTAAGAGCCTTGCAGGCTGGTATGAGGTAGCTCCTGCCACCAGAGGGATGTTGGTCCCATCTCCCATGGGTGTCCTTAGGTCAGAAGCCCAGCAGACCAGCCAGGCTGGATGGCCCTCAGAGCCACCTTCCACGTGTCTGTACAGCTTCTGTGACAGCGCACAGCAGCCACTGTCCACAGGGCCCGCAGCACAGGCTTCCATGCCAGCTAGGGGCTTGTGGGTGGGGTGCCTCCCACCTCTGCTTTTAAGCCCTCCTGAGGCATTCTGACCCACCTTCCACTGAAGCTAGAGACCCCGCCCCCACGCACCTCACCCTCAGCCCTGGGGTTCCTGCCTCACACACCGTGGTGCCCCTCGGGATTTCAGATGGACGTGCTCTGCCTCCTGCCCTTGGATTTTCTGTACTTGAAATTCGGCGTGAACCCGCTCCTTCGCTTGCCCCGTTGTTTAAAGGTAAGACCAGGGCCAGGCAGTGGTGCGGGAGTAATGCGACTGGACCCACATGGCAAAGTCCTTGGGTTGTGTTCCAAGACCTCCCTGGGTGCACTGTGGGTGTACACATGCTGACCAAGGATGGGTGGACTAAGGGGTGAGGATGCCCTTGCGGATGGCTCTCTTTCTCTCTTTGTGTCCGTCTCTCATGGAAGAAAGAAACTAAAGAAAACAAAAAAGGTAAGACCAGTGGGCTCCTTGCTCAAGGCCTTCAGCTCCTGCATGTTCGGATCCAGCTCTGGTATCTTTTATTTATTTATTTAATTTTTTTTTTTTTCTTTTTTTTTTTTTTTTTGGAGAGGTTTTTGCTATAGGGCGCATGAGCTCACCAGACTGACAGAGAGACAGAAAGTGAGAAATCACCCCCCAGGTGGATGATTTTCCCTTCTCCTCCATTCTCCTCTTGGGATCTGGGCACACACGCACATGCTCCCTGCGTGAGTTTAAGCCACCGGGTCCAGGACTCGAACCGCGGTCAACTACATGGGAGTTCAGCGACATAACCATTACGCTAACTGCTGGTCCCTATTTTTAAATTTTTTAAAAGGTTTTTGCCATGCAGTGTATGTGCTCGCCAGAGAGAAATAGAGAGAGACAGAGAGAGGGAAACTGAGAAATCAGCTCCAAGCAGGGATAGCCACGCTGCAAGCCCCTCTCCTCCATTCTTCTCCTGGGATTTTGGGCATGCATGCACATGGGCCTGGCATGATTTTCAAGCCATAGGGTCCAGGATCCTAACTCTGGTCAGCCATGTGGAGGTCCAGTGCTGTAGTCACTATGCCACCTGTTGGACTCCACATCTGACATATTAATGTCTGCCTGAGCTGCCTGGAGGAGGGGGGAGACATGTGCGAGAGGCAGCCTGAAGGGAGCTGCATTTTCTCTGCAGTAAAATTCATTACGATGGCTAGTGCCTCTGTGGCACCCCATGTTGAGTATGATTCCAGGGGCATTACAAGTGCGTATCCCTCAAGCCCACGACACAAGTGCTGGTATGACCATCACTTTACAAGTGGGGACACAGGGGCAAAGAGAAGTTGAGTAACTTGTCCAAGACCACGCAGATAGAAAAGATTTGAACGCAGGCAGTCTGTCTCCACTGTCTCTGCATTTAGCGATTATACAGACTCTCAGGAGAAGGACTTCTGCCTGATGATAAGCTCCTTTTGAAAGACAGGAAAACCAAAGTCCTTGGGTTGTGGAGAGGCTGGGTGACCTGCTGAGGTCTCAGGAGGAAGGATCTGGGTTTGAATGCTCACTGCCCCTTACCAATGTGTGGCTTAGAGAAGTTACCAGACTTTCCCAAGTGCCAATCTCTTGTCAAAGGAGAATAATACATACTCATATGTAAATAAGGAATAAGGTAATGCACATATGGTGCCAGCCATGGACTAGGTGCTCATGAAGAAGAGTAGCTATAGGGGCCAGCAGGTGGCATAGTGGTTAAGGCACTGGACTCCCCACATGGCCAACCACAGTTTGAGTCCTGGACCTGGTGGCTTGCTTTCTCCATCTGGTGAATGCCTGTGCCCCAAAGCAAAAATAATAACAATAAATAAAATTAAATAAATAATTATTTAAAAATATGATGATAATAAGTAAAACTAAATAAATAATTCTTTTAAAAAAGAAGAGTAGCTATTATTTTACTTTATTACTATAAATAAGCACTGGAAGACTATAAGGGAGGATGTTAGGGATGTTATTTCCTTATAAAATTGTTTTATTTATAAACAAACATTAAAATAGGGTCCTTAACCAGGGACATATGTACCCCTAAAAGTTTCATGATAGAACTGAGAAGGTCTATGAGGCCCCTAAAATTACATGCAAATTGTGAGAACATGATTGTATTTAATTTCCCCAAGATGGGTCTTGACTTTCATCAGATTCCTAAATGGGATTTCTGGACCCTTCCTTTCTAAAGACTAAGGACCACTGTCTAGCTCTGTCCTCCTTCTGAGGGCTGAGAGGGGTCCCTCAGTCCTGGTGCCCATGGGGAACGGTTCGGGGAGGTGAGGGCAGTGCACTGCCCGCAGACAGTGGGCTACCCTGAGGCTGGCTCTTCCTCCCAGCACCTGGCCTTCTTCGAGTTCAACAACCGCCTGGAAGCCATCCTCAGCAAAGCCTACGTGTACAGGTGAGACCCCTACACACACACACACACACACACACACACTGCACGTCCAGCGGGAACAGAGGGACCAAGACATCCACACTCTACCCATGCTGCTTCCCCTTTCAAGCTCCCTTGGCCTTGCAGGCTCCATTGCCACTGGGAGCTGCAGGCCAGAAGCCAGGCCTCTTCCTGACTGCCTCTTCTCTGAAGGCTGTTTGATTTTTGCAGAACCAGGAATACCCTGATTCCCCCCATGAGGGGGACGCCTAGATTGGTACAAGTGGCTCATCAGCATCGCGAGTGAGCTGGATCTCTTTTTGGTCTCAGCTCAGGGAACTGAGGCCCCCAATAGAACAGGCTGGCCTTCTTTTGGGGAACAAGGCTCCTCTCCACATCTCTTGGGGTGGCATGCCTCCATCTTTGCTCCTTGGCACACTTGTCCCATCCCCGCTGCTCCCCACAGACATGTTTTTCCCCGGCCCCTTCACTCTCCCAAGCTCATCTGCACAGGCAGCTCTGCTATACCCGTGTCAGTGCCAGCCCCGAGTCTCCACAGTGTTCTGGTCAAGCATCACCATTGCTAACTGGTGCGGTCTCAAAGGAGCCCAGCCCCTGGGCGAGTCGCCCTGGCCATGGGGTCCCAACAGTGGGGGAAGGGTCAGCTCATTCTCTGCAGTCCTGGCCCCTGAGATGTCACCACCCTCTCGCTGCTGTGTGCTCGACCATTTCCCTTTTCCTGCAGGGTCATCAGGACCACCGCCTACCTGCTCTACAGCCTGCACGTGAACTCGTGTCTGTATTACTGGGCGTCAGCCTATCAGGGCCTGGGCTCCACTCACTGGGTGTATGATGGCGTGGGAAACAGGTGAGCTGCAGTCCTCTCCTGGGCCATGCCTGGGAGACATACCTCATCTTTATAACCACAGTAAGGAGATGCCCAGGAGGAGTCTCTGCCACCAAGGTGGCCAAGGCCATCTTGCTCCTACGGAGTCACTGACATGATAAAGTTCAAGGGCTATGTCTCCCTGTCTTCACTAAGCTGAGGTTTCCTGAGCACTTGCCACCTCTCAGGGAGGCGGACAGACATGAACAAGACTTGCTAGAAGGATCTTCTCCGCATCCCCGAGACTAGCCAGGTTGGCATCCACTGTATGTATGTCCACTGCTCTGCCCATGGGCATGGCCAAGTGGGAAGGAGGCCATTCTCAACACAGCTGTCAGGCATCGCAGACAAGCAAAACCCATTTGCATTCCAGAGAGCTGTCATACATTGGGCCATGCTCAAAGGCCACATAATGACAACAGTAATGGTAACGGAAACAAGCGCTGGGCTCAGGTACCAGCCCTGTTCAAAGCACTGAACATGGTCACTCGTAGCAATCACACAGGATAGGTACTAGCATCAGCGCAATGTGACAGACAAGGTCACAGATGGGAATTCCCAGGGTCACAGGGTTCCTAAGTTAGAGACCTGTAGAGACTTGTAGTGTGGCTACAAAATTGTAGCTGTTGTACCATCGGCTTTAATGAGAAAACGAAAGTGCCAGCCCAGTGCCCAGTGTGGGTGGGACAGGTGGTGGTGGGCATGGTCAATTCTACCAAAAGTTACCCCTGCTGCGTCCCCTTCCACCGGGAGCTGGAGGCCAGAAGCCAGGCCTCTTCCTGGCCTGACTCCTCTTCTCTGAAGCTGAGTGTGATCTTGGCCTTGCACGAAGGGTCAGAGAACCTGGGGAGAGACAGCAGCGTGAAGAAACTTGGGGAGTTGTAAGATAATGGAGTCATGGTCCTGGGAGGAGCTCTGTGTAGCTGGAGGGGGTGGGGCATCTAGAAGTATCTGGAAAGATAGGTAGGACCAGGCTGCCAGGCACTTTCCACAAGGAGTGTGACCTTTGTCCTCTAGAGCTGGGCTGCCCAATGCAATAGCTGCTAGCCACCAGGGGCCACGAAACACTGGGCATGTAGCTAGTGTGACCAGATGTGCTGAGGGTGACATAGACACAGGGTTTGGAAGACTTATGATAAAGCATCTAAGCTATCATTCTTTTTTTAAAAAAAAATTTATTTATTTATTTCTCCCATGACAGAGGGAGAGAGAGAAAAAGACCCCCCACACACACACACAGGGTCTTGGTGCCATGGGTTACCCCAACTTCAGCCAGCCCCAGATCACAAGCATGTGTGTGCCTGATACCCTCGGGGAGGTCACTAGACTTGAACTGGGAACCTTCCCATGTGGGGTTGCCTCTCAGCATCACATTTTACCACTGTGCTACCATCTGGTCCCCTGTTACTCATTTTTAAAAATAGTGGTCATGTGGGAAATGATCATTTTGATATTTTGTGTTAACTAAATTACATTATTGAAATTAATTTGACCTGTTTCGGTTTACTTTTTAAAAAAGTGTGATGACCATAAATGTTAAAATTACACATGTTGATCACATCCTATTTTTATCGAGTAGCATGGCTTTAGGCAATGGAGAACCCGCAACAATTTATTTTTGCTATTCTTTATCATATATTATATACATATATATCAATAAGTTCACAGACGGCTGACCCTGTCACATAATGGTTAAGGGAGCTGGATCCCATATGGCTGATCATGGTTTGAGTCCTGGCCCCAGTGGCTTAAAAATCATAGCAAGCATGTGTGTGTGTGTGTGTGTGTAAACCCCAAATCCCAACACTATGGGGAAATGCAGGAGAAGGGATTGTGATGTGACCATCCCCAACTGTGCTTTCTCCCTCTCCTGCTTTCACTCTGTCTCTCTCTCTCTCAAGCACATGTGCCCTTTTGCAATTAAAAAAAAAGTCCATGGAAAAATAGAATTAAAGTATGGGTTTAGTTTGGTGCAAAACGTCTTAAAATCCATGCATAATTATTTCATAAAATGTGTATTTCACAAACTTTTTGAAGACCCCCCCCTTGCATATATAGATATATGTATGTGTGACGTCAAAAAATGTTTGAAGTGTTTTTTCCTGATTATAAAAGAAAGGTCAGAAACATACTCTCCACAATGACTTTTCTGGATTCTAAGATGCAGTTAACTACATGATACGTCATTGGATCAATTCCGCTCGTTGGGAGAAAAGTAAATACTACATTAAATGCACACATGGCTTGTGTGATGCATCCCAATTTTAGAGATGGGACAATGTGGGAAAAGTAGGTCATAAACAAGGAGGTAAAATAACATAATATTTTGTGTATTTTCTCATCAGATTTTCAAAAACCATGTAGATAGACCACCCATATCCTTGTCATTGGTCCTGTGGGATATTTCTAATTTCTGCTGTGGAAAATGCTGCAGTAAGCATCTTTAGATTGGAATCTTTGTCCTCTGCCCTGTTTCCTTATAATAAACTCCTGCAAGGAGGATGGCAGGGCCAAAAGTAAAAACATTTTTATATTTTAAAAATTTTAATTGATGGACTTTTTCTAAGTTTCTTCCTTTCACAAGAGACAGAGACAGAGAGAGACAAACATCCCCCACAGGGGTCCTGTGCTGTAATTCTCCTACCCCTAGCTAAGGTCCCGGGTATGCACACGCCAGATTGTGTGGATCAATCAGGGACCTCAATGTGCAAAGTCCCACGTAGGCCGAGTGTGGCCCGGGCAGTGAGTTAGCTCTGCTCCACCAAGTGGACCCAATGGATTTTATTTTTGAAAGTAGTTTAAAGTTTACAGAAAAGTCCCTTGGAAAGTGGAGAGCATTCTCATATACAGTAGTCCTCCCTTATCCGTGGGGGATTTGTTCCAAGACCCCCAGTAGATACCTGAAACTGCCCCACATGTACTACATCCTTTCTTTCTTTTTTTCTAAAATAATTATTTTATGTAACCTTATTTATTTGACCAGAGAGGGGCAGAAAGAGAGAGAAAGAAAGAGAGAGAGAAAGTGAGCTAGCAAGCCACCAGATTCGGGACTTGAACCGCAGTCAGCCATTAGGGAGTCCAGTGCTCATAACCACCATGCAACCTGTCTTTCAAGATAAGTACTAACTGGGAACCAACAGTTAGCATAATGGCTATGTCGCTGGACTCCCAGGTAGTCGACCGTGGTTCGCGTCCCAGACCCGGTGGCTTAAAACTCACGCCGGGCACATGTACGTGCGTGCCCAAGATCCCAAGAGGAAAATGGAGGAGAAGGGATTGCGGCATGACCATCCCCCCTGGGGGGTGATTTCTCGCTTTCTGTCTCTATGTCTCTCTCTGGCGAGTGCACGCACCCTATAGCAAAACCTCTCAAGAAAAAAGATAAGTACTAACTGACCAGTGGATGGGTGGTGCACAGTGTGGATATACACTGGATAGAGGGTGGATTCACATCCTGGGCACAGAGAACCTGCATGGCACGAGATTGCATCATGCTGATCAGAATAGCACATAGTTTAAAACGTATGAATTGTTAGGGCCAGCAGGTGGCATAGTAGTTACATTGCTGGACTCCCACATAACCAGCCGTGGTTTGAGTCCCAGACCTGGTGGCTTGAAACTCTCATCGCTGCATTTGAGTGCATGCCCAAGATCCCGGGAGGAGAATGGAGGAGAAGGGACTGTGTCGTGCCATGTCCCCTGAGGGGTGGTTTCTCGCTTTCCCTCTCATTGCTTCTATCTTTCTCTCTCTCTCCAGCAAGTGCATGCACCCTATGGCAAAAACCTCTTTAATGAATTGTTTATTTCTGGAACTTTCTATTTAATATTTTTGGACCATGGTTTGACCATGGGTAACTGAGACCATGGAAAGTGAAACAACAGTCAAGGGGACTTCTGTATACACTGTCTGTCTGTCTCTCTCTCTTTTTATTTTATTTTTTTAAATTTTTGCCATAGGGCACATGGACTCACTAGAGAGAGAAAGAGAAAGATGCAGAGAGAGGGAAAATAGGAATTAGCCACACACACACTCTAGGGGGGATGGCCATGCCATAGTCCCTTCTCCTTCATCCTCTGTTTGGGATTTTGGGCATGCACACACATGCACCTGGTGTGTTTCTCAAACCACCAGGTCTGGGACTTGAATCACAGTCAGCCGTGTGAGATCCAGCACCTAAACCCCATGCCACCTGCTGGCCCTACCCTCTTACTGAGATCCAGCACCTAAACCCCATGCCACCCGCTGGCCCTACCCTCTCACTTTTAAGACTGGTTGGTATTGAAACTATCCCATTAATGCTCTCTCCTTCACCTTGTCAAGCTTTAAGCAAGACAGTGACCAGAGGGTGGGGCTTCCACAAAGATCACCTTCTTGCTGATGGGGATGGACTGGCAGGAAGCAGTGGACAGCCAAGTAGGGGGCGCTGGTACATCACACAGAGTAGCAAACATCAGGACAAAGGGTTCTCTTGATTTGAGGGGTGGAGGGCAGCGTGTGGAGAAGTGAACACATGGGGCCAAGCTCAGGGCTGACCCTGGGGATGTAGGGCACAGGCTTTAGGGACAAGGAGGCCCAGGTGTGACTTGGGGCAGCCACTTTCCAGCAGTGGATAGATGATTTCCCTGTTTTGGGGCCTTAGTTTCTTCACCTGCAAAATGAGACTAAAAATGGGATTCACACCCTAAAGAGGTCATCGTGAGGACTAGGTGCGATTGGGTGGTCGGGAAAGTCATGGCACATTTTTAAGTAAGTCTCTGCCCCAGGGTCAGGCCACAGTGGACGCTTGGTCTGCCATGGTGGTGCACAGGAGGGGGAAGGAGGAGTCCCATGGTGAGTCAGTCACCTGAGGTGGGCCCTGCCTTGCCCTGGGCTGTGCCCACTTGTGACGTAAGATGCTTGCAGTCCAGCCGTCAGCCCTCTGTCCGCCCAGCTGGCACTAGTACAGGTGGGCCACTGGTGCCCAGGGAGGCTTCCCTGTAGCGTGGTTATTCGCTCATGACGTCCTCCATGCGGATGCCCCACCCTCACCACCAAGGCCAGGGCTGTTGCTCACTGCGATGGGCCTGTGGTCTGAGGGGTCAGCTTTACAGAGATGTCCTGGGGTCCAGGGCAGCCTGTGAGGGGAATTCCTGACATCCACTGTGGATGGGAAGCGTGGGGGTTGAGGTCTAGACCTAACCCCCCTCCATCACCAGCGACTCTGCTCCCTACACCCCTCTGCTGAACCATCCCCAGCCCTACTCCCTAGTCCGTCCGTGACTAGACCCTTCACTCATCAGCTCTTTCCCTCATTTAAATCCCTCACAAAGGGGCAAAAGGGGACTCGAAGTCCCCTTCTGTGCAAAGGGGAGAATGCAAGTTCTGCATCCAGTCTGGCTCTGTGACCTTGGGTAAGGCCCTTACCCTATTTATTTATTTATTTATTTATAAATTTGCTGTTAGGACACATACGCTCCCCAGAGAGAGGGAAAGTGAGAAACCATCCCCCGGAGGAGGAATCGTGGTGCCGTGGTGCCGCAGTCCCTTCTCCTTCATTCCCCTCTTGGCGTTTTGGGCACTTGCTCACACACGGCCAGCATGTTTTTCAAGCTGCTGGTTCTGGGACTTGAACTGTGCTGTCGGCCATGTGGCATCCAACTGCCTTAACTACCGTGCACCAGCTGGCACGGCCCTCACCCTGTGAGACTGTTTTGTCGTCTACGAAATGGGGGTAGTATTACATTCCCGTTTCTTATAAAGAGTAATAAAGTCATATGTGCACTGTATTCCACCTCATCCTAGTATGGGAAGCCGCCAGGCCGGGAAAGGAGTTAATAACCTGGGCCCAGAGATAGCAGAGGCTCACACTTCCCTTGGAAATGGGAGATGAATTTGAGACTATGTTGGATCTGCTAGGGAAAGGGTCCCAGCGTTCCTTAGATTTTTAAAAGAGTTTGTACCCCACTAAACCAAGAACTCACCTCCCTGGGGCTGGGGCTGGTGCACCTGTCACTGGGCAGCCTTGGAAATGAATGGCAAGCAGGGACAGGAGGCAGCTGTCTGGGGCCTCCTCCTGCAGGGCCTCTGCAGGGGGAGAAGTGGTTCTTGCCTCTCAGCAGGAGGAGGGGCACACTTTCTGGGCAGTGGTGCTCGCTCATGAACTCCTGCAGGGATCCCCAACACGTGCACCAAGTCCATGTTGTGCTGGAGGATCCCTCGAGAAGTCCAACAGCTTGAGTACTAACTGCAACTTGCTACCACTGGCTGAGTGCCTGCTGTGTGCCAGGGCTTGAGAGCCCACTGCCCACACCTGCTGGCTCCTCTACCCTGCTCCAGGCCTTCCTGCCCTCTGCCCAACCTGGGGCATGAGGGTCCCCACAGATCCAGCAGCTTGGAAGACACAAGGACTTTAGGAAGGTCCTTGAGATGTGCTATGTGAATGGAAGATCCTGGGCAGACGGTGGGGTGAAAGCCAGAGCTTGGGGGACATCACTCCTGGTCTTCTCTGTTGGTGGCCCAGCAGCATAAACACCCAACCCCAGACAGCCTTGCCTGTGGAGGACTGGGCAGCCCCACCCGCAAAGGCTGCTCCGTGAGCCCTCTGGTGGTCAGGACAGGTATGACATGAAGTTGACCAGGTAGTCAAGTCTCGGTTCTCTTGACACTTGAGGCAACAGGTGATAGATAATGAGGCATGGGGGGCCCTGCCCAGGTCCTTGCAGCTAGTCGGAGGCAGAGCCCCACCACCACACTCCCTAGCAACCCCTGCTTCCGCATCCTGCATTCATTGCATGTTACTTGCCTGTCCTCATAAACCAGCATGCTCCTTGAGGACATGAGTGCGGCTGCTGTTTGCCTCTGTGGGTGGGTGGCGGGTGCCAGCGACAGCGAGGGTCTTGACAGCTGGCATGCTGAGAGCCCACATGTGCTTATGCTCCTCTAGCTCCTCATTTCACCCTCAGGGTCTCCTGTGAAAGAGGTTCGATTGCCGTCCCATTTTATGGTGACCGGGGCTTGGAGAGACTGAGCCATTTGTTCAAGTTACACAGCTGGGAAGTGGCAGAGCTGGGTTTGGGCCGAGGCGTTCTGGCTCCAGTTCCCGCGTCCCACCTACAGTACTGCACAAATCACTGGCAAATGGAGCCCAGGAATGAGCAGGAACGAGGCTGGGACTGCCCAGTCTCTGGGCCCTGCTGGCCTCACCCTTTGCTGATCCCTGGGAGGGCTTGGCCTGAAGGCATGGACAGTTGTCTGAGGGACCCTTGCTGCTTCATGACAATCAGACAAACTTGGTGTCTTGCTCTGTTTGAAGCTGCGAGAACAGAATACCTGAGACTGGGTAATTTATGAAGAACAGCAACGCATTTCTTACAGTTCTGGAGACTGGAAAGCCCTAGATTGAGGAACTTAGCTAGTGACCACGGGCATTCCTCTTCCCACCTGGGGCCTCCGTTTCACTGTCTGGAAAATGTGTTGGTGGTGCGGTCAGAAAAGGTGGTCCTCGGCATAACTTCCGATTTTCATGTTGCTCTTGCTTTCCACGAGCCAACACAACAGGGGGTAGCGGAGGGAAGCCTGTGGACACTGAAGGACCTGCAGGGAACTAGGAAGCCCAGCCGTCAGGAGCAGCAGACCCTGGGCTATCCTCCTGCCCACTCTTCTTAGAAATCTCCCAGAGCCTCCATTGCCCCATCTGAAAATGGAATTAACAGCATGTGCCTGCAGGCTGGGGGTGAGACTATGACCAAACCCAACGGCATTTGTGAACCTGCTCTGTACACCGCGACGTGCCCTGCACGTGTGAGAGGCAGTTCCCTGCACGCAGGAGCTGTAAAGGGGTTTCTCTTTTGTACAGTACCCCTTTACTGTTGTGTTTACTGTTGTGTCTGAGCCACCACCGGGGTTGGCAAAGCAGGGCGTGTGATGGCCAATGTCCCTTCCTCTTCTCTCTCCAGTTACATCCGCTGTTACTACTGGGCCGTGAAGACCCTCATCACCATTGGTGGGCTGCCCGACCCTGAGACGCTCTTTGAAATTGTCTTCCAGCTCCTGAACTATTTCACGGGCGTCTTCGCTTTCTCTGTGATGATCGGACAGGTAGGCGGGATATCAGCCTGACTTCCCACCCCACCTGCCTGCAAGCTCCTTCTTGCTGCTGCCAGAAATGCCCCCTGTTCCCTTCAGGCAAAGGGCAGGGAAAAGCAGATGGAGAGCCAGGAGCTGGAGCACGGGTCCCTGCTGGGTGCAGGGGGCACTGGGGTCTGGGTCCCACTCCTCTGAGGGCATTCCCATCTGAAATGTCAGTCCCTGAGGGTGTTGGGGTAAACTGGGCTGCAGCTTTCTGCAAAGACTGAGGGGGGGTTCAGGCTGCTCCCTTGGGGGGGAACCCCTGGTGTTGCAGATGTGTTTGTTGGGAGTATCTTATCCTCTGCTCAGTGCCTGAGGGGACTGGCAGGAGGGGTCCTCAGAGTTACCTTGGAGGGCCCCACCCTGGAAACAGCGTCCTGGCATGGTGGCACAGGCGTAGGCAAAGTGACCTGTGGTGCCAGGAGGCGCCACACTGTGTGCATTGGTCAGACCAGGGGGCTCCCTCCCTCGCAGGGTGCAGGGACCGAGGCCACCCATGGGCCTTGTTTGCTGCTCCCCACACCCATGCTCAGGGCAGAACTCCCTGTCAGTACAGCCTCCTCTGCGGGGGCCAGCAGGTGGCACGGTGGTTAAGGTGCTGGACCCCTACATGCCCGACTGTGGCTTGAGTCCCAGACCTGGTGGCCGGCTTTCTCACTTGCCCTCTCTCTTTCTTTCTGTCTCTCTCCAGTGAGCGCATATGTCCTATAGCAAATTAAAATAATAAATAATTCTTTAAAAATAAAACGAAAAACTTCTGTGTGAGGACATCTGTCCTCCTCTCTCCTGATCACCCCACCCCATGGACACGCACCCCTCCTTTGTGTAAAGTGACACCTCAGGGCCCATTCTATAACCCCACTGTGACTCAGGGGCTCCCTGACATTCCCCAATCTTTCACCCCAGATGAGAGACGTGGTGGGGGCCGCCACCGCGGGGCAGACCTACTACCGCAGCTGCATGGATAGCACCGTGAAATACATGAACTTCTACAAGATCCCCAGGTCCGTGCAGAACCGTGTTAAGACCTGGTACGAGTACACCTGGCACTCGCAAGGCATGCTGGGTAAGACTGGCTGTGGCTCGGTGGCCACCAGCTTCCCCCAGCCAATTTTCGCTGCCCGGCACCCTGCCTTCCAGGCTATTCTTCTGTCCATGTCTTGGAGGCTCTGTGCCCTGGGGCCTCTCTTGGCTATGGGCCCAACATTTATGTGAGAGGGACCAAGTGGATCTGCAGGGGCCATCGCGAGACTCCCAGAGACTGAGGGGCTTGTCTCTTGGATGCCTTCAGGATACCTGCCTGGAGGTGCAACATGGTTTAAATCAGGAAAGAAGGAACCACCCCTCTCCGTCCTTGTTCTTCTACCGACTTTCTCTCATTGGCACTGGAGACCCCGTGGTGGGCACAGCAGACGTGCCTGTGTGCTCTGGAGCCACAGGCCAGGGCGGGGTTTGGGGGTGCGCTGATCTCATCCCCCTTGGCTCGGAACCAGCCCCTGCCCTTTCCTTGTTTGCAAGTCGGGCTATAGCAGGGTCACCCCTTGGGGTGCTGGAGAATAATCAAGTCATTGCAAAGTGCTCTGTAACCAGGCTGTGCCAGTGTGTGCTCGGCGGGCTGTAGTTCCTGCTTGTGTTCTTACAGTGTGAGAGGACAGGTCAGACAATTATCACGGCGACTGCTAACTGGGTAGCTAGGCAGAGACATTGGGGAAGGCTTCCCAGAGGAGGTGACATTAGGGTTGGGTTCTGAAGCATGAGCAGGAGTTAGGGAAATCTATGGGGGTGTTCCTAGCGGAAGGAACAGTATCCGCAAGGGACTGGAGGTGGGAGAGGGTCCTCTCTGAACCTAGAGTGTTTCCATGTGGCGGAGGAATTGTGCCCAGGTGAGCTGGCACAGTGGGAACTTGGCCTGTATATGCACGGGGAGGGGCCTGGCCTTGCCTCTGACCCCTGCCAGGTCTCTTTCACAGATGAGTCGGAGCTGATGGTGCAACTTCCGGACAAGATGCGGCTGGACCTCGCCATTGACGTGAACTATGACATTGTCAGCAAAGTGGCACTCTTTCAGGTACACCTGCCAGGTGCCCTCACCTTCAGGGATCTGGGAGACCCTGCACACAAACCTTTCGTAATCGGGGGGCTCCTTCCCTCCTCTCTGGGACAGGGCTGTGACCGGCAGATGATCTTCGACATGCTGAAGAGGCTTCGCTCTGTGGTCTACCTGCCCAATGACTATGTGTGCAAGAAGGTGAGTCAGCCGAGGCAGCTATGGCGGGATCCGGGTTTACAAGGTCCCCGACAGTCAGGGAGCTGGGCTGGAGCGGGCATCTCTGAAGGCCCCATGAGGTGTACAAGCCCAGGGCAGAGCAGAATCGCTGAGGAGAAGGAAGAGCAGGTCCGACTCAGTGCACTGGTGACCTGACCTGAGAGCTCCCAGGTGGTCTGGGGTCAGGAGTCTGTGCAGCTCCGGGAGGTGAACACAGTGAGCCTCAGGCTTTGCAAAGCATTGCCGCAGCTCCTGCAATGGACCACGGGGGCCGGACAAGGATCTCGACCTCACAGGAAAGGAGAGCGAGGAGCCTGAGAAGGCCTTGACAGTGTAGATAGAAATGCTTCTGGGGTCTCAGTCATCCCATCGGGAAAATAGGGCAGGAGGAGGGAGGGGCCACGTTGGAGGTTGCAAACTGGTCACCCTTGGGTCCTTTTCAGCCTGCAGACATGTTGTATGTGTGTGTTGTTTTCTAATCTCGGGGGAAGAGAGCTAGTTTCTAATCTTGTCCTAGTCTGCAGCCTTTAAACCTTGGAAGGTTTCACATAAAATTCCAAATCTCTGGATGAAAATGAGACAGCTGCTAGCACTGGATCCCACTTTCCCAGACAGCAAGAGTCTGCCGGAGTAGGAGGGGAGCTCCCTCACACAGGGGCTCGTGCCCTCTCCTGATACCACAAGCCCTACCACTCCCCACAGCCCCACACCAGGCTCCTTTTCCTGCTTTTCATCACCTACTTGTTCCCAGAAAACATCTGGGTGTGAACCCCAGGGTTCCACAGTGTCTAGAGCCGTTTTTGCTCCCTGTCTTTGGGATCCTAAGTGAGACCAAGGTCATGTGGTGAAAGAGGAGAGGGGGGATAGGAACCCAGGCTTCGATCCTCTTGCACAGAGCTGATAATAAGTCTGGGAGTAGGTATAGAGACGACAGTGTTGTCCAAGCAAGCTCCAGAAGGCTTGGCAACTCCCACCCCCAAGAAAGTCCTTGTCTTCAGGTCGCATGCCATGTAGCAGAGACGTTTCTGGAAACACAGAGCCAGGGGAAGAGTTGGGGAAAGGATACTACAGATGGCTAAGAACTGAAAGCCATAGACTTAGGGGCCAGGAGGACTTTGAGGGCCATTGAGTGATTTGTCTGACTTTGGAGCCATTTCCTAGCTGGGTAGCCTTGGGCAAGTGGCTTGCCCTCTGAGAGTCCTGCTCTTCTTCTGGGTAAAGTAGCACTGTGCCTGCCTCAGAGTAGATGAACTGATGCTGCTATTGTCTTTGTGGGTAACAGTTTGCTTTAGGTGAGAAAGGGTGAGAGGCGCGGGGTGTGGGGGTGTCTGTGGTTCAAGTTAAACTGAGTGTTGGTGAACATGTAAGAACGGCTCCCCCTGCTGTTCACTCTTGCTCTGCAACAATTTCTGAGATACCCCCCTAGGACTAGTTAAGTGAGGTGAGTGTGAGAGCTTTAGACCCCTCACACTTCAGCTCTGTGCCAAATTGAACACAGAACCAGGGAAATAAAACTTTATTCCTTTTTATTAAAAGGGTCCTGCTGCGTGAGATACACTGAGTTACCTGTCTTTTAAACACATCAGGTGTGACCAGCAGGTAGCAGAACAGGGCAGGGGCCCGAGAGGGCCTGAAGACTGGAAGGCAGACTGGGTGTTTCTGGCTGCAGCCAAAGCAAGCTGTTCATTCATTCATTCATTCATTCATTTGGCTTAAGCTGGGATTAGCGCCATTGTATTAGTATGTGGCAGCTGCCGTAACAAATATCACAAACTGAATGGTCTCTCTTCTTGACTTATAAATAGCCATCATCTCTCTGTCTCTCCACGTCATTTTCCCTCTGTGTCTCTGTGTTCAGATTTCCCATTTTATAAGGACAGTAACCATGTCAGATCAGGGATCTGCTCTGCTTCCATATGGTCTCATCTTAATTTAACTAATTGCATCCCAAATAAGGGCATATTTTGGGGTACTGGGGATATGGGGGTGCTCATAAACAACCACAAACTCTGGAACCAGACTGTCTGGTTCCAGCTCAATTTCATCCTATCTTGGTGACCCTGGGCCAAGAGGCCCTCCCTCTGAGGGTTGTTGAGGAGCAAGGTGTGGCATAGTAAATGTCACGGTGGTGTTGGGCTTTGCTGTTGTTGTTGCCATGGTTTTTATTTCAGCTGGGCACGCCTCTGCTTACGGAGCCCATTTGCCTTGCCTCCATTGGTGGGTACCACTGGGAATGTGCAGGATTCATACCACCTGGACCTCTCCAGTAGCCAGCACTTTCTGGTCCACGACCCACTAAGCCCACCACGACCCTGTCCATTAGGCAGGGCAAGAAGTGCTTACCCCCCAGGCAACCAAGGAGACTGCTGAGGCCTGAGAGTCCACATACCATGTCAGAGGCGGGGCTGGATCCCGGACCACATGTCTCCTTGCTGAGTTACCAACCTCTGGGCCCAGCCCCTGATGAGTCTCTGGTCTCTTCTCTGTTTCAGGGGGAGATTGGCCGTGAGATGTACATCATCCAGGCAGGGCAGGTGCAGGTGCTGGGTGGCCCTGACGGGAAGTCTGTGCTGGTGATGCTGAAAGCTGGATCTGTGTTTGGAGAAATAAGGTCAGAGGGGAAATGGGAAGATGAGGGGCTGAGTGAGGGGCCCAGAGCAGAGGCCGGGGAAGGGGTGGCCCCTGGTGGGTCTGAGGACACAGTGGCAGATGCAGCACTGGCATCTGCTGACAAGCGCAGGGAAGGTGTGGGCTCACTCACATAGGAGAGCTGGATGTGACTGAGATGCAGCCTGTGAAGGGTCTCACCTGCCTCCCTTCTCCACTCAGCTTGCTGGCTGTGGGGGGTGGGAACCGGCGCACAGCCAACGTGGTGGCCCACGGCTTCACCAACCTCTTCATTCTGGATAAGAAGGACCTGAATGAAATTCTGGTGCATTATCCTGAATCTCAGAAGTTGCTCCGGAAGAAGGCCAGGTACATGATTTATTTTTTCATTAAAAAAAAAAAAAAGCTAGAAGGACTTTCTCTTATGTATCCACAGTTTCTTTATCAGAATCAGGAAATTTAGTATTGAAACAATGCCATCCTCTCCTCTGCAATTCATTTTCAGGTTTGGCTTACTCCCAATCATGTCTTTCCTAGGATCAAGTCTAGAATCAGAGGGCTGTAGTAATTATAGCAGTAATGTAAATGGACCTACATGGGAGGGTCCCCAGTTCACGTCCTGGGGCCTTCCTGTACAAGCCAGGTAAGCACGTGCCTGTGACCCTAGCTGGCTGAGGCTGGAGGTTGATTACAGTGTGAGAGCCCTGCTGGGGGTGGGTCTCTCTCTTTCTCTGGAAGAGGCAATAGACTTTTTTTTTTTTTTTTTTAAGTCTAGGATTAAAGTACAATGCATTCTTAGCCTCCTGTGATCTCTTTTCTTTTCTTTTTTTTTCTTTTCTTTTCTTTTCTTCTTTTCTTTTATTTTTTCTTTCTTTTTTTTTCTTTAGAGAGATTTTTGGTATAGGGCACATGGGCTTGCTGCAGAGACAGAAAATGAGAAATCACCCGCCTGCCGGGGCGGGAGGGATAGCCATGCCACAATCCCTTCTCCCCCATTCTCCTCTTGGGATTTTGGGCAAGCATACACACACATCCAGCTTGAGTTTTAAGCTGCCAGATTCAGTGCTTGAACCACAGTAGTCTACGTCAGTCTAGTAACGTAACCATAACACCACCTGCTGGTTCCTCCTCAGCCTTTTTCTTTTCTTTCTTCTTTCTTTCTTTTTCTTTCTTTCTTTCTTTTTTTTTTTTAAAGAGATTTTTGCTATAGGCACTTGCCAGAGAGACAGACAGAAAGTGAGAAATCACCCCCTTGGGGAATGGCCACACCACAATCCCCTCTCCATTTTCCTCTTGGGATTTTGGGCACGCATGTACAGGCACCTGGTGTGAGTTTTAAGCTCCTGGGTCTGGGACTAGAACTGCAGTCGATTATGTGGGAGTCCAGTGATGTAACCATTATGCCATCTGCTGGTCTCACCCCCTCCTCAGCCTTTTTCTATCTTCAATGACTTGGGCGTCTTTGACACGAACAGGCCAATTATTTTATAGACTGTCCCTCAGTTTCGGTGTGTGTGATGTTTTCTAGTGATTACCTTTGGATTCTACCTTTTTGACAGGAGTCATTTGGAGGTGACATGTCTGTCTTGGTGAGCATTTCGAGAAGCTCATGACGCTGGTTTCTGCCCGTGTAGTTCACTTTGATCACTTAGTTAAAGTTTCTGCACTATAAAGTTACTGGTTTTCCCTTTTAATTAACAATTAATTAGTGGAGGGGCAGGGCCTGTAGTGTAGTGGTTGGAAATTGCACTGAGAAAGCTGGATCCCACACGGCTGACTGTGGTTTGAGTCCCGGCTCCCTCAGCGTGAATATGCACATCAGGTGCATGCACATGTATCTAAGATCCCAGTGAGACAGAAAATTGGAATAAAGGGACCAGCAGTTGGTGTAATGGCTATGTCGCTGGACTCCCATGTAGTTGACTGCAGTTTGAGTCCTGGACCCGGTGGCTTACACTCATGCTGGGCACATGTGCGTGTGTGCCCAAGATCCTGAGAGGAGAATGGAGGAGAAGGGATTGCGGCATGGCCATTGCCCCTGCGGGGGGTGATTTCTTGCTTTCTATCTCTCTGTCTTTCTTTGTCTTTTTGGCAAGCTCATGTGCCCTATACCAAAAACAAAACAAACAAACAAACAAACAAAAAACCTCTCCAAAAAAGAAAAAAAAAAAAAAGAAAGAAAGAAAATTGGAATGAAAAGGATTATGATGAGATTGGATTCTGTTGGGGGATTCTCCCTTTGGCACTTGGAGATGAATGGCAGAGGTGTTGATATCTGAGAGTCGTATCACGAGGTGCCAAGGTCCCCCTGGGGAAGGAGCTACCCTGGGACTCATCTTGCCTGGCTGCTCTCAGGGAACCTCCTGGGCCTTCCAAAGTCTGAGTTTTTTTTTTTTTTTTTTTTTTTTTTTTTTTTTTTTTTTTTTTTTTTTAAAGAATTATTTATTTTATTTATTCATTCACTTTATTTTTTATTTGACCAGAAAGACACACACACAGAGAGAGAGAGAGGGAAAGTGAGAAAGTCTGAGTTTTTCTCGTGTCCTTTGTCTGTGCCAGCAACTCCTTTCCTAAGGGGCAGGACAGTAGAGCAGATCCTCGCTATTTAGAGAGTCCACATTTGCAAATTTGCCTCTGTCCTGAAATATTTTTGTAACCGCCCCCATCAATATTCATAGGCTTATTATTATTATTATTATTATTATTTTGAGAGAGAGATTTTCGCTATAGGGCATGCACACTTGCCGGAGCAATAGAGATGGAGAGGCAGAAAGTGAGAAATCACCCTCCGGGGGGTAATGGCCATACTGCAATCCCTTCTCCTCCATTCTCCTCCCGGGATTTTGGGCATGTATGCATATGCACCCTGTGTGAGTTTCAAGACGCCAGGTCTGGGACTCAAATCATGGTTGACCGTGGGAGTCCAGCACCATAAACCACTACACCACATGCTGGCTCCATTCATGGGCTTTTGTGGTCACCAGTGGACACGCATGGAGTGGCCAAAAGTTTGAGTCTCCTCAAGGGCCTGTTTCCAGCTGAAATCCAGTTAGGGAGACCTGGCTTCTCGTTTCACCTCTCATACAGTAACAGGTGTCTTTTCGTGACCTAGTCAGTGCACGCCGTTCATTGTTGTGCATCTTGTTAGTGATTTTCCTGCCCCAGGCACAGTGCCCAAGTGCTGCAGTGTGTCTTAAGGATAAGACCGTGCAGTGTCTTCCACAGGAAACGTGTGTGTTAAATCAGCTTTGTTCAGGCATGAGCTACAGAGCTATTGGCTATGCATTCAATGCTAATGAAACAACAATATTTAATGAATAAGATGTCTCTATTGCCGGCAAGTAGGTAGCATGGGGGTAAAGGCAGTTGGATCCCACATGGCCAACTCTGCGGTTCAAGTCTCAAATCTGGTGATGTGAGTCATGGTGGGTGCATGAGCACATGTGCCCAAAATCCTGAGAGGAGATTGGAGGAGAAAGGATTGTGGTGGGGCCAACCCCTTTAGGAGATGATTTCTCATTCTCTCTCTCCAGTGAATGCATGTATGCTATAGCAAAACTAAAAAACTAACTAAATAAATAAAATAAAGAACAAAAGAAGAGACTAAAAGATCTCGTATGTTAATAGGTTGATGAATGGGATGAAAAGCCTACAGGAACCTAACCCCGGGTGTCCCCTGGGAGCAGTGTTTCATTATTTGCTAATTCATGGTCCACAGACACCTTATAGAATATAATGACTGAGAATCATGAACTTCGATCTCTTATGTCTGAGAACTGGCATCAGGTCCTCCCCCTCCCTTCCAGTCCCCAGCAAGAAAAACAAGATCCCCTCTGGATGGTCTAGGTGGGCTTGGCATATCAGCTGGGACCCCTACAGGGCCCTCCTCAGAGCAGGGCAGAGGCTCCCGTTTTTACAGTGCCTGAGAGCCTGCGCCTCGATCTGGAGAGAGCTGACGTGCTGTGTGAG
This sequence comes from Tupaia tana, assembly GCA_026018925.1. Taxonomy (NCBI): domain Eukaryota; kingdom Metazoa; phylum Chordata; class Mammalia; order Scandentia; family Tupaiidae; genus Tupaia; species Tupaia tana. The sequence goes on from JAKSZU010000018.1 coordinate 28,991,022, forward strand.
GCAGCCTGAGGAAGGAGAAAGGGCTGATGGGCCTTGTAGGTCACAGGCCCTAGGCCTGGGGCTGGGTCACGGCTCCTCAGAATGGTTGTACTCTGGACAGGCAGGCTCGGCCAGGGAGGCAGAGATCACGTATGTGCTCTGCCCATCAAAGGAGAGACATGGGGGCCAGCAGGTGGCGTGGTTAAGGCGCTGGACTCCCACGTGGCTGACCGTGATTCAAGTCCTGGATCTGGTGGCTTGCTGTCTCACTTTCTCTCTCTCTCTCTGTCTCCTTCTGGTGACTGCATGCGCCCTGAAGCAAATTTTTTCAAATATCAAAATAAACAACTTTTTTGTTATAAAAGAAATAAGGAGAGACACTGAGACCCACAGGGCCTGGGCATCCGATTGGCGAGGGCCACACATGGGGTCCTCTCCAAGCTCCTGCTTTACAATTGAGGGACCTGAGGCCCTAAAGAAATGAAGTGCTCAGGCTTCCACCTTGGCCACTCCAAAAAAGAGGATGAAGAGGTCTTACGCATGCGATTTCTCCAGGGCCAGTGGCTCGATCCTAATTGCAGGGAAGCATACATCATCTGAAAATGAGGATCAATTTCCTTAATCTGGAAATGCACCAGGAGCTGGCTCAATGTTGCAAAACAGACAGCCACTAGCAATCAGCGAGGTCCTGCAGCTAATTCTTTTGTGTCATTTTTGCACCATGCTGAGCCTTCCTGTGGACTGTCACGCCATGAATTATGGACTCGAATAACACAGGTGACAGCGCCAGACTGGTGTGTAAGAGGCCTCTGATGAATGATCAGGTTTATGCTCTCCTGAGGGAGCCCCAGCTAGAAAATGCAAATCTTGGGCAATTAATATCAAATATGCACAGTTTCAACCCATTGCCTGTGATTAGATATGCAGCCAGAAATGGCCTCATTTCTAAACAAACACGTCTTTGCTGGAACCCTGATGAATGAATTCGCCAATGCGCTCTCTAGGCCCGCTAGATTGCGGACAAAATTCATCTGTTCTCGAGCCAAATCATTCATCACGTATTTGTAGCATGAGACATTGTTGTAAAAGGCTGGGGGTCTGGCGGGAAAATTCTCCCTATTTAGAGAACCAGGGTGCTACACTGCGTTAGATCTCGGTATTCTGCCTCGGCCACTTCCTGGGAACCTTGCCCGTGACCCCATCTCTGAGCATCAGTTTCTACAATTGTCAGAGCACAAACATCCCAGCCCTTCTCAGGTCATGGAAGTACCGTCAGCATCCGGGAAGAGAGTGACCGTGATATTGCTTGTAATCATTGAGGTCTAGGGTGCTGGGGTCACAGGTGTGGGTCTGAATTTCAGCTCTGCCACTTCCTAGCTGTGTGGCGTTATGACAGTTACTCACCCTCTCTGGAGTCCCATCTCCTCCATTTTATTATAAGACCCACTTGTGAGGATCGTTGTGAGGTGTATATTGGTCACTGCTTGTGACAGGATGACCGCACATTTAGCAGCTCAAACCCAATCGCTTTGACCCCAGTCCCTATGGCCCAGAAGTCTGCGGATGGTTTAGCTGGGTCCAGTATGAGGCTGTCATCGAGGTGTCAGCCCAAGCAGGGTCTCATCTCAAGTCTCAATGGGAGAAGGACCCCCTTTCAAGGGGGGAAGGACCCCCTTATGGATGTTGGCCAAATTAAATTCCTTGAGGCTGTAGGACCAGGGGCCTCAGTTCTGGCGACTTGTTGGCCCTCGGCTGGCTACAGGTTCTTGCCGACTGAGTACAGGATTTTCATCCATTTCTGATTTCATATATGAAAATGTCTTTCAGTAGTTCCTGGGTGGCCTCAGACAAATTACTCAACGTCTCTGAGCCTCCGTTTCCATATCGAGAAGGTGCAGACAGTGAGACCCCCTCACTGCAGTTGTTCTGATCGCGCAGCGAGATGCTACTTAGCCCAGCACTGGCCCCACAAATAGTACTCAAAGATCTTCAGCCGAAATCGCTGACCCCAAGCAGCTGCAGCCCACAGGGCGCCCCACGGTGAGCCTTCCTTCCCTCCCAGACTGTGCCAGGCTGTAAGAGGATGCTGCTGTGTTTCAGGCGCATGCTGAGGAATAACACCAAGCCCAAGGAGCAGAAGAGCATACTCATCCTGCCCCCCCGGGCGGGCACCCCCAAGCTCTTCAACGCGGCCCTCGCTGCAGCAGGAAAGATGGGCGGCAAGGGGGCGAAGGGCGGCAAGCTGGCCCACCTCCGAGCTCGCCTCAAAGAACTAGCTGCGCTGGAGGCGGCGGCGAGGCAGCAAGAGCTGCTGGAACAGGTAACGCGGACGGGGACCCGGCCACCTGTCCGTTTCAGGTACATCTGGGAGAGCCTGAGGGAGCCCCAAGAGGGGGCCTTTAGTTTTAGAGACTTGTGCCCTTCTTCATGTCAGTCTGGACTATTTGGTTGCAAGCGACAGAGTGCAAACTCGAATTAGTTCGAGAGAACCGGAAACAGAGAATTTGGGGCTCAAGTAATGACAAAGTTCAAGCGAGGCTGGAGCTGAAAGCCCAAATGAACCAAGGTCTTGTCCCAGTTCTAAGCTGCTTGCTTAGGTGATGGGTCCAGCTCCAGAAAGACCCCTAAGAGTTCTAGGGTCACACCCTCCTAGTCCAGCAGCAATAACCAGAAGGAAGCCCCTCTTTCCCAGTGATTCTGGCTCAAGTTCCAGGATGTACTGTCATTGAACAGACTTGGGTCACATGCCAATTCCTGAGCTATTCAACGCGATCAGGGGAATGTGGTGTCTGAGGGGCCTGGGTCACATGTCCACACTGGACTGAGAGTGGAGCAGGGGAGGTGCCCTGCAGGGAAGCCTTGGTACCATTGCAGACGTCAGAGAGTGTGGGCAGGAAATGTCCCTCCTGGGATGACAGAGACATTCTTATATTTGATGTTGATCTGTGACAATATAAAAGACTCTAAAGGAAAGATCCCACAGATAGGCACAGTGCCAAGTGACCTCACCCCCATAAATCTAAGAGGAATACTCAAATTAGTTCTGGGACTTTTCCTGTGACTAAAACCAAGATGCTAATTAGAGAGATTATACTAATGCGTCTGTTATGACTGTCCTTTAGGGAGGTTGCCGTAAAAGGAGTGCTGTGGGAGGGGGCCTGGGTTTAGGCAGATGCTCTGTGGCAGACCTCTCTAGGGGAGGGGCAGCAGTCCACAGAGGTGAAAGGAGCCCAGGGAAATCGGCCTCAATCCAGCTGGTGTCAGAGTCCAGGGGACCTGTCCAGAAGGCATCTGACAGTAGGAGTCTGGTGAGTGACATCAAAGCCACTTCAGGTTCCAAGACATTCTCCAGATACAGCCACCCCTGGCCCCAGACTGTGGAAAGATGTGGTTGCCTGGCTCACAGACTGTCAAGGTCCAGGCTGAGCCAGCAAGCTGGGGTGATTAGTGCTGGCTGTGGGTGGGGCTGAGTACGCGAACTCTCAGAGTGCGCTCAGTCCAGTGAAAGGCTTTAATGGACATGGCTTTGCTGCTGCTCAGGGCGAGCTCTTCACCCGGGCGGCTTTGACATGTGCATTAAATTTGCATGAGTGCTCCCATCAAAGGCATTTCTCCTGCAATTTGGAACAACCAGGGCCGAACAGTGGACGACAAGGAGCTGTAAAGGCAAAGTCCAGAGACACAGGTCATATCCCTGCTCTGTCACCTCCAGCCCTGAGATTACTCAGAGCTGCCATGCAGGGAGGTAAGGCCCAGTGGGATGCCCTGAATCCTTTTACAGGAGCATCTGAAGCAGGCACGTCTCTTCTGGTTCCATTCACGGCGCGATGGTCGGGAAGCACCATCGTGCTCATCTGCCGGGCAGCATGCCTGAAAGTGCATTATCAGGGTTAGGGTGGGTGAGGGAGGGGAAGCAGGTGCACCGAAACACACAGAAATTCAGAGACAGAGTGAGTGGTGGAGGGTTTGGGGAGCTGCCTTGGGCTCTGGGAGCATCTGTTACCTTCCTTCAGCACCTATGACTTGAGCAAATGTCAGGGGTTTCCATTGCTCCCAAGTACTCTGGCTGCCCTCTTCAAATTCACCACCACCACCTCTAGTGGGTCTTGGACCTTGGGGCCTGTTCTGGCCTCTTGTTCTGGGGGCTGCTCCCTCTCCAGAGTCCTTCCATGCAGAGGTGGGAGAAGGCAGGCCCACAGGTATTCTCAAAGGCTTGGATGTTTACCCAGTTTCCTACACAGGCCGGTGTCTATGGGGGTGGCACAGGCTGGAAGCTGGAGCTCTGTACCAAGTCCCTAAACGCAGGGTCGGTTCAGCCTAATGCCATTCTTACCCGAGGATCTCGACCTATGAGACCTTCCAGAAAGGAGCCCTCATTGCCCTCCCCCTTGTTTGTTTGGGGTTTTGCTCATTCATTCTGGGAACACCCATCCCTGCTTACCACTGGGGCAGGGCAGGGTGCTTCAGGTTTTGCAGAGGCCTTGGTGGGCTCCCTGGAGGTCCCCCTGACCTGCTTCAATAGCTCAGTACCTGGGCTCTGCCTTGACAGACACCTTTACCCAGGCTCCCAGCCCCGCAACTCAGCAGAGATGGAAAATGTCCCAAGATCGTCCATGAAACCCAACCAGGACTTTTGTTTGTTTATTTTGTTTTTATTTTTTAGTTTTTGTTGTGGAGGAGGAAAGGCAGGATAGGGAGTGAGAAACCACCCCCCATAAGAAGGATGGCTGTGCCACAATCTCTTTTCTCCATTCTCCTCTTGGAATTTTGAGAAGCAAGAACACGCCCTGGTGTGATTTTTCCTCCCTTTCTTTCTTTCTGGAGAGTGTTTTTTTTTTTTTTTTTCTTTAGAGTGTGTGCATTCACCCGGAAAGACAGAGAAAGAGAGACTGAAAGTGAGAAATCATCCCCCCAAGAAGGATGGCCATGACCCAATCCCTTCCCCTCCATTTTCCTCTCTAGATCTTGGGCACACATACACACACACCCTGTGTAAGTTTAAGCCACTGGGTCCAGGACTAGAACCACGGTCAACTAAGTGGGAGTCCAGTGACATAACCATTACGCCATCTGCTGGCCCCACCTGGTGTGATTTTTTTCAAGCTGCGGGGTCCAGGACTCAAACCATGCAGTCTGCCATAGGGGGCCCAGTGCCTTGACCTACACACCATCTGCTGGCCCCAAGCAGAACGATCTTTCTTTTGTTTGTTTGTTTGTTTGTTTCTTTCTTTCTTTCTTTCTTTTTTAAAGAATTCATTTATTTAACTTTATTTATTATTATTAATAATAATTTTCCAGTTTGATCAGACAGAAAGAGAGAGGGAAAGTGAGAAAACAAGTCACTAGGTCCAGGACTAGAACCACAATCAGCCATGTGGGAGTCCAGCGCCTTTAACCACCACGCCACCTGCCTGCCCCGATAGGAATTATCTTTCTTTTTCCCTCTTTTTTTATTATTTTAAAAAATTTTTAAATTTCAATTTATTTATTTGCATTAATTCACTGTACATCATTACAGCATACAAAATGAGATTTTCCAGAGTACGCTGTATATTGTCTCAATCAAGCACACCAACAAACATGTTATTGTCAGCAGATGATCTTCCATTTCTTGTTTTCTGTATGTTTAGCTATTTTCCCCCCAATCCTTGATTCCCTATCTCTTACCCTCTGCCATCTCCCATTCTGCTTCCACACTGTCTCTGGTATCTATGTTTGCTTTCTATACTGTTTTCCCACCACATTTTATTGAATCACCAAAGACCCTAACCAATCCAAATACCCTCATAGCAAACACAGGTGACATATACATTTCCATGAACACAAGTCTAACTTTACGCATCCTATAAAGTAGCACCTAGCTGAGGCTACATATCCTACTGCAGTCATTGAATAGATATATAACTTTTTTTTCCTGAAACTTTTTTTTTGTAACTCAATTTTCATCCCTTACCTAAGCTTCATCACAGCACACAAAATGCGATCTCCCATCCAGTACACACTGCATAGTGACTCAATCATGCACATTACAAAAAATTTTCCATTTCTAGTTCCTAGAAATATTTCCACCCCTCTTTCTGACCCTCTGTCCCTTTCCACCCTCCTCTCACACCACCTCCAGTGTCCACAATTGTCCTTCATTCCCTTCCCACCCACATTGCATTGATCACACAATTTCCTACATAATCTAACTACTTTCAATGGTGAGTTCACTCATTACTACTAAGAAAACCAGTTTTAACTTAAATCAAAGAAATGCCAAGGAACTTTGCTTAAAGCCAGGAAACAGGTTAGGATTCTATTCAAATGGTAGGTGCATGAACCTATCAGTCTCATGTACTTTTATCTTCTGTTCTGGTTCAATTTTCCTGATTAAATTCTGGTATATAATATTCAACTCCAGACTTGTCCCTATGATTAAGTTGGCCACTTTCTTAGTTTTTTGACTCTTATTTCCATGTGTCTGTGTTTAATTTTCCTGATACAGCACACCCTTTGAGAACTTCTTGGAGATCTGGTCTGGTGCTGGTAAATTCTTTCAGGTTTTGTTTATCTGAGAATGTTCTTGTCTTTTCTTCCCACTTGGAAGATAATCTTGCCGGGTACAGTATTCTTGACTGAAATTGCTACTCTCGTAACACTTCAAATATATTTTCCCATTCTCTCCTCGCTCGCATCGTTTCCGATGAGAGATCTGCTGTTAGCCTGATGGGATGTCCTTTGTAGGTAACTTGATGTTTTTCTCTTGCCAATCTTAGTATCTTGTCTTTGTCTATGGTTTTGGTCAACCTGGCTATAATGTATCTTGGAGAAGATCTTCTTGGGTTGATTCTATTTGGGGTCCTTTGTATTTCCTGGGACTGGATCTTCGAATGCCTCTCTAGGTTTGGAAAGTTTTCTTGCAGGATTTTGTGGAATAGATTATCAATGCCCTTATGGGTCTCTTCACCTTCTGGAATGCCAATTATCTGGATATTTGGACATTTGGTGGTATCTAGTACTTCTCGTATATCATTCTCAAATTTTTGGGCCATTTTCTCAGTCTTCGTGGTGGCTTTTTCTAGGCCAGCCATTTTCTCTTCTACATCTGAGATTCTATTTTCTGAATGATCTAGTCTGCTTTTAATACTTTCAAGGGAGATTTTGACTTCCTGTATTATAGACTTCATCTCTAGCAGTTCCGTTTGAGTCTTTTGTAAAGTGTGTAATTCCTCTTTTAGATCTAGCAAGAATTTCCTCATCTCCTGGAACTCGTCAACTTCTTTCTCCTTTCTCTTTAGCAGTTCATTATCTCTCTTCTCTTCCATCTCTGTTAGCTTCAACATTATGAATGCTCTAAATTCCTTATCAGACATTTCCATGGTTTTCACCGAACTGCTTGTGGATGAAGAAGAGTTACTCTTTTCCCTTGGAGGAGAGGTATTTTCTCATTTTCCCATATTTCTCGTGATCCGGCGGTGATTTCTTGACATCTGATGGATGGTGTGTTTCTTTCAAATTCTTGAAGTTCAGTCTAAATGTTCAGGAGCAAGCAGACAGAGGTGATCTAGAATCTCTTTGCTGTTCTGTTGTGATCGCTGGTGCAGTAGATTCAGTAGATATTGGGGAATATTTTAACCCTATTAGTATTTGGATGTTTAGCTACAGTGCTCTTAGATCCGTCTAAGAACACATTGGATGGATATTTGGAGGGTGGAGAGATAAGAAAAAGGAAAATGAAAAAGGGAGAGAGAAACAACAACAAAAAGGGAAAAAAGGACAAAAAAAAATTGTAATTACTGTTCTTTTTATTAAAAAAAAAAATCACAAAATAGAAAACCATGCAGCGCGCTTGCGCGCCGGGCGAAAAATCTAGTTCGCTGGCACCATGTGGAACCTTCTCCTGAAGGCCCACTTCTTCTGTCTGGGTGGGAGGACCACAGCAATAATTAACAAGATAAGAGGTGGAGCCAAGAGCCAGAGAAAAACTGTGCCTTTTAAAAAAAGTGTAAAAAGGAAAAATTACAAAAAAAAAAAAAAGGGAAGACAGAAACAGGGAGAGACAGGAACTGAGACACAGAAAGAGAGAAGGCTGGGGGTGGGGGGGGGGAAGGGGGGGGCTCCCTACGACTAGCTCGTTTGTTGGAGGCTGAATTATCAGTAGAAAATCTTCATTCCCTGAAAAATCTAGTTCGCTGGCGCCATGTCCAAACAGAACTTTCAATCCTTAAATTTCCTCATAATATATGAGGGGACTTCAAGTATAGTTTGTGGAACGAGAGAATAAAGTAGGAGTTTATTTTAGTTCCCAAAGTTTTTGAAACGTAGGCATTTTTCTCACAATACACTTTCTCATGAACTTTTTAAAGACCTGGGTTCTAGCTCTCCTAAATAACCCTGATGTGGCTCCACCCCATCCAGTAGATGCCACCCGAGTTTCTCCCTGAGTCGAAGACAGAGAAACGACTGGGAGATAACCTAGACCCCTTGGAGACCTCTTGGGTGGTCTGAGCCTCACGGATCACCCTCTCTGATTTCCAGGCCAAGAAATCTCAAGACGCCGGGGGAGAAGGCTCAGCCGCCCCGGACCAGTCCGCAGCCCCGGCAGAGGCCACTCCTGACCAGCCCGCACCTCCAAAGCCCGGAGACCCCCCAGAACCGCCGGGACCCCCTGCCCAGCGCTCTGCGCCGTCTGTCTCCCCCGGGAGGCCCGAGGCTAGCGGAGAGGAGGCGGCCAGGCTGGAGGAGCACTCGGTGCGGATCCACATGAGCCCGGGTCCGGGTCCGGAGCCCGAGCAGATCCAGTCGGCGGAGTTACCCGAGGAGAAGAAGGAGGAAGCGCCCTGAGCCTGCCCTGCGCGGGCCCAGCAGGTGCGCCCTGGCAGCCGAGTGCCCAAGGCGCCGACCGCCCAGGCGAGGGCCTGTCCGCGGTAGTGGCCTCGGTCGCTGGCAGCCCCGCCAGGCCAGCTTGTTGCCCGACTTTCAAGTGTTCCTGTCGGTGAACTCCCGCCGTCACTTGAGAACCCTACTCCCTTCTAGTTGTATAAGTTTTTTGTTTTAAGTCTCTTTTTAAAAAGAATTATTTATTCTATTTTATTATTATAATTTCTTAATTTGCTATAGGGTACATACAGTCAACAGAGACAGTGGGACTCAAACTGCAATTGGCCATGTGGGAGTCCAGCACCTCAACTACTAGGCCACCTGGTGGTCCCGAGGGTACGATTTTTAATCACAAAATTAGTTTCCATTTTTCATAGGCAGGAGGTAGAAAGGGCCTCCACACCACGGGAAGCCTTGTTGAAGGTTACTGAATCTACGAGTTTCCCCAGGAAGTTGTCTCCCACACTTCAAGGATAGAAAACACTTCAGAAGGGAGGGCCTTAAGCCAAGTGATGCTGGTTGGGATGGTGAGAGCTTATCTCCCCCAGACTGTTCTGTCATTATCTCAGGACACGTAAACTAGAAAGGGACCTACGGCAGGAGGCTGCAAGCTTAGAGGCGTCCTCTGCTTGTCACCCTGGAAAGTCCCATTTGCCAGCAGGGGTCAATTTGTTCCTTGTTTTTGACCCCCCTCGCTGTAGAGATGGGAAGCAGGTTTGATTGATCCAGAATATGAAATCTTCTAGCTGATGACATTACTTACATTCCTGAAGGTTCTCCAGATCCTATCAAGTGGCTGTTACAATAAAAAAATAAGAATAAATTAAAAAAAGGAAAAAGAGTCATTTAGCCAATGACTATTTATTGAGAAGATTTTTTTTACATACCGAATGGCTCTTGGGGGAGCCAGTGACTAAAAACAAACTCTAGCACTAGGCCGTTTGTTTCCACCAGCAACAATGAACACAAAAGGCCTAGAAATCCATTAGAGACTGCCCGTTTTATATGAAATTACAGGAGACTGAACTCCTGAGAGGGCCTTTGAGGGTTTGCAAATGCATGTATCAGCCGTCTACTGAAAACAGCATTTATTTCCACTGTGAAGAAATTCAACAAACAGTCCTCCCACCCCCCACCCCCCCGGCTGATGGAAGCACTTCCAAATCCCAGAGTGAAAGCAGATTTATCTATTACATAGGTGACTTATCAAGTGACCTGTGGCATAGCATATGATTAAATCTTCACGCCGAATACAATGATGATTGATATTATTGTATACTTTTAAAAATTTTTATTATTTTATTCTAATAGATGCATATTTACATTGATACAAAACGAGGCTTAGTCAAAATTATTTGTCCTACCCCTGGCACCAGCTCACTTGACCCTTTCCTGGAAGTAACCACGTTATCAGTTTCTCATATATCCTTTCAGAATATGTTATACTTACCCAAGGAAATGTATAAATTCATTTTTTTGGTATAATTTTTTTTTCCCTCAGGGTGCATGTACTCACTAGGGGAGAGACAGAGACAGAGACAGTGAAAGGGAAAGTGAGAAATCACCCCCCAGGGGAGATGGCCGTGCTGCAATCCCCTCTCCTCCATTCTCCTTCTGGGCTCTTGGGCATGCAGGCACACTTGCCTGGCGTGACTTTCAAGTCACTGAGTTCAGCACTTGAACTGCTGTCGGCCATGGAATCCAATGACGTAACCGCTATGCCATCTGCTGGCCCCTAAATTCATTCTTATTCCCTTCCTCTTCCTCCTCTTCTTTCTTCTTTTTCTAACATACTAGAGCTGCTGTTATTTTTCATTTATTCAGGAGATTGTTCTCTATCAGTGCATAAAGAAGATGCATATTTTTTTTCAGGGTGGCAATACAGTCCAGTGTATGAGTATCCTCCCGGTGATGGGTATTTGTGTTGTTTTCAGACTCCTGCTATTAGAAATAATACTTCAATTAGAAACCAAAAACTTGTACAGACATCATTTCACCGCAAAACACTGTGTTTAAATGGAAGAGTCTGGAAATTTAGGCAGCATTTTTCCTTACCCTCCTCATTAATCATTCCCATATTTGCGCCACATATTCTAAGATCAAAGCCTAGAGACTGCGTCCATCTTTAGTAACTATTTCAGGTATACTAATAAACATATTGCCTCTCTGTAGGTGGCAAAATGTTTCAATGGCATCTTCACTGTGAGATCCTATTTGTAAGGAGTCCCTTTAATATGTACACACACACACACACACACACACACATATAAATGCACTTATTCTTTTAGATATCGGTCCTTGAATATATACTACTTATTAAGTGAACGAGAGATTCTTGAAGCTCCCAAGAATTGTCCTGGTTAGAAAATGGATTTTGAAATGAGATTAGCAGTGTTTTAATCTCACCGAGATATCACATTTAACTCAATGCTTTCGCAAAATGTGGACACTGGGTAAATTCAATTTGAGGCTGGCATTATTCTCCAAATTGAATTACACTGGTTGGTTCCTGAGATACAGCTAGGAACTACTCTAATTCTGCAGGACCTTATGAATGCTGAATTTCTTCTCATTTAACATACCTGAATGTTTCCTGCATTTTGGTAGAAAACCAATAGCAAGTTATTTTTTTAACTACATAAATATGTTATGTAAATTTAAACCCAAGAAGCTGTTTCAAATCTAATTTTCAAAATGTGTCCAGCTACCTGGACTATGGTAACCTGTTTTCTTAAACAGGAGTACTTTATTCACATGCTGTCTCTCCTATTACAATGCATTTAAATTAAAGTATTTAGACAAATGTTCCTGGCTTGTGGATTCATTTCAGAAACTAGCCCTGGGGGATAGATGGTGGTGTAGCAGTAAAATGCATTGCTCTTTGAGGCTGACCCACTTGGGAAAGTTTAGGTTCGTATCTGAGACCTCACTGAGTATACTGGGCATACATGTGCCCAGGATCTGGGGCTAGCGGAAGCTGGGGGTGGTCTACATCATTGAGACCCAGGAGATGATACTATCTCTGTCTTGTTCATGGAAGAAATAAGTGAACTTAAAAAAAAAGGTAAAGAGGGCCAGATGGTGGTGCTATGTTAATACATTTAGACCCACGTGGGAGAAGTCCTGGGTTTGTGTCCCAAGACCTCCCTGAGTGTGGCCAGATGAGACTGGGGATGGATCATGGCTTTAGGACCCTGCTGGGGGTGCCTGTGTGTCTCTCTCTCTTTATCTCTTTCATGGAAGAAAATAAAAATAAATTTGAAAAGGAAAAGAAACTGACTCCATATGACAGGTACCTTTGTGAGAAAAACGAAGTGAATTTTCTGATTCAGGCTCATGAGCCAAGCCACTGACATCCTTGGGGCTGTAATCCATCCTGCGTTCCTGCTGCTGAAATGATATCCTTCTTAAATCCCCATGCCCCTCGGAGTCTAAGCCCCTCAATCAACCTTTGTGTCCAGTCTCGCCCAGCTGACTGGGTCCAACTTCCTCAACTCCCTCAGATGTGTTTCATGACGAGTACGAGGGACATGGCTCTGGAGTCAGGCTGTCTGGCTTCCATCCCAGCTCAACTATGTACATAGATGTCTCTAGACCTCTTGGCGCCCCAGTGATCTCATCTATAAAATGGGTATTATACACTCTACTACCCAGAGCCACTGTAACTATCAAATAACAGACTGGCATTGCCAAATCTGAGTGGGCATGAGAAATAAAGCCAGCTTGTTGGCTTTGCCACAGTAACTCGTGCTGGGCAGACTAAAGCTCAAGTTTGATTCCCAATTCACCCTAAAAGCCAGGCACAGTGGTGCACATTTGTACTCTGAGTTACTTAGGAGATTGAGGCAGAAGAATTGCAACACAGAGAGACCTAGTCTAAAATATCATATGTGTACATGCACACACACATACACACACACACACATATACACACACACACACACATCAACTTGCCATCCTCCTCACTCTGTGATAGTTGAGTAGATGGGAAGCCCCCTGAGAACTGTATTCTCTGAATTCTGCCCCTGCCCCAGCTTATACATAAGGAAGGGGTTTGATCACCTCTTTCTTGGCTCTTTAAGAGTTGTACGAAGGCCTACGTATATATCCATTGTAACAACATAAACCACAGCTTTCCCTACCATCTACTAACGACGTAACCCCGTGTCATTCAAAAACAGACTCTAAAACACTCGAATGAGGCCACCTCTCCTGGGGCACCCAGTAGGCCCAGGCAGGCTTTATGGGCATGAATTCTGAGCAGTCACACAGGGTTCTGCGCTTGAAGTTCTTACTAACTTCTGAACAAGGAAAAGAATGATACAGTGTCCTGGCTAGGTTCAGACACCACCTGATACCCAAAAAAGGCTAATGGGAGAGGAAGGTGAGCTGTCGCCTTGCATCCAGCTTGTTCAAGCCCCAGGATCCTCCTCCCCTTTTGCAAGATCACCGTTCAGTCTTGCATGGTGACTCCAACATGGTGACCCAAGCAAGGGCAGTGGCCATCTTGGCTGGGAAGTGGAATCTTGAGAGCTAGTCCCCTTTTTTCTTGCTAACAGAACTTCGATTTAGTTCTGGGGGGTAAATTGCCCAGCCTCAGGAAATGAAGCCCTCCCTTCTGTTCTTTTACCAGCTGTTTGCCTTCTCAGCCTGCCTCGTAGCTAGGGCTGGCTGTCTGACCCAGTTACAACCAGTGAGTCATAAAGTGGAGAATGAAGGAGGGCCTTCCTAATAAAAGAGGAGCCCCCAGACTGCTGGCTGGCTTTCCTTCTGCTATGACACTGATGCGAGGATGTATTCGGAGCTGCAGCCGCCGTCTTGTGACTGAGGAGCCCACACTCAGATGCTCGAGTTACCAAACTAACCCCAAACCACACATCTCCAAATGACTTGTTATACAAGATTATGATACATCCTCATGACTTAAGCCATTTTTCTTTTTCTTTTTCTTTTTTTAAGAGAGATTTTTGCTATAGGGTACATGTGCTTGCCAGAGAGACACAGAAAATAGAAAATAAATCACCCCCCAGAGAGATGGTCATGCCACAATCCCTTCTCTTCCATTTTCCTCTTCAGATCTGGGGCACACACATGCACATGCACCCGGTGTGTTTCAAGCCATTGGGTCTGGGACTCAAACCATGGTCAGCCATGTGGTAGTCCAGTGCCTTAACTGCTATGCCACCTGCTGGCTCTGATTTAAGCCATTCTTAGGTCTGTTACTTGTGGCTAAAACCTTTCTATTGATATAAGAGCAATAGAAGGGAAATGGAAATGAAAAGAAGGGAACCATGTGGTGACAACAGTAGTAACATAACTAGACCCACATGAGAAAAATCCTGGGTTCATATCCTGGGACCTCCCTAGCCCCCAGGTGGATCACAGTGTGAAGACCATATTGGGGTTGCCTGTTTCTCCGTCTAACTCCCTCTCTCTTCTTCATCTCTTTCTCTGTCTTTGCCATGGAAGAGAGAGAAAAATAAACTTAGAAAAGAAAAGGGGCCGACAGGTGGTGTGGTGGTTAAGACACTGGACTTCCACATGGCCAATCACAGTTTGAGACCCAGACCTGGTGGCTTACTTTCTCATTTTCCCTCACTTTCTCTTTCTGGCTCTGGTGAGTGCACATGACTGATAGCAAATTAAATAATAATAATAATAGTAATAAAAAACAAAACAAATAAATTTTTAAAAAAGGGGGGAAATGGGAGCAGAAGCATCGCCACGTCTGTACCCTGATCACACGGGACATAGCTCCTATTACGCCGATGCTCCTCGCTCCCTGCGTATCTGCCCTTCCCGGCCTCGTTGGCGGCCTCTCCCTAATTCCATGGGCTCCCTGTGCGTTTGGATTACATCCACCTTCTGCTTCCGTTGCTCAGAGATATTTTCTGTTGCATGCAATGAAAGAAACCTCCCTGCAAGTCAAAGCGCTGCTGGGAACTTTCTGATTATTTAAAAGTCAAGATCTAGGTCACCCATTTTGGGTGTGACTTTTGGTCTAGCCCAGGCACCGGTGGTTTCTAAGTTCAAACCTCAGTAAGAGACTCTCAGAGAAGGGACTAGAGGAAAGAGGAGGCTGTTGAGACCAAGTTCGGATACTGTATCTCTCTGTGCAAGGTCCACCGAGAGAGCGAAGGTCCATTGAGGGGAACTTGGGCATCAGGACTCACAGCCCACAGGCTTTTCCGGAGTCCTCCCTGCCCTGAAGAGGGGCTTAACAGCAACCCCCCACCCCCCGGGACAAAACTTTTCTCATGAATGACCCTTAAGATGGATCCTCCCTGGGGCCAGCAGGTGTTGTGGTGGGTGAGGGCACTGGACTCCCACATGGCTGACCGTGGTTCAAGTCCAGCTTGCCTTCTCACTTTCCATCACTTTCTCTCTCTTAATCCCTCACTGTTTCACTCTCACTCTGTCTCTCTCTCTGGTCAAATTAAAAGAAAGAAAGAAAGTAAAAATAAAATAATTTTAAAAAATGGATCCTCTCTCATTGCTGCTCTTTACAATTATTAAGTAAAAGGACAAAGGTGATTGTGCTTTAGGGTTTTTCAGAGAGTTTGCCACAGTGTGGTGATCAAGGACAGACTTAGATCCTGGTGACAGCTGAGGAAATTGAAGACCTGCCAAGGCATTCTTCTTAAGAAAGGGGCCAGCAGGTGGTATGGTGGTTAGGCACCAGGACAAAAAGAAAAAATTTTAGTCCCACCAGGTCTGGGACTCAAACCATGATTGGTCATGTGGGAATCCAGCACTTTGACCACCATGCACACCAGCTGGCCCCTTTCTTGAGCAGAATCATCAATACTTCAGCTAGAGACAGAAACGGCCCAGACAAAATTCTCCAGAAGTCACTGACCTACCTCTACCAGTAAGTTACCGTGCAATCTCACGACTTTTATACATTTAATATTTGTTTTATTTTTAATTAATTAATTTACATTCATTTCCTGAGCATTATCAAAACATACAAAATGTGATTTCCTATCCAGCATATACTGCATAGTGGCTTAATCATACATGTTATCATCATTCATTTTCCATTTCTAGTTTCATATATATTTCCCCCTATTTCTCACCCTCTGCCATTTCCCACCCTCCTCCCACACTATCTCAGGTGTCTACAGTTGTTTTCCATTCTTTTTTCCCCACATTTTATTGATTCACAAAATTTCTTAAATAATCTAACTACTTTCAATAGCAAGTTCAGCTGGTATATACATATAAGTGAATACATGTCTGACTTTGGGTGTGAAACTCTGAGTAGAATGAATATACTATAAAGTAGCACCTATCTGATACTATATAGCTTACTACAGTCATTAAATAGGTATTTTAAAATATATTTTTTAAGTTTTGGGACCAGCAGTTAGCATAATGGCTATGTCGCTGAACTCCCATGTAGTCGACCATGGTTTGAGTCCTGGACCCGGTGGCTTAAACTCATGCCAGGCGCATGTGTATGTGTGCCCAAGATCTTGAGAGGAGAATGGAGGAGAAGGGATTGAGGCATGGCCATCCCCCCTGGGGGGTGATTTCTCGCTTTCTGTCTCTCTGTCTCTCTTAGTCTTTCTGGCGAGTGCACGTGCCATATATATATATATATATATATATTTTATTTCAAGAAAAGCAGTTTTAACTTTAATAGATCAAAGAAATGCTAAAAAAAAAACTTTTCTTAAAACTTAAAGTCAGGAAACAGGTTAGGATTCTGTTCAAATAGCAGGTACATGAACCTATTGGCAGCTCAAGACAGGACAAGAATCCTTAAAACTGGAAAACAAAGCCTAAAAGAAAATCAGCAATGTTTTAGTCAAAAGTCATAAAATTCTGTTTCACCAGTTCAGTCTCGTGAACTTTATCTTCTGTTGTGATTTGATCTTTCTGATTAAAGTTTAGGATATAATATTCAACTCCAGACTTGTCCCCATCATTCAGTTGGCCATTTTCTTAGTTTTTGAACTCTTATTTCTGTGTGTCTGTATTTAATTTTCCTGGTATAGCATTCCCTTGAGAACTTCTTGGAGATCTGGTCTGCTATTGGTAAATTCTTTCAGTTTTTTTTTTAAAATCTGATAATGTTCTTGTCTTTTCTTCCCATATGAAGGATAATCTTGGTAGGTGGAGTCTTCTTGGTTGAAATTGCTTTTTCCTTAACACTTTGAATATATTTTCCTATTTTTTCCTCGCTTGCATTGTTTCCGATGAGAGGTCTGCTGTTAGTCTGCTGTTAGTCCTTTGCAGGTAACTTAACGTTGCTCTCTTGCCAATCTTAGTATCTTTGTCTGCGGTTTTAGTCACTCTGGCTATAATGTGTCTTGGAGAAGATCTTCTTGGGTTGATTCTATTTGGGGTCCTTTGTATTTCTTGGGACTATATCGTTGAATGCCTCTCTAGGTTGGGAAAGTTTTCTTCCAAAATTTGATGTAATAGATTATCAATGCCCTTATGAGTCTCCTCACCTTCTGGGATGCCAATTATCCGGATGTTTGGACATTTGATGGTATCTAGTATTTCTCGTATATTATTCTCATTTTTTGGGGGAGGGGGTTCTCAGTCTTCATGGTGGATTTTTCTAGGCCAGTGATTCTATCTTCTACATCTGAGATTCTGTTTTCTGTATGATCTCGTCTGCTTTTAATATTTTCAAGGGAGGTTATGACATCCTGCATTATAGCCTTCATTTCTAACAGGTCCATTTGATTCTTTTTTATAGTGTGTATTTTTAGATTTTGCAAGAATTTCCTCATCTCCTGGAACTCTCAGCTCCTTTCTCCTGCCTCTTCTGCAGTTCATTGTCTCTTTTCTCTTCCATCTCTGTTAGCTTTGTCACTTTGAATATTCTAAATTCTTTATCTGACATTTCCATGAGTTTCATTGTACTGTCTGAGGATAAAGAAGACTTAGTTTTTTTTCCCTTAGAGGAGAGGTATTTTCTTGCTTTCTAATATTTCTTACAACCCTGAGGTGATTTCTAGTTATCTGATGGATGGTGCGTTTCTTACTAATTCTTGCAGTTCAATCTGAGAGTTCAGAGGCATGCGGGAGGAGGTGATCTGAAATCTCTCTTCCATTCTGTTTTCACTCTTTGTGCTTCAGATTCAGTGGAAATTCAGATGTTTGGATCCTGTTCACTTGGACCTGTCTAGACACTTAGTGCATAGAGGCTAAGCAGCCAATGAATAAAGATAAAGAAAAAAGGAAAAGTATTAGAGAAAAGGAAAAGAAGAAAAACTAAAATTAAAAAAGGATAAAAAAATGATTAAAAAAAAAAAAAAAACTTTAGATCTTGGGACCAGCAGTTAGCGTAATGGCTATGTTGCTGGACTCCCATGTAGTCAACTGTGGTTCAAGTCTCGAACCCGGTGGCTTAAACTCACGCCGGGTGCATGTGTGTGTGCCCAAGATCCCAAGAGGAGAATGGAGGAGAAGGGATTGCGGTGTGGCCATCCCCCCTGGGGGGTGATTTCTCGTTTTCTGTCTCTCTGTCTCTCTTTCTGGCAAGTGTACACGTTCTATAGAAAAAAACTCTAAAAAAAAAACTTTAGATTTTTAATTTTAAAAAGGAAAAAATGAAAACCACACAGTGCACACCATATGAAACCAGTATTTCACAGCTCAAGCTCGGGATCCAGCTCAGGATGGGCTTGGGGGTGTGCATTTCCTAAATGGAATGGGGAAAGGCACCAATTAGCACCATAAAGGAGGAGCTTAAGAGCCCAGAGAATACTTTACCTTAAAAAACTTAAACTTAAAATCACAGGGAGACACAGAGAGACAGAGAGAAAAGGAGAGGAAGAGACAGAGGTAGCCCTACCCACTAGAAATAACCTGGAGGGAGAAGTCGCAGCAGGAAATCTTCATGTTTAGTCAAGGAAACCAATATTTCGCAGGTCAAGTTCAGTATTCATCTCCCATTTAATCATTTGTTTTAAGTTTGTACTTCTCAGAAAGAGAGAGGGAGAAAGCACCCCTCATTGGGGTGTGGTGACACTGCCATCCCTTCTCATTTTCTCTATTCTGTTTGGGCACACACACACACACACACACATACCCAGCAAGTTTTTCAAGCTGCCAAGTCCAGGATTTTAACTATACCATCAGCTATGTGGGGTCTGGTTCCCTAAACCATCAGGCCATAGAACTGGCCCCATTCGAAAAATATTTTGTAAAATTTTTTCTTTGTGTTCTCTTTGCCTTCTGAGGTCCCATCTCCAACATTGGAGTGATAAAACAATCCTCTCAGGGTTGTGTGAGATGCTTCAGTGATTATTTGATAAACTGAGACAGTCTGTTGTGTTGCTAGTCGCAGAAATACCGGAGTCTGGTTCATTTATAGAAAGAATGGCTTAGGGGCCAGCAGGAGGTATGGTGGTTAAGGCGCTGGACTCCCACATGGCCAACTACGATTTGGGTCCCAAACCTGGCAACTTGCTTCCTCATTTTTCCCTCTCTGTCTCTCTCTGGTAAGTGCATGTGCCCTATAGCAAATTTTAAAAAATTAAACACAATCTTTAAACAGAAAAGCAATGGTTTATTCAGCTCAGGGCTGGAGAACTGGAGGAAGAGGATTGCAGTGGGAACAGACCCTGTGGGGGTGTGCCTCTCTGTCTCCCTCTGTCTCTGTCTCTCTCGTGCATGGGCAGCGCTCTATTATGAGTAAGGGGGAAGTGCTATTACTATTTTTTTTAAATGTGCATGTTCACATTCCCTGGACTAGAAATCCTGAGCACAATCTCCTTGGTCATCCCTCTGAAAGGAAGGGGAAGAAAGCCTCAGAGCCCTGGTTATTTTTTTCTTTCAATCAACATGAGGTGCATCTCCACCCAGTCTTCTCTCCTCGCCATGGTAGAATGCCAGGTCAGGCAAATAAAAATACAGGATGTCCAGTTAAATTTGAATTTCAGATAAACAATGCATTTGTTTTAAGTCAAACAATATTAAAGATATACTTACATTAAAAAGTGTTTATCCAAAACTCAAATTCGATTTGGTGTCCTACATTTTATTGTTTTATTTTTTAATTATTATTTTTTTTTTTTGGAGAGGTTTTTGCTATAGGGCACGTGCGCTCGCCAGACAGACAGAGAGAGACAGAGAGACAAAAAGCGAGAAATCACCCCCCAGGGGGGATGGCCACGCCACAATCCCTTCTTCTCCATTCTCCTCTTGAGATCTTGGGCACGCACGCACACGTGCCTGGCGTGAGTTTAAGCCTCTGGGTCTGGGACTTGAAACGTAGTTGACTACATGGGAATTCAGTGAATAGTCATTACGCTAACTGCTGGTCCCTTTATTATTTTATTTTTGAGGTTTTATTTTATTTTTATTTATTTATTTATTTATTTATTTATTTATTTATTTATTTTTCATGTGTGAGAGAGGAGAGAGTGAGAGATATCACCCCCCGCCCCCCAGGGAGGATAGCCATATCAGAATCCCTCTCTGGATTTCGGGCACACATGCATGTGTGCATGAACAGGCACCCAGTGTGATTTTTCAAGCCAGGGGATCCGAGACTCGGACCACAGTCAGCCATGTGGGAGTCCAGCACCTTAACCACTATGCCACCTTCTGGCCCCGGAACCCTCCATTTCATCCCACAGTTCTATGCAGCCAGGACCAATACCTCACGCACAGCAGAACTAGGGCACTGCTTCTACTGCCAACCTTGGTCCTAAGGCATCAACCTGTCAGCTTGGGGAGGCGGGACTAGGCTTTGATTGGTGGAGGAGCAGAGACTCTGCTACCTATTGGTCAGTGTTTGGTTTGTAACATGTACTGACTTTATCCTGAAAGTTCACACTAGGGATCCTAAATCAGAGACAGATTTCTTGTTAATTATCTTCAAGTAAATAAGAAGTCCTGCGTCTCCTCCCCTGCCCTGTCCCCAGGCCTTACTTCTGGCCAAGGATTTGCCTAATCAATAACTGGTCACTCCCTAGATAACTAACAAGGAAAATAATGCTTCTGCTTATAGAGGGGAAGCTCTGTCCCTCTCTTCCGGAAAGGGTCTCCTTGGAAACTTAAAAAGGCCGAAATCTGACTTAAATAAGGTCTCCCCAGGAGTGAGATGGCCTAGTGTGTCTCCACTTTAACCACCAAGAGGCGCTATCAAGTTCTGAGACTTCATCCCTTTTGACATGTAAATCCGCAGGGAGCTGGTGCTGGAGCCTTCCAAGCACTTAGGGCCCTGACCTAGGGAACTGGGCCCAGCTGTAGCCATTTGGCCCTCTCCCCGCGGTAACAGACGCTTTATTAGCCTTTCCCCTATGA
The DNA here is from genome assembly GCA_026018925.1 of Tupaia tana. Lineage (NCBI taxonomy): Eukaryota > Metazoa > Chordata > Mammalia > Scandentia > Tupaiidae > Tupaia > Tupaia tana. The sequence continues at coordinate 29,012,139 of JAKSZU010000018.1, forward strand.
AAGCAATTAACTAGACAAATGGCTGCGGAGCTAATTATCAAGGTGTGAGAAGAGTCTCCAGAGACCGGGCCCCACCATCCACATTCCACATTGCTGAAACCAAAAGTGTTTTGCTCCTTAAAGAAAGGGGGGAGGCGTGTGACAAGTCCAAAATAACAATCATTCATATAAGACTGAAAATTTCCCTATGTAAGTCTAAAGGAATGAGTTTTAAAACAAGATCGACCTCAATTCAACCGAGGCTAACACGGGACCCTTTGAAACGTCTGTGGAAAGGTGGCTCATGAAAAACCCAAGCTTGGAGCGCCACAATTCTGGCACCAAAACAAACTCTTACTTTTATTCCATTTCTCCGCCCCCCGCCCCAGACTTTTTGAAGTCTCCTTGGATATGTGCAAATTAGTCATGGACAGCTCCTAGAAGGAAGAAGTAGGAACCACAAAAGTTCCTGCCGGAGAAACTGCGTTCTCTCAGAATCTAAATTTCCTCGGAAGGGGAGAACTGAGGATAGAGACAAATCCTTTGTTTCTCATTATTCCTCAGGCACATTCCTCATGATGACGATGAAGAAGAAGCTCCTGAAGACTGAAGACTAGAACAGGAGATTAGAAGGTAGGTATGACTCAGATTTGTATTATCCTTTGCGATCTGGGGTTATTCTTCCAGATATGAGTAATCCCTTTGAAGACAATGAGCTGAAACAAAATCATGCTTGTCGAATGACAGCATTTGTCAGACTTGCTTAGAAGAAAATCAAAGAGCACTCACTTGACTCTAAATAAGCAAGATCCTAAAAATATCTGCATGAGATCGCTAACATAAAAAACAAAAAAATTAGTCAGCAAATGGTAGGACGTTGAATAGTACAACTAACAGTACTCACAGTACTGCACGATGGAGTGTCTGCAGTGTTCTACTTTGCTATTGCTTTTAAAAAAAAAAACGCGCGCGCACGTGTACACACACACACATACACACACACACATTTATTTATTTATTTATCAATTTATTTGTTGTAATTTTCAAGCCATTGGGTCTGGTTGGCCATGTGAAAATCCAGCAGTTTAACCACGACACCACCTGCTGGCCCCTGTCATTGTTTTTTGGTATTTGTAGAATACCGAGTAGAAGTGATGCACTGTGGGATTATTAGAGGCAATCTTTTTTATTTTTTTAAAGTTATTTACTTATTTAATTCCATTTGTTACTATTATTTTAAAATTTGACCAGAGACAGGCAGAGAGAGAGAGAGAGAGAGAGAGAGAGAGAGAGAGAGAGAGAGAGAGAAAGGGAAAGCAAGAAAGCAAGTCGCCAGGTCTGGGACTCGAACCATGGTTGACCATGTGAGAATCCAGCACCTTTAACCACCGAGCCATGTGCTGGCCCCCGAGGCAATCTTTCAAGACAATGTAGCAAAATGAGAAAGCAGACAACTGTAAGACTTTATGCATTTCTTTAATGTTTTGTTTCATCACAAGTTTTGGTTTCCGCCGAAAGCTTGCTTAAATCTCTTTATAGCCCACACGTTGGTGAATTGCATATTTGCAGTATCTTCAATGAGCTCACTTGTACTGAATTCATTTGAGTGTCTTATTACTTAACCTTACTCACAGACCTCTGTTCTCATTGCCTGTGGAATGTCTGGAATGATATCCCCAATGCCCCCTGTGACGTTTGCTTTTTCATTGAGTTTTTGACATTTAGCCTGGATGTTGCTCAAATTTGGCATTTATGTGACCTGAATATCCCTACTTCTCTCTTTAATCTTTAAAAGATTTTCTCTTGGGACCAGCAGATAGTGTAATGGTTATGTCGCTGGACTCCCACATAATTGACAACAGTTTGAGTCCCGGACAGGTGGCTTAAAATTCATGCTAAGTGCGTTTGCGTGTGCTCTCAAAATCCAGAAAGGAGACTAGAGGAGAAGGGATTGCAATGTGCTCACCCCCTCTGGGTGGTGATTTCTTGCTTTGTGTCTCTCTGTCTCTCTCTGTCTCTCTGGTGAGCGCATGTGCCCTATAGCAAAAATCTCTCTTAAAATTTTTTCTCTGTATTTAGTTATGATACAGTGCATGCATGCACACATGACGTGTGTGTGTGTGTGTGTGTGTGTGTGTATGTGAGATGGAAAGAGAGAAGTACCTCCATAGGCTCTGGTCACACTGATACCCCCTTCCTTCAGTTCTCTAGTCCATCAGATCCTGGGCACTTCACACACGCCCTGTGTAATTCAGGCCCACTATGTGAAGACGCTGACGATGTGGACTGTGGTCGCCATGTGGAATCCGTCTTCTCTCACACAGTGAAGTACTGCTAGGCCACAGAGAGCTGGCCCCCCTACTTCTCTCCTCGCCTCCTAGTCCTTGTGTTTGTCCTGGGTGATCAGCTTCTGCCAGCCCGGGAAGATTCCTGGACCTGGACTCTGTCCAGCTCTCGTGGCTCTGGGCTTATGTTTCCTTTCTCATGATTTCATAACACCGAAAATGTTTATAGTTATGGAAATTATGTACAGTATTCATCCTCTACTCTTTGTTTCTGTTGAGGCCTACATTTTTTTTTTTTTTTTTTGGAGAGGTTTTCGCTATAGGGCGTGTGCGCTCGCCAGACAGACAGAGAGAGACATAGAGACAGAAAGCGAGAAATCACCCCCCAGGGGGATGGTCACGCCACAATCCCTTCTCCTCCATTCTCCTCTTGGGATCTTTGGCACGCACGCACATGTGCCCGGCGTGAGTTTTAAGCCACCGGGTCTGGGACGCGAACTGCGGTCGACTATGTGGGAGTCCAGCGACATAGCCATTACGCTAACTGCTGGTTCCCAGGCCTACATTTTTCATACACCCTCCCAGGCATTGAAAGAAGTGTCCTTTGCTTTCTGTCTTCATGTGGGGCCACTGCATAGCATTTAGTGCTTATACAAGCACCTTCCTTCCTTCATACCGTGAAATACTTTTTTGGGGTAGCCCACTGTTTTGTAACTTTGGGATCACTAGTCTTCTAATGCCCTTGAAATTTATTCTATAATATTCAATGGTTATGCAATTTCTCAAGAATATTGTCTATTCATAGGCTTGAATTTCCTCCTTTACAATCTAATAGCTTTGTTTTTTTTTTTCCTACTGAAATAGAAACTTACCAACAGCATAAAAAATTCAAGCGGGCGTGGTGGTGCCCGCCCTATGGCAAAAACCTATGGAGGCTGGAGGGTTGCGGCATCGAGTCCATCTCGCTCTCTCTCTCTGTCTTTCTTGGCAAGTGCACGATTTTGGGAACCAGCAGTTAGCTATGTCGCTGGACTCCCACGTAGTCGACTGTGGTTCGCGTCCTGGACCCGGTGGCTTAAAACTCACACCGGGCGCGTGTGCGTGTGTGCCCAAGATCCCAAGAGGAGAATGGAGGAGAAGGGATTGCGACGTGACCATCCCCCATGGGGGTGATTTCTCGCTTTCTGTCTCTATGTTTCTCTCTGTCTGTCTGGCGAGCGCACGCGCCCTATAGCGAAAAAAAACTCTCAAAAAAAAATTCAAGCAAAATTGATTATGACTTATTAAAGCCAAATACTTTCTTTCCTTTTTAAGAAATATTTTAGTTAATTTTTATTCATTCTTATTATTGTTTAAAAATTTGACCAGAGAGAGACACAGGTAAGTGAGAAAGCAAGCTGTCAGAGCCGGGACTCAAACCACAATCAGCCATATGGGAGTCCAGTGCCTTAACCACCACACTACCTGCTGGCCCCAAAGTAAAATATTTTCATTTAGGGACTTCTCTGCCTTGTTAAACAATTCTGTTCTCTCTATTTATCTCCAGGAAGAATTTAGGAAAAAGAAATGTTGTTTATATTGGCCTATACATTGATTTAAATGGTTAAGTAGCATTTTTGCTGACAAGAGTGAAAAATAAAAAAAAAGAACACTCCAGATATGAAACACAGCATTTGAACCAAAGAAATGGTTTCTGCTGATTTAAATACTTCAATGATTATCTTTCATGTAACTTTTCTTATGAGCAAAATCCAAAATGCAACATTCCGCACAATCAGGGAGGGACACTAAGCTCGTGGAACGGAAGTGCTTGGGCCACCAGGATAAGAAGTGGCATTGTTCAGGCCGAGCCTCTCTTGGCATGATATCCACTGCTCGAGTTGATAGGTCCATTCATCAAGGGACACCAGCACCCGGCAAGTCGCAAAGATGAGCCCGAATTCTGAATATTCATCGCAGGAAAATCACTCAGAAAAACGCCCAAGGAGAGCATGCTTATCAACACAGCGGCGATGCTATGGCATCTGCGGGTAGACAGAATTTCCAGGTGGAATTTTCGACAAGAAATGGGGGCATTTGGAGATTATGAGTACATTTACATTTCAATGGTAATTGTACGGGAGGTAATTTTTGCATGTTAACCTAATATATTTTAAATCACACACACACACACACACACACACACACACGCACACTAAAATAAATAAAAGGCCTAATTCTGTAGCCTAGTGGTTAAAAGAGTCAGATCACACACAGCCAACTAAACAGTTTGAATCCTGACCCCAGCACGTTGAAAAACATACAGGGCACGTGTGCCCAACGTGCCAACAGGACGGAGAAATGGAGAAGAGATTGTGACGAGATTGTGACACCCCATTGGAGGTGCTTTTTCTCTCCTTGTCTCTCTGTGTCTCTCTCTAGCAAGCGCAGGTACCTTCTGGCAGTTACAAAGAAATAAATTATTCAAATCACAGCGATGACATTAACTGGCAGATGTTTTCCTTGTCTGAGTTTTATCAGGAAGATAATGATTTGGTGCTGAGCTAATGGACCTTCTGAGGCCCTTTGGTTACCATTTTAAACATTATCATGATTTACAATTCTTATTTATTTCGTTCGTTTTTCAGCCCTTGTATACATGAAACCCTTTCAGAATTTGTCAGATCAAACTGAGCTAATCCAAATGGAATAAATCATCCTTTATGTTACTGCATTAACCATTGAGAAGGTATGCCTCGGCCAGCTTACAGGTTGAGGCATAGGTTTAATGGCAGCTAAAATAGAAAAATCAGGTTCAGGCCTGCCCTCTAAGTCCATTACCCATAACTTGCTACATTCTTTTATGGTAATGTCTGAAGTGCTGCTGTATCATCTCCTTCCTTCAAAGATGTCTCCAAAACCTACCCATCGGATTCCAATTCCAATCATAAAAACAGTAACTTATTTTCCCTTCTGCAGCAAGTTTCTCCCTTTTTTATTTTTTTAATTTTTATTTATTTATTTATTTATTTATTTATTTTGGAGAGGTTTTTGCTATAGGGCGCGTGCGCTCGCCAGATAGAGAGAGACAGAAAGCGAGAAATCACCCCTCGGGGGGATGGCCACGCCGCGATCCCTTCTCCTCCATTCTCCTCTCGGGATCTTGGGCACGCACACACACGCGCCCGGCGTGAGTTTAAGCCACTGGGTCCGGGATGCGAACAGCGGTCGACTACGTGGGAGTCCAGCGACATAGCCATTACGCTAACTGCTGGTCCCAGTTTCTCCCTTTTTTAGACAGTTTGAGGTTATAAATTGACCAGGGAAGAAGCATCTGGAGGCTGTAAGGATTGGCAGTCTCAATTTTCCTTCTGTTTTTGCGTGCACATTTTGGTTGGTGCAGTTTGGCCTTATTTTTGGTTTGAAAAATATGACATGGTCCAGTTTCAACATTGAACTTACTACATGTGTGTTGGCCTTGTGTAATAAGAATTACTGCATATACAAGGTAGCAATCAAGAAATAGCTACTGAAAGTCTATTAGACCGCCAAAAGGTAGGATGTATGAGACCAGGGTTAGGGCCAGCAGGTGGTGTGGTGGGTAAGGCGTTGGACTCCCACATGGTGGACCACAGTTCATGTCCCAGACCTGGTGGCTTGCTTTCTCACTTTCCCTCTCTCTTACTCTCTCTGATGAGCGCATGTGCCCAATGGCAAATTAAAATAATAATAATAAATAAAATTATATAAATATTTCTAAACAAAAAGAACAGGTTTATTGAGTAATGCACGTGAGGATGTATTGTTATCTGCAAATGTAATTATGCACTATAACAGTATCTCACTTTGGAGATGGTTTAACTGTAGGATTCCTCTGTCTTGCTCCCCATTCAGAGGCTGCTATGGTTTGAGTGTCCCTCCCCAAATTCATGTGCTGAGATTTGGTTGTGAAGGTATTAGGAGGAAATGAATGGGGTTGAAAGGTGGGGCCTTTGAAAGCTGTTAAGTGATTAGGATATGGTCCCTGTAACTGACTCCTGGTGGGTTTGAAGGAGAGGCATGCAGGCATGAACACAGAGATGCACCCTGCCGTTCTCTTAAGACGCCACACCCTGATTGGGACCCCTCCAAGAGGAACGCTCTTAGCAGATGTGGCCTACGGACCTTGTGCCTCCAAACCAAACCTGACTGAACCTCTATTTTTATAAATCACCAGTTGCAGATATTTTCTGTTATTAGCAATGGGATGGACTAGAGCAAGGGCCATTATTGATCTAAGTGTCTATAAAGTACCTACCCCTTTAAATGTCTGCCCCAAAAGTGGTCTCAGGACATCGGCCTAGAGACAGATTATAGCAAAGCCTCAATATAGTTCTTCTTCAGTCCATGTCTTTAATTTTTTGTTTATTTGTTCAGTTGGTTGATTCTTATTTTTGGCCACTGAAAAGTAATTTTAAAATATTAGGTTAATAAAAATATTTAGTTACGTGTTGATGAGATGTGTACATAAACAATTGTGTAGACACGTTTCATTATTTTATTGTTTCTCTCAGAATCATCCTTAATGTTTCTGATAGTGCAATCATATTGGCTTTTATTTTAAATTTGCCAGCGGGTGTGTGTGCTCTCCTTTCTCCTCCATCTTTCCTCCTGGGATTTTGGGCATGCACACACATGTGCCTGGTATGTTTCTCAAGCTGCCAGGACTGGAAATCTAACTGTGTAATCGGTTATGTGGGATCCAGCTGCCTTAATCATGCCATGCCATTGGCTGTCTCCATATTTGGATTTTTTTATCAAGAGATTTTTGCTATAGGGCACATGCAATCTCTGGAGAGATAGAGAGACAGAAAGTGAGGAATCATCCCCCCCGGGGGGGGGTGTGATGGTCATGCCGCAATCCCTTCTTCATTCTCTTGGGATCTTGGGCATGCACACAAATGTGCCCGGCATGAGTTTTTTTTCTTTTTTCCTTTGAAAGATTTTTGCTATAGGGTGTGTGCACTCACCAGAGAGACAGAGAGACAGAAAGTGAGAAATCACCCCCCAGAGGGGATGACCATGCCACAGACCCTTCTCCTTTGCTTTCCTCTCAGGATTTTGGGCATGCATGCCCACATGTCCGGTGTAAATATTAAGCCGCCAGGTCTGGAACTTGAACCACAGTTGACTATGTAGGAGTCCAGCAATGTAATCATTATGCCATCTGCTGTTCCTGCACCTGGCACGAGTTTTAAGCTGTCCAGTAGGACACTTGAACTGTGGTCAACTACATGGGAGTCCAGAGATGTAAACATGATGCCATCTGCTGGTCCACCTTTTTGAATTTTTAACATTTTTAATTACACTCCAATGAAGGAGAAAGAAAGAAAGAAAGAAAGAAAGAAAGAAAGAAAGAAAGAAAGAAAGAAAGAAAGAAAGAAAGAAGAAAGAAATTAAAAAAAAAAAACCATATGGGATAAATAGGAGGTGTGGTGGCTAAAGTGCTGGACTTTCACATAGCTGATCATGGTTCTAGTCTCAGACCTGGTGACTTGAAAATCATGCCAGACACACGTGCATGCATGCATAAAACCCAGAGAGAATGGAGGATAAGGAATTGCAGCATGGCCTTCCCTGCTGGAGGGTGATTTCTTACTTCCCCTCTCTTTGTCTTTGTCTCTCTCTCTCTGGCAAGCACACATGCCCTATGGCAAAAACCTAAAAAAAAGAAAAGAAAGAAAAGAAAAGCATTTATTTCCTTTTTCTTTTTTCTTTCTTTCTTTTTTGCTATAGGGTACATATGCTTGCTGGAGAGAAATAGGGAAGGGGGAGAGAGCGCACCAAAACCAAAACTCCTTTCTCTTCTATTCTTATCTTAGGGTTTTGGGCATGCACACACATACTCGCCCGGCATATTTTTCAAGCCACTGGGTCTGAGAGATCCATCTGCTTTAGCCACCACACCACCTGGCTGACCTGACACATATATACTCTTTTGTTTAAAAAAGTATTTATTTATTGTGATTTTCAGGCCTCCAGGAATGGGACTTGGACTGCAGCTAACCATGTGGGAGTCCAGCACCTAAATCACCACACCACCTGCCAGCCCCCACATGTATTCTGCTTTTTTTAAGACAGAGAAAGACAGAGAGACAGAAAGCTAGAAGTCACCCCCCAGGGGGGATGGCCATGCCACAATCCCCTCTCCTCCATTCTCCTCTCGAGATCTTGGGCACGCATGCACACACGCCGGGCGTGAGTTTTAAGCCACCGGGTCCGGGACGCGAACCGCGGTCGATTACGTGGGAGTCCAGCGACATAGCCATTACGCTAACTGCTGGTCCCCCCCCCCCACATATACTCTTAATAGAATAATCTGTCGGGGCCAGCAGGTGGCGTGGTGTCTGGGGGCAATGGGCTCCCAAATGGCCGACCACAGTTTGAATCCCGAACCTGGCAGCTTGTTTTCTCGCTCTCTCTCTCTTACTCTGTCCCTCTCTGGTCAAGTTAAAATAAATAAATAAACTTAAATAAAATAATTCTTTAAAAAATCATTAATCTATGGTCTCATTCAGTCATTAGAGTCTTATGTCATAGGTTCTCCGAAAGTATTTTCCTACCAAGAATAATATTTAATTAAATAATATTTAATTAATATTTAATTAATTAAATATTATGCACAGGATCATAGAGCACAGGAATTGCTCGTTGCCTTTTTCACGTCTTAGGCATCCTGATTAGCTACCTCACATATGTTTTGAGGTCACTTACTTACCCCACCACCTGAATAAAGCTGGGCCTGTTGGGTTAACTTCCTCTTTGCAGGTTCCACTTACCTTCCTGCGGCCTCACTGCACAATTAGCTGGGGTTTCCTCTCAGGCCCCGCCCCGTTACCTCGCCCCTCTCCTGTTATGCTCCTGTCTATCACTAGATGGCGCTAAGACTCACATTATAGCTGCCAGAGACCCAAGGAAATCCTCGTTCGGGAGCCAGCCGACTGGAATTGGAGAACGGAAGAAACCTGCAAAGTTCATCTGGGCAATACTTTTGTTTTACAAATGAGGAAACAGAAGCTCAGTGGAAATAAGTAATTTGCCAGTAGATTTTTTCCCCCTTTATCTGTTGATATCTTTCAATTTAGTCTCACCCAGGAAGAAACTTACATAGCTTAGGTTGATGCCGTCAGGTTTGATCTGCAGAGAGCGCCATGGCAGCTGCATGGTACCATTCATTCATTCATTCAGGAAGCAGTTATCGGGCTGACCCGGCTGGGAGGCATGTAAGCACAGCTCAGAGAAAGCTGGGTCCCAGAAGATGATGTAATGGTTAGGTTGCTGGATTCCCCCATAGTCGACTGTAGTTCGAGTCCCAGACCCGGCAGCTTAAAACTCACGCTGGGCACACGTGCGTGTGTGCCCAAGATCCCGAGAGGAGAATGGAGAAGGGATTGTAGTGTGACCATCTCCTTGGGGGGTGATTTCTCATTTTCTGTCTCTCTGTCTCGCTGGTGAGTGCATGTGCCCTACAGCAAAAAGTTTCTCTCTTTAAAAAAAAAAAAAAAGAAAGAAGAAAGAAAGCGGGATCCCACATGTTCAATCAGACTTGAGTCCTGGGCTCGAACACCCTAGGTGGCGCAGGCCCAGGATGGGAAACTGGAGGAGAAAGGACTGTGGCGTGACCAGGCCCCGTTGCGGCATTAGTGCTCTCCCTCTCTGTGCGCGTACATGCACCCTCTGGTGTTAATTATTTTCAGTAATTGAGTACTTACTGTTTGCTTTGCATGGTGCTTGACATTGGGGATAAAAAATGGATGAGGTGAGGGTCCTCTTAATTCACATTCTTTCAAAAATAATAACACCTTAAATAAAAAATCCTGTAATAGATGTGATTACAGTACAAGCTGGTCACTTGCAGGAATTTGCAACTGGTTGCATTAGGAATATTTTTTTTGGTAGAGTTTTTTTTTTTTTACCTTATTATTGGCTTAGAGTGAGCGTGTGCACTCTCTGAAGAGAGAGAGACTGAGATAGTGAGAAATCACCCCCTAGGAGCATGGCTGTGCTTCAGTTCCTTTTCTTCCATTCTTCTCCCAGGATCTTGGCCATGCACGCACATGCTCCCGGCATGAGTTTCAAGCCACCGGGTCTGGGACTTGAACCGTGGTTACCCATGTGGAAGTCCAGTGATGTAACTACTATGCCATCTACTGGCCCTTTCTTTTCTTTAAGACACGGTCTGGCCACATTGCAGTCCTGCCTCAACGTCCCAAGTCACCAAGTTCACCTTTAGGTTGGGCCAGGAATCGAACCCTGGCCTCCCATGTGGTCCCAGCCTGCAGGGCACACGTCTTAGCAGCACACACCACTGCAGCTGGGCCTGTGTTTGGAATTTAAATGACTGAAGTGAGGTAATATTGGAGGCTGAAGGACACAGGCCCTCGTAGGCTGAGAAATGGGTGGAAGGGCATTCCAGGCAGAAATGTTGTGGACGAGGCTCTGTGAGGCTCGCTGGAGAGCAGCTGTAGACCAAAGGGCAGGGGCAAAGGGAAAGGTGGAACCCAGGAAGGAGGGAGAGGACTGTACAGGCTTCACGTAGGCGTTATGCGTAGGAATGTATACTTTACCCTGGAGGCTGTGCCAAGGAGCAACAGCTCCGAGAATGACATGACAGGGTTGCTTTTTGCAATGAGTACTCTGGTTGCTTTTTGCAATGAGTACTTGGAAGTGTGGAGGCAAGGAAAGCTCCGACCAGAGGCTGCCCTCACAGAGCAGGTGGAGGTAAGGGCCTGGTGGGTGGGGCAGCAGGATTCGGAGAGGAAGGCACGCAGGAGAGCGATTGCAGGAGGACTGACAGGCTTCTCTGTGCAAGACAGCGGTCAGGATTGCAGCTAATATCCTTAGAGGGTTGTTACGGCGCTGGTGTTTGAATTATTTATAGAGCATTGAAGAAATTAAATTTTAATTAAATGCACATATTACATGGATCAAATTTTTGAAATTATTTTTTAAATGCAATCTAATTATATTCCAGATCGAAGTACATGGCATGCTTCTGTGGGGCAATCCCCTGCTGGACTGAAAGGGATCCTAAGCCCACCTCCCTACCCCCACTCCTACGCACAGCACTGTCTGATCAGAACTAGGAAGACACAGGCTTCCTTGCCACCTCGCTGTCCTCTTCTTCTGGGACATACTGCTGAAGTTCTCCTTTTCATGTAATTTGCTTGTTTTGAAAGTTTATTTATTTCATTCATGAGAGGGAGGGAGACAGGAGAGGGAGGGAGACAGAGAGAGATGAAAAGAGATTGAAAGAAATGAAGAGAGACAAGAGAATTGAGAGAGACAGAGAGGGAAGAGAAAGATGAGACAGAGATGGGAGAAAGCCAAGAAATGGGAAATAGAGGCAGAGACAGACAGAGACAGAGGAGACACAGACACAGAGACAGAGAGAGAAGTGCCCTCCATAGGGTCTTTGCACCATGATCCACCCCAGCCCCAGCCAGCCAGGATCCCGAGCATGCACGTGCACACCCAGCATGCACATGTGCACCCAGAACGCACAGGGAGATGTCAGGATGCGAACCCAGGACCTTCCCTGGTGGCCTCAGCACTGCGGGGCATAGCAGTACCATTGCACCACGGTGGCTGGCCTGGATGTTCTCCTCTTCATTGTCCAAATCCTGTCTCCCCCTTCCTCTGGCTGCCACCAGTGCTGAGGGCTGAGCACATTCTTTTTCTCTCCTGGACTCGCCATCACCAAGACCAGCCCGAGGGGCCCATTAGTAGGCAGCTGTGTCTTCCAGTGGCAGAGATGAGGAACTTCCGGAGCTGGAGGGGGTTGCTCTGGGGAGGACTCAGGCTGCCTTTCCCCTGGAGAGACTGTCTTTTTAAGACTAAAATGATACTTACTATTACTATTTTTTAGAGAGGTTTTTGCCTTAGGGCATGTGCACTTGCCAGAGAGAGACAGAGACAGAGACAGTGAGAAATCACCCCCTGGGGAATGGCCATGCCCCAATCGCTTCTCCTCCACTCTCCTCTTGGGATCTGGGGCATGCACACACACACACACACACACACACACACACACACGCCCAACATTAGTTTCAAGCCACCAGGTCCAGGACTTGAACTGTAGTCAGCCATGCGGGAGTCCAATGATGTAACCACCACACCATCTGCTAGCCCTATTATTACTCTTTTTGTTTTGTTTTTGGAGAGGTTTTTGCTATAGGGCGCGTGCATTTGCCAGACAGAGAGAGACAGAGAGACAGAAAGTGAGAAATCACCCCCCAGAGGAATGGCCACGCCGCATTCCCTTCTCCTCCATTCTCCTCTGGGGATCTTGGGCACGCACACACACACGCCCAGGGTGAGTTTAAGCCACCAGGTCCAGGACTTAAACCGTGGTCAACTACATGGGAGTCTAGTGACATAGCCATTATGCTAACTGCTGGTCCCACTATTTTTAAAACTTATTTACTTATTTTTTCCATGAGTGAGTGAGAATGAGAGAGAGTGCAAGAGACAGAGACAGAGACAGCACTCTCAACAGGGTTTATGCCGTGATCCACCCTGATCTCAGCCAGCCCCAGATCATGGGCAAAAACATGCCTGATGAGCTCAGGGAGGTTTCTGGACACAAACCCAGAACCCAGACATTTGGTGGCTTCACAGAGCATCATGCTTTACTGCTGTGCCACTGTCCAGCCCTTAATTATACTCATTATTTTTATTAATGCCACCCATTACCCAAAATTAAACATTGTACAAGCCAAATCAAATTTCCCATGTGCCAAAGGGCTATGATTGAAAGAGGGACAGTAAAGCTTTGGGTAAAATGGGAATTCTAAATATTTTAAACTCGTGACCATTTCTTTGATTTGTTTGTTTTATAGATTTCCAATTTTGGAGTTTTCTTTTCTTTTCTTTTTTTGGAGAGGTTTTTGCTATAGGGCGCATGCGCTTGCCAGAAAGACAGAGAGAAACATAGAGACAGAAAGCGAGAAGTCACCCCCCAAGGGGGATGGCCACGCCACAATTCTCCTCCATTCTCCTCTTGGGATCTTGGGCACGCACGCACACGCACCCGATGTGAGTTTAAGTCACTGGGTCCGGGACTTGAACTGCGTCAACTACATGGGAGTCCAGCGACATAGCCATTACGCTAACTGCTGGTTCCCCAAGTAGGAGTTTTCTTTAGCAAGTGGCAATAGCTCCCATTTCCTGAAGACTGGCCATGCACCAGGCATTTTTTAGTATCTTGCCTCTGATTCTCCAGGAGCCTCCTCTGTCAGAACCGTTCAGCGGGGCTCTCCTCACCAGCTTGTAGTGTGCCAAGGCCTCGCTCTGCACCAGCATGTGGCAGCATGGAGCGTAGGGCCATGCAAAGTGTGGGTTCTCTTCACTGCAAAGGCGGAAGCCGCACCTCAGGTTTGTGGTTCCGTTTCTTTATTCATGCATGAATTAGGCACCGCTCTGTGAGGCTGACCTGTACAGGAAGGTTCTGACTTCACTTCCGGAGACCTGCCTGAGTCTATCGGGCACATGCATGCCCATGACCCAGGGCTGACTGGAGCTGGGGTGGATCAAAGCATGAGGACTCTGTTGGAAGTCTTTCTCTTTGTCTCTGTCTCTCTTTATTTCTCTCTCTCTGTTTTTGTTTCTCTGTGTTCTTGGGGCCAGCAGGTGATGTGGTAGTGAAGGTGCTTGGACTCCTATACAGTCAACTATGGTTTGAGTCCTGGACCCGGTGCTTGCTTTCTCACTTTCTCTCTCTGTGAGGAGTGTCTGTTTCTTTCTTTCTGTTTCTGTTTCTCACTCTCATGCTCATGGAAGAAAGAAAGAGAGAGAGAGAGACAAAGTGAGAAAGAGAGATGGACAGACAGACAAATGGAAGGAAAGGAAGGAAGGAACAAAAGAAATTAAAAAAAAAAAAACTAATGGTTGCGTTGCTGGACTCCCACGTAGCTGACCACGGTTTGAGTCCTGGACCCTGCGGCTTGAAACTCAAGCCAGGCGTGTATGTGTGCATGCCCAAAGTCCCGAGAGGAGAATGGAGAAGGGACTGCGGCATGGTCATCTCCCTGGGGGGTGATTTATTGCTTTCTTTCTCTGTCTCTCTGGCAAGCGCATGCACTCCATAGCAAAAATTGCTCTAATGAGACCAGCAGTTGGCATAATGGCTACTTCCACGCAGTCGACTACTGTTTGAGTCATGGACCTGGTGGCTTAAACTCACGCCAGGCACATGGTGTGTGCATGCCCAAGATCCCAAGAGGAGAATGGATGAGAAGGGATTGCGGTGTGGGCATCCCCTGTGGAGGGTGATATTTTGCTTTCTGTCTCTCTGTCTCTCTCTTTCTGGCGAGCGCATGCGCCCTATAGCAAAAAACCTCTCCCCCCAAAAGAAATCACTCTAAAATAAAAATTTTTAAAAATAAAAAAAGCTTTTTTAGGGAACCAGCAGTTAGCGTAGTGGCTATGTCGCTGGACTCCCACGTAGTCGACCGCTGTTTGTGTCTCGGACCCGGTGGCTTAAAACTCATGCCGGGCACGTGTGCGTGCGTGCCCAAGATCCCGAGAGGAGAGTGGAGGACAAAGGATTGCGGCGTGACCATCCCCCCTGGGGGGTGATTTCTCGCTTTCTGTCTCTCTGTCTCTCTCTGTCTGTCTGGCGAGCGCATGCGCCCTATAGCAAAAACCTCTCCAAAAAAAAATAATAATAATAAATAAATAAAGCTTTTTTAAAGCTTTTTTTTTTTTTTTTTTTTTTTTTTTTTTGTAGGGAAAGCTTGTTTCACTCGTATGTACCCTCTGCCCTCCTGGCCCTCACACGAGGGGCACACAGAGTCACAGGCATCCACTGGGCACATGCCGCCTGCTCAGGGCACGCTCCTTCCCGCTGCCAGCGGCGTTTCCTTGAGATCTCCCAGGCCGCCCTGCGGTGTGGTCAACACCATTTGATGGATGAAACTGACAAATGAATTATCTAAGGGTGTGTGAGGACAGAATTAGAGGGAAGGACACGGAGATAGAGCGTTGATGTGGTGACAGAGCAGAAGTGCACGCGTTAATCTCATTGGGATATCCATTTTGATTTTCTCAACTTTGCTCTTCCATAGTAAATTTCTCAGGGCTTAAGAGAACTTCCTCCGCCATCCTCAGTTCTTTATTCTATTTTCTGGGTAATGTATATAGAAATGAAAACAATAGTTGAGTTTTCAGTTACCGAGTAGTTGCCCTCCCATTATAACCATGGCATTGCTCTGGGGGTGTGGAAGGAGATCATGTGAGGGGATTTCTAAGGCCAGTGTAGACAACATAATCGTGGGGTCTATGGCAGCTCAGCAGGAGTGGAGGAGCCCCTCGGGAGAGTTTCTGAAAGCTTAGTGGAAACAGTTATAATTAGTATCTTTAAGTGAACTCTTTTTAACTCTTAACTAAAGTAATTCATGCCATTTTAATTTCTAACCAAACCCTTAAAGAAGGGAAGGCGAGGAATGCAGTCTTTTCTTAAATTTAGAAGTGGAAGCATGGGGAAGTACTCAGGCAGAGAAAATACGTTAGTGAACTATCTATTTTGGACAGATGGAAAGCAGTGTCTTTGGTCTGGGCATCTCTGGAAAGGCTTTGTGTCTCTTCTTTGGGATCAAGCCTAACAAGACCTTTGCCATCCCCCAGGGTGTGAAGTTGTAGGGCAGCCTTATCTTTGAGGAAATCTAACTCTGACTTCTGCAGAATGGAAGTGATTCAGGAGCCAGCCCTATAGCTTTGTGGTTAAGGGAGCCAGTCAAATCCCAGCCCCGGCAGCATTAAAAACACACGGGGGAGAGGGCGGGGCAGCAGGTGGTATAGTAGTTAAGGCACTGGACTCCCACATGGCCGACCATGGTTTGAGTCCTAGACTTGGCGGTTTGCTTTCTCACTTTTCCACTCTGTCTCTGTTTCTCTCTCTGGTGAGTGCACGTGCAGAATAGCAAATTAAATAATAATAAAGCAGCACTGGGTGCGTGTGTGTGCCTGCCCATATTCTGGACAGGATGGAGAAATGGAGGAGAAAGGATTATGGTATGACAATACCCCATTAGGCAGTAGGGGGTATTTTCTCCTTCTCTCTGTCTCTCTGTCTCTGTCTCTAGTGAGTGCATGAACCTTTCAACAACTAAAAAAAAAAAGAAAAAAGAAAAAAAGAAACTATTCAGGTATCTTCTGAAATAAAGAAGTGAACATTATTCTACATATTATTCCAAGACAGAGAGTATAAAGTAAAAGTCTCTCTTTGCTTACTTTCTTTTGCCATAAGACCACAGAATATTTTTTCTAAGCATTTCTCTGTCTTTTATACACATGGAAATTAATTTTGTTTTGAGCATTCAATTATGTGTTTCCATTTAAACGTGTTAAGAAAAGGGAGGTTAAAAAAAGAAAGGAAAGCCATGCCTGCATAGTTAGCTATAGAAAGTGAGTGATATTTAATCACACATGGAGCAGAACCCCAGTGAAAGAGGTCATGTTATGTGCTTTGCATTTCTACGGGTCGTGCATGAACCTTACGCTGAATGCCTTTTTCCTCTTCCTGAGGAGTGACAGGAAGGAGAAAATACCGACAAAACCAAAAAACAAAAATAGGGGACCAGCAGGTGGCATGGTGGTTAAGGCGCCGGAGACTCCCACATGGCTGACCATGGTTCAAGTCTTGGACCTGGTGGCTTGCTTTCCCACTTTCTCTCCCTTTCTCTCTGTCTCTCTCTGGTCAAATTAAAATAAATGAATGAATAAATAAAAATGTAAAAAATTATAGGTATCAGTCAAAATTTAAAAATAAATAAATAGATAAAAGAAAAAACGGAAGTTGGCTTTGGCTGTTGCCATGTTCTGGGGGCAGGGAAGGCTTCACCCAGGGCAGAGTGCTATTCACCGAGGGCAGGCATCGCTGGACCACTGGGTGTGCAATGAGGCTGAGACTAAAAGAAGCTAGATATTTTTGCTCATTGAGCATCCGGACATTTTGAAAGAAAGAGAAAGGAAGATTTATGGGATCCTACGAGACTCGGGAAAGTCAGAAACGGATGAGAGTCCTGTAAGTCAGGCTGAAGTCCGAGGACCTGGAACAAGGTTCAGCGACAGGGCGTTCCCAAGGAGGAAGAGGTGGGCGTATTAGGAACGGGGGTTCCTGACCTTCGCATTTACTCTCCCCTGGGGAAAGAAAGCAGAAGAGTTTTCTGGGGCAGAAATCAGAATATGGGCTTCCTTTCTGGAGACCCTTCGGAGGGAGAGCGGGCTTGGGCCGCTGTACCTCAGTACTAAAGAACAGGTGTATCTTTAGCAGAAGGCTGTTGAGATACATGATCAGCTGTGAGCTTTGCTAACACCTGTCTGTCAGGTTCAGTGGTCTCAGCCACATGTGCTAGCCTCATAAAATAAGCTGGGAAGCATGCTTTTGTCTGTTTTATGAAAGAGATGGTTAAAGAGATACTATGTCCTTTAAATGTTTTGAAGAATTGACTAGTGAAACCATCTGGGCCCGGGGGGCTGGATGATGGTGCAGTGGTGAGAAAATGCAGTGTGCTCTGCAAGGCTGATCCATGTGGGAACGTTGAGGTTCATGTCCAAAGCCCGTCCTGAGAACATCGACATGTGGGTGCCCATGATCCTGGCTGGCTGAGGCTGGGATGGATTACACCATCTACACTCTGTTGGGAGGGTTGTCTCTCTGTCTCACACTCATAAAAGAAATAAATAAACTAAAAAAATATGAGCCTGGAATTTTCTTTTTTGGAAAGAGTTTGACTAAAAATTCTATTTCTTCTACCAGATATAGGACTATTTAGTCTATTTCTTCTTGGGTGTGTTCTGGTATTTTGTGGCTTTAAGGAATTGGCCCATGTCATCTCAGTTGTTAAACTTATGTGCACATAGTTGTTTGTAATACAGTCATGTATCAGTTAATGACAGGGATGTGTTCTGAGAAATGCGTCATCAGGCAATTTCATCTTCATACAAAAGTCACAGAGTGCATTTAACACCTAGATGACGTGGTGTGCTACACACCTAGGTAATGTGGTATACCCTATATGCCCATTAAGGGACCACCACATATGTCAGTCGTTAACCACAATATCATGGAGCACACGACTGTATTTCCCTATTATTCTTAGAATATCTGTAGGGTTTGTATTAGGTCTACTTTTACTTCTGAGGCAATGTTGATAATTTCTGTCTTCTCTCTTTGTCAGTCTGGCTAGAGGTCTACCTGTTTTATTGATCTCCTAAAAGGACCAGATTTTGGCTTCATTGGCTTTTCTCTATTCTTTCTTGATTTTCCGTTGTATTATTGATTTCTGCTTTTTTAAAGTATATTTCTTTCAAAAGAGAGAGATAAATACTGGGACCCCCAACAAGGTCTTTATGCTATGATCCCTCTCTAGTCAATTTCTGCTCTTTGTCATTTCCTTGTTTTGGATTTATTTTGTTTTTATCCTAGTTTCTTTCTTTTTGTTTTTAAGTTTATTTACTTATTTTTCTTCCATGAGCGAGGGGGGAGGTAAGAGAGAGAGAGAGAGCACTCCTAACAGGATCTTAATTCTGCAGTCTACTCCCAGACTTCAGTCACTTCTGATCACAGGCAAGTGTGTGTCTAGCTTGTACTCGGGACGTCTCTAGGCTTGAACTGAGAACACTATCTATGAGATTGCCCCACAGAGCATGTGTGTTCCCCCTGTGCTTCCTGCTTTCTCCCCATCCTATTTTCTTAAGGTAAAAGCTTAGCTATTGGTATTTAATTTGGTGTAGGGCATGTGTGCTCCCAGAGAGAGAGAGAGAGAGAGAGAGAGAGAAAGTGAGAACAGAAGCCGCCAGGTCCAGTACTCAAACCATGGTCGGCCATAATGGGAGTCCTGCCTTAACCACCACGCCACCCGCTGGCCCCAATATGTGGGACTTCTAACTGGAGGCCTGAATATATGCATTCAATTTGTCCCCTTCTGAATCTACATGAATGATGATAAATGATCTAAAAAGTAAAAAATCTATGAGGATGACGATGACAGAAGAGTAAACAAGAGCAGATAAAAGATATCAAGGGGCCTGGATTTAGGAACACCTAGCACAGAGGAGGGAGCCAATGAGGCACCACATGCAAAATGGAGAGATTAAGTCTCTCTGTGAGCACTGAGACCTCTGGCCTTCATCCCTCTGTTAGATCTCAGAATATTGGCAGCCAGTATTCCATCCCATGATGAGGCAGAAGAGGGGATGATTCACTCCTGGGGCAATAGACCAGCTCAAGAGATGGACCTACTACATACCCTGACAATAGAGGTCCTGCTAGAGTGGTCCAGTCCCCTCCCCAATCCCTTATGGCTTTCCTCCAGTCACAGGTGCCAGTCACACGGTTTCCAGTTGACCTCCTAGTACCTCATCTTGACTACGAATAGGAAGTCAAGGAAAATCTAGCAGGATGTCTCAAACTGAAAGGTAGAGATCCAGACAAAACAAACAGGAAAAAAGTGACAGGGGAAATAGACAACGCAGGGAACAGAAGTGAGAGAGAGTGGAAAAAAAAATTAGCTATCATTAGTAGCCACAGAGCTGAGTTGCAATTACATTCTTGGAATGCTATTAGATAGGCGGATAATCAAAACCAAGCAGAGCAGCAGGGTGGCACATGCTGCTGAAATACTGTGCACACTGGCCGGGAGCACGTGGAAATTCCAAGTTTGATTCCTGCCTCAGCCCAAAGATCAGGTGCAATGGCATGCACCTGTAATCCCAGAGACTTGGGAGCTCAAGGCTGGCCTGGGCAACATAGTGAGAGACCTTATCTGAAAGGGCTGGGCTTGGTGACGCAGACACATCTCTGCTACTGGGCAGGCTGAGTCAGGAGGATCGTGACACAGAGAGACCACATCTTTAAAAAAAAGAAAAGAAAGGAAGAGGAAGAAGAGAAAAAAGAAAAGAAAAGAAAAGAAAAGAAAAGTGAAGAAAAGGAAAGGAAAGGAAAGGAAAGGAAAGGAAAGAGAAAGAAAAGAAAAGAAAAGAAAAGAAAAGAAAAGAAAAGAAAAGAAAAGGAAAGGAAAGGAAAGGAAAGGAAAGGAAAGGAAAGGAAAGAAAAGAAAAGAAAAAAGAAAAGAAAGAGTCGGGGCTGGGAGGTGGCGTGGTGATTGAGGCACTGGACTCCCACATGTCTAACGGTACTTCGAGTCTCAGACCTGAAGGCCTACTGTTTCATTTTTCCTCTCTCTGTCTCTCTGCTCAAATTTTAAAGCATACTAATAAATAAATATAAAAATTATATATATATATATTTATATATATATATATATATATATATATATATATATATATATATATTTTTTTTTTTTTTTAAAGGGGCCAGCCAATGATGTGGTGGTTAAGATAGCTGGATCCCACATGGCTGGGTATGCCAAGGCCTGGACCCAGTAGCTTGAAAAACATGCTGGGTGCATGTGTGTGTGTCCAAAATCCCAAGAGGAGAATGGCAGAGAAGGGATTGTGGTGTGGCCATCCCCCAAGGGGATAATTTTTGTCTTTCTTTCTTTCTCTCATCTTTTTCCAGTGAGGGCATGAACCCTATAGTAAAACTAAACAAACAAAACCAAAACACACACACACACACACACACACACACACACATACACACGAAGACTCTCTGGGAAAATAAAAATACAATGTGATGGGGAAAATCAGTAGGTAGGTTGAAAGATGAAGTTGAGGAAACATCTCAAGAACTACATAGAACAAAAAGAGAGATGAGAATGAGAAGAAAAAGGAATCAATTAGCAATTCCAAAAACTGACCTGAAGGATTTTCAGAGAGAGCAAAGAAAAAGAAAGAGAGAAAAATATCAAAGAAGTAACAGGAAAATGTCCCACAGCCAAAGCACTGAGGAAGCGGGCTGAGTACTCGACACTGGATGAAAGGATGCAGACAGTCCTGCATGACCAGGTATTTTCAGTGTGTTTCACTAAGACTATTAAGGAAAAAATAACCAGAAGGAGAGAAAATAGTTTATCTCTCCCTTTAATAAAGTTTTGAAATCCTCCTTTAAAAAATTCTTCATCCCTGGGACCAGCAGTTAGTGTAATGACTATGTCGCTGGACTCTCATGTAGTCGACCGTGGTTTGAGTCCCGGACCTGGTGGCTTAAACTCACGCCGGGCACATGTGCTTGCATGCCCAAGATCCCGAGAGGAGAATGGAAGAGAAGGGACTGTGGCATGGCCATCCCCCCTGGGGGGGGGCGGGTGATTTCTCACTTTCTGTCTCTCTGTCTCTGTCTTTATTGCAAATGCATGTCCCCTATAGCAAAAACCTCTCAAAAAAAAAAAAAAATCTTCATTCCCTGGGCCAGCAGGTAACATGGTAGTTAACACATTGAACACCACTTGGCCTACTGTGTGGTTTGAGTCCTAGACCTGGAGGCCTGAAAAACATGCCTGGTGTGTGTGCATGCATACCTAAAATCCTGAGAGGAGACCGAAGGAGGAGGGATTGCAGTGTGGCACCCTCCTTGGAGGGTGATTTCTCATTTTTCCTCTCTTTGTCTGTCTCAGGCAAGCACATGTTCACTATGGTAAAAAGAAACCCCCCCCCCCCAAATTCTCCATTCCCAACAAGAGTGAAGCATCAAACATCCTGTGAATCTTAAAAGCATGCCATGAGGAACGTTAATCACACATTTGAAGTATCTCTGCTCATATCCATTCTAGAAGCAGCACTTTCACATTCTCCTCTTCGTAAAGGACACTAACTCTGTTTAAAAGACTATACTGATGGGGACCAGCGGATAGCGTAATTATGTCACTTGACTCCCACATAGCCTATTGCCGTTTGAGTACCAGACCCGGTGGCTTAAAACTCATGCCGGGTGCATGTGTGTGTGTGCCCAAAATCCAGAAAGGATATTGGAGAAGTGATTGCAATGTGGCCATCCCCAGTGGGAAATAATTTCTCGCTTTCTGTCTCTCCGTGTCTCCAGCAAGCGCAAGCACCTTACAGCAAAAATCTCTCTCAAAAATAAATAAATAGAGACCAGCAGTTAGCGTAATGGCTATGTTGCTGGACTCCCACGTAGTCGACCGTGGTTCGCATCCTGGACCCGGTGGCTTAAAACTCACGCCGGCGCGTGTGCGTGCGTGCCCAAGATCCCGAGAGGAGAACGGAGGAGAAGGGATTGCGGCATGGCCATCCCCCCGGGGGGTGATTTCTCACGTTCTGTCTCTCTGTCTCTCTCTCTCTCTGTCTGACGAGAGCACATGCCCTATAGCAAAAACCTCTAAAAAAAAAGGAAAAATAAATACATAAATACATAAAGACTTTCAGATTCTTGAAGTGCCACCAAACACCCACAGAGCCCTTATTGTGGGTTTTAAGATAATTAACCAGTAATGATAAAGTAAATGCCTGTACAGATACACACCCAGAGCAGTTTCCCTCAATTGATCTGCTGTGTGTAAGTTTATATTGTCATTAACTACAAGGTAATTTATCTCGATTATACTGGCTTACAGGGAATAAATGGCATAACATCCAGGTTTTACTGCCTTGCTTATTTACAATTTGCCCCTTCTACTAAAATCACCAATGGTCAAGAAACTACCATAAGTAGTTGCCTTGAATTGGTTAACAGTGTTTTTGTCTCCAACAAAGGGTCCCAAATTTAGAATGATGGATCTGCAGGTATAAACCTCTAAAGCTTATCGCTAACTCTTCGGCTAATCCCTCGTACCATCTGATCACTCAGCTACTATTGCTTGTTGCAAAGCACGTAAGAAGCGTGTTACTTCTTGTGACATCTAAGGGAAGAGCCATCTTAGGATTCATGTGTAAGGGACTGGGCTGAGGGAAGAAAAAAGAAAGTAAATCATCAAACTCCCTTGCAAAGCTTAATTTAATGTGAATGGTTTGTTTTTCAAAGTGAAAAGTAAAGTTTAAGGTCATAGCCTCCAGGCAATCTAACTTATTTTCTAACAGAATTTGGGTCCCCTTGAAAAAATACGTCTAACCAGCAGTTAGCGTAATGGCTATGTCGCTGGACTCCCATGTAGTTGACCATGGTTCGCGTCCCGGACCCGGTAGCTTAAAACTCACGCCGGGCGCGTGTGCGTGCATGCCCAAGATCCTGAGAGGAGAATGGAGGAGAAGGGATTGCGGCATGGCCATCCCCCCTGGGGGGTGATTTCTCACTTCCTGTCTCTCTGTCTCTCTCTGTCTGTCTGGTGAGCGCATGCACCCTATAGCGAAAACCTCTCCAAAAAAAAAAAAAAAAAAAAAATAGGTCTAACCCTGTACAGTTTTTCTTTATGGGTGTCTGAAAGTACCACCGACAGAAAGCCCTAAGACATGCTAAGTCTTCATGTTAAACACACATGTCATCATACATAGGGCTTCTGTTTAGCCAGAGAGGCACTTCAGGGCTCTGCATGTAGAACTGGACATTAGATTTATAAGGCATTTTAATTCTAGTCCTGAAATTCAGCTCTCTGTGTGGTCCTTCTTCAGGGAGAGGAATCACTCCTTGCTCGCTTCCAGCTTTCTGCTAAGAAAACAATGACTAAACAGCGATGCTGGGACACCTCTTACTTCCCAAGGGCATCATAAAAACAAGTGAATACTCATCTGGACAAAATGAGCTTATAGCTTTAATACACCCTACAAAAATGTATGGCAATTTCAAGGCATTAGGGGGAAAAAATGACTCAATAACAAACCTTTGGATTCCATTTTATTTTTTGTAGTCAACAACAAAGATGTTCTACCAATTGTTTTTTTTTTTATTTTTTTTTTTTTTTTCCTGGAGAGGTTTTTGCCATAAGGTACGTGTGTTCAACAGAGAGACAGAATGTGAGAAATCACCCCCCAGAGGAGATGGCCATGCTGCAACCCCCTACCCTTCACTCTCCTCTTGGGATCTTAGGCACGCATGTACACGTGCCCGGCCGTGTGAGTTTAAGCTACCGGGTCCAGGACTTGAACCGTGGTCGACTACATGGAGTTCAGTGACATAGCCATCTGCTGGTCCCTCTACAGATTGTTTTTTTTTTTTAAATTGCTTTGCAGAAGACTCTTCTGGCGTCTGAACTTAATCTAAAAATATCTACTTGAACAGTTAAGTCAAAGGGAAAGAAAATTCTTGATCTTCTCTAACACACTCAAATCATCTGCAGATACTTAGGATCCCCTCCCCTGCAAGAATAGAAATTGGGTGGTCCTGTGTGTTCTATGTCCACGGATTCCATTTGGAATCTCTGATTCACCTCTAACCATAGGACGTGGACACCAAATGTGTGTAGGTATTCCCCCACTCCAATCAATTCTCTGTGACACCAGCTGGGTGTCCTCCAGTTTAATTCACTTCTGACACTACTTGGAGTTAGCATCAGATCCTATAGATGTCATGGTCTCAGTCCCACAAGACTGCCCCCATTTGAATGCCCGGACAACTGGAAGTTCTGACCTACTGGTGTACATTCAGAGATTCCCACAATCCCCTCCTCAGCTTTGCTAACTTGCTAGGACATCTCATAGTTCTAGTCCTGGACCCGGCAGCTTAAAAGTTACGTCAAGGCACATGTGTGTGCGTGCCCGAAGTCCCAAGAGGAATGGAGGAGAAAGGATTGTGGCCATCCCCTTTGGGGGCTGATTTCTCACTTTCAGTCTCTCTGTCTCTTTCTGTCTCTCCGGTGAGCCCATGAACCTTTTAGAAAAAACCTCTCAGAAAAAGGAAAAAAGAAATCAAGAAAGTGAGGTCCACAGTGGTGACATAGTGGTTAAACATGTGCTCTGCACGGTCAGATTCTGGGTTCACATCAGGAGGCTTCCCTGAGTACACCACCCACACATGTATGAGTCCATGATCAGGACTGGCTGAAGATTGAGGTGGACCAAAGTGTCAAAACCTTGCTGGGTGTTCTGTTTCTTCTGTCTCTCTTGCTCATGGAAATAATAAACTTTAAAATTTTAAGAAAGCAGGGGACCAGCAGGTGGTGTGGTGGCTAAGGCTCTGGACATTCCCACTTGGCTGACCACGATTTGAGTCCTGGACCTGGTGGCTTGCTTTCTCACTTTCTCTCTCTCTCTCTCTCTCTCTCTCTCTCTCTCTCTCTCTCTCTCTCTCTGTGTGTGTGTGTGTGTGTGTGTGTGTGTCTGATCAAATTAAAATAAATGAATGAATAAATAAATTTAAAAAAAAAAAGCACATTTAAGAAAGCACTTCCTCTTGCCCAGGCAGCCAGACCGGAAGCGAGTGCTCTAGCCTGATCCTGCTGGTCCTAGGTGGGAACCCGGGTGCTGCCAACATGCCGGCTCACTCCTCTTCTCTCATGGACCCCGACACCAAACTCATTGGGAACATGGCACTGTTACCTATCAGATATCAGCTCAAAGGACCTGCCCCTAGAGAGACAAAAGACATTGTGATGAAGCCATCTGTTACTTCAAGGCCAATGTCTTCTTCCAAAACTATGAAATTAAGAATGAAGCTGACAGGACCTTGACATATATAACACTCTCCATTTCTGAGTGTCTGAAGAAACTCCAAAAGTGCAATTTCAAAAGCCAAGGCAAGGGGACCAGCAGTTAGTGAAATGGCTATGTCTCTGGACTCCCACGTAGTCAACCGGGGAGGAGAGGGGATTGCAGCGTGGCCATCCCCCCTGGGGGGTGATTTCTTGCTTTCTGTCTCTGTCTTTCTGGCGAGTGCACGTGCCCTATAGCTAAAACCTTTAAAAAAAAAAAAAAAAAGAATTTGAGTGGGGGGAGGGAGAGTGTCCAAGGGTGATTTGAAATTTCAGCAGTATTAATTAGCTGCTTAATAGGAATAAGTAATAATAAAGAAATTTCTAGCAACAACAAAAAAGAAAGCACTTATTTATTGTCAAGGATACACAAAAAGAAGCAGATATGGGTGAAGAGGCAGAGGGCAAGTCCAGAAGGGTCCCCAACACCAGAACACAGTGTGAGCTCGTGTCCTACGGAGCTGGGGTACGCCCCGCCCAGTAAGCAGGAAGTTCATGACATTTCATTCAAGAATTTTTTGAGTTCAATCTTCGACTCCCACTCCTTGAAGGTTGAGGTTGGGGCTGAAAGTACAACCCTCTGAGCACTTGGTCTTCCTGGGGACCAGCCCCAGCCCGAGGCAGTCTAGACCCTCTGTCCTAAGTCACTACATTAGCATAAACTCAGGTGTGATCAAAGTGGCCCATTACAAGTAACAAAAGACACTCTCATCATTTAGGAAATGCCAAGGGTTTTTGGAGATCTGTGCTAGGAACCCGGGACAAAGACGAAATACTTTTCTTAAACCACAGAATCACAAAGAAAAACAAACTCCTTTTAAAATCTGTCATTTCTTTGTTTTGCTTATAAAAGAGTAACCCCGGGTCACAGTCGAGCTCATGACATTTGTATAAGTAGAAGCTTTCTCAAAACCCAGTTGCTGAGTGTTTGTTTGGGAAGGAAATCGGACCTGTTGGGATGGAATGAGGTGGACCGGTGCTGCAGCCTGGAAGCCAGCCACAGGGGTGACATTTCTAATCTGCTTTTCTTGTTCTTCTTAATAACCAGATGGAGAGGGCAAAAAGGGAGGGAGGACGGCCGTCTGTAACCAGCTTTGTTGACAGGGCTTGACAGGAGAATTTGCACCTGTTTGAGCGGCACAGTCCCGGCCCCTCTCGGCCTAGGTAACTGGTTTCCGAGCAGGACGCTGCTTTCGAGCCTTTGCAGAGAGCTCACCGGCTCACTCTCTGCCTTTCGGAGGCCTCAGCAGCCAGCAGTATTTTATTTAGAAAGCCCGGAAGGCCCCACGTCAATCTGGGTTGGAGGCGGCTAGGAGGCCACAGGTAGGAGAAGGATGCGTCTCCCAGTTGGGTTTCCGGTCTGGATCCAGCACCCCACAGAGCTCTCGGGGCAGCTGAGAACCAGGGTCGTGGTGGTGGTGGGGGTGGCGGTGGGTGGTGGTGAAGGGGTCTTCCATGGCTAGCCCCACCCAGGTACAGGAGTGGAGTTCTCTGTCCCAACACTGGCCCCTGGAAGTCAAGGATCTTCCCCTTCTGTTGGGGTGGGGTTGAGCGCAGACTACAGGTGACATGGCCAGGATGAGGATGGGTGCCCATGCGGTCTACAGCCCCTCACCCCATCCACTCTCGCCCTATTGCATCTCCCTGAGGGACAGAGAAGTCCAGACCAGCTTCTCTGTTCTCTTTCTCCACTTGGTTTGGATGAGCACTCCGTGTCTCTCAGGGCTCCCCTTCATTTCACTGAACCCCTTCCCCCCACGAGGCTCTGTTCCAGCTGCCTGGGACACACTGGCAAACGGTATAGATGAAGATCTGCCCCTTGCAGAGCTCGCCCTCACTTGCAGAGAAAGCAGAACATAGATAGGCACGGCACACACACCATCATGTGTGAGGGGCGTAAAGTGCTGTGGCGAAAAAGGGAGACAGGACAGCAGAGTACGGGTGCAAGGAGCTTGGAGGAGTGGAGGATAGAGACCATGAGTGAGGAGCGAGCTGAATTGTTCTTAGCTTGTTCATTTATTCCACGAGTGAGAAGGAGACAGAGACAGAGATACAGGACCCCCCAACAGGGTCTCAACACTGATCCACCTCCAGCCAGTCCCAGACCATGGCACCTGCATGCCTGGTATACTCAGGGAGGTCTCTGGACCAGAACAAGCAACCTTCCCAAGTGGGTCTGTCTTGCAGGTTCCATGGTATCATCCCAACTCTAGTTGGAAAAATTTTTTAAAGAATTATTTAACTTTTTAAAAATTTATTTTAATTTGACCAGAGAGGGATAGAGAGAGAGAGAGAAAGTGAGAAGTCAAGCCGCCAGGTCTGGGACTCAATGGTTAGCCATGTGGGAGTCCAGCGCCCTTAACCACCATGCCACCTGCCGGCCCCACCTAGTTGGAATTTTAAGTAAGGTAGCAGGGTGAGTTTCCTTAAGGAAAAGACATCTGAGCAGCCGGGAAGGAGAGAGGCGTGTGAATATCTGGGGGAAAGAGCGGCCAGGCAGGAGATACAAACAGCTACGCAAAGGGCCTGAGGCTGCCTGTGGGGTTTTAGGAGCAGAGTGGGGGAAGGGGAGCGAGGGACCTGCAGGAGGTTTGGAGCAGAGTGGGCTCGAGGGCTTGCTGTAAAGCCTGAGCTTTGACTTGGAGTGATATGGGGGCTGTTCGAGGCTGTAAGCAGGACAGTGACATGGTATCGACTTTCTTTCTTTTTCTTTTTTTTTTTTTTTAAATTTGGTAGAGGGAGTGTGCATTCACAATGGGAGGGAATAGCGGGGTAAGAAACCAGCTCCCAGGTGGGATGGCCATGACCCCGCAAGGCCTTCTCCTCCATTCTCCTCTCAGGATTTTGGGCACACATGTGCTGCCTGGCGTGTTTCTCAAACTTCTGAGACCTGGACTCCAGCTGTGCAGTCAGCCATGTGAAATCTGACTCCTTAACCATCATGCCACTGGCTGGCTCCATGACACTGATTTATTATTATTATTATTATTATTATTTTTTAGAGAGAGATTTTTGCTATGGAGCTTGTGCACTTGCCAGAGAGAGACAGAAAGCAAGAAATCACCCCTCCCCAGAGGGATGATCACAGCATAATCCCTTCTCTTCTATTCTCCTTGGGGTTTGGGGCACACATGCACACATGCCCAGCGTAAGTTTTAAGCCATGTGGGTCTGGGACTAGAACCACGGTCAACTCTGTGGGAGTCCAGCAACATAACCATTATGCCACCTGCTGGTTTCAGTCCTGGAAGTGATTTTTAACACCACCATCCTGGTTGCTGAGCAGAGTAGTGACTACAGTGGGTCAACAGCTGGAGCCTGCTTTAGGAATCCAGGCAGAGCTGGTTGGAATAGTGGAGACGGGAAGGTGGTCAGATTCTGGTGGAACCAACAGGAGCTGAAAGGATGGGGGGGTGTGAAAGACTCTAAGAGGCCAGGACATTGATCATGCTTTCCCTGCGATGCAGAAAGTGTGCGGGTGCTGTGAGGTAGGGTGGGAAGGCTGAGGGTGAAGCAGGATTTGGGGGGATGACAAAGTTTAATTTTGGACATCTTGAGCCCACTTGGATGTCAGGAGCCTAATTACCTTTATTTTGTCCCCCTGCTGTAACAAAACCAGCTCTTCTCCTGACTGGACTGCAGAAGAGACACGCTGGCTAGAAAACTCAAAGGACCACACTTCCTAAGACCCTCGTCTGTGACCCAGGTCATTCTCTGGAAGCTGAAGAAGACCCTGTCCTCAAAGGCTCTTAATTGCTGCACTAAAGACTGAATGCCCGCCTTGTTCAAAACCAAAGCCACTGTGGGGTCCAGCTAGGAATTGGTGAACCAAGCAGAAAATTCCAGGGCACAGGCTGTTGTGGGCCCCAGCCTAGAAGACTGCGCTCCCACGGCTTGTCAGAGTGAGCCGGGCTGCGGGCTGCCATGTTCGTAGTTCCAGCCCTGGTGTGGCTGAGCTCGAACGGCTGGGCCCCGTGGAGGGGGCGAAGGGGGCAGAGGGAAGAGTGGGAGAGAGACCCCAGCACAGGCCAGGAGGAGGCCCCTGGCTTGTACTGGCCTGGCCTTGGCACCTCCAGTGAAGATGTTCTTAGCGATTTCCAAGCCCCTTCATCAGGAAGCATCTTGGTCTCAGAGCCGCAGGGCCACAGCTTACAGGTAAGGAGCAGAGGGACCCACACCAGAACTTGCCAATGGGTTTATGTCACCTTTAGACAAAGGAGAGAACCTTCTCCAGGGTGGTGTACAGATGTTCTCCTTTCGACCCTGCAAACATGTCTGAAGGGTACCCCAGTTAGGGTTTTTCTCAGAGCTTCTGCACTCTCAGAGGCTCCAGTCTAACCGGCAGGCAACCCAGGTTTTCTAATGAGGATTGTCTGTCTATCCTAACCAGGCTGAGCTCGGAGCCCAGCTCCGGTACTTCCTGGCACGGGGCCTCGGCAAGTCCCTTGATGGCTCTGCATCTCAGTTTTGCCCTTTGTAAAATGGGGATAATAATAAGTAGTGATGGGGCAAAGCCTGCCAAGCGCCTAGCTTGGGGCCTGTGGACAGCAGACGCAGTGCGTGGTGGTTAATGTTCACATCCAACTGCACGGGGCTTGGCGCTCTGCCTAGCGGCTCAGAATTCATGGAGAATCCTTTTATCTGAAACACTCTACTCTGATTTGCCTGCAAGCCAATATGTGTTTGAAACTCTATCTTCTACAATTTCTGGACACAATGGGTGACCCATGGTATTTATTTAGAGGGATTTAAACACAGCCGTGTGGCCTGCTGCTGGGATCTGGGCTCCATCCCAGGCTGTCTGTGTGATCTTGGGCAAGTCCAAAACATCTCCTAAACTTCAGGTTTGGAATCTAATTAAAACAGGAATAGATTATTCCCTTCACTTTGTCATTATGAGGATGCAAAGCGATAGTAAATGCTGAGGGCTTTGAACAAATGCCCGAGCTATCAGTATAATTGCACAGTGTAATGGAATCAAACTATGAAACTGAATGATTGAATCAGTATTGTTTTTATTGCTATTATTGTTCTTACTGTTTTATTGCTATTGTCGTTCTTACTGTTGACACAATGGAAGCGTGAGATGGTGGTGGATGGGAGTTTTCCGTGATTCACGCTTTGCTGCACTGGATTGCATGAATTATTTACCCGTTGGTGATCCAGCGCAGCTTGATTGATTGATGCCCTCACTCCATAAATATGCATCAGATGTTTGCTCCGTACCAGGCACGAGGGATCTGACCCTGAACAGCCAAGGCAGTTCTGCCCCCTTGGAGCTTGCATTCCTGGTCGGAAGGCAGACAGAAAACAAGATCGGTCCAGACAGTGGTCAGTGGTCAGAACAGCCAGGAGATTTAAAGAGAAAGAAGGAGGGTGATGGGAGAGGAGTGGTCAAGGAAGTCCTCTCTGAGGAAATGACATTAAAAAATATATATATATATACACACACACACACACACATATTTATATGTATAATTTATTTTAAAAAAATAATTATTTATTTAATTAAATTTGTTATTATTATTATTTTAAAATTTAACCAGAGAAAGAGAGAGAGAGAGATGGAAAGAGAGAAAGCAAGCCACCAGGTTCGGGACCTGAACCACAGTCAGCTATGTGGGAGTGCAGCACCTTAACCACCATGCTATGTACTGGCATCTCCTTTTTTAAAAGAGATTTTTCCTGGGACCAGCAGATGGCGTAAAGATTATGTTGGTGGATTCCCATATAGTCAACCATGGTTCAGGTCCTGGACCTGGTGGCTTAAAACTCATGTCAGACATGTGTGCATGTGTGCTCAAAATCCCAGGAGGAGACTGAAGGAGAAGGGATTGAGACCTGGTAATGGAATCAAATTATGAAAGTGAATGCTTGAATCAGTATTGTTTTTATTGCTATTGTTGTTCTTACTGTTTTATTGCTATCGTTGTTCTTACTGTTGACACAATGGAAGCGTGAGATGGTGGTGGATGTGAGTTTTCAGTGATTCATGCTTTGCTGCACTGGATTGCATGAATTATTTACCTGTTGGTGATCTAGTGCTACTTGATTGATTGGTAATCCCCTCCCAAGGGGTGATTTCTCGCTTTCTGTCTCTTTGTCTCTCTGGTGAGTGTACATGGCCTATAGCAAAAAATCTCTGAAAAAAAAAAAGAGATAGATTTTTGCTATAGGGCGTGTGCACTTGCCAGAGACACACAGAGAGACAGAAAGTGAAGAATCATGCCCCCGGGGGGATGATCACGCCACAGTTCTTCTCCTCCAGTCTTCTCTTGGGATTTTGGGTACGCATGCACGTATATTCAGCGTGTTTCAAGGTGCTAGATCCAGGACTCAGATCGTGGTCAGCCATGTGGGAGTCCAGAGTCTTAACCACTATGCCACTTGCTGGCTCTGGAAGTGATATTTTGAAGACCGTAGTGTGGATAGGAGCCAGGTTTAAGAAACCGGAAAGAGCTGCGAATGGTGGGGATGCAAGGAGGTGGGTGGGTGGCCCAGAGAGGAACGAACACTCAGTGCAAAGACCCTAGAATGGGAGATAGCCTGGAATGGTGGCAAACCCAGGAGGAGGCCTGGGTGGCTGCAGAACTGGCATTGAGCTCAAAGTGCCTTCAAGAGCCCTTCCCCACTAGGCAGATCCCATAGGACCTCATGGGCCATGGTAAGAAACCTGGGATTTATATTAGTGTAATAGGGAGCCAGAGCAGGGCTGGAGCTCTTCCCTGGGTGTTGTACAGATCTCCAGCCGACCTCCTTCGGGTCTCAATATCCCTTACGGCAAGGCCTTCCCTGACTACCCTACCTGAAATTGTAACTGCCTATATTTTAAAAGCTAAATTAATTCAGCCACCCACCACTCCATGTCCTCCTTCTCTGAGTTATTTTTCTCCAACATTTATTCTTTTTTTCTTTTTTTAATTGCCAGAGGGCAGAGAGGGAGAGAAAAAGCACCCCA
The DNA here is from genome assembly GCA_026018925.1 of Tupaia tana. Classification (NCBI taxonomy): domain Eukaryota; kingdom Metazoa; phylum Chordata; class Mammalia; order Scandentia; family Tupaiidae; genus Tupaia; species Tupaia tana. Next base: position 29,044,861 of record JAKSZU010000018.1, read on the forward strand.
TAACGTGGCATGGTCACAGCACAATCCTTTTTCCTCCATTTCTTCATCATGTCAGGATTTGGGACATGTGTGCCCATGCACCCAGTGTGTTTCAGGCTGCAGGGCCAGTATATGAACCATGATTGGTCATGTGAGATCTGCCTCCCGCAGCATGGAGCTTAACCACTGCACTACAAGTCCAGCCCCTCCTCAGTTCTTACTGCCCTCTCTGACACTCTATACGTAACTCTTTATTTTGTTGTTTATCCCCTCCCTGGGGAGAACGTAAGGTCTGGCAAGGTCTGGAGCAGTGCTGACTCAGAGCAAGTTTGCCGTTTGTCCTAGGAGAGCCTAAAGAAAGTGACATGGTATCAGTTGTGCTTCTACAAAGTCCCCCTGGCTGCCTTGTTGGGGGGATTGCTGAAGAGTGGACATGACAAGCCTAGAGTGGAGGTTTCCAAAGCCAGCTGGGATGAGGGTGGTGGGAGGTGGTCAGGATCAACATTTACCTTACACATGTGACCCTCTGGACTCACATGTGGCCCAATGGACTTGCTAGCAGCCGGGGCGTGGGTCTGAGGAGGGAGAGAACTTGTGCTTAGTTCTGACTTGAGCAACAGGGCCATTAACTGAGACAGAGAATGTCCCAGTTGCTCAAGGAGGAGTGGATCTGGGAAGGGGCGATCCAATCGGAGGTGCCTATTGGGCAGCTAAGAGTGGAGTTATCAATAGAAAAAGACGGTGATGAGAACAAAAGTACTTAAAATAGCGGAGAAACTGTCAAGTGGGCAGATATAAGTTGCTTGTGTCATGGAACTTTAGATTCAAAATCCAAAACCTAGTTCTGCCAAGTTTGGGTAAATAAACCTGAGAACTTTATTATATACAAATACACAGCATTGGGTAATAATGTTAGGAACCAGACAGTGGCACAGTGGTAAAACACAACATTGTGCAAGACAGTCCTATATGGAAGGTTCCTGGTTCAAGTCCAGAGACTTCCCTGAGTACACCAGGCACACGTGTGCCCTTGATCGGAGCTGGCTAAAGAATGAGAGTGGATCCCAGAATCTGGACCCTGTTGAGGGGCTGCCTTTCTGTCTGGCTCTCCCATTCATAAATAAATAAATTCAATAATAATAATAATAATGTTAGCTAAGCTCCTACAATTTCAAGTCGCAGAAGATGCTGTAAAAAATGTCGATGATTTCTTTTTTCTTTCTTTTCCTTTTCTTTCTTCTTTGTTTTGATACAGGGCATGTGCATTCACCAGAGGGAGATGGTCAGGGGAGAGTTTACCACCAAGAAGGATGGCCAGATCATAGTCCCTTCTCTTTCATTCTCCCCTCAGGATTTTACATTTTCCTCCTGTTATTTTGGGCATGCATGCACATAGGCCTGGTGTGGTTTTTAAGCCTCTGGGCCTAGGACTTGAACAGTGCATTTGGCGATGTGGGACCCAGCTGCCATAATACCTTCTATATAGTACCTGCTGGCCCAAACTTTAAATTAAAAAAAAAAAAAACTTTATTTATTTCTTCCATGAGAGCCAGACAGACAGTACCTCCAACAGTCTTCATGCTGGGCTCTCTGCTGTCACAGCCGGCTAGATCATGGGCATAGGTGTAAATGGTGTGCTCACGGAGGTCCCAGGATGCAAACCCAGGACAGTTTCCATGTGAGTCCAGTTGCATTGTCATGTCCTCCCCCTTGCCTATATTTCAATGAAATTTAAAATAAAATGGTGGGGCTGGCAGGTGGTATGGTGGTTAAGGGTGCTGGACTCCCACATGGCCAGCCATGGTTCAAGTCCCAGACCTGGTAGCTTCCTTTCTCACTTTCCCTCTCTTTCTGTCTCTGGTCAAATTGAAAAATAATAATAAAAATACAAAATAAATTCAAATAAAATAATTCTTTTAAAAATAAATAAATAAAAGGGTAACAGGAGAGGTTAATAATTCATAGGATTTTTTTGGAGAGGCTATTTCAGTTACAAAGGCATTTACAAATAATCTTTAATATTTTAGGGGAGGGATACCACCTGCCAAAATAATAGCATTTCCCAAATGCTGTTCTATGTCTTAGGAAGAGGCCCAACGAGTCTCCCCAGCTCTGTACCCTGCCAGATACTGCACATTTCCCGGGGGCCATTTTGTGCCCATCATCTTTCCACCAACAGCCTACTGTAAACTGTACAGGGTGCCTTTTTGTTGTTTGGTTTTCCACACACACAGACACTACAGATTTCTATATGATGAGATTTGTGGTGACTACAGATGCAGGAGTGCCCGGGGAGCCAAGATGACATGGCAAAACCTGTAAAGAAATGGATTAAGGAAAGCTGTGATAACGTATGACTTTGATGGGCTTCTTGCAAGCATCTTGCCTTTTGGAAAATGGAAGCTCCCCCATTGTAGCAATTTCAGCACGTTCTTTCCTCACGGAGAAGTCACAAAAGCAATGTCTTGCACCTAAAGATTTTCCTGTCCCTGTGAAAATGATTCGCCGATGGCTCTATTTCCGACACGGAGCCGTGCTTTCTGCACATCGCCCTGCCTGTGTAAGCTTGGTAACAGGCACACACGGGGCCTCGCCTTTGAGAGAAATTGCAGCAGACAAGCGCAGACAGGGCTGGAACCAGGTGGCCGTGTCGGGAACTCCTGGGATGTGTTTAGTATTCCGTGTGTGTCGTCCTCAAAAACCGTGTGCTTGCCTGTCTTATTGCTATGAGCTTGCAGGGCATGTGCATTCTAAATCTTGGAGGCAGCTTGGAGGTTTGTAGCTGGAATACCAGCTGCTCTCACAGGTAAATCAAGTTTAATTCTGTCCTCGATTACCGAGCCTGGGGAGGCTGATCGTTCTCTCTCATTTTTCTGTCTGTCCTTTGGCAGCAGATTTGCTGGCAATAGGTGGTTTGGTGCAGAAAATGTTTCTTGAGATGAGAAAAGGTCGTCCTGGGGCTGGCAGGTGGCATGGTGGTTAAGGCTCTGGACTCCCACGTGGGTGACCATGGTTCAGTTTGAGTCTCAGACCTGGGGGCTTGTTTTTTTGCTTTCCCTGTCTCTCTATGGTCAAAATTAAAATAATAATAATAATGATGATAATAAATAATTTTTTTAAAAGGTGGTCCTGTGCACTCAATAGATTTAAGTTATGTTATGTAACCTACTCCCCTTATTTTTTCCAAGTCTCCCTACTTGATCCTGTCTTGGCATCCAGTGTGGAACAGCCCAGAGTCTGTGGACCTGGGTCTGGACTGGGCTCTGCCACGGCCACTCTGAATGGCCCTCTGCCTGAGCCTCAGCATCCCTTGTGTGCACTAAGTTCAGGGTTATCACCTCCTCCACCCCTGTTACACGGTGATGTCGGCTCTTCCCGCCTCTGATGCTTTGAAACAGGGTTCAAAGACCCCGGTTCCAAGGGCCTTGTCTAGGAGCAGTCCAGCTCCCCTTTCATGAACACTGACGGGAAATAGGCACACCCTCAGCCTCACACATCCCCGAGGACACATGTCTGCCCACACCTGCCCAGAACAAATGCTAAGAAAATGAAAATGTCAATTACATGGTTGCTATGGCAACCCAATCTCATGTTTGCTGCTGTGTTCTCAGTGTTGTGATTTTTTTCCTGCTGAATTCCTCAATTATTGCTCCCCCTCCCAACTGTCACCTTTTCACCATACATGCGTGCGCATGTACACACACACACACACAGTACACACTGGTTTGTAAAGACTTAACAGACCTGATAATGCATATTTTTAAAAATTTCTTAATTGTCAGAAGGTTCATACACTCTCCAGAGAGAGACACAGAGACAAAAAGAGAGAGGGAGAAAGCCTCCCTCAGTGAGGCAGAGTCACAGTGCAATCCTTTCTCCTGTATTTCTTCATCCTGTTGAGATTTGGAGCACACATGTACACATTCCTGACATGTATTTCTTTTTTTTAAATTTAAAATATATTTTTATTCTTATTATTTTATTATTTTTTTACATATTCAATCGCTATGCATAATTTGGCTTGTAAAGAGAATTTACTCACATGAAATACACCTCAGACCTGTCCAGTTGAGAATACTATATACTATACACATTATCATCGAGAGGCAAGAAACCATTTCTGTGTCCCACAAATAGCTTGCCTTTCTATGTTCTCTCCCAGATTTACCTGCCATGTATTTCGAGCCACTAGGACAGAGATTAAATCATGGTTCCCCATTTGGGATCCAGCTCTCTTAACCATCAGGCTACTACTGAGCTAGCCCTGGATGGTGCATATTTTTTTTAAATAGAGACTTTTAAAACTTATTTCTTTAATTTTATTTATTTTCATTATTATTATTGTTATTTTAATTTGACCAGAGAGAGAGAGAGAGGGGAAGGGAGCAAGGAAGGCACCAGGCCCAGGACTCAAACAGCAGTTGACCACGTGGGAGTCCAATGCCTTCACTACCACGGATGATGCATCTTTTAAAATGTAAGAGGCACACACCCGGTGGAAAATACTGGCTAGTGTACATCCCCCCTTTTTGTGCCATCTGTTTGTGCCCTATTTTCAACCTAAGATCAGATCAGAAAAACTCCAGTAATTCCCTTCTTAACCTTGGAGGAGCCTCTAACTTCTGGAGACAGAGGTTTAGCTATTTGTCAAGAGGAAATACTGCTCTGAGCCCCACAGGGGGCTCTGATAAAGATCAATGAGAAATGCCTGCACCAACCTTTGAGTTCCCCTGGGGACAGTAACCTGAACAGGATCAGGCCAGGCCTGGCTTCACTCCGGAGCCCAGTGGATGCTGGGGTAGGGCCAAGGGCCTGGAGACAGGTTTCATGAGCCCCAGAACTTGGGGTAATTCGCCTCACTCCTCTGGTCCTAGTCCATGAAATGGGGCTCCCAAGACTAGTGCTTCCCTGATCAGGTTGTTCTGATCATTCAATGCGATACTGTAGAAAATGCTAGCATAGATGTTAGTCCTTATTAAACACATTTTAATTAATTAATTTATTTATTCCATGGGAGGCAGAGAGAGAGATCCCCGACAGAATCCTCACATTGCAATCCACTCCCAACCTCAGCCAGTCTAGCTCACAGGCATGCGTCTGTGTGCCTGGCAAGTAGAGGGAGGCCCCAGGACACGAACCAAGACCCTTCCCATGTATGCCTAGTAACGTTACTGCTGTGCCACCATCTGACCCCATTGTTAGCACTTATTATATTAGTACTGGTTGCCACAGGAAATCCACAAAAGAGAATCGTCTGGTAAGATTGTCAGAGCTGGAAGACGGAGGCTTTGGCTTTCCATATTTGTGTCTTTGCTGTTTTTGAAACACTTTTCAGCTTCGTCTTTTAGAGCCCGCTGGGCTATGACAAATACATGTGCATCGTCTCCTCCCTGTGGATAAATGAGTTGATTTGATTTTTGTTATTTTGTTTTTAAAAAGAAGTTTTTGTTCTTTTCTGTTGCCAAACCCTCTGATGAAATTGGCTATTACAACTCTTCAAATATTGGTGCCGAAATGCCCCGGGGGGGGGGGGCGGCTGAGGCAGCCTCTCTCCCATGACTGTGTACCTAGAACAAAAGAGGGAATCTTCCTCTCTTCTTACTCATAGGGTGGAGGGGCTGCAGGCAGCCAGTCAGCCTTGGCAAAGAGGAGAGCAGGAAGGAAGGTTCAAGCTGCCTTTTTTCCCCTGTTGAATTTTACTATCACCCCCAGGGATCTCCGGTATTTGAGATCTTCCTTCTCGGGGAAGGGCGCCCCAGCGGTGATTACAAAGGGCTGAGGTTTGCTGACTGCAGAGTGCGATGCAGTAGAGGCCACCAGTCGGTAACACCCATTCTGGATGGCACCAAAAGATTTTTGTTTTTGTTTTTGTTTAGGTTTTTGCTATGGGGCACATGCACCTACCACAGAGAAAGACAGAGAGGGAAAGTGAGAAATCACCCTCCAGGGGGATGGCCACGAAGCAATCCCTTCTTCTCCACTCTCCTCTTGGGATTTTGGGCACACATGCACACGTGCCTGGTGTGATTTTAAAGCTGCCAGTTCCAGGACTCGAACCATGGAGTCAGCTATGTAGGATCCAGTACTTTGATCTCCTGGCCCTCAAAAGGTATTTTTTATTTTACAGAGATTTCAGAATGTTAAGACTTTTTAAAAAAAAGGTCAAGGCGAATATTTTACTGAAGAACAAATGCACTGTATAATGTGTATAACCTTTGCAGTCAATTTTTGTTTAATACTTAAAAAATGTCAGGGAGCAGAGTTTGCTCAGGAACAAACCTGTGCTTCCTAGACCCAGCGTGGTTGAAATAAGGAAGCTCTCTGTGAAGAAACAGTACGATTTCCACAGATGGTAACCTTTATACCAATTTAAAACACCCATTGATTTGAGCATGTGTTTCTAAACTACAGTGCGTGTATTACTTTACGATGGCAAATGCATTCCTAAATATTTGAATATCATTCAACTAAGTATATGTGGTGGGTATGACACTACTTTAAAAGTCGCTACTGAGGGGACCTGCAGATGGCATAATGATTGCTTCACTGGACTCCCACGTAGCTGTACACGGTTCAAGTCCCGGACCTGGCGGTTTGAACTCATGCAGGGCACATGTGCATGCATGCCCAAGATCCTAAGAGGAGAATGGAAGAGAAGGGATTGCGGTGTGGTCATCCTCACTGGGGGGTGATTTCTTGCTTTCTGTCTTTCCAGTGGGTGCATCCAGCCCTTAGCAAAAAACCTCTCTTCAGAAAAGAAAGAAAGAAAAGAAAGAAAGAAAGAAAGAAAGAAAGAAAGAAAGAAAGAAAGAAAGAAAGAAAGAAAGAGAGAGAGAGAGAGAGGAAAGAAGGAAGGAAGGAAGGAAGGAAGGAAGGAAGGAAGGAAGGAAGGAAGGAAGAAAGAAAGAAAGAAAGAAAGAAAGAAAGAAAGAAAGAAAGAAAGAAAGAGAGAGAAGTTGCTACTGATGCATTCTAGGTCTGACTTCAAGCTCCCAGGCAGAGGCATGGCCATAAACTCCTGTTCAGTAATTTTGGGGCTCTCCACACACAGGCATCACCAGCGTTGGAACAGGGGCTCTGAACCTCTGGCTTGGTTTAACATTGTGGGTCTGACGCTGGCATAGTGGTGTCCCAACCAGAGGGTTAGTGGGAGCCGCTTCCAGGCAGAACATGCTTGGGGCAGGCACCCATGACACAGCTAGAAGCTCCGCTCTGACCCTGCCCTGCCTGCCTGCTTCAGTCCTGTGCACCCCCTGCTCCCTAGTGCAGGGCTTCCCTGGGTGCTGGGACCTGTATCCTCAGGGAGCTATGGCTAGGCTGGGTTCAAGAATTAGGAGAGGGTTGGGAACCAGCAGTTAGCGTAATGGCTATGTCGCTGGACTCCCACGTAGTCGACTGCGGCTCGCGTCCCGGACCCGGTGGCTTAAACTCACGCCGGGAGCGTGTGCGTGCGTGCCCAAGATCCCGAGAGGAGAATGGAGGAGAAAGGATTGCGGCGTGGCCATCCCCCCTGGGGGGTGATTCCTCACTTTCTGTCTCTATGTCTCTGTCTGTCTGTCTGGCGAGCGCACGCGCCCTATAGCAAAAATCTCTCCAAAAAAAAAAAAAAAAAATTAGGAGAGGGTCCTGGTGGGATTGATAAGGGGCGATGGCCCCCAGCTTTCCTTTTGTGCCATGAGTGTTCCCTTCTGACCCCTTTTTAACCACATCTTGCACAAGATGGTAAGGGGGAGGGAGCCCTTGTCCCCTTGGCCATCCTGGGTCCCTGGACCTATATATTTTTTGTTTGTTTTAATTTGCCAGAGGGAACATGTACTGTCTGGAAAGAGACCGAGAGAGAAGAAGAGAGAGAAAGAGAGAGAGAAAGTACCCCTAGAAGGGGATGGCCACACCACAGTCCCTTCAGCTCCAGTCTCCTCTCAGGATTTTGGGCATACAATGACACGCGCCCAGCATGTTCTTCAAGCCGCTGGGTCCGGGACTTGAATTGCACAGAGGATCCAGCCATCTTAACCACACCACTGCCCAGTCCAATCCACTGACTCTTAAATGCTGCTCAGGACCAGCAGGTGGCGTAGTGGTTAAGGCGTTGGACATGACTGTGGTTCAAGTTCCAGACCAGGTGGCTTGAAACTCACACCAGAAGCATATGCATCCATGTCCAAAATTCTGAGAGGATATTGGAAGAGAAGGGATTACAGCATGGCCATTCCCCCTGGAGGTTGATTTCCAACTTTCTGTCTCTCTGTCTTTCTCTGTCTCTCTGGCTAGCACATGCACCCTATAGCAAAAATCTCTCTCTCAAAAAAAGAAGAGCTGCTCCCTGAGAGGGAACTAGCTGGGAGTTGCTGTCATCGGAGGAGACTGCCTGCCCACCAAGAGCCCCTGGATGTCTGGAGAAGCTGCACCATTGGGTTCGCTGTCGGGTTAGCAGGGTTCAGCATCCTGGCACAGACAGATGTGGTTCTGACTAGAGCACTGAGTCCCGAGGTCAGACGGGCTCGCCTGCTGACCAACAGCGCTGCTCACCGGGATGGAGCCCCAGGTTGCTGAGTACTCAGGCCTTTGTTCTAATTTCATAGTTTCTGCCTGGGGTTGTGCAATCCTGGACTTGCCAGGGCTCAAGTGTGGCACAAGTCATCAGGCTGATGAATTCCTACTCTGGTGACGCCTTAATTGGAGGTGAGGCTGTCCTTTCATTAGCAAGATCACTCCCTCCTGTCTAAACTGTCCCCTCAAAGCCCTGGAGGGGGAAGAGGGACTGACCTCACTGTGTGACCTCCGTTACTCTGGCCCTGGTGGCTTCTTCAGAGTCATCAAAGTCTCTGGCAAGCCCGTAGCATAACAATGACTACAGACCCTAGGGATGCTGGGATCAATTTCTGTTCTTTCCCAAACAAATGAATGTTCTGGCTTTTCCTCTCTGCAACTGCTTTTCTGTATAGAATGCACTTTATTTCAGCCACCTCTTTTTTTTTATATATAATTATTTTTTTGAAGAGGTTTTTGCTATAGGGCACGTGCACTCGCCAGACAGACAGAGATAGAGAGACAGAAAGCGAGAAATCACCCCCCCAGGGGGGATGGCCATGCCACAATCCCTTCTCCTTTGCACTCCTCTCAGGATCTTGGGCACACACGCATATGCGCCCAGAGTGAGTTTTAAGCCACCGGGTCCAGGACGCGAACCGTGGTCGACTACGTGGGAGTCCAGTGACATAGCCATTACGCTAACTGCTGGTCCCTATTTCAGCCACTGCTTACTACTCCCTGTGGGAGTGGAGAGTCGCTATTATTTCCATTTGACGGAAGGAAAACTGGACTTCGAGAGTTAAAGTCACTTTTTCAAGGTCACACAGCAAGCTAAACGGGAGAGGGGAGACCCAAATCCAGGTCTGTGTGCCTCCCAAGCCAGTGCCGTCTGTGGCCTGGGCTATTTCTTGACTACAAAGGCAGAGGCCTTCCATTGTTTTCCTTTGGGTAAAGAAGAGAGCTGGACTGTTTTTTTCAGGTGATTTTTTTTTAAAGTTTCTTTCTTTCTTCCATGAATGCGAGAGAGGTAGACACAGCACCCCAACGGGGTTGTGACACCGTGATCCACCCCCCAGCTGCAGCCAGCCCCAGATCACGGGTATGCACATGCCTGGCACATTCAGTTTGGTCTCTGGATGCAAACCCAGAACCCTCCCAGGTGGGTCAGCCTTGCAGAGTGTGGTGTTTTCCTGTTACGTCACTGTCTGGCCCGTTTTCAGATGTTCTTTCTCATTCTTCTCCTGAACCTCTCAACTCACGGGCCCATATGCCCCCATCTTTGTATTCTGCTGACTTCTTGGAAGGCCGTGCATGAGTCTGGGCTGCATGCCAACAGGGATTGTGGCCAGCTGAGAGTGTGACTGAGTGGTCGTGCTGGTGTGACCTCCCAGGGGCAGGTATAGACTCTGCAGCTCCCAGGATCGCCCTGGGTGGCTCCATTAACACTGAGGAAGAGGTTGGAGGGTTCCTTGACAGACATGGCCTCTGGAGGGGAATGGATTTGCGTTCGAGTTCTACTGACTCAGAACTGCACCATGACCTTTTGGGCTCTGGGCACTTTTGTTTCTGTGAACCCCTTCCTCTGAGGGAGAGAAAAGTATTCTGGGGCCAGCAGATGGCGTGGTGGTTAAGGCTTTGGACTCCCACATAGCTAGTCATGGTTCAAGTTCCAGACCTGGTGGCTTGCTTTCTTACTCTCCCTCTTTCACTCTGTCTCTTTCTCTTTGGTAATCAAATTAAAATAATTTAAAAAATAGTAACTAAATTAAATAGATAATTCTTTAAAAAAAAGAGAGAGAATGTATCTTAAAAAGGCGTTTTACTTCTATATCGGTACACAAGTGTACATCTTAATGTTATGTATGGAAACTTTTTCTTTACCCTAAAACTTTATTCTTCCCCCTTCTTTTCTCTTAAGTGTTTATTTCATTCATTTCTTCTGTAAGAGAGAGAGAGACAGAGAGAGATAGAGAGACAGGTCCCCCTGACAGGATCTCTACACTGAGATCCAACCCCTGCCCCAGGTGGTATGTCCTCAGGGAGGAGCTGGGATGTAAACCCAGGACCCTCCCCATGGTCCAGATGGGCTACCAGTGTACCACTGCCTGCTCACCCCAGTTTTGATTTTAAGTGAAACCGAGACATTCTCGAGGCCCCCACAAGTATTATGGGCCCTAGGCACTGCCTAGTCTACCTACTGGACAAGCTGGCTTTGTGCTTGGGTCTGTAGGGACCTCGAACATGTTGAGATATTTCTGAGCCTCAGTTTGCTCACCTGTAATATGGGAATAGCGATGGTGTCGGCTTTAATCCATATCAAGTGGCTGGCATAGAGCTACCTCCATGACTCCTAGTAACTAGTTAGTCCTCAATCAGCGATGCTGTCAGCCTTGCCCTCTGCTGGAGACGGAGGGACCTGTGGGCAGAGGGTTGTCCTCACCGTGGAGAGGGGCCGAGTAGGTAGCGGGCTGCTTCTCAGGCTCTTACTGAAAGGCCACGATGGGCCAGGGTTTGCGCGGTCAGCCCTGCCTCCCACTCCCATTACAGAGCATGGGGCGTGGAAGGTCACAGGACTGCACTCTGTCCCTGCCTGCAGACACGCCAAGCTGTCAGGGCAGAGCTGGGGTGAGAACCGGCTCAGACCCCAGCCCTGTGCCTTGGGCCTCACTGGCTGTCACACTCGGGCAGATCATCACAGGCAGATCCTCTTGGTCAAGATGTCAATGAGACTCTGCTGCAAGCTGCTCGCCATCCACGTGGCCTCCTGACCTTCTCCCCACGTACTCCATTTCCTCATGGCCACGTTGGCAGGGGGACCGCCACGTGCAGTGCCCAGCACTGTTGTTGTTTTGAATTTGGTATAGAGCACATGTGCTTACCAGAGAGAGATGGAGAGACACAGAGAGAGATAGTGAACAAGCCCCTCCGCCCCTGCAGGGGACAGCCATGTGGCAGTCTCTACTCCATTTCTCCCTCCCTTCAGGATTTTGGGTATACACGCTCATGCGCCTGGAGTGTTCAAGCCGCTAGATCTGCCATGTGGGATCCAGCCACCTCAACCATCAAGGCCACCCACTGGCCCCAGGCCTGGGCTTTAAAGATGGCTTGGCCCTGGGCCATGTCCTGGCTCTACCACTGACTCGTTGGGCAGGTTGTTTCACGCTGGCTTCCTCCCCTGGGAAAGAGCCACAATCACACAGGCAGTCACAGTGGTGACACCAAGTGACGCGGAGAAAGCACTTGCATGGTGACAGCACACGCAGGGGTTCCACTGTGGGGCTGAAGGCAATGAGGAGGAGGAGACAGAGCTGCCACTCTTTCCTTCTCCCTCTGGAGGCTGGCCGAGGAAGAGCCCCTCAGGCGCCATGGCAGAGTGGCAGGTTCCCACTGCCTCCCGGAGGTGTGGCTTTGAGCAGATACTTCACCTTCCATGCCTCGGTTTCTTCACCTGAAAAATGAGAAAAATAGAATTTGCCTCAAGGGGTTGTTGGGAGCGATCAGTATGTTAGCACAACTGAAATGCCTCTTTGGCGCCTGGCATGTGGCAAGTGCTCAGTAGACATCAGGTAATTTTTTTTTTCTTTGAGACATGCCACAGCTGGAAAAATGGCTTTAGTCTTTAGGATCGAACCTTCTAGAACTTACACGGGGTTCCAGAAATGGAAGTTCCCAGTCCCTTCCTCTCCAAGGTCTAAGAGACATTGTCTGCTTCTGGAAGGTCTGTAGCTCAGCGAGCACGGGGAGTTTGTTTATCTATTTATTTATTGCGTGAGTGAGAGACAGCATCCCCATTCACGACCCACCTGCAGACTCAGCCAGCCCTGGATGTGGGCACATGAGTGCTCAGCATGCCCCAGGAGGTCTCCGGACAAGAACCTGGCACCTTCACATGTTTTCAGCCTTGCAGTGTCGCGTTTACCGCTGCACCACATCCGGCCCCACTTGGGGGATTTCTGGCCACCCATGGCCTGGAGATGGCCAAGCCCATGCCAATGACTCCTCGACTTTAGAAAACACCTGCTCCCAGGAGACTGGTCCTAAGGTGACGCATCACGTCACATAGATAGCATGCAGCCCTGCAGTGAATTTAAGCTCTGGGAGCTCCAAGGACAGGGAATAGGAAGGGGAAGGAAAACAGGTGTTGGCGTCTCTTCTGTGCCAGGCTGGGCACTCCTTGGCTTGGCTCCGGGTTTGCGGAAACTGCCCTGCGTGAAGCTCTGTCAGGTGAACGGGCTGCAGGTGGTCAGTCTGGGCCCTTGGCTGTCTGACCTCGGCTTTTGCCATGTCTTCACGGCGGGCAGTGCCTCAGTCTTCGCGCCAGCTGGACTCTGAGATGTGGTCTCTGGCCATGGCCCAAGGAAAGCTCCTGGCACCCAAGGGCACCAAAGTCCGACCTGAGCCCGTTGGCACCAGACTCCCACCAGCCACAGGCTGCTCACAGCTCTGTTTCCTGTTAGCCTTTCCCATCAGTGTGGAGTGGACCCCGAATGGACACAGTGGGGGGCCATGCTTTCTGCACGATGCTTCCCCGAAGTGACTTGCATTAACTCGAGTCCCTCTTGGCAGCTGGCATAAAATATTAATGCCTCACTGAGCGTGTGAGCTCTGGAGCCTGCCCAGGGCAGGGTCTGGTTTCAGCCCTGAGGCCGCAGCTGTGGCAGGGGCTGTGGCAGCCCCCCAGAGCCCCAGCGCCTCTGGGCCTCAGTGCTGAGAGGGGGCAGGCCCAGTGCAGCACTTCCACTCACCAGCAAGTTCTGAGACTCTGAGGTCAAAGAGCATGTCGTCTGTAAGAGGTAAGTCCCTCTGGCAGGCTGAGTGGGATCGGAATCGAACTGAGCTTGGCTGGGTGTCTGTGACAGGGAACAAACCGGTTGCTTCCTGGAGAGTGACCGAATCGTCACTAAGGGGTGATCCGATACAGTTTTCCTACACGAATCCTGTTTCCCTCTACCACGACATCTTAATGCCGAGTCTGTGAGCCTCCCTCCGGAAACTGAATGTGAAATAATTGCATAGATTTTTTTCTGGAGAGAGGACTCTTATTTCTCATTAGATTCTCAAAGGGGTGAGAATCCTAACATTTAAAATTACAATGTAACAGTATCACATCTAGGAGTACTTGCCACTGAGAGCAAAGAGGCAAGGACAGGGATGTTCTTAGAAATATTGCGGTTGCAAAAGCCTAGAAATAACTTAATTATCCATCCACAGGGGACCGATTAAATCAGCTGGGTACATTTGCTCTTGGAAAGAAGAGCAGCCGTAGGGAGGAGGTCTGTGTGCGTAGCACGTGAACTGTGCTAAGACCGGTGGGAGAATGGGACACTTTTTAGTGTGCGCTCGTACATGGGGACAATTTCTCAGAAGGATCTGTGAGCCAGGGGTTGCAACGATCGTCTCTAAGGAAGGGAAGAGAGGACAGGGATTGAGGGCGAGGGGAAGACCTGTTTTTCCCCATGGTTTGTACTCTTTGGTTGTGTGTGAATTTCAAACAGGGCAGTGAGCTGACTTGGTTTTCCAAAGCGCCTTAGCAGATAGACGCCTGTGAGCAGCAGAACTGAGGCCGATCAGGGGTGGCTAATTTGGGTGGGCAGCTGCCACTCCTCTAAATTAGGAAGGCAGCATAGGTCAAGGCCTGACTCACAGCTGGCCCCGCAGCGGCCGCGGGAGTTAAGTGGAGTGGCGTCCTCCTCGCCAGTGTTTAACAGCCCGCCTGGAGCAAGCTCGTATCCGCGTTATAATCACATGTATCGAGGCTTTCATGAATGGAGCTCAAAGCTCGCGTAAAGCCCATTTTCCCTCCTCAGAGTCCTCTGGGGCTGGAGGGAAGCCAGACTTTTGCTCTGGCACGGACGCCTGGCGTTTGTGTGTGTGTGGTCTGGGGGGGTGCAAACAGGAGGGGCTGGAGGGAGACTCACCAGGACTGATGGTGGTACCTCTCCACTGCCTCACGCAGGTGCGCGGCTCGCCCCTCGTCAGGTCACAGGAGGGAAGTCCCCCAGGAGGTCATCCGTGGGCCCGAGCAGCCCAGCACTGCCCACAAGCTGGGCTGGGGTGAGTTGTGCCGTCGGCCACATTCCTGGCCACAAAGTGCGCTGTTCCTAGGTTCAGAGCCAGCTTGCTGACTCTGTCCATCCTCCCGGTGCTTCCAGCCCAGATGCAGGTTAACTATTCGCCTGAGGCAGGGCCCCGGTCAGTCCAGAGGTGCCAGAGGGGTGGGGCTGTCTTCTTTCCCACAGGGCCTCAGCCGTGACCCAGGCAGGGGCTACTCCTGAGCTTTGAGAGCTGTTCTCTGCAACAAAAGCCTGATTTTGCCGGGAAGGCATTGAACTGAGACCTCCAGTTTGCCCCCAGCTTATTCGCTGCAGCCCTGCTCTGAAAGAAAGGCAACCACCATGGCGGGGGGCCTTGCCAAACCAATGGAGGCTCGTGTGCCCACCATATGCACCCGCAAGGCTCATCTGCCATCCTGGTTTGCACAGGACTGAGACATTTTCCGGGATGTAGAGTTCCTTTTGCTTCTCTTCCCCTTCCTCCTCCTCCCTCCTTTCTTTTCTTCCTCCTTCGCTCTCTCTCTCCTTCCCTCCCTCCCTCCTTCGCTCCCTTCCTCTCCCCTTTTCTTCCTCTTCCCCTCCTCCTCCTGTCAGAGGGCATATGCATTTGCCAGAGAGGGAGAGAGAGACAGAGACAGAGAGAGAAGCACCCCCAGTGGGGTATGGGCACGCCACAATCCTTCATTTCTTCTTCCCATCAGGAGTTTGGGTATGCATGGACATGTGTCTGGTGTTTTTTCTTTTTCTTTTCTTTTTTTTTTTTGAGAGAGGTTTTTCGCTATAGGGCGCGTGCGCTCGCCAGACAGACAGACAGACAGAGAGAGACATAGAGACAGAAAGCGAGAAATCACCCCCCAGGGGGGATGGCCACGCCGCAATCCCTTCTCCTCCATTCTCCTCTCGGGATCTTGGGCACGCACGCACACGCGCCCGGCGTGAGTTGTAAGTCACTGGGTCCGAGACGCGAACCGCGGTCGACTATGTGGGAGTCCAGCGACATAGCCATTACGCTAACTGCTGGTTCCCATGTCTGGTGTTTTTTTCAAGCCTCTGGGGCTGGGATTCAAACCGTAGGCTTCCATGTGGGATCCAGGTCCTTATCCACAGCACTTAACCACTGCACTATGGGACTGACCCTTCTTTTCTTTTTAATTTTTAACTGACTCATAATAATTGTACATATTTATGAGTTACAGTGTGATATTTTGGTATATGTGTACAATGTGTAATGACCAAATCAGGGTAATTAGCACATGTCGCTTCAAACATTCATCGTTATTTTATGTTCGGAATATTTAAAATCCTCTCTTCTAGCTATTTTGAAATACATTATTACCTATAGTTACCCTATTGTGCATAGAACACTAGATAGAACTTTTTTTGAAAGTTCATTATTTTCTTGGAGCCAGCAGGTGGCATGGTTGTTAAGGCACTGGACTTCCACGTGGCTACCTATGGTTTGAGTCCCAGACCCAGCAGCTTGAAAATCATGCCAGGTACATGTGTGTGCCTGCCCAAAATCATGAGAGGAGATTAGAGGAGAAGGGACTATAGTGTGGCTGTCCCCTTGGGGAGGTGATTTCTCACTTTCTTTGTCTCTCTTTTTTGTAAACGCACTTGCCCTATGGCAAAAACAAAAACAAAAGAAAAAAATAGAAAAGTTTATTCTTTTATTTTTAATTTGCTAAAGGGCATGGACACGTGTGATCTCTGGAGAGAGACAGAGAGAGAGGAAAGTGAGAAAGCACCTCTTATTGGGAATAGTCTTGCTGCAATCCCTTCTCCTCCATTTCTCCCTCTCTTAGGAATTTTGGGCGTGTGTGAAAACATGTCTAGCATGTTTTTCAGGCTGCTGGGTCTGGGACTTGAACTGCACAGTCAGGCATGAGGAATACAGCCACCTTAACCACCTTACTCTCCCCACCTAGACTGTCCATTCATGAGCAGACACTGTCTATTCTTTTTCTACTCTTTCTCCTCTTCTCCCTCTCCCTCTTCCTCCTTCTGTCTTTCACAATTATAGACTTTACTGAAAAGTTACAAATATAGTGTAAAGAATTCCTAATACTCCCCCCAGACTCCGCAAGTATAACATTTTGCTACATTTGCTGATCCCTTTCTCTCTCTCCATCTGAACTGTTTGAGACTAAGTGGCAAGCCCAGCCACAATGATGCACTCTGCAAAGACATGGCTACTGGGAGGCTGAGGCCACATGAGAGGACTGGGTTCAATTCCCAGCCCAGACGAAATAGGCCAGGGATGGTGATGTGAGCCTGTAGTTCTAGGTAACTAGGGAAGCTGGGGCAGGAGGTTTGTGACATGTCAAGACCCTGTCAAAAATACCTTTCATTAAAAAAGTGAGAGAGAGGCTGGCAGGTAGCATGGTGGTGAAGGCACTAGACTCCTACATGGCAGACCATAGTTCGAGTCCCAGACTTGGCGGTTTGCTTTCTCACTTTTCTTCTCCCTCTCTGTCTCTCTCTGGTGTGCATGAGTGCCCTATAGCAAATTTTTAAAAACTAATAAATATGGGCCCAGCAGGTGGTATGCTGGACTTCCACATGGCCAACCATGGTTTCAATTTTGGACCTGGAAGTTTGCTTTCTCACTTTCTTTCCCTATCTACCTCTTTCTGGTGAGTGCATGTGCCTGATAGCAAGTTAATAATAATAATGAATAAAATACAATTTATTAATAAATAACAAATAAAATAATAAAAAGTTATTTTAAAAAAGTAAAATAAAATGCTTCTTAAAAATAATAAAAAATAGGGGACCAGCAGTTGGCATAATGGCTATGTTGCTGGACTCCCATGTAGTCAACCATAGTTTGAATCCCGGACCCAGTGGCTTAAACTCATGCTGGGCGCGTGTATGTGAGCGCCCAAGATCCTGAGAGGAAATGGAGGAGAAGGGATTGCGGCGTGGCCATCCCCCCAGGGGGTGATTTCTCGCTTTCTGTCTCTCTCTCTGGCGAGCACATTCGCCCGGTAGCAAAAAGACCTCTCCAATAATAATAATAATAATAATAATAATAATAATAACAATAGAGATCAGCAGATGGAGTAACTCCCACGTGTGATGCCTGTCTAAGATCCCAAGAGGAGACTGGAGAAGGGATTGTGGTGTGGCCATCCCCGGGACAGGCGGGGGTTGATTTCTCACTTTCTGTCTCTGCCTTGCTGCCTCTCCAGAAAGTGCACGTGCCCTATAGCAAAAATCTCTCTCTAAAAAAAATTTCAATTAATTAAAATAATGAATAAAACTAAAAATTAAAAAAATAAGTAAAATTAAATAAATAAATTATTCTTAAAAAAAGAGTAAGTGGTATAGTTCCTCTTTACTCTTAAAAACTTTGCATCTATTTCCTAATAATAAGCTTTCTTCTGTAATTCATAAACGATGATCACAATCGGGAAACTAAACGACACTACTATCAACTCTGCAGACTAGGCCAAGTTGTGCAACTTGTCCCAAAACTGTTCTTCATAGCGAAGCGCATGGAGGCTCAGGTGCTGTGGTGTGTCGTCATGTCTCTTTACTCTCTGTCCGTCTGGAGTAATCCCTGGATTTCTCTCGGTTTTTCAAGACATTAACATTTTGAAGTGGACAGACCAGCAGTTTTGTAGAGTGAAGAACCCTCCGGCAGTGCCTGGCACGTAACTGGCCCCCCGAATGCTCCTGAGTACTGAGCACCTACTGTGTTCCGGGCTCCCCAGTGCGTGGTCTCCCACCCAAGCCTAACAGGCCCGAGCCCGCTTAGTGTCCGAGATCGCATCTCATTCATCCCGTCAACGACTCTCGGAAGGCCAAGTGATGTCCTTGTCCCCACTTACCTTGCACAGAAGAAAACAGGCTCAGGGAGGTTTGGGGCTTGCCTGAGGTTGCTCAGACAGGGAAAGATGGCTGAGGATTTGAACCTCAGAGCCGTTTCCTTAACCACCGGATCATGGTGTCTGGAGGAATGTTCTTGGTGTTTTTCATGCAGGTGCTGTTTCCTTTAACTTTGGGACTCGAGGTCAGCCAGTTGTTGTCCAGGTCCCCAGGAATCCCTTCCTGCCGACTGCCCCCTCCTGCCATGTACTTGCTGTGATAAGAGGCGACCTTTGTACTTTCCCCAGACCTACCAGAAACCAGGGAACAATCGGCCTTCAGTACTTGGGAGAGATTGCCAGAGGATTACAGGGCAAAAGTTCACCTTCAAGTCTAAAAACCCCTGCCTGCTAATCTGAATCCCTTTTTCAGCCTGGGGCTGGACATGGACTAAGGAACTCTTCCCTGGTCTGGTCTCTTTGGCAGTCTCTTCCGGCTTCTCTTTCTCCTTCCTGCTGCTACCCAAAACTGCAGCCAGAGGCAGAACATCTCACAGGGTCTGGTCACCCTCTTCCGGGAAGTCCTCCTGGCTGAAGGCTCAGCCATCCCCTTCCCAGTATTTCCCAGCAGCTTCTATTCTTTTCTTGTTTGTTTGTTTTTGGAGAGGTTTTTGCTATAGGGCGCGTGCGCTCACCAGAAAGACAGAGAGAGACAGAAAGATGGAAAGCGAGAAATCACCCCCTAGGGGGATGGCCACACCGCAATCCCTTCTCCTCCATTCTCCTCCTGGGATCTTGGGCACACATGCACACGCGCCCAGTGAGTTTAAGCCACCAGGTCCAGGACTTGAACAGTGGTTGACTACATGGGAGTCCAGCGACATAGCCATTACGCCAACTGTTGGTCCCAGCAGCTACTATTCTGACCTCACTCTCCTGAGCTACTCTTGCCCCTGTATCCAACTGCCAGCCCAGTCTTTCCCTGGTCCTTGAGTTATCCGTCTGTGACCCCGTATTCCCTATTGAATTCATTCATTTCTTCTGCTGAGGCCTTGCTGTGTGTGAGGCTGTGGGGGAAGGAGGGAACAAGATGAAATCCTTGCCTTCAAGGGGAACGGCAAGCAGTAGACCGGGCAAGTGGGTTGTGGAATGGCATACCGCCACTGAGGAAAAAAACCGGACATTGCTCATCTTAAAGAATAAATAAATAAACAGGGTAATTGCAGGTTGCGGTCAGTGATGTGAAAGAAATAAAATGGGGAGAAGATGAGAATAACTGGGGGGCTGGCTCAGGGGCATGCAGTAACGGGCTGCCCAGGTGATGCTGGGCCCATGTGGAAGATGGTGGGTTTGGTTCCATGGTCGATCTTCACACACGTGCACACCCGTGATGCTGGTTGGCTGGGAGGGTCGGGGTGGGGACCATGGCATGCGGCCCTGCAGAGGGTGCTTGTCTTTCTGTGTGTTTCTGTCTGTCTCACTCTCGTGAAAGAAAAAAATGAACTTAAAGAGAGAGAGAATAATAGTATAATAATAGAGTTGGGTGGTCCCTACCTCTAGGCTGTTCTGAGGAAGGACGATGACCTGAGATATCTCCACAAATGAGAGTGTGCACAGAGTTAGGGAGATGACATTCCAAGCAGAGAACAGCAAGTGCAGAGGCCTGGTGACAGGTTTGACATGGAACAAGAAGGAAGTCTGGGGCCTGGAACTGACCTGGGCTTCAGAGGTCAGTGGGCCAGCTCTGGAGGGTCTGGCTGAGCACAGAGGAGCTCAGATTCTACTGGAAGCCACTGGGGTTTTCAAGGTCAGGAGGTGAAGTCTCCTTTATAGGTTAAACTTCCCTCACTGTCATTTGATAGTGTCCAGACGGGAGGTTCCCCAGAGTCCCTCCTCCTGCCTATGCCAAGTCATGTGTCCCCTACCCTCGTTTGCCCTGAATGGCTCTGAAGCACGCCGAATCCCCCCAGTCTTCTGATTCTCGGTCCTCTCCTCCTCCCCCTGCCTCATCCCATCCTTTACTACTCTCCAAGGTGCCTCTACCCCAGTAGCCATTCTTGCAGCTTCTGGCCCTTGATAAATGCCCTTCTTGAAAAGACGGAAACTCTGGGAGCTGGGAGCGACAGAGGCCCGGCGCCCATCACTTCTGCTGCCGTCTCCCCAGGCTCCGCTGCTCAGCTTGGGCTGGGAGGGCCTCGTGGATTCCTGACCCAGATTTTTCCACTTTGTAGAAAAGGCTGTTCAAAGAGCTGGCCTCGCTCCTGGGGAGAACAGACAGGGAGCGAGGGCTGATTCCCAAGGAAGGGAATGTAAACTGCAGTGCTTTTTTTTTTTTTCCTTTTCTTTAAGACAGATTTTTGCTATAGGGCATGTGTGCTTGCCAGAGAGACAGAAAGCAGGAAATCACCCCTTGTAGGAATGGCCACGCCGCAATCGCTTCTCTGCCATTCTCCTCTTGGGATCTTGGGCACACATGCACGTACCAGGTGTGAGTTTCAAACTGCCAGGTCCAAGACTCGAACCGTGGTTGGCTATGTGGAAGTCCAGCGATGCTGTAGTACCTCTTATGAGCTGGCCAGGTGCCGCTGAAGTGGGTGTTCTCAGTACACACGACAACGTCATCTATCACACAGCATGAAGAGCCTGCACTGGCTTAGTAGAGGCTTCGAACCTACTACCCGTTAGAGCCTCATTTGGAGCTGACAGCGTGGAGCATCCTGGGCCTGGGGTCGAAAGGCCTCTGCAGCTATGCAACCTTGGCCGAGTTAGTGAGCAGAGCTTCTGTTTCCTTTGTATGCTGTAAACTGGGTCCTTAAAGGTTGTGTCGGCAAAAAGAAAACACGATGATGAGCAGGAGTTTTGTGAATGCTGAACTGCCAGGTTCCTGTGAGGAGAGGGTGGTGATGAGGACGATGGATGGGACAGTAGAGCGTGGCTTCTAGAATCAGAGGGGCAGGGTTCTAATCCTGGCTGTGTCGGTTATCTGTAAGAGGGAGATAAGAGTAAATGAGGACAACAATGAGAGAATTTCAGGTGATGAACTGGGTGGACTAGACACCCCCAAAAATGCATGTCCTGGGGCTGGCAGGTGGCATGGTGGTTAAGGTGCTGGACTCCCACATTGGCAGACCGTGGCTTAAGTCCTGGGTCTGGTGGCTTACTCTCTCACTTTCCCCTTCTCATTCACTCTCTGTCTCTTTGGTCAAGTTAAAAAATAATAATAAATAATAATAACAAATAAAAGTAAATAAAGAATAATAATTTTAAAAAGCATGTCCACCTGGAACCTCTGAATATGATGTTCTTTAAAAACAGGGTCACTGTGAGCCAGCAGCTGGGTAAGGTGCTGGGTCCCACATAGCCAACTGCGTAGTTTGAGTCCCAGACATGGCTACATGAAAACCACACTAGGCGCATGTGCGTACATGCCCAAAATCCCAAGAAGAGAATGGAGAAGAAGGGGTTGCGATGTGGCCATCCTCCTCTGGAGGAGGGGGTGATGTATCACTTTCCCTCTCTCTTTTCTCTGTGTCTCCCTGGTGAGTGCACATGCTCTATAACAAAACAAACAAGCACATCACACACACACACACACACACACACACACACAAAGAAAGAGAAAGAAAAGAAAACCAAAAATAAAATAAAATAATGCCATTGCAATGTCAATGTCATGAGGTCCTATTGGATTAGAGAGAGCCCTAAAGCCAATATGATGGGTGTCCTTCCAAGAAGGGGAAATTTGGACACAGAGACAGATACACAGAGAGGAGAGCGCATGAAGATGCAGACAGACGGGAGAATACTTTTCTGTTTCCGCCGCCTGGTTTGAGGCCGCTTGTTACAACAGCCTGAGGAAATGCATACGCTTGATGACCCAGAAGTACTCAAGGCTCTGGTCCCTCGAGCAAGCGAGGTGCTGTGTATCAGGCCTAGCCGTTACTGTCATTGTCATCATTCTGATCAATCGCATTATCTTGTTATGGCCCAAGGGAGATTGTGATGGCTACAGAGTAGTTTTGAGGAAAGGCCTTCAGGCTCCCTGGCCCCATCTTACTGGGGGTGAGGTGGGGTGGCTACTCCAGGTCATGGTCTCCGGTAAGCCTTTGCCTGGAGCAGGTGACTGCCCTTGGGGATGGTGGCTGGCTTCCATGCATCCCCAAGGTCTGGGGTTCCTCCATGAGCCATTGTTGTGGGGCGAGGTGGTGGCTGTCCTGTGCTGTGGCCTCCCGTGAGGCTGCCTGGTGTGGCAACATCCCAGGCCTGGTTTCTGGAGCTCACTTTAACAGATGCCTCATAAACCTGTCTGGCAACAACATTCCTCCGACACTGAGCAGCCTGAGCAGCCGGCTGTCACTCCACAGCCTGTTGTGGTTTTGTAACGCTCTGACGAGGAATGTCAGCTGCTACCCTCCAAGGCCGTGACTCACTTCAGATTCTGAGCCCAGCTGCCCCTGTGGCGGCCAGAACCCTCACCTCTCTGTCCAGCTTCTGCTTAGTGTCCAAGGCAGGTCTTCCGAGGTTTTCCCCAAAAGGAAGAGAGGGAGAGACAGACCCCTGCACCCTAAAGACATTCGAAGACAGGTCTGACTCCATATGTCACGGCTCTGGGTGTGGGGCAAGCAGTGTCATGGTCTGGGTTGGAAAGAGGTCTCTCCATTTGGGTGGTGGAAAGAAAGGGCCACGAATACCTGCTTCTGGCACTTGCCTTGGATTGGCCACTTCATCTCTTCAGGCCCCGGTTTTCTCTCCTGTGAACGGGGATATTAGAAGGGCTTGAGCAGCTCCCCTCCCTCTCGCCAGCATCGCCGGGCTCACTCTTCAACTGCAGACAGTGGGTCAAATGGCACAGATCCGCTAGTGAGAGAGTTTGGCTCAATTGCATCCTATCCTGTCAATACTTGTCTTATTTTAATGGCCAGAAGACACGTGTGCTTTGAGAGACAGCGAGACAGAGAGGGAAGGAGAAGGAAAAAGCAACCTTCTCCCCGATGGGGCATGGTCACACCTCAATCTCTGCTCCTCCATTTCTCCGTCCTGTCAAGATACAGGGCACACATGTACATGCACCTGGCATGTTTTTCAGGCTGCCGGGGCCCCAGCTGCAATGGTGAGATGAACTATATGAGATCCAGCTCCTTTAACCAAGTTAGTCCATCCGGCTGGCCCCAGGTACCTGTTTACGGCCATTAAGTATCACCAGAACCGAGGGGGCCTTGGGGGCATGGGGAGGGGCAGAACTCCTGAAGACTCTCATCCCAGCTACAGTTCAAGGCTGTAAGAGCCTGTCCGTAGATGGATGGGGAGCTCCCGGGCTGCCTCAGCGCAGGGCACAGACGTAACCCAGATGCCGAGCGCTGTGTGTATGCCGCAGCGGGGAAGGGCATGGACAGAGTCTGGGTGTTTGGGGCATTTGTGATGAATCAGAACTTGGTGACGTCATGAATCCAGGCATTTTTACTGCGAGACAAGTCATGGCTGGGCGGCATTGAGGAAACAGACGGATGTTTTCGCCCCTTCGCCCAGGCCCTGGGTGGAGTGTTTCATGGGAATGCTCCCCTCCCTTTCATGTTGGAGCCTATGTTGGGGTGCGTGGGCACCCCCCAGATTCCTTGGTGAGGGCAGCTCAGGTGGTCAGTGCCGGCCTGGGAGGGGATTTCGGTAAGAGTCAGGCCTGGTGTTGACATGGTCCCAGCTCAGCCAGGTTGGGAGGTGATGGGCAGAGACATTGCAAGCAGTCCCGGAGGGTTCTGGGAAATGTTTGGAGGGGGATCCTCCAAACTCTGGGGTGTCTCAGAGCTTGGAGCAGAAATGAGAGGCAATCTGTACCTGTGGCCTTGAGCTGGCGAACTAGCTCTGAAGCTACACTGGTTACAAATGTGCACAAGTTCTGCCTCCACTCATCTCCCAGGTCCTACCAAGCTTGTCACATTTGCCAGTTGGCCTGTTTGTGGTGGAGCCCTGCGCTTTGCAGGACTGGTTTCATCAGAGTCTGTGTGGGTAGAGACTGGGATGAGAGGAGAGGTGAAAGCAGGCCATCCCAGGTCCCCAGCCACAGTTGTCTGCCAGCATCGGGCCCCAGCCAGGGCAGGGCTAGGCCTGGGCGTTCTGGAGCCTGTGCAGGACTCTGCTTCTGGAACTCCTTCCTACCCAAGTCCCCTCCCGTTTCCATTCATACTTGAATTTGACAGAGCCCGAGTGTCTGCTGTATGCCAGGTTTCGTGGCAGACAGAGCAGCGATGGTGATAACGCGGTGGTCTGAACAGTGGTAGTTTCTTCGTCTGTAACATGGGATGATAATAACAGTACCTATCTCACAGGTGCACTAAGGATGAAATAGGTCATGCATGGGGGGGCAGCAGGTGGCATGGTGGTTAAGGCCTTAGATTCCCACCTGACCAGTGATTCGAGTCTCGGACCCAGTGGCTTGAAAATTATGCTGGGCATATGTGAGTGCATGCCCCAAATCCTGAGAGGAGAGTGGAGGAGAAGGGATAGAGGGGTGACTACCTCCCCTGGAGGGTGATTTCTCACTTTCCTTCTCGCTGTCTCTCTCCAGTGAGTGTACATGTCCTATGGCAGAAACCTAAAAACAAAACAAAACAAAACAGCATTCACATAAAGTACTTAGCACAGCATACCTGGCCTATGGTAAGTGCATACTCAATATTCATTTATGAGGAGCCTGAGATTCAAAGACTTAAAAGCCTTACTCAAAATCACATGGCAGGGAGTCTGAATCAGGGACTTCCGGTCCAATGGGGGAGACTGACAAGTCTTCTGCAGCTGCCAATTCAGTGCTAGGTGAGCTGAGGGAAGGGTAAATGGCTTTTGGGGTCCTGTCTGGGCAGTCTCCAGAAGGCTTCATGGAAGAGGTGACCCTTTCATTAGGCCTCACAGGTGAATTGGCCATTATCGTGGAGGGAACTGACTGTAAATGCAAACAAAGATGGGGAGGCAGGATGGTAGGGTCATGGACCAGAAATGGGGTGCCTTATTGCAGAGGAGGTCAATAGGAGAAAAAGCTAGGCAAGGTGGGTACAGACAGAGAACAAAGAGCCTGAATGCATGCTGGGGAGTGCCCCATGGTGATTGCTCCCTGGAGAGGCAGTATGGTGCAGTGGTTCGAGATCTGGACTGGAACCTGCCTGCCTGGGGTCAGGTCTGCAGCGGGGGGCCAGTAAAAGCATGTGCCCCTCATAGCAGGAGGAACTGGGCAGGGGTGTCTGCAAAGCCCTCCACCTCACCAGCCTGCTTGCCTGGCACCGCGTGGGTCTTAGCCTGGGAAAGTATTTGCTCCAGCACGGAGTGAAATCCTCACTGCGGCCATGCAGACACTTTGCACTCACTCAGTTCCACCCTGGGGCCAGGATTCTCAGTGGGCAGTGGAGTCTCCAAGGGTAGCTCCCTTTGTTCACTTAGGACGGAGCCATGCAGTGCCATTTGCACTAGGAAGTGGCATGAAGAGGACATGCCTGTATGGAGGGGAGGTTTGACTTGGCGAGGGTGGTGAGGGATTGTCTGATTTGGAGAGTTAGACTGGGAAGTCGTGCCTCCAAGACCCTCTGGGATTCTCCTCTTGCAACAGTAGCCCTAACAGCAGGCGTGGAGTGAGTGCCTGCTTCTTATCAGCTAATTTTGCCCTCATCAGAGGTCCCCTGCACCTGTGCACCTGGCTTGACTTCAAGTCTAGGCTGACGTTGCCTCTGGAAGCGCTGCATCCATCCACATCCCCTTCTACTGCCAGGCAGACATGCCAGGCCAGTCCTTAGCGCCCCCCCCTCCCCCGAGCAGCAGGCATGTCTTACGCTTTCTGGAGGGCTAAGATATCTCCAAGCAACTGAGAACACCCTTAGCCAGCCCTGGGTTTCCAGTCCTGGTGCTTTGTTTCTAGATCCTCCCATGTGAGCAATACTTCACCCAATTCTATTGGCAGGGTCTCTTCTGCTCTGGTTCCATTAGTTTTCATGCCACCACCCCCCCCACACACCCACCCAGATACATATACACCTGCTCTCTTTTTTTTGGGGGGGAGAGGTTTTTGCTATAGGGCGCGTGCGCTTGCCAGAAAGACAGACAGAGAGACAGAAAGCAAGAAATCACCCCCCAGAGGGGATGGCCACGCTGCAATCCCTTTTCCATTCTCCTCTCGTGATCTTGGGCATGCATACACATGCGCCTAGTATGAGTTTTAAGTCACTGGGTCTGGGACTCGAACCGTGGTCAACTACGTGGGAGTCCAGTGCATAGCCATTATGCCAACTGCTGGTCCCACCTGCTCTTTAATTCATGGCTCTTTCACCTCACAGGAGAGAGAGCACCCCACCACTCCCTGTCCCCTGTCATTGAGGTGCCTTCATACATCTCTCTTGGACTCTGGAGTGGAGATACTTGAAAGGGGATGGTTGGGGAGAGCTGAATGCTGAGGTCCCCACTCCGGGAAGGCAAATCCCAAAGGCAGATCTGATCTGACCTCTGTGGGTTTCCTTGTCTTCCTCCCTCCCTCTTTTCTCTCTTAAACAGCTTTATTTTATTTTTGTAAAATGTATTTCTTTATTTACTCCATGCTAGAGGGCGGGAAAGAGAGAAATGCCCCCACAGGGACACTAGATCCAGCCCTGGTCTCAGCTGGCTGGGATCACAGGCACGTGTGCCTGTGACGGGCCTGCTCAGGGAGGTCTCAGGATGCGAACCCAGGACCTTTGCCATGTGGGTGTGGTTGCATCACCACAGCACCACCTGGACCCTTAAACAGCTATATTGAGATAGACATAACATATCTTAAAATTCTTCCATTTATAGTGCATAGCTTCAATGGGTTTCAGTGTGTTTACAGAGTTGCACAACCATCACTATAATCTAATTTTAGAACATTTCATCGCCCTCTACAGCAGCCTGATGGCAGCATTCACCCCCTCCCCCTTACCTCCCAGACCTGACAATGGCTAATCTACTTCCTGTCTTTTGCATTCATTGGTGAAGCAACTGGAAATAGCAAAGCTAGAGCCCCAGGTCCTGAGATGAAATTAATACTCCCCAGATCAGGACAAGCAGAAGCTCAGAATCAGAGTCATCTTTCCAACTGGCCACTCTGTTTCTCATGGCTGTCCTGCTGGGATGATGACCCCCTGCCCCCTTCAGCTACCCAGAGAGGGACATGAGAAGAGAAGAAATCCCCCGAGGTCACACTGTAGGTCAAGGACACAGCTCGTGCCCTGCAGGGCCCACCTTTTTCAGCAATGCAAGCTACCTTCCCACAGTGGCCCCTCCACATCCATGGGCCTCCATCCGGCCGTTCTTATAATAGTACCTCTGTTTCCCCACTGTAAAACGAGAATAATCCCGTGGACTGGACGTGTGGTTGTGAGGATTAAATAAAACCAAAAGCAATCTTGTACGGAAAGCATTTAGCCCTGTGCTTGGTACATGCTTGTCCCTCTGCAGATGAGAGTCGAGTTGATTCAGAGTAAATCAAGGACCTGCACATTCTGGTTGTTTGGGGTGAGTGGAAGAGGGCAGATGAAAGCCACTGAAACTGCAGGGGTGCTAGTCACTTCTTCCCTGTCACCCGAAAGCTGGTGATGTGCTAGTGATGTCGCAGGGCGGGTGGAAGGTTGAGCCTGATGGGGATGACTAAGTCCCGAGAGCTGTGGGAGTCTGGTTAATCAGCAGCGTCAAAACTTCCCCTTGCTGTTTGCAAACAAGGGCCACCCCCAGAGGAGGAGGAGGCCCAGGGCTGGGGACAGAGGCTGAGGGTGTACAGAACCTGGGAGAGGTGATGTTGCCACTTAAGGGGAGTGGCAGCAGCAGGGCCAAAGAGGTTACAGGATGGTCTGTGGCTCTGGTTGTCTGAGCATGTGGCTTCCCTTACTTGGCTGTTGTCCCCCTCCTCCTCCCCCTAGGAGGGATCCTCTTTCCAGGAGTGACTGATGGACTCATTGCAAGAAGCCAGAATGAAGAGCCAGGATGGGGTAAGAGCACGGGTGTTAGTAATGTCACCTGAACATACTCATCCCTCCGGGAGTTCTCAGCGTGCTCCTGCATTGCAAGGATGGGATGTCCCTGACTCTATCTGAGAAGGTGCCTGCAGGTTAAAGAGCAGGTAGTGTGGGCCAGCAGGCGGCACAGAGGTTAAGGCAACTGGATCCCACATGGCTAGCTGTGCAGTTCGAGTCCTGAACCCTGGTGGCTTGTGCATGTGTGCCCAAAGTCCCTAGAGGAGAATGGAGGTGAAGGGATTGTGGTGTGGCCGTCGCCCCTGGGGGTGGGGGTGGTTTCTCACTTTCTCTCTCTCTCTCTTTCTCTCTGGTGAGCACATGGGGCCTATAGCAAAAAGAAAAGAAAAAGCAGACAGAGAAGGGGAGCCCTGAGTCAGTGCTCTCAGCCCAGCCCAGCAGACAGAAACACTCCCAGCCCAGCACCCCACGGAAGAGCCAGACACGCCCCTGTCTTGACAGCCATCACTCAGACATCTTTTTATATGCCTCCTGCCTCCCAGGAGAACCAGCCAGGCCGAGAATTCCAGATCCAAGAGAAAAACTGTAAATTAGCGTGAAAAGCAGTTCTCATCAAAAAATGCTGCCAACAACAGTGTAAATTTGGTACAGCAAATTTGAGGGCAATCTGGTAACATGTTTAGAAAGTGAAAAAAAAATGATCAGACTCTTTA
Organism: Tupaia tana; assembly: GCA_026018925.1. Taxonomy (NCBI): domain Eukaryota; kingdom Metazoa; phylum Chordata; class Mammalia; order Scandentia; family Tupaiidae; genus Tupaia; species Tupaia tana. The sequence continues at coordinate 29,073,906 of JAKSZU010000018.1, forward strand.
TTCAGAAAGATTTTATGGAATTGACAATCCCTCTTCTCCTTCCCTGCCCACCCAGGGAATAAAAAGGCTGTGTGTCGGGAGATCTTGACAGCTACGCTGTTTATAAAAGTGGAAAATACGGGAGCTACTCAAATAGCAGACCCCATGGAATGGTCAGCTCAATTGGCACAGAGCCAACCGGTAGAAGATTACGCAGTAATTTAAAATGTTTCCCCCCAGTTGTTACGGAGTGCTGGGTATGCCCCAGATACGAGGACCCTAACCTCCTGCTTAGTCTGGGGCCTGCAGTTCCGAAAAGAACAGGCCTTAGTAGGAAAAAGCAACATGGAAAGTGTGTACTGGGGGCTGGATGGCAATGCAATGCTCTGTGAGGCTGACTCACATGGGAAGGTGCTAAGTTCGCCTCCAGAGACCTCCCTGAGTGTACTGTGAGTACCTGGGCCCATGATCTCGGGCTGGCTGACTGTAGCCGGGGGTGGATGATGGTGTCAAGAGCCTGTTGGGGTGCTGTCTTCTTTTTTTGTCTGTCTCTCTATCTCTTTCACTTATGAAAGAAATAAATGACTAAACTTTTATAAAAAAAAAAAAAAAAAAAGAAAAGAAAATGCTCATTATATGATTTAAAGTGAGAGAAACAGAGTAGAACATTCCATCTCTGCTGTTTTCCACCAGAACTGCAGCTTGTGTTCGTGGAAATACTGACTGCATGGCAGATGCTGAACGGAGTTTGTTAGGTGATGTACGTGCTGTGATTTACATCTCACAGTAGCCAGTGGGCTCGGCACTGGTACTACCGCGTTTGCACAGGGAAGAAGCTGAGGCACAGGGGAAGTGACTGAGCCAGGGTTCAAACTTGGTCTATCTGGCCCCTGAACCCACTTCACCACTGCACTGTACAGTCTCTGCTTTGCAGAAGTCACATCTGCTCAAGGTCAGTTACGGAGGTGGGGGGGCGATCTGGTCTAGGACCAACAGACGGTATAATGGTTACATTGCTGGATTCCCACATAGTAGACTGTGGTTTGAGTCCCGGACCCAGCGACTTAAACTCACGCAGGGCACGTGTGCATGTGTGCCTAAAATCCTGAGAGGAGAATGCAGGAGAAGGGATTGTGGCATGGCCTTCCTCCCTGGGAGGTAATTTCTCACTTTCTGTCTGTCTGTCTCTCTCTGTCTCTCCAGCAAGCGCACACAACCTATAGCAAAAACCTCTCTCTAAAAAAAAAATCTGGGCCAATGACAAGAAGTTAAGGGTGGTGGAATTTGGAGGGCTTTTTTTTTGTTTCTCCTCTCTTGATTTCTATCACATTTGTTCACAAAAAAATAATTTAAGATAGGAAAAGACTAAAACCAGGTCAACTGGTGGCCAGTGGTTAAAGCAGCTGAATCCCACAAGGCTGAGTGTGTGGTTCAAGTCCCAAAGCCAGCACCTTAAAAAATACATGTGTACATGCCCCAAACCCCAAGAGGAGAATGGAGGAGAAGGAGTTGCTGTGCAAACACCCGCTCAGGGAAGTGCTTTCTTATTCCCCCAACCTCTGTCTATTTCCAGTGAGTACACACACCCTACTAGACTCCCACATGGCCGACCATGGTTCGAGTCCCAGACCTGGCAGCTTGCTTTATGTGTGTGTGTGTATGTGTATGTGTGTGTCACTGGTGGGCAGGTGTGCCCTATAGCAAATTAAAAAAAAAAAAAAAAAGATAATAAATAAAATAAAATAAACAATTCTTTAAAAAAACCAAGAACAAAACCACCTAAAATTTATAGCAGATCAGGAGAAATGAATGGGGAAGTGAGGAAGAAGTGGGAGCAACAGTAAGAATGCGTGACTTGGCTTGAGTCAGGAGGTATAATGATTTCAGAACCAGAAAGGAAGCCGGGGAGCGTTTGGTTGGACAGCTCAGGTGGTTTCTCAATGGTGGGAAGGCCCTGAGTCAGAGGGAGTAGGGCTTCTCAGGTTTGTGCTGTTCCCATGGCCGTTCTTGGTAAATCTTTTTATCACCTGGTGCCTAAGCCCATTATCTCTTCCGTGTTTGCATTCCTTTCATTTTTTCGACTAGAGGAAATGATACAGGAAGAAAAAACCCTCTCCATTTGCCTTCAACCTTGGAGTACTGGGAGAAAGAGAATCTCTGACACATGCTTTCTTGGGTCATAGAGAGGTTTTAGGTCCCCTCACCTGAGAGGTGGGGGGATGCTTTTGAGCCAAGTCTCCCTGGCAAATGCAGAAGGTGGCCCCTGTCTGGGTACTTTCAGGCAAGGTGGTTTTATGGGTGAAGATAGCACTGGGTCCCTGCAGAGACCACTGAAAATGGGAGAACTGTTCCTCTGGTAATATAGCTTTTTAGAAAGGAAGAGATACCGACCCAGCTGCTTTGGCACCACGGTAACCAAGTGTCTTGCAAAGCTGTGAGCTGTGGGTTCGGGTCCCCAGACTGACTTGAAAACACACCTGGTATGCAGGTGTCCAGGATTCGAGGAGCTGACGGGCTGGGGAAAGGGGATTACAGTACAATGAGACCCTGTGAAGGGGGCCTTTCTCTCTCTCTGTCTCTGTCTTGTATTCTCTTTTATAATAATAATAAATAGGGGCTAGCTGGTAGTGTGGAGGCTAAGGTGACTAGATCTCACATGGCCGACGGCACAGTTGCATGGTTTGAGTCTTGGACCTGGCGGCTTGAAAAATACACCAGGTATGTGTGTGTGCATGCCCAAAATCCTGAGAGGAGAAATACAGGGGAAGGGACTGCTATGTGGATCATTCCCCTGGGAGGTGCTTTCTTAATTTCCCTCTTTCTCTATCTCCTCTGAGAGCATATGTGTCCTCTGGCAAATTCAAAAAAAGAAGAAAAGGAGGTATTCAAGAAGAGCAGGAAGAGGAGAGGGAGAAAAAGATGAAAAAGATACCTTCCTTTAAATGAGCACCTGGTGCCTGCAGGAGTCTAGTGTAAGCGGAGGAGGACTCGTGGAAATTATAGTCCAGCCAAGGATGGCCCAGGACTACCACGTCTTCGCACCCAGAGGAGGAGGGCTCCTGAGAGCTTGCAGGTGCAGCCTTGTACCAGCTCCAGATAAGCCGAGATTACGTGACCAGCCCAAGTCCTGTAGCTGGTTAGGGACAAAGCTGGGGCTCGAACTCCCACTTGTGGGGCTGGGTGCAGAGCCCTGCTCTTTCACTCCATAGGGTCCTCTCCAGTTTGCTCTGCAGTGTTCAGGATGAACAATTTCAAGGTATTGGAAGATGTGAGTTTAGAACAACCTCTGGCTGAGTCACAATTACTTAATATGTGATCTTTTAAAAAAATAATTATTTTTTAATTTTTATTTGTTATTATTATTATTTTTTCATTTGACCAGATAGAAACAGAGAGAGAGAGAGAAAGGGAAAGTGAGAAAGTAAGCCACCAAGTCTGGGACTTGAACTGTGGTGAGCCATGTGGGAGTCCAGCGCCTCAAACACCACGCCACCTGCTGGCTCCTAATATGTGACTCCTAACTCTACCTTCAAAAAACTGTGCTATCCTGAATCACGAGAGGATAGACACTTTTCACAGCAGCAGGGTGCTCTTCACTGACCACTGTGAAATAATTCCTTAAGGGTCTTTCTCTTCCTTCATGTCAGTAGGAATCTCTATTAGTTTACATAGAAAGAAAGTCCGTTGGGTATGTTTCATGCCCCCGCCTTTCCTTCTGAATCCTATGTGACCTGTGCATTTATTCACTGAGAACATGTGCATATATGCCACCAGGCCCCGTGTTAGGTTCCTGGAGATGAAACCTGAAAAGGGCCCTGCCCTCAGGGGACGGATGGTGTAGACAGGAATGGCTGTTATAATCCAGTGTGGAGGGATGGTACAGGGGTAGGGTGAGCCCCCTGCTGGTGCCTGGGAGGTCAGGGAGAGCCAGGTCTAAGCTCAAAGGTTGACGGGTCAGGACTTGGCCAAGGAAAGGTCAATGAAGGCAGGTGAGAATCAGAGTGTGGAGAAAGGCCTTCTGGCGGGGAGGCAGCATTTTCAAAGGCCTGGGAGGTGATTGGAACTCAGGTTAAGTCATTAAAACTGAAAATCATGTAGATCTTCTCTCTCCTTTGTTCTGGGTTTGCTCAGTTCAAATACAATCTGGCTTTTTAGTCTCTCTCTCTTTGTAAGCATTTATTTATTATCTATTTATTTGTTGTGATTTTTTTTTTTTTTTTTTTTGGAGAGGTTTTTGCTATAGGGTGCGTGTGCTCACCAGAAAGACAGAAAGAGAGACAGAGAGGAAGAAAGTGAGAAATCACCCCCCAGGGGGAATGGCCACACTGCAATCCCTTCTCCTTCATTCTTCTCTCGGGATCTTGGGCATGCATGCACATGCGCTCGGCATGAGTGTAAGCCACCGGGTCCGAGACTTGAACCGTGGTCGATGATATGGGAATCCAGCGAAGTAGCCATTGTGCCTTCTGCCTGTCCCTATTTGTTGTAATTTTTAAGCTGCCTGGTCTGGGACTTGAACTGTAGTCGGCCATGTGAGAATCCAGCATCTTAACTATCTTACCAGTAGCTGGCCCCTTTAGTACTTCACTTTTCTTCCTTTTGAAGAGAACTCTGTTCACAGTAGGCCTTTGGCTAGTTATCTGAGGGGTGCCTGAGAGGTGAGAGGATTCAGGCCTTTTGAGCACAGAGACTGCACTGCTGACTGCTGACTGCTGACTGCTGACTGCTGCCTGCTGCCTGGTGGATGGGCTGGCCATGGGTACCGACCTGCCAATGTGGCCGCTGCCTTTTTTCTAGCTATCTCTAACGCAGCAAGGCCTCTGCAAAAAAAGGAGGCAGGAGGGGTTGGGGCCAGAGGCCAGCCCCCAGAGTCCTTCCTCACTCATGGGTTCAAAACCTCAATGTTGGAAAGACCAGGCTTCTGGAACATTCTCTGTCTTCTCAGTGGCTGGGGAAGACTAAGCAACCCCCACATCAGCCATCAGTAGAATTTCTGGGATAGAAATGACATCGGAGTCACCAAGTTCCTGGTGCCATCGAACATTCTTAAAAATAAATCCCAACAATGGAACAATAGTTATTTACATTTCAAATCATGATTTTGCTAGAATTCCAAAAATGCCTCTTTCTAATGGCTCAGTGTTCTTCCTTCACTGGTGCTTTGAGTTTAACAAAGTCTTACACCTATCTGTGTGCAGATGGTAGTCCTATGTATGTGTGTACATTTGTGAACACACATGTATGCACGATTGGGCTCATAGCTCAGCTTTTTCACACACTGGGCTTGTGCATGCACTTTCTGAGGCTCAGTCTTCTCTCCTGAAAGATGGGAATATGATCGTGTCACTTCACACGGTGTTCAGGGTTAACTGGGATCTTGTTTATAAAGTGCTTAATGCCGTGCCTGGTACAGTATTTTCTTTGAATAAATGGTATCTATTATGTACTCAGGAGAAAAAAACAAAGACCGTACCAAAGTGTCGGCAGCATTTATCTTCAGTGGATGGGATTTGGGTTACAATGAACATCTATTACTCTTGTAATTAGAGAAAAAGAACAATAAATGTTACTATTAATTTCAAAATCTGACTTCGGGATTATCAGAAGGAACCTGCAGTTAATGTCAATGCACTGATTCCCAAGTCAGACAAGGCCCTGGTTTCATTACTAAGACTTTGGAGATAGATACCCCACGCCGCCTCCGATCAACTGTCAGGGACTAGAACTAGGTCAGGCATCGAGAAAAATGTTGCCTTGGTCCAGCCTTGGGGTCTCTCCAACCACTGGCGTCTGGAGGGCAGGCAGTGAGATTCAGAGAAGAGAAGCCTCCAAATAAGGCTTTCCTCTTTCATTGGGAGGGCTCTTAGCCGGAAATCTAACTCTGGGGCACGCTTCCAGAACAGTGACATTTACCCTCTGTCGGGCCTTCACTGGGGAATCTCAGAGAAGAAAACACACACTCGGCCGCTTACAGCTGGAGGACTGTCCTGGCCTGGCATCCAGAACACGCTCAGTCCCAGGACCTTGGCTCCATCTCTGCTCCAGATTCTTCCAGCGGTGTTGCCCGGTCCCCCTCCGTCTCTTCCTTGTTCCCCCTGGGCCATGCACTGCCAAGCGGGAAGGTGCAGGTGCCCAACCTCCTTATATTATCTGCAAAACCACTGCCTGTGCTGGGCTGGCTTCTCTCTCCTCCTTCCGCACCCTGGAGGGGAATATTGCTTCTGACTCTGGAATAAAATGCCGCCTCTGTTTGAGAGACAAAGAACAGAGTGGCTCCTCCCGGTCAGCTGTCTCTCCTGGCTGGCCAGTCCCTTGGCCTCCCCCATGCCCAGGCGCCCTGTGATCACAGCCTTCTGGGGCTAGGCGGGGAGCTACTGCGCTCCAAGAGTGTTTTCACTGAAGCTTAAAAGGAATATTTAACCTCAAAATCCGCAAGCAGCTTCCCTGCTCTGGAAGATGTTCATTTGTTGGGGTGGGGAGTAGCTGGCAGGGGGTGGGGTAGGGGAAGGCAGTCTGGCCTGGCAGTGGAGGCTACTGCCAGAACCTCTGTGTACCCTGCATACCAGTGTGAGTGCATGTGTGTACCAAGTTGTGTGAAAACATGTGAAGATGTGTACACATACTGTCTTGTGTAAAAGAGTGTGTGAGGATGCCAGAATGTGATGAGATGGTGGCCTGGACCATTAGCCTGTGAGTGTGTGTGTGTGTGTGTGTGTGTGTGTATACAGCTGAAGTGGAAGAGGCTGGGAGTACCATTGTGAGTGCGAAGGCATGTATGGCCCTCCTGGTGTGGGCATGTGTGTAAGAACTGTCATGGGTTCCTGTGTGCTGGCTTGAGCGTGCGAGGGCACGTGTGCAGGCATGTTTTGTGTAGTAGACTGTGAGAGCCTGTTGAGGAACGCACAGCACGTGCGTTGGTGCGTGTGCACCCGTGGGTGAGTGCACACGTGTGCACCAGCGTGTGCGGGGGCGCGCGCCCCGGCTGGCGCGTGCGCGCGCGAGTGCGTGCGCGAGCGCGCCGCAGCCCCCCGCCGGGTCGGAGCCGGTTGCCATGGGAACGCGCCGCGGCCGGAGTTAATCATTTCCTGTGGAAAGTGTGCGGGAGGGGCGGGAGCGGGGCGGGCCAAGGAGGCGGCGGCGTGGAGCTGCCTCCCGCCGGCGGGCCGGGCCGGGCCGAGCCCCGGGCTCTGCGGCGACGCCGGGATCCTGCCTCCGCCAGGCCGGTGAGTCGGGGGCCCCAGCGGGCTCGGGGCGGGCTGGGCGCTCGGGCTTTGCCTGGCCCGCCGTTTGGGCGCAGCGTCTGGGCCGGCCCTGCCCGCGGGACCCCTCTGCAGGTCCCCGCTGTGGGGGAGAGAAGGGCCGAGCTCCCCCGAGACCCAGCCCCGTGCGGACCACCGGGGTCGTCCAGCCCGAGCCAAGGAACTTGCTGGAAGCTGCGCACGGGGGGCGGCATGTCCCTTGGGATCAGAGCAACCTCGGGACCCCGTACCGATTTCACCGCTGGGGAGACCCCCGGAGCCGCGTGCCAATCAGCGCCGTCCCCTCCCCTTGTAGGGATCTCCCCCTTGCCGGGAGGCTGTGGCTTTCGGTCCCTCCCACCACGTCCCCTGAGCAGTTCGCTATCCCTCTGGCAAAGCCAGGGGTTGGGGGTGCCAGCCCCGAGGTTAGGAAGCGGGGCCTCGGCCAGTACCCTTCCGGACAGTGGGAAATGGAGCCTTTGACAGCCACAGCTGTGGGTCTCGGCAGGCGGGGTGAGCCCAGAAACCACCCCCTTATTCCCATTGCGAGTTAGAGCAGAACTCTGGCTGGTGCAGTGAAAAGGCCTGGTCCTGGGCGATTTTAAAGAGGAAGCCCTTCTGTATTTAAATTCTCAAGTACCATTTGCAGTTCCCTCTCACAGCCCTCAACATATTTTGTCTCAGGTTGGGGGTTGTGGCCGCCCCTGGCCTTTCACCTGCTCTGGCTTTCCCCCTGCCTGGGGCTGGGTGAGCAGCCATCCTTGTCCAGTCTGATTCCCTGTGCCCTTGATAAGGTAGCGGTCTCCTTGGCCAGGGAGAGTCATTTGCCAGGAATGCAGCCTCAGAATGGGCCCTGGGTTTTGCAGTGCTTGGACTTCAGGGACACAGGAGGGTACGTTTTGTGGTCTATATGGGCACCAGGGAGCAGAGGGTTTGAGATCTGGGTTGTCCCAGAAAACCAAGGACAGGTATGTAACTGAGCGCAGGGGAGGTCCCAGCCCTGTCCAACCTCCCTGACATTCCACCTGCTTTCCCAGGGGACCCAAGCTTTCCCCAGCAGCAGTATCTGGGCAGCCGTCAAGTCTGTCATGTCCCTGGTCTAGGGCAGGGGAAAGTCCTGCACCTTTGTTGCCTTGGTCTAAACTCAGAAAAGGAGATGTCCTTTCCCCTAGCCAGTCCCTCTGTGGTCACCACTGTTGGAGCGAAGTCACTAAAAAGGAACATTCTGGAGCTCCTTGTACATGCCAGCATTGTTCCAAACACTTCACACATGCGTCGTCTCATCTGTATGCCGACCTGTAAGACGACATTCTCCCCATTTTACAGATGGAGATGATGAGGCACAGAGAGGCAAAGTACTTCTCTCAAGGTCACACATCTAGGAAGTGGCAAAGCCAGGCCCAGAACCAGCCCCACCACCCTAACCCATGAGTCCTAGGTTGGTAGAAGTCCCAGGATGCCAGGTCAGGTATCAAACGCCCATGTGAATGAGGAGAGAGAGGGTGTGTCTTTCTTGGACCAGAATCCTTGATACTTTCGACCTGCACACTCTTCCAGCTGCTAAATTCAGCTGCTTTTTCCTCTTTGGGATATAGCACACACCCTTCCTCCTTCTTCCTGACTTCTTCCTGGCCGCGTCCCCAACTTCCCTTCTTGATAGCCTCAGAAACGTCTCTTCCTGTTCCTGTCCCTTAGACTGAGCTGATCTCCCCGAAAGTCTTCTCTCTCAATCGTGGAGTCAGTCTTCACTGTCCCACACCATTGTGCCTTCCCAGCAGCTTGGTATGCAGGTGGACCCGTCTTTCTCCTCCTTTGCCCATTGGGCAACTGCTCTTGGGTTGGTTGCATGCCCATCTCTGTGCCAGGTAGTCTGGCTGCTCCTCTTGGCTTCTTCTACCACACATGGGTCTATCTCAGTTTCCTCAGTGGATGGAGCCAGCCCATGTAGTTGGATTAACCTCTGCCTCCACCTTCGGCCCACATTTCTGTGCCCTTCTCAGGAAGACTGAACCCAGGGACATTCTCCTCCTGGTTGTCTTCCAGGTCAAGGAAGGAAGAGACCAGGATTCCATCTCCAGGAGCCTGGCTTTCCTCCAGGGGTTGGCTCTGCAAGCATCAGGCACCAGGTCTTCAGGGTTCCTACCCTTGGACTCTGTGTGTGTATGTGTGTGTGCGTACACACACACGTGCACCTTCTAATGCTTCATTCAGTCTTGTACCTCTGTCTGTCCACACGCTTGACTGTCTCCTTTTCTAAAAACCACATCCTCTCCATTCACCCTCTCCTCCCCATCTGAACCAAACTTCCCCATAGGAAAGGAAGGGGCTGCTTCCTTTAGCTCCCACCCTACTCCTTAAGTTCCCAGGTTTGCCCTCTGCGCTGAAGAACCCCCAAGACTTTCTGCCTGTCTGGGCCTCCGTCTTGTCTGGAGTTTCTATGGCATAGCCTGCTGGGAACTGACCATCCTCACTGGTCTTTTCTGAGGACTCTGCTTGTGCCCCGTGCTCCTGCCACCTTTCTGACCATCCTGGAGACAGTGTCCCTTCCCCCTCGCAGCGCGAGGCCTGTGCTCACCCACTTGGCTGTCCTCTTGCTTGGCCTTTGGGGATTGCACCTGCACCTGTGGCCTCAGTGACCTTTCCCTCTGTGTCAGGTCCAGCCCTAACCTCTCTTCCAGGCTTCAGCTGGAGGTTTTGTGCACGTTCATTTCGGGACGTACACCTAATGAGCTATCACAGAGCTCTCCGCTCTGACTGTGTGCCGCTGGGTCTGTGAGTCCTAACCTAAGGGAGGGTCAGGGAAGGTAAGCGCTGTTCAAATAGGCGTCTTTACTGCCCAGCAGGGAGTGTCACTGCAGTGAGGGATGGGGAAGTGGTCTGCAGCCTGGTAGCTCCACTAGGAAGTCCTTCGGTGTCCCCAGCTCAATCTTTTTTATTTTTTTTTGAGAGGTTTTTGCTATAGGGCGCGTGCGCTCGCCAGACAGAGAGAGACATAGAGACAGAAAGTGAGAAATCACCCCCCAGGGGGGATGGTCATGCCGCAATCCCTTCTCCTCCATTCTCCTCTCGGGATCTTGGGCACGCACGTACATGCGCCTGGCGTGAGTTTTAAGCCACCGGGTCCGGGACGCGAGCCGCAGTCGACTACGTGGGAGTCCAGCGACATAGCCATTACGCTAGCTGCTGGTTCCCCCCAGCTCAGTCTTAAAACCCAAAGCAAACCACGTTTCTTTTCCATACCAACTGTGCCTCTTCTGCAAATGGCATCACTCTCTGCGTCAGGGACTGTAGCTCCGTCACCTTAGATGCTCGAAGGCTGCTCTCACACAGTAGGTGCTCAATAAAGATGTGTGCGGTGAATGCTTGAACTCTGTTCTGTTAAATTATTCAGTTCACAAGGGACCCAAGGGGCCTTCCCCCCCCACCCCCCGTCAGTGCACCTCACCCCCCTGCATTCCACCTGCTGCTGGCACGTACCTCCACCTCCCTGTTTCCTGTTAGATTGTGAAGGTTTATACTCCTCTGACTAGGAGTTTTGAGGCCGTCTCTCCCCTGATCGGAGAACAACTCTGGCAGGCATAGTAAACACTGGCACATAGTAAGCACTTGATAAATAATTATTAACTGAAGAATGAATGAATCTTTGTATTTCATCAGCTAATGCGGTGCCTGCCATGGCCGGGCCACAGAGCGAAGGCAGCTAGTCACACATGTGGATGAGCCAGCTTTAAGAGAATTGGCTTTATAAACCTGGCAGTCACCGGCCAGCAGGGGCCTTCTGAGCCCCTCCTTAGTGAGAGGCTAATATTCAGAGCATTAGCTTGGCCCAGTAGAGGAGCCCGCCGCCTAAGGGCTAAGCAATTAGAAAATCAGCTGTCTTGGGAAAAAGGATTAGACTTAAGGAGCTGCTGGCAGCTGGGGGTGCTTCCTGCCTGTGCGGCTGTGACCTGGCAGGCTCAGCATGGGGGGTGCTGCAGAGTGGGGTCTTCACTGTGTGGAGCAGACACACCTGGCAGGTGCCCGGCCCACTCCTGAGCCTCCCTACCCAGTAACAAACATCCCCGCAAAGTGACAGGCCCATTCCATCCCGGAGCCCTAGGGTCTCCCTGGGATATTGCCATCAGGGCCACTCTGCTCCAGGTGACAGTTGACTCCTTGTTTACAGACCCTCCCGGATCTCGGATCTCGGGCTCTGCCCCAGGGGTGCCCGTCAGTCTTCAAGCGTTTCCCCTTGTTCTCTCCGCAGGCTGCCCGGTGCCGGGAGGAGGCTGCAGAGCCCCGGGCCATGGTCCCCTCTCGCAGGACGTGGAACCTGGGAGCCACGCCCTCGCTGCGGGGCCTGTGGAGAGTGGGCCGGGCCCCGGAGCCCGAGCCGGGGATGGCTCGCCCCGCCCCAGCCCCAGCCAGCCCAGCCGCCCGCCCTTTCCCACACACCGGCCCGGGGAGGTTCAGAACTGGTGAGTCCGCATTTTTAAAATGCCTCTTTATTTCCCTTCCTTCCTCCAGATACCAGAGATGAGACTGAGGTTTCTCGCCGGTTCCTAAACTCAGTCAGAGCTGTCAGGTAATTACAGGGTAACCGGCAGCCCAGAGCCGGGCGGGCGTGGAGTGGAGCTTGGATCTCGCTGGGCGCTCCTTCCCTGCGCCCCTGCCTGGCCCGAGCAGCCTCGGAGTCGGTTAAACTTTAACACAGTCTGTAGCGCAGGGGACACCGCCACGCTCTCTGACCGAGCCAGCCCGAGTAGGGCAGGCACTGGGGGGCTCGCTCCACTCGCTGCCCCTCTGGTAAACAAGGTAGGTGAAGCGGCTGCCCGGCGCGTTGCGCGGCGCTGTCACTTGATCCTGCCCTGGCTCCCGGGGACGGCGGGAGGAATGGACTGAGGCTACTCCGGAGCTGGCTGGTGACTTCGAGTGCCATGTGCTCCGTTTTAGATGCGGTCCAGGGAGGTTTCTGTAGAGACCTGGCAGCAGGTGGGCAGTGGAGGTGTCCTGGACACTGGGTCCCCACTGTCCCCCTGGGGAGCTGTCAGCACCAGCCTGCCTTTCTGGGTCATGTCCCAGAAGTGAGCGGCTCCTCTGATTCCGGTGGGTGGATTGTTGGGGCTGGGGAGATGCCCAGGGCCCTTTTTCCTTCTGGGCGGTGGGTGGGTCCCCTGGTAGTGTGTGGTGGGTTGGGGGGAGGCTCTCCAGACAGGGCGCCTTCAGGCTGCTGTCTGTTGCTCCAGGTTTAGATTTGCCAGCCTGTTGAGTGAGCAGAGTCCTCCTGGGCCATCAGGTCCAGGCCCTTCACTGTACAGAAGGGGAAACTGAGGCCCAGCGAGGGCACACAGGAAACTACTGTCCATGCCCCTCTCCCAGCACGTTTGTGCTCCCAGTGGCATCGGGGTGATGCCCTCCAAGGTCCCTCTGCTCCTACAGTTGCCTGGAGCTGATAGCTCCCAAACAGCCAGCCTGGGGGTGACCCTGGGGCCTTTCAAATAAGTTTGGACTTTTGAGGACCAGCAGTTAGCATAATGGCTATGTCGCTGGACTCCCAGATCCGGTGGCTTAAAACTCAAGCCGGGCGTGTGTGTGTGTGTGTGTGTGTGTGTGTGTGTACCCAAGATCCTGAGAGGAGACTGGAGGAGAAGGGATTGCAGCATGGCCATCCCCCCTGGGGGGTGATTTCTCGTTTTCTGTCTCTCTGTCTCTCTCTGTCTGGCGAGCGCATGCGCCCTATAGCAAAAACCTCTCCAAAAAAAAAAAAAGTTTGGACTTTTGTATCAGGTAGACCCGGTGTCTCAAAGGTGCAGAGGATGGTCTCTACCCCACAAGGTTGTCCTAAAATTACAGATGTAATATGAATGAGTATTGCTTTTCTGGTAAAGCAAAACAAAACAAAAAGCATTTCCCTAGGAAAACACAAACAAGAAACTCACAGAAAAATAGAAAAATAGGAAAGAAAAATCATCTATAAGTCAGTCACTGAACATTTTTGTAGTTCCGTTCAGTCTGCTGTGTGTGCGTGGACATAGATCTGTTAAATGAGTGAGAAAATCATATCATCACGGACTTGTGTCTACTTTAAAAGTAGACTCTGAACTCCTTTGTGCAAAATGCAGGCACAGCGCTGACCACTGGGTTGGGGCTCAGCCATCTGGGCTCCTCTGAGCTGCCTCCCTCCAGGGCTCCTTTACTGCCACCCTAAGAGAAGTAGTCTGGGAGAGGGTCGGGGAGTGCCTGGGACCTGAAATATTGGCTGTGTGTGACTCTGGGCACGTAGGTCATTCTTTGCCTGTCAGCTAGGGAGAACGCTCCCCACCTAACCCTGATGGTGGTAAAGAGCTGAGAGCAATGATGGTCCAATGACCCGTGTTTGCGGGCACTCTCTGTGTGCCTGGCCTGGTGTGGGTGCTTTATGTAGCTCCTCCCGTTTGATTCACACCACAGGGCTGTGAAGCTGGCTCATTATTTCCGTTTCACCCACGAGCAAATTGAGGATCAAGTGTGGCCATAAGGGCTGGGAAGCACCTGGCCCAGTGGTTGCACTCAGGACTTGATTACATCCCGGGGTGGTGGTCCTGCCGTTTGTGCCTGTTTCCCACCCCCCCACAGACTGCGGTGGGGGGTGGAGGTGGGTGGATGGGTGTTGACGTCCCATCTAGTGAGGGGGTCAGGGCATCAGAGGCACCCGAAGATGCGCTTCAGCTGGTCCTGGATGTGCCTTTGTAGAGGGCAGGGACTAGGCCTCCCATCGTGAGTCGCTGTTAATGAAGGCAGGGGAGAAATTGCCACCTAGAGGCAGCCAGGGTAATAAAGCCTGCCGACACACCTCCTCTGAGCTTGCAGATGCTTGGCTTTTTTTCTGCTTCTCTCTGCATGGCGCTAATGAGCAAGCGCCCCCAAAAGCCACTGCGGGGAGAAAGAGCTCCGGCAGGGTCTTGGACACCTTCTGTAATAGAATCTCGGGACAGCTTTTGGCCAGGAAGGAGCATAGCCCCTTCTATGCAGGTCAGGAGGGTGACAGAGTGGTGTCCCTCCTGGTCACACCTGGGCCAGCCAGGAATGTGAAAGCTGAGCTCAGCATGGCCCTGGCCACTGGTCTACAGCCACTTGTCTTCTGCCAGTGGTCTGAGGGTCTCACTTGTCTCTCTGTCTCGGGACAGGGCGTGGAAAAGACAGCCCAGCCGGCGGTGACGAAGACTCCGGTGGCCGTAGTGCAGCTCGCCCATCCCTAGCTCAGTGCAGAGCCCTCAGCGTGGACTGGGCTGGCTCCGGGAGCCCACACCGGCTCTACCTGACCGTGCAGGTAAGTGTTGGGCCTTCAGTGATGGGGCCCTGCCTTATGCCTCTTTGCCAAGCTCCTAACAGAGGAGCATCCACCATGAGCCAGCATGGACGGAGAAGTTTGCCTTAATAAGTTATCTTGGGGGAAATCTCACAGGAAGTGACAGGGGTGTCTCAGCCACACCCTGGCTCAGGTGTTAAAGTGGGCCTTTGCTGAGATGAGCAGAGCCCAGAGAAGGTCCTGGGGATGTAGGCAGGTTTAGGGTAGCTGTTCATTCCCACTCGGGCATACGCGTCATGTATTTCCTTGTGTGAAGTGAGACTCCAAATCTAGTTTTCCCCTGCAGTTATTATCGAGGGTCTTTAAAAAGACAAGTTTTGCATAAATATGCATGTTTGACTATAGAAATGATCCATACTGACAGCAATAATCGTGGTAATCATGGCTACTATTTATTGAACACTGATTTTGTGCCAGGCATTATGTATGCCTTACATCTCTTTTTTCTTTTTTTTTTTTTTTTTTGCTATAGGGTGCGTGCGCTCGCCAGACAGACAGAGAGAGACATAGAGACATAGAAAGCGAGAAATCACCCCCCGGGGGGATGGTCATGCCGCAATCCCTTCTCCTCCATTCTCCCCTCGGGATCTTGGGCACGCATGCACATGCGCCCGGCGTGAGTTTTAAGCCACCGGGTCCGGGGTGCGAACTGCGGTCGACCACGTGGGAGTCCAGCGACATAGCCATTAGTCTCAGAACACAGCGACTATTTTATCTGTAGAGTTTTATAGATGAGGCCACAGAGGCTCAGAGAGGTTAAGTAATTAGCTGCTGGTCTTGCGGTGAGCTGGGACCTGAACCGTTAATCACAACACATGGGAAGAATTCACACAGGGCAGAGATGCAGTACTTAGAAACAGAACGCATGCAGTCTTCTGTCTTTGAGAAGTCTACTATTACGTATTTGCAGTTAATCCATTTATCTTTCCTATACACTTCATTCTATTTATATGATTTTTGTTATTTACTTTTACATGTTATTCTGTGACTGGCTCTTTCCTGCAACAGTAAGTCTTGCGGATCTCTTTCTGCATGCCGGTCTACAGAGAGCCACCTCATTATTTTAAACGGCTGCATAATATCATAATATTCCATGTAAGTGTTTATCGTAAATGATTACCTAACTGATCCTCTGAATTCCTTCTGGTTGCAGTGAGCTCTTTTTTTTTTTTTTTTTTTTAAGGTTTTGTTTATTTGTTTGTTTTTGTTTTGCCATAGGATATATGTGCTCGCTGGAAAGAGACAGAGACAGACAGTGAGAGGGAAAGTGAGAAATCGCCACCCAGGGTAGATGGCCACACCACAGGCCCTTCTTCTCCATTCTCCTGGGATTTGGAGAACATGTGCATGTGCACCTGGCTTGATTTTCAAGCTGCCAGGTCTGGGACTTGAACTGCAGTTAGCCACGTGGCAGTCCAGCACCTTAAACACCACTCCACCTGCTGGCCCACAGTGAGCTCTTAAACAAACATCTGTGTATTCACGCAGCTGCATCTTTGCGTATTTTCAAGGCAGCCCCTGCACTGCCTGTTTTTATTTCATGCATTCATTCCTCAGATAGGAATGAAGTGCCTACTGTGTGCCATTGCTGGCTAGGTGCAGGGATGCAGTGAAAAAGAGGAATAAATGAGATCATCCAGCAGAGGTACCGGAGATTCACTCTGTGATCAGCAGTGTATGACTGTAATCCAGGCAAGGGCCGTAAACACGGTGGCAAACGATGAAGTACAAGCATTATGTGGGGGTGTTGTCAAGGCCCTCCCCCCAAGAAAGGCTGTGCACGAGACCACCCGCCAGTCCCTCATCCTGTCCAGATGTCCACACGCACAGATTCGGCCTTTTCTGGAAGCTAGTTTTGCACAGAAGGAACATGTGCAAATGGTGGGCAGGCCGAAGCGTGGGAAGTACACAGAATATCCGTATTAGTGTGGAAGAAAGTCTGGGGCCACCTGGGTCCGGAACCCCTGATCTGAAACTGGGCCCCGTGCTCTAGGCTGCCTCAGGGGACAAGCTTATGTTTCCTGGTGTTTCTCAGCCCTTCAAATGTGGTTCATTTGAAAACCAAACCGAATGGTCATTCTTTTATCTGTAAGGTCTGGTGAGAGAACAGTTAAAGAAACCAGAGAAGCCATCCTTGGCTCCAACTCGAGCAGTTAAATTGGAAGGCAGTGGTCAGAAACCCGCAGCCTCAAGTTGGGTGGTGACTCTGTGCTTGAGTTTTGATTATGGGGTGTTGGGTTGTGGTTGCAGCCGAGTCCTGGGGTCAGCAAATCTCCTGAGAATCTCTGAAAGGCTTCCACACTCACGTCCTCTGGGTCCCCATGACGCTCTATTATACCTATAAGTGCTTCCGTATGTGGAGGTGGGGCCGAAGTGGGTCCCGAGTACAGTGAGGTGACCCAGTGAGCTTAGTGAACCCCGCCTCTTGTCTGGCAGTTCAAACCTGAAACTCCCAACCCCCAGGGGGCCTGCCTGTCCTTCCCGTGGCTTGGCCAACAGGCTAGAAATAGTGTAACCTTTGCTCTGGTCAGCAAACGGAAACTTCCAGCTGCTGCCGTTGCCGCCACCGCTGACAAGCCTGCTCACGATGTTGTGGCATTTGGTCAAAGGGTGGGGATGAGATCAAATTGGTGGGAATTTTTATAAATACAGGAGATGTGGTCACCCTCCCTTCTGAAGTAGGAAGTGGGACAAGAGCTGGGAGTGAGGAGGGCATTGAACAAATGGGCCTGCCCATGTCACTGTTCTCTTCGCAAATCTATTGGTGTACTAATTATCAAAGTAAAAACGTGAAGATTTCAGAAATACTGTCATGATAATGGTGACCTTGTATCCAGCTCTTACCGGCTGCCAGACAGCTTCCGGTGTTCTGCTCCAGTTAGCTCAGTTATTCTCCCCGCCAGCTCTGTGAGGTGGAGCTGTTAGCATCATTATTTTAAGAATGAAGAAAATGCAGCTTCAGTGAAGGTAATGAACCTACCCACAGTCACACAGCCTGCTTGAGGCAGAGTGGGCTTCACAGGTAGGCTTTGCCCACTCAAGATAGCCTTTTTTTTTTCACTATAGGGCACATGTACTGACCAGAGAAAGAGACAGAGAGAAAGAGAGAGAGAGAAAGTGAAAAAGCACCCCCTGAGGGGATGGCATGCCATAATCCCTTCTCTTCCAATCTCCTCTAGTGATTTTGGACACATATGCACATGCACCTGGCATGTTTTTCAAGCTGCTGGGTCTAGGACTTGAACCATGGGGTTGGCCATATGGGATCTAGTGCCTTAACCACCATGCCACCTGCTGGCCCCTAGACTGATCTTTTTTTTTTTTTTGTGAGATGTTTTTGCTATAGGGCACATGTGCTCGCCAGAAAGAGAGAGACAGACAGACAGAAAGTGAGAAATCACCCCTGGGGGGATGGCCACGCTGCAGTACCTTCTCCTCTATTTTCTTCTCAAGATCTTGGGCACGCATGCACACGCGTGAGTTTAAGCCACCAGGTCCGGGACTCAAACTGCGTTCGAATACATGGCAGTCCAGCGACATAGCCATTACGCTAACTGCTGGTCCCTAGACTGATCTTTTTTTTTGAGAGGTTTTTGCTATAGGGTGCGTGTGCTCACCAGACAGACAGAGAGAGACAGAGAGACAGAAAGCGAGAAATTACCCCCCGGGGGGATGGCCAGGCCGCAATCCCTTCTCCTCCATTCTCCTCTTGGGATCTTGGGCATGCACGCACATGTGCCCAGCATGAGTTTTAAGCCACCGGGTCCGGGACACGAACTGCGGTCGACTACATGGGAGTCCAGCAACATAGCCATTACGCTAACTGCTGGTCCCTAGACTGATCATTTTTAAGAACATAACATTCATCTTTTTATTTGGACTACAGAGAGCATAAACACACACAAAAACTTGCCTGCCTTCTCTCTTCCCAGATAAGCTCTGTTAGTGTCAACAAAACAAAACAAAACAAAACAAAACACTGTAGAAGGCTAAAAACACAACTGCCAGAAAAGTTCAAAGTAGAATATTTTGCCTCTTCCCATAGCCTCTTGGTTGTGAAGTTTCTTTTCATTTCCAGAAAGTTCAAACCATACTTATTTCTCCTCTTGGCCACAGCACCATCACTCCAGCCTCCCAGAGGGAGCCTCTGTCTGTATATTTCTCTAGGCTTTTTTCTGTGCCTCTTCTGTTATATCGTCATCAAACGGCATCGTGCTTTGCACATGGTTCTGCTGCTTACCTGGACGTCTTTCTTTCTGCCTGAGCTGCCGGTGATTCTCAGGATGAAACTCTTCCTTCTGCCTCTCCTCTCCCTCTTCCTGTCTGGACACTGGCTAGCTCCACCTTGGACTCTTTACCCCTGTTCCTCCTGAGCCAAGAGATGGTCCTGCAGCCCCTGGGCAGCCACGTGGGGGCTGGCGGTGGGAGAGTGAAGAAGGCAGAGCCACGGCCCTTCCCTGCTCAGATGGGTGTGTGCAGCCTTTGTGGCCGTCCTGGGGGTGGGGACTGTGTGCCCGAGGGTGGCAGCAGCTGACATCCTGGGGGTGTTGCCCTGTGATGGACATGAGTGTGGTGGGCTGGATAGTTACCTGTGAATGATGGGGCTTGTGGGCCCAAAGCAGGCAGGTGCTGTGGACTCGCACCCTGCGGAGCCCGTGGGGATGGCTGCGTGAGCTTCACTTGAGGACTTGCAGTGCTCGGGAACTTCCTGGCTGGTGCAGAGGGCCAGCAGCTGAGGTGACCAGGAGGATGTACCACCACTGTCTTGCTATGGGTCTGGACAAGTCATCTTCCAGCCTTTGTTGTCCCTACACACATGGTGATGGACCAGTCCTCTCCAGCTGCAGGGGTGTACTGTACTCAGGGTCGAGGGGGACCCTCCCCAGGGCAGTCCCTTCACGTGAGGATTCTGGTTGTGTCTTGGCAGCAGGCCCTGCAGGACAAGGGGTGCAAGAGCAAGAGTCAGGGGACCAAAGAAGAGAAGCTCCTGAAGAGGCAGGCGCCGGCCCCCAGGCAGGACCAGGAGGCCCAGGACGCTGGTGGCGCCATGAATGTAGAGAAAACAGGTAAAGGAGGTTTGCCCACCGACCCGGGACGCCCGGCTCAGCTAGTGCAGGAGGGGTGGCTCCTGTGCAGTCTAAGCTGTACCCACACCCCATCCTCCTGTGCTGGAGGGGGCCCAGCCTGACACAGAACCCGGCCACCCCAGCCTGCCTCTCCCGAATTTGGATTCGGGGACAGGGATGTGTCTGTCACCTCCTTCTCCCTCACCACCCTCTTCCCAGTGCCACCAGGGCCTCGCCCAGCGATAAGAGGCCTTGGCGAGTGTGGGCTGGGTTGAATTTCCCTGCTTTTTGTCTTTCCCAGCTCCATGTCAAAAGCAGGGCGCAGGTGGCAGCCTCCCAGACGCCACCACCTGCAGAGAGAGGCCTGGCTTCCTCCCTGCAGAGTGGGCTCTTGGGTCCAGAGACTCCTAGAACAGGGCTTTGATTCTACTGTCTTGGGCGAGGCTGAGAGATTGTCTGGAAGAGTCTCCCGGCCCTCTGTGGTCTCACATTCAGGCTGGGCTTCTCCCGCAGTAACCCTCAGCCCCTCGATTGAGCATCCTTAAGGAACCCTAGGGAAGGCCAAGAGTATGAGGAAAAAGGAGCTGGTCTTTCCATTTCTCTCCTTCTATTGTCACCAAAAGGTTAATCTGTGTGTCTGAACTTGCCGTGTGGTGGAAGGAGCCACTCCCTTCTCTGAGGTTGTACCAGAGCCGTGTGCCTGTCTGGCCCGGGGACGCCTGTGCTCGGCGGTGGGGGTTGGTGGGGTCGGGCTGGGAGGGGCAGCCAGACAGGCTTTGGAAGACGGTGCCTTCCAGCTCATTGGGTGGGCTTCTTCCTTGGGAGCTGAGGTACCGTGGAGAGAAGGCCAAGTCCAGAGAGGAGTGAGAACTGACTGTGCCCGGAGCCAGGGCTGAATCCGCAGTCGCCAAGTCCTAAGTCCCGGTGAGGGCCAGCGCCCCGGGAAAGAGCTTCTCTCCTGCTGAGTGGGTGCAGCCTTGTCCGCATAAGGCCCTGTTCCATCCCTTGTCCTTGTGCTCATGTGCCCCTTTGATCTCACTTCGGCCTCCCTCCCTCTTCCTCAGGCCTCCCTTAGCTTCTCCGAGATCTTTCTTTTCTGTCCTCTTGTCCCTTTGTCCCCACTCCGCCCCCAAGTGCCGTCCTAGCCCTGTCAGCTTCCTGGAACCGGCACATACACTGTGCTCAGGTCAGGGTGAGCCCCACTGGGGGTGGGACCCTCGGGGCTTCAGAGCCTCCGCAATATGAGCAACCTTCCTGGTGACAGGGGCTCATGGATGTGTCTTTCCAGTGCTGTGGTCCAGCGGTAACAGCAATACCTATGGGTGGCCTTTTAGACCCAGCATGAGGTCCAGTGCCTTCCCTGCCACAGCACAGCAGTCTGCCTGGGGCTGAGGGCCATGTGGTCACATGCTGCTGGGCCAGCCCCGTGTGCAGGCCTGGAAGCATCCGTCTGACCTCCCTCTCTCTAGAACAGATCGCAGAGTTCCAGCCAGCTCTGTGTGATATGCATGCTGTGTCACGTGCGGGCCACACAGCCAGGGTCACCAGCCAGCCAGGGACTGCCCTGCCCAGAGGGGTTAGCGGGGTGGAAGGGAAGAAGGGAAGAGTGCATGTGGGCGTGCAAGTGTGTGTGTGTGTGTGTGTCTCGGGGCAGGGCCGAGATGTCCCTGCCCACCCGCAGGCCTCTCCCAGTCCAGCCTACACTGGGCTGCAAATCCAGGACCTTGTGCGGGAAAGCCCAGGAGCCCTGGGTCTCCAAGGTGGGGAGGGGCGGGCTCTCTGGGCAGCAGGTGCCCCCTCTTCACTCTTCGCTCTTGGACACTTAGCTAGGCCCCCACGCGGACTGCCTGAAGGAAGGAGGCACATGCCCCTGCCCTCGCCGTCTCCTCTGCTCCAGGCTGCCCCCTTGAGCACCTTGCCAGCTCCCCCTCTACAGATGGGCTGATCATGGTGCCCTGGAAGCAAACTGTGACAAGCAGCCCAGGCCCCACTGGCGGGTCACAGGCCTCGATTCTGTGCCTTTGTCCGTCTGTGTGTTTCTCTCCCACTCCTGGTGACAGGACAGTGGGAGGTGGAATGAAGAGGAGGACTTAGGCCGAGGCACTCCCCAGCCCAGTATCTGCCACCCTGTACCTGCGTGGTCTCTGTGCTGTATCCCCAAGGCAAGAGCAGATGGCAGCCTTGGAGCTGGCCTGGCTAGTCCTGCCCATGTGCTGGTGTGGCTCTGTGTCCTGGTCTGGCTGTCCCTCTGCACCGCGCTGTACGCAAGCAGCCACTTTCTGCAGGGGCCTGCTGGGGAGCCCCTTTCTTCTCTTTGCTCTTTTAAAATAAATAAATAAATAAAACACTTCTGCTGTAGCGTGCGTGGACTCACTGGAGTCAGAGGCAGAGAGAGAGGGAAAGTGAGAAATCACCCTCTGGTGGGATGACCACACCTCTATCCCTTCTCCTCCATGCTCCTCTTAGGATTTTGAGCATGCACGCACATGCATCTGGCATGTTTTTCTAGCTGCCGGTAGGGACTCAAACCATGCAGTTGGCCATGGGGTATGCAGCTGCCATTATCTCCACACCATCTGCTGGCCCTCTTCTGTGTTCAAGGTTTAAAGAAATCATGTTCTCCCAAGAATATGTGTTGGGGGTGAGAAGCCACAGTTCCTTGCAGGCTGGCTGTGGAGGGGGGGAGCGCAGCAGACCTAGGACACAAGAAGGCAGGGGAGTATTCAGCGTACGATGCTTTCCTAAGTCCTGCTCCAGGCAGTTCCATCACCCAAAAGCTGCCGGCTGAGGTGGCTCTCTCTGATGGGCCCTGGAGGCCCCTGGCCAATCTGAACAGCTGCCAGGCCCAGCCCTGGTCCGGTTCCTCCACCCCATCCCATCCTGATGCTCTGCCCTGCCGTGCGGGTCCCTGTCCCCTACCAGCGTGGGCCCTCTGCTGCCCTGCTCATCAGCCACTACTTTGCTCGTAGGTGGGCGGCTCTTTGGCAGCGGGAGGTGCTCGAGCCTGTCAGGGCCGCCAAGTGCGGCCCCCGTGGTGCATAGGATGGTGGAGGCCATGTCCCAGCTTCAGGAGGAGAAAGCCCAGCTCCAGGAGGAGCTGGCCATCCTACGGGAGAGGCTGGCCCTCCGCGACAGTGACCAACAAGCCACATCCACCCAGCTGCAGAACCAGGTACCTGGGGAGGCTGGGATAGACAGAGGCCACTGCCCGTTGTGGAGCAGATTGAAGGACATCACCTGAGGCACCTGGTCCCCCTAGGCCACTAATAAAGCAGACAGGATCTCCAGGCTCAGGAATATGCTAGAAGGTGAGGTAGCAGGGATCAGAGGCTGGGCCTCCCATCCCAGGGCACCTCTTCCCCTGGTTACAGGGGCCGGGACCTGTGCCTCTAGGAAGGGATGCACCTGCAAGTGGAGCAGGAAGGTGCAGGGGGCCTCCCTCCCTGAGTCCTGTGCTGAGCCCACCCAACTGCTGTGGGCTGGGCAGCCTGAGAACACCCTGCAGTGGGCCAACCCACAGGAGGCTGGTAGGAAGTGAGAGCTTGATTTCTTGTGAAAGGCAGAGCTGGTGTGTGTGTGTGTGTGTCAAGGAGAGGCTCTGGAAGCCAGGGAGAGAGGGCTCCATCATTGGCAGGCCACTGGCCTCAGCTGCGTGTGAGGCTGCTCCACTCTCTTCTTCCCCTCTCCATGCAGGTCCCAGGCCCCTTTCCTGGCCTCAGCACCCCACTTCCATCTTCAGCGTGGCTGGGTCTTCCACTTCCCCATGGTCCCCATCCCTGTCTGACACATCATCCTCACGTGGTTCTGGCGTCCTGGGTGCTCTGCGCTGGCTATCATATCCCTGAGTTCTGGACCCAATGTGTTCTGTAGATAGCCTAGCCCTGGGTGAGGTCCTTTCTCTGTCTTAGGAGCTCCAAAGAGTTCAGCCCGACCTGTGGGCCATCTGCTTGGTGTAGCATTGCTGGTGCTGTCATTAGTTCAGTCCCAGGGGACAGCAGAGTCTTGGCACTTTCTAGACATGGCATTTCTTCCAGCCTATAAGGGCGGCCTCTTCTTGAGGACCACGTCCTGCCCACCTGCACTTGCTGAATGGGATGGGCCTCTTGGAGGCATCCTGGTACTCGTGGCTCCCTGTTATCCACTCACCCCATTGCTTCCCTGTCTCTGGCCTGCCCACCCTCTAACTGAGGGCTCCCCATGGCAAGCTCTGTCTCCCTGTGGCCTGCTGTGTGCCTGCCTGCCTTGCCCACGTGTTTGCACTCTTTGTACCGGACACTGAGGCAGCTGCTGGAGACACCCAGGTGACAGGCAAGCTCTTGCCCTTGTGGTAACTCTACAAATTTGCTCCATGTGTGCATATCATGTGGGGAGAGTGACAAGGGCTCTGCAGGACAGGCACATGCAGGGCTTGTACGAGGGGCCATGAGAGCGTGTATAAGGGGGCTTTGACTCTGTCATTGTAGAAGACAGAGACAGCCTCCCTGAAAAGGCAGTGCTAGAGCTGAGATCTGGCACAGAGCAGAGGGAAGTGCATTCTGACCTGAGGTAACAGCCAGTGCAATGGGCCTGTGGCAGCAGGATTGTGGCTGCTGATGCTGCACCAGGGACTGGTCTGGGCCCAGCCTGCAGGGCACATGTCTGGCCTGAACTTAGCAAGAGCTTGGCCTCTCCAGGCCTTCTGCAGTGTGGGCTGTCCAGGCACTTCATTTTGCAAACAAGGTTTTTTCTCAAGAGCTTTATTGAGACATAACTCACACACCATAAAATTCATCCCTTTGAGGTGCACAGTTCCATGGTTGTAAATATATTAGGATGGCGAGGCACCCATCATCACTGTCTAACCTGTAAACATTTTCATCACCCCCAAAAGACTTCTCAATAGACACTTTTCTTGTGAGAGCACGCCAGTCTGCTGTTTACATGGATTCACCTTTCTGAACATTTTGAAATCAGAACATGTAGCCTCTTAAGACTATCTTTTTAAAGAATGATTTAATTGTATTTATTATTATTATTTTTTTAATTTGCTATAGTGCCCATGTGTTCACCAGAGAGAGAGAAAGCAAGCCACTTGGTCCAAGACTCGAACCATGGTTGGCCATGTGGTAGTCCAGCACCTCAATGACCATACCATCTCCTGGCCCCAGCCTCTTAAAACTTTAAACAAAAATTTTAAAACACATTTTCCTTTGTTTCACAAATCTATATACTTTTTTTTTTTTTTTTTGAGAGGTTTTTCGCTATAGGGCGCGTGCGCTCGCCAGACAGACAGAGAGAGACACAGAGACAGAAAGCGAGAAATCACCCCCTAGGGGGGATGGTCACGCCACAATCCCTTCTCCTCCATTCTCCTCTCGGGATCTTGGGCACGCACGCACACGCGCCCGGCGTGAGTTGTAAGCCACCGGGTCCGAGACGCGAACCGCGGTCGACTTTCCAGCGACATAGCCATTACGCTAACTGCTGGTTCCCAAATCTGTATACTTTTTTAAGAAGGGAAGTTGAGGGTGAAACATCCCAGCCTTTTCAGTATTGCTAGACCCAAATCTCCAGCCTCATTTCGGAGAGCCCCTCAGCCCATCTAACTCCTAGGATGATTTCAGCGTTCCGAATAGCCCCTGGTCTTTGCTCAAGTTTTGTTCTTGAACTCTTTGGCTGCCAGATCTTTTCTGGAACTTTCTCAGGGGATTCCTCTGAAGCTCCAGGTCTCTGAGCTGCTCCCTGGAGGGTTCCTCCCTGTGAAGACGTGGTCAAGCATGTGAACCTTGAGCTGGATTCAAACCAACTTGACACTCCTCGGTAGCTATGTGACCTTGGGTGGTTCATTGCCACTCTGCCCCTCAACTTTCTCATCTGTAAAGTGGACATAATAGAGTAATAACAGTACCTGGATGAGATGCTCTCCAGGGAGAACTGGGGTTGCTGCTACCACCACCATTGTCATCACGGAGAGCAGTTGGATTAGGAGTCTGGGAGCAGGATTCTAATCTGGCTGTATCACTGGCTACCTATGCAGCTGTAGGAGGCCGTTTCTTCTCCGAGCCTTCATCTCCCAGCCTCCCACCTGGGGCTTATAAATGTTGCCTTATGATTATTGGGTGGATCCATGGTGAAAGTGGATGGAAAAAGGGAGGGTGGATGGTTAAGTACCTGTGCGTGCTCCTGCGTGCTCTTGGCTGTCAGCTTCATGGCAGTTTGACACAATCTCTGGCTTTGATATTCTGAACATTGTTTCTCTAAGGAAAACCTACCATGGAGCGGGTGGGGAACACCCTGCCTCACTTTCATGGTGACTTGTTCCCAACGTAGTCCAGATTCACCTTCTGACTGTGGCTGCTCTGTCACATTGCTGCTCCTGAAAGACCATGGAGCCAAGTGGTTAAGAGTAAGAGCACTGCAAGGCTCCATCAGACCCAAGTTCTAATCCTAGGTCCATGGCTTAGTGGTCATGTGACTTCAAGCAAGTTACTTAGGCAAGGCTTAACCTCTTAGAACCTTGGTTTTACTTCCTGTAAAATGGAGTAGTAGTGAGGGTGCCATGTGGTTAAGGTGGCTGGATCCCACATGGCTGACTACATAGTTCAAGTCTAGAACCCAGCAGTTTGAAAAACACACCAGGTGCTTGTGTATGTGCCCAAATTCCCAAAGGAGAAATGGAGGAGAAGGGATTTCAACATGGCCGTCTCAGGGTACTTTCCTTCTCTTTCTCTGTGTCTCTCTCTGTGTTTCTCTCTCTCCAGCAAGTATACATGCCCTCTAGCAAATCTGAAAAAAAAAAAAAATGGGAGTAATGATAGTACCTACCTCCTGGATGGGGAGAGTCAAAGTGATCTTATGAAACCCCTGCTCTATTTTGCCAGAAGCCTAGACTTGTAGGGGCTGCTGGAGTTTTTTCAGGCTTCCTTGGGGCCATGTGTCAGATGGGGCATGTGTGTTTACTGGGAGCTAGGTTCAAAGATCTACAGTCCTTGGGCACCCAGCTGACCCACTGGTCTTGGTCTGGCACCCAAGAAAGTCTGTGGCTTAGGATGATCCTTTCTGACATTGACAGTAGCCCCTCGCCTTGTCCTGGTAGCTTTGAGCTCCCCCTTCTTCTTGTGTCCATCCTTAGCCATGGCTTCAAGGTTCCTGAGTTGATTCTGCACTTCAAGAAAAAAACAAAGATAGGAACTTTAAAGATTGCCCTCAGAAACCACAGACTGGGAAACTATATTTTGCCCTCAAATGTGTGTTGTTTAGCTTTATTTTTTTCCTTTTACCATTAAGAAAAAGAGTGTGGTGGGACCAGCAGTTAGCGTAATGGCTGTGTCACTGAACTCCCATGTAGCTGATTGCAGTTTGAGTCCCGGACTCGGTGGCTTAAACTCACACCGGGTGCATGCGTGTGTGTGCCCGAGATCTTGAGAGGAGAATGAAGAAGGGATTGTGGCCATCCCCCCTGGGGGATCTTGCTGTCATGATCTTCTTGCCTCAGCCTTCCTGAGTTGCTAGGATTATTAACACACTCTGTTGCACCCAGACTTTAGGTCAGACTGGGAATCAAAGCCAGGCCTCCTTTGTGGTCCCAGCCTACAGTGCATAGTATTTTAGCAATCCATGCCACCAGGGCTGGGCCAATTTCCTTCTTTTTTAAGGCCAAATAAAAATTCCATGATATGCATGCACCACATTTGTTTACCCATTCATCCATGAGTGAATGTTTAGGTTGTTTCCACCTGTTGACCATTGCGAATAATTTTCCCCTCTCATCTCCTTGGTCACGGGAATGCTGATATCTCTTTGAGATCCTGATTTCTATTCTTTGGGATACATAACCAGAGGTAAGATTGCTGGATGGTATGGTAGTTTGATTTTAGTTTTTTGAGAAACCTGCATATTGCTGTTTCCATAATGGTTGCACCACTTTACATTCCCACTAGTAGTGCACGAGGGTTCTATTTTGCCATATCCTCACCAACACTTGTTATTTTATTATTTCTATTTTTATAATAGCCATCCTAATGGAAGTGGTATTTTAATGTGGTTTTGATTTATAGTCCCATAATGGCTAGGGATATTGAGAGTCTTTACATATCCTTATTGACCAGTTATGCATCTTCTTTAGAGAAATTCTATTCAAATATTTTGCTTATTTAAAAAAAATTATTGTTGAGTCATAGGAATTCTTTATGTAGTCTTGATATTAACTCCTTTTCAGATATATAATTTGTAGATAGTTTTTAGTCCATTTTGTGGGTTGCCTTTTCACTTTGTTGATAGTATTTGTTGTACAGAAGTTTTTAATTTTGATCAAGCTCAGCTTACCTATTTTTTCTTTTATTGCCTATGCTTTTGGTGTCATATCCAAGAAATCAAAGTCAAATTCAGTTTCAGGACTTTTTCTCTTATATTTTCTTCTAAGAGCCTTATAGTTTTAGATCTTTGATCCATTTTGGGTTAATTTTTATATGTAGTGTAAGGTAAAGTTTCAATTTCCTACTTTTGTGTATGGATATTCAATTTTTCTAGCACCATTTGTTGAAAAGTATGTTCTTTCCCATTAAATAGTCTTGGCATCCCTGTCAAAAATCATTTAACCATATATGTGAGAGCTTATTTCTGGGCTCTCTAGTCTATTTCATTGATCTATATGTATGCTTTTAAGAAAGTACCACACTGCTTTGAAAATGTACCTATGAAGTAAGTTTTGAAATCAGGAAGTGTGAGACCTCTAATTTTGTTCTTTATTTCAAGATTGTTTTGGCTATTTGGTCTCTTGAGATTCCATATAAATTTTTGGATTTAAAAAATTTCTTTAGAAAACATCGTTGGGGACCAGCAGTGGGCATAATGGCTATGTCATTGGACTCCCATGTAGCCGACCACAGTTCGAGTCCCGGACCTGGTGGCTTAAACTCATGCTGGGCGCATGTGCGTGCATGCCCAAGATCCTGAGAGGAGAAAGGAGAAGGGATTGTGGTGTGGCCATCCCCCCTGGGGGGGGGGGGATTTCTCACTTTATGTCTGTCTGTCTCTCTCTTTTTGGCAAGCACATGCTCCCTATAGCAAAAACCTCCTCCCCAAAAAGAAAGAAAAAGAAAACATTGTTGGGATTTTTATAGCAATTGTACCAAATCTTTAGATTGTGTTGGGTAGTATTGATATCTTAATAATATCTTAATAATATATCCCTGTCTATGAACATGGGATGTCTTTCCACCTATTGGTGTCTTTAATTTCTTTCCATAGTATTTTGTAGGTTTCACTGTATAAGTCTTTCACTTTCTTGCTTAAGTTTATTTTTAAGTATTTTATTCTTTTTATACTATTATAAATGGAATCATTAAATGAAACTTATTTTTGTGTATTGATTTAATATTCTGCAACTTTGTTGAATTATTGAAATTAGTTCTAATTGGCCTGATTTTTAAGTCAGATTATTTACCAACTTATAAATCTTAGTATAGTTCACATAAAAATCTAGACTTCCGTTTTTGTCCCAAGGTCTTGGAATACGTGACATTTCTGGGCCAACATTCCCACATGGCAGCCAAGGCCCAGAGCTGAGTGGCAGCTCTTGCACTTGGCAGAAGTGAGCATCTTTCAGCACATCCCAGCCCCACCACCCCTTCTGCCTCATGCTTTGCTTATCAAGTCAGACCCTTCCTGGCCCCTCACGAATTTAGCATTCTTCCTTATATGTATTTCCTGAGTACCTACTATGTACCAGGCACTGTTGCAGGCACTAGGAGTACCTAAAATAGTACTGAACACAATATACTAAAGTCCCTGCAATCACAGACCTTTCCTTCCAGCAATGTGCTGGGTCCTATTCTAAGTACTTTGCATATATTCTCTCATTTAATCCTCAAGACAACCTTGATGAAGTAGCCTCATTATATGAATGAGGAAACTGAGAGGCACAGACAAGTTGAGAGATTTGTCCATGGTTTCCTAGTGGTAAGGTGATGTCTGGATTAGATTTGGGCAGCCTGACTTGAGGATCCATGTTCTCAACAGCTATCACTGCCCTTGGTGGCAGAGAACTGAATGCAAAGACTCAGCAGTGGAAGCCGTGCAGTGTGGACAGGGTCCTGGGTCAGATTTCCTGGGAGAGGGATCTTGTTGGGGACAGGTTAGGTAGGGTGGTTCCAAGGTAAGGGGATTGTTCCCTGGGGCCACCCTGCAGTTCTCTGTGCTGTTTCCTGAGGGCTTCTCAGTCCCAGGCCCTCTGAGCCTCCCAGCTCAGCAGGTCTTCAGCCTTCCCACAGGGCGAGGCCTCTTTTCCTCAGGGAATAGCTGATGATGGTGTTGACCAGGCTTGGTGGGAGGTAGGGAGGTAATCAGCAGGTTGTCTGTGTTGGTAAGAGGCCCCCTGTGGAGCAGACAGCTGAGAAAACAGCCCTGAGCAGGCCAGCCACGCCCTCTGCTTAGCCCGCTTTTGCCAAGGGTGTGTAAGTGCAGGTTTGTGCCAGGTCAGCAGACAGGCTGCAGCACCTGTCCGTCTGAGCAGGGCAGGACTAAGGCCCCTGCAGGCCTCAGGTCTCTGGCTCAGGAGGAACTGGGGCCTGGGAGGGGTGTCGTACAAATCCAGCCCAGCCCAGCCCAGCCCAGCCCAGTCCCCTGTCAGCCCTGAGTTGGCATCATGTCGTCCTGGGACATCTCAGCAGCCTGGCCAGACCCTGCCTTCTCTGATGTCTTGGACTTTGGCGCAGGAATGTGCATGCTGCCCCTTTGCTGTTACTCCCAGCATTTACTGAGCAGCTATATTTTGTGACTGTCTCCTGCTGGGTGGCCATTGCTGCCTTAGAGCTAGGTGAGTGTGTAAGCGGGGCCTGGGAGGCCCACAGTCTGCTCACATTCCCTCGTGGCTCCCCGCTTTCTTTTGCTGCGCTGAGCCCTGTTTCCCGCCCGGTTTCTCGGGGTGCCTTTGTCTGTGTCTCCCTTCTTGCCTGTGTTCCCTAACTCTGAGAGACTTGCCTGATCAGCCCCCAAGTCCAGGAGACACCTGGCATCTTCCCACAGGCCCTCTAGGAAGAGGGTAAGGGGCCCTCTCCCCAGCAGCGTGTTCACATTTACTGGCCCCGGGTGGAACTGGCCTGCCAGGGTGCAGTCCCACTTGCGGGCGATAGTTCAGTGGTTTGTGCCTGAGCAGCCATTGGCGCCTTGGCCAGGCACTCAGGGTGTCAGCCTGCTTCCTCTCAGCTGCGTCCCCTGCTCTGCTGCCCTCAACAGGCCCAGAGATGACTTAGTGCCTGACATCTCTGACCCAAGGAGACTGTCACAGCCCCTTTGACAACTCCTCTTTCTCTCTTTCATACTGCAGTCACTTCTTTCTGGGCCTCTCAGAGGTTCCAAAGCGGGCCTAGTAGCACCCAGGTTTCCTTTGTGATGCAAGAGGGGAGTGGGAGGCCAGGCAGGGGCAGGTGGCAGGGAACATCCTAACCCCACTCCTAGAAAACCCGCTGTCACTCTTTCGGGGGTCTGAGGGTCTGCAGGGTCAAAGCATCGGAGACAATCGAGGTCAGAGCGCACCCAGCCCCGCTGAGACAGAATTCTGTCTGGGGAGGGGAGCAGGGGTGGGGGGCCCTTCTCAAAAGGAAGCAGACCCATTTCGTTCCAGTGGAGGGGAGTGCAAGAGAAATACATATTTCTCTGAGACTTAAAAATTACTGAAAGCAAAAGAATATCAACTATGATTCTACAACCCAGAGACCACCCTGTGTTGTATTGCACACGATTCTTTTCCCCAGATTTTTCTTTGACTTAAAATGTTAATGAGCCTCGAGCCAGCAGGTGGTATGCAGGTTAAGGTGCTATATCCCACCTGTTCAGCTCCATGGTTTGAGTCCTGGACCCAGCGGCTTGAGAAACACTCTCCCAAGAAGAGGAGGAGGAGAGGGGATTGCAGCATAGCCATCTTCCCTAGGGGATGATTTCTAATTTTCCCTCTCTGTCTCTCTGGGAAGAACACACGCCAAATATAAAAAGAAAAAAAGTTATGTATTAAAAAATATCAATCAGCCTCATTCCATGTTATTGAAAACTCTTGGTAAACATATTTGTAATGACTACATAGTAGCCTATGGAATACGTGTGTAAGAGGGGAACTTTTGTTTGTTTTCTGCCACAGGGCACATGTGCTCACTGGAGACAGAGACAAAGTGAGAAATCATCCCTCAGGGGATATGGCCATGCCACAATCCTTTCTCTGGGAATTTTTTTGGGTACACATGCACATGTGCCCAGTGTGTTTTTCACGCCGTCAGGTCCAGAACTTGAACCATGGCTGGCCATGTGGAAGTCCAGTGCCTTAACTACCATGCCGCCTGCCAGCCCCTATGGGGGGACTTTAAAAAGCTCGTGGAAAGATGGAATCAAAGTATGAGTTTATTTTGGTACAAAACATTTTGAAATCCATGCGTAGTTTTTTATAAAAGGTTATTTTTCATGAATTTTTTTTTTCGGAGAGGTTTTTGCTATAGGGCGCGTGCGCTCGCCACACAGACAGAGAGAGACAAAGAGACAGAAAGTAAGAAATCACCCCCCCGGAAGGATGGCCATGCTGCAATCCCTTCTCCTCCATTCTCCTCTTGGGATCTTGGGCACACATGCACACGTGCCCGGCGTGAGTTTTAAGCCACTGGGTCCGGGACGTGAACCATGGTGTCGACTACATGGGAGTCCAGCGACATAGCCATTACGCTAACTGCTGGTCCCCTCAAGAGTTTTTTGAAGACCTTTCATAAATATGTATGTGTGTGTATGTGCACATGTGTACACACACACACACCCCTCCACGTGCCTTGGTAATCAGGCTGTTCTCAATGTCATGACTAAGGAACAGAAAGCTGCCTCACGTGCACTGTCCCTGACTGCCACGTGGGGCCGAAGGACTGAGCACCCCTCATGCCGGCACTAGTGATGGCAGAGGGGTGTTGGCAGTGGGCAGAGAGGTGGCAGGAGCTTTGTCCCCTGCTTGGTCCATGGCCCCACGTATTGCTAGGAAGGCACCTGCTGGTGAAGGTGGTGACAGAGTGGCCTTCTGGGGCCTAGCCTTTAGATCACCTGCATGTCCTAGGGGAGACCTGGTCAGTTGGTCCAGCCTCAGCCCTCTGAGTCTTGCATCTTGGAACCCCTCCATGTCCCTGGCCTTTGTCTCAGTATAGACGGTGGATCCCAACCTGCCCAGTGACGCAGAGTCTGACTGTCATGGTCCAGCCACCCTCTGCAGCCCCGGGCGTCAGTGACCTCTCAGGCCAACACTGCCTGTGGACTGCCATTTGATGATGTCCCAGCCATATGACGTGGGGAGATTTTACACACACCGCTTGGAACCTGGAAGTTTGGGGACACTGGACACGCATTCCCACCGGGCCCACCATGGGGAGCACAGTGTGGCCCCTCCTCAAGTGGCTCTTGGGCATCCAGCCCCACGGAGCCCCTCACCCGCCTTGCCTGGCTGGCCCCCATGGCAGCAGAGGCTGGCCCCTGTCGTTTACTGATCAGAACTCAGTGCTTTGGTGGGCAGCTCGCGAGGCCCCACTAAGCACCACAGAGAAAATCCAACTCTCCCTGCACATTCTCCAAGGTGAGAGGGGCTTATCCCAGAACATTCTGCAGGGAAAACCCCAGCGTGCCCTGAGAACGCTGCTGTCCGTCTGGTTGGTTATCTACCTAGGGTAGGTTCCTGGGGGTGGGCTGATGTGGGACCAGGGTCTGGGGCTGTCAGAGGAGAGTGGCTCCAGGGCAGAGTGCCGTCCTGGGGTCGCTCTCTGCGGCTGGCACAGTGGTGCTATCCCCACCCCACCTCCCAGTGGGGATCCCACCCTCTCTCCCCCTGATTGGCCACAGCTCCCCTGCAAGGCATATTGGGAGTGGGATGGATATAGGCCCCAAACTCACCCTGGCCACTGGCAGACCCATCTCTACCAATCAACTTGCCAGAAACTGCTGCAAGTGAAAAATTCTGGGGGCTGGGCAAGGGTGGACACAGGATGTATAGGGTCTGGGTTTTTTCTATTGGGAGGCCTTTTAAGGAAGGAGAAAAAAATGACATAGACCAAGGTGAGCCAGGGTGTGAGAAGGTGCCAGTGAGCAGGCCTTGAGCTCGGCGGCCTGAGGCTCCGGGCATGCAGCTTCTGGGGCAGGCCGAGTGGGGCCTTAGTTACCCCCTGTGCTTGCCCTCCAAACTTCTCTGAAGAGCCTGGCTGGCTCACCCTGCAGTGAGAACGAGCGTAAAGGCTGTCAGGACCGGGCCAGGTTCCTCTTGCCCGGAGTTCTGGGCCTGACCTGATGCTTGAGGGAGGCCCAAGGCCGAGGCGCCTCAAGAAACCTCGAGAAGGCACAGTGGTCACTGCCGCCGTCGGGGCGGGACCTGGGTGTGGGCTGGAGGAGGCCTGAGGCTCACCGTGCCCCCGGCTTTGTACTGACAGGTGGAACATCTGAAGGAGCAGCTCATTAGCCAGGCCCAGGAAGTGAGCCGACTGCGGTCAGAGCTGGTGAGGCTGGGCAGCACCATCCTGGGGAGGGGTGTGCAGGGGGGTGGCGCTGACCTGGCAGATGCAGGAGGGCGACCCCATCTCTCCAGAGCCCTCGTGTCCCACCCAAGCAGGGACTGTGTCCTGGCCACGCAGGCCGCTGTCCTCTTTCAAAATGCACCCAGAATACTTCTCACCACCCGCGGGTACCATCAGGGCGTGTGACTCCAGAGGGGTGGGAGGTTAGTCTCGTTGTCTGGCTAAAGTTAGGAGTGTGAACTCTGTGTATAAATACGACTTGCTCTGTTCCTTTGACACTCGGGGGAGGGGTGCGGTGGGGCGAGCAGTAGCTGCCCCTCTGCCTCTGGCTCTCTTGTTCCCGCTGTAACCTCTCGATTTCCCTCCCAAGTGTCCTCTCTTATCTTCTGTTCTCACGTCTCTTCTCTTCTCCCTCTCTCTGTCTTTCTCCTCACCTCTCTTCTCTCCCCTGTCCTGTGCTCTCTCTGCCTCTCCCACCCCCTGCCCTCAACACATGTCCCCCCTGGGCCCTGGCTCTCTGCAGGGAGGCACGGACTTGGAGAAGCACCGGGACCTGCTGATGGTGGAGAATGAGCGACTGAGGCAGGAGATGCGGCGCTGCGAGGCAGAGCTGCAGGAGCTGCAGGAGCTGAGGGCAAAGCCAGCCGCACCCTGTCCGGGGTGCGAGCACAGCCAGGTAAGTAGACCATGAGGACCCCGCCCAGTCCTGGAGGGCTCGGCTCCTAACGGTGACCCCAGCCTGACAGCAACCCACCTTGTCCTTCTGCCTGCCTCACGCTTGTCCTGTGCCTGCCGACTGTCTGCAGGAGAGCGCCCAGCTCCGCGACAAGCTGTCCCAGCTGCAGCTGGAGGTGGCAGAGAACAAAGGCATGCTGTCAGAGCTGAACCTGGAGGTGCAGCAGAAGACTGACCGGCTGGCCGAGGTGGAGCTGCGGCTTAAGGACTGCCTGGCCGAGAAGGCGCAGGAGGAAGAGCGGCTCAGCCGGCGCCTGCGTGACAGCCACGAGACCATCGCCAGCCTGCGGGCCCAGTCCCCGCCTGTCAAGGTGAGCTGTGGATGGGAGCCAAGGGTCGTGCCCTGTGCAGGCCTGACCTGGTGCTGGCAGTTGAAGGAATCGTCTGGTTCTGAGTTCAGTCTTGCCCCTCCCCCTCCAGCTGTGCAGGGCCAGGTACGGGGTAGATACTGAGTAATCAGTGCTTGCAGGACCCACTGCGCACCAGGCACAGATGCAGTGCAGCCTCTTGATCCTGCCCTCCTTGCCCTTTTGATCTGTTCTGCACCCAGTGGGGCTGTGGCTAAGCTCACAGTAGGCTCTTGTGGTGAGAAGATTCCAGGCGTCCCTGCAGCATTTTGGGAAGCTGGAACCTTGTAGTTCATGTGGGGTCCTTGGTGGGGTGTCCTTGCCGCACCACCTCCATGCCCCTGTCTTTCCTGCCTTGCAGTACATCATCAAGACAGTGGAGGTGGAGTCGTCCAAGACCAAGCAGGCCCTCAGTGAGTCCCAAGCCCGGAACCAGCACCTGCAAGAGCAGGTGGCCATGCAGAGGCAGGTGCTGAAGGAGATGGAGCAGCAGCTGCAGAGCTCACATCAGCTGACCGCGCAGCTCCGGGCACAGGTGCGCAGGCTGCATGGAGGTGCTGCCGGGCTGGAAGGCCAGAGGCAGGCCTCAAGTATGGTGCAGTGGCCAAGCATTCAGGGACTCTCAGACCTGGGGTCCTGGGGTCCAGTTCTTCCTTGTCTCTCTGGCCATATGACCAAGAGCAAGTTCTAAGTCTCATTTCCTCATCTGTAAAGCTATCTGGTCACAGAACTCACTTCATAGTGGGGACTCAGGGGCATGATCCCAGCTCCTCCCCCAGGGCCCAGCACACTGGCTGTGCTCTATAAGCACTAGGCTGAACTTGTCATACAAACTCTTCCTTCCTCTGCTGGGTGCACACGGCCTGTGCACCTGTTAGGTGAACAGGATCAGCTCAGTGCTGGAGCTCTCCATCTGTGGGGGGAGTGAAGGCGCTCTCCTCATGTGTACAGCGTGTGTGTGTGTTTTCCTGTGAATCCAGGCAGGGGGATAGACTGCTCTCCTGGTACCTGCCCCCCATACTCTCTGTACCCCATGGCACTGAGCCTTTTCCTGGCCTGGTCACCAGATTGCCATGTATGAGTCAGAGCTGGAGCGGGCACACGGGCAGATGCTGGAGGAGATGCAGTCCCTGGAGGAAGACAAGAACCGGGCCATCGAGGAGGCCTTCGCCAGAGCCCAGGTGGAGATGAAGGCTGTGCACGAGAACCTGGCAGGTGAGACCTGACTGGGCCCTGGCTTGTCCCACACTAGGACCCACACCTCAACCACCTCACACCCCTTGTGTCCCCGTAGGCGTCCGGACCAACCTGCTGACGCTGCAGCCGGCACTGCGGACACTCACCAACGACTACAATGGGCTCAAGCGGCAGGTGCGCGGCTTCCCCCTGCTGCTGCAGGAGGCTCTCAGGAGCGTCAAGGCCGAGGTGAGCGAGCGGTGGGAGTGTAAGTCATGGGGGGCAGGGCTGAGGAGAGGCTCCGGAGCCCTGGGCAGACACATCTACCCAGCACCACCTTCCAAAACCCAGACAGAGCCCCCAGACCCGAGCTCCCCTACTTACACTGCTACCCTTAGGAATGCGATGGATTAGGTGCAGGTATCTGAGGATTTGTTACTGTGACTCCAAACACGATACACTTCATATTATATCTTCACATTCCAAGCATGGTATGCACATACCAAACATGTTACATATGTGCTTATATTTGTTAGGTTTAAGTTTTTAAAGCTGTACTTGTACATATGAGAATAGCTAGTCTCTCTCTTTTAAAATATTTATTTATTTATATATTTGTGTGATTTTTCAAGCCACTGGGAGCAAGACTTGAACCTCGGTCAGCTATGTGGGAATCCAGTGCCCTAACCACTAGGCCACCTGCTGGCCCATCACTGTCTCTCTTAAGTGCCTTTTAGGTGCCGAGCCTTTTCTAGCTATTGGCTCCTTGAATTTGTATGATAGTGCTCAGCGATTAATGTATTTTGGGAATAGAAAATAGTTCTTGGGCCAGTCCCATAGCCTAGTGGTTAAAGGGAGCTGGATTCCATATGGTCGACCATGGTTCAAATCCTGGCCTGGTGACTCTTTTTATTTTTAATTGCCAAGTATGTAGGTGTGCCCAGGATTCTGACAGGATGGAGAGATGGAGGAGAAGGGATTGTGGTGTGGCCACACTCCATGGGGTGGGCGGGGGCGGCTCTCTCTGGTGAGTGCTCACACACTCTGGCAATTATAAGAAAGGAAGAAAATCGTTGTCCTTTAGCCAGGCATGGTGGCATGTTCCTGGAGTCCCAGCTACTCAGGAAGCTGAGGCAGGAGGATCACGAGTTTGAAGCCATCCCAGACAACATAGTAAGAACCAGTCCCTAAAAAACCAAAAACGTCATGAACACATACACTCAGTGAAAAGTCAAGCCCTGCAGAAGGGCATCGGATAATAATAAGGCGGCCCCAGTGGCCTACCTGCTGCCCCACCCCAGGCCTCTGCTGCTGCCCCACCCCAGGCCTCTAAGGCGCCTGCCTCCCGGCATTTCCCCAGGGCGGTGAGTGTGATTGGACATGCTGATGCCTGTGTCAGCGTGTAGATATGCTTCCCAGTCTGTGGGAACACCCAGTCTGTGGGGTTTTGCATCTTCTTTTTTGTGTCCAGGGAACTATGACTCGGAGACTTTTACCTATCATCTTGTCCAGATATGTGAGTTAGATGGTTTGAGCCCCACTCGACAGATGAAGAAATTGAGGCTCAAAGACACTCAGCCAATTATCTCAGATTCGCCAGCCCCTCAGGGAGAGCCGGCATTTGCATCTGGCCCAATCACGCTGTAGTCAAGTGTGGGTGCCACGGAGCGGAGGCCGGGTCCTGGCTCTTGGTATATGAGCAGGGCCAGCTTGGGGTGCTGCCCTGGCCTCTCAGGCTCCCTTTCTTCCCCTGTAAAATGGGGCTGGTAGCAGTACCTGTGCCAAGGGGTCACCGGGCAGCGGACGGTGCACGTCAAGTGCTCAGCCCCGTGCGGGGGTGCCGAGCCTGGCAGGGCGGGCGGCCGGTGAGCAAGGCTGCTGCAGCGGTCTGATGGCACACGTCCCCACAGGTTGGCCAGGCCATCGAGGAGGTCAACAGCAACAACCAGGAGCTCCTGCGCAAGTACCGCCGGGAGCTGCAGCTGCGCAAGAAGTGCCACAATGAGCTCGTACGGCTGAAAGGTGGCTGGGGGCCGGCGGGCTGCCATCCTGGGAGCTGCGCCCTGTCCGGGAGGAGCTAGTCCCATTCTTGGTGGCTACGGAAACGGAAGCACAGAGAAGTCAGGGGGCTCCCCCAAAACCACAAGGCTGGTCAGCAGTCCACCCTGGCTTTGAACTTGGATCTGACCAGCTCTGAGGCCCTCACCCCAGTGCCCATGGCAGGTTGCTTCCCAGGCCCTGGTGACTGAGAAACACTGGATGGTGGGTGGCTGGATGCCACTCATTCTGACTTGGGGCCTGGTGAAGCTCTGAGCCACCCCCATTCACCAAACAGAGGTCTGGGGGTGCCTGCTCAGTGCCAGGGACTGTTCCAGGCTCGGAGGGTTCTGCTGTGGCCCCCAGATACTAGGCTCACCTTTAGCTGGGAGAATGGACCATGGTCATTAATTACCCAGAGAGCCCTAATGCTGCCCTGTTACCGGGGCCAGGAGAGGCTCTGGACAGATGAGTGTTGGAGGGCTTCCCTAAGGAGGTGCAGCTAGAGCTGTGACTTTGATGTGAGCTGGAGTGAAGGGGGTAGGAGCATCTGGCTGGTGTAGGGAAGAGGTAGCTTTCGCTTTATTCCAGGAGCACTGGAATCCCCCAGTGGGCTGGCAGCAAGCGTGGCTGTCCTGTCCACTCGTCAGCTGCTCTGCCAGTTGCCCACCTGCTCTCTGCTCCTGCTGGCCCACTTGGTCCCCAAGGCCTGTGCAGGCATTCTCAGTGCCCTTTTATTAATAGCGTGATGGAACAGATCCCTGGCTGGTTGGGTGCAAACCCCTCTGTGTAGCTGAGGAAACTGAAGCCCGGAGAGAAAAGAAGAGTAAGAGTATCCCTGTTGCAGTACTTGATCCCCACAGCTGACTTTTCTGACCTTTCCTCCCTGTCCTCGAGGCACCACTCCCGTCCTCAGTTGATCTGCTCAGGAACAAAGGCTGATTCATACTATAGAGTGAGCGACTGATAAAAGCTTTGCGGCCACCTTGCCCTGGGCAGGAGACTCCTGGGTCACTAGTGGAGTCTGACTGCCTAGGACACCAGTGGACCTCAGAGTGGAGACCATCTGGTCTTGCTCTGGCTTGGGCTCATCTCTCTACCCCCAACCAATCCAGGGAACATCCGGGTGATTGCTCGCGTCCGGCCAGTCACCAAAGAGGACGGGGAAGGACCTGAGGCGACCAACGCCGTGACCTTTGATCCTGACGACGACTCCATCATCCACCT
The DNA here is from genome assembly GCA_026018925.1 of Tupaia tana. NCBI lineage: Eukaryota > Metazoa > Chordata > Mammalia > Scandentia > Tupaiidae > Tupaia > Tupaia tana. The sequence goes on from JAKSZU010000018.1 coordinate 29,113,536, forward strand.
GCTGCACAAGGGCAAGCCTGTATCCTTCGAGCTGGACAAGGTCTTCTCCCCACGGGCCTCACAGCAGGACGTGAGTGTGGCCCCGTGCGGGAGGGTGTCTGCAGGGAAAGGAGAGCAGTGGAGAGAGGAACAGACGAGACCCCCAGGGAGGGAGCAAGATGAGAGTGGACAAAGATGTAGTGTTGGGGGGGCACTAGACCAGGTCCCTCCTTCCCTCTAGAGGAGAGACGAGGGCCTCAGAAGCCTCCTTGGGGAAGAGAGATGCTTGCACAGCCCATCCCACCTGCCTGTGGCTCCTCCCACCTGCCTGTGACTCCTCCCATCTGGGGGTCCCTGCCCACCCTGGCTCCTCCCACCAGATGCCCCCCCCCCCCAATCTGTACCAGCCCTGGGCCAACCCCCAGGCAGGCCTCTAGCCTGGATTACCTTCCTTCCATGGATCTTCTAGGGCCTCCCCATCACTCCGAATCCCCCATGCTGAGCCCTCAGTGCTGAGAGAACATCCATGTTTCCTTCATCTCTGTTCAGGGCCAACCTGCCCAGCCATGCCTGTGCTCTCCTGTTCTAATGTCTGGCCCTACCTTTTCCGGTCCTCTTTCTGTGGGCAGGTAGGCCCAGGTTGGACATGGTGCCTTCATTTGCTGAGCCCTCCTTGAGATAGGGAGAAGCTGGGGGAGGGCACCAGAGCTTCCTCCTGTGTTCACGGGAAGTAGGTGCTGCCCTGTCCTCCCTTCAGTCTCTGGGCTCCCAGGTTGCCCACTGACTGATGCACATGGCTGGTTGGTCATGAATCCTCAACAGTGGGCAGGTGGGCCGTGGTAGCTGCGGGACAGTGTGGTTAGAGTAGGAGTGGCTGGACTTGGAGCTGGTGGGGTCCCTGGTCCCAGCTGGCCTGAAAGCCCCCCAACCCTCCACCCCACATCCCTCCCAGGTGTTCCAGGAGGTTCAGGCCCTGATCACCTCCTGCATTGACGGCTTCAACGTCTGCATCTTCGCCTACGGCCAGACGGGTGCTGGCAAGACATACACAATGGAGGTGGGTGCCCGCTGATGGGGCAGGGGTTCAGGGCGAAGACCATGCCCTTGCTGCTGTTGCCAGGCCTCCCCTCTTTAGTCTTAGCGTTTTTCACAGTGTGTTTTGCCTTGTCGGGTCCTTTCAACTCCTTGGGAGCAGAGGCCATAGTTTTCTTTGTGGGCCCTGACACTAGGCCTGGAGGGGGCATCCTGCCCAAGAGCATCTGTGATGGGCCCAGCAGGATTCAGGGCCAAGCATGAGGAGGCAACAGACTCTGTCATCAGGGGGATTGGGCTTGAGGTTGAGTCCCAGGCAGGCTTTCATTTCTGTACACGTGTTCACTGTGCTCACATTTGCTTGGTGGCTGCCTCTCGCTGGGCCTGGGCCCTCATGAGACCCTCGGGCAGTGGGAGAGACCTTCCTCGTGAAGGCCGTCGCGGGGAGCCCGGCCTTACCCACAGTTCCCAGGGCCAGGCGGGCCTCATCTCTCTCCATGGGGTGTGGCAGGGAGTGGGTAGGCAGCATGGCAGGGGAATGGGGGTATTGAGACGAGGGAGAATCTTGGCTATAGACAGAAACAGAAAGCTGGGACTTGGGGTTCTCAGTTTGTTAGAATTTCCCTGGCTTGTTGTGAGGGGTGCTATGGGATTTCCCAAGTAGAGGAGGAGGGAGGTGTCCCAGGTTCTAGACAGGAAAGAGGGCTGGACTGGCCCCGCTGGTGGTGTGGTGGTGAAGGTGCTGGACTCCCATGGGAACCCGTGTGGCTGCCCTCTCTCTCCCTGTCTGGACCCTGCTGGTCTCTCAATTCTGGGCTGGGTGAGACTGGTTAGTGGGGCCAGGCCAGGCCGGGTGGGGAGGATGAGGGGCTGGAGGTGTATCCAATACTCTGGACTCCAGCTCCATCTCGGGGTTGCCTAGAGTTACGGTGCGCAGCAGGCTCCCCGTCCACCAGCATACCTGCTGAGGCCTGGGGGTATCAGGCACAGACAGCCCCACGGAGCCAGCCTGGCAGTGAGCACACAAGGAAATCAGCATGTGCCGTGTCGGGTGCCAGGGACAGAAATAAACTGACGACGAGGAGCTAACAGTGAGGGAGGGATGGGGCGCTGAAGGGCACGAGAGGAGGCCTGCCCAAGGAGGCACCGCTAAGAGGCTGGAACAGGTGGGTGCATGGAATCCTGGCCAGGAGGCCCCACTGTGGCAGAAATGAAGAAGGGGTGGGTGGGTGGGGGGAGGCGCCATCAGGAGAGAGGCAGGCCCAGGCTCTCAGGGCCCAGGTCGGGGCGCTGCCACTTCTAGAAAGGCTGGCCAGCCCATCCTGCCCCAGGGCACCTGCCCGCTCTGCCTGGGCCGGACCTGGAGCACTCAGAGCCTGACACTTAGAGCCTGACTCATGGCCTCCCTGACACCGGGCACTGCCCCCCTGGGCACTGCCAAAGAAATCATGCATTCTGGTACCCCTCCACGTAGCCTGGCGGGGCCACGCATGCACCCGCTTCCACCTGGGTGCCCTGCTTTAGTCTCAGGGCAGGGTGGTGCCTTTTTTTTTTTAACAGTTTTAAAATTGTTATTTATTGGTTGATTTTAATTTTTTTTCTTACGTTCAATCACTGTACATCTTTACAGCATACAAAATGGACCCATACAGCTTTTTTGAATTATTAAAACTGGTTGAAATTTCTTTTTTTTAATTTTAAATTGATTTATTTTACATTCATTCACTACATCATCACAGCATACAAAATGCGATTTCCCATTTTAAGGTGGAGAGGCTGAGACTCAGGAGGTGAGGTGGCTTTCAGCTGGTGCAGGGCATTTTAGGGGGCAGACTGGCACGCAGGGAGCCTCACCCGTGAGGGGCTGAGGGCGTGAGCATCTGTATTGCCTACTCCTCATGTCAAGGAGAGGCCTGACGCACTGGGGCCTTTCCTTGCACCCCCAGGGGACCCCAGAGAACCCGGGCATCAACCAGCGGGCCCTGCAGCTGCTCTTTTCCGAGGTGCAGGAGAAGGCTTCCGACTGGCAGTACACCATCACCGTCAGTGCCGCCGAGATCTACAATGAGGTCCTCAGGTCGGCGCCCAGGGCATGGACACCAGGCTGCATGGCGTGGGCAGTTTCTGGTCCACAGGGGCAGTGCTGGGCGATGTGGACGAGAAGCGGGGTCTTCCTGAAGGGAGTCCAGGGACCAGCTAAGGCTGTGAAGGGGCCCAGCTGTGAAGGTTGGATGGTGCCCAGGGGTGGAGAGGCTCCCCTGAGCCTTGGGGGGTGGGGGGGCTGCACCCAGGAGCTCAGTGCACTGCGGAGGTGGCAGGAGCGCCACCCACAGGACACGTGGGCATAGTTGGGTCCACCTCTTCTGCTGAGCAGGGGAAGAGCTGAAGAGAAGGGCGAAGCCTGATGGCTAAGCAGGCTCTTAGATGTGGTGGGTGGAGGGGGCGTTCTAGGCTGGAGGCTGGTACAGTGTAGGCAGAGCCAGAAGTGGGACAAGGGAGAGACGGTCCTGCCTGCCCCTCAGGGACCTGCTGGGGAAGGAGCCTCAGGAGAAACTGGAGATCCGGCTGTGTCCAGATGGCAGCGGGCAGCTGTATGTGCCAGGACTGACCGAGTTCCAGGTGCAGAGCGTGGACGACATCAACAAGGTGTGGGGCCGCGGCTGGGCCTTCTGGAGAATGGGGCCGGGCAGGGAAACCCTGGGGAGACCCCGCCCACAGGCAGAGCTGCCCTGGAGCCGGACAGGATGGGTTCAAATGCAGGCTGTGCCCTGTCCTGCATGTCACCTGCGGCAAGGACCCACGCCCCTCCGAGCCTCAGTCTAAAATGCAGAGGGTGATACCATCCCTTCCTGGGGTCTCAAGGAGACCAGGGGATTCGGATGACCCCCTCCCGAACCCCATGCCTCCGCCCCCCAGGTGTTCGAGTTCGGCCACACCAACCGCACGACGGAGTTCACCAACCTGAACGAGCACAGCTCCCGCTCGCACGCCCTGCTCATCGTGACCGTGCACGGCGTGGACTGCAGCACGGGCCTCCGCACCACGGGTGAGTGAGGGCCACGGGCAGCCCAGCCACAGGGCCTCCTCAGCCCCCCTCGCAGACAGCCTGGACCTGCCTGCCGCCTCTCCACAGGGAAGCTGAACCTGGTGGACCTGGCCGGCTCGGAGCGCGTGGGCAAGTCGGGGGCGGAGGGCAGCCGCCTACGGGAGGCTCAGCACATCAACAAGTCGCTCTCGGCCCTGGGGGACGTTATTGCCGCTCTGCGCTCCCGCCAGGGCCACGTGCCCTTCCGCAACTCCAAGCTCACGTACCTGCTGCAGGACTCGCTGAGTGGCGACAGCAAGACCCTCATGGTGGTGCAGGTGAGGGCCCCGGGCGGTGGGGGGCAGCTCCCAGTGTGGAGGACCCAGGAGCCCAGACCATGCAAAGGGGCCTTCGTGAACAGCAGCCCCAAAGTCAGTGAGGTGTGCTTCCCTCAGCCCCCACACAGCCTGGCCACGTGCCCTGGGGACCTCTTGGGTCCCTCTTCCATGCCTCTGACCCTGTCTCTGCCACTCAGTGGCCCTTCAGCTCCCAGTTCTCTCGGCCTTCCCCACGAGGCCTTCTCGATCCCCTAGCTGTGAATGCCCTCTGATGACAGTGCTGCCTGCCCTGGGTCTGTGGACGGCCTGGGTGGGGTGTGAGCTCTCGTGTCCCCTAGGTGTCCCCTGTGGAGAAGAACGCCAGTGAGACGCTCTATTCCCTCAAGTTCGCAGAGAGGGTTCGCTCGGTAGAGCTGGGCCCTGGGGCACGCCGGGCAGAGCTGGGGTCCTGGTCGAGCCAGGAGCATCTGGAGGTATGAGGGACACCACAGGCCTGTCACTGGGTTGGAGACACTGGGGCGTGGACAGGAAGATGTGTGTGTGTTGGGGGGCAAATCTGGAGCTGTGGGGGAGGGGAAGCTGCTTGAAGAGGGTGGGACTAGAACTTGGACCCAAACCCAGTAGCTTCTTTAGTCCGAGTTTTTCTCCTTGGCCTCAGAGGTCCACGGGGGGCCGTGAACCGGTCGGAGGCGGTGTGCAGGCCCCGCGCATGGCGAGCAGGTACTCGGTAGTGGCTAGTTCACGTCTCTACACGGACGAGTATTACCTCGCCTAATACTCGCGAGTACTCGTGATGACTCCAATGTGGGGAACCCTCGCCTCGCCACGCCCACCTTGTAGATGAGAAAACCGAGTTTTAGGAGGTCAGGGCAGGGGAGCGGAGAACGTAGCAGCTGCTGCCAGAGCAGCCGAGGCTCCCAGCCCACCTGCCCTGCGCTCCTCACAGTGGGAGCCAGCCTGCCAGACGCCGCAGCCTGCAGCCCGCGCCCACTCGGCCCCCGGTTCTGGGACCACCAGCCGCCCTGGCTCCATCCGGAGGAAGCTGCAGCCCTCGGGTGAGCCTGGAGGAGGGGGACCAGGGTGGTAGTGGGTAGCTTCCCCTCTGAGGTGTCCACAGCCACGACTGCCCTTACCTGGGTGGGCTTTTTCCTTTTTAAAAAGTTCACACAATGTCTGCACAGCCTGTCTCCCAACCTCCTGCCACTGGAAGTCACGGGACAGACGATACAGTGCCCAGAGCTCAGGTCCCTGGAGAGGCCGTGGTGCAGGAAGGAGCCCTGCCCTGAGCCTTGACTCCAGGGTGGGGAGGGCAGGGCTTACCCTTGTCCCTATGAGGAGCCCCATCACAGGAGTAGAATCAGGGCTCCAGCCCTGCTTGGTCCTGCTCATAGACCAGCCTGGCTAGTCCTCGAGTCCAAGGGGCAGGAGAGCAGGTTCCGGTGGGGTCCTGGCCCAAGGCAAGCTGACCAGTGAGACACCTGTCACTTTGATTTCAGCCTGACTGTCGGGGCTGTAGTCTCCAGGTGAGTTTGGGGCCAGCGGCCACCTGCCTTGGGTTGCAGGGCCCTGCAGGGAGCGCAGCTGCTTCAAGCTGGGTCCTTCCGCTGCCTGCTTGCCTGCGTGCTTCTGCCCGCCTCCCTCCTGCTCTGGCGGCCTCTGCTGCGGCCCCTGCGAGGAGGCTCAGTCCAGTGCTGACAGCCCTGCCTTCCCCTCCTGCAGGGAAGTCGAGATCGGTGCCTGTGTGACGGATGCGCCCACCCAGCCGGGCCTGGAGCCGGCTCCCGAGGCCCTGCTGGCCGGCTTGCGCTGCAGCGCCGGGACCCCAGGAGGCGGAGGCGGGAGTGGAGGCACCTCTTCGGCCCTGTCTCCCTCAGAGAAGAGAAACACGTTCAGAAGGAAATGGTGTCTCTCAGCTGTGGCTCTGGGCGCAAACGGCGTGGGCTGGAAGGGCAGGGATGGCCTGCTGTGCTTGGCAGGCCTGGGCCATCGGAGAGCTATGTCCTCGTGGGGAGGGCAGGAGCGTGGGAGGGTGGGCCTCTTCCCCGGGCAGGGGGTGCCAAGGGCCCTGGCCTGGGCTGACCAGACCCCTCCCCTCAGCCTGCAGGGCTGGGCAGCCCCTCCTGAGTGGGTGGGCTGAAGAGCCTCCAGGAAGGCATGAGAACCATGGGAACTGGGTGGCTGGTGGCACCAAGGGGCAGGCCGGCCCCCACTGTCCTCCAAGGAGGGGATCCCAGTGCCGGGCGTGTACATAGTGTTCTTAGGTGTACATAGGAGCGAGGCCTCCCTGCCACGGGCCAGGCTGTATTTATGGCTGGCAGAGGAGGCCAGTGGGCAGGGGACCCCACTGCGCGCCCCCATCTGCCTGGCACCAGGCTTTTCATGCTCACTGGCCTCTTGACATTTTCCTCCCTCTCAGATCCTATTTAAGAACTTTTGGAAGCTTAGCCATTTTTACTTGTTAAAATAAAAGCCTTTTTACACAGTATAGTCTGGACAAGTTGGTATCGTGAGCTGCTCTTGTGTGACTGTGGACAGGGGCACTGGCATGTCCTCAGCCCGCTGTGGAAGTCAAAAACACACCCTGACCTGGGGGGAGCCAGAGCCAGTGCATCCCCCAGCCCTACCCAGGAGCCTGGCCTGCTGTTTATGCCTCCCTGGCGAGATGCCTACTGTGTGCCCGCCAAGACCCGTCACCCATCCTGTGGTGGTATCCCCTCGTCAGACCTGGGAGACTGAGGCCTGAGAGCTTCAGGGGCCTGCCAGGACCACGCTGGGGCTGCAACCCCATTGTCTACCCTCTGCCCTGACCATCCCCCTCTAGCAAACAGCCCAACTGTAATGCGAGCACTCCCTCCTCCAGGTGCTACCAGGCCCTGACACCCAGTGCAGGCCCCTCCCATGGTGTCTGCACCTGGTCTCACCCCAAGGAATTTGTGCAGGGCCCAGAGCTGACCCCAACAGGTACTGCCTCGGGAGAGGAAGGGCCTTTTAGGAATGACAACCGGGACATGGAATCTGCTCTGGCCCACCAGCACAGGGCTCCTACACTGAGTGCTGTCTGCAGCCCTCGTCAGAGGATGCCTGGGCTAGTGGCCTTCCGGTCCCGTCTCTGGAGCCTGGCGGTGGACATTCTGTGAGGCTGGCAACCTGCAGTGTACAACTGGACCTGGGCACCTGTCAGCCTCGGAGGGGCCCATAGGGAGGCTGGGAGAGTGGCTGAGATGAGGAGATGGTGCCCCACTTCCAGCCCCAGAAGGCTGCCCTCCCCTTCAGGAGTAAGCCTGCTCTGTCCTTTCCTGGCAGCTCTGTCTGTTGCCCCCTGCTGGCCACTGGCCTGGAGCTCAGCCCCTGGGCTTGGAGGGGCGTGGTCTCACCTGCTCTGAAGGGACCAGGGAAGACAGTCCTGGCCCAGGAGTGCTTCCCCACCAGGGAATCAGGGAATAGTTACAAATTTAATAAAATTCGCCTTATAAATTACAGCAGCAGCCCCGGGGCTCGGTTTGTTGACCCAAGAAGCAAGAGTTGGGCAAAGCTGGTTAGCTGTTGCTGGAGTTGTCTCAGAGTCCAGGGCTGTGGAGGTGGCCCGTGGGCCAGTGCCGCCGCCTCTAGGATGGCATTGGGGCAGCAGTGGGGGCCGGGCAGAGGCTCATGGGCCAGTGGGCACACATGGAACAGGAGTGGGGGCCAAGGCCAGGCCCTATGGGCTGCTGGGTACCCCCTCCCCGGGTTCCTCAGTCCAAGCTGGCCATGAGCAGGTGCAGCTCGCGGAAGGCACTGCCATGGCGGCCGCTCAGGCCCGACTTGCTCCTGACGAGGCCGCTGATGCTCTTGAGCTGCTTGTAGCAGAGCCGGCACTTGTGTAACCTGCGGGCATGGGGTGGTACCTGAGGGCCTGCGGCATGGCCACCACAACCTCCACCTGAGCCTGTCCCAGCTACTCAAGCCTCTCCCTCCTGAGCCCAGGAACCAGTCAGGCTGTGCCAGGGCTGGGTGGTGCAGCAGGCCACGAAGGAACCCAGACTCCTGTATGCCTAGCCCATGCCCTGAGCCACTGCCCCGACACAGCATCCTCCTCTCCACACTGTTTCAGCAGGATGATCAACAAGCAGGGCCCGGGCCCCCAGGCCTGTGTTCTCCCGCCTCTGTGGCAACCCCTACCCCAACCCACACCCTGCAGCCCTCACCTCTCCTCCCTGCTGATGTCCACGCCCACAGAGGGCGGAGCGGCCAGGATGTCAGTGATCAGGGGTAGAAACCGCTGCAGGATCAGCTTCAGGGAGGTGCAGCCCGTCTGGACATAGCTTCAGGGGCACACGGACCCAGGGCCACAGACAGAACGAGAAACAGGCAAACACAGAGGTGAGGGCACAGGAAGACAGCACACCCTCGCGCCTGTTTCCTGGGAACATGGAGGGGGTGGCAAAGCTTCACAGCAACATCCTGGGTCTTTCCTGTGGCCCCTGGAGGAGCCCTCCTGCCTCTCCTCCCCCGGCTGCCAGCCAGGCATGGCTTCCTCACTCATACCTCTCATACTTGCTCTGCAGCAGCTTCTCGATCTGCGGCAGGACCGTGGTGCACAGGTCCAGCTTCCACAGGGAGCTGAGGAGAGGCCGGGGCATGATGGCATCAGCCCAGCCCTGCCCACTCCGCCCACGTCCTCCCCCACCACTGCACTTACGCTTTCTGGTTGACGATGTTCAGGAGGTCCACCACCACTGACAGGTCGTTGATGGCCACAGCTGAGTCCACCGACGTCTGCAAAGAGAGCACCATCGGGGTGGAGCCAGTGCGGCCCCTGTTGGGTGTGTTGGTGGGGTTCACTATAGGGTGTTAGCAAGACCATGCTGAAAATGACCAGTGCCAAGTCTGGCCACAAATAGGTGCTCAGTAAATGGCCACATGTGACAATGAAGGCAGAAATAACGGTAGTCAGGCACGGTGTGATGGCGTGTCTCCGAGCCCCGCCTGTCCTCTACCCCGTGTGGCTTTTTCTCAGTTCAGCCCTAAGCCCTGGCAGGCAGGGGAAGGAGCAGGAGTGAGCTGGGCCCCAGGCAAGGCTGGGCACTTGCCTTGATGTCGCCCGTGGTCCACACGGCCCGCACCGTGTCCAGGTTCTTATGGCGGCTGGTGAGCACCACGCACATGGTGTCATGGCCTTTGCGGATCTGCGACATGGCGTCCTCATCTACCAGCTCCGCCTGCTGGGGGATCTTCACAGCCTGTGTAGGACAGGCACCAGATACTGTCATGGGGGCCGGGGGTAGGCAGGCAGCAGAGGCTGGCCCTTGGCCCAGTATCCCCCACCCCTAGGGCTGGGCCCCACTCACAGGCAGGAAGTCGGAGGCCTTCAGCCCAATGGGCTCGTTCCGGGCGGCAGGGATGATGGCAGGCTCGGCCTTGGGTGCAGGTGTGGATGTGATGACTGGGGGCCGGGGTGGGACCTCGAGCTGAGGGCGTCCAAGTTCAGTGGGCAGCCGCCTGGGCCTTCCCTCCACCTCCCGTTTGGGAGCCCTCCCCTGCCCGCCAGCCCTCCACCCCGACATACATTTGGCAGCGGGAACTGCACGTCCACGGCGGGGCTGGGCTTTGCTGCCTCCTTCGTTGTGGTCGTGTCTGGAGGCAGAAGGGAAAGCCCATGGGTCAGGCCAAGAGCTATGGCAGGAGGGCAGGGCTGGGGTGGGACTCTGGGCACATCTGTCACTAGGGATGGCGCTGCAGCCAGTGTGGCAGCTGGGGAGGCAGCTGGGAGCCAGGGAGGGGCCCTCAGTGTTGGGGTTCTGGAGCGGCCCTGAGGGCAGGGCTGGGCCTGTCTCTTCCCTCTCCACCTAGTCAGCCTAGGGCTGTTTGTGGAGGGACCCAGGACACCCCCGGTGTGATGCCTGTCACTCATAGGGCTGGAGTGTGTCCTGAGTGCCGGCGGGTGCTGAAGTGAGAAGGGGGGCTCTCAGCAAGCCCAGCCTTGAGAGGGAAGCGAGAGGGTGCTCTCCGGGGAGAGCCAGGTGGAGGGAGGGCTGGCACAGGCTTGGGGAAGGGACTCACTGGGTGGGTTAGGGAGCAGGCTCTGCCCGACTCACCATCCTCTGGGGGTGCTGGGAAGGGCTCACTTCTTCGGGGCGGCGTTCGACCTGCAGAGGCAAAGTGGGCTGAGGACTCACCTCAGCCAGCCCAGAGCTCCCGTGAGACCCCCTGGCTGGCCCCCTGGGATGGAAACGTTCCCAGGCACACGGCTACAGACCCACGACCCTGCTCCTGGCCCATGTACCCTTAGGCCTGCCCCTTCCCACAGGCATCCCCTTTGCTCAGGCTGGGCTAATTAAGGGCATCCAGCAGCCGGTTCCTATTCTCGGCCCTGCAGAAGCACAGCCTGGCAAGGCCTGGAAGACACGAGGGCAGAGCCTGGGGCAGGTGGGTTAGGAATGAAGCTAAGAGGATGAAGACCCATGGCGACGACATCCCTGGGAAGGACCCCTGCCCACAGTGCACAAATGGGGACCCGGCTCGGAGGGGAGGGCGAGGGCAAAGCTGGCCTCACTGATGCTGTTCTTGGGCTGGAAGATCTCGTTGTAGTCCTCAGCATTCTGGATCTCCGCCCGAGACTCCCGCTCATCCCGGTCATCCTCGCTGCTGGGGCTGCGGCGCTCGCTCTCCGAGTTCTGCTTCACCCTGGGGGGCAGGGCCAAGCCCAGAGGAAGCGGGGCCCCTGGTGAGCCTGGGACTGGGTCCCTGAGGCCTTCCCCGAGAGGGGCCCTCCTCCTGTGCACCTGAGGGCCCCCAGGCACCCCACCTCTGGGGCTTGCTGCAGGTTGTGCTGGGCCGCTCGTAGATGCGCCGGAGCGGGGCACTGGGGTTGGAGGGCTGCTGCGCCAGGGGCAGGCTGTCCTGCACAGGATCCTGGGCCACCGTGCCGGTCCTGGTGACCCGCGTCAGGTCCACCACATAAGAGGAGACGTTGCTCTGGGAGAAGGCCACGCCTATCTGCAGGAAGCGGCAGAGCTGGGGCCAGGCCTTGGGGCTCGGGACAGGATCCCAGCAGGGCAGGGTGAGGCGGGAGTGGGGGCCTGAGGAGGAGGTGGGCTGTGGCCTGGCACAAGGATAGGTGGGGGGCAGCGCTCTCACCAGCTGGTCGTTGCAGATGGCCAGGTCGGCCACCTTGCCCCAGTTGACGAGAACCACGTCAAAGCAGCGCTCGGGCTCCCAGCCGTAGACGCGCAGTGAGTCCTGGCAGCCGCTGTATAGGCAGCAGCCATCGGGGTTGAAGAGGACGCTCCTGGGCCAGAAGAGAGCTGGCCGTGAGTCCTGGGGCGCTCAGCCTGGCCCCTACCCCAAGAAATCAGCAAGGCCAGGACACAGAGGGAGCAGAGCAGGGATGGGAAGAGCCATCTGCCCTCCTCCGTCGCCTTGCCTCATACCTGACAGGCCCTGGCTCCCCTTCGATGCAGCTCACCACCTGGAATTTCTCCAGATCCCAGAAACGAATGGTCCTGTAAAGGTGGTTGTGCTGTGCTGGGCAGCCAGACCCCACACAGTCCAAGGCCCAGGAAGTCATTGTCCCAGATGCTTGTTCCCCGGTCATGGCACCAGGAGCAACTCAGGCTGGCCCTGACTCGAGGGTGGGGGAGGAAGTGAACATGGCCCGTGGCTGAGCCCCTGGGCCTCCTTGCACTGTGGGTCCCCCAGGGACCTTGGATTTCCAAGCACTCCTGATGGCCCAGGACACTAGGGCCAGGGACCCAGAGCTGGGGAATGGGGACCAGGGTCCGAGCCTGGGCCAGTCTGCAGGACCAACAGGTGTAGGATACCCAGGACACCAACAGCTGGGGGACAGAGACATACACTCAGAGGACAGATCAGTGAGGGCCAGAAGTTGGCAATGCGGCCTGCTCCTTCTCACCTGTCAGAGCTGCCTGAAGCCAGGAGATACTCGTTGGGGTGAAACTCCACCACGTTGACAGGCCCCGTGTGACCAGGGAACTCAGACATCATCTTGCCAGCAGTAAGATCCCAGAGCTGGGCAGGGCAGGCTGTAGGTCAGGGCTGGGCCAGCTTCTGGGCTGCCCATGCTCCCTCGAGGCCAACCCAAACCCTTTATCCACAAACCACCTCCCACTGCAGACAGGCTTGGGACTCGCAAGCCCACTGGGAGGGAGGTGTGATCAGCAGACCCCGTCCCCACTGCCGGCCCCAGGAATGCCAGAGCTACCTTCACTGTGTGGTCATCCGCAGCCGAGGCCAGCCACTTCCCGTCAGGGCTGAACCGGAGACACCGCACGGCCTGGCTGTGCCCCTGACACGGGGAGGACAGAGCACCAGCTCACCCTAGGGCTTGAATCCAAGTCTCTCTCCCCACCTACTCACTCCGTCCCCACCCAACGTGGTGCCCTCTGTCCCATCTGTGCCTGGGGAACGGGTACAGGTGGGACAGATGGTCACAGTCAAAATGTCACAGAAGTACCCCTCTCCAGGTGTGGCCTTGGACCCAGGCCTGCAGGACGTGAAGACTACGTGGTCATATTGCACGGGCAACAATGTATCTCCTGCCCCCTTTGAGAGCCGTAGATACCTCTTTTAACATTAAAGGTTCTGAAACCTCTGAAAAAAATTATTTGCTAAAAACATGGTGCTTCCTGGGCCCAGCAGATGGTGTAGTGGTCACACTGCTGGATTCCCACATAGTCGACTGTGGTTTGAGTCCTAGACCTGGTGGCTTAAAACATGCCAGGCATGTGTGTGCGCATGCCCAAAATCCCGAGAGGAGAATGGAGAAGGGATTGTGGTGTGGCCATCCCCGCAGGGGAGAGGGGAGCAGGTTCTTGCTTTCTGTCTCTCTGGTGAATATACCCACCCTATAGCAAAAATTTCTTTAAAGAAAAGAAAAACAAACAAACAAACAAAAAATAGTGCTTTCAAACACCTAGGAACAGGAAGGAGCCTTCTGGTCACCTAACGATGCCAGTTACCTGCCTTCCCGACCAGAGCATGGAGCATGCAGTCAGCACAGCTTCAGGGCGCTCTAGGAGTCAGGGAGTCCTGCTCTGTCCAGGTCCATGTTCCGTGTCCTTGCCCAAGCTAGACAGCAGTCCCTCCCCCCTGCCAGGGTCTGGGCTCAGTGCCAGGCTCAACGTCTACATGGGGCTGTGCAGTGACCGACAGGCTGCTGTCCTTACCCTGTATCGGAAGACACAGCCTTTCCTCCTGATGTCCCAGAGCTGTGTGGGAGAGGAGCAGAGGGACAGAGTCAGCAGAGGTCATGATCAGGTCCTGGAGCTGGACCAGGGGACAGTTTGTAGCCGTGAGCAGAGACGGGGTGTCTAGGCACCACCAGGTCATTTTGCCCCACAATGACAGAGGCCAGAAGCCGGGTACGCTGAGCAGTAATGTCTGGCAAAGGCCTCCCTAGGCAGTGTGGGCGCTGCTGCAGAGAGAAGCCTGCCCCTGAGGGCAGCTCAGGCCTTGTCCCACTGCCAGGCCAGTGGAAGGCACTGAGTGTCTACTCACCTTGATGTTCGTGTCCTGGGAACCAGAGGCTACAAACTCGCCGTAGGGATGGAAATCCAGGCTGCAGATGTTGGCTTTGTGTCCCATGAGTGTGCGAAGAACTAATGAGGAGGAAGAGAGAGAGGGGACAGGCGTGAGAGACCGGCAAGCTGGCTAGCAGGCAAGGACTGCTGTGGCCACTGCTGTGTGTGTGCTGGTATTAACTGCACAGAGAAATAGCCTGGAGGTTACAGGAATAGGGCGGAACCCGCCAGAGTCCCACCACCCCAACAACTCCTTTTCCTACTCCTTAAGAGATGACAGAAAATCAGGCTGTGCACGTGTGCGTGTGTGCCCAAAATCCCAGGAGGAGGATGGAGGGGAAGGGGTTGTGGCATGGCCATCTCCCACTTTCTCTCTCTCTCTGGCGAGCACATGCACCTATGGAAACAAACAAACAAACAAAATTAAAAAAAATAAAATAAAAAAAAAAAGTCCTTTCTTTCGCTACTCAAGTCCCAAGAAAACATGGCACAGCCTCGCTACAGACTGCACCCTTGGAACATGTGTCCTAGTGTCTTCTCACATGAGCAAAGACCCAGATCCAGCAGAGCCAGGAACTGCTTCGCTCAGTTCAGGCCCTGTGAACACGGAGCTTACAGTCTGCAGGGCACCTGACCCCACCCGAGACAGCACAAGGAGAGAGATCAGGAGCGGTGTAGGCTGGAAAGAAGCTACTTGGTTGAAACAGAGAAATTTAGAAAGGCTCCTTGGAGGAGGTGATATCTGAGCAGATGTCATAGGTGGTAGAAGAGGGTTGCTGTGTTAGATGGAAGTGGGGGCCAAAGACCTCATGCAGGGCTATTGAAGGGCGTGTCTGGGGTGGCCGTGGTGCGCACACTGGCCCTCTGGGGTGACCCCTGCACAAGAAATCTTGAGGGTGGCCATGAGGACAAGCTGAGGAGCTATAAGAACTGGGAGATCCCAGGGAAGATGCAGCGAGGGCCAGGCGGTTCCCAGGGGGCAGACACTGGTCATGTATGGGTGCCCTAACAACCATGCCTCCCATCTTCCGAGGCTCTTCAGGCAGCTCCGTAATCAGGTCTGGCTCCATGGGAGGCAAACTCTGTGCTTCTGTCTTGGAGTATTCTCTGGTACCCTCGAATCTGGCTCATGTGTCTTGCTTTTTGAAAGATTTACAATTCTGCTGTCTGATGAAACTGATTGACCCCTGAGCCCTGGACAAGAGTACAGAAGTCAGGAACCAGCAGTTAGCGTAATGGCTATGTTGCTGGACTCCCGCGTAGTCGACTGTGGTTCGTGTCCTGGACCCGGTGGCTTAAAACTCACGCCGGGCGCGTGTGCGTGTGTGCCCAAGATCCTGAGAGGAGAATGGAAGAGAAGGGATTGCGGTGTGACCATCCCCCCCGGGGGGGGATTTCTCGCTTTCTGTCTCTATGTCTCTCTCTGTCTGTCTGGCGAGCGCACATGCCCTATAGCAAAAAACCTCTCCAAAAAAAAAAAGAGTACAGAAGTCCAACGATCCTCAGGGCTGAGCCAGGTAAAATACGGAAAATACGGTGCTTTGTAAGACACTGAGGTCCCTGTTACAGCAGGTGTGTAAGACTCCAGACATAACGCTTTGGAGATAGAAGGGTTTAGATCCAAATGCTGGCTGAATTAAATGAACTCTACTAAATGACCTTCTTTATCCCTGATGCTCAGATGTGGGCTCTGGAGGGCTCTGGAGGCAGACACTACTGGGGTCAGTCTTGGCTCTGCTGCTAGCTTGCTGTGTGACCTTGGGTGACCACTTACCCTCTCTGAGCCTCATGCTGAGTCAGAATTGAGTAAGAAAATGAACATAAAGAGCTTAGCATGGATCCAATACGTAGTAAGTCCTCAGTAAATACCACTTATAATTACTCAAATTCTAATTTCTTCCTACAGAAGGCCTGCCTTCTCTCTTCTTCTTCAGGTCTCACGTTCTCCTTCAGGGCCACTGGCCACCTGCTACCCAGTGTGATGGCCACCTGGCACCTCCCTCAACCCCAGCAGGTCTTCTGAGCACTTCTGGTGCTCAATGGGCAAATAATTTCCAGGCACTGGGCCACCAAGTTCCATCCCACACCAGAAGGTGGGGCAGAGCCTGAGGCTCGCAGAGCAAAGCCGAGCAGAATTCAGACCAGGCATTGGCTCTCAGGCAGCACCCTTGGACTCCTGCTTTACCCGGGTCAAGGGAGCTCATCTGTGAGAAGGCTCCAAGGACGGGGCCAGGCCCAGTATAAGAACAGGGTAAGAGTGAGCTGAGGTCATCATTCTCTGCCTTGAGGACAAAGGCCACCCTTCTGTCCCCTGCATCCACCCATCCTTCCAAGCACCCCTCTGTGCAGGCCCTGCTGGTGCTGGTGCTGGGACTAGGCCTCCTCCACGTCCTTCTCCAGCGCGAGACACCTGCCATGGCCGCTCAACGAGCATCTCATTCAACCGCACCAAAACCCGAGTGGCGGCTTCCCTTGCTCTCTGCAGCTGCCGTGCTGCTGGGACTCGGTCCTGCCTGGCTGGCCGAGGAGGACTCGCGCATGCACTGTCCAGTCCAGGTTCATGCCGGTTCTTGCTCCAGTCCCTGCTTGCCCCCAGCCCACTCGCTCTGCACCCCACAGCAAAGCTTCCAAATCCTGCCTCGCCCTGAGGATGCGGTGGGGTCCCACCCCTGCGTGGGCCAGCATCGTGAGCACCGTCAGCCTTCCTGTGGGCTGAGCCACCCACGCCCTCTGGCTGCGCTGTCGAAAGCAGGCAGGACCACATTCTTCTGGGGTGACTTCTGCCCTAGGAGGGCCCTCAGAAATGCTCCGAAGCATGGGCCGGCTCACTGGATCTAGGAACTGCAGCGCAGAGGGGTCTCTGGGTCTGCCCGCTGTACTTCCAAGTCTTCCAGATGCTCCGCCTGGGCCTGAATCCTCCAGTGACGGGCGGCCTTTCAAGTCAGGCAGCTCTCAGCACCCTTTCTGCACGTGGGGCCTTACTGTGCTGTCACTGTCAGCCAGGCTCTGGCAGGTGCGGAGGAAGGTGGCCTGAGGTCTTAGCTCTACCTGCTAAGGGCGAGTTCCTCTTCCACTGGAGAACTCCCTCTCTCCCCAAACTGCGAGGCAGCAAACGGAGAGCAAAGAGCACCGGGTGGGAGTCTTGGCGCCGGGATCGAGTCCCAGGTTCTACTCCCTGTGGCCACAGGGTCTGTACGCTCTCAGCGCCCTCTCTCGGCCTCTTTGCCTATCTGTCAAAAAAGGGACCCTGCCAACTTGGCTGTGCATCAGGATCACCGGGAAGCTGACTACCCCACTACTAAGTCTGGGCCTACCCCACTACTAAGTCTGGGCCTACCCCACTACTAAGTCCGGCTCCTGGGCGTGGAGCCTAGGCCATGCATTGGCAGGAGTTCCTTGTAGAGGACCCAGCCCTGGAGTCCAGTGCCTGGGAAGCCAGAGGCCTCCGGTTTTCCCTCCTCGGCTACCTCAAGGGTTCCTGCATCTCCCTTAGGAGTCCAAGTGTGGCTGAGAAAGCCCGGGGCGGGGGACACAGGGCCCTTGGTCTTTCTCTCCTGTCCCTGGCTCTTCAGTGTTTGTCACCTGGATGTCAAGTCCGGGCAGAGGCTTCCCAGGGAGCTTTCTGCTTTTCAGGAAGAGCCCAGCCACCCTGGGCTTGCTCCTCCCAGCCCCACTGACTGTGCCTTGGGTCCTGGCATGGCCAGGCAGTGCAATCTTCTGCCGAGATGCTAAGCAGGTAGCCCTGTGTGTCACCAAAGAGGTCCTGGGTTCTGCTGTCCTTAGACCGTGGCTGGGCAGGCAAGCACCACCTCGGTGGCCCAGAAGCGCCATCTGTCTTGAGGATCACCTATGCCAAAAAACCGCTGTCATCCAGCAGACGCAGGGCATATACCAGAGCAGAGGCCTGGAAGACCTGTGGGTCTCAGCCAGGCAAGAAGAGCTCATTGTGGAGAAAGCAGCCTCAGCAAACTCCACGCTGCCGTCTCCTCTCCAGGGCTTCGGGCACACTGCAAAGTCTGGGCTGGAAGCTGCCAAAACGCAGCAAGCAAGCAGGTTTATTTGGACCTCACAGTTCTGGCCTCCACAGTGTCTGGAGAAAACTGTCGAGTTAGCTGTCAACATGGAAAAACAAGTGGATCTCACATACGGTTCCAGATTTCCAGCCTCTCTTGCGATGACTGAAGAGCTGGCAATGCTGTGCCCACATCGCCATAGGGCAATGCCCGCCGAGGCAGCCCCGCTGTGAGAGAAGACAGAGTCGCTATCTGGCCCAGAACTGAGGCATGATACTCCGGGCTCAAAGACCCGGCGAGGACCTAGACCAGGGGTGAAAACCAGTCCACACCAAGGCTCATCGCTGAGGAATGTCAGGACACCAGGGCAAAGAGCCTATGAGCCTGCAGGAGGGAAAGAATGAAAGAGAGAGAAGGAAGAAAGAAGCCGGTCCCGTGTGCAGGATCGGGGATGAGAAGAGCACAGCCCAGGAACCTAAAAGGCAGTGAATGGATAATGATTTCCAACTCAGAATTCTACACTTTAGACCTTATATATATAAAACAAGAATGCAAAGAAATTTTAAAAGAGAAAGAGGTAGGATAAAGTCGTGTTCAGCATTAGAAGTTCTCTAACACCCTCCCTGACGTCCATCCTCTCGTGGCGAGCTCTGTAAGCATGCACGCCGCCAGAAAGAGGTAGGACGCCGAGAGAGACGACGTGAAACCTAGAATAGCAGAGACGCGTGCGTGTGCGCCAAAAATCTCGAGAGGAGAGTGGAGGAGAAGGGACTGTGGCGTGGCCATGCCTTCTGGATGGGGCTTTCTCACTTTCTCTTTCTCTCTGTCTCTCCCATCAGCGCATGTACCCTATAGCAAAAACTAAACCGAAACGAACAAAAAGGATGACAGTGGGATGCTGGAAGCAAAGACGCTCTGAGAGAGCCCAGTTCTCCTCTTCTGTAGGAAGAAGGCAATGGTGAACGTGCAGTGCTTTTTTTAAAAAAAGTAAAGAAAGATGGGTGCCAGGTGGTGGCCCAACTAGACCGACATCGGAGAGGTCCTGGGTTGGTGTCCTGGGCCCTCCCTGAGCATATCAGGCACATGTGGATGTGTGACTGTGATCCAGGCCAGTTGAGATGGCTGAGACCGGTCATTTAGTGGGGGGTAGGGGGACTGGGTCTCTGACAGTCTCTCTTGCTCATGGAAGAAATAGACACACACACACGCACATATATATATATATACACACACATAGAAACATGTATATATACATATATATATATATATATATATATATATATTTAAAGTAATAACAGTGTAACCATATTGTTTAGGAAAGCAGAGGGAATTAGCAAAACAACAGGTAGGAAAACAGAAAATTGAGACTTTTGGAGAATGGAAAAGAGTAGAACCAAAGTTTCTTTTTCCTGTTTTGATTAACTGTAGAACTATCAGCATCTGTTTTTTTTTTTTCTTTAATGAGAGAGAGATACTTCTGACAGGGTCACACCACCGCAACCCTTAACCCCAACCTCTAGTTAGCTAGGATCACAGATGCGCATGTTCAGGTTAGCCTGGGATCCAAACGCAGGCCTCCCACGTGGATCCACTTCCGGCAGCAGCGTCCTACCATTTGCACCAATGTGGCTGGGCCTATGACTTTTTAAACTATGTAAAGCTTCTGTCAAGAAGAAAATGAGGGGGACCAGCAGTTAGCATAATGGCTATGTCGCTGGAGTCCCATGTAGTCGACCACGGTTCAAGTCCCAGATCCGGTGGCTTAAACTCACACCAGGCGCGTGTGCATGCGTGCCCAAGATCCCAAGAGGAGAATGGAGGAGAACGGATTGCAGCATGGCCATCCCCCCTGGGGGGTGATTTCTCACTTTCTGAGTCTCTGTCTCTCTCTTTCTGGCGAGCACACACGCCCTATAGCAAAAAACCTCTCAAAATTAAAAAAAAAAAAAGAAGAAGAAAAACGAAAGGAAAACAAACAGAACACAAGCGAAGAGAAAATCTGGTGATAGTGAGTTGGGGCTGAGTGGGGGCGCCCGAGTCAGGGCACATGCCCCCACTCCTTCACAGCTCTCCCCACACAGCCACCTCACTCGTTTACGTGTCCTGAGGGACGCATTGCCTGTGGGGAGGCATCTGACGTCCTTCTGGGGTCTAACTCCATACACGCCCACCCATGGAGCCGCCAACCCCACGCTGTCGCTCAGACACATCCTGGGCACCTACTCAGGGCCAGCTGTGCAAAGGGCCGCAGTGCACGCCACTGCCAGACTACTGGGGTGTGTGAGCACACCATCCATCAGTGCTCTGGGGGCAAAGCAGCCAACCTGGCTGGGGCAGGCTTCCCGGAGGAAGCCGTGCAAATGCAGAGCCTGTGGATGAACACAGGCATGTGCGCATGGGGAGGAAAGAGCAGGGGCCTACTTTTGGCAGCTTCCAGGTCCCAGACGCGGATGGAGCCTGACTGGGAGCCGGCCACGATGAGCTCCTCGGGGGTGTTGAGGCGGACACTCTCCACAGGGGACGTGTGACCTGTCAGGCTCTGTGGAGAGAGGGCGGTAGCTTCAGTGCACAGTGTGGACAGACATCCTCCTGCAAGCTGCTGCCCCAAATTCTGGGTCCCAGGAAGGCTTCGGAGAGCATGGCTAGCACAGAGGCCGTGCTCAGGCATCCACACCAACCCTCCTGCTGACGATTTCTGAGCAGCACCCCCTCACACCATTCCCAGCATGCCCAGGGGCCCGACCAGTTAGCTTCCAGCCAGCTCCCATTTCCCGTGCTGTGAGCCTGACATGTGCATCACCTGTAGAAATGGCCCTGGGCCCCTTGAGCCCTGAGTCCAAAGAAGCCTCACCCAGGCTCTCTCCCGTCCCTGTCCCCGCCTGGCACAGGCCTCTCAGGCAGGAACGCACGGCAGAAGCGCGGCCTAGCTCAGCATAGACACACATCTCGGCCCTCTAGAATGCCTGGCACCTCAGGGCTGCCTGAGCCAGTGGACCGGGCCATGCTCCTAAGCTCCCTGTGGAACCCGGAGGCTGGGGAGTGACTCTGCTGGAGGACAAACGGATTCTTCCTCAAGTCAGGGCAGGCGGGCTGTGCTGGCCACTCTGGGGGCAGGAGCTGCTGACATCTCCAGCTTTCTGGAGAGGAGACTGGAACCTGGTATCTGGCACCCCCAGCCTAGTGCGGCCACCCCTGGGCACAGTGGTGACTCAGCTCCCTTGGCATTTGCCACCACAGCCCCCCCGGGGGGCTGGGGAGGAGGAAAGCGCTCCTCAGCAGAACTATCCAAAGGCCGGACAATTACAGACTGGGTCTCCCTTTTACAAAATGCTTGGCATCCGAAGTGGTTCGGATTTTGGATTTTTTTCAGCTTCTGAAAAAAATGTTCAGCTTTTTTTTTTTTTTTTTTTTACACACATACATAATCAGATTGAGGATGAGACCCGAGGCCAAATGCGAAATTCATTTATGTTTCATGTACACCTTATACACCCGCAGCCTGAGGGCACTCTTATTCAATATTTTTCTCCTGCAGCATTCTGACAGCAACCTGTCATGAGGTCAGGTGGGAAACTTTTCACTTGTGGCACCACGTTGGAACTCAGAAAGTTTCACATTTTGGAGCATTTTTGATTTTGAATATTTGGATTAGGGGTGCTCAATCTATCCAAGCAGCTTGTCAGACCCCAAACAGCAGTGGTAGAATACACTTAGCCAACGAAGGGCACTTGGGCAAAATCTGCCCACATCAGAAATGCACATTCCCAGGCCAGCAGGCAGCATAATGGTTAAGGCACTGGACTCCCTCCCACACGGCCAACTGTGGTTCAAGTCCAAAACCCAGAGGCTTGAAATTCATGCCAGGTGCATGTGCATGTGTGCCCAAAATTCTGAGAGGAGAATGGAGAAGAGGGGATTGCAGCATGGCCATTTCCCCTGGGGGGTATGTGATTTTTCACTTTGTCTCTCCAGTGGAGTGCACACACCCATAGCAAAAATTTCTCTTTAAAAAAAAGAAAAAGAAATGCACATTCCCTTTAAACCAACAATTCCTTCTCTGGGAACTGGTCCTGTACACACTCAAGCACATAGAATAACACAGGTCCAAGGCAATTCACTGCAGCGAATCTTCTGGAAACAATGTAAGTACTCGTCACGGGAATTAGTCAGCTAAGCTGCAGTCACCCATGGCCATCCATACAATTAAGGCTTGTTCAGCTATAGAAACAAAGAAGGTAGCCCTTTAAATATGATCAAGACCAATCTCCACGCTACCTCCAGGTGAAAAAAGATGGAGGACAGTGTGTAGAGTATGATATCATTTGCGTAAAAACATGGGGTGGGAGGAATCGACACATGCATTCATTTGCAGACACGTCAAAGAACTCTGGGAGGATGCAGAGGAATTGGGAACCATAATTGGTTCCAGGGAGGGATTTGGGGGCTGGAGAGGAAAACTTGGCACTGTTTACCCCACCCCGTTTCATTTGGATGCTGAACTGCAGGAGTGTATCGCACGTACTCAAAAATAAACAGAAGTAAACTACCTGCAGAGGGGGTAGCACATGCATAAATCCCCAAGTGAGAGAGAACCTAGCAGTCTGAGGCTCTGAAAGGCCTGTCCATGGGGAGTGAGAGGGGAGAGAGGCACAAGATGAGGCAGGGCTGGGGCCCTGAGGGCTGCATCTGGTGTCTGAATACCAATCTACAGGCCAGACCCCCTGTTAACTGTGCTGCCCAGGGGGATGAGGAAGTGGGGTCATCTCATGGTTTTTTTTTTCTAAATTTGTTATTTTTCAACTTACGTTGCTTTAGCATTGGGGGGGGAGAGGGGGACCATATCCTAAAAACAAAGTAAAACATAGCAGAAAGATCTTAACTTCATTCTTCCTGAGCTCTGACACCTGGCTACGGTCTGAGTAGATCTCAATTCTTTCTTCGGGTCTCACAAAAACGTTGAAGAGGTTAAGTTTCTACTCGTAAATATCACCTGCCACCATTTCTTCTTTATCTTTATTTGGCCAAGAATCAAAAGAATGATAATTCCCTGTGTTGGCAAGAATACAGGAAGTGGAGGTGGGGGGGTGCTGTCTAATGCTGCTGGTGAGAAAGTAAATTGATTTCTGGAGGGCAATTTGGCAATATGCTTTGAAAGCTTTTAAAAAAGTGCACACCCTTGGATTTAAATCAACGAGCACAGCTCTTCTTGTACGCAGCCTGCGGTGATCTTTGAAAATGGTTCGCTATTCACTTGACCCAGAGAACCCTACAAAGTCATGCAAGTCAAGAAGTTTAAATCTTCAGGTTCAAATACACTTGAAACTGCCCAGGCCATCAAAAATATGCATATCTGAAAAGCCACCAAGTATGTGAAGGATGTCACTCTGCAGAAGCACTGTGTGCCATTCCATTGTTATAATGGTAGAGTTGGTAGATGTGCCCAGGCAAAACAGTAGGGTTGGACACAAGGTCGGTGGTCCAAAAAGGGTGCTGAATTTTTGCTACACATGCTTAAAAATGTAGAGAGAAATGCTGAACTCAAGGGGTTAGATGTGGATTCTCTGGTTGTTGAGCACATTCAATGAACGAGGCACTCAAGATGTGCCGTAGGACATGCAGAGCTTATGGGTGGATTAAGCCATTCATGAGCTCCCCCGCCTCATCGAGATGATCCTCACTGAAAAGTAACAAATTGTTCCTAAACCAGAAGAGGAAGTCGCACAGAAAAAGTACAGATATCCCAAGAGAAGCTGAAGAAACAAAAACTTATGGCAAAGGAATAAAGTCAGCATAAAACAAATGTAAAGAAAAGTAACAAAATAAAAATAAAAAATAATCGATGAGCATGGATCAGCTCAAAGATTTAGGTAAATGAGGATGTTCACTATAGCATGGTTTAGGTGCAAACAGCCTCCATGCTGGCGATAGATAATTACAGCTTCTCCCTAGAACGAATGCCATGAAGCCACCAAGAATCGTGTCACAAAAGAGTATTTGCTGATATGGGAAAATCCTCACAATATTGTTATCTCAGTTTTGTTTTTGTCTTCTTTTAGACATCTTTTTTTTTGAAAGACAGGGTCTTGTTATGTGGCACAGGCTGGGCTCAAACTTCCAATTCGCCTGTCTCAGCCTCTCATGGCACATTGTCACCACACTTGGCTCAAAACCATTGTTTTAAAAGATCAGGCTGCGACCAGCAGGTGGCATACTGGTTAAGGCTCTGGACTCCACATGGCTGACTACAGTTCAAGTCCCAGACCTAGTGGCCTGAAAAATACGCCAGGCATGTGTGCATGTGTGCCCAAGATCCCAGGAGAATGGAGAAGGGATTGTGGTGTAATCATCCCCCCTGGGAGGTGACTTCTCACTTTTCCTCCGTCTTTGTATGTCCCTCCCTCTGGAGAATGTATACACCCTAAGGCAAAAACCTCTTTTTTAAAAAAAGCTACATAAGAGAAAGTAGGACAATGTTCTGAAAAAATATTTTTATGCATGTCCAACTATGCACACACATGCACATACATGCATGTTTATCTATATCAGCACGAAGAATGCAGACCAAAATATCAACTGTAGAGGTCTTTTAAATATAGTTGTGTAACTAGCGGGTAAATGCTGTTAAAGAACTGACCTGGGCCAGCCAGTGGCATGGTAGTTACAGTGGCTGGATTCCATATGACTAACTGCATAGTTCAAGTCCCAGACCCAGCAACTTGAAAAACACTAGGTGCATGTGTGTGCCCAAAATTCCAAGCAGAGAATGGAGAAGGGATTGTGGCATGGCTATCACCCTTGGAGGGTGCTTTCTCATTATCTCTTTTTTTCACCAGTGAGCGCACACACTCTACAGCAAATTAAAAAAAAAAAAAAAAGTAGGACCAGCAGGTGGTGTGGTGGTTAAGGTGTTGGATCCTACATAGCTGACTTTATGGTTGGAATCCCAGACCCAGCAAATTGAAAAACACATTGGGCATGTTGCATATGTGCCCAAGATCCCAAGAGAAGAATGGAGAAGGGATTGTCGTGTGGCCATCCTCCCTGGGGAATGATTTTCTCACTTTCCCTCTCTGTCTCTCTCACAAGCACACACACCCTATAGCTTAAAAAAAAAAAAAAAAAGGAACTAGCTCCCTAACCAGTGTCAACCAGGTCCCTGCAAGTCCTTTTTGTGGAAGGAAGTTGAGAGTGAATCAAAACACACACACATAGCTTACAGGACAGATGGGCAGGTGGGCAGGGGAGGGCTACAAGCCTTTTGGCTCAGCCAGAACCTGGAGCTTGTCTTAATGTTCTCCTGTTTTAATGTTCTACCCTGTAGCCAGGTGATCCCCATTGCTGAGAGCTGCCACATCCCCAGACCCCGGGGCTGTCCTGGGCCACAGCTGAGGGATGCTCAGTGTGTGCTGTGTCCCTGTCCCAATCCCTCGGCAGGCTCCCAGAAGTTAGGGGACCTGAGCTCAACAGAGCCTGCAAAGCCACCTGTTCCCCATACCCAAGACCTGAGTCCCCTTCCAGGACTGCTGCCACACCTGTGGTCCCTCCCAGGCCCTGCCCCATCCCCCACAGTCTCCTCCCAGGCCCTGCCCCATCCCCTCGGCCGCCGGCAGGGCTCACCATGATGCAGTTGGGCTTGTTGATGGACCAGAGGTTGACACGGCAGTCGTCCCCGCCGGTGGCCAGCAGCCGCCCGGAGGCTTTGCCCAGCACCAGTGAGGACACATTGCTGGCGTGGGCGACGATCTCCTCTACACAGGAAAGAGAGGGAAACGGCAGTCAGGGCGCTGGATGGGGTCACATGGAGGAGCATGGTGGCCTTGGTTGGCCACCAGCTCTAGAACGTGATGCCCGTAAAGGGCTCTGCCTCTATCAGCTCCCTACAGGGGGACTGACACCACCTCGAGTATGGGACCAGCAGACAGGGCAGGGCATGGGCTGAGTGACTGAGCAACGTCAGTCATTCCTGGCCCACCCTCAGGCCTCATGATTTTTTTCCTTTTTCTGCATATGCTCCGGTAATATTGACGGACTGTACTCAGTTTTAAAACAGACTTGTTAGATTTAGTTAGCTTTGACTTGAGTGATATAATATCCATGAAATTACAAGTTGCATATAGTTGTTCTGACACAAAAAGAAAAAACAATCATCAAACTAAAAACTATTGATCGGGCTGGCAAGTGGTGTGCTGGTGAGGGCGCTGGACTCCCACATGGCTGACTGCGATGTGAGCCCCAGATCTGGCAGCTTGCTTCCTCACTTTCCCTTTTTCTCTCTCTGGTCAAATTAAAAATAAATTAATTAATTTAACTAAATAATTCTTTTAAAAAATATTTATCTTTGCACCACCCAAGTACCTCTCAGCTGTCTCTTTTATTCATTTGTTTTTTCAAATGCCAGAGAGCACATTCACTTACCAGAGATAGAGGGAGAAAGCACCCCCCATGGGGGCATGCAATCCCTTCTCCGCCATTTCTGTCTGGATTTGGGGCACATACACACATGTACCTGGCACGTTTTTCAAGCCACCAGGACCCAGATTCGAACCACAGTTGGCCATGTGGGATCCAGTTCCCTTAACCGCTAGGCTATAGAGCCAGCCCTCTCACCTGCCTCTTCTACACACCAGATCTGCTTCAGGGAACACATTTCAGAGACAGTTCACATCAATTCTAGACAAGCTGCCCACAGGAGAGCTCGCGCAGGGCCCCAGCTCAGATTCTGAGCCACGAAGCACGATCTGATCTGAGCTCTGCTACCTGCTACTGTGTGGCGTGGTCACGTCGCTGGTCCTCTCGGAGGGCTGGGTTCCTTGTCTGATAGACGGGGCTAATAGTGCCTGCTTCATCAGGACTCACTAGGGAAATGGGACTGCAGACGAAGGAGCTTGTGCTCCAGCTGTCAGGCAGGCTAGGGACTAGACTCCACAAAGGAGTGGACGGGCAGCTCCCACGGGCACAGAAGATGGCTTCAGGAGGAGGGGGCAGGAGGTGGCAGACTGAGTGGGCGATGAGGCTGTGTGGGCAGTCATGAGGGTCCATGTCTGTGCTATGGACAGTAGACGGGGCCCTCAGCGGGGCCTCGTCAAAGTTCACAAGGAAAACTGTGGGTGAGGAACCAGCAGGTCCCCAAGCTGAGCCCTGAGTGAGTTCCTCCCGGAACATGGAGAAGATAGGGCTCCCACACAGGCTGAGGGAAAACCCCAATGTGCCGACGCCCCCGAGGCACTGGGAGACTGGCTTGGGTGACGCCAAGGAAAGGGTGTCACAGCTGTTCTGCAAGGGCCTATTCTACACCCAGTGCTGGCTCCACCTGCCTGGGTGTCTCTGTGGGCCTCAGACTACAGGGAGGCTGGGAAACTGGGCCCAGGACAGTGGCTCACTAGACGGCCTGGCGGAGAGGCTCCCAGCAAAAATGCCTGGGGACCAGGCCCAGGCCCGACCTTACAAGGCCCTCCTCAGGGGGCAGCTGGGGCAGAGCCAGCACAGGCAGTACCCAATCCAGCCAGGGCAACACCCCTGCAGACCCAAGCATCTGCCAGGACCTCAGGGACCCCACATTTGGATCCATTAGCTGGGTCCTTCTCTAACCTTCGTCTCAACCATGGAGCCTCTGTCTTCTACACACAGATA
Organism: Tupaia tana; assembly: GCA_026018925.1. NCBI lineage: Eukaryota > Metazoa > Chordata > Mammalia > Scandentia > Tupaiidae > Tupaia > Tupaia tana. Next base: position 29,141,071 of record JAKSZU010000018.1, read on the forward strand.
CTGGGGGCTCAGAGATTCTGGCGTAAGACAGCTGAGTTTTGAAGAGCTTCTCCCCAACCCGGGAGGGCAACCACCCTGTTCCCATTCACTCTGTCCCTGAGCCCTGAGCCCTCTCCCTTTTCCTGAAGACATGCCCTGTACCCACCTGCTCTGCCCATGACCTACCTCAGGGCCTCGGTCTGTCCAACTGGGCTCCCACCCTTCCCAGGGAAGTTCCGACTGGGCCCCATCTCACTAGACCTCAGAACTACTGCCACTGGAGACAGCCATGAATTCACAATATCAGTACACTATTTCTGGCTTCTTGCTCTAGAGCTCAGACTGGGGAGGCTGCAGGGAATGAGAGAGAAGGTTCCTGCGGATGAAGTGTGACCAGATGGTGCCAAGAGCTGGAAGAACCCCGGGCTGTGGAGTGAGAAGGATTTCCCTCCTGGAAGCAGCCTGACCAGGGAGAGGGGATGGGGTGGAGGCAGACCACAGGCACCAGCAAATGAGGCAAAGGGCATGGGCCTGAGGGCTCCCCCATGAGCCTGGCTTGAAAGACAGCAACCACCATTGGCCCAGGTCTGGGTGCCACATGACAAAAACACATTTTTTAGGTGTTTGCTATAGGGCACACGTGCTTGACAGAAACAGAGAGAGAGAGAGAGAGAGAGAGAGAGAGAGAGAAATCACACCCCAGGGGTGATGGCCATTCCACAATCCCTTCTCCTCCATTGTCCTCTTGGGCTTTTAGGCAAACATGCACACCCAACTGGCATGATTTTCCGGACTCAAACCACGGCTGGACATGTGGGAATCTAGCACCTTAACCACCATACCACTTGCTGGCCCCTGGGTGCCCCATTTTAATGCAAACAAATACAACCTCAGTGTCTACTGGCAGGCCAGCTGGCAGCTGCTACTCTGCCCTGTGACAAAAGCCTACACCAGTTTCCCAAACTGTGGTTGCCACACATCTGACAGAGCTGACCAGGGGTGCCAAGGACTCGCATTCCAAATGGCAGATGCAAAGAAATCGGTTTTAACAACCTCACAGAGGCAGAGAACCTCCTGACCCTCACCAGACCCCATGGCCACAAGAAGCCAGCGATAGTTCACACCCTTGGGGACCACTGTGGACATGAAACCACCCACAGGTGCCCAATATGCCTGATGGCATACCTCCCGCATGAACATGCTGAGCGCTTGACTTTGCCTTTAAGATAATGCCAAAGTCTCAGAAGGAGTGGGGTCTAACGGACATTAGCTCTTGCACAATCTGCTAACCTCTTTTGCACCATGTCCCGCACTGCTAGCCCATAGCCCATGGCCTCCTCCGAGACTGTCCAGTACACTGAGCTCTGGCCTCAGGTCCTTTGCACTTGCTGTTCATGTAGCCTACAGCGTTTTCTACTCTATTCCCGAGCCCCACCACTCAGTTAAGCAGCTGAAAGCACACCTACCAACTTCAAATAGGGAAGGAGAGAAAATAGAAGCAGTTATCCAATTCCTGCTCGTTGCCCTCCCCCGGCTCTGAGTCCCACGTACACAGACCTTGTCTACTTTGTCAGGCAAAAATGGGTTGTTTAAGGGACAGATACAGAATTCCAATAAGTACAAAGCCACTCTGAAGCGTACCCTCCTTGGGAAACCATAACAATTACCCTAGAATCTCAGGGCTCTGGAGAACAAGTTGACTTTACAAATGAGGAAACTGAGGCCCAACAAAGCGCTTTGCCCAGGGTCTCATGATTACGACATGGTAACGTCTCAGCCCAGCTCCTGAAAACCATCTAGGGAAAGCCTGCAGGAGAGGGCGACCAGATCAAGCACCCCAAATCTATGCCAACAGCTATCATAGGTAGGCTAGTTATATTAGGGGGAGGGCCCACAGGGGTGCCGATATGTAGAGAGTTCTCAGAATATGGTCTGGGAACTTATGGTACCCACAAGAGCCTTTCAGATATCAAAAAGAAAAAAAAATTTTTCCATAACAATACAAAGATGGTATCTTCATTTCCCACTCTCATTTGCTCATAAGCATACAGTGGAGTTTTCCAAAAGACCCGTGACCTGTGATGACATCACTAGTGTCATCTTTGATGATGTACACAAAAGCATTCTGGGATCCTCAATACTTTTTAAGAATATAAAGGGGTCTTGAGATCGAAGAGTTTAGACCCACTAGTACAGAGCAATGGAGGAGGTGGGTGGGTGTTCACAGTCACCTTCATTCCAGAGCACTACAGTGTTCCTCTGCCCACCCCGCACCCCCTTCCTCCACACCACCTCCCCTTCATCCACACCAAGCCCCTACTCGCATCCTAAGAACTTTCATCTCACTGGGGAAAGTTAACTCACGAGATGCCTAAATAATGCCCAGAATACCTTGCCAGACGGCTCACCCCATTCTGCCAGTTGGCCTGACTGGGAACCCTACACTCGGCACTTCATTATGTCCACTATCTCACTTGATTATCACAGCAACTACAGAATACAGCTATGACTGTCTCAGTGCACAGACGGGAAAATGAGCCTTGGAGAGGTTAAGTCACCTGCCCAATGTCACCCAGCCAAGAAGTGCCACAGCTACGATTTACATCTTGGTTTATGTTTTGCTCCAAGACCTAGCAGTCTCTCCTGGTACCAAGAAAAGATGACAAAGCTGTGAGTTCGGTGACAGTTAAGAGAATAAATGGGTGATAAAGAAAAACGAAAGCCACTCACGCAACTTCCAGGCTGTCTTGGTGACCACAGGGGTGGCCATTCTTCAGTTGGCTGGTGCCTGAAGCCCAACCCACAAAATAGACTGTACTTTCCTCCTGGGGTGGGGGTGGATCCCCCCCAGATCCACCAATCAAGGTGGCAGGGAGTTCCCACACATCCAGGCAGAGGGAATGCCTCGTCTCCTGGCCCTGGACTGCCTCGTGGTTTTAAATCATCCACAGAAGCACCACCAGCAGCCTGTGCACATCTGTCAGGATCGTGGAGCATGGAATGTCAGGCTTGAGCCATCTCAGTTCAACACACGGCTGGAACACAAACAGAGGTGAAAATTGTAGGAAACACTTGGCAAAAGCTGCACCTCCCTGAATCGTCAACCACCCGATAAAGACTGACACCCACTGAAGCCACCAGAGCCCAGAGCTGCACTGCAAAATTAGGTCTGAGACTCTGCAGAGCACGCACCTCGGGCAGCTGACTTGGAATATGGGGAAAAAGAAGTTCCGACTAGAGGCCCCAAGAATGGGAGGCATCTGAGCTCCAGGGTGCCGGCTGCCTTAAAGTGTCACAGCTGCAGTGGGTGGGGAAAACCACGTGTCTGCAGTTCACAGAGATTTCTGGGAGTCACTGTTTTTGTCTGACGTATGGGATACTGGGTGGAGTCAGAGGCTGAGATCAGGGGCCCAGAAGAGGCACCCCCAGAATAGCCACTGAGGTTTTCTCTGGAAAGAATCTCAAAGAGGACCCTGAGGGTTCAACACCCACCCTTCTTCACCCACCCCTGGCATGGGAGTCATTTCTGCCCACTACAGTTCTTAGGGGCAGAATTGGGAATGAGGGCTCAGTCTGGGCGTAAATGGTTATGATTCCTTGACTCAAAGGCCACTTCACGGAGCCTCCCACCCCCTTGCCACAGCCACTTCGCCTCCTTCCCTGAACCCTTCCCCTCCTCCTCTTTTGCCTGGGTCTCCCGACATGCCTCTCTAGACCTCCATTTACACCTGCCCCTTCTCCCTGCCCCCTGAGTCTCCCACTCGTGCACATCCTGTCTCCTGAGGTCCCTAACTTTGCCCTGGCCTCGCCAGACATCCTTCTTGTTTTTTCCCCTCTGCTATCGGTCTCTCCCATTCATTCACTCTCCTCTTGTGCCTACTCATTACCCATTCTGTAAACCCCCAGCTCTGCTTCCGGTCCCTCTCGTTTTCTTCCCCCCTCCCGCCTCCACGACGGCCCAAATAGTCCTGAGATTGGAGCTGGTCCCGCGGCCTCACCTGATCCTCCCACCACCTCAGTTTGCGGGGTACGGTCTTTAATCTCCCACCGCCGAGAGCCCTCGCCCGGCAACCCGGGCGGGCCTGCCTGGCTCGGCCCAGCCTACGGCCCAGCGTCCCTCTCCCTTCTCGCCCCCTCGGCCCCTCGGCCCCTCAGCCCCTCGCCCACTCCACCTGCAGCTGCGGCTCCGGAGGCCAAGGCTCTGCTCCAGGCGCGACCCCCACTTGCCTCCATCCCCTGCCCTGATTGGCCGCTGCTTGACAACCGACCCTCACAACAAAACCTCCGGCCCAGAGCCCCGCCCACCTCGCCTCCCGCACCAATCAGCCGCGGCGGACACTCCACCTCCCTCTAGGATTGACCAATGCAAGCAGGTGCTTCTGCCGCTTTTCCTGAGTACCCGCCCTCTTTTCCTAAATCGGGCTAATCACGAGGACTGAGCGTCCAAGGGACGCCCCTCGTCTTCTAATGAACCAACGAGGACAGCTGTTTTCTTGGTCCCGCCTCCGCCCCATGCTTTCCCTTTCTTCCCCTTTTCCTTCTCTTCCTCCAACCTAGTCAGCGTTTGAAAATGTTGCGAGACGCTCTCCAATGGCGGCTGGGCCAATCGCTTTAGCAACCGTCTTGGTTTGACCAATAGACGTCCACATTGTTGGTAAACTAATTCCCAAGTAGCCAATGGGAAAGGGAGATCGGGAGCAGCGTGAAGCCAGGAGCGTCCATTTTGGAGTGGGGCAAAGCGGACCGAGATTTTAGTCAGCATTTTGCCCCAGTTCCTTCTCCCCTTGGCCTGCAGGAAGACGCCGTGGCCTGAGGATTTTGCCCCTTTTCTCTGGCCCTGACGCCGGCTTGAATCCTCCACAGAAAGCTTAGAGGGAAACATCCTGATTCCGGGTCTGAGTCGAACAGAAGGGGCGCGCCCCTTTAAGGGAACCACGAGCTAGGAGCCCGCGAAAGGCCGACTTATTTGTGACTCCTTGCGCGAATGGAATTCGGACCCACAGAAGCCTCTGGCCTGTGGCCAGGCCCTGTGGGCCGAAAGGATGGCCCAGCTTCTAGAGACCCTTGAACCTCACGTGAATCCTCCATTCTCCGCACGTCGGGACTGCTCGGTCTCATCTAAGGCTCAGTGCCACCCTAAGGGGTAGGCATTCCTGTTCCCGTTTACGGATGAGAAAACTGAGGCCCAGGTTAAGGTGCCTGTGAAAGACCACACAGAAAAATGTAACGGCCCAGGATTGGAACCCTGGTCTTAAAACCAAAGCCTCGGGGGAAAGGGGGTCTTGGGGACCCAGAGTGCATTTCTCTTCAACTTTTAATTCTGCAAAACTTCACAGAGAAAACTTGAAACGATAATGATCCTCTCCGCCTAGATTTCAGCACTTTTTAATAGCTTGCCTGATTTTGTCTCTGTGTGCATTTTGGGGGGCAGACGATTTGAAAATATGGAGCATATAGCTCTTAAAAATAAGGCGTTTATTCTTCATCACTGTTGTATCATCAACCCTAAGAAAATAATTCTCTAACGTATAGTCTATTTTCAGATGTCCTCAGTCGTGCCCAAATACCTTAGTAACTTACTTTTCTAACTAGGAGCCAATCAAGATTCAATACATTTGGCTATTTTAAGTTAATTCTATTTTTATCCCTCAACCTCTGTTTATTTTTATGACATTGATCTTTTGAAAAGATCAGGCTATTTACCTGTGAATCATCCCACATGATGAATTTGTTTCTTTCCAGTGCTTTTTACCTTGTTCTCCTGAATTTCTTATTAAATGGAGATTAGATCGAAAGGCTTGATTAGATTGGTGGCAAGCATTTAAAAATACTTGTTATTGAAGTATAGTAACTGTACCCCAAAGGGCACATGCTGTAAGTGGACAAGGTCCATGAATTTTCACAAATTGAATATACCCTGGTCAAGGAGAAGGTTGGGGGCCATCAGGTGGCATAGTGGTTAATATGGGTACTGGACTCCCACATGGCTGACCATGGTTCGAGTCTCGACCTGGTGGCTTGCTTTCTCACTTTCCTTCTCTCTCTCTAGTCAAATTGGAAAATAATTATAATAAAAGTTAAAATAATTCTTCCATAAAGAAAAGAAAAGAGAGAACGTTACCAGCAGCCAGAAGCCTCCCTGGTGCTCCCTTCTATCCACTAACCCTTGCACCCCAAGAGTGACCACTATCCTGACTTCTAATACCATTGGTTAATTTTGCCTGTTTTTTTTTGTTTGTTTCTTTGTTTTTTGTTTTGTTTTGTTTTGTTTTTTAATTTAAATGGAATCATACTATAAGTGCTTTTCGTATCTGGAAACGACAGAATTTTTAACATTATGCTTGAGAAATTTAACCCCATCATTCCATGTAGTCCTTGCTCATTTCTTTTCTCTCTCTCTCTCTTTCTTTCTTTTTCTTTCTTTTTTTTTTTTTTTTTTGAGAGTTTTTTGCTGTAGGGCATATGCGCTCCCCACAAAGACAGAGCAGAGAGAGACAGTGAGAAATCACTCCCCAGGGGGGATGGTCATGCCGCAGTCCCTTCTCCATTCTCCTCTCGGGATCTTGGGCACACACATGCGCCAGTTTAAACTACCAGATCCGGGACTTGAACTGTGGTCGACTATGTGGGAGTCCAGCAACATAGCCATTATGCCAACTGTTGGTCCCTATTTTCATTGTTCTATAGCAAACTCAGTATTCCTGACATTGGGAATAGATGATTCTTAGTTGTGGGGGGTTATTCAGTGCAGTTAGGGCACTTAACAGCATCCCTGGCCTCCACACGCTAGGTGCCAGCAGCATTCTCCTAACCAATTATGGCAACCCAGATGGTCTTAAGACCACAATGGAGGTGTCCATTCTGCCCCGAGAAGCATTTAGTTTCCAATTGAGTACTATCAGCAGTGCTGCTGGAACATTCTAGGGTGTACCTATTGATGGCTAGCTAGCTGCCTCTGTTTTTATTGAGTTGTTCACCATTTCTATTCATTAGCTGAACAGATGGATGGATGGAGAAGAATCCAGGAATGGAATTGCTAGCCCATAGTTTAGTTTTAGAGGATGCTGGCAAACAGTTTCCTGACGTGGTCCTCTTGATTTCCACTTCCACTAGGATTGCTGTTTATGAGGGCTCCATGTCAGCACCCATTCACTGTGTCTGTGGGTGTGGGGTGGCATTTCATCTTCCTGGTGACTCGGGAAGTTAGGCGCATTTGCATGTATTTGTTGGCCATTTGGGAAGCTAACATGTAGTGACTGTTTTCTATGTGTGGCTCTCAGTCCTCACTGTTTTACAAGTTTTACCTCATTTAATCAAACAGTGCATCCCCATTTCCCAGGTGGGTGAATAGAACTGGCATGCAGATCTGGGATCTTCAGTCCCTTGCAGTCTAACATCAGCCTCCAAATTCTGGGGTGTGCTCCATGGCCGTGCCATTCCCACCTCGTGAGCTGGCCACCCTAGCCAGATCAAGATCTAACCAGTTGTTTGCAGGTGACTGAGGGACCATCTGCAGGGGTGCTGTGAAGACTGGGCATTCCAATGGAAAGACAGGAAGAAATGAGAAAGGTGGCCATGGTGAGGGGTCCGGGGGTGGTCCCAGGCTATAGATAAAGAAGGACAGGAGAAAATGGCTGGTGTTGAGCTTGTCAACTGCAAGATCAAATGGCAAGTTAAATGTGTGTTTATTTACAGGGAGATCATGAGAAGCAGGAACAGACAGAGCTGTGGGGGGAAGGGGTGCTGTGGCCGTGAGGCCAGATGTCTGGGTGGAGAGGCAGTAGCCGGATGTAGGGAATGCAGGGGCTAGGCTGTGGGGACACGTCTCCTTTCTTGGCGGCTTCAGCCGAGGTTCCAGGAGAGGAGTCAAGCAAAGACTTTCAGGTAGTCCATCAAGCGTGGGTCCTTGTGGAGCTTCTCCTCCAGAGCCAAGTACTTCAGCGGGGCCAACTCCTTGTGTCTGAGGTTGAAGGAGAAACAGGAGGGGGTGAGGGGTGACTAAACTGGGGGCCCAGCCTCCCAGTGGGTCCTCTCCAGCACTCCAAGCGCCCACCGATTGAGCCGCTGCTCCAGGATGCGTATGCGGAACATGGCCTGGGAGCAGTAACTCAGGTACAGGTCTTCGTCCTCGGCCGTCAGGGTCACCTGGTTCTCCTGGTACCACTGCTGCTTCTTCTGCAGCTCCTGGGTCTCCTGCAGGCATGGGAGACAAGAGGGGAGTGTAGACAAGGGCTGGCCCTCGTGCAGGCTGCAGGCTCCAGTCCTCTCGGTCGCCAGGCAGCCCCACAGGGCTAGCCCACTGCTCCCTCCCACCCACATAACCAGAGAGGCCACAAAATGTCTTGGGTGGGAGCTGCTGGAGCCACATTAGGAGGGATGTCAAGTCTATGAGGTCAGCACTGGGACCAAGACTAGGACAGCCATGTGGCTCTGGACAAGTTGCCAAGATTTTCAGAGTCTCCAATTTCTTATCTGAAATGAGGGTCACTGCACTAACCCTGCCCCCAGAGCGCTCTGTGTGATTCATTGATACAGTGCATGCAGACTACCTGGGGTGTGCCTGACCCACAGAAATGGGCTGTTCTAATGCACCATCCACCTGTCCATCTGTGCACCAATCCCTCCTGACCACCCATGCATCTGCCTAATACACAGGCATGCGGAAGAACAGCTCAGACCTTCAGACGGCCCGAGCCTTGTCTCACTCATCCCCTTGTCAGTCCCTCCCAAGTCTGTGAGCTGGGGGACAGACGGTCCTGAGCCCATTTTGTGGATGAGAATGCCAAAGCTCTCTGTCCCTCCAGGGCCCTAGCCGCACCCTCTCGAAGCGGGCCTGGATGAGGTTGGCCTTATCGATGAGCCGCTGCTTGAAGTCACTGAGGCACTCGTCCTTGAGTCGCACCGCCTGCCAGCGCGTCAGCTTCTCCCCCGGCGGGAGCTGGGCCAGGAACGGCGCCAGGTAGTCCAGCTGGGTCTCCACCTGCCGCATGTGCTCCTCATGCATCACGCGTTCCTGGGGGGAGGGGGAGGCGGTCAGCTGGATCAGGAGGGGCTTCAGGGTTTCAGGGACATCCTAACCAGCTCAGCGTCAGTGGCATGACAGCACAAAGCCAGGCCTCTGACCCAGGTCCCAGAGCCCGGCGCCCCCGGGACAGGCCTCCGAAGGGCGGTGTGCTGCTCTCTTGCACCGAGTTTACTGGTAACAGCCAATGCTTGTTCTTACGTGGGAATTCGTGTCTCCCTGCCTGAGCCTCAGTTTTCTCCTCTGAGGCCTTGGAGAGGATCCCATTCTACAGTGCACACAGCTGGGGCCTGACAATCCATAGTAGATGCTTCTTTCATTAGTGGTTATTAAGGATGTTAAATCAAAAACTGCCAGCCACTCCTTTTATTTTTCATTTGCACCCTGGGGCCTTACGTCCAGTATCCTCAGACAGGGGCCAGTGAAGTTGGAGATGTGGGGGCCCGCGCCACCCCCTAGGGGTCTGAGAACAGCCATCCTATGCCGACTCCTACCTCCTTAACCCCAGACTACTTTTTAGAAATTTCTACTTGGTTGGCAAAGAGGATTCGGAAGCTGGCCTTGAAAACCGAGCTGGGCCTGGCAACCTGAGGGTGTAACCTAAGCACCCCATGCTGCAGGGGTCCAGAGCTCAGGCCTGTGGCCAGAACCGGCTCTCTGGAGCTAGTGGCCGAAGTCACAATCACAAGGGGAGCCCAGGACGGAGGTGGACTTGCAATTTTAGCTCTTTCCCCACACACTCCAGGCCTTCACGGGGCCACAACCCCTGCAAGTGGCAGGGAGTGGGTGGGCGAGACCTGGCTCTTTGGGGTGAACCACAGAAATGGTCAGTTCAGCAGCAAGAATGGCCACACGATACCAACAGGGTTTGCCTATCAAGGTAACCCTATTGGGCCTCTCTGCCTGGAGGCCAGAAGGGTCCAGGAAAAGCCAGGGCCCCGGGCAAGGGCACACAGCTCACCATGGCCTCCCGATACTCCTTGCTCTTCTCATTGCGCTTGGTGTCGTAGATGGAGATGGTCAGTGTGTGGGACTCCTCCTCCTCCTCTCGGAGCTTCAGGATCTCCAGCACCTGCACCAGGAAAACAGGGCGCGGCTGAGACAGCCCCCCCAGCCGCAGCCGTGCTGCAGCTGCAATGCTCTGTGATGCGAGGCCATCCCGGGAGCCCTGGGCCCGCATGCCGAGGTCTCCTCGGGCACACTGGCGCGCACACGCAAGTGCCTATGATCCTGGCTGGCTGGGGCTGGGGAAGGATCACAGCATGAAGGCCTGTGACAGACCCTACCCCTGCACCCCGTCCCACCTGACCCCTCCACAATGAGCCTACCTCCAGCTCTGACTCCCAGGCCTGATGTCTGGACAACTTCTCCTCGTCCTTCAGGCGCATCATGGTCTCATACTGGTAGAGAAGCTTCTTGGTGTGCTCCATGGGCTCCACCTGGGACGATGACCACCACAGTGACACAGAGGGGGCGCATTGGTCAGAGTCATGGGACCATCTGGGTTCCAATGCACCCCTGCCACTTGCCAGCTGTGTGACCTCAAGCATGTGGCTTAACCTCTCTGGGCCTCATCTAAAATACACTTAGTAATAGAAGGGAAACTGCAAACTCAGAGGGGCTGGGGAATGTGCTGGAGAGTGAGGGTTCGGCTAGGATGGCGTACCCCCTATTGGAGGGGGAAGCTTGTCCTCCTTGGCAGTTCCCTGGGATCTAGTTGTTTGCTCTGGCCTGGGGTGGGACACGCAGACCACGAGGGATAGTTCTGGCCTGCTGGGCTCCTTGTTTTGGTGGATAAGGGAAGCTTTTCAGAGGCGCTGCAAAGAGAAGTATCCCCAGGTGGGAATTTTTAATTTTCCCAAGGGACAGAGACGAAGTTCCAGGAGGGTTCAGGAGTGTCCGTCTGGTTCTCCCCGTGGTGGAAACAGGGCAGAGGACCCCAGGCCCACCTCGAAGCTGGTGCACATGTCGGGAGCCATGATGATCTTGTTGCCCTTGCTGTCCACCTCCGTGCGCCGCAGGAACTCGCGCTTGGAGGCGGTGATGTGGTCCTCGCGACAGTGAAAGCGCAGCTGGATTCGCTCCTCCGGGATCAGAAACGTGCGCTCCGCCACGTCCTCATCCGCAGGCTTCTCCGGGTTGCGGAAGAACCTCTCGGTGATTTTCTGTGAGGCCAAGCGTGCATGGCGTGAGAGGTGGGGAAGGGGATTTCTGTGCAGGATGGTTAGTAGGCGCTAAGGGCATTTGGATGCTGGGGACCAGGGTCATTTGGGGGCTCATGGGGAGCACCCATCCTAGCCAGGATTCGTGGGCTCTCCAGGCCAGGTCACTGCAACCCCAGCTGGTGCTGGGCCTCTTCTCTAGACTTGGGATTCCTCCTTCAGAGATGGGGAGCTCCAGGAGGCCTACTCCATCACTAGACACCCCTTGCTCTTAGAGAGAGCTTCTGTGGCATGCACCCAGTAGGCTCCATTGCCAAAGAATTTGTGATGACAAGGAGGGGAAAATGGCCAATTAAATGGTAAGTGGGCGATATGGGGATTCTAATTCCCCTACTCTGTAGATCTTAAGTTAGAAAAGGCTCTCAAAAACCAAACCTGTTCATCTGTGGTCATGTCTGACATATGTCATTCTGAGATATTTGCACTTTTCTCTGCATATATTGTCCAAATATTTAGTCATGTGTGTGTGTGTGTGTGTGTGTGTGTGTGTGTGTGTTTAAAAATTATTTCTACAGAGAAGGAGAGAGAAAAATAGATCCTGGGCCTTTCTGTTTTTGTTTTTGTTTTTTAATTTTTGTTTTGTTTTGTGTGTGTTTTTTTGTTTTTTTGTTTTTGTTTTGTTTTTGTTTTTGTTTTTGTTTCTGCTATGGGGCATGTGTGCTCATCAGAGAGATACAGAGAGAGGGAAAGTGAGAAATCACTCTTTAGGGGCAATGGCCATGCTGCAATCCTTTCTCCTCCATTCATCTCAGATTTTTGGGCATGCACATGCACCTCACATGTTTTTCAAGCTGCTGGGTCAGGACTTGAACTGCACAGTCGGCCATGTGGGATCCAGCTGCCTTAACTACCATAGCACTAGCTGGCCCTGGGTGTGTATTTTTTTTTTTTCTTTTTTTGGAGAGGTTTTTGCTACAGGGCGCGTGCGCTCGCCAGACAGACAGAGAGAGACAGAGAGATAGAAAGCAGGAAATCACCCCCCAGGGGGGATGGCCACGCCGCAATCCCTTCTCCTCCATTCTCCTCTCGGGATCTTGGGCACGCACGCACACGCGCCCGGCGTGAGTTTAAGCCGCCGGGTCCGGGACTCGAACCGCGGTCGACTACGTGGGAGTCCAGCGACATAGCCATTACACTAACTGCTGGTCCCCTGGGTGTGTATTTTTTATAACAATAAGAAAATAATACCTTTTGGCCCAGTGGTCGAGGGCATAGTCTGGCACCATTTGGTCCCAGCGTCATGTGCTTTGGAAAACTCTTGGGTCCCACCCTGGAAATGTCTTGGGCCTCGACGCCATGCCAGAGCCAGGGCTCAGCCCATCCCAGGATGACCTCTGTCTGCCAGAGGAGAGCAGGCAGCCTATCCCAGGCCCAGCGAGCTCTTACCACAATGGGCCGGGGGTTTGACTCTGCGCTGTTCAGAGTGAGCTTCTTGACCCTGGGCCCAAAGTTGATGTGGCGGTAGGAGAGAAAGTCCTGGCGTCCTTGGTAGTACTCGGTCATCGTCTTGGGCGTCTCCTCCCGCTTTATCAGGCCATCCACACGGGCCGTTTCGTAGAACTCCATGACCCGGTCCATCTCAGGCTGTGTGGATTTATATGAGTGCACTGGGGTAGGGTGGGCAATGGGGGAGACAGCTGGGTGAGGACCCGGAGCTGTGGCAGCTCACACGATGGAGGAGCAGTAGATAGAGAACGACTGTACGTAACTTCAACTGTGTGCTTACGTTGTGTCCAGCTTTCTGTTATTATACGTAACACCGTGAGGGACATCTGCATCGGGCATCTTTTGGTCTTGCTCATTACTTGCTAAGAATAAGTTTAGCGGGGCCAGCAGGTGGTGTGGTGGTTAGAGTGTTGGACTCTCATATGGCCAACTGTGGTTCGAGTCCTGAATCTAGCAGCTTGCTTTCTCATTTTCCCTCTCTCTCTGATGACTATAACAAATTAAAAATAATAATAAATAATAAAATATATTTATAAAAAATAAAGAATGAGTTCAGCAGGGGCGTGGCTTGGCCAAAAAGGATACACATTGTAGGCTTTTATCAGTATCTTTTTCCCAATTGCCCTCCAGAAAACTAGCGCAGTGACATCGTCTGCTGCTTCCCACACTTGTTCACACCTGATAGGACCTTTTTTCCCCTTCATTTTTGCCAACATGAAAGGTATAAAATGGTCCCTTATTATTATTTTTTAAATTTCAACTAACAAATGAGCTTGATTTTTTTTTTTTTGCAACTGTATATTGACTTGTGCATTTCTTTTGTGAATTTTAGTTAGAACTCTTTTATTTTAAATTTTGTCAGTGGGCACATGCACTCTCCAGAGAGAAAGAGAGGGGGGAACGTGAGACAGCACCACCCCCCATGGGGGAGGGACACACCGCAATGCCCTCTCCCCCACGATTTCTCTCGAGATTTTGGTCACATGCACCCATGCCCTGCGAGTTTCTCCAGTCACTGGGTCCAGGACTGCAACTGCTCAGATGGCCTGGATCTAATTCCCTTTAACCACCAGGCCACGGGCTGGCCTTCCATGAGAATTCTTGATTCTTTCCCAAGAAATGGGCTTACAGCCATCTCCACACTCTTTGCCCTCTGCCCTTTGCCCTCTACCTTCTGTCTCTGTGGAGATTTGTTGGCTTTATTGCCTGGCATCCTCACCCCTTTAAATGTGGCCCCACTGCGTGCCTTCTTGGTGGAATTTGCCTGATCCCAACCACAGAATGGGTGGATGGCCCTGGCTCTGACTTCCCAGAGGAATGTTTGTCACCTTTCCTTGGATATTTGAGCACCCCTGTGACCTTCCAGGTAGCCAGTTTGCTTAGGGAGGCGGACCCGCACTCTGTTGCCTGCCTCCCAAGAACCCTGTTGCTGCCTGGGTGCTGGCTCCTCCCACCTGCCATGGAGGCTGTTCAAGGAGTGTGTGGGGCCCCCTCCCCAGGCTGCCGGCAGGGCCAGCAGGGCGGGCCACGCACCACGCAGAGACTGGGGGTGACCCGGCTTGAAGTAGTCAATATTCAGGCCCGTCCTCGTGTTTATGTGCTTCAGCTCCAGCATGTCCTCCCGGTTCTGGTACCACTTCTTGATCTCCAGAGCCTTGGTGCCTGTGTGGACCAGTGAGGGCTTGCTGCAGTCAGGCGGGCTCCCGGCACGCAGAGGCGCGCAATGCCCACGCTCATCCCGAGAGAGGAGAAGTGGCATGCCCAAGGTGACTCAGCATGTCGGGGACCCAGCTGTCCCACTCCCCATGGCCAGGCCGTCCCTGCCTCCGCTCGACCTGGCCACCATAGCCAACGCTACCCGCTTACACTCCAAGTCCTCGTAGGTGGTGAGGCGGCACACGAGGCCGTTACTGTTGAGGTATGGCGCCCACTTCTCCAGCTTCGCCCTCTTGTATTGGATCACCTTCTTCCCGTTCGGGCAGCGGGTCTCGAATGCTGTGGACACGGAATGGACCGATCTCTCCTTCCCACTGTCTGCTAAGCTCCTCAAGCCTGGGGCCTGATCCAAGTCACAGCTGGCTCCGGCTCCAGGGGATCCCCCAGGCCGGGCAGGAACATGGGTCCACCCAAGACCAGGGTTTGAGACCGACCAGAAGAGCTGTGTCCCGGCCAAACCACACTCCCACTGTTGGGTTTCTGCCCATGCAGGGAAATACCATCCCCTACTGGCCTTGCTCAGTGACCTCCTGATCCTTCAGAACTGAGCTCCAGTGAGCCCCTGACTCCTGGCACCCCTTTCTGTCCACTCACTGCCAGTCCCTGCCCTGGGGGAGTGAAGGGGGCGCTCCTGCTGTGGGTTCCTGTGACACTCTCTCCAGCACTTCCCATCCTGCTAGAATGGCCTCTGCCTGCTTTGGGGGTCTGGGTCTCCCAGATGGGCACCCTGGCAGCGGGCAGGTGTCAGCATAGGGCACAAGCATCCCCACCTTCCTGTCTTCTCCTCTGTCCCTCCCTGCTCTGGACACCCCTGCACCACCCACCACATGGCAGCTGAGCCCTTCCAATGTGCCAGGGCCTCGGGCCACAGAGCCGAGTGGCAGAACGGAGGGGAGCAAGGCAGGAGGGAGGATTCATGGGATGGCGAAAGGTGGACGTAAGTGGCCGGGGACCTCTGCCATGTCCCCCTGCCTTGCTGCTGCTGCAAACCTCCCCGCGGTCCAGGAACTGGTCCTGGAGAAGGTGAGGAAACCCAAACAGCAAATACCTTCTGGGGAGATCTCGATCTGCTCCACCCACGAGTGTGGCATGTCGAAGCTCTTATCCTCATCCTCCTTGCCCTGTTGGGAGAGAAGGGGTGGAGGGGCGGGTGCTGGTCAGGGCCTTGGAGCAGAGGTTACGGTCACCACCCAGAGCCAAGCTAAGTCCATCCGCTTCTCCAGAGGAGGGAGAGGTTATGAGTTGGCATGGTAGGAAAGAAGAGATGCCAGCTCTCAGCAGGGGATGGGTCCCTGCACATACCTGGCTCCAGGTAACCACACTCCCTGCCCTGCAAGCCCCGCCCTCCCACAGCCAGCCACCTGCCCTTCATCAGAGACGGGCTTCTGGACACAGCCAGACTTAAGCCCCCATTCTCAGCAACACCAGCCAAGGGGTCCTGGGCAAGTCCTTTAACCACTCCAAGCCTCAGTGTCCTGAACTGTAAACTGGACCTCTTGGGAGGATTAATGACATAAGAGGCTAGTGACACCACCTGGCTGGCCTTGTGACTGTCTTTCTCTCTGCGCCTTTGTTTTTCCATGTGAAAATAAGGCCCAGCCTTTACAGACAGTCCTCCAACTAGGTGACTACAGAACTCAGATCAGACTTTCTCAGCTTAAAGCTGTTCTCCGTAAACGTTGCTCCAACCTCTGACACCAGCTCATCTAATGGAGGCTTCTTGCAGGGGACAGAATGGGTGGGCAGTCAGCAGTGGGCAGCGTCAGAAATCTCCAAGATAGTCAGGTGGGTGGGCTGTGGTGGGAGGCTCTGGTTGCTCCTGGAGGCCCATGGCTGAGCTCTGACTCTTAGAGAGGCCATAGGTTAATCTTTGCGGCCTCATGGTGCCCTGTCCAGGGGTGGAGCGGGGCTCCATGGCTAGAACTGTTTAACAGCCCAGGCGCTGAGTTCATTGGAGTCAACAGAGCTGAGCTCCAGGGACTCTGGCTGGTCCACACCTCTGGCCAGCAGGTGGCGCCCATGCCCTGAGATTTACTTACAGCATGGGAATCTCCGACCCAGTCTGCAAGGAGGACCCTGAGGGCCCGCAGTACCACTGGCGAGTAGGTCTGCAGTCTGTGCCAAGCACTTTGCACCAGTAGCGTCACTTCATTCTCAAGCAGCTCCAGGAGGTAGAACAGTTGCCATTCAAAGTCCAGACTTTGGAGCTGGACTAAGTCCCAGATCTGTCACTTACTAGCTGTGTCATTTTGGGTAAGTCCCTTAAGCCCTCTGTGTGTTAAGTCTTTGCGTCTGTGAATAGGGATGATGATAATCATGGATGGTGATAGTTACTAGTTCCACCTCACTGGTAGGTGGTTGTGGAGATTCAAACGAGTTCCTTCAGGTTAAACACCCACAACACGGTCCAGTGCTTAGTAAGGTGGAATGAGTGCCAACTGCTGCTGTGGCCCCATTGTGACCCCACCCCCACTCATAAGTCTTTTTTTAATTATTATTTTATTATTTTTAAGTTTGCTGTAGAGCATGTGTGCTCACCAGGGAAAAATAGATAAGAGAGAAGGAAAGTGAAAAAGCAAGCCACCTGGTCCAGGACTAGAACCGCAGCTGGCCATGTGGGAGTACAATGCCTTAACCATCACGCCACCTGCCCCCCCCCCCCCCACTCTAAAGTCTTAACCCCAGTAGCTCAGAATGTGACTGTGTTTGGAGATAGGCTCTTCAAAGAGGTAAGTGAAAATGAAGTCTTAGGGTGGCCCTAATTCAGTATGACTGGTGTCCTTGTCAGGAGAGGGGACACCCACTCGTACTGAGGGAAGATGACACAAGATGCCAGGAGAAGGCGGCCATCTGCCGGCAGAGTAGAAAGGCCTCAGAAGAAACTACCTTGCCTACACCCTGATCTTGACCCCAAAGCCTCCAGAAATGAGAGAAAATAAATTCCTGTCTGTGATACTTTGCTATGTAGATTAATTCCCCGCTATTATTGCTGTGGAGACAGCGATGACTCCCATGTGTGCACAGACCAGGAAACGGAAGCTCTCAAGGAGAAGGAAGATTGCTGAAGGCCGCACAGCCAGTAACTAAGGCCTCCGGGCCGCTGACCTCCACACACAGGGCCTTGTGCAGACCTGCCTCCATGGGAGGTCTCTGACTGGGAGGCCAGAGGAGGGAGGCTGCTGACTTGGGAAGGCCCTGGCCCAGACCTTTAGGGGAGCTGACAGGACAGAAGGGAGCAGTCTGGGGGTGTATGGGGAATCACAGCAGTTACTTGGGCTAGAACTGTGGAAGGGCCAGCCTCGGGGCTCCTGGGTCTTGCAGAGAGGTCTTAGGACCCCACTCCAAGGGATGTTCATTTGTTCCTTTTTTCTTTTTTTAAGTTTTTTTTTTTTTTTTTTTTTTCCCTTAAGGCACATGTGCTCAGCTGAGAGAGAGACATGGGGAAACGTGAGAAATCACCCGCCAGGGACATGGCCAAGTAGCAGTCTCTTCGCCTCCATTCTCCTGCTGGGATCTTGGGCATGCATGCACACATGCCCGGTGTGATTTTTGAAGCCACTGGGTCCAGGACTTGAACTGCGGTCGGCTGTGTCAGAGTCCAGTGACATAACTGCTATGTCATCTGCTGGTCCCAAGGGGTGTACTTTCCAGAGGAGCAAGGAAATCTCTGAATAGGGTGGCCCATGTGTGAAGCAGGAGACCTAAATTCAAGTCCCACTCCTCCCCTATCCCACGGGGGGTTTCTCAGCAAGTCACTGGACCTGTCCAGCCTCGGTTTGCCCATCTGCAAAATGGGTGCACTGTCTGGGCCCTTCTGCTTTGAAGAATCTGCTGTCAGTCTAGCTGAACTACTTCTCTACACACACACACACACACACACATACACACACTGGCGGGAACACCTGTCGAGCAGCCTGACATGAGGGGGGATGCAGAGTGTCACCCCATTGCTCCCTGGCCCCACGTGCCGCGGAGACTCACCAGATTCTCCACGTCATCGTCATCGTCATCGTTCAGATCGATGTCGTCTTCCTCCGTCAAGGACAGGTGAGGCTTATCGGTCCCCAAGAGCATGTACTCCCAC
Organism: Tupaia tana; assembly: GCA_026018925.1. Taxonomy (NCBI): domain Eukaryota; kingdom Metazoa; phylum Chordata; class Mammalia; order Scandentia; family Tupaiidae; genus Tupaia; species Tupaia tana. Next base: position 29,159,540 of record JAKSZU010000018.1, read on the forward strand.
CTCACGGGGTCTCCCAGGTCAAAGACCAAGTCCTATTGGGCAGAAGAGAGGTCGGCGGGGTGCAAGCACAGTCCCCACACCCCCCGCTCCAGGCGCAGGCCGGAACAGCTGCTCCCAGAGCAGGGAAGTGACCTGGCCTCGGGTCTGTGTCTGTCCTAGGCAGACTCTGAGAGTCCACCCCACTCATCACAACAGGGAAACTGAGGCCCCAGGGGGCCTGTGCTCCCTTCCATCCTCCAGTCTCCCTAGGAAGAAGTCCTGAGCTGGGTTCTGGGTTCTGTGACGCTGGGATGGGCTTGGGCGTGGAGGTCATTCTGCGTCGTCTGGGGAGCGGCCAGGCAGTGCTCAGACCAGATGCTAACCAGAGGGTTTTAGGGAAGAGGGGGTTGGCAGCTTCCAGGAAGTGGTAGCCTTAATAAAAAGGCCTCTTGGGAACCAGCAGTTAGCGTAATGGCTATGTCGCTGGACTCCCACGTAGTCGACCGCGGTTCACGTCTTGGACCCGGTGGCTTACAACTCACGCCGGGCGCGTGTGCGTGCGTGCCCAAGATCCCGAGAGGAGAATGGAGGAGAAGGGATTGCGGCGTGACCATCCCCCCTGGGGGTTGATTTCTCGCTTTCTGTCTCTATGTCTCTCTCTGTCTGTCTGGCGAGCGCACGCGCCCTATAGCGAAAAACCTCTCCAAAAAAAAAAAAAAAAAAAAAAAAAGGGCCTCTTCATGTTCCTTCAGAGTAATGCCTCACTCTGTCACCATCCTCCTGCTTCATCCTCCCAGCTGTGACACAGGTGTGTGCCACCATGCCCAGCTCTTACAGACAGGTCTCACTATGCTGTCCAGGCCGGCCTCAGGTTCACGATCCTCCTGCCCCAGCCTCCCGAGCTGCTGGGATGACAGTGCATGCCAGCACGCCCCTCCTTTAGGTTGGACCATTAGTCCAACCCGTGCCTAATGTGGTCCTAGCCGCAGAGTACAGTGTCTTAGATGTGTGCATCACCACAGCTGGGCCAGGCCGCCTCGTGTTTTTCACCCAGGCCAGGGAAAAGGGAGCTGTGTGGGCATGCGTGGAAGTCCTACTTGGAGGGGACAGAGTTTCTCCTCCGTGGGAGGGTCCTTCCCCTCCTTTCCCCCATCTGAGTCCTAGGTGTCCTAAGTGCACGTGGCTCACCCCCAGAGAACTCCTGGCAGGTGGAGAGCATTCCACATTCTCCCCAGGGTGAGGTGCCCCTATGACCCCCCGGAACCTCATGCTGGGAGAACAGAGCCTAAAGAGCAGCTGCCCATGAGGGGCTTGACTATTAGCTGCCGTGCAGCCAGCCCTAATCCCAGTGTCGCTGTCCGTTCAGTCCCTGGAGGGCTCCTGAGCCTTCTTCTGCTCTAGCTGGGGGAGGGAAGACAGGACAGAGGGGAAGGAGAGAGAGGACGGTGATGGAATTGTCAGAGACTTGACCCCAGCTGTATGGATGTTTGCGCTTCTTTTAGTCATGGCCCAAACTCCGGCCCTCTTGTCGGGTAGTAAGCAGGAGTTAGATTATGCTTTGCTCCCTTACGCTCTAGTGCCTTGGAAAAAGCGTCACTGAATAGACAATGACCACGTCCACTCTGCCCGCGGTGTGTGTGCACCTGGTGGTCTCTGTGTGGGTGCTGGACCACCCTCCCCCAGCCCTGGTGACATTTTGAGGTCTTTTGAAGGAAGAAAGCAGCTGCCCCCATGCGTTTTCAGCAGTAGGAGTGACCGCCAGTGTCAAGGTCTCTTCCTCCATGCCCTCACTAGGTGATGACACTGTGCTGTCCTATTGCTCGCTTCCACCTTCAAATCATAATTCTGTTATCCTTGTCATAAATTTCCTCTGCCTGTCACTGGTGTGGAAGTGGGGGAGGCTGAGGGACAGGACGAGGACTTTGGGCTGGAAGAGGGCCGCAGCAGCTGCTGAAGGGCCATTAGCCTGCTGAGGGCACTGACCACGGTGGTGGTGACAAACCCGGGCTCCCGGGGAGGGTAGTCTCAGCTCTGCCCACCTGCCTGGTAGAGAAGTGACTTCACTTCTCTGGGCCTCAGTTTCCCTGTCTGTCAATAGTGTCAACAGCTGGGACCAGCAGTTGGCATAATGGCTATGTCGCTGGACTCCCATGTAGCCGACTGCGGTTCAAGTCCCAGACCTGGTGGTTTAAACTCACACCGGGCATGTGTGTGTGCTTGTGCCCAAGATCCCGAGAGGAGAATGGAGGAGAAGGGATTGCGGCGTGGCCATCCCCCCTGGGGGTGATTTCTCGCTTTGTCTCTCTTTTTGACGAGTGCATGCGCCCTATAGGAAAAACCTCCCCCCCCCAAAAAAAAAAATAGTGTCAACAGCTAACAGCGATGGCACAGCCAAGGGGCTAGTCTAAGCTCCTGCTGAGTGTTATTTCCCACAAGTCTGTGAGGTTGGTGAGGGCTGGGGGACCCTGGGGTTGGTGCCTATGGGAGGTAGGGCAGGGTGGGGCGGGGTGGGGTGGGGGTCTCCACTGCAGGATGCGAATGGAGGTGCTGGCACTTTACCCGCTGCTTGTGGGAGTAAAAGCTGATGGGAGCATTTTGGAAAACAGGCGGTCCCTGCTAAAACTGAGCACGTGTCTATCCTGTGGCTCAGAGCTCCACCCAGGTGTTTCCCCACGGAAGGGATTGTGTTCTCTGAAATACACGTATTTATGAATGAATGTTCTAGCAGCACATTCTAAATAGCCCCAAGCTGGAATTAATGTAAATGAGCAGCTCTAGATGGACAAGTAAGTTGTGGCAGAGTCAAACAGTGGAAAACTACACAGTGCCAACGAGCAACGCACAACTACACACAAATGTGATCTCAGAACAACGGGCAGTGAAGGATCCGGCACGAAAGAGTGGGCACTGTGTGATCCAATTGATAGAAAGTCCCCAGACAGAACAACGGGTGCTGTTAGAAGTCAGGATGGTGCTTAACTCTGGGGGAGATGGAGGAGTGAGTGACCAGGAGGAGGGGGGGCCTTCTGAGGTGCTGGTCCTGGTTATAGGGCTGTGTGCAGTGTAGGCGGAGTTGTACACTGAGGGTTGTATACTCCCCTGTACACTTGTGAGTTCACCTGCGTGTATCAGGGCTCTTTCCGTACATTACCAATCAACGTGCATGGGCCAGCAAGGGTGTAGTCGGTAACAACACCGGACTCCCATGTGGCTGACTAAGGTTTGAGTACCGGACCTGGTTGCTTGAAAATCATACCAGGCACATGTGAATATGTGTCCAAAATCCCAGGAGGAGAATGGAGACAGTATTGCAGCACAGCTATACCCCCCCCCCGGGGAGGGTTCTCGCTTTCCCTCTCACTATCTCTCTCCAGCGAGTGATGTGCCCTACGACAAAAACCTAACGACAACAGAAAACTACGTACACATTTCAGGAAAGCTACTGACTGGACACAAGGGGGATTTCTGGGTGTGAGCAATGCTCTGTTTTGTGATCTGGGCACAGGGTCCCGGGGTATGTTCAATTTATGGAAATTCATTAAGCTGTCCTCTCTCTCTCTCTCTCTCTTTTAAAAATTGTATTTATTTACTTATTTAATTTGTTATTATAATTTTTTAAATTTGATGAGCGAAGGAAAGAGACAGTAAGAGAGCGAGCCGCCAGGTCTGAGACTCAAACCGTTGTCAGCCATATGGGAGTCTAGCACCTTAACCAACATGCCACCTGCCAGCCCAAGCTGTTTTCCTAAGGTGGGTGTACTATTCTGCAAGTGTTACATAGCAATATAAAGTTAAAAAAAAATCATTTATGCTCACTGGCAATATACCTTTTCAAAGGATACACAAGTCAAAAAAATAATAATAATAATAATCACGTTAGAATGGTTATTTATGGGCAAGGGAGTGGCCGTGGGGACTTAGCTATGGGGAGGTCCGAAGTCCTCGTGGCCTGGTGGACAGCTCTCCCAAGGCCTGGACGCCATTGCTTCCCTCCATTCCCTTCAGGTGCGCCTGCCCCCCACCTGGGCCCCGGCGGGCACCTTGCAGCAGTTCCAGCAGTCCTGCATGTTGATCCAGTAGTTCTTATGGTTCCAGAGGCTCTCGATGCCCAGGAAGTGGTCGTCCTGGGTGCTGTAGCTGCGCCCTGTGAACGGGTCGATGAAGAAGCTCTCGGGCACCTCGCGTTTCCCCGACAGCACCAGGACCCAGGAGTGCACCCGCAGGCCGTGCAAGGAGTCGGGCTTTGCCTTCTCCGCCTCCTGCACAAGGAAGGTGGTGACCACTGGTCAGATGGGTGGGGAGGGGGCCGGGAGGGGCCCAGACGTCTCCCCAGTGCTGGGGAACCAGCAGCAGGCTGCATTCTAATCCAGACTGCACCATAGACTGACGTGCGACCTCCCGAACTGCCTTCCCTCAGCCCAGCTCTGAGCCCTGTTGTTCTTTTTGGAACAGTGAAATGGGAGGGTCTGACTCTGCGCGTTATAAACTGGACTTTTCGTGGCTCTAGATATCTGGGATTGACTGGCTTTACGTGTGATTCTGAGTGAGATTTCATCCAAAGAAAGGTAATTCTCTCCTTTGGTAAATCCAAAGAAGGAAACCAAGTGGCTTCCTTATCCCCTCCCCCTGGGAAAACTGTGACTGTACCATGTTGTCGCATCCCCAAGGCCTGAACTAGAGGAGAATCTGGGTAAATACACTCTACGGAAGGAAGGGAAAGGGGAAGGAGGAAAAGGCTGGAAGGAGGATGGAGTAGGATGTTGGAAGGAGGATGAGAGAATAGATGGATGGAGGATGACTAGGAGGATGGATGTCAGAAGGAGAGATGGGAGGGTGTGGACAGGAGGTGGATGAGGGGAAATGGAAGGAAAGATGGGATGATAGATAGAAGGAGAGATGGGCGGATGGACGGAAGGAGAGATGGAGGGTGAGTGGAAGGAGAGACGGAGGGTGGGTGGAAGGAGAGACGGAGGGTGGGTGGAAGGAGAGACGGAGGGTGGGTGGAAGGAGAGACGGAGGGTGGGTGGAAGGAGAGATGGGCAGATGGATGGAAGGAGAGATGGAGGGTGGGTGGAAGGAGAGACGGAGGGAAGGCAGGAGAGTGTGTAGGCATGTCTGCAGAGGAGTCTGGAACAAGGAGGACGCCCAGCACAGAACGGGCTGCTAGCCGTCGAGCTCTCTGACATTAGGACTCTGTCAGTAAGATCTGGCTGACCCCTGGTGGGAGGTTCCTACGTGGCTGGGCAGAGTGGGGTGGTCGGGGTGGACCTGCAGGTCTGTAAACACATCCCTGCTGAGTCTCGTGCCTCTTCCCCATCCCGAGCAGTCCCTCCTCGGTCGTTGAGTCCTGTGGGAGGCAGTGCGGGGGCCGGGGGCGGAGGACGGTGGACTCACCATGAGGCGCTCCTCTTCCTCCTGTAGCTGCTTTTCCTCCTGGGCCCTGATCTCCATCTGCCGCTTTTTCTCCTGCTCCTGCTCAAACTTGCTGCTCAGGTCTCGGGGAGGTTTGATGGCGTACTTCTTAGGGGGTGCCTTTTCCTCCTTCTTGGAAGTCTGTCACCCAAAAAGAGAAAAAAGTTCTGCAACCCCAAGCCACCGCCTTCACACCCTTGGAGAGGTGCAGCCCTGCCCAGCTGGCCCTGGACCAGGGGGTCATGGGGGTCCCCGAGCCATGGCTTTGCCCTTCTCCAGCCCCATGGGGTGGTGACCATGGGAGGCCCTTTCACGTCTCTGGATCCCAGGCTCATCTGCACAGTGGGGTGAGAATAGAGGAACCTTCTCCCCGAGTTTGTTCTGAGAAGGGAAGACAGGACAATGCCTGCTCGAGGTTTCCATGGGGCAGGGCCTCAGGGGGCGATTTTCTCCTCTTCATTCCTCACTGCCCATCTGAGCTAAGATCTGGATCTGCTCCAGAGAAAGAAACCAAGTGGCTTCCTTATCGCCTCCCTCTAAGAACTGTGACTGAGTCATGGTCCTTATCGTGCTGGGCGAATATGCAGGAGTTGGGTTTTCAGACCTTGTCACTGGAGGGCTTCCTATGTTGACGTGAATTGAGTTTGCTGGACCAAGAAGCAGCAGCAGGCCTGTGTGTGTGCATATGTGCACGTACACACGCGTGCTACACAGTGAGACCTGTTCCCAGGAAAGAACACTGCAGAGGCTGCAGAAGTAGGCCTGACAGTTATGAGGGCTTCGGGTCAGACAGACCCGAGCTCCTGTCCCCAGGGCTCCGATGGCCAGCCTGTGACTTAGCTATGCCACAGCACCTTCCTATTCCATCGTGACAGGCTTATCCGTGAAATAAGTGAGGACACCCACCACGTGGGGCTACTGTGAGGAGCCGCCGGGTCAAAGGACATTAGAGTGGTTTATAAACCGGAATGTTCTCTGCATCCATTAATTATTGATATCATTTTTTTTTTTGGAGAGGTTTTTGCTATAGGGCGTGTGTGCTCGCCAGATAGACAGAGACAGAGAGACAGAAAGCGAGAAATCACCCCCCAGGGGGGATAGCCACGCCACAATCCCTTCTCCATTCTCCTCTTGGGATCTTGGGCATGCACCCACATGCGCCCGGCATGAGTTTTAAGCCACTGGGTCCGGGACGCAAACCGCGGTCGACTACATGGGAGTCCAGCAACATAGCCATTACGCTAACTGCTGGTCCCATTATTGATATCATTTTAATTATTACGATTTTTGGTGAAGGGCTAGCAGGTGGCATAGTGGTTAAGGTGCTGGACTCCCACTTGGCTGACCATGGTTCGAGTCCTGGACCTGGTGGCTTGCTTTCTCACTTTCCCTCTCTCTCTCTCTCTCTCTCTCTCTCTGGTGAGTGTATGTGTCCTATCGAAAATTTAAAATAATAATAATAAATAAAATAAATCATTCTTTATCAAATTTTTGGTGGCACTAATAGGCCCTCGTATGAGCTCAGTGGCCTTTTAAGTCAGAAGCCATGATGGAGAGTTTTCTCCATGTTCTCTTGGGGAGGTGGACCTGAGAGAGCAAGGCTCTCCTGGTGCCTCCCCTTCTTTCTCACCTTCCTATACTGAGCACCCTCCCAGGGATACCCAGGGGCTCACTCAGCTCTAACACGGGTTCACATGCATGCTCCTGGCTGCCTCAGCCTCTGGTCCCCAGCCCTGAACTGCAGATACCCACAGGGGCGGGGTCCTGAGCACAGAGTCCCGGAATCAAGCCAGCACATGAAAAGCATTTTCTGTCTGCTGTATGACTGTTTTCCAAAGGTAAAGAGGTGCTTTTGTGATTCTGACAATTAAAACTCACTTCAGAGCGTTTCTTGGGTTTGCGGCACCCTGTGGTCATCACAGAGCTCTCAGTCAACAGCTATAAAGATGTAGCTTCCACCCCCATGGGAAGTGGGGAGGCGGTCACTTTTTTTTTCTATCAAAAAGGAGCTTTTGATTAGAGTTTGAGTCCTTCCCTTGGCAGCTTGAAAACTATGTCAGGTGTGTGCACGTGTGCACTGGATCACGTACAGGGTGCTTTCTCTTGTTCTCGTGCATGTAGGCGTCCTCTAGCATTAAAAAAGGGGGTGTCTTTTGGACCAAGGTGGTGGTGCGGTGTAACAGAACTGAGTTCTCATGGGGAAGGTCCTGAGTGTGCATCCTGGGGCCTCCCTGTACACCCAGGGCGTGTGGGCCCCCGTGTGCCAGTGACCCGGGCTGGCTGAGATGGGAGGGATCCCACTGTGAAGATCCAGTCAGGGTGCCTCTCTCTCTCTCAGAGAAAATCAATGACTAGAAAGGGACCCTGGGCTGGCAGGTGGCATGGTAGTTAAGGTACTGGACCCCACTTGGCCAACTGTGATGTTCCAGTTCCAGACCACCAGCCTGAAAAACATGTGTGCATACATGTCCAAAAAGGAGAGGAGATTTTTTGGAAAAGGGATTGTTGTATGGCCATCTTTCCTAGGGGGTGATTCCTCACTATCTCCCCTTCTCTCTGTCTCTGCCCAATGAGCGCTTGTACCCTAAAGTGAAAAACAAACAAACAAAAGAACAAAAATGGGAGGAGCCTTCTAGCCTGGGGAAGGAGGAGGACTGAGAAGCAGAGGACTGCTCATTTGTCTGTTGTTTCACTCTATGGACGGCAGGGTGGGTTTTTACAAGTGTGTAGGAGCAGCCTGGCCTCGTTGAAGGTAAAAGCCGTGCAGCATTCGTGAGCCTGCCGAGTGGGGAGCAAGGCAGCCGAAACGGAGTTACAGCAAGCCTGGGGCACAGCCCGCCGAGAACTGGGCTGTGCATGTTAAGGCGTCGAGGACAGAAGTCAGCGGTGACTCAAACTCTGAACCCCAGGGGCAGCTGAGGTTCTGCTTGGTCATGCAGCTGCACCGCTGTGGCCAAGACAGGGACGGGGTGTGTGGTGGGAAGTGGCGGGGACAGACTTTAAGTATGGCGGATGGTGCTGGGAACACACATCCTTTGCGATGCCACAGTCGGCTGGCGCCGGTCTGGCCATACCTCCTTGGGTTTCACGGTGAGCGGGCACACCTCCCGCGTCAGGTCCATGAGGCACAGGTCCTGCGAGCCGTAGCCGTTGACGCAGTAGGCGTCGTAGCCGGAGCCGATGAGCAGGGAGCAGAGCAGCGTGCTGAAGTCGAAGCAGTTCCCCAGCTGGTACTTGAGCACCGTGGTCGAGGAGTACAGGTACGCGGGCTGGCCCCGGCAGGCTGGTCAGCCCCCTCGGGTCCTGCTGCCCAGCCTGACCCCTCACCAGGCACTGCCCGCAGTCAGGGTTGGGGCCAGGGCCCATGCACAGGGTGGGCCCCCTTGTCAGGTGAGGGAGCCTGCCGAGAATGCCATGAAGACCAGACCCAGTGCGGTCCATATCTGCCTGCCATTGGAAGGGGCTCGTGGACATCCCGGGAGGGAAGGGCATCTGGGCTGTCAGAGCTCTGGCCTAACACCTCTGATTGGTGGTCTTGGCTGTGTTATTCCAACATCCCTGTCCTATTCTCCAGCCTTTCCTTCTCTTCCTACAATTCCCCGTTTACCAATCCTTTCCTTCCTCCTTGTTCTCTATGAGCTGGCTTCTCATTGGGTCAGAAGCCCCAGAGTGTGCAGCTGGGCCCTCCCCTCTCTTTTCTTTCCACACCTCCTGAAGTCATGAGAGGGAGACACTGAAGACAGAAGACGTCAAGGGAGGCAAAGAGGTGGGAGCAGGGCACCAGACTTGCTGTGTGCCTTCAAGCAAGTGGTTGTCTCTCTCTGGGCCTGCTTTCCCCGAGGAGGGTCTCTGAGGGGCTGTGGCCTGAGCCTGGCTGAGCCGCCTTCTCCCAGACCCTGCCTGGCTCCCCATCATGGGCCTAAGGGCGGAAGGATGCAGCCTGGGAGTGGCACTTACCGGCTTGAGGGGGTCGGGCAGGGGTACCATAGTGAGGAAGTCGGAGACGAACTGGGCACAGCTGTCCCAGTTGTAGAGTTCGGCATAGGGCGTCAGCGTGGGCCGGATGGTCGTGCTCACGAACTTCTGCAGGGGGAGAGAGCGTGCCAGCAGGGGGTATCCTGTGGGGACCTGTGAGATCCTGAATCCTCAGGGAGACCTGGAGTCTGAGGCCAAACAGGAGGCCAGGCCCACGGGCACCAGGGCATCCCCTTGCTGGATGCATGGCAGTGAAAACGGAGCAGTGACAACGACTGGGAGGCCCCCGTCCCATCACAGGCATCCAGGATTACCACACGTTTCTGGATCTGGCTGGGAGGCCTGAGGGATCCCTTCCTCCAACCCTGAGGGCACCAAGGGGAGCCCAAAATCCAGAGAAGCCTAGAGACACAGCAAGTCAGGGCCAAGTGAGGCGGTCCTGTCTCTTGTCTCCTGGCTTCTTGGGAGCCTCGTGGTCTCCTCCAAGCATGATGCCCTCCCCGGGGCCTACAGAGGCTCTGGCCCAGGGCAGCTGTTGGCCAGTATTGTCGCTAGCTCAATCCAGGGAAGAGGAGAAAGGTAAGACCCAGGCCCCAGGGACCCAAGCAGTGGCATCTTCCTTCAAGCTCTGGCCCCCAGGGCACACCCCTGAGTCTCTGGGCCTCAGTCTCCCATCTGTAGACGACTAGCATGAGCTTAATCCACAAGCTGGGAAACGGCAGCCCCAGGGCCCCACGGACCTGCTTTGTTTGGTTCATGTGGTGGATTTTAGTATCTGTGTTAGCCGCCAGCATTTAAAAATCAGAGATCCCAGGGGCCAGCTGGAGGCTAAGATGGCTACACCCCACATAGCCAACTCTGCAGTTCAAGTCCCAGACCCGGTGGCTTGAAAAATACACTGCATGTGTGCACACATGTGCGAGTGCCCACAATCTCGAGAGGACGATGGAGGAGAGATGGCGGCATGGCCAGTCCCCTGGAGGTGCTTTCTCTCTCTCTTTCTCTCTCCCTCTCTCACAAGCACATGTGTCCTATAGCAAATTAAAAGAAAAAAAAAGTCAGAGATTCCATACAGATCCCGATTCTTGATCTGGAGACCCCAGGCCTGCATCTCCCCTGAAGTGATCAGGGCTGCCTTTTTAGGTGGGGCATGGGGTCTGCAGGCTACCCAGTGCACCAGGGGTGATTCACACCAAGCCCACTGGGCCTGCTGGCATCCGAGTTTATACAGCCCCATGTCTAGATGCTCCACCCCCTGAGGTCTGTGATGTGTCCCAGAGACCTTGGAGAACCCAGCCCACCTCCCTGTCCTCTGCTCTCTGCCCTCCGGCCCCGCCCTCCACATCCCAGCCTTACGGGCACTTCACACTCGTTCAGCGGGTGCAAGAAGAGGGGCACGCGGTCCGGACACAGGTGGCTGTACTGGCGGGAGAAGTTGTCCGCCACCTGCAGCAGGTGCTCCTCCTTAGGGCTGTTGGTTTTGTAGGAAACAGGCAGCTGGGAGGTGTCGATGGTTTCCTTGGTAAAGAGTCTGCACCACAATAGGAATGGCATCAGCCCAAGGGCCTGGCACACACTGAGCCCTCAAGGTGGAGGGTAGGGCTGCCATTGGCTCTACCCCTTCCTCATCTAATCCTCACAGCTCACTAGGAGGCAGGTGGCATCATCAGCATCTATACTTTTAAATAGATAAGGGGATGGAGGCACAGAGAGGTTGAGTGACTTGCCCAAGGTCACACAGCTAGTGAGGGCCGGAGTGGGGACTTGCACCAAGTAGTTTACAAGCAGAACCGCCTCCACCCCTTGCCACCTCCTTCTATGTCCTGGTCTCTCCTCCCAGCCCAGATGCCACCATTCTGCCTGGCTCTCCCTCACGAGGGCTGCTGAGTCCAAAGCCGCCACTTCAACACACTCACGGGAACTCCGTGGGGACAAGGGTCTCAGTTTCCGACAGCTTCTTATCCAGGTCCCTGAGCATCTCCGGGGTCAGGATGGTCTCCTCCTTTGGTGCCTCTGCCGGCCTCGTTGTTTTCACAGCCGTTTCCACCTGCTCAGCCTTCTCGGCTTCCTCCTTATGCTTGGCCACCTCCTCCTCCCCCTCCTCCTCCAGTGTCTCCCTCAGGACCTCCATTGTGGCGTGTCTCTGGCTGCCTGGAGATGGAGAGACTCTGTGGGAAAGGATGGATGTACACAGAATGCCTGGCTGCCAGAGACCGCTGTTGGAGGGATGGAAACTATGGAAGCGCTACAGAAAATGGCATGGAAGCTCCTCGAAGAACCAACAGGACCCCTTTGTGACCCATGTTCGCATGACGGGGTATATGCCCAAGGCGAAAGGAATCAGTTTGGCATGTTATTGCAGCCTCATTCACAGTAACCAACATACGGAATCAGTGTAAGTGTCCAACAGCCGACAAACAGATAAAGAAACATGGCGTATATACACAGTGGAATAGTATTCAGCCCTAAGAAGGATGAGAGCCAGGCATTTGAGGCAATGCGAAAGCACCCGGAGGAGATCACGCTCCGTGAGATAAGGCAGGCACTGGAAGGCAAATTCTCCACATGCTCATTCATTCGTGGAAGTGAAAAGACTCAATCAAGAGGTGGGGAGAGTGTCACGGTGGGCACCAGAAGCTTGTAAAGGGAGGAAGATGGGGAAATGTGGAGACTGTGGTTAACAGATAGGACGGTGCGGAGAACCAGCAGTTAGCGTAATGGCTATGTCGCTGGACTCCCATGTAGTCGACCGCGGTTCGCGTCCCGGACCCGGTGGCTTAAAACTCACGCCGGGCGCGTGTGCATGTGTGCCCAAGATCCCGAGAGGAGAATGGAGGAGAAGGGATTGTGGCGTGACTATCCCCCCTGGGGGGTGATTTCTCGCTTTCTGTCTCTATGTCTCTCTCTGTCTGTCTGGCGAGCGCACGCGCCCTATAGAAAAAGCCTCTGAAAAAAAAAAAAAAAAAAAACAGGACGGTGTGTGTAGCTAAGCAAAAAGAGGGTGAGTACTATAGCACGATTCCAGGTAGACCTCCAGACAGCGAGCAATGGGCCTCAAGTGTGCACGACACACAGCAACGACGAATGTTGGAGGCGGCCAATGAGAAGAACACTCTGCCTTGGCCACTACTCCGTGTATACCTGTTCTGAAAGCCACCCTGTACCCTGAGTAGGGCAACGCTTACATGCAAGAGAGAAGTTACCATTGACAAACAAATCCACAGATCTGGAGCTGGGTTTCTATTCTCTATTGTGGCATATTAAAGGATTTTCTTAAAACTCCGAAAAAGAAGTGTGGGGCCAGCAGATGGTGTGGTGGCTCAGGCACTGGACTCCCACATGGCCAACAATAGTTCAAGTCCTAGGCCTGGTGGCTTGCTTTCTCACTTTCCTTCTCTCTCTCTCTCTTTTTAAGAGATTTTTGCTATAGGGCACATGTGATCACTGGAGAGACAGAGACAGAAAGTGAGAAATCACCCCCCAGGGGGGATGGCCACGCCACAATCCCTTCTCCTCCATTTTCCTCTCAGGATTTTGGGCACACACGCACATGCACCCAGTGCAAGTTTAAGTCGCCAGGTCTGGGACTCGAACCACAGTTGACTATTTGGGAGTTCAGCGACATAACCATTATACCATCTGTTGATCTCGTCTCTTTCTCTCTCTCTTTCTCTGTCTCTCTCTGGTGAGTGCATATGTCCTATAGTAAATTTTTAAATAATAATAATAAATAAAAATAATTATTTTAAAAACGTGTTGTTCCTTACCCCAGCAAATGATATACATGAACATAAATTTCATGAGCATAATTATGAATAAAGGAAGCTGCACACTTGTCCACACATGTGTGCACACACACCAAGTGCTTGACTGTCATAACTGTCAGCTCAGGAAGGAGACCCAAAATCACTTGGGAGACCTCGGGAGGTGGTTCTCAGTTGCTTAGGTCACACCAAGAGGACACGATTCTCTCTCTCTCTTACTTTTTTCCTCTTTTTAAATTTTTTTTTTTTTTTTTTTTTTTTTTTTTTTTTGCCATAGCGCATGTACACTCACTGGAGAGAGATAGTGAAAGGGAAAGTGAGAAATCGCCCCCTGGGGGCATGCCCATGCAGCAATCCCTTTTCCTCCACTCTCCTAGGATTTAGGTCACACATGCACATGCACCCAGTGTGATTTTTAAGCCACCAGGTTTGGGACTTGACTACGGTTGGCCACATGGGAGTCTAGCACCTTAAGCACCATACCACCGCTGGCCCCAAGAAATGATTCTCCTAAACTTCATTTCAATAGACGAGAAAGTCTTAGTTTGATGCTGGCATTTCTGTAACACCTAGGGGATGCATGTGCTCCCCAGAAGGAGACAGAGAGAGACAGCACTCTCCACACGGAATGGTCGTGCTGCAATCCCTTCTCCATCTCGTCTTCCTTTTGGGATTTCGTTCACACGCACGCACGCTCCTGGTGTATTTCTCAAGCTGCTGGGTCTAGGACTCAGACCCTGCTCTTGGCCCTGTGCGGTCTGGCTGCCTTAACCTCTGGCCATGGAGCCAGTCCTGTGACAGTTTCTCATACTTGTTAGTATCACTATAAAACACAGACAAAGCGGGCCTCAGATGGGGAGCCACTCTCAGACCCCGGCAGGGCTCCAAACATACTAACTTGCTTTGTTTTTATTGGGTCCTCGGGACAGTCATGACACATTTTTGCATAGAAAAGAAGTGATGACTTTCCTGACAACCTCATAGTACGTTTATTTGACAGGGATCTCATTATGGCAAGAGCTTCTAATGCCACAGAGATATGCATGGTCTTACTTAGATATATTTATTAAAGAATTTAAAGAAAATTATTCTGAATAGTAAGGTGACCCCGATATGCCCATGAAGAAATGAAGGTGGCAGGTGAAGGATAACTCGACAAACTGAAACTTGGACAAAGTGGAAGGTCAGGGTGACCGACGCAAGGTCGTGAGATCCAGAGCTGCCTGCTACCGATGGCGGAACAGAGAAAGGGGGAGCCAGGATCCCTGGGGGTGCTGTGGACGCCTGGGGTGCAGCAGGTGAGAAGACAGCCTCTCCTCGGGTCCCAGTTACAAACCACCCAACGCCATCCCCGCTGATCCATCAGTCCCCTGCCTCCCACCTCCCAGCTCCAGTCTTTCCATTATCCTACTGCAAATATCTATGTTTTTTGTTTGTTTGTTTTGAAGGTTTTCATCATAGGGCACGTGCACTTGCTGGGGAGAGAGGGAGAGTGAGAAATCACCCCCCAGGGGATAGCCACACTGCAATCCCTCCTCCAGTCTCCTGAGATCTTGGGCTCGCATGCACACTCACTGAAATAATTTTCAAGTCACCAGGTCTGGGACTTGAACCATGGTCGGCCATGTGGGAGTCCAGCGATGCAACCTCTACACCATCTGCTGGCCCTGATACCTATGTTCTTTATAGCAAACAGGGCAAAGGTTCAAAAAAGAGAGAAGAAAGCTGACCGAACACACAGGATGTGCTCGGGGGAATAGCAAATGGGGGTAGAGTGGATAACAGAGTCCCCCAGCCTTGTCATCACCCCCTGGGAGAAGCCACAAAGGCAAAGGGACTAGGAGGTAAGGGCTGGGCCCACACCCTGCCCAGGCCACCTGAGCCTCTTGGGGAAGTGTCACTGGCTGCCTGGCTAGGGCAAACCTGGCTCTGCCAACGGTTCGTGCCCTACTCATGGGCCACTCTCATGAGAGAGAGAGAATGCAATAGATAGGCAGCCCCCAAAGAGTCTCCCTGCCATAATCTACCCCCAGCTTCAGCCAGTTCAGGTCATGGGCACGCATGCATACCCAGCATGCTCCGGGAGGCACCAGGACACAAACCCAGGCCCCTCCCCTTGTGGGTACAGTTACTCCACCACTACACCATTGCCTGGCCCCTCTACCCCTTTCTGGGCCTCAGTTTCCCCTTCCCCAAAAGGAAGGGAGGCACACATATTTCCCGTCCAATTCTGGCACGCCGAGCTCCAGGATTCGGGAGGGGCTGACTGCTCCTGTTGCCCACAGCCCAGGTGAGTCAATGCCGTTCAGGACCCCAGTTCCCGGGGGGACAACCTCCAGCTGAGCAGCATAGCCCATTGTCAGGGCCCTGTGCCTGCCTCTTGGGCCCAGAGGTCGAGCCAGGGAGGGCAGTAACAAGTACTACAGGCGCGACACTGCCGGACGCCGCTGTGCTAAGGGGCCTACGGACACTGCCTCACATACCAGCTGATGACTCTCGGGGGGACGGGCTCCTGATCCCCACTTTGCAGAGGAGATTGAGGCTTAGAGAGGGTTACCCACACCACCGAAGGCCCAGCTAGTCAATGGAGGTGTGGTGCTGAAACCTGGGTGTTTCAGGGCCTACTGAGACAGGGAAGTTCTAGAAGGAATGGTGGGGTTCAGGCAGTGGGGCGCAAAGAACAACAAGAATGGGGAGCGGGCGAGCATGTCAGTGGATAGCAGGAGTGACACCAGGGGCAGGCCCTTGGCCAGGGTCACCGAACACCTTCATCGGAGGCAGAGCAGGGCTGAGCCTGCAACACTTTATACCTCCACAGCCTGCCTCTTCAGCTGCAGCCCAGTCCAGGGGCCAGTCCTGCCCCAGTGTCCCCTGGACCTTGCCCCGACCCACAGGCCTTTCTCTGCAGCCTCCTCCCCAGCAGCAACCTCCTTCCTCCTACCACCACCACACACACACACACACACACACACACTCCCAGAAAGATAAGGTTGCAGGCACCTCCAGCCAGAAGGCCCTGTACCCCACCATTCTTCTCCCGCTACCAGGCAGGGTCCAGCCATCCCCAGTCCCAGGACCCGCTCCTCACCCCTCTGAAGACAGCCTGTACTAATCTGTTAGCCCGTCTCCATGGTAACAGCTCTCGGAAGCTAAGGGCAGGTCACGGGAGAGGAGGCTTGTGGGAAGTGTAGTCTTCTCTGATTGCCCTGGGTCCTCTGCTAGTGGTGTGTTGGTATAGTGGTATACCCGCTTGAGAAAATGGCTACGTTTTTATGAATTTTTAAAAAACGTTTATTCATTTCTTGAGAGAGAGAGAGACCCCCGATAGGTCCCACCATATTGTGATCCTCCCCTAGTGCACCAGGCAGCCAGGATTACAGGTGTGCCCACGGAAGGGTCTACAGTGTTCAAGTCCCCGTGGGATCTAAACCCTAGGCCTTCCCTTTTGGCTCCAGCACCGTGCGGTGGCACCCCACCATCTTCACCACCACAACTGGGCCAAAGTCTTAGGAATTTGGGGGAGCCAATTGTCAAACACAGCCATTATTAAAAACAAAATCGGGGCCAGCAGATAGCATAGTGGTTAAGGTGCTGGCTGACTGTGGTTCAAGTCCCAGACCTGGCAGCTTGCTTTCTTACTTTCCCTCTCCCTCTCTGTCTCACTCCAATGACTATAGCAAATTAAAAAATAATAATAATGATTCTAATAATAATAATAATAAATAATTCTTTAGAAAGGAAATCATAAAAACTTACAAGTAACTAATTCTATTACTAATTCTAAAGTGACAAATACTCGAATCATCATTTCACCATATATTACTGCTTTATATATAATCCTGGGGTTATTTGTGCTTATTGTATCTGCACAGTGGCATTATTTACATCTCTTCCCAATTTCTATTTTATAATGTCAGACTGATTGCTTAAAATTGGCCATTGGGTTATTTACACCACAGAAATTGGCAAATGCTACAGACCATGCTTTTTAGCTCAGCTAGCCAGTTAGACATTAGCTGCCTCTCCCCCACTGTGCCATGAATGTGACCTTCCCCAAGGCAGATGGAAACCACTGTGGGTCCTAGGGAAGCTGCCCGCTGTGGTGCCCAGAGCCCGGCTGCCTGACTGAGTCCTGGGTTCTAGTCCAGCTGGGCCTCTGATCTAGCAGATAACCTTGCAGGATGGGGAAAACTATCTTGTCCAATATTTCCCAGCTTAACAGGGATGTAATGAGGTTTTATTTTAATTTTATTTTATTTTGCACATCCCTCCGATTACCACTGATTTTAGATGTGCCTTTGCGTTAGCTTTACGTGTTTCCTCTTCTGAATCTGTTTAAAACCTCAGCCTTCTATTAGAAAAATGTCCTTGGTTTGATTTGTTGCAAATATTTTCTCCCATTCTGTCACGTGTCTGCTAACACTGTCTGTGGTGTCCTTCATTAAATAGAAAGCCTGAATTTTAATGTAGTTAAATTTATGTCTCGAGTCTGCTGTTTTGTGCTTTTGAATTTTTGCACAAGAAGTTTTTCCTTGCCCTTACGTCACAAAAATGCTTTTGTACATTAATTTCCTAGTTTTGCTTCCTCGTTTATACACGTAATCCTCCAGAGGCCACATCTGCAAGAGAGATTAGAGGGAGCTCTTGTTCTCTTCTCCTCCATTCTCCTCTCGGGATCTTGGGCACACACACACATGCACCTGGCGTGAGTTTAAGCCGTCAGGTCTGGGACTCGAACTGCGGTCAGCTACATAGGAGTCCAGCAACATAGCCCTTATGCCAACTGCTGGCTCCTGTGTAATGAGCCAATTTTCTAACACCATCATAGATCACCTGTTCCTTCTCACTGGTGCCACCCTCGTTCTGTGTCAAGTCCCCTCGGTGTGCAGGTCCTGCCACTGAACACTCTGTTCTGTTCACTGATCTTCTTATCCATGCACGGATTCCAGACTGGGTTTACCACTCTGGCCTTGTAATAGCATTTTTTTAAAAAAGGTTTTGCTATAGGGCACATGTACTCACTGGAGAGAGACAGAGACAGAGACAAAGAGAGGGGAAAAGGCCCCAGGAGGGAAGGGGCCCATGCTATAATCCCTTCTTCTCCATTCTCCTTTCAGGATTTTGGGCACACAGGCACATGTGTCCACTGTGATTTTCAAGTCACTGGGTCCAGGACTTGAACTGTGCTGTCGGCCATCTGGGATTCAGTCACCTTAACCTCGCCACCATCTGCTGGCCTATAATCGCAGTTTTATAAATTATTATTTATTTTATTTATTTATTTTGATTTGACCAGAGAGGGAGAGAGAGAGAGAAAGTGAGAAATCAAGCTGCCAAGTCCGAGACCCGAACCATGGTTGGCCATGTGGGAGTCCAGCATCCTCAACCACCTTGCCACCTGCCAGCCCCTGTAATAGCATTTTTTTTTATCTGTTTCTCACTAACATCTTGCCTCTCTATTGTTCACTTGCTATCTTTCTCTATCCTCTTCTCTTTACTTCCTCCATTCCACTCTGTCCTATTCTCATTAAGTACCTTCACTGCTTTTATGTCCTCCAATTTTTTGCTCTCTATCATAGAGTGCTGATAGTCGGTATATATTGAGTGGATACATACAATATCTTTCTTTCATAGCCTGGCTTTTGTCTATTAAGTATGTTGTTTGTTCCCTGAATCCCTCCCTTCCGCCCTCAATTACTCATTCCCATTACCTCTCCCATACTGTCTCTAGTATCTGCAGTTGCCATCCCGTAATAGCATTTTATATCTGAAGGTCAAGTCTTTTATCAATGCCCTCTTTCACTAAGATTGACTTAGCTATTTGAAACCCATCCATCTCCATGTAAATTTTAGAATATGTTTTGGGGGAGTCTAAAAATGAAAATCAGGGAACCAGCAGTTAGCATAATGGCTATGTTGCTGGACTCCCACGTAGTCGACCGCGGTTCGCATCTCGGACCCGGTGGCTTACAACTCACGCCGGGCGCGTGTGCGTGCGTGCCCAAGATCCCGAGAGGAGAATGGAGGAGAAGGGATTGCGGCGTGACCATCCCCCCGGGGGGTGATTTCTCGCTTTCTGTCTCCATGTCTCTCTGTCTGTCTGGCGAACGCACGCGCCCTATAGCAAAAAAAACCTCTCAAAAAAAAAATTAAAAAAAAAATTAAAAATGAAAATCAGTCGAAATCTTTATTGAAATCATATCAAATTAATACATTAATTTGTAATGGATTTATCACATTTAATATTATGACGTCTACCTGAGATCATGGAGTAAATAAGTCTTCTTGTTTCTGTGTGTGTGTTAGACTGTAATAATAATAAAAAATAAAACTACTAGGAATGGAGAAATTTGGGCAGAACAGAAACCAAGCAGGGATCTGTGGGGTGAATCAAGATATATTTACTGATATTAGTGAGATGACTGTTTAGAAGGGCTACCAGCACAGAATTAGCTTTGGGGGAAAACAGAAAAAAGAAATCTTTTCTTAAAGAGATTTCCACCTACGGTATTTCTGTTGTGCTCTGGTGGTTGGAGAGGATTAGAGGTCTGACACCTGGAACAGAAAACACCTGGGACGATCTTTGCATCTCTCCCCTCACCCTTCCATAGTTTGACTTTCATAGCTGAATATAAAACCTCTAGTCACTGGGGCCAGCAGGTGGTATAGTGGTTAAGGCCCTGGACTCCCATGTAGCCAACTTCAACTAGAGTCCTGGGCCCAGCAGCTTTAAACTCACGTTGGACACATGTATGTGCATGCCCAAAATCCTGAGAGGGGAAGGGAGGGGAAGGGATTGTGGCATGGCCATCCCCTGATGGGAGGTTGGTTTCTTGCTTTTTGTCTCTACTTCTCCGGCAAGTATGTGTGTCCTGTAGCAAAATTTTTTGAAAAAAAATTTTAAAAGACCTTCAGTCACCTGGCCCTCCTATGAGTTCCAGATGGGCTGTACTCCTATGTATGTATAAGTACATGTCTAACAAACGTAATGTGCTTTTTCTCCTGTTAGTCTGGTTGTCCGTTTCTTTCATAGA
Source organism: Tupaia tana (assembly GCA_026018925.1). Lineage (NCBI taxonomy): Eukaryota > Metazoa > Chordata > Mammalia > Scandentia > Tupaiidae > Tupaia > Tupaia tana. Next base: position 29,179,704 of record JAKSZU010000018.1, read on the forward strand.
CTAAAGCTCAGGGAGCCCTGAGAGGGAAGGGAGCCATGGTGGAGAGCACCCTCCCACAGCACGAGGACGATCACTGTGCCCAGGGCTGAGACGGTCACGGCCAAGGCACAGCTCTGGCTTGGTCACGCCCACCCCAGGGCACGCACTGAGCAGCCCTCTGGCCGGCATCTCATTGACTCCTTTACTCGGCCCACCTGCAGGGCAGCTGCTGCTCTTCTGCTCTGCAGGCTCCGTAGGGGCAGCATCTGCCCAAGGGGAGGCACGGGCCGAATTTGGAGCAGGCAGGCTGACAGGCCTCAGGGTGTGCTATCTTAACCAGGACGAAGTCCCATCTCCTGGGTGACTATTGTCACCATTTGATAGCAGACGGATATACCACACACCTGCTCTGGGCCTTGGGGTCTGTTTGCCCATAGCCCCTCTTGGTCTCAGCACGGGTGCTCAGCTTGGCGTTCAGAGCTACTTAAATAGAAAAAAAATAATATCTATATGTGTGCATGTGCACATGAGGGCTGGGGAGAGAGGAGCACTCTCAAAGGGTCTTGCTCCCCTAACCCTCCAGCTCCTGGGATTCTCAGCACCAGAATGAGTGCCCTGTGGGTTTTTTTTTTTTTTTTTTTTCAAGCTAACCCAGAGATCCAAACCAGTGGTCAGCCACATGGCTTCCAGCCTCACAGGCCACTTGGGTTAGAGCTGGGCCACAGCGGCTGGGCCTGGGAGATGCTTTTGCAGTGGCCCCGGGCAATGTGGGACCCCAGCCCTCAGTCTCTGCCAGGCCCAGGAGTGGACAGGCAGCCGGAAGGAAAGAGCACACCGCCTCTGTTAGCCACAGCTCCCCATCCGCCCCCTCCATCTGGCCAGCAGGGGCTTGGGCAGAGCGAGCTTGTCTGGGGAAGCGGTAGCCAGGATACCCCTGAGGCTGGGAAAGGGATGAGAGGCTGATTCTTGACCCCAGGGGTGCTCAGGGAGGGGGAGCCAGCAACCCCGGGAACTCGCCCTGTCATCAGCCCCGCTCGTGGAGTGGCCTTGGCTGGGAAGCGGCTGGGCGGCTGGGCGTCTCTGGGCCTTCATTTCTTCACGCCTACGCCCTCCACTAGTCCGCCAGGAGCCAGCCAACTCCTGCTGAGTCAGTGCCAGCACTTTATTTTTGTCACCTCACTTAATGCCCTCAGGATGAAACAAGGACTTCCTAATTTTTTTATTTAAAAAATTTGTTTTAAATGTATTTGCCAGAGGGCATGTACACTGACTGGAGAGAGACAGAGACAGAGAGACCATCCCCTTGGCCAGCCTGCAGTCTCTCCTCCTGTACTCTCTCTCGTCGGAATTTGGGGCATGCATGCACACTCACCCAGGGTGTTTCTCAAGCGACCAGGTCCAGGCATCAAAACTGGGCAGTCAGCCACGTGGGATTCAGCAGCCCCGCCCACCATGCCAGGGGCTGGCTCAGGACTTTTTCTTTCTTTAAGTTTATTTATTTCTTCCATGAACAAGAGAGAGAACCCACCACAGGGAGTTGATGCCACAATCCACCCCAGCCTCAGCCAGCCAGGCTCAGGCCTGTGTGGGCCTGGCGTATTCAGGGAAGTCTCCAGATACAAACCCAGAACCTTCCATTGGGTCAGCCTCACACACCATCCCGTTTTACCACTGCACCCCTGGCCTCGGAGGCCAGGCCTTCACAGTCCTTGTTTTACAAAGGAGGAGACAGGCTCCAACAGTGAGGCGACCTGCCCAGGGCCACAGAGCTAGCACCTCAGGAGCAGAGGCAGGATTTAAGCCCAGGCCTGTGACACAGAGGAAGCAGCTGTCACTCAGGTGTCTAACTCTGGGACTCTGGGGTAAAGGAGGCAAGACCTGCAGCAGGAGAAACAGACGTCTGCGGAGATAAGCCCAAATACAGCCCAACTTTGTCCACAGAGGCTGATAACGCGGCCCACTGATGCCATGCCCACGGCCCAGGATTTCCCTTCCTGGAACACAGCAACTTGCATAAGGCGAGCCCCGCCTTCTGGTCTTTGATCCGATTGCAGGGTGGGAGGACAGACATGCCAGGGGCACCTGCTCCAGCAGCAAGGACACCAGGCATCGAGGGAAGAGTGGGACGGTAGCCCAGCTCTGGGACCCTGGGGGAGGGTTTACTCTAAAAATGCCTCACCTTGTAGAAAGGGCGTGACAGTCCCCAAAGCACACTGGAATGGTAAGGGGCTGGGGGTGGGGGAGATGGTGGGAATCGCTGGGAAGTTAAGGAGTGAAGGCTGGAGTGGGCTGTGAACTTGAGGAGGAGCCTGAGGCACACCGCTCTGCTCTCCTGGCCAGACATGCTGTCTTCTGTCCCCTCGCCTCTCTCTTCATGACAGCCTGTTTGGTAAGTCTATCTCTGCATCTCTCTGTATCTCTGCCATCTCTGCTTCCTGTGGCTTCCTCCCAAGGAAACCCGTGCATACTTGTCAAATGGAAGCCGGCCTCGGAAGTGACATACCCTTCCTGGGTCTGGCTTGAGATGCTCCCTTGGTTTAGGGTCCTGCCAGGCTGGTGCCAAATGCATACGCCCCTTCATTCAGCCAATAAATATTTATTGCAATGTTTGTGCCAGTAACTGACTTGAAACAGATGGGTACTGCTGACTCAATGAGTGAGGCCGTGAGTGAGGCTCCATGGAGTCCAGATTCTGGTGGAAATGCCTCAGCCCCAAACACTGACTGAGGAGCCCCCTGGTGTGTGGGGCCCTGAATCCTTTGTCTCCCACCCCCACGATGGCAGTAGGTCAGAGGTCAGCCTACCACGAGGCAGTCAGAGCCAGGAGTTAGGGGACTTGTTCGAGGTAACACACCTACCATGGGGCCCTCTCTGAAATTCAGTGTCCCTGGACGGTGGAGGGCTGGAAACCTCCTGAATGGTGGGGTCCTTTCCAAAGGACAGGCCTTGATGGGACAGGCAGAGGTAGGGCAGGCTGGGTGGGTGGATCCACACTCCCCCCTAAAAATACCTTTTAATCCACAGCCTGTCCCCATGTGTGAAGGGACAAGGACTTCCAGGATACCCTCACAGGGCAGGCAATAGGGGGTGGAGTTGTGGGAGAATAATGGAGGGGAAGAGGGGGAGAGATTGAGGGCTCCTTCGAGAGGCTGTGCCAATAATGGACACCCTTCTTCGGGTTCAGGTCCTTGCTCAGACCAGAAGGTGGGCGATGGAAGAGAAAGGCCGCTCTGCTGGAAGGCAGGGGAGGGGCAGAAAAAGCCTCGCTCTTGCCTGGCAGAGGCCTCAGGATCATAGGAACCTGACTGCTGCAAACCTGCCTGTGTGGACGGACCATCGAGGCCACATGGTCCTACCTGGTCCCCATGCCCTCGCTCCTCAGCCACACTGTACAGAGAAGGTGACTGAGTCCCCGAGGGAGGCAAGGAGCCACCCAAGGTCACACAGCGGGTCATTTGCTGAGTCCGGCATGCAGGGCCACAGCCTCCTATTCATGCGACACGGAGTGGGCCTGGTCCAGTCGCGCTGTGCCAGAAGATGAGGACGTGGTGCTCTGGCTTGGGAAGTAGAGGATGGCGAACCAGCAGAAGATGAAGACACCTGGCAGAGAGAGGGCCCGGGTGAGCCTGGGCAGGGCCAGTGGGGAGCTGAGCAGCCACGACTGCTGAGAGTGGAAAGAGCCCTATTGCAGGGACCAGCAGGTGGCGTAGGGTTAAGGCGTGGAACTCTAATGTAGTCCACCACAAGTTCGAGTCTCAGACCTAGCAGCTTGAAACATGTGTGCCCAAAATCCCAAGAAGAATTGAGGAAAAGGGATTGTGATGTGGCCATGCTCCCGGGGGCGATTTTTTGCTTTCTGTCTCTCTGTCTTGGTTTTCATCTCACTGTCTCTGTCTCTCTGGAAAATGCACATACCCTATAGCAAAAATCTCTCAGGACCAGTAGTTGGCGTAATGGCTATGTTGCTAGACTCCCACGTAGTCAACCACGGTTCGAGTCCCGGACCTTGCGGCTTAAACTCACACTGGGAGCGTGTGCGTGCATGCCCAAGATCTCAAGAGGTGAATGGAGGAGAAGGGATTGCGGCGTGGCCATCCCCTCTGGGGGATGATTTCTTTCTTTCTGTCTCTCTGTCTCTCTGTCTTTCTGACGAGTGCACACGCCCTATAGCAAAAACCTCCAAAATAAAAAAAACTCTCAGAAAGAAGAAGGAGGAAAAAAAATAAGAAAGAAAGAAAGAAAGAAAGAAGCAAAGAAAGAGAGAAAGAAAGGAAGAGTTCCATTGTAGAAGTTCAAGACCTAATGAAAAAATCATATAAAAATAAAGCCTACCCCTGAAAAGGAGCCAAATATAAGTCTTGGCAATAAAAAGCAGAGTCCTTGAAAGAAAATATATGCTTTCATCCATCACAGAAAAGAATGAGAAAAAAATAAAGGAGTCTTCCAAAAGTACAGAGTGAACCCCCCCCCCCCACGCTGCCCCTCTGTAAGGGATTATCACAGAGTGCACTGCAGCACGAAGAGGGAAGGGGTGGGGCAAAGAAATTATGGTAAGGACATGAGGCTAGCAGGTGGCATGGAGGTTAAGGGGGCTGGGTCCCACATGGCTAACTGTGCGGTTTAAATCCCAGACCAGGCAGCTTGAAAATTACACCGGGCATGTGGGCATGTGTGCCCAAAATCCCAAGAGGAGACTGGAGGAGAAAGGATTGTAGCCTCATCATCCTTCTGGTGGGGGTGCGGAAATTTCTCACTTTCCCTCTCTGGTGAGCACATACGCCTTATGGTAAAAACAAAACAAAACAAATTTATGGTTTAGTACAGAAATGGATTGAGAAGCAAAAAGCTTTATGTGTGTTTAAAGGAAATCAATAACTAAAATTCTATACAACAATAAAAAATATCGAGAAGAGTTCAGTGGGCAAAGTAGAAATACGGAGTAACTCAGACTCGACTGAAACTTAACTCAGTAGAGAGAAGCATGCAGGCTTAAATATTACGGTACCTGCTGAAAGAATAATGAGAACCCACAGTTTAAGGAGGGCCTCTCCCCAACTCGTAACGCTGCGATTTTCTAGACATGGACTCATGATGCTTTGACTAGGGACACCCTCAGATTGCCTAATAGTAATACTTTCTGTTGTTATCGACATAGCCCCATATACTGATGACCTAGTGGGTCCCCTGCATGCGTTAGACAGTATTCGTCCTGAAATCCGCTGAGATAAGTACTGGGATACTCCCAACTTTGGAGATGAATGAAGATCAGAGAAGCCGAATGACTTGCTGGTGCAGATGAAGCTGGGATTTGAACCCAGGAGTGCCTGACCCTACCCACTGTGCAATACAGTCTCACGGGGCAGTGGGATCCAGCTCTGGTCTCATGGGCTGCACCACTGCATCTGGAACACCTGGCTCCCTAGCGAGTCCACTGGATGGAAAGAGTCACGTCACTTTGCCATGCTCAGAGAGGCTGCCCACATAGGAAGGTCCCAGGTTCGCATCCAGAGACCTCCCTGAATGTACCAGGCACACACATTCTCGTGACCTGGGGATGGAGGTGCGGAGTGAAGGCCCCATTGGGGGTATGTCTGCCATGTTGCAGACATAGCAGTCTTTCCTTCCTACTGCCACAGCTCCTTAGAGACCCTGACCATATCATGTGGGCGTCAAATCACATGACTCTGCCCTCCTGGTCACAGTCGAGTGGACCAGAGATGAACACCTGACTTGGACAGTGGCAGAGAGTTGGGATGGCCATGTTGGACAGCTGTTGGGGAGGTGGGGGGCTATGGGTGGTAACGGGTAATTGGAGAGAGAAGAAAGAGGCGTTTCACAGACCACAGATGAGAAACAATAGATCCAGAGAAGAGGACGGAGGACGCATCGTGTTAGTCGGGGTGACTTTCCCTGATCCTGGCAGCAGTTCCCAGGCAGTCAACCACCCTCGCCGGCCTGGATCTGGGAGAGAGGCCTGAGTACTTACAATCAATGCTCTTGATTTGGAATCCCGTTTCTGCAAACACCCTCTCCCGCATCTCCCAGCCCCTAGTGTGGGCAAGGCAGCCTGTCCCCTCCCTGCCCAGGAGCCTCACCTTGCAGGGAGTTGAAAAGTGCGAAGATGTAGACAGTAGACAGGCCGAGGGGCGTGAGCACGGCCAGCCCCCATGTCATGCCCACCAGGCTGGAAAGGCCCAGCACGGTGACGAGCCCCTTCCTGTTCTGCCCCTGCTCCTTGCCAGCAGTGGCACTCGACAGAGTGAAGATCTTCCAGGCCACCAGCGCCAGCACCGCGGAGCCGAAGAGGAAGGTGAGGAGGAAGTAGCCATGGACAGTGATGTAGAGGGCATCAGACTGTTCATGGAACCAGCACCTGGAGGAGGCAGAAGGCCACTGGGGCTGGGAAAGGTCATCCTGACGACAAGCCCCAGGAAGCTCCCTGCCTGCCCAGTCATGGCCTAGAGATGCCTCCCCATTCCCACCCACCCATTCCGGCTCTCCTGCTGGGGAAGAGGCTGTCATAGGCTCCCATTGTGGCTCTGTAGACCAGGGATGCCAAGAGGCCAACATGTCCTTTGTGCCATGTTATACGTCAAAAACCTAAATTGGTGGCTGCCCTTTAAAATCCACAGGTTTGGCATAAACCTCAGATGTTTGCTTCTGCTATAAAACCATCTACCTGGCAGCTCGGTGGCTGCCCTCGCGTAGAACAGTAACCATTGCCCATTAGACAGGTGTGTGACGGCCAGTGCACTGTGGTCTCACCCGGCCCACTACACGTGCCTACATTAGCCATCTGGTGGCCCCTGAATTTGAGGCTCTGGGGGAAGGTCTGAGGCCATGCCAGGACCTCCTCGTGCACAGTCGTGGGTCTGGCAATGGGTGCCCCTGGAGAGAAGCAGGTGGGGGCCTAGAGACTCAGATCAGCTCCGCTGCTCCCTGCACTGCATGTGCGAAGGCCAGAGGGTGTGTCGATCAGCAACCCCATTGCACAGGTGAGGACGCTGAGGCCCTAGGGCTCATTCCCCTCACTCACAAGGCTGGACACCCAGTATGGGATGGGGGTCGCCTCTTTTGCTTTGCCATGCGGGGCTGCGCGGACTAGCGGTGGCCCGGGTAAGGCCTCCTCCTCCTGGTCAAGTTCTCTCTCCATTCTCAGGCCCCCTCCCTCAGTTCACTTTCTCACCCCAGGCCTGCCTTTCCGTGCCATGAGCTAGCTGGGTCTGGGGAGCCTTCTAGCCTTGACTACTTGTCTCTCTTCCCAGGATTCCCTCTCTCCCCACCTCCCTCTGGCTTCACGTAGCGAACATCACCCTCGCTCTCCCGGTCGCCACTCACAGCTCCAGCGAAGTGTGGTTCTCCTTGTCGCGGATGGTGTAGAGGCCATAGCTGTTGGCACTCCCGGTGCCAATGACCACGAGGGCAGGCAGGCCTGGGCAGGGAGAAGAGGTGTGCACTGCCGAAGTTTCCTTCTCCACAGCCCCTGGCTGCCCAGCCCCAGCCCTCGAGCTTATCTGAGAGAGCGAACTCCTCTCTCTCCCCAAAGCTATGGCCCTGTCCAACCCCTGGGGCCAACTGTCCCTCTGCCCCTCCAGGGAGCACCTACCCCAGCCCACCAGGCTCAGCTTCAGGAAGTAATGGCCGAAGTATGTGTTGAAGACCCTGATGACGAGCAGGTAGAGGTGGAAGGCTTCTAGGCCCATCCAGGTGAAAGTACAGAGCAGGAAGTAATGGAGGATGGCTCCCCGGACCCAGCAGGCGGCGTGGGACCCCTGCGAGCCGCTCCCCACATTGACTAAGAAGGCCAGGTTCAGGAGGAACAGGCTCACGCTCAGGGCCACGTGGACCTTGGGGGCATCTTCTGACTTGAATCTTTGCCGGGAGAACCTGGGTGAGAAGGGACAGGGAGAGGTACTAAGGGGGTTCCGGCTCCCATGAAGTACCTAGGCCTGTCCACCCCACAGTCTTGGTCCCACCCCTACAGCCCACAGCCCTCCCTCTCCATCTCTGCTGCTGGCTCCTGCCTGATCACCCAGCTCCCACCCGTGCCAGCAGCCAGGATGTGAGGGCCTGCAAGGTCAAGTGCAGGAGCCTCTGTGGGCTCCGGATCCTGCCGGCCTCAACCCTTGACTCAATCTTTAGGTGGACAGCATAACTTGCAAAATTCCCTGCATGCGTTGTGCTCTCTGATCCCTCCCTGACTTTGCTCATGCTCCCCGCTCTGCTCAGTGCTTTCCCTGCTCCTCCTGCCATCTTTGCCAGCCGGTGGCAGCTCTGTCTTCACAGTTCCTCCTGGGACGCTGTCTCTGAACGCCCTCAGCCCAGGTAGATTTGGAAGGCACTCAGTAGCGCACTGTGACTCTCCGCCCTCCCCCATCATCACGTTTCTCCCCGCACGCAAACCGGAGGCCTAGCACGGTGGGCAGGAGGGGACCATGGACACACCGACTGAGGGAGTGGACAGACAGCTGGGCGGCTGCGTGAGGCCTAGAAGAGCAGCTCAGAGACTGACAGAGTTTCCAGAGTCGCAGAGCAGAGCGGGGGCTCCAGCCCTGGGTTCTAGACTCCCTTCCCAGGCTCCTCTGCAGGGCTTCCGTCCCTCTGTGGAGCCCCACTCTGAATTCTTAACAAGTCTGGAAGCCAGGGTCGCCCAGAGGGGGCACAGGATGGTGTCCTCACCTGAGATACCAGGCCCCACCTTTGGATGCTGCCGACAATTCCTCCTGGCGCTCCAAGCCTGGCTGCTCACAGGGTCCGGCAATGCAGCCAGCTGGCAAATCCGGCTCAGCTTGTTGGGGGTGGGGGCGGTGTCCTAGGCCAGGGCTTGGAGGGGTGGCACCACTTACACTCAGGGGCTGTCCCTGGTAGAGTGGGTGGGGCTGGCGGGGCTGCCACTAGGGCCAAATGCACTCCACTAGGGTGTGTAGGTGGGAAAATAATCCCATAGACAGCACACGTGCCTGTGCATGCCTGTGGGCACACACACAAGGCCATGCATGTGTGACCTCTGCAGGGCCCTAGGCTCAGAAGGGCCCTATGCTTGGCTTAATACCCTGCTTTTGCCATCTTTGGAATTCTTGAGGGCCAGTCCCATGGCCTAGTGGTTAAGCCAGATCCTACACGGCCAACTACAGTTTGAGCCCTTGCTTCAGCAGCTTGAAAAACAGTGTGTGTGTGTGTGTGTGTGTGTGTGTGTGTCCCATTGTGGGGTGTTTTCCCCCTCCCTACTCCTCTGTCTTTCTGTCTCTCTGGTCTGTGCACATGCCCTCAGTCAGTCAAAACTAAATACATAATACTCAGGGCCAGCCCCATAGTCCAGCAGTTAAGTACTGAGCATAGAAAGCCAGAACCGGGACCAGCAGTTAGCGTAATGGCTATGCCGCTGGACTCCCATGTAGTCAACCATGGTTTGAGTCCCAGACACGGTGGCTTAGACTCACGCTGGGCGCGTGTGCGTGCGTGCCCAAGATCCCAAGAGGAGAATGGAGGAGAAGGGATTGCGGTGTGGCCATCCCCCCTGGAGGGCGATTTCTTGCTTTCTGTCTCTCTCTGTCTGTCTGGTGAGCACACTCGCCCTATAGCAAAAACCTCTCCCAAAAAAAGAAAGGAAAGAAAAAAGGAAGCCAGAACCCACATGGCTGACTGTAGTTTCAATCCTAGCTCTGAGGCCTGAAAAACACCCTGGGCACATGTACTTCTGTGCCCCAAATCCTGACAGGATGGTGAAGTGGAGGAAAAAGGATGTGGTGTGACCACGCTCCCCTGGGAGTTTTTTCTCTCTGGTGAGCACATGTGCTCCCTGGTAATAATAATAATAATAATAATAATAATAATAATAATAATAATAATAAAGATAGAACCAGCAGATGGCATGGAGGTTAAGGCAGCTGGATCCTGCATGGCCAACTGCTCAGTTCAAGTCCTGGACCCCGTGACTTGAAAATCATGCTGGGCACATGTGTGTGTGTGTGTGCCCAAAATCCCAGGAGGAGAAGGGATTGCAGCATGGCCATTCCCCCTGGGGGAGTGACTTCTCCTTTTCCCTCTCGCTGCCTCTCTCTGTCTCTCTCCTGTGAGTGCATGTGCCCTATAGCAAGTCTTTTCAAAATCCTGAGCACTGAACCAGGTCCGTCCTCAGCAGCACGGGTCTGCCGTCGGCCCCCTGACTTGGATAGTGTATTCCAGTTGTATGAGACGCAACCGTGGAAAAAGCTGGGTGAAGGAACCTTGGGACTCTACTCTTGTCACAACTTCCTGTGAGTCAAATTCTTTCAAAATGAAATGTTAAAAAAAAAAAAAAAAAAAAAGAGAGAGAGAGAGAGAAAGAAAGCTTTGCCTCTGGGATTAGTTTAGAATATAGGCGATCTTTTCTATTTTTTCTCAAGCAATCGAGAAGCTTTCTGCCATGACTGATGAAGGGAAGGGGCAAAACTGTGACAGGTAGCATCCCGGGACCTCTGCCTGAAGCCCATACCCCTTGGGTTTCTCAGTGATGTGAACCACGCAGGCCCTTCTATGTTTAAGTTCATTGGAGCTGAGTTTTTGCCACTTGTTCCTAGGCTAGCCCTGACACATGTCAACCTCCAGCCCCACTGTGCAGATGAGGAGACTGAGGTGTGGAGGGTTTCAGTGTCTCCCTTGTCCTTCTGCCTCCCTTGCAGCAGGAGATGTTGGAGGTGGGTGGGAAGTGGGGGGATCACCCACCTGAGAGCAATGTAGAGGACAACGGTGAAAGCCAAGAAGACCATGGAGACTCCGCAACCCGCCTGGGAGATGCGTGTGAGGGCCTGCACGGTGGCCTTGTCCAAGATGGGCCTCTGTGGGCGATACCCCGCCCCCCAAACCCAGGCCACATGAATTGGCTGCCAGGTCCACACACCCCAGAGGCAGCTCCCTCCCTGGGGCAGGAACCGATGCCTCCGGGACCACAGGGATGAGGGCGGAGTGGGCTGTTACCAGCAGCAGCGTAAAGAAGGTTAGATGGTCACAGCGGCAGACGGTCCTCTGGGCTCCGTGCTCCGTGGAGCAGCCCTCGGAAGACCAGTCTCCTGTGGGCCCTGGGGAGATGATGAGTGAGTGGAGGGGAGGAGAGAGGAGAGACCCTGCCCCATGAGGGAGCCCATACTCTCCCTGGCCATCCTACCCCAGGGAGGTGCTCCAGCCCTACCTTTAGTCACATCCCAGAATACACAGGTGAAGGTCATGTTCTGAAACCAGAGAATGGGGGTCAGGACAGGAAGGGGAAGGCTGGGAGAAGGGAGGGGGCAGCGTGCTCCCAAGAGTCTCAGCATGTGAGTGTATTAGGCAGAAGGCAGGGCCCACTCCCATGGTTGGCGTGGGGAGAATAACCGTCACTTAATGTAGTCAGTGAGGGGTACCAGTGAGGTGTGGAGCTGCTGGTGGAGGGTTTGCCTGTCTGCACGTGCCTTACGGGAGCATGTATGAAGGGGCCTCCAAAAGCTCATGAAAATGAGTGTCATGAAATAACTATGCATGGATGTTAAACTTGTTTTGCATGGAAATACGCTCATAGTTTAATTCCATCTTCCAGGCACTTTCGAAGTCCCTCGTAGGTGGGCAAGTATGACGTGCCGTGGCTGCAGGTGGGCTTGCCGGCCCTTACGTGCAGGCCTGTCAGTGTGTGAATGGGAGTGCACATGGCCTTTCTCAGGTCAGTGTGAAAGGTCGGGGGTTCAGGGCCCTGTGTGGGTCTGCTCAGAGCCTGTATGTCCCCACATGCCTGCCCACCCACCTGCCCCCAGTGACTGCCAGGCCTGGGTGAGGACTCACTCTCTGGTCCTGGTGAGAGAAGGTGATCTCCAAAGGCTCAGGCAGCCCAGTGACAGGCGTCTGGCCCACACTCAGCCCCACCAGGCGGTTGTTCAGCACGTGGCTGCCATCCCTCAGGCTGAGCCGCGGGCCCTGTGGAGGGGGGTGCGGGCTGTAGAGGGGCTGTCTCAACCCACCCCTGTTTGGAGTCCTGGGAGCCTCCAGGATTTGCAGCCTTAGCCTAGAGGGCAGAATCAGAGGCCAGAGCCTCTGGACCCAGAGGTCATGGGCAACCGTCTTCCCTCTGCTCCCTGTAATCTCTTCCTGAGGATGGACCAGGCCAGTCCCCACACTCCAGGCCGACTGGCTGCAAAGCCATGCACACCTGACTCCATTGCTGGGCTCCAGAGCTCCTCTACTCTCCTAGCTAGGGGCCACGGGGCCAAGACAAGCTAGAGAAGGAGGGTGGTGGGTGCCTATAGGTGGGTGAGCCCTGCCACACCTGCGCCAGTATGCAGAACGCACCTTTGCACACAAGTATATACGCACCTCTGAGTGCACACACCTGGTCCACATTTGTAAGGGTGTGAATGCACTGGCTCATGTGGACATGGTCACACCTGAGCACACTTGATTGCTTATGCACAGGAATAGTAAACAAAACACGCATGGGGCCTGCAGGCAGAATAGTGGTTAAGGTGCTGGACTCCCATGTCGGTGACCAAGGTTCTAGTCCCAGACATGGCAGATAGAAACTCACATCAGGCATATGTGTGTGTGTGCATGTGTGCCAACGATCCTGTGAGGAGAATGTAGGAGAATGGCCATCCCCCCGAGGGGTGATTTCTTTCTTTTGGCCTCGCTGTCTCTGTCTTTGAAGTGAGTACACATACTCTGATAGCAAAAGTCTCTCAAAGAAAGAAAGGAAGAAAGAGAGGAAAGAAAGAGAAAGAAAGAAGGAAGAAAGAAAGAAAAACACGCATGATCATGGACACACAAGGGTACATGCACACATGGGGCATACATATGAAGGGGTCTTCAAAAAGGTCACGGAAAACACAAATGATAGAAAGCCTATGGCTGGATCTCTAAATGTTAGGCACCAAAACCCTTATACTTTAATTCTATTTTCCTGTGAACTTTTTCAAGTCCCCTTCTGTACAAGTCTAAGGGCATGAGTGTGTGGGTGGGGTACATCTGAGTGTGTGTGAGCGGTGCGAGTCTGAGCCCGCACTCTCTGCAGACTGAGCCTGGGATGGCCCTGACTGCTTCAGACACTCCAGGAGGCTCTCCGCCTCCTCCACCCCCGACCCTCAGCAGTCTCCAGTGAGGACAGGCTGGGCCAGGGACCCTGGGGAACATAGCGTGTGACCTCGGGGCCTCCCTGAGTCCCCATCAGGCCTCTCCTCACCTTGAAGAGGTTCCCTGGACTGATGTCCAGTACAGTTATGGCCAGCCGGACCACCGACCTGTTGCCTGGCAGGGACCCGAAAAGGCTCCTGGGAAGTCGGACTCCATCGGGGGGCTTGTCCTCACCCTTTGCCATCACCTGCATTGGAATCTGCAACCACACAGACCCGGCAATTCCCACCTTTACCCAAGGGTTCCAGTCCCAACACAGATCCTGCTGCGCCCCCCCCCCCCCCCAGTCAAGAGAGGAAACTGAGGCACAGGGGTGGAAAGGCAGCCTATGGGCTGTTGCTCTGAGCAGCGGGACACCGGGAGTGCTGGCCCAGCTCTGCACCTTCCAGGCTGTGAGCTCCCAGCCCAGCACGGCATTTGTGGTGCCTCAGTTTCCCCGTACGGAGAATGGACTTAGCAACAGCTGGCTGAACGCAATCTGTGAAGAGGTGACCTGTGGGCAAGCAGTGTGCCAGTGGGAGGAGCTCGGCTGTGGGGAGCTGGTGGCCAGGGTCCGGGCCCCGTGTTTACAGAGGGCTTGCTGCTGACGGCGTCTGACTTCTAACTTGGGAGTAAAAGGAAAGGACAGAGCCCTCAGGAAGGACATTCAGGAAGGGAGCGCCAAGGGCTGAGACAGGACACGCAAAGCCACCTGGGCGCTGAACCCTCCCACCCGTGATAAGCTAAGGAGGGTCACGTTCAGGCCGTGGGGCAGTGGTAACAGGACTGGGCCCACCTGGGAAGGTTCTTGCTGTGTCCCACAACCTCCCTGAGCACGGTGGGCACACATGTGTGCCCGTAATCCTGGGCAGCTGAGCCTAGAGATGGCTCGAGGTGTGAGGACCCTGCCAGGGGTGTCTGCCGCTCTCTTTCTGTCTCCTTCTCTTTCATGGGGGGAATAAACCAACTTGAAAAAAAAGACCAACTAAGAACGGTCAAAATACTAAAATAAAAGTCAGGAACTCCCAAAGCATCTTGTTCATCCTCAGATCTCACTGTTGCCCCGGGGCCTGGTGGCCCTTCCTCTATAACTTCCTCCTTCTGAGCCCAGAGCCTTGTGGGAAGGACACGTGGCTGAGTCTTGGGGCCGGGGATACCCCATGCGGACGGCTCAGCTCCTTGGGCAACATGATAAAGGTTGAGAAAGGCCCTGTCTAGCTTCCATTTCCCCTTCTCCAGACAACCGTAAAAGTACCTTCCTGCCAGCCAGCAGGCCTTGTGCCTGGACTTTCGCTATCGGGTTTGAGCCTTCAGGGCGGCTGCAGGAGGTTACTGAGCCCTCACTGGACCCAGACACCCGTGCATTGTCTAAGTCCTTCTCCTGATAATCCTGAAAGTGGGCAACACCTTCACTGTTTTACACAAGGGGAAACTGAGGCTCAGAGGAGTGACAAGTCCAAGATCACAATAGCTGGTAAGGGGAAGCACTGGGATTTGAACCCAGACTGTGGTAAATCTAGAATCTGGCCAATTAACCCCTTTGCTGCCAGCATGCCCTTTAGCTAGTTTCAAATGCGTTCCCTGGGTAGAAGAGCTCAGGAAAATTTTGTACTCAGAGGAATCTTCAAACTCATTTTATAGGTGAGGACTCCAGGACCCGGGGTAGGGAAGGAGTTCCTGGAGGGCAGCTAGTGAAGTGATGGGAAGTCCAGGACTGGAACCCTGGTCTCCTGGCTCAGGTCAGGGCCCTTCCAAATGTTTCGTCCTTGCACCTGGGATAATCTGTTACCAGGAGCTGCTCCTCTGGTTTACTCTGAGCACCCGTTAACACAGTCGTTGTGCTCGCCAAGTCAGACACAGGCACCAGCCCAGGCCAGGATGGGTCTCAGAACTTCGAAATATATGGGATCTACTGAAAGTTCATGGGAAATACATATTATGGAGAAGCGATGCAAGATTTTGAATTGTTCTGCACCAAAATAAGCTTGTCTTTTAAATCCCCTTCTCCATGAACTTCTCAAAATTTTTCTTTCTTTCCTTCTTTCTTTCTCTTCCTTCCTTCCTTCCTTCCTTCCTTCCTTCCTTCCTTCCTTCCTTCCTTCCTTCCTTCCTTCCTTCCTTCCTTCCTTTCTCTCTCTCTCTCTCTCTCTCTCTCTCTCTCTCTCTTTCTTTCTTTCTCTCCTGAGCAAAAAAGAAAGACAGCACCCCCGACAGGGTCTCGACTCTAATCCATCCCCTGGCCCTTAACCACAGAAAATGGGCAGGCCTGTGGCAGGTGTATTCACAGAGGTCTCCAGACTTGAACCAGGGACCTTCCCATGTGGGATCGCCTTGCAGAGCATCCCCTTTTGCTGCTGTGCCACCATCTGGCCCCTTCGTGAACTTTTTGAAGCCCCCCTCATCCTTGCCCAGGGGTCGAACCGGGTAGTAAGGATGGGAGAACTCATCACCTGAGAGGGTTCCAGAGAGAAGTGCAGGTCTTCAGAGAGGTTGGTGTTGAAGTTCTGGACCAAAACCTTCACGAAAGACATATTCACTGTGTTCGTCTTATTCTCCTCCACCAGATGGGTCTCGAAGTTCAGCCAGTAACTGCAAAGGGCCAGGGGTTGGGGGAGTGGAGGATCACCCAGACTGAGTTACCCTTAACTGGTTAGGCTCTGGAGATGAGCAGACCAACGCCGAATATCAAAGCCAAGGCCCTGAGATCACCGAGTGAGAAAGAAGGGCGCTTGGGAGCAATCGAGGCTGGTCCCGAGGGATTCCAGCTCAGGGTCCCTCTGAATATTTTACGTGCTCGTCTCATTTTTTTGGCAGTGAAATACATACAACATAGACTCGACCATTTTCACATGCACACTTCAGTGGCATTAAGTTCATTCACAGTGGATGCTGTGCAACGCCCCGCCTTCCCCCTCCTTCTAGTTCCGGAACGTTGTCATCACCCTCAAAGGAAACCGCATTCCCATTAAGCAGTCACTCACTTCCTCCTTCCCCAGCAACCACTAGTCTGCTGTTGCTGCTGCGAATTTGCCTATTCTGGGTATTTCATACAAATGGAATCATTTGAGGGGTCTCCAAAAAGTCCATGGAAAATGCACGTTATGAAAAAACTAGGGTCAGCAGGTGGCCTGGTGGTTAAGACGCTGGACCCCACTTGGCTGACTACATGGTTGAGCTGTGGACCCGGCAGCTTGAAGAACACAATGGGCACCTGTGCATGAGTGTCCAAAATCCTGGGAGGAGAATGGGGGAGAAGGGATTATGGCATGGCTGCTCCCCTAGGGTACAGAGAGGATGCTTTCTCACTTTCTCCCTCTCTCTCTGCAGAGTGCACGTGCCCTATAGCAAATAAATAAATAAATAAATAAATACTCAGGGTTTTTTAAAGAATTATTTTATTGGGGGAACCAGCAGATGGCATAGTGGTTAAGGCACTGGACACTCCCACATGGCCGACCACAGTTCAAGTCCTGGACGTGGTGGCTTGCTTTCCCACTTTCTCTCCGTCTCTCTCTGGTCAAATTAAAATAAGTGAATGAATAAATAAAATTAAATTATTTTTAAAAAGAATTATTTTATTTATCTATTCATTTATTTTCATTTGACCACAGAGAGTCAACGTGTGTGTGTGTGTGTGTATGTGAGAGAGAGAGAGAGAGAGGGAGCTGGCAAGTCCAAGACTCCAACCGCGGTCGGCCATGTGGGAGTCTAGCACCCTTAACCATCATGCCACCTGCCAGCCCCAATAAATACCCAATTTTACAAGAGAGAAAAAGAAAAAAATTATATTTGAATTTCAAAATGTGTTTTTGCATCAAAGTAAACTTACATTTTTATTCCATTTTCTCATAAGGTTTTTGTGGAGTTTTTGTTTGTTTTTGCCAGAGGGCATGTGCACTTGCCAGAAAGCAGGAAAAGGAGACAGAAAGCACCCTACAATGGGTGTTCAATGTTCACATTGAAATCCTTTATCTTCCACTCCTCCTAGCCAGGACTTGGGACATGCACATGTACCCAGGATATTTTTCAACCCTCCGGGGCCATGATTCAAACCGCTGCTGGCCATGTGGGATCCAGTTTTTGTGTTTTTTTTTTTTTTTTTTTTAACCACTGAGCCACAAGGCCAGGCCTCCGCCATGAATTTTTCGAAGTCCTCTAACCTGAGATGTCATTTGTGGCTGCCTTCTTTCACTTCCATAATGCTTTCACGGTCACTCTGTAGGGGCACGTATCTGCAGGCCATGGCATGGCAATTCTGTAATACGCTTGCGCTCACATCCACTGATGGACATCTGGGAGTGTTCCACTTTTTGGCTCTTGCAAGTGGTGCTACTATGAATATATACAAGCTCTTGTTTGAAAGGTAGGTTTAAATTGGGGACAGGGGTAAATACCTAGGTAGCACGAAAGGGAGCCTCCTGGACAGTTTTTGGAAGCTAAGAAACTACTAGGGCAGGTACGGATGGGGGTGGGAGCATCTTCAGGCCAGCGAAACGACGTGTCGGTAATTCAGTCAGATCACAGTCCTATCACCAACTGGGCATACAAGGTCTTCAACGAATAGTAGCGAGCACCGACTATAAGCTAAATACTTTTGGGGTATCCCAGAAGAGTTATGGGTAACTTGGATTCAAAGTGAGAGGAGGAGAGGGAGGCAGAGATAGAGGGTACTTCAAAAAGTTTGTGGGAATGGGCCGTCCCATGGCCTGCTGGTTAAGGGAGCTGGATCCCACGTCACTAACCCTGCAGAGTAAGTCCTGGCCCTGCCAGCTTGCAAACCACTAGGGCCCTGTGCATGCACGTCCCAAACCCGGACAGGAGAGAGAAATGGAGACGAGATTGCGGCATGTCCACACCCCATTGAGAGATGCCTTCTCCCTTTCCCTGTCTCTGTCTCTCCCTGGCAAGTGCATGTGCCCCCTGGAAAACTTGAAATTAAAAAAAAAAGGTTAATGGAAAAATAGGATAAAAATACAATCTGATTTTGAGGAAAAAAGTTTTGAAAGTCACATTTTTAAAAAATAACATGAAATTTTCTATGAACTTCTGGAAGATGTCTCTGCATGCACACATGCATGCTCACGCCTTCTCCCTCCTCCTGTATTTTGGAGATGACTCTTGAAGATGTTGTCAATTATTTTATTGTTTTGCTAGAGGGCGTGCATGCTTGCCAGAGAGGGACAAATAACGAGGGAGATGAGAAAGCAGTCCCCATGGGGAACGGTCAGGTGACCACCATCTCCTCCATTTCTCCTTCTTTTGGGGGATGTTGGGCACCCATGCACACATGCCCAGCATATTTCTCGAGCCACTGGGTCTCAAACCACACAGTCGGCTATGTGGGATCCAGCCACCCTAACCTCCAGTCCAAGGAGCCAGCCCGAAGCTGATGTATCCTAAACCCCTTTGTCTCGGTCACTCACATCCGAGCAGCCTCTTGGTCTCCTCAGCTCTGGGTCCTACCATCTCCCTGATCCTGCTCACCCCCCTAGGTACATGGTCCCCTCGTTGGTTTAGCCCTCGTGTCATCCAGGTCACCTCCGGTCATGCCACCTTGTCACATCTCTTCCTGCATCACCACCCCCGTAGCCTTCCCTGAAACCTGAGCACTCTTTCTAAAATGTGAAGTCACTTATACTCTTCTTATTCGTACGTAGGTTGTGTCCATACCCCTGCCACTGGTTCAGCTTACACGATCCTCCTCGCCTCAGTCCCTGCTTCCGTTTTCAGCCCCATCACACCTCCCTTCGCCGCCTCCTTCCTCCAGCACGTTTCGCTCTGGCAGTTAGAGACGCCGTAGTTCTGCCTCAGTACTCTGCAGTCCTGCTGCCTATATCCCTGACCACTGCTGAGGTCCAACTGGAAATCTCCTACGCACCCCTCAAAGCCCTCTCATAGATGGCCTCCTCTGTGAATCCTTGGAAGGCTTCCTTCCTTTCGGCTCACCTGCCCCTCGTCCACTTCTTGTATGATCACACTCTGGACTCGTTATCATTTGAGTCCATTTCTGGCCTTCTGTAACTCCCAAGGATGGGACAGGGGCTTATTCATCTCTGCATCCCCTCGATCAGCAGGGCCCCAATTGCCAGGTGGAGGACTGGGTCAAGGGGAATGTGGAAATCAAACGAGAGGTGGAAGGGGGAGATGGGAGCAGTGTTTCCTGGGGCAGATGATGCCATCTCTTCCTGGTAGCACCCCCACACACACACCCCACTCAGGAGCCCCAGGTTCCCACTCCAGCTGGAAGGCCCCCTCACCTTTGCAGGTTTCCCACATGGCAGATGTCACTCTTCCCCGGCTGACACTTCCTGAAGCACTCAGCGGCGTCATTCAAGCCTAAATTGTCATACTGGCCTGCGAGATCGTGTCCCAGGCAGATGTTTCTCGGTGGTTCTATTTCCTCCGTACCTGAGGGAGGGTGCGGAAAGTGTGATGGGCCAGACAGGGAGGAGAGAGGGAAGCTCGAGGGCCAGAGATGGGCGGGCTGGTGTCCCGCTCCACCACTCACACTGACTGTACAGCCGAGCTGCACTCATAGCCCCCCCCACCCCACCCCCCCACCCCCACCCCCACCCCCGCCTCAGTTTCTGCAGTGAGAGGACATACCATCCCCCACCTCACAGAGCTGGCAGGATGATTGGGGAAAAGTGTTTGCAAAGGCTTGGCACAAGGCTCTGTAGATAAAAGTTCACTGTCAGGCCGACAGGTGGCATGGTGGTTAAGGGTGCCAGACTCCCACATGGCCAACTATAGTTTGAGTCCCGGACCTGGTGACTTGCTCTCTCACTTTCCCTCTCTCTCCCTCTCTCACACGCTATTTCAATCTGGTCAAATTAGAAAATAAATAAATAAATAAACAAATAAAGTTAAATAAAATAATTCTTAAAAAAAAAATTTTGTTATTGGGAACCAGCAGTTAGCGTAATGGCTGTGTCGCTGGACTCCCACGTAGTTGACCGCGGTTCGCGTCCCGGACCCGGTGGCTTAAAACTCACACCGGGCGCATGTGCGTGTGTGCCCAAGATCCCGAGAGGAGAATGGAGGAGAAGGGATTGTGGCGTGGCCATCCCCCCAGGGGGATTCCTCACTTCCCCCCTTTTTGACTCTCTCTGTCTCTCTCTACCTCTCTCTGGTGATCACACGCACCACATAGCAAACTAACAAAAATATATTAATTAAAAGATTTTTAAAAAAGCTTTAAACTGTACACAAGGACATAAAATGAAAAGTAAAAGTCCCTCTTCCTGCAGGTCCCAGGCCACACTCCAGAGTTCACCACCTGTAGCAGTTTATTGCACAACTTTCCAGGAATTTTGTAAGTATTCACATGTAGATCTTTTTTTTTTTTTTTTTGAAGAGGTATTTTTGCTATACTGTGCGTGTGCTTGTCAGAGAAACAGACAGAGAGACAGAAAGCAAGAAATCACCCCCCAGGGGGGATGGTCACACCGCAATCCCTTCTCCTCCATTCTCCTCTCAGAATTTTGGGCACGCATGCACATGCACTCGGAGTCAGTTTAAGCCACCAGGTCCGGGACTCAAACCATGGTCGACTATGTGGGAGTCAAGCGACATAACAATTATGCCATCTGCTGGTCCCTGTCTGGGTCAAAGAGTGATTTTAAAAATTACAACTGAATTCCCCTCCCAAAAAGATGCACCTACATATACTCCCAGCAAACGTGAGCGAGGGGGACTATTCACGCAGAGGCTCACAGTCCTCATCCTACTACTGTAAAATGTTCAACATTTGCTAGCCTGAGAGGCCGAAGTGATCTCCTTTTCATTTAAGAAGACGTGCGAGCATCTATCTACATATTTGCTGACGGCTTGTGTGTCTCTTTCTGTCCACTGCTTCATCGTGTAGTTCCCTCATTTGGGGGTGAGAGGGCGTCTCGACTCTGTGCACCTTTCCCTGTGAGACCAGCTCACTAGACTGTGAAAGGAGCTATTTCTGGCATGGAGGGGGGGGGGGGATGGGCAGGTGCATTAGATTCCTCTTTGTTTTTAAGCTTATTATTCCTTTGATGAGAGAGAGACAGGCAGAGGCAGAGACCGAGACAGAGATAGGCACCCCCAACAGGGTCTTCATGCCATGATCCACCCTCAGCTTCAGCCAGCCTCGGTCAAGGGCAAGTGGGTGTGCCCTTGCCATGCACAGGGAGGTCTCTGGATCCTAACCAGGACCTTCCCATGTGGATCTGGCTGTGTTACCGCTGTGCCGCCATCTGGCCCAGGCCACATGTGCTCACAGGAGGGGGAGTGGCGAGAAAGCGTTCCTCATGGGGAATGGTTGCCCTGTAATCCCTTCTCCTCCATCTCGCCCTCCTGTCGGGATTTTGGGCCTACACGTACCCGTGACTGGTGTGTTCTCAAGCCACCAGCGCTGGGGCTTGATCTGCACCGTAAACCATGTGGAATCCAGCTGCTTTAACCACCATGCCACTGGAGAGCCAGCTTCCCATTTTTCTTTCCTTTTCTTAGAGGTTATTGCCTTAATGATCGTGTGCTCACAAAGAGAGAGACAGAGAGACAGTGAGAGGGAAAGTGAGAAATCACCCCCCAGGGGGGATGGCCATGGCACAATCCCTTCTCCTCCATTCTCCTCTCGGGATCTTAGTCACACATGCTCACGCGCCTGGCGCTGAGTTTAAATTGCTGGGTTCGGAATTCAAACTACAGTGGGCTACATGGGAGTCCAGTGACATAACCATTATGCCATCTGCTGGTCCCAGAAACCAGTTCATTTTTAATCATTAAGGCAAAACCCAAAATACAAGGTAAAGATCACGGCAAAAGAAAGAGAGTAAAAGAAACCATGTTAGAGTGGACTTGAAGTTAATTGTATCTATACATGACGATGTTATATTAATTAGCCTAAAAAGGGGTTTTACATTTCTGTTAGCTTGTAAAGATATTTATGATAGAGGGACCAGTAGTTAGCGTAAGGCTATGTCGCTGGACTCCCATGTAGCCGACAGCGGTTCGAGTCCCAGAACTGGTGGCTTAAACGGGTGCCTGTGTGTGCGTGCCCAAGATACCGAGAGGAGAATGGAGGAGAAGGGATTGCGGCGTGGCCATCCTCGCTGGGGGGCGGGGGGGGATTTCTCGCTTTCTGTCTCTCTCTCTCTTTCTGGTGAGTACACGCACCCTATAGCAAAAAACTCTCAAAAAAAGATATTTATGATAGATACATTGTTTAATAGGAAAGGACAAGTGATGGCTGGTGTGTATGATTCGTTTTTTTACATTTTAAATAAAGGGAAGGGGGGGAAAGGAGGAAGAAGAGAAAAAGGAGGGAAGAAAAGGGATGAAGAGAGGAAGGAAGAGGAGAGGAAATTGCCAGGTCAAGGGCAGATGCCAGGCTCTTTGTCATCCCAGCCCCACTGTCTGCCTGGAAGTTACAAATGGGCACTGGGTATGGGGACATGTGATGCCGTGGTGGGTGGCAGTGGAGGGCCTGCCTCTGGGCTGCTGTGAATTTCAATGCATACATGTCATGTATGTGAAGTTCTTGGGAAGCTCTCAGCACAGAGAAGATCATTAAATATCTTTCTCATGGTTATTTTAAAATTTTATTTATTTATGTTTTGCTATAGGGCATGTATATTTACTAGAGAGAGACAGAGGGAGAGAGAGAGAGAAAATGAGAAAGCAAGCCACCAGGTCTGGGACTCAAATCAGGGTTTGCTATATGGAAATTGTCTCTTTTTTTTTGAGATTTTTTTTTACTATAGGGTGTGTGCACTCACCAGAGAGACAGAGAGGGATAGAAAGTGAGAAATTGACACCCGGAGGGCATGGCGACCCCTCAATCCCTTCTCCTCCATTCCCCTCTCAGGTTTTTGGGCATGCACACACACTTGTCTGGCTCGTTTTAAGCCACAAAGTTCAGACTTGAACAGCACTCGACCACGTGAGAGTCCAGCACCTTAACCACGGTGCCACCTGCTGGCCCCCGGAGTCCAGAGTCTTAACCACCTCACCAGCTGCCGGGCCATCTCGTGGTTAATTTTGGAGACGTTGGAAGCATTTAGCTCAGACCAGGAGGCTGTGAACTAGGCCTGTGTGAGGGGCAACACCTCCCACCCCTCGAACCTTCAGCGCTCATCCATCCCGCGCTGCCTGGGAGGCTGGCCTCAGACCGCCTCGGTGGGGTCAGCAAATGGGGACTAGGCTGGAGGGCACAGGCAGGAGCCCTGCAGTCCCTCCCTGGACCAGCTCACCAGAAGGGAACCCTCCCCTCTGCCTGTTCTCCGCAAATCCTGCTGACCGCTGCCTCCCCTGCCCTCAGACCTCTGGGTGCTGAGAGCCTTCCTCTGGTGCCAGCCCGGGAAGGACCCACCTTCTTGTCCCCTCCCCCTGCCTACACCTGTGTAAAGTGTCCCTTTATTAAAGTCCCTCCATTGCCCACTAGAGAATGCACCTGCCTCCTGCCCAGCCTTACCTGCCAGTCCCACCACACCACCAAGAACTTCTCAGAAGCCCCTTTGTCACTCTGCTGGCTGGGAGCGCCCTGGGGCAGGGGCCACGTGGCACTAGCAGGGAGTCTAGCACAGTAGGGGACAGGAGAGGTGCTCTTGAGTGAACGCATGATCAGATGGATGGGGAGATGGGCAAACGGCATCTAGCCATCAACACCCGCCCAGGAAGGAGTCCTGCTCCTGGACAGAAACCTCTCCGACTCACACGTGGTTCCAATGACTGACACTCTGCCTGGCCCAGGACACTCACGCCACCAAAGGGCATACTCATGTCATCGCGCAGAGGAGCCTTGAAGGCCCAGCCAGCGAATTGTGGCTTTAGTAAAGGCCGCTGTGGAGCACAGCCGCCATCGGCCATTAAACTAATTAATTGCTCGAGCGTAGCCTACGGGCCTGCTCCCAGGATCCTCCCAGCCTGGGGAAGACAGTGCGGCCACCCTCTTTCCTTGGATCCAAGGACTCCATCTTTGCACTTCGCTGAATCTCCCAACATTTGAAAAGAAGAGGGTCCGTCAAAGCCCAGAGAGGTTGGTCCATGTGGCCCAAATCACGTGACCATCAGTCGGCCACAGGAAAAGACAGACACGTAGGCCACTTGCCGAGTCAGGAGCAAACAGGGGTCGGAAGTGGGGCAGTGGTAAATGTGGGGCCCACCCTGTGGGAAGGTTCCAGACTGAAGCCCTCCCTGAGTACCAGGGCTGGGTCATGGTGGGAGTGGTGTGCAGCGCTGAAACCTTGATCCGCAATGCTTTCTCTCACTGTCTCTGCGTCTCTTTCACTCATAGAAGAAATACATAAATGGGAGTCAGCAGTTAGCGTAATGGCTATGTCGCTGGACTCCCATGTAGTCGACCACGGTTCGAGTCCTGGACCTGGTGGCCTAAACTCACACCTAGTGTGTGTGTGTGCCCAAGACCCCAAGAGGAGAATGGAGGAGAAGGGATTGCGGTGAGACCATCCCCCCGGGGGGTGATTTCTCGCTTTCTGTCTCTCTGTCTCACTCTTTCTGGCAAGTGCATGCTCCCTACAGCAAAAACCTCTCCTGCCCCCTCCAAAAAATACGTAAATGAACTTTAAAAACGAATCTACAAACGCAGAGGAGGCTGCAAGGGCTGAGGTGGGAGCACCTCCCTCTGCTGAGGGGATCACCAAGACGTACAGAGCAGCCCCGAGAGCAGGCAGGTGGGCAGGGGATGAGGGGTGCTTTCCGGGACAGGACAGCCTGGGTGAGTCCGTCCTCCTGTCGCCTCTGGACACTCAACCAGAGGGCGAAGGGGCAGGAGGTGACTGAGGACTGTGGGCCACTGCGAGGACAAGGGAGGGGAGTCCTGTGGGGTAGTGTGTGTGGGTAGAGGGGCCAGACCAAAGAGGGAGGAGGGAGCCAGCCCTGCCTGGCCTCAGCTTCCAGAGGGTCCGGCCCTCCCAGGGAGCTGGGAGGCTAGCAGGAGAATAGCATGCCCAGGCCCCACCCTGCCCCAGAGCCAGGCCTGTCGGGGAGCCCAGCCTGGATGAGGAAACGGGGAGACATGCCCCATCCTCCCCCATCTCCAGGGTGTTGTCAGGGAGCAGGCTGACCAAAGTTTACCTGGACGACAGGCTAGATGGGGTGCTAAGGCAATTAGGGCGCTCCTCCAAGGACACGCCCCATCCCTGACCCCCTCATCACTCCCTGTCCTGTCCTGGCTCTCCCCTTCCCCTGCCCCAGACCCCTCTGCAGAGCAGGGTCTCCCAGGCTTGGAGGAGGCATGAGGACCGAGACTGCTCACCTGAGGCCAGGCGCAGGAGGAGCAGGGTCCCCAGGACCCTGGGCATCACCATCCTCGGCAGTCTCGCCCGCAGCAGCTGGAGCCCTGCCGTCTGGCCCTCTGGTCCCTGGCTCTGCCGTCCCCCACCCGCCGCCCCACCACTGCTTCCTGTGGCCTTTCTCGCTCTTCCTGCTCAGTGGCGCCATCGGGGAGGGGGGTTGTGAAAGGTGAGCGTAGAGAACAGCGCAGCCCTCTCAGCCTCCCCCTCCCGGGGGGCCACCTGCAGGGGGAGCCAGACAAGGCAGGAGCGCTGAGACCCCACACCCATCCCAGGGACGTGCTCCCAGGGCCCCACGGGGTGGACGCTGTGTGGACCCCAGGGAGGGGGTGAGGAGCAAGGCTCTGGAGTCAGGTACCCCTCTGCAGACCCTCCTCTCACAGCGGGGGCCTCCGCAGCCTCAGTTTCCGCCTCTGTAAAGGGGAGATGGCAGTGGGCTGTGACTCACGGAACAGATACAGAGCCGGGCCACAGGGACGAGGACGAACACGTAGTTGGTGACCAGGCTTTGAACAGGGCCAGGCGTGGCCTTGAGCCCACGCCTGCTGGGGGCCTCGGAGGAGAGGAGGAGCTGGCCTTGTGGCCCCGGCCACCCCCACCAGACTGGATAACAAGAGGAACAGAGAGGCACCATGGCCGCAGGACAGGAGCAAGGGCTCAGGGTCACCTCGGCCCGACATCCGTCCTGGCCACTTCCCAAGGCGTGTGGGAACCATGAGGTGATGCGTGTCGGTTGCTCCATCAGTGGGCGTGGCCATGGCTATCACTCCTCTGTGGTGGTGATCGGCCTGTGAAGTCATTGTCGCCCCCCCCAGCTGGCCACTTGCAGGCCCCAAGGGGAAGTGAGGGCAGCAAACATACATGGACTTGGCCCGAGGAAAGGTGGGGCCAGCCATGCAGGCCTCTGCTCCCATGGCCCCAGGGAAGCCGTGTGGATGAGTGGGGCCCTTGGCACGGGCCCATGGCCACTGGGAGATGGGGAGGTGAAGGGACCCCACCGAGAAGGTGCTTATCTCCTGCTCCCTGCTCAGGCCCTGCTCCACCTCAAGGTCTAACTGGGGGGGCCTCGCAGCCCCACTGACCTCTTTTCCCTTCCTCCCACGTGGCGGTGTCCAGACAGAGCGCATCCCTTGCTGGGCTGCCTGGGAGGGGTGGGAAGGCAGGTGGGGATCTGGCATGGAGCACCGGGTCAGAACCCAGGGGTTCCTGAGCCCCTGAAACTTCCTGTGCAGGGAAGGCTAGGGCGAGCAGATGGGAAGGTGGGGCCTGCCCCTCCTCCCACCTGGCCAGCCCTCCCTGGAGGACCTGCCGCCTCCCTCCCAGCTGCTGTCCAGGGTGAGAGGAACTGGTGGACTGCGGCTGGCCGGGCCTAGCCCTACCCTGGCACCTGCACCCTTAGCAGAGCTCCTGGGGGCCGGTTTGATAAGAGGGGCCTGGGGATGTGCAGACGGGGACACACAGTGTCCAGCTCACCTGGGAAGCTGGCACGAGTGGGTCAGGCAGGGCCAGAAGGAAGACCATCCTCCCTACAGCCCCTTCTCTGAAGACCCCCCTAGGCCCCACGGGGTCAGGGACTGGCCTGCAGCATGTACGGAGCCCTGGGACCCCAAACCCCTGTCTGTCACCTTCTGCCTCAGTTAGCCCAATGACTCCCGGTGGGCAAGGCCGCAAGTCTTCGGGCCGAACCTGGCCAGTATCCACCCTCTGCAGCTCTGATCCATTCCCCAAGCCAGAGAGATGCTTCTAGATGCAGACTGGCCACATCCTGCTGTCTAAGGCCCCACAGAAACAGGCAGGTGCCCGAGAACCAGGAGGGTCAAAGGAACTTCTCCTGACAGACATAAGGTGTCCCTGGGCTCCTAACAGAGAGACCCAAGGCCTGCTTCCCACCACCCAAGCCAGGCCCAGAACCAAGCTGGCCACCCGAGAGGCAGAAGAATTTGAGAGCGTGCTTGGAAGAGGGAGTTGGGTCCTTTTTCTCCCTCCTCAAGTGTGAACAAGAGGAGATGCCTCCAACCTGGGCCTTTCTGAGAGACCACCTCCCAGAGATGAAGAGGCCTGTAGGAGCTGGATCTGACCCGCTGGCTCCCGGCCAGGACACTGCTGGGAGCATGTGTGTGTGTTGAGGGTGTGGAGATTTGGCCTTGCTCCTAGGAGCTGGGGCGTAAGAGCCATCGTCCACCTTGAGGAAGGTGAGGGGCAGAGGCAAGGAACAGAGGAGGGGTCGAGAGAGAGGCAGGGCATTGGGGTTCCCAGTGCCAAGGTCCTCGCAGGTCTCCAAGGTCCCATGTTCATGCCCATCAGAGTACACTGCCATTCTACTCCAGCTGCCAAGGTGGCCTCACTCCCGTCTTCTCCACCGCCAGCGACCTGCGTGTCTCCCCCTGCTTGAGCTCCTCCTGGAACAGCCAGGAGAGAAGGGAAGAGACTCCAGGACAGAGAGAAAGCTGGGATGTGCAGGGTGGCCCTCTAGCCTAGTGGTCAGGTTCCCAATGGCTGACTGCAGTTCAAATCCTGGGCTTGGTGGCTTGAAAAAGCACACAGTCACATGTGTGTGCATGCCTAAAATCCTAACAGGATAGGAAAATGGGGAAACGATCCCAGTGTGCTCAGGCCCCTTTGAGGGGTATTTTCTCCCCATCCCTCCGGTTTTCTCTGGCAAGTGCACGTGACCTCTGGCAAAAACACACAAACAAATAAAAACAACCTAGGATGTGGGTCTGGGTGGGCTTTGATTTAGACTGCGCTGGGATGTCACGCCTGAACACATACAGCGAGGGTCAAACGTGGCTGCTCTCTTGACCGAGCAGGGACAGAAAACTACAAGATCTGCCTAAACCATGTCCCAGGATGGGAGGAGAGATTTGCTGGAACAGGTCGAAGGCAATGATGGGAGAAAGGTCCAGTCGTTTCCCCCTGCAGCCCACCTACCACAGACGGTCAGTAAACTGGCCATATATATCATATGCCCAGGCAGGGGCTCAATTCAGCCCTGGATGGTGATCTCTTTGGCCAGAGAATCTTTAGGATTCACCAAAACTTTAAAATTAGCACATTTCACACAATCTGGACTCCTTGTTTTTCATAAAGGGAAGTGGGCCTGACTACGTGAGCCCACACCCCTGCGAGGCAGCAACCAGCTAGAGCTGACTGGCAGCTGCCCCCTCAGAGTGGGTTTTGTAATCGCCAGTACGCCACAGACCCCACCACTCCCCAATGCCTCCTCTCCACTGACACCAAGTTTCAGTCATCCTTCATCCCTGATCTGGTTGATATGGCTTCAAGCACTTGAGATTTTTCTCTATATATGTTCTTCTTTCCACATTTTCTGATTATTGCAAAGTATTTATATCAGTGGTTCTTTTAATGTAAACATAGAAAAAAGCAGCTCAAAAGAAAACGCTCCAAAATGTTTATGCTGGCTTGTTAGGTGGTAACAGCTGGTTTTTATTTTCCTCTTGATAGTCTACAGTTTCCAAATTCTCTACAATGAACATGTACTTCTTTTTACTATCAAAAGACAAACAAATTGGTACTTAAAAACACCTCCCCATTATTAAGGCTGAGAACAGAATCAAAGGTGACACCTCCTATAGAAAGTCTTCCTGGATTCTCATTCAGGAAGGATGGCCCCCCACCCTATGCCTATACCTCCAGGAGCTGTTGCCTGGCGTATGCCTCACAGCAGAGAACTCTCAGTGGGAACAACCAGTTCACCTGTGTCCTACCACCTGCACAGGCTGGTGATTGGCCAGAATGAACCATGACGGGAGCTCAGCGTGCCCAGGGCCTTTTGCAGGGATTCTGGAATGACCCTTTGGGACAGTGTGGGACTCCAGGCCAGAGGAGGTCTGTCTCAGTCTTTGGAGTGTTGGAAGGAGACTGGAGTGTAACGTTTCACAGTTCTCACCACCAGAGGGCAGCCGGTGAGGCTGAGAGCGGCTCCGAGGTGTGAGCGAGGGCCAAGCAGTTCAGAGACTGGCCCAGATGGCAGCAGGGTCCCAGCCCAGCCCAGGGTCTATACAAAGGCGGGAGGGACCTAGCCCTTCCCAGAGTCTATATGAAGTCAGGAAGGACCTAGCCAGCCCAGGTGTCTACATGAAGCCCAAGCCAGGGGCAGACCAAGGTAACGGTTTGTAGCGGGCACAAGGTGGTTCTTGGATACTTCTACCCAAAAAGACAGCATTAGACTTGGGGCCCCAGGGAGTGAATGGAGGGTGGAGGAGGCCCCTGGAGAGACCCCCGGAAAGGAGGAGGGCGGGAGAAGCCAACGAGGTAGGCGGGTAGCTGTTGTGCTGCGGTCAGGGCCATCCCCATCCCGGGCCGGCCGTCCCCATCCAGGGCTCTGCCCCAAGGCCTGCCCCTGCCCATCTGCTGTGGGTACTAGCCTTAGGTTAACATGGCAGGGGCCACAGAGAGCCTGCACGGAGCCCGCCAGGGGCAGGACGAAGGATGCCACCAGGCCTCCCTGATCCATGGCTTGACCCGGCCACCTGTGGGTTCCCAGCCCCCAGCATTGAGGACTGGGCCCAGGGGTGGCAAGGCAAGCCAGGCCTCAATCCAGGTGGGACAGCTGTGGGGGCCGTCCCACACACAGTGCAGCAACTTACTCCTGAGTCCTCTGGGAGCTGGACCCGAGTGCCAAGTCGTCCCCGGGCCAACTCAGAGGATGGAGCCCGGGAGTCTGGTCCCTGTGGTGACAGCCCCAGCCCTCCAAGGTCCTTGGTTCTCTGCATGTCGCTGCTGACGGGCCAAGGGCTGTTGCTGGCGGTAGGTCACAGGCAATCTGAGAAGAGCCCGTCTGCTGCCGGCACCTAGATGCGACTGGACGAGGTGCTGCCGGAGCTGATGGGCAGCCGCGCACTGTCCGAGCTGCTCTTGAGCGGGGATGGGCCGCCCTGGGCCTGCAGCCGCATGGACCAGTACCAGAGGAAGATGAGGAAGCCTGCGGGGGAGCGGAATGGGGCTCAGCCCGTGGGGCAGTCCGCCCGCCCGCCCCCTCCTTGCCCAGCCTCCTGGACTCGGTCTACCCCAGCTTCCCCTGCCTCCTCCCTGACCTGCGTGGGCCAGGCACTGTGCTCAGTGTCCGTGTCACCTCCCTTGTCTCGGGGCTCCTGCGAGCTCAGTCCCGGGCATGACTATTCTGTTTTACCGACAAGGAAACTGAGGCCAGGGAGGCCAGGTAAGGGGCCTGGCAGAGCCAGGGGTCAGACCTCGGTGACCAGGCTTTGAAGCCACCCATTTAAACCCTGTATGATGGGACCAGCAGTTAGCGTAATGGCTATGTTGCTGGACTCCCACGTAGTCAACTGCAGTTCGAGTCCTGGACCCGGTGGCTTAAACTCACACCGGGCGCATGTGCGTGCGTGCCCAAGATCCCGGGAAGAGAATGGAGAACGGATTGTGGTGTGGCCATCCCCCCTGGGGGGTGATTTCTCGCTTTCTATCTCTCTGTCTCTCTCTGTCTGTCTGGCGAGCGCACACGCCCTATAGCAAAAAACCTCTCCAAAAAAAAAAAAACAAAACAACCCTGTGTGACACTGTCGCCCCTACAGTGATACCATACCACGATCTACTAGTAGCTCAATAAGTCACGTGACCGTGTGGTCTTTCCTGATAAGCCACAGCGTCCCCATCATTTCACAGGCGAGAGAGTAAAGACTCTAGAGTTAAATACTTGAAGTTGGTGACATCTCCCCGCCTCCTTCACCCACTGGGCCTGTTCCTTTCATCCTTTATTCAGACTTCGTTTTAGGGTCTCTCTATGTCATGATCCTCCTGCCTGAGTAGCTGGGACCACAGGCACATGCTTCTGCACCTCGCTTCTCTAGGGTGGGCTGAGAATCGAACCCAGGCCTCCCACGTGGCCTCAGCCTGCTCCACAGCGGCATCTACCAGCGCATGATCCTGCAGTAACCCTGGGAAGAAGGCTGGCCTTGCAGCCCCCTCCCCACTCAGCATAGCCGGAGGGGTATGGGCGCGTGTGTGTGCGTGCATGTAACTGTGTCTGGATGAGGTGGGGCAGGCAGGGGTGGAGCGTGCAGACAGAGCAGGGAGGGCTCCCCTGGCATCGAGCTGGACCACTCACGATCCTGCCTCTCTGCCTCTTTCCCTGCCCAACTCCCTCGCTGCCCTCAAGCCTGCTTCCCCACACTGTCCTCCCACGTGCAACCTTGTTCCAACCTCAGGGCCTGGGTCCTCGCTCCGCCCAGCCCCCACCTGGAGCTCCAGCCCCTAGATAGGGCGTGAATCCTCTGGATGTCTTGCTAAAAGCAGAGCCTGCTCCAGCCAGTCCGGTGTGGACCAGAGTCTGTTTTTAACAACCTTCCCACAATGCTGATGGCGCAGGTCTGTGGCGTGCTCTTGGAGTAACGAGGTTCCAGATCTCTCCAGAGCTGATCTTTTTGCTGTCCTCAGATGTCTCCTGAACAGAGAGGCTTCCCTGGCCACTCCCTAAAACATACACCACCTGGACCAGGCCCTGTACTGCCCACTCTCTGAGTGAGCCTATGATGGCCATGGGCTTGCTTGCCCTGTCTTCTCCACTAGCGCACAGCCCCATGCAAGCCAGGCCCTCACCCACCCC
Organism: Tupaia tana; assembly: GCA_026018925.1. NCBI lineage: Eukaryota > Metazoa > Chordata > Mammalia > Scandentia > Tupaiidae > Tupaia > Tupaia tana. Next base: position 29,211,666 of record JAKSZU010000018.1, read on the forward strand.
GGGAACAGAACTCTGGCTTGCAGCTGCAGCCTCAGGGCTTAGCACAGGGTCTGCACACAGCGGGTGCTCAATATAGACTTGCTGACTGGCACCCTGGATGCCCCTATTTTATGAATGAGAGGACTGGAACATAGAGAAGGGAAGTCTTCAGGGCCTCTGGGTCATCTCTTCCCTGCCTGGGGAACCCTGGGGCCAGGGCAGGGGGTCTTCTCCATGCCTACCTTGGAAGGAGGTGATGATGCTGAAGAGGTAGAGGATGACGAGGTGGAAGGTACCAGAAGCAAAGAAGAAGAAGACCAAGGCCCAGGGGAGGCCGAGGACCAGGCTGAGGCCCAGCAGCGTCAGCACGTGGACCCACTTTTGAGTGTGTGAGTGCAGCCGCAGGATCTGCACCACCATGGTGCCCAGCATGGCCATGTTGAACAGAAACACCAGGCTGAAGAGGCCCAGGTTGGTGACGTAGCTGACCAGGGAGTCCCGGATCCAGCACCTGCAGGCAGGAGTGAGGGCTCAGTGAACAGCCAGGCTGAGGCAGCATTTCCATGTTCGTTTCATGATTATCCACTGTTTACGGTGAGGACTGCTGGCTTCTCACTTATACTGTTGATATCATTTTTGCAAATACATTTACGTGAACGAGTTAGATGATTTAAAGGAAAACATTAAGTATACAGTGATATAGATGGTAAAAGATAAGGCACACATTCCAGGTCATGAATGTGAAGGGCTGAGAACCACAAGGACACTGAGCTACTGGGGCTCCAGCCTGGAGCTCAGGAACTCTGGCTTCCAGTCCAGGTTTGGGGAAATCATAGTCAGGGTCACCTTCAGCCTAGGTGAATTAGGTCAGCGGAAGACCGGATCAGCCCACTCGCCCTCCAGCTGGGTGCCTTTGAGCAGTGCACTGGCTCTCCATGTGGCTAGGAGGAGACCCCTGAGCCTCAGTATCTCCATCTTCTTGAGGAGACAGAGAGCTACAGCAAAGGAACATGGCGGGACTCATGCACCATCCCATACCCCCACTTCAGAAATGAGAAAATGGAGGTTCAGAGAAGAGCCAGGACTTGTGCGAGGTCACCAGGTGAGCGAGAGGCAGATTCAGGTCTTTATGTACCCTCCACGCCCCTTAAGCACTCCAGCCACTGGCAGACCAATACCACTAGTCAGCAAGGACCCTGGAGCCCCTGCTGGCATGTTCCAGGCCCAGACTGCTCTCCAGACTCTGCACCCAGAGGTCCACATTCCTGCTCCCACTGCGCACAGCCACTCACATGGAAGGGTAAATGACGCTCTCCGGAGTCCTGTGCACAGCCAGGATGATGGGGCCATAGTTGTTCACGTCCACCAGTGCCACCAGCGTCACCAGGAAGATGGGGAAGCCTGAGGGCAGCAGGGCATGGAGCTCCATCTCCCACTCTCTGAGGCCCAGCCCTCCCCTACCCTAAGGCACATCTGGGGTGAGACCCCCGCCTTGCAGGTCAGTGCTCCCAGAGCCCACTCAGCCCCAGCTAGGGAAGGTCCCTCAAGCTTGGACCACTCCTTTCCAGTCTGGGTATCCCATAGAGGCAAGCCACCCCTCCTCGCCACCCCGACTGTCTCTCAGGGAAAGGGCAAGGGCCTGCCATTCTCTGCTGATGGGCTGGATGTCAGGGAGAGGCGGGTGGAGGGTGGGGCAGAGTTCTGTTCCCGGGGATGTCTGCACTGGGCCTTGACCTGGCCCACCAGGTGAAGATGGAAAACCTCCTGAGGGGGCCACCCACCTCCAAACACCTCGATCTTGATACAGGCCCAACTCGGGAGGAAATTGTTATGAACGGGTGGAGTGAACAAAGAAGGGGCCCAGTGAGAAACACGCAAGTTGGTGAGAGACACGGAGAGGCTGAGCTGGTGCCAAGCCCCTGGGCTCCGGTCTGACGTGAGTGGTCTGGAGCACAGACGAGAGGTATCATGGGTCAAGGACGAAATGCTAAACTGCGGGGCTCTGCTACCTGCCCAGCAGGGCCCCTGCCAGCCACAGGGAATTAGGGGAGTGGAAGACTGGATTTCAGCCGCACCCCCCTCCCAGCGGGGACCTGTGAGCAGGGACGACCTGCACATCCATACACAGGTGCCCGAACCACAATCCCCCGTTCATGGAGCGAGCGATGTGGGGCATTGGAACTGATTCTTAGGGACAGGGCTCACTGCTTCATCTTTCTAGAGGGGTCCTTGACCAAGTCAGGAGGGACCGTGGGGATGGGGGTGAGGGAAGCAGTGAGGGAAGTCAGAGCCAGGTGCAGAGCCACGGGCCTGTGCTTGGCCAAAAGCCGAGTGGGAGAGGCACGTGTGGGGGCCACCTGAGCTCGGAGAGAATCCTCCCAGCCACTCACCCCAGCCCACGATGCTGAGCTTGAGCAGATAGCCGGGGACGTAGGTGCCAAAGACCTCAACCACAAGGCGGTAGAGGTTGTAGCCCTCGAGGCCCATCCAGGAGAGGCAGGCGAGCAGGGAGAAGTGCAGGAGGATGGCGCTGGCACGGCAGCCGCCCTCAGAGCCCGTCAGCGCCACTGGCTCGCTGAGCAGGAAGCTCACGTCCAGCAGAAAGACGGCCAGCAGCAGGTTCATGTGCACCTTGATGGTGTAATCACGAGGCTTCCTCCTGCAGGGGTGGGGCACCCTGGTGGGCCACTGTGAGAAGGCAGGCGAGGGTGCCCACTCCTCCTCCTCCTCCAGGAAGCCTTCCCAGACCACACATGCACACACAGTTACACACTCTCTACCCTACTCCTGTGACTGCAGCCGCTGTGTCCCATTTGTGTACCTACTGAGTGCTCAGCACCCACAGACGGTGGCACCACATGCACATTTAACACCAGCCTTAGCCAGGTAAAGGGAAGGAGACAAGCAGCCATTAAAATAAACCAGACACTCCAAGAGTTCTCAGAGAAGAAAGACGTGTTTTTGCTGTTTGGAGATCCATGCCACACATATTCCAAGTCTCCTGTCTATGTGCATGCTGTGCATTTAGGGGTCCGAGTGTGGGGCACGTGCACCTGCCTGCAGTGTGCAAGTCAGCGTGTTCACATCCCACCCCACCCCGTCTCCAGGCTATGTGGCCCTCTGGGGAACACCAGAACACCAGGCCCCGGGACTCCCACTCCTGGGCCCCTCACTCGTGGCACCGCCTTGGGCTGGTCCCCTCAGAGCGCTGGACTGAGGGCTGCAGTGAAGCAGGGCGTCAGGCACAGGGGGGAGGCTCCATTCCCAAGGCCCCCCGTTCCTGGGTCCTTGGTCACACTGGCAACCATGTAGGTGTCTGGGGCATCTGTCTGCACCCCCAACTCCCACAGAGCCCGTCGGCTCTCCCTGCTCAGCCCCTTCGCCTACTCAGCCCCGTGTGTGCAGCTGCGGACACGCATCTGCACGTGTGGTTTTACGCTCATGGCCCCACCCTCCCCTCTAGTCAAGGCCCCCAGGTGTTTCCAGAACTAAGGATGCTCCCTCTATCCAATGGGCCACAGCCTGACTGCAAGTGGACCCCACTTAGGACCCGCCACGCACTGACAGTCTCACAGCCCGGTACTGCCTGCTGCACCACCTCAGGCAGGTCACTCCCCCTCTCAGAGGCCCCTCTCAGAGACCCATGCTGACCCTTACAGAGCACTGAGAGCATGCCACGGCCACCGGAAGCCCAGTGCTAGGGTCACTGTCATCCCCCCTCATTGCTATGCGTGCCGAAGGCCCCGCATCGGATCAGGCAAAGGCAGGCACAAACGCCCCAACTCTACACGCCGGCAACTGACTCAACTGTGTGAATGCTCCGTCATCCAAACACTGCAGAGAGGACGTCATGTGCCCCCCGCCCCCACCCCACACACGGGGCACATTCTGGGGTAACGGGGCGGGCCAGTCTCTGGGGGTGTGCCATGGAGGGCCTCCCTCCCTCGTCCCGCCCCTCCCAGGCTTACCTGGAGAACAGGTATGCGGCGATGGTGAGGACGCAGGCCAGGGCGGAGACGACGCAGCCCACGTAGGAGAGGAGGGTCAGGTAGTGCTTGTGGACGGCGTCCACCTCCACCGAGGAGACCTGGGCCCGGAGAAAGGCAGGGCTGGCCTCGGCGTCCCCACCCCGCCCGAGGCTTTGCCCTGGCAGAAGCTGACCCGTGATCCCCGGTGGGCCTCAGAACCCGTGAGTCCCCTCCAGCTGAGCAGAAATGGTCCATGAGCGGTTTCCCCGAGGACAATCGTGCTGTCAACACATTCTCAGGGGGGTTCCTGACGCACAACCGCCAGAGAACTTCGGCCCGGCGGTAAGTACTTTACTCTGACGCTCAGCACTGGCCGGTGTCCTGGGAGGGAGGGAGCTCCCCACATCCAGGGGTTCAAGCCACAGCTTGACACCCACTGGGAGAAGCTGACATCCTGGGACACACACCCTCTGCTGAAACCCACCCCAGGGGCTCCATGCTGGGCCTCAGCACCCGCTCAGGGGCTCAATCGAAACACACACCCAGCCCCAGGGTCTCCCTGAGGAATCGGAATCCTAGGTTGGGGCCAGGAATCTGCCTTTTTATCACACACCAAAGTTTAGGAATAAATAGCAATGGCTTGAGGCCAGCAGGTAGCATGGTGGTTAAGGCACTGGACTCCCACTAGGCTGACCACGGTTCGAGCCTTGGACCTGGTGGCTTGAAAATCACACCGGGTGCATGTGCGTGCATGCCCAAAATCCTGAGAGGAGAATGGAGGAGAAGGGATTATGGTGTGGCCATCCCCCAGGGTGGGGGGTGGTTTCTCTGTTTCCCTCTCTTTGTCTCTGGTGAGTGCACATACCCTACGGCAAAAACCCTCCAAAAAATTAAAATACATAGCAAGGGCTTTACAGACGAGCTTTCACTTACTAGCTGTTTGGCCTCGGGTGAATTGCTTAACCTTTCTGAACCTCAGTTTCCTTATCTATAAAATGGAATAATTGGAGCTACCTTGGAGGGTTGTGATTAAAAAATGAATGACTTGGGACCAGCAGTTGGCATAATGGCTGCTTCGCTGGACTCCCATGTAGTCAACCGTGGTTCGAATCCCGGGCCCAGTGGCTTAAACTCACGCTGGGTGTGTGTGTGTGTGCGTGCCCAAGATCCTGAGAGGAAAACGGAGAAGGGATTGCGGCATGGCCATACACCCTGGGGGGTGATTTCTCACTTTCTGTCTCTCTCTCTGTCTTTCTGGCGAGTACATGCACCCTATGGCAAAAACCTCTCCAAAAAAAAAAAAAGAAAAGAAAGAACAAAAGAAGAAAGAAAAACAAATAACTTCATCGGTGATGGTGCCAGGCTCAGAGCTGACACCCAGCCTGTGGGTGGCCGCCAGGCCGCAGGGGCCGCTCACCATGAGAACTGCAAAGTAGGTCAGGTGGTCGCACAGGCAGGACGTCTGGGTCTCTTTCTTGATGGTCTCGCACCCAGCGCTGCTCCAGCTCCCTGGGCTGCTCACTGAGAGGGGGCGGTAGGGGCTCCCATCAAGGCCGGTCCCCCAGGACCCTGTTGCAATCCTCCTCTCCCCTCCAACCCCCGCCAAACGCATAACTGCCTCCTTCTGAGCCTTTGCCCCACCCAGCAGATCCCTAGCCTGCATCTTGCCTTTTTCAAGACTTACCTTTCTCCAGGAAGCCTTCCCTGATTGGGCCCATCTCCCCTACCCTCCAGGACCCCATTTTTCCTCCAGATACTGTCTAGCCCAGAGGCCCCTCAATACTCACAGGTCGGGTCTTCAACCCAGAAGACACATTGCAGAGTCACATTCTTCTGCAGGGATAAGAAAGAGGAGAGTGGATCCCACCACAGGCCACCCCTTTGGCCCAGCGGAGGAAGTCCAGACTGGGCCAGGCCACCACCCACCCCATTTGGACATGGCTGGTGCCTGCAATGAGGAACCTCTGTTCTAAAGATGAGTGGGTGAGGAAGGAGGGAGCGGGAAGGGACACGGCCAGAAGGACCCTTGTCCCCTTGGTCCATTTGCTCACTTACCGGCTGAGGCTGGTGCTGGAAGGTGAGCACCACAGGCTCTGAGAGGTTGGCCACTTTGGTGTTCTGCACGATAATGCCCAAGACCTTCTCACCCAACACTTGGCTGGAATTCTTGTCCTAGATAAATGGGGTGGGAGAAGAGAGGAGGGAGGGAGTTCAGGGCTACAGGGAAAATCCCAGAAGCCCCCTGGTGCTTTAGGCTCCCATCTCTAATAGCACATTGCTCTGAGATCCTGCCTCCCTCTGGAACTGATTCTTGTGCAGGTAGTCATTCACACTGTAGTAAGAACAATATCACATAGATCTCTTGCAGGGAGATTTGCACACTGTAGTCTAATTTCTGACTTTCCAAGGAAAGCTTTGGCTCCTGGAGGGGAAACCTGGCTGCATGCCTTCTTTCCATCCCTCTGAGGGCACAAGGGGCGCCCCGTACCTGGAACAGGGCCTGGCTGCTGAAGTCCACCAGGAGGAGTCTCTTCTCGGCCTCGCCCCTCCGGCCTTTGGTCTTCTGGAAGAGTGCACGGGGCAGCAGCACCGAGTACTCCAGGACCTCACCCTGCTCTTCCTGCAGACCAGAGTGCCCACAGGACTGAGCCGAACACGCATGCACACACAGCCCTTCCCGGCCACTGCCGTGGCTAAGCCCGTCTTCTTCAGGAAGATAGGCCTGACCCAGACGGGCCTGCTCTCCCTCCCGTCCTCAGCACCAGCTCTGGCTGGGGGTCCTTGTGGTTGGATCCCTGGGTCCCAGGGGCAAACAGGCCCGGGAGAACCACATGGTGGTGTTGTCTCGGGCTCCCAATGCCAACTCTGCCTACAGGTGGCCGGTTGGCAGCATGGGTGACATCGGCTATGCAGACCCACTCAAAGGGCGGTCTCAGCTAGGGACGGGGGCTGGTCTGTTCCCGCCAGTGTGCCCAGGAGCTCCTGCACCCAGGAAGGGCCCTCGGCACCAGGAGGCAGCACAGACTGCGGAGGGTTACGCTGGGGCCTGGGAGGCCAGGGAGGGGCCGGGGTGGGGTTCTGTGCTGCAGGGTGCTCCTGGCTGCCATATCCCACTGGCCTGCCTAGCCCCACACCTGCCCCTGCCCCGCCCAGCCTGGGCCCGAGCCCTGACCTGTGGCCGGGAGTGGATGCTCAGGTCCTGGAGGCTGGCTGTGGGCGGGAGCTTCCACACGGTGGCGTTGACCCGGTCCTCCTCGAAGGACACCGTGTCCCCCGTGAATCTCACAGAGCTCAGCTTGGACTCCAGGCTCTGCAGCTGCCTGGCAGGGAGGAGAGAGTGGTGAGTGACAGTGGGAGACGGGCCTGGGCTGGCCGGGAGACCAAGGCAGAGAGGAGGAGACCCTGCCGGAAACACAGGAAAGAAACAGAGGAGAGGGGGTCAGGGGAGAGCAGAGGAAGGGGGCGGGGCCCTGGAGCAAACAGGAAAGGGGGTCTGGCTGGATAGGGGCTCTGGGCCCAGCCCCGCCTGCACCGGCCCACCCTGAGCCATGGCAGAGCCGCAGCTGCTGAGCTCTCAATGGACCAGCCGCTCCTCCTTTCTCGGCTGCGCCGTCCTGGGATGGGGAGTAGGACACCGGCTTCTACCAACTTGGGAGTGGGGTTCGACAGGAGTGCGGGGCTGTCTCTCTTCCTCAGTGGGAGATGGAAAGACAAACGCCCAGGCCCGTGCCACCTTCCCGACGGCCTCCTCTCCAGCGCCCCCCCCCCCAGGCCCTGATCTGCTCAGCCACCCCCACCCCTGCTCCCTGGGGCCGCACTCACTGGCTGGCATGGGTGGACGGCGGCCTCCGCGAGGCCTTCCGGGGGTGCTGCAGGAGCTGGCTCAGCAGCTGGAGGTCCCTTTTCAGCTCACACATGTCCACCGAAGCGTTGTGGGAGGCCTTGTGCGGAGGATCTGGGGGTGACGGAGAGGCCCGCTGAGCCTGTGGGCTGGGGTGCCATGCCGTAGTCCTGCTCAGCCCTCAGAATGCTTCGACCCCCGCTTAACATAAGGGGCAACTGAGACGCCAAGGAACGGGGCAGACCCCCTCCAGCCGGACCTCCAGGGGCTCGGTGCTATGGAGCCTGCCAGCAGAGCAGGGGTAGGGGACGCACCCTGGCCAGCACCCTCCTGCACTCCACATGGGCAGGGAAGGCCCATTGGCTGCAGGGCCCAGGCCCAGCCAGGCCTCCTTGATGGACCGCGGGGGCTTGCGAGGTGGCTCGGGGACTCCACGCCCACCAGCCTCCCTGATGCCGAGCGTTGTCACCCCTATGGTGCCAGAGGGCTGCAGACTCCTCCAGGGACGAGGGGAGACTCAGGTGGGGTGGGCGGACAGAGGCTCTGTGGGTGGGTGGGGCACTGAGGCAGGGAGGCCCAGGTGGCCCTATGTTTTGACTAACATAACAAACACACATACATAAATAAATAAATATCTTTAAGAAGTTTTTGCCATAGGGCACATGCACTTGCCAAAGAGAGACAGAGACAGTGAGAGGGAAAGTGAGAAATCACGCCCCGGGAGGGACGGTCACACTGCAATCCCTTCTCCTCCTAGGATCTTGGGCATGTGCGCATACACCCCCGGCATGAGTTTCAAGCTTCTGGGTCCGAGACGAACCATGGCCAGCCATGTGGGAGCCCTGGTTCATAGGTTTAAGAGACCCTCTAGAGGCCAACCAGGACTGGGCCAGACCTGTCCTTCTAGATCTTTGCCAGAAACCCTCCTGGGAGGTGGCAGCAGCGGCAGGCTGCCCTGGCCCTGCCAGCTACCAGACAGCACGGACCAGGGCCCACCCACCCCTGCCCCAGCCTCTGCATGGAACCTGCTCCCGTATCACAGCCGTGTCCACCCTACACAGCCTGAGAGGAGTCAGAAATCCTGACCTACCCAGCAAAGCCTCAGGCGCTTTCTCGCCACTGTCCCCTCCTTGTCCCCTTTAGGCACACAGCTGAGGGAAAGCAGTGGCCCCATCCTGCCTGTCACACCCAGGCAGAAGACCCAGTCTCCAGAACGCAGGGTCAGTCCTGATCACTGACCTCCGTCCCAGTCAGTCACTGAGCACTAGTTGTGTGACTTTGGGAGCCTCCCCGGGCCTCAGCGTCCTCCTCTGTGAAATGGGGGGGAACCATCTATCCTGGGGCTCCTGATTCCAGCCCTGCCTGTCCATTCTCCACTCCTGCTCTGCTCAGACCTCACCCTCTGCCACCTACTCCTTCCCTGCGGTCGTTGGCTGGGTCTTTATGCCTCTATCCTCACCCCGCCCACCCACAAAGCTTCCTGAAGCACGTCTTGGAGGGCACTCCTCCCCTCCTCAAGCACCTGCAATGGCTCCCTACTGCCTGTGAACAAAGCCCAAGTTCTGTGACTTCAGAGCCTCGTCCACTGCCTCGCACTTGCTCCCCTGCCTCCAGACCTTGGCCCGGAAGTCGCCTTACCATGGAAGAAGAAGGTAAAGCCAGGAGCACTTGGCAGGCTGGTGTTCTGGGGGCTCCACCAGGAGCTGACAGATGTGGCAAGCAGCGGGCGCCCCTGGGCCAGACTCTCCTGGTGCCGGAAGCAGAGGAGTTCAGAGGCTCTGTCACTCAGCAGGTAGTCGTGCCTGCCATAGCGCAGGTGCAGCTTCCCCGCGTGGCGGTTCCAGTACAGGCAGAAGTGGTAGAGGCCCCTGGGCTCTGGGAAAGCTTGGGAAGCCTTGGGGGCCGCCGGGAAGGGGGCGTGGACCGTGAGGGCCTCCTCAGAGTTTCTGATGAAGATGTGCTTCTGTGACGTCTGCTCGTACTGGATCCTGCTGCCCTGCGTCTGGTTCCGCTGGCCGCAGAAGCGGAAGTCTTCCCGAAGACCCCCACCACGGACACCTGAGGAGGCAGAGGCTGCAGATGGGACCCTGCAGCAGAGGCCAGGTGGGCCGTGGGAGGGGCCCAGAGACCTCGACAGGTCTGCAAAAATGGATGCATCTATCCTGCACACAAGGAATTGGCTTCAAAATAGAGAAAGAGCAAACTGCAAATAATACTTGCAAAGGCAAAAATCATTTTTCTTTTTTTTTTTTGGAAAGGTTTTTGCTATAGGGCGCGTGTGCTCGCCAGACAGACAGAGAGAGACAGAGAGACAGAAAGCGAGAAATCACCCCCCAGGGGGGGATGGCCATGCCGCAATCCCTTCTCCTCCATTCTCCTCTCGGGATCTTGGGCACACACACACGCACCCGGCGTGAGTTTTAAGCCACCGGGTCCGGGACACGAACCGCAGTCAACTACATGGGAGTTCAGCAACATAACCATTACGCTAACTGCTGGTCCCAGCAAAAATCATTTTTGAACAACAATAAAGTATTTGACGCAGCCATAGCTGCCATTGACGGCTGTGCAGGTTGCACTGTACAAGGATGTTCTGGCCACAGAGGAAAGTGGGGCCGATACCCAGTCCGTGGTCCCCACCCCACGCTATGCATCTGGGCTGCATCCACCAGGAGGAGGGAGTGTCTTTTTCTTGTCTCCGAGGTACGTCTCTAGCTGCTCCGAGTCCACAGGTCAGTGCCTACCCGAAGGGGCTGGAGTGTGTGCTGGCAGCTGCCCATGCCACGGGGCATTTTAACACAGTCGTGACAGCCCAGGGCCCCCAGGGAAGCCTACCTCGGCCCAGCAAGAGCAGACACAGCAGGAACAATGCTGTCGGCAGCGGCACGTGGGCAGCCATCTCCCTCCCAGGACGTGGCGCTGCGAGGTCACCACCTGTAAGGGACCAGGAGTGTTAGTGGGAGCCTGGACCGTGGGGTTGCTGGGGCCGCCTGTGGAGGGGGATGCTGGCATAGCAGATGTGGGAGGAGAGGTGGGAGGTGACGGTGGAAACAGCCCACGGCCCTCCCCAGAACGGCCAGAAGCTGGGCATGAGTTGAGAGTGGCTCTCCAGATTCAAGCCCTAGCTCTGTCTTGGCCTGCCTGAGTCTCTCAAAATGAAGGGGCTAATAATAGTACCTCCCTCCTGGACCCGGAAGTGAGGGGTAATCTTATCTAGAATCGAGAGGTGAGGGTTCCACCTGGAACTTACCTATGCCAGGATTGGACATGTTATAAAAAAAAAAGGGGGGGAGACTGTTCTCAGAGTTCTCCCCTAGGAATCCCACTAGCATGATCCCGGAGACCTCGCTCAGAGGACATCTCCTCTAGAAAGCCTTCCTCAACTCCCAGCAGAGTCAGTTCCCGTGCACTTTGGTTCCGCCTTTTTGGCTTTCCCCCCATCAGGGCGGTACTGCCTGGAGCACCCCTCCTTAGCCAGCCAGAGAGTTCCGATCCATCTCTGCCCTCAGGGCCTGGGGCAGAGGTTGCAGGGTCAGGGTCAGGGAGGAACTGAAGGAGCAGAGTGGCCACGGCGCCCTCTACAGGGGAATGAGGGGAGGGGAAGTTCCCATCATGACCACCAGGGGGAGCCAGGGAGCACCCTAAGCAACTGCCACAGCCCAGGGACATGGCAGTCCCTGCTGAGGACTAGGTCTCAGCATTGCCCACCTAGGGGCAGGCCAGCTCCCCTAACCCATGAGCACCGCTGCCCCCCAGCCCACCATGGCCTCTATGAGCTGAGTGCCTGCCATCTGTCGGCCTCTTTATTGACCCCTCCACCTCCATGTTGCACAACTTCTCACTCCAGCCCTATGAAGTGGGCACTACTGTCGGTCCATTTTACGGATGAGGAAACTGAGGCCTAAGGGGTAAGTGATCGGCCTGAGGTTTCTCCCAAGGCTCCAGGCTTTGTCCTCCCTGGTCAGAACTGGAGCCTACAGTCCTGGTGGTGACTTGGCCCTCCCTGCTGCCAGCTGGCCCTGTGACAGAGCTGGGTGCTGACAGACCCAGCCAGTCATCCTCATCCTGTGGGGAGCTACATCTGACCACAGTGACAGATGCAATCAGCCAGATGAAGGGAGGCCTAGCAACTGGGGGACAAGGGAGGACTCTGCATTGGGAAGAACCAAGGAGGGCTTCCAGGAAGAGGTGGCTTCTGAACTGACAATTGGAGGATAGCGTTAAAGAGAGGGCTGTTCCAGGCAGAAGCTTGTTGTCTTGCCCCTGGACCAGGCCTCCTTTGAATGAGCCTGAGTCCTTTAAGCAAGAGCCGGTCCCCTTTGTTCCAGGATGAGGAACGGACCCCCAATTTTTCAGGCCTCTCAGTTCAATCAGAGGTCATATGGCTCATCATCTTGCCACATGGCGGACTGCACGGTTTGTGTCAGACCCTTGAAAATCAGGCTGGGCTGGGCCAGCAGGTGGCTGGATGCTCCCACATGGCTGACCATGGTTCAAGTCCCGAACCTGGTGGCTTGCTTTCTCACCTTCCTTCTTTCTGTGTGTCTGTCTTTCCCTGGTCATACTAAAATAAATGAATGAATAAATAAAATTAGATCATTTCTGAAAGAAAGAAAGAAAGAAAGAAAGAAAGAAAGAAAGAAAGAAAGAAAAAGAAAGAGAGAAGAAAAGAAAAAAGAAAAGAAAAGAAAAGAAAAAAAAGTTCTTTAGAGAAGGGCCAGTTTGCTGTGCTGTGAATTTTAAGGTTCTGCTCTGGGTCCATCTCAGCATTTGCTTCCTTTTGAAACCACCTCCTGCCACCTCACGCCAGTGACAGGAGCCTCAGCATCAGCATCTGGGGACAGGAAGCATGTCCCTCCTGGACCCCTGCTTTCCCTCTCCTTTCTGGCAGAAAGGAGCCCCTGTAGCTGTCTACCTCTGATCTTCGGGTCAAGTGTCACCTCCTCCAGGCAGCCCCCTCACGGAGACCACTGCTTTTCACTAGGAAACTTGAAGCTGACAGATCACTTTGAGACTCTGGTCCACGTTCTCCACAGTAGGGTGTCTGTGTCCAAGGCCTGGAAGAGCTAGGGACACCCTGTGGTCACACAGCAAGCCAGAGAGCAGCTGGCCAGACCCATCTAGCTCTCTGGCCTGCTGATCGGCTGCGTGAGCCACCACTGTCAGTACACAAGACCCCCAGACGGGCAGGACCATGGCCTTGCATCAGCCCCCTGGGTCAGCCCCTGAACAGGAGGGCCAGGTAGGGATGGGGCTCCCCATCACCAGAGGACACAAGTGGAGCTGTACCCCATGGGGGTCCATGGAAGGGGTTCAAACACAGACAGGGCCCAGTGGGGACCAACTGCCCCTGACACTCTTTGATTCATCCCTGCTCCACCCTGGCTGAGTACCCCAAGTGGACAACTCTGGCCCCATCAGCATTCTTGAGGCTTGTGGGGAGAGGCTGCCTGGCTTTGTTAGCGGGGTGGACTCCGGAGCAAGACTGCCTGGGTTCAAATCCCAGCTCCCCAAGTTGCTAGCTGTGTGTCCTTGGGTTACCTACTCACTCTCTCTGGGCCTCGTTTCCTTACACGGAAAGAGGAATCAGAATCAAGCCTTGCTCCAGGGTGGTCATGAGAATGAAATGAACTGATTTCTCTGTGAAGGGCCTAGACCAGGGCCACGCCCTCGGCAGTCACCATGGACAGCAGTGTCAGCTCCACAGATTGGGGTGTCGGGAAAGTCATGCGTGTTTTTTCTGTGTCTCTATGTAAAAGTGTGTCAGGACTTTTCTGATAACCCCGTACTTATGACCACCCCATGCTGGTCCTGAACTCAGTCGCCTGGGCTGTCACAGCACCGACTCCCCTACTTCCGTGCCGCCTCCCTGCTCCACCCCCAGCCCAGCAGCCAGCTCAGCCCCAGAACACCTTGAGGGGAAATTCTTGGAGCATGAAGCTTCCTTTCCGGGAGGCAATGGGAAGGCTGCAACCCCACCCAGAAAAGTTCCCTCCACACAGCCTCACGCAGGGGCTCCTGGGGACAGGAATGCTTTGCCAGGACAAGGAGAAGGTTCCAACCCAGACTGGCCGAGGCGGGCAGTGCCCTGCTAGCCCACGGAGCATCCCACAGCTCCGCTCCCGCACGCACACCTGCCACCTCCCAGCCACCCGCCCAAACACGCAGGCTGTATCTTGGCAGAGGCCACACCCCGGCATTTCCAGCTGGGCTTCCCAAGGCCTGAGCCCCCCAACCCGTATCACTCAGCCCAGCAGGAGGGAGGGGGGCCTGGCTCTGCAGGCTGAACCCCAGAACTAGGAGCTCAGACTTGAGCTTTGCACAGGCCTCGGGGACCTGTCTGTGGCCCCAGAGATGAAAACTGCAGAGCCGTCCGGCACCAGCCCTCTGAGGTCCTCTGAGCACCAATCACAGGCCTGCAGAGGAGACCCCATCCCACCTCCCACAGCACTGGGCCACAGCTGGGCGGCACCAGGAAGGGGCCACTCCGGAGACGACACGCAGTAGCCACGGAGCGCGACCTCCTCAACACTTCCACTCCTCAGAACCTACTGTGCTGTCACTGACAGATCGGGAGACTGAGGCTGGGCAGGCGATTTATGGGTCCCTAGAACACACAGGGATGGTGCCAGCCCCTCCCCTCCTTATAAAACCAGCGTTGATAAGGTTTCCAGAGGCACGTAGCTCCCCTGGTTTGGGGGGGTCCCCCAAAAGGTTAGAAAAATAGGGAGCACCCCCAAAAGGAGTGAAAAATAAGAAACGACCAAGACCACGGACAATGCGGACAATTCCAGCCCAGAAGAGAGGGTGTTGGAGCTGAGTACCCCGAGACCCACCCCCGGCTCCCCTTCCTGAGCAGCCGCGCCTGACCTCAGGCCTTCCGTAAACACACAGAGAACAGAACAGGCTGACCCAGCCTGACACAATGGGGGCCACCACCAAGGGTCCCCAAGGACTCAGCAAGGAGGCGGGCGTCTGGAGCTCTGATCCAAGACACCCGGCCCCACCTCCTGGCTGTCCGGGCGAGGGGGCTCTGGCTCCGGATCTGGCTTAGCCCTGCCCACCCTCTGCAGAAGGGGAAGGGCACCCCCAGCTCACTTTCTCCCCCAGGGCCTGAGTCACTTCCTCTACCATCCCCGTGGAGCCACAAGTCACCACAGCCCGGCCCAAGCTCCTGGAAAACCCATTTCCTCGGAGGATGGAGGTGGAAGTTGAGTGGACAGGACCTGGGGTTAACCCTTCCCAGGGCAGGGGCCTCCAACACCCATGGCCGGGAAGATGCCGGACCTGGTCCCCCTTTCCTCTTCCTTCGCTCACACCATGGCCACGGGCTGTCCCTAGATGCACACGTGCCACCTCCAGAGCTCTGCTCCCGCTGTCCGTAGCCCTGTGACATTCCAGCTGTCTTTGAGTGATGGAGACACAGCCTCCCATGAAGTTTCACCTCCGCGCTCATCCCTCCTTGGAATTAACCCCCTCGTTCCTGCCAGCCCACACTCAATACCGCAGGCCCCCCATTGCCTCAAGGGGATCAGAGTGGGGGTGCCCAAACCTGCCTGTGGGTCAGGATGGCCCCCGGGAATTCCCTAAAATGCAGTGTCCCAGGCCTGGCACACGGAGTGTCTGTGTGGCTGTCCAGAGTGGAGCCCAGAAGTCTGGGTTTAACAAGCCTCTCACTGGCTGCCACGCCCCCCAGGCTTGGGGAATCCTGGCAAGACAGGGTCAGGAGAGGAGGGGACCTGCCTCGTTGCACGTTGCACTCGTTGCACTCGGGGCCAGAGCATCTTGCGTCCCAGCAGTGCCTCTTCCTCCCTCCCATGACGAGGACTTGTCCTGCTCCTCTGAGTTTCCTGGCATTTAGCAGGGGGCTGGGTACCTGGAAGGGCCTCTCAAAGGACAGGCAGGAGGACGGTGGAGCTGGTGGGGAAGAGCTGAGGAGGGAAGAGCCCCAGGGTCCAGTCCCTTTTCAGGTCAAGCCTGGTCTTGTCACTTGGGGGGCTGCCCGCAGTCACGCTGCCGTTGTGAGAGGCAGAGGGATAGGACCAGCCTAGCTTCCCCAGTTCCAGCTTCTGTCCTCAGATGCTCTCCAGTGGGGGCGCAGGGGGCGTATCACAGCTGACCACCTGCCCAAGCCCCAGGCAGAGGGCCTCAGGGAGGAAGGATTGGCCCAGGAGAGGGGCAGGGAGAGGGTGGGTGAGACGCCTTGAGCGTGTAGGCAGGCACGGGGCTGTGTGCACGTGTCGGGAAGCAGAGGAGAGAGGCGAAAGCAGAAGGCTGGGAGTGGAAGCAGACTCTCAGCAGCGGGGCAGGCAGAGCTGGGGGCCTCAGTGGAGAACGCTAGCACCTCCCACAGCAGCGCCGGCAGGATGGGAGGCCACAGGTTCAAAGCCAGCAGTGGGGGCGGAGCACCTAAGAACACCACAGAGGAAGGTTCCTGCAGGTGCTTCCTCCATGGGGGTAGAGCAGGTTTGGACCCTCCTTCCAGCAGCTTCTAGACTTCTTTATAAAATTAAAAAGTCAACCTGACTGGGACCAGCAAGTAGCACAGTGATTAAAATGCTGAATTCCCATGTGGTCAACTGCAGTTGTGTCCAGATTCGTTGGCTTGAAACTCACACTGAGTGCATGTGCGTGCATGCTCAAAATCCCAGGAGGAGAATGGAGGAGAAGGGATTGTGGTGTGGCCATCCCCCCTGGGGGGTGATTTCTCACTTTCTGTCTCTCTAGTTCTCTCCGTCTCTCTGGCGAGTGCTCACGCCCTATAGCAAAAAAAACTCTCAAAATTAAATAAATAAATAAACAAGCAAGCAAACCTGACTTGGAAACACCATGTACCCGACAGCTCAAAGGAGATGCCCTTACCAGACTCAGGTGGGATCCAGGACCCCTTCTCCCAGCCCAGCCCCTCAGCAGTGCCCATGGCTGATAAGGGCACCACTTACAAATGCTGATTCTCTCCTCTCATCCCACCCAGTAAGTGGGGAGATTGAGACCAAGCTAGGTGACCACAGAGGGCATCCCTCAAGAACGCAATTCTGGGCCTACTGGGGGAAACTGTGTGACTTCAGGTTTCAGGAATTCTTCTCCAATAAAGGAGAATGAAAATTAACCAAGCTGACTGCCCTCAGAGGCTGGCAGGTGCCCAGACCTGGCCCAGTCACGGCCAGGGTGAGGCTTACATTCTTGCCCATCTCCTCTGGACGGCTGCCCAAGACCCACCACCCTCACCTTCCTGCAGCTCCTGGTCCAGCCAAGTCCTGGGGCCACAACTGCCTCTGTGTGCCCAGACAGGCCCTGGCCCTGTGGGGAGCCCAGGACGGGAAGAAGCAAGAGAGTTCCTGCCAGCCCAGAAGGGAAGGGCTCACCCACGTGGAAGGCCCATGGTGGCACTTGTTCGAAACCAGCCACCCCATGGCCTCCTCTGTTGGAAGCGGGCATTTGAGAGATCTCAGAGGCCAACGTATAGTCACCAAGTAGGATGATTTGGGGGTTCCTGCCTCCAAATCTTTGCATGCATAGTCCCCTCCTTGTGCTACCAGCCTCGTGACATGTCCATGAGGGTCCCGGTATTCTGAGCCTCAGGCTTCCACATCCTCCCTGGCCCCAGGTACCCAGCAGGACACCAGATCTAAAAGCACTTTCCAGAAACTATGTGTGCAGCCCTCGCAGTCACCTCTGAAGCAGATGCAGCCCTCAGGCAGTCCTCCCAATAACTAAGGAGCAAACGCCTGCATACCCCGCGGTACAATACGGAAGTGCACGTCCAACATGGTCCGTGAGACGTGGGGCCACAGAGCAACGAGGTAGCTATGGCTCAGCTAGGTCTGCCTCGCCTCAAAGCCACGACGGTAGTCACTGTGGGCTAGAGTCCCCGCCCTTCTTGGGGACCCCCACGTGGACCACGAAGTAACTTGCTAGAGCACTTTCAAGGAGCCCTAATCCTCAGTTTAGAGAAATGCTGCCCCCCTTCTTTCCCAAGTTCATTGGCATGTCAGAGGATCTCACAGTCCTGCAGGCAGGAATCCATGAGGCCTGACTGGGCACAGGGTCCCAGCCCAGCGAGCTGGTGGAGTCTTTTGTGCCCAGACACCTGATATTGACAAGAAAAAGTACTCAGAAGTCTCACGCCCAGTCCATCTCCGAGCCCCTTCCCCTTCTCTTCCTCCCCCTCCTCTCCGCTCCCCTCTCCTCTCCTCCCCTGTGAGCTGTCCCAAAGACCATTAACTAGCAAGATATGGGCTTTAGTATCCCCGTGGGCAACTCATCACCGTCCCTGACACTTCCAGGCGAGAGGTCCCCAGAGAGCCCCCTCCCACTTCCCTCGGCCAGCAGCACCAGCTCTCCAGGAAAGGGGCACTGCCAGCTCTGTCCCCAGGCGGGCCATCCCATTAAATCCAGCCACAGCCAGCTGGGCCTTTGTCCTCACCAGGAGCAGCTAAGACACTCGGAATGCTGGAATTGAGAGAGAGAATATGAGGATGCAGGAGCTCTTAGGAGCGGAGGATCAAAGCCTCTTGGAATTTTAGAACTGATTGAAGAGACTTTGCACTTAGAGGAGGAGGGATTAGGAGGGTCCCCAGACCCAGGGTCCCAGATCCAGCTGTCCCAGAATCAGCCCAGTCCGGGGTGAGGCTCAGGCACTGGGGTCTGTCATGAGCAGTGTGGGACTCCGCTGCCTGAGTGTTCAGCTCCGTGCTCCTGGGCTCCTCTGGCCAGGCACAGGCTCACGGGCAAGCCTGCATCAGCACCAGGCCCAGGCCCAGCCCCAGAGCAGCTAAGGCCAGCTTCGTGGGCACCAGGTTCAGCTCAGTCAGACCTGCCCGGAATGCAGAGTGGTGACAGGAGTTAGGGACACAGGGGCCAGATTCGCCCTGCAGCCAACAGGCCTGGAACCTGAATCCTCTCTCTGGACCTCAATTTTCTCCTCTGTTGAGGGGGCAACTATGATCCCTATCTCCCACCAACTTCTCTGTAGCCAGAGCCCCCAGGACCCCAACAAAACAGGTATGGGCAGGGCTTACCTCCAAGCTGGCAGAGAGGGGCAAAGGGGATGCCAGGACGTCTCCTCCACCTTGGCCAGACTCTCTTCCCTCTCAAACCACAGCCGAACCTCAGCTGTCTGGCTGAAATTCCCCTTCCCATCTGTGTTCTCTTGCTGCCCAAGGCCAGGCCCACAAGGTCAGCCCAGTTACTCCCTGCTTGTTTGCTAGGGGCGATAGGTCGACTCCCCCAGGCCTAGCAAAATGCCATTCTTTGGAGTGTGCCACCCGCAGCATTCCCAAGGTCAACCCCAACTCTTCCTTCTCTTCTGCTCCTCCTCCGGGTCCCAGATTCCTGGCTCAGGGGTGGACAGGTCA
Organism: Tupaia tana; assembly: GCA_026018925.1. NCBI lineage: Eukaryota > Metazoa > Chordata > Mammalia > Scandentia > Tupaiidae > Tupaia > Tupaia tana. The sequence goes on from JAKSZU010000018.1 coordinate 29,230,811, forward strand.
CACAGTCAGGTGCCTTCCCTACCAAGGCTGGGGGCCTGGCGAGAGGTCCCCAGAGAGCCCCCAAGGCTTTGCCTGGGGCCCCCCCTGGGGAAGGGAAGTGGTGGCACTGACAGATTCCCACCCAGCTCACTGAGTACCAAGTGCAGCGTCACCCAGCACCCAGGGCCCTCTAGCTGCCGTCCGCACACCCCACAGGCAGGGTACGCACCCCTTCAGGAATACTGCCAGCATTCATCGGGATGTTGGAAAACGCAAGCCAGAACTCTAAGCTCTTCACACACATTAGCACCGGAGGCCAGCGCCAGCCCAACCATGTAACAAACCAGGACAGCGAGGCCTCGGGAGGTCGAGTTACCTGCCCGAGGTCAGGGCTATGGAGTAGAGAAGCTTGGATGTCAACCCAGGACCCGCTTCCAAACCCGCGCTCACGATCTTGAAGCCTATTTCCTTTGTGAACATGCCTGTCACAAAGGGCTTCTCTTTTAAAGTCACAGGGAAAAAGTGCTTCCCAAAATGTGTCTCTTTGGGTTTAGGTAGTCGCCTCCCGCCAGGGCCCACCAGGTGGCCTTGGACCCCAGCCCACCCAATGGCTCTTCCCACTGGGGACACCTCCTGCAGCCGTCTCAGAGGCTCATCTGTGTGGAGGTGTGACCGGGGATCCGGCAGCATCTCGCCCGGGGTTTGGGTTTGGGAGTGTGGTGCTCTTGCCTCACTGCTTTCTTGTAGTTTTTGAGGCTGTTGTCTGCTTAATTGACAAGTCCCCTTAGGGCACAACAGTGCTCCCCTGGGGTCCCCTGTGCTGCCCCATCCACCCATTCCCACGCTCCTGGTGTTGGGAGAAGTGGAATGGAGGGGTGGCGGGAAGAGGGAGAAGGAAGGACCAAGGGGCTGGGGGAGGAAGGGGCGATGCAGGGAAGGGGAGACAAGGGAGAACAGAGAAGGGGGGAGGGGAGAATTGTACCTGGACTCCTCCTCCCTGGAGCAGAGCAGATCAGAAACACAAAAGAGCGGGATTGAGGAAGCCTCTCCTGTTTGCAGGCTGTAGGCTGCAGGGGTGCTGGGCCAGTTCCCCCAAGTTCTAGAGGCCAGTGGGGACTTCAGAGCTGGGCCATCCCAGCCACTATCCCCTCATTGGAGCCTCAAACAAAGGGGGCAGCCAGGGAGAAACGCTGAGAAGCCCCAGCCGCCCTTGCAGCGCGGGAGAAGGGGCGCAGGTGACAGCAGCCCCTGGCAACTGTTTCCCTGGCAACCGTTGGCAGCTGTGGGGACTACGTCACTGCCCGCTCCGACCCAGCATAGCGGCCGCTCACTCCCTAACTTGTCCTGTACTCAACGTCCTTCCACTCAGACTCTGCCCGCGCCAGGAAGGGAGCTGGCAGGAGGGAAGGGTTTAGAAGGGCAGGCCAGAGGGGAATTAGGGAGCACCTGCTCTCTGGAAGGGACCTCGAAGAGCAGAGCTTCCAATTTCTCAAGGCAAGCAGAACCCCAAGTTTTTACATGAAATCTGCAAGTTTGATAACATTGGCTAACTTTTTAAAAAATTATCTTAGGTGAGAGAGAGGGGGAGGGGGGCTGGGTCCCGCCGCTATCCCTTCCTCCAGTCCTCCGGCAGGCCAGGAGGCTGGCATGTGTGCACCACGCCCACGCCCAGGGAGTCTTCAGGAGGGCTGGGCTGAGGACTCAAACTGCAATCAGCATGTGGCTTCCAGTTCAGTAGTCTGATAACCTACCAACTGTGCCACAGAGACTGAGCCCACATTGGCCTTCAAACCAGTTCACTTCAGAGCCAGGTGGGGGCTCTCCCTAGGACCTGTTGTGCCGACTGGAGCCAGATTTGGTCTCTAGAGGTTGGTCTCACCTCAAGCTGGGCTGAGCACTCTCTGACCCCCACCACTGGCTGTCATGAGCCAATACTCCTTGAAAACATCTCAGGGTCACCTCCTCCAGGAGACCTTCCCAGATTGTCATAACTTACTAAGAATCTTTCTTCTGAGTTAGGTCTGGGATGGGGGTTGGGGGTTGAGGGTTCCTCCTAGCTTTCTTCCAGAGTTCTCCTGGAAGGACTGGAGACCCTCTTTTCTAGTGTGGGGAGGGAAAAGAACAGAGACAAAGCTTCTGAAGCTCGCACCATGTACCAGGGATTACATCTTGGAGATCCATTTCTACCATTCTGCAAGGTTAGGCCTGCTGAACCCATCTTACAGGTGAGGAAACAGAGGCGCAAGGGAGGCGGGTGACTTGGTGTGACTAGCTGATCATGGGAGAGGTATGGAACTCAGAGAGCTCTTCTCAAAGGCATCAAGAAAAACATGTCCATCTGAGGCTTGATTAATCCTTCCCGCCCCGACGTCCAGTCCCCATCCAAACTTGGTTCGATCACCTCCAGTACAGGGAGCTCGCTTCCTCCCTACGGGCACATCCCTTTGACCTTAAATAGTTTGAATTTCATACGTATTGAGTCAAAGAGAAAAGCCGGCCAGAACAAGAGCACAGGGACCCTCACCACCACCTTCAGATCCAGACCAGCAGATCTGGGGACAGGGTGGGCTGTCCAGGGGCTTGGGGCCCAGAGGTTCTGCCAAACAGCGAGGAGCACCTTTCCAGAGCACAAGCGGGAGCCCCCTTGGCCGGCTCATGGGGACGGAGGGGCTTGGGGCTTGCTCGGGCAGAGGCCCTGGGAACAGCACAGGAGCTGGTGCCCTGGGGCTGCTGCCTCTGCACCTCCCCCAGCCCTCGATGGACCAGGGCCAGGAGGCATTCGGGAGGAGGCTACCATTGTCCGCCTGCCCAGAGCAGGGTCCATTCAGGCACTATTTTTGGCCCCCGGCGGGGAAGAGGAAAAGAAAGCAAAGAAAGGAGTTGCTGTTCTCTGGAGGAACCTTCGCCTGGAAAGGATTACAAGGCCCGCTGGGCCAGAGGAGGCAGCCGCTGTGGGATCAAAGGGTCCTGGGCTGAAAAGGAGCTGGCAGGGGACTGAGGCTCAGGGGACCCAGGGGGAGGGGCAGACAGGGCACCCCGGCCGGTTACACGCGGTCTGCTCTCACCTACTGCGGTAATACCCAGGGAAACCGAGGCTCAGCATCCCTGTCCCACCCCCGGTTCCTCATCCCACCCATCGTATATACAAAAATACCAGCCGCAGCTCACTGCCGCCCAGGGCCGAAAGCCAGTCCACCTTCTCATGCCGCGCCTGCAACACCCCTGAGCAGAGTGGAAGTGGGGGGTCGAAATGACAAGGCTTATTTCACAAGTCAGACAACGAGCTCGGGGAAGAGTGGGACCACCCCAATAACAAGCCAGTGGCCCCACTCCTTTCTCCCACCACCTCTTTCTGTATCCACCAACTCCAGCCTTTCTGGGCTCATCTGTCTTCACACACACCTCAGGGCCTTTGCACGTCCTTCTCCTCTCGACACAGCACATTCTCTCCAGGACCTTTCCCAAGGATAACCCCTTTGTAGGCCTTCACTCAAATGTCCCCTCCCCTGAGAAGCCTTCCAGGACCACTCAATCAAAATAGTTTCTCCATCGATGACCTCCTCCAGGACAAGCTGTTTTACTTTCATCATGGCTCTTCCTGCTGCAACGACCTGTGAGCTGCTTTCTTGTCCCTTCCTCGACGTTTGCGTTGTCTCACCTGTCCCGCTCACCACTTTACCTCAGCACCTAGTACAGCGCCTGGGTGACAGCATATGCCCAGGGACTGTTAGCTGAACAAAGCAATGACTCGAACAGAGCTGGGGCTCTAACCCCAGTCAAGCAGGCTGTAAGCCTCTTCCCAAGAGGAGCCAACTTTCTTGACACTAGAGCCAACGTAAATGTGTAACTCAGGGGTAGGCGTGGGGGAGGTTCTAGTGTGGCGCCATCCCCGCTCCCCTGCTTCTAACTGGATCAAGGCCATATATACCTCTGTCAGGTGCTTGTCCAGAAAGGGGCTCCCAGGACTCTGCATGGTCTGAATGCAGGGATCAATCCAGAGGCCAGGTGAACCTCCTCTCCTGCACGCATCTGCCTGGTAAAGGCTCTGAGAAGTCCTGTGGGGCGGCAGCCCTGGAGCCCAAGCCTTTTCTAAATGACTGCGGCCACAGACACACCGAAAGTCTCTGGGGGAGCGGGCTGGGGAGTGGGGAACTCGGGCCATGTCTGAGATCCCATGCAAACCCATGAGTGCTAAACCTTGGGTTTTCACTCTGCATAAAGGCAGCTACCTCTCCCTGCCCTTGAAGGCTCGCTCCTGAGGCCAGGGCTGAGAGGGACCAGGAAGGAGATTTAGCAAGAAAGGTGGGTCCTTTTCCACTGCTAAGCTCCTACCCGGGCTCCAGGATGGAGCAGGTGTGTGTGGCTGGGGGATCCTGGGGTCTAGGAACCTGGAGGTGGGGTAGATCCCAAGGACTAACCTCAGAGGCTCACGAGGGAGCCAGGGCAGGGCCATGTATGAGTGGAACACGTGATGTCACCTGACCATCCACAAGCCCACAGCCAGCCCGTGAGGGGGTTCTATTACCCCATTTCAGAGCTGAGGAAACTGAGAGGAACAGCCACTTGCCCAGGGCCACGGAGCTGGTAGAACTGGATCCACATCCAGCTCCGTGCACTGCTTTACCTGTGCGACCGCAAGCGCCTGTGCGGCACACCCACCCTGCCTGGGCAGCTCCGTGACGCAGAGTTGCACCAGCCGCTCTCTGGAGGGGGCTATGGAAGCTCAGAGAGGCTGAGCCATGTGCCCGATGCCTCACAGCCCAGGAACAGGAGCCAGGCCCCCCTCAATTCTACAGGCCTGAGGTCTAGGAACACCACCGTCCTCCCTGGATGGCAGTAATGGCCGTTCTGACTCTACATCCCCAACCCCAGGTGGGGAAGGGACGCAGCACTAGGGGGTATGCTGATGTCTGCAGGGGGTCTTCATGAAGGGGTGCTGACTGTCCTCCTCCATCATTGCGGGGCCCAGCCCAGCTCCCCCAACTCCTAACTCAGGCACTGGACCCAGGTGGGAAAGCCTGGGTAGGGTCACATCCTGCCCCTGTGGCCCTGGGCTGTGTGCGGGTAGCAGAGCCCACAGAAGGTGCAGCAGGCATGATTTCAGATAGGTACGGCTTCCAGGAAACCAGGCACAAGGGTTCCGTCCAGCCTTGCTACCGCTGTAGCAAGGAGCGGGCCTCTGCAGGGGTATGGAGGAGTGCCAAGGGAACCCCTCTACCCTCTACCGCTTTCAACCTATTGAAAAAGAGAGCACATGCCTGACAATTGGGGAGGCGGACGGCCCACCCCCTTCTTGCAGACCCTCCCCATTTGCTCCAGGACTCTTCCACTTGGTCCCCCCTCCCGTGGCTCCCTTCCAGCCCCCCGAGCTACTGACACACTCTCAGGGTCTCCTGGAGACACAACTGGCTGGCACCGATGACGAAGCTCGGGCATGGTGACCCGCAAGGCTATGGACAGGGTTTCTAGACAGAGATGTGTCTGCCCGTGAATGTCACCTGATGCCACTTGAATGATCACGTGCTGCTTAGGGACTTAATAACTAGGTACCCATCTCTCCCAGGGCCAGAAAAGCTCAGGGTTGGAAGGAGCTGTGAAGAGGAGCCTCATGTGATGCCTGAGCTCTTTCTACAACTTCCCTGCTAAACATGGAAACCTTCAGGGACGGGGAACTCACTACCTCCAGCGGGAGTGGGGCCATGGGAAAAAGTCCAGAGTAGAGGCAGGAGACCTGGGTCCAGGCCCCCAGTGGCACTAACTTCCCAGGACCTTGGACCTCCTTCGTCTGTGTGATGTAGATGGACACATTTTAAGGCCAGGACCCAAGACTGAATGAGGATCTTTGTAGGCAGTGAGGGGTGTGTCCCAGGGCTGGGGCTTTGGGTTGAGAGTCACCCCCAAGCTGTTTGAAACATGCCCAGATGGTGGCACAGCAGGGGAGCTGTGGGCAGAGGGTGCAGGGCTGAGCATGACCAGCTGCCCCAGCTGGCCCCTGGGCTTCACCCCAAGCATGTGTCGCCATCAAAGCGGGTGGGTCAAGGCAGTTGTCCCCCTTCCCCCAGGTTAGAGACCCAAGGTGCCAGCCACAGAGCCACACCCTGAGGGCCAGGGACCCAGAAGGCGTCAGCTGCTTAGTCCAATGTCCAGGGCACGAAAGAATTCAGCCCAGCAGAGAAGAAACCAGAGCACTACTCAGCCCTAGGGAACAGCCCAGCTCGAACCCAGGCCTAGCACATTGGCCAAGCAGGTCAGGCCTCAGGTCTTAAGGAACAGGAAAGAGCCCCAGGGCAGACAACTCTTCAGGCCAGCAGATCAAGACCCCGTTGGATAGGCGTGTCCAAGGAGGTTGGCCCTCTGGGGATTGACCTCAGCGCCATCTTGGGAAGATGGGGTGGCCCTGGGGTCATCTCTGTTGTTCCCCAGTGAAGGGATTGGTGTGGCCATGACAGTAGTACTTGTGGTGTGACAGGCACTGGACTCAACACTTAAAATCTAGTGGCTCACTTAACCCTCTCAAGGTACCATTACCAACCTTTTAACGATCAAGAAAATGAGGCACAGAGAGATGGATACATCTGTCCAAGTACACACAGCTGCTGGGGCTGGCCCACAACCAGGCAGTCCCCAAGCCCACACCCCTAACCACCCTCCATGTGCTCCCAGGGGGCAGCTGAGCTGTGGGGTGGAGGTGCAAAGGGCCGGGATCACTGGGGAGGGACATCTCGGTTAATTCCCCAGGGTCTTGTTTAGATACTAAGGATTTGGGTAACTTCATCCCTATTCTACAGCCTAAGTAATGAGGCTTGGAGAAATCAGACCTCTTGCCCAAGGTTACTTTGCAAGGATTCCAACCTAGTTTTAATTCAACTATCCCATGACCAGAGAAGATAAAGCCTTGTGCTGAGGTTTATGAAGGCCCTCTGGAAGCGTTAGGTGGTGCTAAGGACAAATGTCATAGCCATTTGTGGCCGTAAATTCCAGCAGCAACCCAGCAAGGAGACGGTATTGCCGTCTCCATTTCCAAGAGAGCAAACTGAGGTTCAGGGAAGGTGTGACCTTTGGAACAGGATAGAAATCTCCAAAGTCCGCCTTCTTGCCCCCACAGCCCTTGAAAATCTAGTGGAGGCTGCTGAGGAGGAGTGCAGAGCCCTGGAGACACAGGGGAGGGCATCGGAGACGTGGCGGAGGGGTTTCACGTGTCCTCACTGCTTGTTCTAAAGTGGCCCTGAGCCTGGGAGCCTGCAAAGCCATTAGCTGCAGACCTGTCCAGGGACCAGAGCTGGGCTGGCTCGTGACGGTCAGCCCCACTCCCAGGCCATCTCCCACGGTGCCTGGAAGCTCTGCCAGAGCTGAGCTTTTATCTCTGCCTGCCGGGAGCTGCCAAGTGCACCACAAACCGCCTGTGCCTTGCAGGCGCCAGCTCAGGAGTGCAACCCCGGCACACTGGCCTCCCCACAGAAGCCCGAGTCAGGCTACAGGTGCGGCATGAGTCCTGCTGGTGTTCAGGTGGTCCCAGCTCTCCCAGCCATTAGGAGGACAGGAAGAAGAGACCTGAGTTAAGACAGATTCTCTCTGGCCTCAGGGCATTTCTCTGCCCAGTGGATGAGGCGATGACAGCTAACAGGTACATGGTCCACCACAGTTCTGTCACCCCGTGTAAACTCCCTCAGTGCTCATGACAGTCCCTCTGGAAGATGTGATTGCTATTCACAGCTTACAAAGGAGGAAACTGAGGCATGTGCCCGGGTTCAATCAACCGGAGAGGAACAACACCAAGATCCTCCCTGGGCAAGCCAACCTTGCTATCTCTGTGGTTCCTGTCACCCCAGATCATGGGCTTAGTCATGGCAAGGATGGGGGACACATGCCCCCTGGCACCCAGCATGGTGCCTGGTCTGGAAAAAGGACCCCTGCCCCACCTCCACAGAGAGAGGCAGAATTACACAGTGGACAAGAGCCCAGACCGTGGAACCCCAAAGATGTGGGTTTCTTTCAGGGAGCCTCCCGTGCCTCGTGGGCTCATCGCTAAAGCGGGCACAGCATGCAAAGCCCTGAGCCAGAACCCGGCAGTCTGAAGATTGTCCCCATCTAGGCTGAGCCACCGGGGAAGCAGGGACAGGTGGGACCAGACAATGGTCAGGAAATATGCGTCCCCAGCTTCTTCCCACCTTGGCCCCTCTCCCTGGCATCCCAGGCCTGACTCCAGAGTCTGCTAGGCTCCTGGGAGGCCCAGATGGGGTGTGAGGGTCCGGAGACCGGGGAGGCGCGAGGTCTCGGCTGAGCTGCAGGAGAAAGCAGGCAGGGAGGCTGAGGCCGCCAGGGCCCCACCCACTCCATTTGAGAGGCCCCTTTGTGCCAGCCTGCCCCACCCCCCATCTGCCATCTGCCTGGTCCCTGGAGTCTGGTCACCCCGGCTGCCAGCTTTGCTCACATGATGCTCCCATCTGCTGTGAGTCAGAGGCGGGGTCCACGGGGCCACCCCCGAGGATGAGATGGCTGGGGGGATACCAAGCCCTGCTCAGACTTGGCTCAGAGGAGGCAGCACTGGGCTGTGGGGCTCCCTGGTCATTTCTCCCAGCTTCCCCACCTCAGCCTTGACATCCCCTGTGTGACCCCCCTTGGAAGCCCATCCCCACTCTTACCCCTGCCGCATGGGTGCCTACCCTGCATTGCAGAAAGGACATAGCCCCCGCTCACTCATACGCAGCCTTCCTCCAGCCCCAAGCTGGGTGCAGTCCATGGTGGACCCTCACACTGTCCCTGCCCCCTCCCTCCAGATCTACCATGCTTGTCCTACTAGGACGGCCACCCCATGACACCCACGGACCTGCCACAGCTCTGCCACTGCTCACTCACTCTTCCCTCAGTGGAGCCACCACCTGCTCCTCCTATTCCTCAGCCAGGAAGCTGCCCCCAGGCGCCAGCCCCAAGCCAGCAGCTGGAGCTGGGGCAGCCCGTCCCCCCACATCAGAAACCCCTCCTATCGGGGCCACTGACTGTACACTCTGCACCCTCTTTACACATGCATACACACACACACACACACACACACAGCATCGCCTGACCTGGCTGCTGGTGCCAAGTCCTCCCACTACGCCTGCCCCGCAGAGCAGGTCAGGACCTGCCACCTGGCACACCAAGCGCCACAGGACGACCATGCCAGGTCTCCAGTGCCATCGCCCACCCATGCCCTCAGCTCTCATCATTGCCCAAACTTCTTCCCACACAGTTTCCTCTGCTAGGAATGCCTCCCCACATGCACGCACACGCACACAGGTGCACACGCACCGAGTCCCTCTCCCCTCCTGCCCACACAGCCGCCCTGCTCCTCCAAGCCAGGCTGGAAAGGGTCTCTCCTCCTCCAGGCCCGCTAGCAGCATGCCTGTCTCTCTCCTCAGTCTCTCCTCCTAACTGTCTTGTTCGTTTGTGTCCTGATGAGACAGAGGTGTCACACCAGGCTGACTGGACTCTGCCCCATAGCTCAGGACACCGAAGGCACAGCAGAGTACGGTCTCCTGGCACGGCCTCACAGACCGCACTGGGACTGTGTGCTCCACCGCCTGACACTCTCAGAGGACAGACCTGAACCCACAGGGGGCAGGGCAGCTGTGCTCACCCCACACCCCACAGCAGCCGGGCCCACTGAGGCCCAGGTGAGCAGCAAGACGAGGTGACCACGGTGACGATCCAGCTGAGGTGGGTCTGCATCTTAGGTTTCTGGAGTCCCTACAGCAAGGGGGGCTTATGTGCGGCCTAAGAGCTAGTCCCGCCCCTGGACATTGGCAGAGAAGACCCCACAGGGGCCCTGGCCTGGGCTCTAGGGACCCAGCTCAGGAGCCTGCAGTTCTTCCTGATACCAGAGATGCCCCTTCTCATGGCCTCTGACCCAGGAGCCAACCTGCTGCCTTCAGAGCACCGGCCTGGAGCAGGCAGGGGCCTTGGTGCCGCGCCTGGGGTGCTCCAAGTTCCAGGAGACCTCATAAGTGACTTCTCTGGTCTTTATTTTTATTTTATTTTATTTATTTATTTATTTATTTATTTATTTATTTATTTATTTATTTATTTTTGTAGAGGGTTTTGCTATAGTGCGTATGTGCTCATGAGAAAGACAGAGAAACAGGGACGGAAAGCAAGGAATCATCCCCCGGGGGATGGACACACGCAATCCCTTCTCCTCCATTCTCCTCTTGGTATCTTGGACATGTACGCATACGCCCGGGTCCAGGATTCGAATTGCAGTCGACTACATGGGAGTCCAGCGACATAGCCATTAGGCCAACTGCTGGTCCCTGGCCTTTGAAGGAGCCACAGGACTCTTCCTAACCTCACCTAGCCCAGGCCGCAGCCCTCCAGGTGGAGAGCAGGGGATGAGAAGGACCTTGCCCCAGCTCACCGCCTACTTCCTCCTTGTTAAGATGAGCACCAGCCTCTTCCCAAGGGGCCCCGGGAGACCCCCAAGTCAGCACCACGCTAAGAAGGCTGGTTGGAGAGGGGCAGAACAGGAACCACTGGTTTCCTACCGCTGGGGAGAGCAGGCGGGAAGGGCCTATCAGTCCCAGCAGATGGGCCCTGAGGTCTGGGGGTGGCTGGCAGGGCCCCCACCAACCCTCAGCCCCTGCTGCTCTGCTATCTGCTCCTGGGTCCCGGACGCCCATTGCCTGAACCATCGCGTCCCAGAGGAAGCCTGGGTAACAGAGCCAACAGCCCTGGCTCCGTTGCAGAGGAAGCTGCCCTCGGGAGCTGCACGTCCAGCCCTAACATCCTCTCTCCTCCCTGAGCCTGGCTCCCAATTCGCCAGCCCTGATCTTGCTGTGTAGCCTTGGGCCAGACGGCTGGTTTCCCGGAGCCTCGGTTCCCTCATCTGTACAGTGGGAGTGTGATCTCACAGCCCAGAGAGCAGACTCCGGCTTACCGGGCGCAGTGACAGCATCACTCCAAGCTTCAGTTTCCCTACCTGCCAAATGACTCATGACTCAGAGCGCTCCACTCCCACTGTGTCCCATCCCCTTCCCAGGTGTCTCTGTGTTCACGGCCCCCAAATCTAGAGACTCCTCCATACCATGCTCAGCTGGGCTAGACCCCACCGAAAGTCCAAGAGCCCCCAGCCCCCCATTCCCACTCTACCCTCCACTCAACAGCCACACGTATGCGTACATGCCCCAGCCCTGTCCTGCTGGCCCGCCCTGGCTTGGTACCTGGTGCCTGGTGGAGGGATAGCTCCTGGTGCAGGTCCTCTTTCGGGATCCACCTCAGCGGCTTCAACTGCCAGTCCCAGCCCTGCTGTCTGCCAGGCAAGCTGCTGAGTGTGGGAGGCTCCAACCCTCTTCTGTGGCAGGGCAGGGCAGGCACTGAGGAGCCGGGGGAGGGGCCGGGGTGTGTTTGATGGGGGACACCTCCTCCTGGCCTCCCAGGGCTCCTCCCTCTCTGCGTTAGCTGGCTCGCTGGGCTTTGAGATGACGAGATATGTGAGTCACAGACTTCAGAGGGCAGCCAGAAGATGGCAGGGCTGAGAGCACCCTGGTGACCCTGGGGGATGCCCATGACTCAGCGCCCACGAGGGGGGACTTCAGCCAACCCCTCACTCAGACAGACAGGTGCCAGGCTTTGGGAATAGACACCGAGGATAACTGCTTCCTCGCCCGCCATCTGTCACTTCCCCAGGGCTGAGTGCCCAAAGTTCCCACAAAGAGGCCTGGTTACCACAGCAACAGGCCACTCGGATGCTACCCGCCCCCCCACCCCACTAAGGAGACAACTGCCCCTTCCTGAAGGACAGTCCAGCCTCCTTGGCAGCGGTGGAGCCAGCTCTGACCGGCAGAGCGGAAGGCACGCTGGGAAGAAGGGGGTGGTGGTCAGGCTGCCTGGCACAAGGCCAGCCAAGCCACGCACCACTGACCACTGACCACTGCCCTGAGTCCTCTCTGGGCCTCCGTCCTCACAGTCGGGGGCCCATCTCAGTGCCCCCATGCACCCTGCGTTTCAGGATTCCAAGAGTTAGGCTCTGGATTTGGAGACTTTGGGGGCTTCTAATGGCCTCCTGTAATCTGGCTGCTGAGGCCCAGGGGAGACTGAGGCCCACGGGAGGAGTCCTTCGCCACGGCTTCAAAAGCTCAGAGAGGGAAATTGGGAAAGGGCCAATGCCTTCATCCCCCATCAGAGTCTCTCTCCCGCTGCCTCCGAGATCCTGGGTGCTGAAGGCAGGACACGGCTCCTCCTGTCTGGTCTGCCCTGACCGTGAAGGAGGGAGCCGCTTCCCACAGCAGGAGCGCCACAAGGATTTCGCCACAGAGCACAGCGAGGGGAAGTGGTGACGGCATCGGTAATAACAGCAGTAAAATAATAACGATTACATTTACTGGCCACTTACCGCATTCCAGACCCTTCCCTACGCCTCTCCACGGCATGCCGCCCACCAGCCTGGCGGCGGGAAGGGATAAGCGTGCTGCTCAGACAGTCCCTGGCACTCAGTAAACATCCCCACAGATGTGCTGATGGAGCACGGGTGGCGCGGTGAAGCCCAGAGAAGGGAATTCACTTGCCCAAGGTCACACAGCTGGGAGGTGGTGGAGCTGGGCTGGGAGCCCGGCCGTGGCCTCACAGCCGGCTCTCCTAACCGGTCCTCAGTCCACCTCCCCAGGTCCCCCAGTGTGAGGTCTGTGCCGGACAAATGATCAGGGAGCCATTGGTCCCTCTTCTCGGGCAGGGACCCGCATCCTGAAAGAGAGGGCCTGAAAGGGCTGCCCAGTGCCACGTGGAGACAGCACACATGGAAGGTTTTCGGGCAGCCTCGGAGGCGGGGGTCCCCGAAGGTGACCCGCACTGCTCACCTGCCTGCCTAAATCAAGCTGCAGAGGGACGGAGGGCTATTAAGCCACGTGTGGGTGCAGGGCGGCTGCGAGGCTGGTTTCCAGGCAGCAGTCCTGCGCTCTCCACAGCAGGAGCCCTGCTGTCTAGGCTGGGGGCAAAAGCCTGGGGCAGGTGGGCACGGCGGGCACTCCATTACTGCAGGGCAGGAGGGGCCAGCCCACACCAGGGCCCTGCAACAGGGTGCAGAAATGAGCTTGCCAGGAAAGTGTGTGTGAGGGGAATCCCTGCCATGCCATGTCCTGGGGCCAGTTGCCACTCCCAAGCCTCAGTTTCCCCAAAGTTGGTCCTTCAGGGCCAACCTCAGCTGTTCTCCAGGTGCCAAGCCATCAGGGCAGCCGTCTCCCCAACACACACCCCATAGAAGATGCTGGCCAGCGGGACACAGAGAGTTGAAGGTGCCACTCTCTCTGCAGGTAGCTGAGCGAGGGACCCAGAGCCAGCTGCCACTCTGGTCTCACCTGGAAGAGTCACGGGGAGCTGGCTTGCCAAGCTCTGGGCTTCTCAGAGACTTACTATGTGTGGGGCACTGTGCCAAGCTTGGGGGGTGGGGAGAAGCTGGCCCCAGCTCTGAGTTCAGTGGGGAAGAGGAGTCTGGCTCTCATCTCGGTCACAGCTGGGAGTCGATTATTGGCACCAGAGAGCCTCCGAAAGGGCTCCGGGAGTCAAAAGAGAAGAATGACATTATGTGCATGGACTACGCACGATCGGTACTAGGAACAGGACCAGCGAGACGCTCCTCGGTCCGGATGGTTCGAAGTGAGATGAGCTGCCCTGTGGGACTCACTGTCATTCACGCTCGCAGCCCACCAGGCAGGAGACTGGTCAGAGGCCAGAAGCAGGACTGAGGCAGGGACAGGGGCGAGCGGGGGAAACGTCAGAAACTCCCCTGAATGCAGGGACCACAGGACGGGGTACAGATCTGAGAGGCAGGAAGGGGCTGCCCTCGGGCAGGCAGCTGGGAACAGGTCGCTGACTTGGCACTGAAGGGCTGGGGTCCCCAGGCCCCAGGAAGGTGACTGAGGCCAAGGTGGGGAGAAGACATAGAATGTTGGAGGCGTAGGGAGTTTTGGTTTTGTTTGTTTGTTTTTGCTTTTTCCTAGAAAGAATTTTTTTTCTATAGGTCACGTGCACTAACTAGAGGGACAGAGAGAGACAGAGATACAGAAGTCACTGTAATCTTCTCCGTTCTCCTCTCGGGATCTTGGGCATGTACACACACGCGGCCAGCACGAGTTTTTAGCCACTGGGTCTGGGACTCAAACCACGGTCAACTACGTGGGAGTCCAGCGATGTAACCATTAGGCCATCTGCTGGCCCTGGGGGTTTTGTTTTAAGGAGCAGAAGAAAGAAGAGAATGCTACTGCCAAGAGCAGGGGAGCCCAGTCTCTGGGCTTGCTCCCGCCTCTGCCAGCAGGGTGACTTGAGCAAGCACCTCTCTATCCAGCCACCTCCTCTCCTGTCAGTTGGGGACAAAAATAGCACCACCTACTGGGCCATTAAATGAGGCCACAAGCTAAGGTTCATGCCCAGGCCTGGCTCGGATGAGCAGGCCTGGCTCGGATGAGCGGCCCTGACACGTTGTGCAGACAGGCTGGAAAGGAGACCGAGATGGTGCTGCCAGGGAGGAGGAGGCAAACCTGCAAGAACTCATGGACCTCAGGACAGGGACACGAAGGCAGGCGAGCTCCTTGTCTGGGTGACTGAGGCCCAGGGAGAGTAATTAGGAGGATGCAAAGGGGCTTGAGAGGGAGTCTCCAGCCCCCGTCCCATCTCTGGGCCTCCAGTGGAGCTGCAGTTGAGCGGGGCCCACCTATGTGAAGGGTCAGAGGTCGGGTTTTATCACACGAGAGCAGTTTGCATCCAGGTATCCCCCCTGCAAGCTGAGTGATCTGGTCAATCACTGAGCGCAATGCCTGGCACACAGTAGGTGCTCATAAAACATTGGCCAAAGTCATTATCATCCTTGAAGTCACTACAGATGCTGAAGGCATAGCCCTCCACAGTGTGCACAGCCCTTCAGATCCTGGATCTCCTCCACGAGGCAGTGACAATCACTCCCATGAAACGGAGGTGGAAACTGAGACTGAGAAAGAGGACCTTCTCAAAGCCTCCCGGCAAGTGGGAGTCAGGCCCAGAACCCAGGACTCGTGATTCAGAGCACATGCTTCATGGCAGTGCTCCCAGCCACCTCCCTGCTCATTCCCGTGGGAAAGGCTCCTGGCCACAGGCGTGGGGGGCAGCCACCGACCCGTGATAACGCCATCGCCCATCGAGCGGCCCTAGGGCCTTACAGGGCTGGGGTTGCCCATGTGACTCAGCCACCCTCACAAAGGGCGCTGTGTGCCTGCTGGTGCCCAGGGCCGCCTCCCCGCTACCTCCCACTGCTATCCCCCAGCTAGGGACAGAGCAGGGAGCCTGCAAGGTGGGGAGAAATCAAGGGCCATCCTTGGCCGGCCATACAAATGGGACAGATCTTCAGGAGTTCAAGCCCAGGCTTGGGGCACGAGGGCTGGTGCCAGCCCAGATGGTGGAAGGAGAGCAGACAAATAAGGGCAGGGAGCACCAGGCCCACATCTGTTTTCTGAGACCTTATTTGGAGTTCCAAGGACAGACCTGCTGCAGTTGGCTCCCTGGGGGGGGCGTGGAGTCCAGGCAGGTGCCCCGCCCACCTTACTGCCTAGGGTTTCAAAAGCACTGGGGCTTGTGGTCAGGGAAGAGCCCCTCCCTGAAGCCAGCTGAGCTCCTGTAATCACACCTGGCCAGGGCACCAGCCTCTCTCCACCCCTCCCTAAGGCCCCAGACTGGAGCCCATAGGCCCCTATCCAACTCCAACCCTGTGCCAGGCAAGTGACCTGCGTTTTCTCCTACAACCCTGCCGCGGGGGCTTTGCCTCATGTGCCAGGGGAGACTGAGGCTCAGAGAGGCAGAGAGCAGCCCCCAGGGTCACACAGGACTTGAGCCAGGACCTGACTGAGCCCAGTCTCCTCCCCCAGCACTCTTCCTGGTTGACCACATGCCAACAAGAAGTGGCCTTGGGCCTGATGCAGACAGACATTCTTCCTCCCCCATGGTCGCTGCCCCTGCCCTGCCGGGAAACGGCCACTACCAAATGCCGTTCCTCAGAGTTCAGGCTGGCTGAGCCTCCAAGGCCACCCCACTGACCTCCCCAGTAGGCGGGCACGCCTGGGTGCCCAGCTGCCCGAGAGAGAAGTAGACAGAGTGGCTACCCCCTCTTCCCAGGCATGACGGAATGTCTGACCCTCAGCCCAGTCCCCCAAGGGCACGTGGCAGGAGGTTGGGTCCAGCCAGAAGGAGCCTGGAAGGTCACCGTGGCCATGCCCCTGCCTCCTAGTCTTCAGAATCCCCCAAGCCCAGGGCTAGGTTGGGCACCTCTAACAAGCCTTCTCCCAACCCCTGTCACATGCCTGCCAGATGGAGTCCCCCTTGCAGGGTGCAAGACTGGCATGCAGAGGCCCGGTTCCTCAGGTGAGACTGCCTGTCTCTAGGGCCTGGGCCCCTCTGCAGCTCAGGGAACTGGACTGAGGCGGTCATGATGGTTGCTTCCCACTCTGCCTCTGGAGCCCCTCCTTGGAGGGTGACTCTTGGGAGGACCCCAGCCCCGCATCCAGCTCAGAGGCAGCCCTGTCTGGGAGAGCCGCAATGATTGGGGGTATTCCAAATGGCCCCTCACCCTACATGGACTCCTCCCTGCATGGCCCCAAAGCCCCTTGAATAGCCAGCCATGGGATCTGCCCTCAGATTGTCCGTATTTGGGCTTCCTGTGCCTCAGTCTCCTCACGGGTTAGATGGGCGTGACGGTCCATCCACCGGGCCTCAGGTAGACCTGGGGACTGCAGTCAGTCACTGTCAGGATCCCATCTCTGGTTTAGCATCCTCCTCCCCAAGTTCCCTTGTCAAATTCAAATTTCTCCAGCTGGGAGTCTGGCAGA
Source organism: Tupaia tana (assembly GCA_026018925.1). Lineage (NCBI taxonomy): Eukaryota > Metazoa > Chordata > Mammalia > Scandentia > Tupaiidae > Tupaia > Tupaia tana. The sequence goes on from JAKSZU010000018.1 coordinate 29,247,607, forward strand.
GATGGCATAATGGTTACGTCATTATGTAGTTGGCCACGGATCGAGTCCCAGACCCAGCAGCTTAAAACTCACATTGGGTGCACGTGCATGCGTGCCCAAAATTCAGAGAGGAGAATAGAGAAGAGATTGAGGCATGGCCATCCCCCTGGAGGGGAGGGTGATTTCTCACTTTCTGTCTCTCTGTTTCTCTAGCAAGCACAGACAACCTCTAGCAAAAGTCTCTCTATCAAAAAAAAAAAGGCTTCCAATCCTCTGTCGAAGCCTCCCTTCTAAATGAGAGGGCCTGGAGTTTATATGGAGTCACCAGGGTCCCCCACTCCTGGGTCATCCCACCTGCCCCTTCTGTCAGCTGCTCCCTCCACCCTGGCCTGTGAGGTTTGGGTGGCTACTGCTCCGATGCCACACTTGAGCCAGATGCCTGTGGTCAGGCAGGGAGGCATCCTCACTCCTGTGCCAAGGAGGCCAACGAAGCTCAGAGAGGTTTAGTGAATACCAGCAGGGCAGCACAGCAGTGTGCAAGGATGGCAGCCCTGGCTCCGTCCTGAGGGGGCCAACATGCCACCTTACTCACAGAGTCCCCAGGGTCCAAGACCTGAGCTTTGACATCCCTGTGTGCTCCGCCCCCATCCCTGTGTACACACACATACACACCCATGCACACGCACACGCACGCACTGGTTGGTGTCCAGAACACAACATGTTCAAGTGTTGGCTGCAGGAGACCCATGGGGAGTCATAAAGAGGGAGCCTCAGTTTCCTCTCCCAGAACCCAGGCCTGCTGCCGCTTCTCTTCGATCCGATAGAGCTGGAGTAGAAACTACTTTGGGGCACCCAGCCCAATACCTCCCCGAAGTGCTTTCTTCTGCCTGTGTCTTGGCCCCAGCAGCCAGGGAGCCCTCAGGGTCTCCCCTAGAGTGCTGGGGCACAGATGGTGTGGGAGGCATAATGGAGCGATGATGACAGCCACTCATTAGCAGGGCCGCTAATTAACAGAGGGAGCTCAGAGGGCCCATTTGCTGCCCACGCGCCCCAGGGAGTGAAGTTGGTGCAGGCCAGACCCCCTTCTGACTCCAGCCCCACCTCTGTCTGGCCGGATGGGAGCCTTGGATTGCAAGGCCCGCTGCCACGACCTCCCTCACTGTACAGAAGGAGGAAAGGCCCAGAAGGAGCTGAGGCTTCCAGGGTCCCGCAGGAGGCAGTGGCAGGGCCTGGCCTTGTCCTCTGCCGTGGCTCTATCCCAGCGTGTCTGCGGTCACTGTGCAGTTGCACCATGGAGACCAGGTCCAAGCGGGGTACAGGGTGTGGGGAGGAGAGACCACTCTAACCTCCCCCTCTCCTCGTGGGCCCAGGGATGGGGGGGAGCGCTGTGCTGTTGGCCAGTGTGGGCTGGGGTGGGGCGGAGGGACCCTTAGCTGGAAGTCTACCGGGCACCAGCATGGCCCCAGGCCTGGGCCTGTCCCCAGCCATGGGGCAGACTGCTTTGTCCTCCTTGTCAAAAGTCAAACAACCTGAACCAACCTGCTCCCAAACCGGTTTCCCATGGGATCTCAGGAGGAAACAGGCTCAGGGCACCAGGAGGCAGGCAGGAGGCGTGGGGTCCCAGCAGCCTCCCATCCAAGCCCCAGCGTCCACAGCTCGCCTCCGCCCTGCACTCCGCGGTCTCCTCCTCTGAGCGCTGGAAACGCACTGCGCAACTGCCGGCCTCCCCGGCCAGGCCGACCCCACGAGCAGGCCCAGCCCATGCTCTGGGAAGCCGGGTACCCGGTACCACCAGGGCCTTCACAAGGGTGCCCTGCCGCCCAGACGCCCAGAACCCTGAGCAGGCTGAGGGCCAGGCCACACACCACACAAGTGCCCCAAGGGCATGGAACCAGACCTGAGGGGTGCAGAGGTTGCGTGGGCCAAGCTGGCACGCACCTCTCTGACCTCTCCCGCCTCCCCCCAGACCCCAGTCTGAACAGCAGCCTCTTACCTCCAGGTCCCGGCAGGCCCCTCAGCCGATGGTGCCAACGCTCCTGCTCCGCCCGTCTTCCTCCTCCTCCCTGGGTGCTCAGGGCCTTAGTCGGGCCTGTCCCAGCAGGTGGCCCCAGGTGAGGCTCCGCCTGCCTGTCTGGCCCCACTTCCGGCCACCCCGCAGCATGGCTGCCACCACCCTCTCTCATCCTGGGCTTCGCTGGAGGAGCTGACCTGGCCCTTTGGGTGCCGAGTGCCCGCCCCACCTCCCCTGCTCCGCACCTCCCCACCTCCCCCCTCTCCACCCCTGCTGCAGCCCTCTCTGGAATCGCACCTTGGCCCCGGGAAATGCAGGCTCCTGGATGAACCTGGGGGCGTCTCTGTCTCTGAGGCTTAGTCCCTCTCCCCTAGCTCTGGGCTGGTGGAAGGAGGGTGCTGCCCCCTTCCCTAACTTGCCAACTCTGTTTCCCCCTGCTGTCCGGAAGCTCAGGCCCCACCTGAATCCTGGCCCAGGCTCACCTGCCTATAATAACAACAAGCTGACAGCCAACAGCTGGCGGGAGGCAGGAGGCCAGGGTGGGGCACTGGGGGATGGGGAATCCATTCTCAGCATGTCCAGCTCCTGTAGGGCACAGGACAGTGGGGGAACAGAGACCAACCAGGGGTGCAGGCAGGGATGGGAGGCTCTTCCTGGGGAGGTTTTGGTGGCAGCTGCCCTGGGTGTCCTGGGAGGGTGTGGTCCAGGCAGCCTCTACCCCGTGGTGGAACTGCTCCTGGGCACACCCCTGCCACATGGAGGACTGACTGCCCCTGGCCTGCAGGCCCCGCCCTGCCTGCCTGGCCCCTGCTCCACCATTTCTCAAAGGGGAGCTGTTCAAAGTCCTCCTACCCAGGAACCCACTCCGTCAGGTGGCCTCTGATCCCCACTGCAGCTCCAACATGGAGACTCCGGCCGGCCAAGACAGCTCTGTCGAAGAAGCCATCCAGACAGTCGCTGATGTATTCCACAAAGGCCCGGCGGGAGACTGCGTGTACACAACAGCACCACTGGGACCTGGCCTCACCCCCCACACTCCTCCATGTCCCCACACACACACTCTCTGTCACCTGGGACCAGTCCTTCTGTGTCAGAGGACTTCCTCTCCGTCAGCCCAGCCAGATCTCCAAACCCAAGTCGCAGCCCCAGGCCTGGTACAGACACGTCCTGGGTGCCTGGGACTGAGGAAGAAATGGACGGTGAAAGGATGGATGCAGCCCTGCAGGTAGCATGTGATTATTGAGGGCCTACTGTGTGCTAACACTGTTCTAGGCACAGGGAATACCAGCAAACAGAACACAGGACTCACTGCCTTCTTAGAGTTGTGGGAAGACAGACAACACATGTATAAACAAATACAGATGAAATCTATCCTGTGACAAGAACTAGAGCAAAATAATGGGACCAGCAGGTGGCTTAATGGTTATGTCGCTGGACTCCCACATAGTCGACCATGGTTCGAGTCCTGGACCCAGTGGCTTTAAACTCGTGCCTGGTGAATGTGGGTGTGTGCCCCCAGATCCCAAGAGCAGAATGGAGGAGAAGGGATTGTGGTGTGGCCATCCCCCTGGGGAGTGATTTCTCACTTTCTGTCTCTCTGTCTCTTTCTGTCTCTCCAGCAAGTACATACACCCTATAGCAAAAAAATCTCTCTAAAAAAGAACAAAACTACAGAGCAAAGTAAAGCTGAGGAAGGAGGCTAGGGAGAAGGAGGGTTGGTTCAGGGTCCCTCTGAGAAGCAATACTTGAACACAGACAAATGTGGCAAGGGAGGTCGTCTCCGGGTGAGAGAATCCCAGGCAGGTGGGACAGCACATGCTAAGGCCCTGGGGTGGTTGTTGTGTTTCAGGAAGAAGGAGGAGGCCAGCTTGGCTTCGTGGCTAAATGAAAGAACCGAGGTAGAAACAAGACCGGGGAGGGAAGGGAGGGTGGAGGGACAGATGGGTAGGGCAGAGCGAGGGTCGGTCTGGTGAGGTGCTGAGGAGGGTCCAGTCCCCCGAGAAGGTACAGAGGGCACCTGCCTGCTCCCACAGCACAGACCCACCCCTGGAGGCCAGCCCGGACCCTGTGGGGTTCCCAGTCCCCAGCTCACCCCCTTGCAAGTTGCTGCCTGCTGGTGCCACCTCTGCCAGACCCACGGCACAAGGCTCTCCACTGAGCACAGAGAGGGGGTCCCAGGAGGGAGGCGGTGTCCGAGAGAGAGGGACCTGTGAGAGGACAGCCTGACCCCGAGTCCCAGAGTTTCCCTGTGGCCCCAAAGATGCCACCCACCCTGGTAAGGACTCCAGAGGAGTCTCCGTGACTTCCTGCATGCCAGCTGGTGACTCCCCAACCTCTGACACACACACCCCACTGCTCAGACCCTGTGACCTCAGGGCCCCCGACATGTATGTAATCCCTAGGTCTACCGCTGAGCCAGCAGGGCTGGGGTTGGACCCCCGGGCTCGGACTCTCACTGGCTGGGTGCACTGAGGGAGGTTGTTCAGGCCCTCAGAACCTCGGGTCGGTTATGAAATGAGGACGCCTGTCTTGCCCTGCTTGTCTCCCTGAGGCAAAGGGAGGCATGAGGATGGGTCAGGAAATGGCCTGGCTGTGCCCTTCCTTAGCAAGTACCTGAGGAGCATTCACGGGGTGAGGGGCTTCATCTCTGAGGCCCCCTTCCTGGGCCACCACCTAGCCCAGAATCCTGGGATGACCAGAGAGTGTCCAACTCTTACACCTGACAGCCACAGAGATGACAGTAATAGCCGTAATTCCTGTGACAGGAACCCTGCTGAACCATTATGTGGATTATTCAGCTGACTCCTGACCACACCTCACTCAGTAAGAAGATACTGGGGGAGTGGGAGAGGTACGGAACGTGACAGAGGTCACACGGCCTGACTCCAGAACGCCCAGCAGGGCTCGAGATCCCCGTACTGGCCCTGGGTAAGCCAGCCTCCCTCTGCTCACCTCTACCCCCGCTCAGGGGAGGAGGCAGCAGGAAACGCCAGCCCCTTCTCTGTCTGGGCACCCAGGAGTGAGGAGGGGCATGAAGGGTCCCCCCTCTGCTACCCTATGCTTCAGCAGGACCCCAAACCCAGTTTCCACACTCTCTCTGAGAGCTGGTACCCCACAGGGTCAGGGGGTGAGTCTGGGCAAAGTCAAGGACAGGCTGGGCTGGAGTGTGGCAGAGGAGATGCCCACGCGTCTGTGGGAGGAGGTGGGGTAGTCTCTAAAGCCACTTTGTCCTCACAGGTCCATTTGTTTGGTCATGCTGTGGTTTGAATGTATCTCTTCAAAACTCATGTGCTGAAATTTGGTTGTGAGGGAATTAAAAGGGTGAAAACTTAATCCAACTATGGTGTTGAAATCACCTTTGGGAGGCGATCGGGATTAGATCAAATCGTCAGGGTGGGGCCCCGAGATTGAATCCTGGTGGGTTAACAAGGAGCAAAAATGAGACAGGCACGTGGACACACACAGCTCCTGCCATGCAAGGCCCAGCACCACCTCAGGGCCCTGGGGAGGCCTTGTCAACAAGAAGACCCTCACTGGACCTTGTCCTGACCTTGAACCTCTAAAACCATGAGCTAAATAAACCTCTCTTCTAGTTTTCTTCCTTTCTTTCTCTCTTTCTTTCTTTCTTTCTTTCTTTCTTTCTTTCTTTCTCTCTCTCTCTCTCTCTCTATATATATATATATATATATATGTGTGTGTGTGTGTGTATATATATATATATATATATATATATATATATATAGTTTTTGAGTTTTTTTGTGGGGGAGGTTTTTGCTATAGAGCACGTGTGCTCACCAGAGAGACAGAGAGCCAGAAAGCGAGAAATCACCCCCAGGGGGGATGGCCACACCTCAGTCCCTTCGTTTCCATTTTCCTCTCAGGATCTTGGGCACGCACGCACACATGCCTGGCATGAGTTTAAGCCACCGGGTCTGGAACTCGAACCATGGTCGACTACATGGGAGTCCAGCAACATAGCCATTACTCCAACTGCTGGTCTCTCTTTCGCTCTTTCTTTCTTTCATTGTCAGAGGAGGGTGTGTACTTGTCAGAGAGAAATTGTGAGAGAGGGAGAAGGCACCCTTTCATGGGGCGTGTTCACACCACAATTCCTTCTTCATTTCTCCATCCTGTTGGGATCCTGAGCACACACACATGTTTTTTCAAGCCACAGGACTGGAATTCAAACCATTCAGCTATGTGGGATCCAACTCCTTTAACCACTAGCCTAAGGGGCCAGCCCTAAATATCTATTCTTTTTTTTTTTTAAGAATTATTTATCTATTTTATTAATCATGATTATTGTCATTTTTAAATTTGTTATAGGGCATGTACACACACCAGAGAGAGAGAGAAAGAAAGTGAGAAAGCAAGTCACCAGGTCCAGGACTTGAACTGCAGTCATCCATGTGGGAATCCAGCACCTTACCCACTACTCCAACTGCTGGCCCCTAACCCTCTATTCTTTATAAAGACCATAATACTCTGCAGGGTAACTGCTAGGTGCCTGGCCTTCTGTTCTTAAAACCAACCATTCACAGGATGGGCAGGGAGGTGCAACTAGGCAGGAAGCTCCACGGCAGACTGCCCAGGCAGGGACCCCCCTCCACTGGCTGGTCCCCTTCCTTAGGCTTACCTGCAATATGGGAGTGACCGAGTATCTGTCCATGAAGCTGTCGTGAGGATTGAGAGAACTCTCAGGTGCTTCCATGCCCGGCTGACAGTGGTGAAGTGCTTGCAACTGTTTGCTATATCCAGACGCAGAGAGGAATTGCCATTTCTGTGCTTGGTATTTAGCAATTTAGTAGTTAGTAATCTGAGTAGGTGTAGCCCCTTCCCCCATATTCCTCTGTTGAATGGAGCTGATTTCTGCTCCTTCTGTTAGAGCAGTAGGCAAACCGGCCTCCACGTCGGCCACATCTGGAGGAAAGCGGCCATGGCCAGCTGTGGATGTGTAAGCCTGTGGTGCAAAGCTCCCCTAAAGTTGGCCCTACCATCCTCACTTAGCTTTCCACAAGGGAGGCCAAGGGACAGCCATGGGCCCGTGAGAAGCTCGTTATCTACATCCTTGGTCTTGTTCAAGCCCAGCCTTTTCACTAGCAGACTGTCCCCCTGGACCCTGCCTGAGGTCAGGAGGCCTGGCTCCAGTTCTGTGTCTGTCACTTGCCAGCTGTGTGGTTGGGGCCCTTCTCTGAGCCTCAGTGCTCCTCACCTGTGAGTGGGGACAATACGTGGGCCTGCGTTGCAGTGCATTCAGGCGGATCACAGAAGGGGATTCGAGATGGGGGCACGGAATGATTCTGAAAAGCGCTATGTCAGCCAAAGCACTCTCCTGACTCTCCCCACCGCGCTGAGGAGAGTCTGTCCCCATTGTACAGATCAGGAGACTGAGGGCAACCAAAAGCAATGCCCCCAAGCCTCTGTGAGTCAATAGCATCAGGCCACATCCTTGGTGTTCCGTGACACTGCTAGCACTCCTCGGGCCGCACCAGCGAGGACTCTCCAGGCTTACCTCAGTCTCGAGTTGACTGAGTCTGCCAAGGCTGAGATCAGGGAGACTAGGTCGCTCCTCCTGGGGCGTTTGCAGCTGGGCCTCCCCATATCACCTCCATGTCAGTCCATGTGGTGTGCCAACTAAACACAGGAAACCAGCAAAAAACAAATATCAACAGTGTGGGGGCAGAGGCTGCCAGCTCAGAAGAGGGGCTGGCACTAGGCCTGTCGCTGGTGCCTGGCAGCCAGGAGAATCACAAAGTTATCTTATCATGGCCCTGGAACAGGCCTGACCTGCCCGCAGAGCTCTCACCAGAACCAGCTGTCCCTTCTGGCTCCGGATTGGCCAGTTTGAGCCAGTCAGAACTGGTTAGAGCCAGCCAGAACCGGTCAGAATCAGTTTTAGTCGGCCAGAACGAGTTTGAGCCAGTCAGAACCGGCCAGAAGCGGTTAGAGCCAGCCAGAACCGGTCAGAACCAGTTAGAGCCTGTCAAAACTGGTTAGAGGCGGCCAGAAACGGTTTGAGCTGGTCAGAACTAGTTTGAGCCGGCCAGAACCAGTTTAAGCCACTCCGAACCGGTTAGGGCAAGTCAGAACCAGCCAGGACCGGTAAGAGCCAGCCAGAACTGGTTTGAGCCAGCTGTAACCGGCGAGAACCAGTTTGAGCCGGCTCAAACCGGTTTGAGCCAGTCAGAACCGGTTAGAGCCGGCCAGAACCAGGTTGAACTAGCCAGAACCGGTTAGAGCCGGCCAGAACCAGTTTGAGCTGGCCAGAACCGGTTAGAGCCAGTCAGAACCAGTTAGAGCCAGTCAGAACCGGTTTGAGCCAGCCAGAACCAGCCAGAACCGGTTAGAGCCAGTCAGAACCGGCCAGGACCAGTTAGAGCCAGCCAGAACTGGTTTGAGCCAGCCATAACCGGCGAGAACCGGTTTGAGCCCGTCCAAACCGGTTTGAGCCAGTCAGAACCGGCGGAGAAATGGTTTGAGCTGGCCAGAACCGGTTTGAGCCCATCAGAACTGGTCAGAACCGATTAGAGCCGGCCAGAACCAGTTTGAGCCAGCCAGAACCGGTTTGAGCTAGTCAGAACCGTTCAGAACCGGTTTGAGCCGGCCAGAACCGGTTGGAGCCAGCCAGAACTAGCCAGAACCGGTTTGAACCAGTCATAACCGGTTTAAGTCAGCCAGATTCGGTTTGAGCCAGTCAGAACCGGCCAGAACCAGTTTCAGCCGGTTAGAAACCGGTTTGAGCTGGCCAGAACCGGTTAGAGCCTGTCAGAACCAGTTTTAGAAGGTCAAAACCGGTTTGAGCCGGCCAGAACCGGTTAGAACCGGTTACAGCCGGCCAGAACCGGTTTGAGCTACACAGAACCGGTTTGAGCCCGTCAGAACCGATTAGAACCAATGTTAGTCAGCCAGAACCGGTTTGAGCCAGTCAGAACCGGTTTAAGCCAGCAGAACTGGTAAGAGCCGGCCAGAACCGGTTTTAGCCAGTCAGAACCGGTTTTAGCAAGTCAGAACCTATTAGAGCCGGCCAGAACCGGTTTGAGCCGACCAGAACCGGTTTTAGCCAGTTAGAGCCGGCCAGAACCGGTTTGAGCCGGTCAGAACCGGTAGAGCTGTCCAGAATCGGTTTGAGCCGTCGAGAACCGGTTAGAGCCGGTCAAAACGGGCCAGTACCGGTTTTAGCCAGTTAGAACAGATTTGAGCTGGACAGAACAGGTTTGAGCCAGTCAGAGCCGGTTTTAGCCAGTCAGAACGGGTTTGAGCCGGCCAGAATCGGTTTTAGCCAGTCAGAACCGATTTGAGCAGGCCAGAACGGCTTTTAACCTGTCAGAACCAGTTAGAGCTGGTCAAAACCGGTTTTAGCTAGTCAGAACCAATTAAAGCTGGCCAGAACCGGTTTGAGCCGGACAGAACCGGTTTTTGCAAGTTAGAGCCAGCCAGAACCGGTTTTAGCAGGTCAGAATAGGTTTTAGCCAGTCAGAGCCAGTTAGAGCCGACTAGAACCGGTTAGAGCCGACCAGAACTGCTTTTAGCCTGTCAGAACCGGTTAGAGCCGGTCAAAACGGGCCAGAACCGCTTTTAGCCAGTCAGAACCAGTTAGAGATGGTCAGAACCGGTTTTAGCCAGTCAGAGCCGGTTGGAGCCGGCCAGAACCGGTTTTAGCTAGTCAGAACCGGTTAGAGCCGGCCAGAACCGGTTTTAGCCAGTCAGAGCCGGTTGGAGCCGGCCAGAACCAGTTAGAGCCAGTCAAAACAGGCGAAAACCGGTTTTAGTCAGTCAGAACCAGTTTGAGCCGGCCAGAACCGGTTTGAGTCAGTCAGAGCCAGTTAGAGCCAGACAGAACTGGTTAGAGCCGACCAGAATAGCTTTAAGCCAGTCAAAACCGTTTAGAGCCGGTCAGAACCAGCGAGAACCTGTTTTAGCCAGTCAGACACGGTTTTAGACAGTCAGAACCGGCCAGAACCGGTTAGAGCCGGCCAGAACCGGTTTTAGCCTGTCAGAACCGGTAAGAGCTGGTTAGAACCGGCCAGAACCGGTTTTAGTCAGTCAGAGCTGGTTTGAGCCAGCCAGAACTGCTTTTAGCCAGTCAGAACCGGTTAGAGCCGGTCAAAACCGGCCAGAACCGGTTTTAGCTAGTCGGAACCGGTTTAAGCCTGCCAGAACCGGTTTTAGCCAGTCAGAGCCGGTTAGAGCCGGTCAGAACCGGTTTTAGCCGGTCAGAACCGGTTAGAGCTGTCCAGAACCAGTTTCAGTCAGCCAGAACCGGTTAGAGCCTGTCAAAACCGGCCAGAACCGGTTTTAGCCAGTCAGAACCGGTTTGAGCCGGCCAAAACCGGTTAGAGCCGACCAGAACCGCTTTTAGCCAGTCAGAACCGGTTTGAGCCGGTCAGAACCGGTTAGAGCTGTCCAGAATCGGTTTGAGCCGTCCAGAACTGGTTAGAGCCGGTCAAAACGGGCCAGTACCGGTTTTAGCCAGTTAGAACTGATTTGAGCTGGACAGAACAGGTTTGAGCCAGTCAGAGCCAGTTTTAGCCAGTCTGAACGGGTTTGAGCCAGCCAGAATCGGTTTTAGCCAGTCAGAACCGATTTGAGCCGGCCAGAACCGGTTTGAACCAGCCAGAACCGGTTTTCACCAGTTAGAGCCGTTTAGAGCCGGCTGGAACTGGTTTGAGCTGGCCAGAACCGGTTTTAGCCAGTCAGTACCGGTTTGAGCCAGCCAGAACCGGTTTTAGCCAGTCAGAACCGGTTAGAGCTGACCAGAACCGGTTTGAGCCGGCCAGAACCGGTTTGAGCCGGTTAGAGCTGGCCAGGACCGGTTGAACCAGTTTGAGCTGGTCAAAACTGGCCAGAACCGGTTTGAGCCAGTCAGAGACAGTTAGAGCTGGCCAGAACCGGTTTGAGCCGGCCAGAACTGGTTTTAGCCAGTCAGAGCCGGTTAGAGCCGTCCAGAACCGGTTTTAGCCAGTCAGAGCTGGTTAGAGCCGGTCAGTACCGTCCAGAACCGGTTTTACCCGGTCAGAACCGGTTTGAGCCGGTCAGAGCCGGTTAGAGCTGGCCAGAACCGTTTTTAGCCAATCAGAACCGGTTTGAGCCGGCCAGAACGGGTTTGAGCCAGTCAAAGTCGGTTAGAGTCAGTCACAACCGGTTAGAGCCGGCCAGAACCGGTTTTACCCGGTCAGAACCGGTTTGAGCCAGCCAGAATGAGTTTGAGCCAGTCAGAGTCGGTTAGAGTCGGTCACAACCAGTTAGAGCCGGCCAGAACCGGTTTTAGTCGGTCAGAATCGGTTTGATCCGGCCAGAACCGGTTTTAGCCAGTCAGAACCGGTTTGAGCCAGAACCGGTTAGAGTCAGTCAGAACCAATTTGAGCCGGTCAGAACCAGTTTGAGCCAGTCAGAACCAGTTTAAGCCAGTCAGAACCGGTTAAAGCCAGCCAGAACCAGTTAGAACCAGTTTGAGCCGGTCAGAACCAGTTTGAGCCAGTCAGAATCAGTTTGAGCCAGTCACAACTGGTTTGAGCCAGTCAAAACCGGTTAGAGCCAGCCAGAACTGGTCAGAACCGGTTTGAGCCGGTCAGAACTGGTTTGAGCCAGTCAGAACCAGTTTGACCCATGGATGTCCCAATTCAAATGCCCACTCTTCCAAGAAGCCCTCCTGAAGTTACCCCTCCTCCTTCCATGGAAAGTCAGCCGCTGAATCCCGAAAGTTTCACGTCACTTACCCTATAAGAATACTAACACTCAGGGGCCGGATGGTGGTGCAGTGATAGAATGTGACTTCCTATAAGGCTGACCCCCATGAGAAGGCTCCTGGTTCATGTCCAGAGATCTCTCTGAGCACATGTGATCCAGGGCTGGGGAAAGACTGGAGGTGGATCGTTGGATCATGACCCTGTTAGGGGTTCTCTCTCTCTCTCTGTATCTGTCCCTCTCGCTCATGGAAGAAAGAAATAACCTTTTTCAAAATACTAACGACCAACTCTCTTGAGCAGCTCTGTGCTGGGCTTGTTCCCCAAATTCTGCATGGATTGATCCATTTAATCCCCATTACAGTCCTATGAAGGAGATTACCTAGGAGATTAGAGACTACTAGATTGAGGCCAAAAGAGATTTAGTAACTGGCCCCAGAGTGTATTGGTAGGATTTGAATCCATGTCCCCATTGGACCACAAATCTGTGATTTATTGCTGTCATGAAGCTTCACAGTATTTTTTTTATTCATTAAACAAACATTTTCCAAATTCTAAGTGCCAGACCTCTAACTGGGATCTGTGGACACGAGACAAACAACATCCCTGGCTTCATGGAGTTTATAGCTTGATGAGGAAGTAAAATAAAGAATAAAAAACCTCAATGAAGTGATTAATTAATCACATAATTCATTAAGTATGAAAACAAATGTTTATATGTAATGAAAGCAAACCAAAAATACAAGAGTGGAGTTGGCATAAAATAAGGAACCCACTTTAGCCAGGCAATCAGAGAAGACCTCTTAAAGGAGGTGACATTAATAACAAGGTCCTGAAAGATGTGGAAGAGCCAGCATTGGAAAGAGTGGTCCTGGGGCACAAGATCCCTGGCAGAAGGAACATCGTGCGCAAAGGCTCAGAGGCAGGAGTGAACTCAGGGTGTAAGAGGACCTGGCAGCTGGTGATGATGGCTGCAGCATGGGACAAGGGAGCTGAGGCCCAAGAGCAGGGCTGTGAAAACAGGGTGGAGGGTAGGTTTCAGTCCCAAGGCACTGGGAAGCCATGGGTGGATTTAAGCAAGTGCAGAGGGGATCAATTCACATTTCAAGGACAGCTGCTGAAGGACTCTGTCCTGACTGGGTCAAACTATTAGTCAGGCCAGGCCAAGCAGCCTTTCCTGTACCCTAGACCAGGCCTGGGAGGGAATCAGCTGCTGACACCACAGGGTCTTAGGGTCCTAATAGCTAGAGGTAGCCAAGGACCAATCAGGAACCCTGCAGAAATCCCCCAGGGCAAGACAGAGTAGTCTCCCACCTCCCTCCCACAGAGGCATTGACTCTGGTGCACCTGGAGTAAATGGAAGACATCCATCCATCCATCCATCCACCCATTCATCCATCTACCCCTCCCCCATCTACCCACCTACTCCCTCACACATCCATCCACCCACCTACCTACCTACCCATTCATCCATTCATCCACCCACCACCCACCTACCCACCCATCCATTCATCCATCCATCCATCCACCCACCCACCCACCCACCCACCTACCTATCCATCCATCCATCCATCCATCCATCCATCCATCCATCTAGCCAGCCACCCACCCATCCATCCAGCTCCTCTCCCATCCATCCCTCCATCCATCAATCCAGCCACCCACTCAACCATCCACCCCTCCATCCACCCATTCATCCTTCCACCCACCTATCCACACATCCATCCATTCACCCACCCACCCATCCATCCATCCATCCTCCATCCACCCACCTTGGACCCCTTGGTCCAGAGCAAACCAGAACTGCCCTCTACCACCTTCACCAGTGGAGAACTGGTAAATGTTAACAACTGGCACTCAGAGTGCTGTTTGGGTATGAATACTGATATTTTCATTTATGTTGATAAGTAAGATGAAAATGAAACCAGGAAAATATATGTTGGGACTTCACTTGCTCATCAGTAATGTGAGCAGATTTTTGCTGAATTGGATAAATCTTCAATGGCATCTTTGTCAATCAGATAATAGCTTTAGGCTGCTTTGCTGAATCAGACTGCAATTTTTAAACTTTCTGTGCTATTCACCCTGAACCGGCTACAGACATGACATATTGCCTTGAATGGGCCTTATTAACATTCCTTCCTCTCCCCCTACTTTTCAAATCATTCTAAATGATTAACAAAATAATAAATCAAAGCCCAATTTGTAGCATTTAAAGATTTCTGCAGTGTGTAAAAACACTCATGGTGGTCAATTTCAGGATACTAAGCACTGGATGTGGAATTGGAAAAAGAATGTACAGTAGCTCAGCACTTTAAAGCATTTCTTCTATCCCAGTGATGCCCATAACCTCAAGAGCACAGATGTATTAGTTAGCTATGGCTGCTGTAACAAAGCATCACAGACTGGGTGGCTTTTACAATGGGCATCTGTCTCACAGTGCTGGAAGCTGGAAGCCTGAGATCAAGATGTCAGCAGGGTTGGTTCTTCCTGAGGGCTGTGAGGAGAATTTGTTCCAGGTCTCTCTCTCAGCTTCTGGTGGTTGCTGGGAATCTTGGCTTGTAGAAGCATCACCCTAATCTGGGCCTTCCTCTTCACACAGTGTTCTCCCTGCGTGCATGCCTTCATCTCTGAACAGCCCCATTTCACACGGACACCAGTCAGACTAGATTATGGTCTACTCTCATAACCTCCTGTTACCTTGATGACCTTTGTGAAGATCCTGTCTCCAAGGGCCAGATGGTGGGACAGTGGTAAAACGCAATTCTCTGCAATGCAATCCCACATGGGAAAGTTCCTAGTTCAAATCTGGAGACCTCCTTGAGTTTTCTGGGCACATGCTTGCCCATGATCTGGGGCTGACTGAAGACTGAGGGCAGATCATGGCATCAAGACCCTTTTGGGGGATGCTGTCTAGAAGAAAAAGAAAGTGAAGGAGGAGAAGGAGAGATAGAGGGGGAGAGAAAAGGGGAAGGAAAGCAGAGGGGAGAAAGGAGAAAGAAGGAGAAATAAATACCTAAACTTTAAAAAAAAAAAAATGCTCTCTTCAAACACAGTTGCATTCTGAATTACTCAGGGTTAAGACTAACAGGGAGCAGCAGGTGGTGCAGTGGTTAAGGCACTGGATTCCCACATGGCCAACTGCAGTTCGAGTCCTGGACCTACTTTCTCACTTTCCCTCTCTCTCTCTGGTGAGTAAATGTACCCTATAGCAAATTTTAAAATAATAATCAAAATAATAAATAAAATAAAATAATTATTTAAAAAGAAAAGACTAATACATGAAGGGAATAGATTTTAGCAAAATTGGTAAAATGGGAAGTCATACATTTTAAATATTTATTACCTTTTTTTTAAAATAATTATTTATTTATACTTTTATTTATTCATTCATGTATTTTTATTTGACCAGAGAAAGATACACAGAAAGAGAGAGAGAGAGAGAGAGAGAGAGAAAGAGAGTAAGCAAGCTGCCAGGTCCCGGACTTGAACTGTGGTCAGCCATGTGGGAGTGTCCAGCACCTTAACCACTATGCCACCTGCTGGTCCCCAATATTTATTACCTTTTTAAGTATAATTTTGCTTGTGTAATTTCTTTTAAGAAAAAATTGTTAGAGGGCACATGCACTTGCAGAAGTGTGATGGAGAGAGAGGGAAAATTAAGAAAGTACTCCTTCCTCTGCCACGGCGAATGGTCGTGCCACAATCCCTTCTCCATTTCTCCAACCTTTCGGAATTTTGAGTACACGTGCACACGTGCCCAGCATGCTTTTCAAGCCACCATGTCTAGGACCTACACCACGTGGTCAGCCGTGTGAGATCCAGCGACCTTAACCACCATGCCTCCAGCTGGCCCATAATTTAATTCTTTTTTTTTTTTTTTTTTGAGAGATTTTTGCTATAAGGCACGTGTGCTCAACAGAAAGACAGAGAGAGACAAGGAGACAGAAAGCGAGAAATCACCCCTTGGGGGGGGTGGGGCTGATGGCCTGGCTGCAATCCCTTCTCCTCCAATCTCCTCTCGGGATCTTGGGCATGCACACACATGCACCCGGCGTGAGTTTAAGCCACCAGGTCAGGGACTTGAACTGCGGTCGACTACTGGTCCCCATAATTTAGTTCTTAACAGTGGTTGTGTTTAACAACCCTCTTATAGAACATCTAGAAATTTAACCATCAGTTCTTGCTAGCCTGTACAGGCAGGCTTCAACACAGTACTGGCCCTCTCTCCTCTTGGCCTGCCCTGAATCCCCAACCTACTTCCCTGCAGGCTCAGATGGGGGACAGATCAGAAGAGCTGTATTTAGGTCCTGTGCCTCCTTCTGCCAGGAGGGGGCCCTGAGGACAACAAGCTGTGGTCACGGGCTGCCCAGCCAGACCAGCAAAGGGTGCAAACAGTCCACGTGTCTAGCACCAGGACGTGGCTCAGCAGCAGGGCCCAGCTCTGCCCCCCAGGGTGACCACCCACCTCGTGTTGCCCAGGGCTGTCTCTGCTCTGCACTGATAGTTCCGCATCCCAGGGAACACCTCAGTCCCAGGTAAACTGGGAGAGGTGGTCAGGCCCACCTCATGGTCACACGGTCATGGCACAAAGAAAACACTTAGAGTATGAACTCCAGTTCAAGTCCTGGTGGTTGAGATCCCACATGGCCAGCTGCACGGTTCAAGTCCCAGACCCAGCAGCTTGAGAAACACACAGGGCGCATGTGCATGCGTGCCCCAAATCCCGAGAGGATAGAGAGATGGAAAAGATGGGGTTGTGGCATGGCCATGCCTCGTGGTGGTGTGTGTGTGGGGTCCCTTCCCCTCTCCCTCTCTCTATCTCTGCGTCTCTTTCTGGCAAGCACACATGTCCTCTAAAGAAACAAACAAACCCAGAAATCAAAACAAAGAAAGCCTGTCTCTGGGGTCTGTCTCCCCACCGTGAGGCAGGGCCAGTGCCCAGGAGCACGGAGCGAGCAGTGGTGTCGAAGTAGTGTTTTTGGGTCAGGAAGAGGTGACCTGGGGAGGGGGTAACTGGTCCTAGCTTTGCCATGCACTAACTGGATGACACCGAGGAGGTGACCCACCCACTCTGTGCCTCAGCCTCCCTCCCTACAACGGGCTCCTTCCTCACCAGGTGTTGTGCAGCTCCAGTGAGACGAGCCATGACAGCACAGTGCCTGGCCTATCACAAGCCCTCGAGTGACGCTCTTAGGAAGCCGAGCCGCTGATAGGATCGGGGGCTGCTTTGTTCCATTTTAGAACTGTTTCCATTCTAGCTGTCCCGATGAGTTTATGCAATGGAAGCAAAACGAAAACCGTGAGTACCTGCGTGGATATAAATAGAACCTGAAAACCAATGTCGGGCTGCGGTACTGCCACGGCTCGCCTCAAAACACGCCACTCAGGGAGGCGCAGCTCTAGACCAGCTGATAGGAGAAGCAGCTGGTGCACCGCTGAGGTCATGCCAACTCATGCCGGCACTAAACCCGGGCTCGCAGCTCCGGCTGCTGAGGAAACAGGAGGCAGTGGAAGTGGTTCGTAAGTCAGAGAGGGTGTCTGCGTTTCTGGGGCAGCCCAGCACAGTCCCCCGCTTCACCCACCTCCCTGCTTCACCCACCTCCCTGGGGTTAACACCGATTTGCCCTTTAGCAACTTGAGCTGCTGAGCTGCCGAGCTGCCGAGGCCCTAGGGGGAGGAAATCATGCCCCATTACTTAAAGGGGCAGCCACAGCCCTCCTTAGTCTGCCTGGGGATAAAACCCTCCATTTTTTTTTTTTTTAATAAGTTTCATCTTTTATTTCAACAAAATAGTGTAGCCCTGCTGGAGCAAGGCCTAAAAACCCTCCAATTTTTCATTGGTCTCTAGATTCCTGTTCCATTAAGTAATAATCTTATGAAGGACGAAGCGAGTGAATATTTAGTGCAAAAATTAAGGAGGTACTTGCTGTCGTGGCCGGCGACCCTGCACCTCCCTCTAATCCTCCTGCAACTCTATGAGGCAAGCTCTGTTGTTACCACATCTCATTGTCAAAAATAAATTTTTTTTAAAACTCAGGCTCAGAGAGCTGATGTTACTTGCTCTGGAAAGAGACAGAGCCAAGAGCTGAACTTGGGCTGGTCAGACTCCAGCACCCACCGGCTTAACCACTGCGCTATCCTTCCTCCGGAGCACAGGGGAACCTGCTTGATCTGGCAGGCAGGGTGTATGCCAAGGCTGTTCACAGGCTGGAGCCGGGGTCCCAAGTCTGTCCAGGCTCATTGAGTGACATTAGGCAAGTTCCTTCTTTCCTCCATGCCTCAGTTTCCTTGTCTGCAGAAGCCGGTGGCTGTACTGAAGCAGGGGTTGCAAACTGCACTGCCCACAGGGGCCAGGGACAAAGCAATGGGAGCGGAAGGGAAGTGAGGGGAGGGTGGGAGGCAATAGGGAGTAGGGGGGCTTGGGGTAAATGACACACTGGCCACATTGGAAGGTACTATCCAGGTTCAGTGAATTGCCATTGGAGGGACTATGTACCCCATGTAGCAAGATATTTCAGTTTTTCAAGAGAAGCCAGAAATTTGATATTTATGTGAAATTATTGTTAAAAGTTGGGAATTAGGGACCAACAGATGGTGTAACAGTTACGTCACTGGACTCCCATGTAGTCAACCATGGTTCAAGTCCCAGACCTGGCACTTAAAACTCACACTGGGCACGTGTGCGTGATGTCCAAAATCCCAAGAGGAGAATGGAGGAGAAGGGATTATGGGGTGATTTCTGGGCACGTGTGCGTGCATGCCCAAAATCCCAATAGGAGAATGGAGGAGAAGGGATTGTGGAGTGATTTCTCACTTTCTGTTTTTCTGTCTCTCGCTCTGTCTCTCTGGCCATTGCACGCACCCTATAGCAAAAATCTCTCAAAAACAAAAAAGTTGGGACCAGCAGTTAGCGTAATGGCTATGTTGCTGGACTCCCGTGTAGCCGACCACAGTTCGAGTCCGGGACCCAGTGGCTTAAACTCACACCGGGTGTGTGTGCGTGTGTGCCCAAGATCCTGAGAGGAGAATGGAGGAGAAGGGATTGCGGTGTGGCCATCCCCCCGAGGGATAATTTCTCGCTTTCTGTCTCTCTGTCTCTCTCTGTCTTTCTGGCGAGCGCACGTGCCCTATAGCAAAAAAAAACTCTCAAAAAAAAAAAAAAAAGAAAAAAAAAGTTGGGAATTCATTTGAATGGATTTAAGCCTGTCAAAAGTCAAGCAAAGCCTCTCTGAGGCCAAATCCCACCAGTGGGACCCTCTGGACTGTGTCAAACGCTGTAGGTGTTCCCTAATATCCACATGTGATTCTATAGGACTAGAACCCCATGTTTTTATCTGGGTTCATGACCCACCCCCCAGGGTAAAGATATCATTGGCTGGCTTCCCTTGCAGCTAGGTGTGGCCACGTGACCAAGTTCTGGACAACGGGATGTGATAGGAAGGAAAGTCACAGCCTTGGAAGAAGAGACAAGCCCTCCCTTGTTTCTGCCCTGCACCCTGATTGGAATAAGAACACCTAGCAGTGGCCATGGGCCAGGATGAGGGCCACATTCTGGCCGCAGAGGAGAGAAAAAGGAGCAGCACTGCCTGCCCTGCACGCACAGACCGTTATGGGGGAGGGAAGTTCACGTCTTGTTCATGCCACTGACTCTCGTGTCTCTGCTGTAAGAGGCCAACACAACGGCCTACCTAGCATGGGCTCCCTAAGGGAGCTTACATCATTTTAAAACCAGAAGGCTCTCACTGATTCTCAACCCCAGCCCAACTCTCATGCACACCCATTTTACAGGTGGAGAGACCAAGGTCCACAGAGGTGAAGAGCCTGTCACTTAACGAGTTAAAGCCTCCCTCATGCAGACAGCACACATAGGCCCCTTCCTCTGCCCCAAACGAACATGCAAGGAGCACCCCATCTAATGGGGAGGGGCTCTGGGAATAGGCCCAATACCATCCACACCCTCTCAGGGTCGCTGTGTAATGGGTGAGGCCTCTCTTCACTGCCAGGTCCCCCAGCGGGCCCCAAGTTTGAACCTCAATCCTGTATTTCTTTTGTTGTCTACCTGCCCCCACCCTCAGCCCAAGCCTACTTCTTGCCATGGTGAAGAGACCTTCAGGATACACCTACATCCTCATCCCACAGCTGCTGTGTGACCTTTAGTGAAACACTGCCCTCTCTGAGCTCCTGTTTATCGAAACCCAAAGCTTCTCACTGGGGTTTCCTACTTAGCTGGTGTGGGATGGTGCTCAGCACTGACAGTTTGTTGACACCCCCTCTCCACCTAGGTCACTCCAGGGTCAGGAGAGAGGAGTATGGTGCTTTCTTCCCAAGGGTCTTAGGTACCCACCAGCCACGGTCAGCAGCTCAGCCTTTGCCCAGGACATGTAGGGGCCATGGGGGCAGTGATCTGGAAAGCCAATTACACAGAGGCCTCATGGGCCAAAGTCTAGCCTGCTGGTAGTGGAGAATAAACGCCTTTGCTGGCTGAGCACTGTAGACTGAACCTGTCACTCTGCAAACACACCTGGCTCTGCCTCTGAGCAGCCAGAGGCCCCGGCCCAGGCTCCAGTGGGCATTTGACTAAGCCACCTCCCCGCTGTGCTTAGCTTCTGCTAAGAGAGATCCTCCTGAGCCCAGGGTGCACCTGTGGGTGGGCTGCAGGGTGTCACAGAGACAGCCTGGCCCTGGAGCCATGAAGAACAGAGGCAGTTGCTCCCTCCATCACCAACTTTCAGTGATGTAAGATAAGTCCCAGTTCAACCTGGGGCCCTAGTAGGCCTAGCCTTGGCGATTATGTGGTAAAAACCCAGGCTGGAGGATGGCAGGTGGCACAGTGGTTAAGGGCGCTGGACTCCCACATGGCCGACTACAGTTTGAGTCCCAGATCTGGTTGGGACTTGGTTTCTCACTTTCCCTCTTTCTCTCTGTCTTTCTCTCTCACTCTATCCCTCTCTAGTCAAATTAAAATAAATAAATTAATGAATTAAAATAAAATAATTCTTTTTTATTTTATTTTACTTACATTCATTCACTATACATCAATACAGTATACAAAATAAGATCTTCCATCCAGAATATACTGTATATTGGCTCAATCAAGGATATTACCATACCTGCTATCGTCAACAAATAATTTCTTCCATTTCGTGTCCCCCCCCTTGATTCCCTACCTCTCACTCTCTGCATTTCCTCCCTCTCCTCCCATTGTCTCTGGCATCTACAGTTGTTTTCCATGCCTTTATTTTCACATTTTTTTAATTCTTTTTTTTTTTTTTAGAGGTTTTTGCTATAGGGCACGTGCGCTCGCCAGACAGAGAGAGAGAGACAGAGAGATAGAAAGCGAGAAATCAACCCCCGGGGGGGATGGCCACACCGCAATCCCTTCTTCTCCATTCTCCTCTCGGGATCTTGGGCACACATGCACACGCGCCTGGTGTGAGTTTAAGCCACCGGGTCTGGGACGCGAACCGCGGTTGACTACGTGGGAGTCCAGCGACATAGCCATTACGCTAACTGCTGGTCCCTTTTTTTCACATTTTATTGATTCACTAACGATCTTAATTAATTTAAAAACTTTCAATAGCAAGCACAACTGATCTACATATCTATGAACACAAGTCTAACTTCAGGCATAAACTTCAGTGAGTAAAGACAGCATACTATAAAGTAGCACCTAGCTGGGATAGCTTACTGCAGTCATTAAATAGGTCATTTTAAATGGATTTTTTAATT
Organism: Tupaia tana; assembly: GCA_026018925.1. Lineage (NCBI taxonomy): Eukaryota > Metazoa > Chordata > Mammalia > Scandentia > Tupaiidae > Tupaia > Tupaia tana. Next base: position 29,269,012 of record JAKSZU010000018.1, read on the forward strand.
TCAAGAGAAACAGTTTTAGTTTTAATAGCTCGAAATAAAAAAATGTTAAGAGAAATTTGCTTAGGACTTAAAGCCAGGAAAAAGGTTAGGATTCAGTTCAAAGCGTAGATAGCTGAACCTATGAACAGTTCAAGAGACGGCAAAAATCCTTCAACCTGGAAATCAAAGCATAGAAGAAAATCAGTAGTGTTTTAGTCTAAAGTCAAAAAATTCTATTTCTTTAAATAAATAAATTTTTAAAAATTAATTTTTAAAAGAAAAAAATGAAACAAAGCAAAACAAAACAAAACAAAACAAAACAAAAAAAAATAGGCCCGGGGCCAGACCAGAGCCAGTGCAACAAGCAACTCTGTTATCAGGACGCACCAAACAAGAAGAAAGGGGAAAAAAGATAAGCCGACTTTCGCTTTTATGAGCACTCGCAGAAGTCAGTAGATAATGCCCACGGTTAATAAATTAAGAAACAGCAGTGTACGCACGTTATTTATTACTCTGGCTGTCACCCCCGCAGGAGCTAAAACTGTTAGAAGTGGTTGCCTGTGGAGGGGGTCCGCAGGAAACTGGGGCTTTTCATTCTAAGCCTTTTGTTGTTGTTACTAGTTTAACGTCTGTTAGTAGAAATAGTTATGAAAAAGTGGCTCAGGCTTTCCAGTGTTGGTTTGAAAGGTTACCACCATTAATGGAAATTGTTTTGGCCTATAAGGCCGTACATAAGGTTAAGTGCTGGAGTTGCAGAGCCAGGCTTCCAGCGTTCAAATCCCTATCTGTGACTTACTAGCCATGCCACCTCAGGCAAATTACTCAACCACTGTGCCTCAGTTTCTCGTCTATAGAATAATAATAATAATAATCCCATGCTCCAGGTATGTACAGTAAACAATAAATGTGAAGCATTCTTATTATATATTCCAATAACTCATATATGCAATTATTTTACAAAAATGGAATTAGTATGCTATGCATGGTTTTTTGTTTGTTTTTGTTTTTAAGGTTTTGCTATAAGGCACAGGCACTCACCAGAGAGACAGAGAGTGACACTGAGGTAGAAAGAAAGAAATCACCTTCCCCCCATGGGAAATAGCCACATTGCATTCCTTTCTCCTCCGTTCTCTTCTTACAATTTTGGGCATGCATGCACACATGCCCAACATGTTTCTCAAGCCACTGGGTCCAGGACTCAATGCCACCTACTGGTCCAGACTATCCATTTTTTTTTTTTTTTTTGAGAGGTTTTTGCTATAGGGCGCGTGCGCTTGCCAGACAGACAGAGAGAGACATAGAGACAGAAAGCGAGAAATCACCCCCCAGAGGGGATGGTCACGCTGCAATCCCTTCTCCTCCATTCTCCTCTCGGGATCTTGGGCACGCACACACACGCACCCGGTGTGAGTTTTAAGCCACCGGGTCTGGACAAGAACCGCGGTCGACTACATGGGAGTCCAACGACATAGCCATTACGCTAACTGCTGGTTCCCGAGACCATCCATTTTTAATACCTCTGGAATATTTGTGTATGTGTACATGGTTTGAGGTAGGGATCTAATTTTATTTCCTTATAAATGGAGAGCCAGTTGTCACAATATCATTGATTGATTCACCCACCATTTTATGCCTTATTCGTGATGTTCCTTTGCCAAACATCTCTATCATCTTACACATCCTTGTCATGACTGGTGCATGACAGAACTTGGTAAATTCTGGCTGCAGGAGCAGCTGAAGTGACAGCTGTATGAGAACAAGCATATACCACAGTGCAACAGAGAACAGGAGTCAGAATTCAGAACTAGAAATGGGTATGAGTGGCCCCCAGCAGAAATGAGTAGTTGTGGTTTGGTTTTAGTTTTGTCTTCACATCAACTTTATTTACCTACAATAAAATGTCTACATTTCAAGTGCATGGGTTGATGCCTGAACAAATGTGTATACTTGTGTAATAAACAACCCAATCAATATACAGAACATTTCTCTCTTTCCAGAAAGTTCCTTCCTGCCCCTTTACAGTCAATCTACCCTCCACTTCCACCCCAGGTGGAGTGATTATTTTAAACCATGGGTATGGAGTACATAGATAACATTTTCTGAGAATAAATAACCCAGCCCCAGCATGAGCCCGTTGACTAAGGAGGAAGGCAGGCCAACTTCCTCTAAGAGAAAGGACTTCTCTTTTGGGACTGACAAACATCTCCCCAGGCCTGTTTGGTTAAGAAGAAATGGGGTAACCCAGACCAGGTTTCCCGAGCTTGAGGCAGTCAAGTTCTGTTCTTACAATGTTTTCCAAGTCTAGAAATCAAATCTGTCAAATATTTACTTAACATTTTCATTCATCAATTGATCTTAGTACCTGGATTTCACAATCACAATGATGACTTTGACAAGAAAACACAATATCCCTATATTAAATGGCCAGGGGCACACGCCATATTGAATGAAGGGCTATTCATGGAATTACCTCTGGTGTCAGATAGACTGGGATCTGTTTCTACTTAGTTATGTGGTCTCGGGGAAGAGAACAACCTTTCTGAGCCTCAGTTTCCTCATCTGTAAAATGGGTGTAATAACGGTATTTGGTTGTAGGGATTAAGAGACAGGTCTGTAAAGCATACCACCTGGCCTACTGATGATGTTAGAAATGATAACCAGCTGCCTTTTATTCCCCCTAGGTCTCTGAGGTTGCAAAACCACAAATACCAGCCTTTGCCCAAATGACCAAGTGGTTAATCAGTCTCTGCTCAAAGAAGTGTCTCTAGCAGTCACCAATTTTATTCTTAATTGCTCGTTAAAGTCTTCATGTTTTGCTAATGAGAGCAATTAGCTGCCTGCAGGCTATCAGCCTACTAAATGACAACTAATTTGGGCGCCAGGGCAGGATCTGAGTGTGTGGAAGCCCTGGCTGCAGAGGGGGCCTGCAGCACCAACTTCGGAACCCATTCAGCCAAAGTCTCTTAGGCTTTGGCTTCCTCTTGGGGTAGAGGTGGGGACAGGGGTTTGAGTGCTGACTCCAGCCCCTGAGGGCTGGCAGAGGCAGAGGGGAGAGTGGTGGGCTGGGACTCCTTTGTGCAGTACTGTGCCAGGCTCTGAGTGAATTATTCCCATCATACTCCAGTCCTGCTAAGTGGGTGCCATTGCTCTCTGCAGTGAGGAGTCTGAGGCCCAGAGAGTCAAGGCCCTCCCTTGGCAGGGTGGCCAGGCATGTCCCTGTGATCACACTCATCACAGCCTTCCCCCAGGGCAGGAGCAGGTGGAGACGAGGGCCCCACATATGGGAGGGATCGTCACGCCTTTGCCTGATGGGCAGGGCAGGAGGGACCCTGGAGAGGTATCTACCTGTAGTGGACCCATGTCACGAAGGGCATTGAGGCCAAGAGAGGAACAGGACTGACTTGAGGGTCAGAATTAGAGGCCAGAACCCAGGTGTCCTGCCTCAGCTCAGAGAAGGCAGGACAGAGCAAGGCATAGAGGCTCAGACGTGGGAGTCCCCCTGCCTGAGTTCCCCTTGCCCCATGGAGGGAGCAGCAAACTCTCCCCTGTGCTTGCTGTCCTCCCTCCCCGTGAGAAGCTGCTAACCCAGCCAGAGGCTGGCTAACACCTTCTAAGTGCTATAGGTGTGGTTGCATCTGAGGTGGTACCGTCTCAGGCTGTGGGTTCCAAGAAGGCCTCCTTACCCAACTACATCCTCTTGCCTTTCTGGGTCCTTAAGTCCTCACAGCAGTCGTGACCCCAAAACCACCCTGTGCAGACCATAGCATTTGGTTGTATCACCTCTCAGAGGTCAGACAGAGCTGGAGGCAGGCCAAGGGATAATCGGCCCTTCCTCTTGGTTCACTAACTGGTAAACTGAGGTCCCCATAGAAGGACCCACTGGGCCACACTCATGCAGCCGCTGTAGCAGCAGAGATGGGACTAGAACTCCAGCGTGCTGCTTCCCAGTCAGGGAGCCAGTGGCCAGCTGGGCAGCCTTGGCTAAATCCTTGCCCTCTCTGGGTCTCAGTGTTTTGTCTATAAGATGAAGAGCTTGCGCTAGATTGAAATAGATCTGCACTCTGGAAACTAAGGCCTAGGAAGGTTAGAGAACTGTCCAGAGGTTAGGGGGGCAGCTGGGATTTCCAGCCACCAGGCTGGCTTGAGAGTAAAGGCTCTTAACCAGATACCACGCTGCCCTTCACTTTGTAAAGTAGCCATGAGGGAGGAGGCAGGAGGTCCTTAAGCTAGCCACTGGAGGGCAGGTGGACACAGGAGAGGTCACTGAGGAATATGGGAATGGTTTGGGAATTTGAGCTCCAGCTTCGGCCTCTCCAGGAAGGGAAAGTATCTGATCACCCCTAGGTTCCCATCACCCTTATCTGACCCACTTCTGCTCATGGCATCTCAGGGGACACGGACCTCTGGCCATGGTGCCTGGAAGAACTGATGAGTCAGAAGTTGGACATGGATAGATATCAGTGTTCTAGAGAGAATACTTGCTTTTATCAGACACAGCAAAGTGGCCATTTGATGACTGAGTCCCTCAGAGCCTCTCGCTCAGACAATCTGGGTAGGATCTAAATGTAACTATTGCCGTGATGCTGGGCCCACACAGGAAGGTCCCGGGTTCGCTTCCGAGGTCTCCCTGTACATGCTGGGTGCATATACACATGCCCGAGGTCCTGGCTGGATGAGGCTGGGAAGGACCATGGCATGAAGACCCTGTTGGGAGTGCCGTCTCTCTGCCCCTGTCGTATAAGAAATTACAAACCAATTTCCATTTCCAATGATGGTGGACTTCCTTATCCAACTGAACATAGAAAAAAGTTCTGAGTGAAGTCTTTCATGTTAAAGAGCGAGAAACACCACGGGGAACCAGCAGGCTAAATTAGGGAAGAAAAATATGAACCGGAGAGGAAAGCCTATAACAAAACCCACCAAAACCACTTCTATACCAAGAATGTTTGCAGATTCACACACTCGGACTTAGGTTTGGGGGTCTCCAGGTGAACAGGACAGAAGTCAAGGTCCAGGGCCAGCCGGAGAAGGAGCCTTAAAGCAGACCTACCCCATGTAGGCTGAGATTCCCACCCCTCAGAGAAAAGGTAAACTGGAACTATAATAAAACACACTCCATCCCCCCGGCCCCAGAGAGCTGTGTGGTACTGAGGAGAGCAGAGGCAGAGCAGAAGGAGAAGCCCATTCAGACAAGCAGGCCCAGGGCCGTAGACCTCCTCCGAACTTTCCACGCCTCCCTCCCTGCAAGAATGATAGACCAGGAGAGCTGAGGGCCTCAACACATCGCCTTTCTCTTTGTCTCTCTCCAGCAAGCATATATGCCCTATGGCAAAAATCTAAAAAAAAAAGAAAGAAAATATATATAATCTTTTAATAAGGAAGGCAAAATGAAAACTTTTTGACAAATAAAAACAGAGTTCATTGGGGCCAGCAGGTAGCATGGTGGCTGGGGCACTAGAGCTGGACTCCCACCTGGCAGACCACAGTTCAAGTCCTGGACCTGGTAGCTTGTTTTCTCACTTTCTCTCTTTCTCTGTCTGGTGAGCACCTGTATAAAATTTAAAAATAATAATAATGATAAATACAATCAAATAAATAATTATTTAAAAAAAGAATTTATCACCAGCAAACACTTGCTAGAAAAAAATTCTAAAACATGTGGGACTAGCAGACAGCATAATGGTTACATCGCTGGACTCCGACAGTTGATCACAGTTTGAGTCTCTGATCCGTCAGCGTGCGTGCCAAGATCCTGAAAGGAGAATAGAGGAGAAAGGATTGCAGCATGGACATCCCCACCCCCATCACCCCAGAGGGATGATTTCTCACTTTCTATTTCTGTCTCTCTACATGTGCCCTATAGTAAAAATCTCTCTTAAAAATAAATAAATAAATAAGACATGTATTTGAGGCAGAAATAAAATGCTCTAGATGAAAGTCAGAGGTACAAGAAAAGAATAAACAGAAAATGTGGTAAGTATGTGGGTAAATAGGCACAAGCATTAACTGCATAGAACAGTTATAATGATGTCTAGTGGGACTTAAGATGAAATGGGAATCCGTATGAATTACAAATGGGAAGTAAATAGAATCAAAATGTCCTGACATCAATGTGCTACCCAGAGGAAGGGTGAAGGCTTTCCTCGCCTTTAGGCATTGATAAGCTAAACGTGCTGTGCTGATTTCTAGAGTAAACACAGAAGAGGTCCACATACCGTGGCCCAGAGACCAAAGCCAACCTCAGAGGGTGGCCTATTGTTGTATGGCTTGCAAGCTAAGAAGAGGTTCCATATTTTAAAAGGGTTATACAAATCCAAAAGTGAACGTGTGTTGAACTGACAGCAGCCCCCGAAAGCATAAAATAATTATCTAGCCCTTTACAGAAAAAGACTGCTGACTTCTGCACTAAAGGAATAGGAACAGAGAATATCACTTCAACCAATTTAAGGGAATGAATGAAATAATAAAATACATACAGTGTATTTTTTAAGAATTATTTACTTTTTAAAATTTATTCATTCATTTACTTTTTTTTTTTTTTTTTTTTTTTTTTTTTTTTTTTACCAGAAAGAGACACACAAAAAGAGAGAGAGTCAGAAAGCAAGCTGCCTGGCTGCCTGGTCTGGGGTTCGAACTGTGGTCGGCCATGTGAGAGTGTCCGAGCCTTAACCACCACGCCACCTGCTGGTCCCCAGGCAGTGTTTTAAAGGCCAGAAAGAAGGGAAAAAGAATAGGATGAGTAAGATAAGTAGCACAAAATAATAGATTTCATTCCAAATATTTAGATTAAGTACACATTACATTTACAATTGTGTTTATATTAAATAAAAGTGGGCTAAATGTTCCAGTTAAAAGGCAAAGCATTTCAGATTTGATGGGGGGGGACTATACTATTTACAAAAGAAGAGATACAGTGAAGCAAACCAGACTATGAAAGAAAGATATTGTATGTATCCGCTTAATATATACCGACTATCCGCACTTCATGGTAGAGATTGAAATATTGGAGGGTGTAAAAGCAGTGAGAATAGTTATGGATGCTGAAGACAGTGTGGAACAGGGGCAGGGAGGAGTGAAGAGTAAAGAGAAGGATAGCAGGAGAACAAATAGAGAGGCATGACGTTAGTGGGACACAGAAATGCTCTATTACCTGTTGATGATGACATGTATAGTATTCTCAGCTGACTGGTCTGAGAAGTATTTCATGTTGGGTAAATTCTCTTTACAAGCCTGATGATGTATAGTGATTGAATGTTTAAAAAATATACAATGAGAATAAAAAAAATAATCTGAAAAAAATGAAAAGCTATTTGACAACGATGATGTGGATAGTAATGGCTTTATCTTGACTGATATGCATGGTAATCATGCTGGAAAAAGAAATGTTATACACTGTAAAGATATATATGATTAAAAGTAATGTAAAAAAAAAAGAGCCATTAGCTTCATTGGACACTTGAGAACCTCGAACGTGATTAGCGTGATTAATTAGTCACGTTTTCAATTCCATTTCATTTAAACTTAGATAGTCACATGTGGCTAGTGGCTGCAGTACTCCTTTTCTTTCTTTTCTTTTTAGAAGTATGGAATGCTTAAAAATAATTCTTTAATAAAAAGAAAAAAGAAGAGATACATATAAAACATAAGAATAAAGAAAAGTCTGAAGCAATAAGATAAAAACACTAGTTAAAAAAAGGAAGCTGATATAGCTGTGTTTTTAAAGACAAAATAGATTATTTTAAATAAATTTTTATTTAATTTTATTCATCATCATCATCATCATTTCTTTTTTTATTTGCTATAGGGCACATGCATTCCCCAGAGAGAGAGAGACATAGAGTGAGGGAAAGTGAAAAAGCAAGCTGCCACGTCCAGGACTTCAACCGTGGTTGGCCATATGGGAATACAACACCTTAACCATCATGCCACCTGCTGGCCCCAAAACAAAATAGATTTTAAAGCAAAAGCATGACCAAAAGTAAAGATAATAATACAAGTTAATTTTATTAGGAACACAACAATGTTGTTGACAGATGGCTTCTGGGTGATATCCAAATTCTTGATGGTTAAGGGCACTGGATTCCCACATGGCTAACTGTGGTTCAAGTCCTGGACCTGGCAGCTTGCTTTCTTGCTTTCCGTTTCTCTATCTTTCTCTCTCTTTCTCTGGTCAAATTTAAATATATATATATATATATATATATATATATATATACACACACACATATACATATATATACATACATATATATATATATATATGTATGTATGTATATATATATTTCTGCAAGACCTAGCCTGTACAATAAGAAAAGGAAAAGAAATAAAACAAAATATGTAAGAATTGGAAAGATGAAAACAAACTTCATCATTCATTCACAGAAAACATGATAGTACATAAAAGGTTCAAAAGCCTCTATATAGATAAACTATTAGAATTAACAAAAGAGTTTAGCAAGCTTTCTTCATACAAAAATCAACATCAAAACATCATTATACAGTACTATAACTGCAACAATTAAACAAAATGAAAATGTTGGGGCCAGCAGGTGGTGTGGTGGCTAAGGCCCTAGACTCCCACATGGCCAGTCATAGTTTGAATCCTGGACCTGACAGCTTGAAAATCATGTTGGGTGCGTGTGTGTACATGCCCCAAATCCCAGGAGGAGAATGGAAGAGAAAGGATTGCAACATGACCATCCCTCCAGAAGGGGTGATTTATCATTTTCTCTCTCTCTCTTCTCTCTCTTTCTGGGTCTCTGGCAAGCACACGTGCCTTGTAGCAAACTAAAAAAGAAAAAAAAAGTCAAAAGTCACTGTGATGAATAGCCCTAAGTTGGCCCACATGAGCCCTGCCTCCTGATATTCAAGCTTTGCATAATCCCATCCCTTGTATGGACTGAATTTAGTGACTCACTTCTAATGAATGAAATACAACAGAAATCATGGATGTCACTTCCTATATTAGGTTACAGAAAGACTGCAACTTCTGTCTTGGTCTCTCTCTCTCTCTCTCTCTCTCTCTCTCTCTCTCTCTCTCAGATCACTTGCTCTGGCGGAACCCTGTGGGTTGACTCCACAAGTCAAGCCTTCAGATGAGACCACAGCTCTGGCCATCGACCTGACTGAAACCTCATTAGAGACCTTGAACCAGAGGCACGCAGCTATGCCATGCCTAGATTCCTGACCCACAAAAGCTGGTAGACAATAAGTGCTTGCTGTTTTAGTCACCCAGTTTGGGGGTAATTACATTACTGGATAACTAATGCAAACACCATTTGTAATACCTCAAACTATGCCAAGTGCCGGGAAATAAACCTAACCAGTAATGGGCCAAATTCAGATAAAACTCTAAAACGTAGCTGAGACAGTGTGAGAGATGCAGAAATACACAAAGTAAAACACTCACCAGCAGTCCCATACATAGCGGCTGCCTGGTTGTGAGAGAGGTGGCACTTCTGAACATTAGGAAGAGAGTTGACTTTTCAGTAAATGGTGCTAGAACAGTTGGGTATCCCGGTGGAAAATGTAAAAGCAACCTTAGCACATACCAGTCACAAAAATCAATGAAGGACCTACGGGTTCTAGGCAATAACAAGGTCTTTGGAGCAGGGAAGGCTGTCTTAAAGAAACACGAAGAGTACTAATCATAAAGTAAAGATTGAATCAACTAGGTTATATTAAACTGGAGAACTTCTGCTCCTTGAAAGATATGAGGTTAGGGGCCAGCAGGTGGTATGGTGGTTAAAGTGCTAGACTCCCACATAGGGGATCACAGTGTGAGTCCCAGAAACGGCAGCTTGGGAATCACTGGGCATGTGTGTGCTCATGCATGCCCTAAATCCCAAGAGGAGAATGGAGAAGGGATTATGATATGGCCATCCCTCTGTCTCTCTTCAGCACGTGCATGCATCCTATAGCAAAAACAAAACAAACAAACAAACAAACAAAAAACATCAGGGAAAAAAATGAAAGAGAGAATCCACAGCATGGAGGAATCTGTCTTCAAATATAGCTGACCAAGGAGCAGGACCCAGAGTATATAACTGTCTCCTACAAATCAACGAGAAAGATGAAGAGCAATGCTGAGACAGTGGCTTGGGTGCAAGCAGTGTAGCCCTGTAGCTAGCAGGTGGTGCCAGGAGCAGGGGTGGGGACTGAGACAGGGAGGTACAAACCCCAATTCAAGGACATTGCCAAGGTCGCTGCTCCACGTGGCGGGGACTGGGTTCTTCCAGGACCTGGGAGACCTCTGAGAGCTCCAGAGTTGTTTCCGCTTCTCCAGCAGCTGCCACCCCCCACATCTCCCACCCCCTCACCCCCCCCCGCACCCCCTCCAGGCTTTTCCACATGAATGAAAAAGCCCTGAGGGTAGAAAGTGGGAGACCAGCTCTGACAGCGGACACTTTGCCCACCTCGCAGCACTGGGATCAAAGTGAGGTTTGTACCAGAGGCGTCTGCTACAAGCAACCTAGCAAAAGCAGATGAAGGCTTTGAAGAGACTTGAAAGGAGGGAGTTCGACTGGCCCATGGACATAGGCCATGGAAATACGACTTAAAATGGCCAGGATAGGCTGGCTGCAGTGGGGAACTGCTTAGATGCTACACTCTGCAGGCTGGGACCACATTGAAGACCCAAGTTCGACTCTCAATTCCCAGTTCAATCTAAAGGCCAGACACAGCAGTGTGCACCTGCATTCCCAGTGATCTGGGGAGATGAGGCAGGGGTCTCAAGCTGGAGGCGGAGGAGAGGAAGTGGCTCGTGACAGTAATGCTTATAAAATAGCCTTGACCTTCAAACATCTCAGACGTCATCAGGAGACTACTGGACCCGCACAAAGCAGTGAACACGAATAAACTGCATCTATACATGACACGGGGGAATCTCACAGACGTGATCCTGTGTGAAGGACACGGGTTTTACTCATGTAAGCTCCCCAAACAGACAAAACCCAAACTGGATAGTTCATGGCGATTTGGATACAGGTGGTAAACTATGAACAAAATGAGGAAGAGACTCCCCTCCCTGTCAGGGTGTTGTCTCCCTTTCCAGCACAGGGAGGTGTGCGTCGGTGGAAGAGGCCAGGGTCTTCCGGGCAGTGCAATGTTATCTTTCTTCACTGGGGTGTTGGAGGTTTGCATGGAGGACTTGTTTTGCATTTTATTTAATTTAAAAAAATGTTTGTAATTGCCAAAGGGCATGTGTGCTCATCATAGAAAGAGAGAGAGAGAGAGAGAGAAGGTACCCTCCCAATAGGGGGTGATCATGCCATGATCCCTTCTGTATTTTTTCACCTTTTTGGGGGTTTGGGGCATGTACACACATGTGTCCAGAGTATTTTCGAAGCTGCCAGAGCCAGGATTCGAACAACATGGTCTGTCATGTGGAACCCAACTTCCTTAACCACCAGGCCACAGTGCTGACTCCACAGTCTTTTCAACATTTACAAGTAAATAATGAAATAAAACTGACCCACACGGGCCATTAGTCCTCTTCTCCCTTTTGGATTCCCCACTTCAGTTACAGAAAGACCACTCCAACTACCGGAAACTCAAGGTACCAGCCTCTGTGACTCGCTGCCCCCTCCTGAAGTTCGGCGTGGGTTCTGGCCCCTCTGTTTCTGCTGTCATCCTGACTCCGGGTGGGGCAGCTAGTATCTGCCAAGACCAACCAAGAATGGCTGGTCCTATTCAGTACTAAAGTCTCTGTTTAGAAGTCCCCTCTCAGGTGCCAGCAGGTGGTATGGTGGTTGGGGCACTGGACTCCCACATAGCTGATGGCAATTTGAGTCCTGGACCTGGTGTCTTGCTTTCTCACTTTCCCTCTCCCTCTGTGGCTCTCTGGTGAATTAAAAAAAATAATAATCATAAATAAATAAAATTTGGACCAGCAGGTGGCATGGCGGTTAAGGATGCTAGACTCCCACATGGTCAACTGAGGTTCTAGTCCTGGACCTGGAGGCTTGCTTTTTCATTTTCCCTCTTGCTCTGTCCCTCTCTAGTCAAATTAAAATAGGTAAATAATAAATAAATATAGTTAAATAATTATTTTTAATAATAAAATTAAATAAATAATAACTTAAAAAAGAAGAAAAAGTCCCCTCTCATAGGAAACCTCCTTGCCCACCCTACCACCACCACCCCACCCATGCTAGATCATGCTTCTCACCCCACCCTAACACCCCAACTAAGGAAGCCCGCAGGCCCTGGGCTCCAGGCTCAGGTCTGACGAGGCTTGTGTTCCTGAAGCCTGGGCTCTTGAGCTGAGGGCGTCCGAGATCAGAGGCTCCCACCCGTTGGCTGGAGCCTCCAGGAAGCAGGTTCTCGGTCTCAGCACAGCTTCCCCTGGACCAGGAAGCTATAGAGGGCAGGGAAGGAGACGACATAAGAGATTCACAGCTCAGATCTGAAGACATCGGCAGTGAGAACGATGGGCTCAAGACCCTTCCCCATTCTCCTTCCAGGAGCAACAGAGCCTCCCAGACCTTTGTTTAACCCAAGGGCCTTCTCCACACATGACAGAGTAGACTTTGTGCCCACACACGGGAGGGGGTGCCTTGGAGTCCAATGTAGTGTAAAGTTCAATATTGCAATATGATGTTTTGCATACCCATGCTGTCCAGACACATTTCACTGTATTATCACTATCTGGTACTTTTCCAGTCCCTACTAGATGGTGAACCTGGGGAAGAAGTTGGGGAGGGGTGGGAGAAGGAAGTGTATTACCTTCCATCAAGGGGTACCCTGGGGCTGAGCAAGATCTGGATCAAATGGGGTCTTACTACATGTGGGATAGACAGAGGGCAGATGGACAGAAGATGGACAGATGTTAAGATAGATGGATGGATGAAGGGACAGATGGATGAGTAAAATCATGATAGAAGGGCAGACATTAAAATGAACAGTTGGACAAACAGATGAAGGGATGAAAATGGGTGGACAGATGGATGAATGTATGGATGGATGGATGATAGTAGAAAACAACAGACAGATAGATGGGCAGATAGAGAGAGGTGAATGGGTATATGAACGAATGGAAAATAAAAGAACAATGGACAGATGGACAGACAAAAGGATGAACGGATGAACAGATGGGTGATTGGGCAAATAGATGGATATTAAGACAATAGATATTTAACAGATGGATGGACAGACTTACAAATTTTCTTCTTTTTCCTTTTTTTTTTTTTTTTTTTTTTTGGAGAGGTTTTTGCTATAGGGTGCATGCACAGAAAGACAGAGAGAGACAGAGAGATAGAAAGCGAGAAATCACCCCCCAGGGGGGATGGCCACGCCGCAATCCCTTCTCCTCCATTCTCCTCTCGGGATCTTGGGCACACACGCACACGTGCCCGGCGTGAGTTTAAGCCACCAGGTCCAGGACTTGAACCACGGTTGGCTACATGGGAGTTCAGCAACATAGCCATTATGCTAACTGCTGGTCCCCAAATTTTCTTCTTTAAAAGGTGGAAAAGTCAAGCCAGAGCTTCAAACACCTGGGCTAGGGAGGAAGGCAGAAGCAGCCCACCCTGACCCCTGGTGGTCACCATGGCAATGACCATGGGAGCCTAGCTGAGCTGCCCTGGCTGTGCCCACCAGCAGAGAAGCCAGGAAGGGCACCTTCAAGCAAGCTCTGATCTCAGGGCACCAAGGCTGAGGCTCCGATCAAAACCTTCAACACAATTCGCCACACCTGTAGTGCGTGAGGCATCGGACCAGGAATTTATTCACTATAAAGGGCTATTCTTGGCCAGGCCCTGGTAGAGATCACCTAGGCAGAGCTGCCGGGGACATCTGTGGACAGAGGACCAATCAAAGCCCATGTTTATACATTGCTTAGCATGCTGGGCAGAGAGCCAGGTCATTCATACCTCCTCTCCCTGACCCTCTCCACCAGCCCATCTCAGAGACCCAGAGACTTGCCAAGGTCCACAGCAAATGAATAGCAGAGCCAGGATTTGAACCCAGGCTGTCTTGGACTCTCTGCTACCCCATCCTTCAGCAGCCATTTCTGCTTTTCTGATAGGCCTGTGGAGAAGGAATTGGGGTTGACATTCTGAGTATCTCAGGTTGGGAGCACAGTGTGGACACATACATGTAGCCCCTGCCACCACAGAAATCGCTATCCTGTGGGGCCACTCCTATCCTCCCATGATTCTGATAGGGAAGCAGACCCAATCTGGTCTCAGTTCCAGCACTGAGGAGCTCTGTGGCCTTGGGCAAGTCACTTAACCTTCTTATGCTTTGACTTCCTTTCATGTGTTTCCCAGTACGATGCTATTTTACCTCCTAAGTTGTGAAAATGAAATGAGCTAATACATTCATAGAGAACCAGTGCATAGAAAGTGTTTGCTCTGACCATGGCGAGGCATTAAGAGAAGTTCAGAGAGAAAAGTCTGAGGGCTCAAGACGTTACAGTTACAGTTCTCTGACTATATTTTCATCTTTCTTTCTTTCTTTCTTTCTTTCTTTTTTTTTTTTTTTCTTTCTTTCTTTTGAGAGGTTTTTGCTATAAGGCGCATGCACTTGCCAGAAAGACAGAGAGATAGAAAGCGAGAAATCACTCCCCAGGGGGGATAGCCACACCGCAATCCCTTCTCCTCCATTCTCCTCTCGGGATCTTGGGCACGCACGCACACGCGCCTGGCATGAGTTTAAGCCACCGGGTCCGGGACTTGAACCGCGGTCAGCTACATGGGAGTTCAGCGACATAACCATTATGCTAACTGTTGGTCCTTATATTTTCATCATTCTTCAAAAGCATGATAGGATCATCTAATTCTCCTTAAAGACAGAGCTCATGCCTCCCCCGACCTTTAGCAACAAATAAAATCTAAATGCCTGAACAGCCCTTTCCCTAACCGTCTCGCCTCCTCTACCCCAGAGGTGTCTTGAGTTTTGTGTGTATCATTTACTTGCCCTGTCTGCATAGCTTAGTACTGTACATCTGCTTAGACATTGTTGATTTTTTTCTTGGTTTTAAATGTTGTAATAAAAAGACATCACACTGTATGTAGTCTCTGGGACTTGGTTTTGTCTCTCAGTATCATGGATCTTAGATTCACCCATGTTGTGGCCAGTAGCTGTGGTCTGTTCGTTTTCACAGCTTTATGACACTTAGTTGTGTGAATATCACAGTTTTTCTGCCTATTCTCTCATTAGTGGTCAGTTGGGCAGTTGCAGTGTTTCTGTGGTCACAAACAGTGCTGTTAGGAGCAGCCTTAGGAGAGTCTCAAGGTGTCCCCTGAGATAAAATCCTAGGAGTAGAATTGCAGGGACTAGTTCATCTTAAAAAAAAAAAAAATGGCTATAGAGCATGTGCACTCACCAGAGACAGAGACAAAGAGAGAGGAAAAGTGAGAAAGCACCTCCCAGGGAGGATGGCAACACCACAATCCCTTCTCCTCCATTCTTCTCTCAGGGTTTTGGACACACACACATATGCACCTGGTGTATTTTTCAAGCTGGTTCTGGAACTTGAACCACATAGCTGGCCATGTGGGATCCAGCTGCCTTAACCACCATGCCACCTGCTGGCCTCATCCGCTGTTCATCTTCGCAAAGAAATGTCACACTTTTTCCAAAGTGCTTGAACCAATTTATACTCCTACCAACAATTTAGAGAGTTTCTGTTGCTCCACATCCTCACCAACATTTCATAGTGTCAGTGTTGTAATTCTTAATCAATCCAAAGTGTAGAAGACAATGTCTCATAGTGGCCTTGACTTCCATGTGCCTGGTCACCAGTGGCCCGAAGTGTCTCTTTGTACTCTGATCATAGTCATGCCATCTATTGTGAAACACTGGTTCATGGTTTTTGCCCATTTTTTCTTGAATTGTTTATCCTTTTCTTCATGGGTTCTCAAAACCCATCCTGTGTCAGTTATGCAGGGGAGTTTCGAAAAATTCATGGAAAATGTGTATCAAGAAAAAACATTCATGCATTTCAAAATAATTCCATTTTTCTATGAACTTTCTGAAACATTCTTGTACGTCAAATGTATAACTTTAATACTCTTGGAAGAAAATACAGATTAGTATCTTTCTTATTTCAGGGTAAAAGAATTTTTAAATAAAACGCGCCAAAAAAATGTTAACCCATGATGAAAAGATTGATATAATTAAAGTAATAATTTCTGGGACCAGCAATTGGCATAATGGCTATGTTGCTGGATTCCCATGTAGTCAACCGTGGTTCAAGTCCCGGACCCAGTGGCTTAAACTCATGCTGGGTGCATGTGCATGTGTGCCCAAGATCCTGAGAGGAGGGACCAGCAGTTAGTGTAATGGCTATGTCGCTGGACTCCCACGTAGTCAACCGCGGTTCGCGTCCCGCACCTGGTGGCTTAAAACTCACGCCGGGCGCGTGTGCGTGCGTGCCCAAGATCCCGAGAGGAGAATGGAGGAGAAGGGATTGCGGCGTGACCATCCCTCCTGGGGGGTGATTTCTCGCTTTCTGTCTCTATGTCTCTCTCTGTCTGTCTGGCAAGCGCACGTGCCCTATAGCAAAAACTTCTCAAAAAAAAAAAAAAAAAAAGATCCTGAGAGGAGAATTGAGGAGAAGGGATTGCGGTGTGGCCAATCCCCCTGGGGGATGATTTCTTGCTTTCTGTCTCTCTGTCTTTCTGGTGAGCACATGCGCCCTATAGCAAAAACCTTTCAAAAAAAAAAAAAAGTATTAATGTCGATTCCCCAAAGACACCTTAAAGTAACTGAAAAGATAAGCTGAGTTTAGGAGAAGATGTATATGCATATGGAGATTTTTTTAATTATATTTTTTATTACCTTTTAACTTCATTGCTTGGATGTGCTTTGTATAATATCTACTCTTGGAAATTTTTTAGCGCTTCCTTTCTAATCTACTGTAAAGCCAATGGTTGCAAATGGCCTGAGAGTGCTTGAGAAGACTGATCGGATATACAGGACTCCATTATTGTCCATTAGAACAAGCTCATTACTGTGTTCAAGTCTTCTACACTTGGCTAATTTTTCAGTTTTGCTATCAATAATTAAGAAAAGAATTTAAAGTATCTCATGCTGATGGTGGATTTGTCATTATCTTCCTAGACTATTCATTTTTTAAAGCCAGATTTATTGAAGTAAATTGAAATATGAAAAAAATTCACTATTTGCTTTTAATTTCCAAAGGGCACATCATCTTGCCAGAGAGACAAAAGGAGAGGAAGAAACTTCCCTCTCCCATGGGGCATGGTCCCTTCTCCAACTCTCCATCCTATTGGAATTTAGAACATGCACGTACATGTGCCTGGCACATTCTTTCAAGTTGCTGGGGCAGGGATTTGAACTGCAGTCAGCCATGTGGGATTTAGTTCCCTTAACCAAAGGGAATGAGGCTGGCCCCCAAATTCACTTTTAAATGGACTTAAATGGATCCTGGTTGAGATCCTAAAACTGAAAAAAAAGGGCATTAGGGATAAACTGAAGAAATCTGAATAAAGAGACTTTAACTTAAAAATAATGTTTCAGGGCCAGCAGGTACCATGGAAATTAAGGCATCTGGAGCCCACATGATCACTAGCATGGTTTGAATCCTGGACCTAGCAGCTTGAAAACCATGCCACATGTGTGTGTATGTCCCAAATTTCAAATGGCAACTGGAAGAGGAGAGATTACAGTGTGGCCATCCCCCCTGCAAAGTGATTTCTCACTTTCCTTGTCTCTCTGTCTCCAGCAAGTGCATGCATCTTATAGCAAACAAATAATAATAATAATCAGTATAGGCTCACTAAGTGTGACCAATATATCATCTTTTTTTTAAATTTTTTATTATCATCATATTCTTCTTTATATTACATTGAATTACATATAACTTTACAGTGTATTACATTGCTTTTTCAAAAGGGAATGCCATGCATGTCAGTCAGTACAGAGACATCAATCTCCCCACTTCAACATTCAATATCTTTTCTATGTTTTCCCCAATCATTATTATTATTATTCTAATTATTTCTTAAAACAGTCAATCACTATTTCTCATTTTGCTTGTACAAATACCTTGCCCATCATGAAATACTTCTCAGACAAATCCAGTTGAGAATACTATACATGTCAACATCAACAGTTAATAAGCCATATCTGTTTCTCACTAACGTCCTGCCTCTCTATTGTTCACTTGTTATCTTTCTCTATCCTCTTCTCTTCACTTCCCCCATTCCACACTGTCCTATTCTCATTAAGTACCTTCACTGCTTTTATGTCCTCCAATTTTTTGCTCTCTATCATAGAATGCTGATAGTCGGTATATATTGAGTGGATACATACAATATCTTTCTTTCATAGCCTGGCTTACTTCACTCAGCAATATATCCTCCGTATCTGACCACTTTCTATCAAATTCCAGGGTCTTGTTATTTTTTATGGCTGAGTAGTATTCCATAGAGTATATATACCACACTTTTCCAATCCATTCATCAGTTTGTGGACATTTAGGTTGGTTCCATGTCTTGGCAATTGTGAATAATGCTGCAATAAACATTGATGTGCAAGCACTTTTCTGACTGAGTGTTCTCCTGTCTTTTGGGTAAATACCCAGAAGTGGGATTGCTGGATCAAATGGTAGTTCTATTTGTAGATCTTTGAGGAACCTCCATATTGTTCTCTACAGTGGTTGAACTAGTTTACATTCCCACCAACAGTGTAGGAGGGTTCCCTTTTCACCACATCCCCGCCAACACTTATCACTTTTTATATTCTTAATCTTTGCCATTCTGACAGGGGTTAGGTGGTATCTCATTGTAGTTTTTATCTGCATCTCCCTTATGATGAGGGATGTTGAGCATTTCCTCATATGCTTTTTGGCTGTTCGTATGTCTTCCTTAGAGAGACTTTTGTTCCCCAATATATCATCTTGATGTGAGGAACTGGAGGAACGGGATGTGAGTATATGAGAACTCCTTGCACTAATTGTGCAATTTTTCTGTGACTCTAAAATATTCTAAAACAAACAGGTTGCTTTTGTTTTAGAAAAGGAGATTTTTGCTATAGGGCATGTGCACTCACTGGAGAGCCAGAAAGAGAGAAAATGACAATTCATCTCCCAGAGGGGATGGCCATGCCACAATCCCTACTCCTCCATCCTCCTCTCGGGATTTTAGGCACACTTGACTGACATATATGGTATTTGCACTAGAAAAAGTAATGTTGTATACTGTAAAGACATGTGGATTAAATGTAAATAAATTAATTAATTTTTTTAAAAAAAGAAAAACACTTGGCCATCCATGTTTATTGCAGCATTATTTATAATTGCTAGGAATGGACTCAACCCACATGTTCAAGAACAGATGAGTGGATTGAAAAAATGTGGCACATATACTTTATGGAATACTACTTAGCTATATAAAAAAAATAAGACCCTGACATTTGATATAAAGTGGATGAATATAGAAGATTTAATGCTAAGCAAAACAGGCCAATCTGTGAAAGACAGGCATTGTATGTCCCTGCTTAATATATACCAAATGTCTGCACTCGATAGCAGAAACTAAAAGATTGAGTGTTGTAAGAGAAAGGAGGCCAACTGTAGATACTAGAGAGAGTATGGGAGGGGGTGAGTAATAGAGGGTGGGAGGGTGGTGATCAGGGAAAAAAGCAAGCAAAACATATAATTTACACAAAAATAAGTTATCTGTTGATGATAATGTAAATGGTAATGTCTTTGACTTGACTAATATGCACCATGACTTTTGAGTAAAACATTACGGTCTTTTTCTTTGCTATGCTTTGTTTTCCCAATTTAAGGATTTTGCTTTCTTTTGAGCTGTGGATAGGTTCAGCAATTTGTTAAAATGTTTTTTCTTCTTATTTGTTTGTTTCTTTAAATAGAAACATAAACTCTTCTCCCTTCCTGACCCCTCTGGAATTGGAAAATATTTGGGAGTATTCTTGTTTGTGGCAGAATGGTTATTTGCATAAATTCAATAACACCTGTTGCCTTGAATCAGAAATTGGAAATACTTGTTATTGGACAGGGCTTTGACTGGAATATCATCACTGAAGATTAAACCAGAAAACCGTGGAACTAAGGTAGATCTCAAGTAAGCCAACAGAAGCCCTTGGAAAGATGGCCTAGCACCACAAACAGTTCTGCCCGGCAGAGAGAATTAGAGAAGTCATATGAAAGAATTTGTACCATAAAATAACCTGGACTTTTCCAGCCCAGCATTGTAATCAGTAGAGACTGCAAAAGAGCAGCCACAACCAGAGGATTATCTGGAGAAAGACTTTAAATGAGGAATAAGAGACTGATCTTTGCTAGCAGGTGGTATATCACAGAATACTTGGTAAGCAGGGCTGAACTGAGAAGGTTTGTGTGTGAATTGTGTGTTGGGTGTTTGCTTTGCAGCAGTTTGAGTACTCAACATGTAAATATTTTCTCAAAAATATTTTTAAAACATACAGTAGGTGTTGTTATAAAGTCACACACAAAATTATAACAAATATTCCCAATATTATCTTTAAAATTCAGGTTTTTGAAATTTTGAAAGTTTTTTATTTACTGTCAAGAACTATGGAGTATGAGCAAAAATTTTTTGATATGTAAAGTAAATGTTTGTGGGAAAATGTAAAAATAAATAAATAAATGATTAAAAAAAGAAAAGAAACTAAACATAGATTTACCCTATGACATAAATCTTTGTTCAGATACCCATTCCTAGGTATATACCCAAGAACATAAAAAACAAAAGACTCCATTTAGGATATATATGATTCCATTTCAATGAATTCTGGACATCATGCCCAGGGCTGGCCCCACAGCTAGTGATTAAGGGAACCAGATCCCATATGGTGATCTATGGTTTGAGCCCTGGCCCTGGAAGCTCGAAAAATATGCCAGGCATGTGTGTGTGCATGCCCCAAATCCCAACAGGATAGAGAAATGGAGAGGAGACAGCAGGGTGGTGTGCCTCATTGGAGGGGCGGGCGGTGCTTTCTCCCTCTTCCTCCCTCTCACTCTAGTGAGTTCACATGCCCTTTGGTAAATTAAAGAGAAAAAAATGTCCACACAAAAAGTTGTACATGAATATTTATAGCATATTGTTCACAATAGCCAGAGGACAAACAGTGCAAAGAGCCATCAACAGATGAATGGGTAAACAAAATGTGGTA
Organism: Tupaia tana; assembly: GCA_026018925.1. Classification (NCBI taxonomy): domain Eukaryota; kingdom Metazoa; phylum Chordata; class Mammalia; order Scandentia; family Tupaiidae; genus Tupaia; species Tupaia tana. The sequence goes on from JAKSZU010000018.1 coordinate 29,290,120, forward strand.
TTTTCACAATAGAATGTTATTCAGCCGTAGAAAGGAATGACGTTTTAATGAACGTTACAGCATTGTGCTAAGTGAAAGACGCCAGAAACAAAAGACTCCATTTATGATATGTATGATTCCATTTATATGTAATGTCAAGGCAAATCCATAGAAAGATTCATAATTGTCAGGAGCTGGGGGAGAAAGGAATGGGAAATTAATGCCAATGATTATGATTCTTTTTGGAATGGTAAAAAATTGGGGAATTAGTGGTAATGGTCCACAACTTTGTAAATATACTAAAAACCACTGCATTAAGCCAAACTGCGATGGCACAGCAGTAGCACACGCTCTGCAATGCTGGAAGCCATATGGAAGACTGCGATTAGGTTCCTGGGTTGACCTGTACTCGTGAAGCATACATCCCCATAATCCTCAATGACTAGGAAAGCTTGGTAGAAGGGGATTGAGGTTTGAGACCCTGTTGAGGGTGTTTGTCTTTCTCTCCATGAAAGAAAGAGAGAGGTGTTTTTAAAACACACACACACACACACACACACACACACACACACTGAATTATACACTTTAGAAGGGTTAAGTCTATGGCATTTGAATTATGTCTTTTTTTGTTTTATGGAGAGGTTTTTTTTTTTTTTTTTTTTTTTTTTTTTTTTTTTTTTTTTTTTTTTTTTTTTTTTTTGCTATAGGGAACGTGAGCTCACCAGAAAGACAAAGAGAGATAGAGAGACAGAAATCACCACCCAGGAGGGATGGCCATATCACAGTCCCTTCTCCTCCATTCCCCTCTTGGGATCTTGGGCATGCACGCACGCATGCACATACACCCAGTGTGAGTTTAAGCCACTGAGTCCGGGACTCGAACTGCGGTCAACTACATGGGAGTCCAGGGACATAGCCATTACACCGACTGCTGGTCCCGAATTATGTCTTTTATTTTTAAGAGATATTTTTGCTATAGGGCACATACACTCACCAGAGAAACAGAGAGACAGAAAGTGAAAAATCACTTCCCGGAGGGATGGCCACACTACAATCTCTTCTCCTCCATTCTCCTCTTGGGATTTTTTGGCACACACAGATGCGCACCTGGCATAAGTTTTAAGCTGCCAGGTCTAGGATTCAAACTATGGTTGAATACATGGGAGTCCAGTGACGTAATCATTACACCATCCATCCACTGGTTCCTTAAATTATATCTTTCTTTAAGAATTACTTATTTTATTTTATTTATTCATTCATTTTAATTTAACCAAAGAGAGACAGAGAGAGAGAGAGAAAGGGAAGCAAGAAAGCAAGCCACCAGGTACAGGACTCAAACCGTGGTTGGCCATGTGGGAGTGTCCAGCACCTTAACTACCATACCACCTGCTGGTCCCCTTGAATTATATCTTAATCGAGTTGTTATTTTTAAAAATATTTGCATACAGGTGCTAGTGTCAACCTATGTTTTCGTTTCTCTGAATGAAAGAAATACATATTTAGGAGTAAGATTGCTAGGTCATAAGGGAGTTGTGCATTTAACTTAGTAAGAAACTGACAAACAGTTTTCCAGAGTGTTCCATTGTGCACACCCAACAACAATGTGTGACAGTTTCAGTTGCTCCACGTCTTTGTTAACACTTGGTATGCTTGATTTGGAGATTTTTTTTGTTTCTTTTTTTTCTCTGCTTGTCTTTTAGGCAGTTTACTAGCGGATATTCTCATTGTAGCTTTCATTTGTATTTCTTTTAGATTAAAGATGTTGAGCATATTTCTACCTATTATCCTTCTTTGGGAAGATGTTTATTCAAGGGACTAGTAGTTGACGTAATAGCTATGTTGCTGGACTCCCATGTAGTCGACTGCAGTTTGAGTCCTGAACCCGGTGGCTCAAACTCACACATTGTGGCGTGGCCATCCCCCCGGGGGATGATTTCTCACTTTCTGTCTCACTCTGTCTTTCTGGTGAGCACACACGCCCTATAGCAAAAACCTCTCCAAAAAAAAAAACAAAACAAGATATTTATTTATTCAAATCTTTTGTCCACTTTTCAAATGGGTCGTTTTCTTATTTTTGAGTTGTGAGAGTTTTCATAGATTATAAAAATAAGCCCTTTGTCAGATGCATATTCTGAAAACTTCTCCTTCTAGTTTGTGGCTTGTATTTTCATTTTAAGTGTCTTTTGAAGAGGAGTGGTATTTAACTCTAATGAGGTCGAATTTATCTAGTTTTGTAGGCTTCTGTCCTGAGAAATCTTTGCCTAACCAAAATGTACTTATTACCCTGTAGAAACGTTCCTGGCACATAGTGCTGAGCCCTTCCCGTAGCCCAGGATGGCGCTCCTGCCCATGCAACCAGCCAGCTTGGATCGGCTCTGACGGACGCTCTCCCACATCTCCAACTCTGACACCCCTGAGTTCATTCTCCGGCAACCTTCTGCTGACACCTGGGCTCCTGGCCACTCTGTCCCCTCATCCTCCTTTTCCTTCAGAACACATGTCACCCCCTGGCATAGCCTACAGTTACGTGTCCAATTGCTCATTGTATGCCACTCCATGCGCGTGCGAGGGTGAGGACTTGTTCGTTTACACACCCGGCGCCTAGTGCAGTGCCTGGGCTGTGGTAAGTGCTCAGCACCTGTGTACCGGGTACATCAATGAATGAGCCAAGGACACAGAGCACCTGTCTCCAATGCTGAGATGCACAGGGACAGTTGTGAGATGGAGAAATCACTTCTGGAATGGGGGAAGGGAGCCAGAGGAAGGCCCCACCCTAGATTTGGAGGTCAAAGCTTACTCCCTTGTCTAGACTGGAGGAGAATGGGATGTGCAAAACTGAGACAGTAAGGACGTGTGGTCGTCATTCCTATGAAAGGCACGAGGGAGCGTGTTCCACACAAAGAGAATAGCCCAGGGGACAGCAGATGGCATCATGGTTATGTCGCTGGATTCTCATGTAGTCCACTGCGGCTCAAGTTCCCAACCTGGCGGCTTAAAACGCACGCCAGGGGCATGTGCGTGCGTGCCCAAGATCCTGAGAAGAGAAAGGAGGAGAAGCGATTGCAGCGTGGCCAGCCTCTCTGGCAGGTAATTTCTCACTTCCTGTCTCTCTTTCTCCCTATCTCTCTGGCAAGTGCACGTGCCCTATAGCAAAAATCTCTCTTAAAAAAAAAAAATAGAGAATTGTCCAGAAAGGGGAAAGTACCTGTTCAGGGACCTGGCATCAGTTCAGTGCAGTAGGATCAAACAGGCCAAGAGAGGAATGGCAGGAGGTGGGCTGGAGAGGGGCTCACAGGTCAGACCCCAGGGCCTTTAAGCTCCCATGGGGAGTCTGGCAGTGAGGAGGGGAGAGCGCTGGAGAGGACGTGGTCAGGCTACAGGCTGAAAAATCCTCTCTGGCTTCGGTCAAATTGGAATTGAGAGTAGGGAGGCAGGGAAGCCCGTGAGGAGGTTCTGCGGGGATGGAGGCCAGGTCTGTGCCGTGGCTGATAGTGTGGGGGCACCCCAAGGCAGCCATCTGGGGGGTCTCCCGTGGTGGTATAGAACTTGGGGAGAAGCGTCAAGTCTAGTTGGCTGTCAACGAGGGCCTCACCTGGTGGGCAGAGGGGCTGCCCAGGCAGCACCGTTTGAGTTGGTTTTGAGGGATAAAGAGTCCACGCCCCAGGCCCCTGAGCCAGGGCACTTTCCACTAGAGTTGAGACTCAGCAGATCTAGCAAAAGTAAAAATAGATTGGACACCCAGCTAAACTTGCTTTTCAGATAAACAATAGATAATGGTTTAGTACATCTCCAAAATCAGCATCCTGTATCTTATCTGGCTACACTCCTTCTTCTTTTTAAATTATTGCTAGAGGGGATGTGTGCTTGCCAGAGACAGAGAGACGAGAGAAAGGGTGAGGCTATGTCGGAGCCAGATCCCTGAAACGCTAGGCCGCTGGCCAGCCGAGCAGCCCACTGTCGACACCCACCACACACACACGTACACACTGCCTTTCTGAAATACCGCAGCAGGACACACAGAGGACTCCTAATCGGTGGCACCTCTGGCACCTACTGTTCTTACTCACGCATGGCCTCCTCTGGGTACCTGTCCCTGACAGCAAACACCAGACTCCGTGTGTTCCGTCTTCCTGCCCAGCCTGGAAGCCCCCAAGAGCTGGACCCAGCACCTGTTCTGGGCTTAGCCAGGACTCTGGGGGGGGGAGGGGAGGGGAAGGGAGGGATCAGCCTGGTGCCACAATGGCTCCTTCAGTCACTGCCCCCATGCCAAGGGGGACATTTCCAGGAAGTGGTCCCTGCCCAGACTCTACACCCATGGGGTTTAGGGCCACAAGCTTGGTACCATTTCCGGGAACTGCCAGACTCATCCCATGTCACCGTAGCCACATCCTCCCTTGCTGGGCTTGGCAGCCTCTAAGCGCAGCCTCTGGGCCATGGGGTCCTTGCCAAGGTCCGGCTTCACCGGCCCACAGGCCCAGCCACAGGGGGAACCCGGGCCACCCAAGTTCCCATGATCCCTTGGCATCCTCATTAGCATGGGAGCACCCAAGGTCTAGTGAACCTGGTCCAACTCAGGGCTGCTCATGTCACCCGATGGAGAAGGGGGGACAAGGGCCTTCTCTGTGGGCAGATGCAGACAGTTCACAAAAGACATAGATGACCACCTGGAATTAGACAGATCAGAAGTTTGGGCAGTTGAGGGGTGGGGCTATGAGGTGACGACCTGGAGACTGTGCCATGTGGGGGGCATTTCTAGAATGGCAAAGGCCAGCAAGGCTGGTGCAGAGGCCCCTCTGGGACAGGGGAGAGGGGGTGACAAAACTGAGGGATGGTAGGACATGCTAGGGAGGAACGGGGCCTCTGAGCAGACCTGGCCCTGGGGCTCAGAGAGGTTCACCTCTGAGACTCGGTTGACAGCATAATAGCAGAAGTACTAGTAACAATAATTCCAACCACTGTTGAGTGTTTACACCTTGGAAGCCTCTTTATAGGAATTCTTGTAGTTAATCTTCAAAATAAGTACTACCACTGCCCCTCTTTCACAGATAAGAAGACAAAGGCTCAGAGAGGCTGAGTGACTCGTTCACAGTCACACAGCTGACAAATAGCAGAGCTGGCATTTGAGCCTAGACATTCTGGCTCCAGAGCTGGCACCACTCACCAGCTGGTGAACGGCTAATTGCACCAACGTAGGGGGGGCCAGCAGGTTGCATGGTCGTTAAGGTGGCTGAATCCCAGATGGCCGACTGTGTGGTTCAAATCCCAGACATGGCGGCTAGAAAAACATGCAGTGCATGTGTGTGTGCAGGCTCAAAATCCCAAGAGGACAATACAGGAGAAAGGATTGTGGTGTGCCATTCCCTGTGGGGTTATTTCTCACATTCCCTCTCTCTCTGTCTCTGGTGAGCACATGTACGCTATAGCAAACTAAAAAATAATAATATAAAAATATTTTTTAAATGTAGGGAAGGGCAGAGATGCTCCTGGGAGAAAAGGGATCCAGCCCCAGTTCCCTGAGACAGTCATAAAATCTGACTGATGGCTTGGGGCAGAGCCCTGGGAGTCAAGCCTGCCCGCCATTCTGCTATATGACAGGAGCAAGCCTCAGGAGCCGCGGCGGACAGCTGCACTGGGAAGGGACGAATGGCCATGGAAGCAGGGGTGGCATTTCCTCCTGCAGTCTCCTCAGCAGGCGCAGTCCTGGAGGTAGTAGCCCCTCCAGCCAGCCGGCCCATCAAGTCCCCACAACTGTGACTGCCGCGTTTCCAGGCGTAGGGTTAGCACCAAAGGCCTGTGCGCGTAGATCATCAGCGCCCCCTGGTGTTCATCCTGGGAAAAGCACTGGCTCTGTGAGCGCGGTCTGACGCTAGGTCTAGGGCTAGGGTGCCCGCGACTGTGGCCAGAACTTGGGATTTCGAATCCGCACCCTCATCCTACCAGAGGAAATGCAATCCTGTCCAGTCTTTAAATAGCCAGCCACTGGCGTCCTGCTGGCTCAGCTGGGAGGCGTCCTGATCTTTGCTGGTGATGGAGGAGGAAGAGCAGGAGGAGGGAAGGCAGCGGTGATGGGGCATCAGATTTGCAGCCTCTGGGCAGGACTGGACTTCCCATCTTTGGGAAGGGTGGGCTTAGGGTCTGGGTCATCATATGTGGAGGGGTTAAAGGAAAAGAGGGCCCAGGCAAAGGCTGGTGAATCCTGACACCAAGTGGGTCTCTAAGCACTGGTGGGGACCCCAGGCTGAGATGTCACCTGGCCCTCTTCAGGAGAAAGGTATCAGGGACCAGCAGGTGCTTCCAGGGCAGGCTGCTCAAGACCCCACCCCCAGCAGGTCAGCGGCATTCATAAGAAATCCCACCCTACTCTGACATGTCTCCTCCCTGGTCTGATTCCGTTTTCATGGGTTAGGCAAGACCAGTGCCACTTGTCCCTATGTCACAGATGTGGAAACTGAGGTCCATGAGAAATGACAGGGTCAAAGTCGTACAGTGAGACTCAGAGCCAGGCCTCCTGGCTCCCTGGCCCGTGCTCCGTCCACAGGCCTGGCCAGCCCAGGCAGCAGGACAAAGCTCACGGCAGCCAGGTGGGGTGGGACACATCCTGGAGCAGAGCACCAGGGGAGACAGCGCAGTGGCCCGCCCTCTGTGCTTGGGAAGGCCACAGAGGTGGAAAGCTTCCCAGGGGCATGATGGCCTCTGGCGTCAGCAGCAGCAGGCCTGCTACCTTCTCTAGTAGGAGTCAGAGCTCAGGTTGCAGGCAGACGGAGAGGTGAGGCAGAGGGTTCCAGGTCTGGAGGCTCAAGCTACCGTGTCGTCTGGGAGGAGCTGAAGGCCTCCATCTCTGCCTCGGCTTTGGCCTCGGCCTCTGCGCGGCACCTCTGGGAGCAGAACCACAGGAAGAGGAAGAAACCTGCAGGCAGAAAGCTGGTTGGCGGGAGCGCCGTGGAGCAGCACGGGCTTCACGCCAGCACTAGGCAGCTCAACAGCTGCAGTGAGTTGGGCCTCCCTGGGCCCCAGGGAACTCCCAGAATCCCTCACTGTTGGAAGCCAGCACCCTTTCCCCTGGGTGGAGCATGGGAGCTACTGGAAACCCTCGGGCTGTGGGCTTCGTCCAGCTGCACACGACCCTGGAGCTCCCACCAGGGCGGCCCCAGGCCTTACCATAGAGCGAGTTGAAGATGGTGAAGAGGAAGAGCTGGGGCAGAAAGAAGACGCCGAAGGAGAAGAAGGCCAGGGCCCAGGTGGTGCCCAGCAGCACAGTGAGACCCAGCACGGTGACAGTGTCCTGGCAGGCCCGGGCACCTGGCGCCTTCCCCCTGCACCCGCAGCCTGCGCAGGGCCTGCAGAGCCCAGGTCAGCACCACCAGGTTGAAGAGACACGTGAGGCCACCATAGCCCATGACTAAGACCGCGTGTGCTATGGAGCTGCGCAGCCAGCACCTGCCACGGAAGAGACCAGGGTCAGTGTGGCTGCAAGGCCTCCCTCCTGAACCCGACCAGGGCCTCCCAGCTCAGGCTCATTCTGTCTTGTCCAACCACAAATAGCAAAGCCCCCCACCCAGCTTTCTAGCTAGTCAGCACCACAGGACCCACCCGCCACCTCGGTCCCCTTTCTGAACCACCCCCCCCATGTCTGCCTTTCCAGCTGCAGCAAACTCCGTACCTCAGTGCCTCTCTCCCAACTGAAAACTCTCCCCTCCACCTGCTCCCCTTTGACTCCTCCTCCTCTCACGGCCAGCCCTATGCATAGCCAACTCATGCGATGTTCTTTTTGAGAGATTTTTGCTATAGGGTGTGCATGCTCACCAGAAACACAGAGACAAAGAAACAGAGATAGAAAGCAAGAAATCACCTCCCTGGGGGAATGGCCATGCCACAATCCCTTCTCCTCCTGGGATTTTGGACACACACACACACACCCAGTGTTTGGAGCTACCGGGTCCAGGATTCGAACTATGGTCAGCCACACGGGAGTCCAGTGCCTTAAGAACTATGGTCAGCCACCTGCTGGCCCTGTGCAATATTGTTATGAATCACTGGCCCAGGGTCCTCCTTCCTGGAAACTTCCCCTCTCACCTCACCACGTGGTTGTCTCTATCTCTGCAATAGGACACCTCATGCCAGGACCCCTTTCCCTCCTAGATTGGGCCAACATGCTCTCTCCTAAACAACTGCGTGTGGCTTGGTGGAGGGGTGCGTTCCACGTGAGGCCTGGGGGCAACAGGAATACCCCACCAGGTGCTGTGCCTGTCCTGGTCCTTGGCCCTGCAGGCCTTCAGCTCCCCAGAAACACCTTCCAGAGAGCTGCTGCCTTCTACCCAGTCAGACCCCGGGTCACAGGCATTACCCTGATAACCCCATCAAGTCCTCACGACCCCATGAGGCAGGGACATAACCACCACCCCCGACCCCTGCCGCAGGTGAGAAAACTGAGGTGCTGGCTCAGGAACACACACTAGTCAGAAGCAAAGTCATGCCCTGTCACAGTCACCTGCACTACAGTCACCAGTGTCCTCAGACATTATTTTGGGATTCTCCAAACCACCAAGTGCAGCTGCGGCTCATTTACTCTCCCTGCTACCGCACACCCATGGGGCTCTGCCGCCATGTCTCAGTCCAGGGCCTGTCAGCGGACACCTGAATGACTTCTGAGGGTGGGTTTGCTTTTTAGGATTGTTCGTGCTTAGGACTATATGTATATCTCGTAAGCAATTTTTAAAGTGCAAGAATAAAAGTCACAGGACCAGCAGATGGCATAATGGTTATGTCGCTGGACTACCACATGGCCGACCATGGTTCAAGTCCTAGACCCAGAGGCTTGAAACTCACACCGGGTACGTGTGTGTGCATGCCCCAAATCCTGAGAGAGTGGAGAAGGGGTTGTGGCATAGCCATCCTGGGAAGTGATTTCTCTCTTTCTGTCTCTCTGTCTTTCTCTGTCTCTCCAAGAAGTGCATACATCCTATAGCAAAAAAAAAATCTCTATTAAAAAAGAAAAGAATAAAAGTCACAAAATCCAGGGTAATCGTCTCCTGAGGGGAGAGGGAGAGCAAGGAGGACTTGGGGAGACACTCTCCTTGGGTGGGAACCCTTGAATGTCCACGCGTGAATGTGCTTCCTGTCCCAGGGGTGTGTCACTTCAGCCCTTCTGTCCACATCACATATCGTATGACAGCCTCCATCTCTGCAGGGACCAGAACCACATCCCCACTAAGACACCAGCTGGACCCTCGCAGCAAGAGGGTTTATCTCATCTCCCTCTTGGTGCCTGAGTGATGTGGGGTGCAGTGGTAAGGGGGTGGGCTCTAGAGCCAGCAGCCTGTAAGCAAGTCCCAGCTCCACCCTGACTGGCTGGCTGTCCTTGGGCGGGGTTCTCGAGCTGCCTGTGCCTCAGCTGCCCTCGCTGTAAAATGGGCTGACAACAGACCCTACCCGCGCTGTGAGGATTAGGGGTGCTAACACACAGGCCTGCAGGGGGTCTGTCCTCAATATAGCTTATGTCGGTCAAGGCAGGGAAAAGAAGACTTGGTGGCTGGGACCAGCAGATGGCGTAATGGTTACATTGTTGGACTTCCCTGTAGTTGACCACATGCATGCCCCAAATCCTGAGAGGAGAAAGGAGAAGGGATTGTAGTGTGACCATCCTTCCAGGGAGGGTGATTTCTCACTTTCTGTCTCTCTCTGTCTCTCCAGCAAGTATACACACCCTATAACAAATATCTCTCTCAATAAATAGATACATACATAAATAAATAAATGAAACAAGAAGACTTGGTGACCAAGCTGGTGCTGGACTGCAGGAGTTTCTTAGGTCAGTCTACATTGGGCTGTTAGAGACATGTCACATAAGGGCTGACCTTATAGCCTAGTGGTTAGGAAGCTGGATCTCACATGGCTGACCGCTGTTCAACTCCTGGCCTCAGTAGCTTGGAAAGCATGCTGGTATGTGTGCATTTAGGCCCTAAATCCTGACAGGATAGAGAAATGAAGGAGAAGCGATTGTGGCATGACCACACCCCATGGGGGGTGCTTTCTTCCTCTACCCCCTCTGTCTCTGTCTGTCTCTGGTAAGCATTTAATTGCCCTCTGGTAATTAAAAAGAAATGTGTCATGGTGTCGTGGTCATCAAGAATGCCGTGTCCTAGAACACAGGAGACATAGCAGAGGTTGGAAGTGACAGTAGCAGTCTGTCCCCAGGTCCCGCGAGCCCCCCACTGTTACCTCTCCATGCATCCCTGCATATGCCAAGCCCATCCTGCAGTACTTCACTGCCCCCAGCCCCAGCCCAGGCCCTAACTCTCTCCTCTGAGGGAGAGAGGTGTCACATGCCTGGCAGGGTTCGGAAGAGCCAGGCCCTGAGCAGACAAGGCACGGCAGTGTAGAGAGGACAGGCCAGGTGCAGGCTGAGCTTGGCCCAGCACGGCCTGGAGGTTGGACACTATGTGGCCATGAGCTGGCACGGGGCACAGGCCTGGCTACATGAAGGTGCTGGTGTCTGGTCCATGGCTTTCAAGTGTTAGCACAGAACTCAAGACCAACCGGGCAGGACACCTCCCGGATCCAGCAGAGGGAGGCAGCAAAGCCCTGTGGAAACCTGGCCCTGTCAGAGCCACAGCTCTCCCTCTGACCCACGGGTAGCGCCTTGCCCGTCAGACACCCCATGGGACCCACGGCCAGCGCCTTGCCCGTCGGACACCCCATGAGACGCACAGCCAGCGCCTTGCCTGTCAGATGCCTTATGGGACCCACGGCCAGCGCCTTGCCTGTCAGATGCCCCATGGGACCCACGGCCAGCGCCTTGCCTGTCGGACGCCCTATAGGATACCCTGTTCAGAGCCCCAAGGCCCACGTGGCCCTCAGCCAGAGCCAGGGAGCCGCCACGGCTCAGAGGGTACTCACATGGAAGTGTTCTGGAAGCCTGTGCCATTTTCCTGGGTGCCAGGGAGGGGGATCAAGTAGGGTCCGTACACTGAGCTCTTGGCAGCAAGGAGGGGCAGCACCACGAGGGCCGGGACCCCTGAGGTGGGAACAGAAGCTCAGGAGGGCTGTCCCTGGGTGCCCGGGCTGCTAAACCAGAACTCCACTGGGCCAGGGTGGGGCGGGCGCTGTTCTGAGGCTCCGGCTGTGTGATGGAGTGGTAGTGGCAGGAGTGGGGGTCCACAGGGGAGATGGCTGTGGAAGCCATGATAACAGGGAGAGTCAGGGAACACGTGAGGAAATAGAGATGTGAAGAATGTGGCTGAGAGGGGGATGGAGTGCCAGTGACAGTGGCGACAGACAGCGGTGACGATGAGGATAAAGACATGGTGGTGATGAAGGCGATGGTGGTATCGGAAGTAGAGGCAGAAACAATGGAGGTGGAGGTGGAGACGTGGTAGCAGTGGTGGTCAAGCTGGAAGAGGAGGTGGTGGTTCTGCCAGAGGAAAGATAGTGGAGGTAGTGGTGACAGTGAGGGTGGTGAGGAAGTGAGGGTGGTGGAGGTGGCAGGGGCAGTGTTAGAGGTGAGGGTAGCAGAGGTGGTGGTGCTGGTGGCGAGGATAGCATTGGAGGAGAGGGGAGTGGAGGTGGCAGTGTTGGAGGTGAGGGTGGTGAGGAAAGTGATGGTGGCGATGATAGTATTGGAGGTGAGGGGAGTGGAGGTGGTGGTGGTGGTGATAATGCTGGAGGTGAGGGTAATAAAAGTGGCGGGGGTGGCGACGGTGTTTGAGGTGAGGGTAGTGGAGGTGGCAATGATAGTGTTGGAGGTGAGGGTAGTGGAAGTGATGATAGTGGTACTGGAGGCAAAGGTAGTGGATACAGTGGTGGTGATAGTGGTGTTGGAGGTGAGGGTAGTGGTGGTGGCAAGGGTGGTGATGGAGGTGAGGGTAGCAGTGGTGGTGGTGCTGTTAGAGGTGAGGGTAGTGGCGGTGGCAATGGTGGTGGTAGAGGTGAGGGTGGTGGTGGTGGTGGTGCTGTTGGAGGTGAAGGTAGTGATGGTGGTGTTGGAGGTAAGGGTAGTGGTATGGTGAAAATGGTGGTGTTGGAAGTGAGGGCAGTGCTGGAGGTAAGGACAGCAGTGGTGGTGGTATTGGAGGTGAGGGCAGTGGATGTGGTAGTGGTGGTGGTCACAGTGGCATTTGAGGTGAGAGCAGTGGTGGTGATGGTGGTGTTGAAGGTGAAAGCAGTGGATGTGGTGGTGGCAATGGTAGCGTTGGAGGTGAGGGTGGTGATTATAGTGCTGGAAGTGAGGGTAGTGGAGGTGGTGGTGGCAATGGTGGTATTGGGGGTGAAGGTAGTGGGTAGTGGTGGTGGCGATGGTAGTGTTGGAGATGAGGGTAGTGATGGCATTGTAGGTGAGTGTAGGGGAGGCACAGTGGCACTGGTAGTGGTGTTGGAAGTGAGGATAGTGGTAGAGGTGAGGGCAGTGGATGTGGTGGCGGTGATGGTGGTGTTGGAGGTGAGTGTAGTGGTGGAACGGTAACAATGGTGGTGTTGGAAGTGAGGATGGTGGTGTAGGAAGTGAGGATAGTGGTGGTGAGGGCAGTGGATGTGGTGGTGATGGTGATGTTAGAGGCGAGCGTAGTGGTGATGCTGGTGGAGCTATTGGAGGTGAAGGCAGTGGATGTGGAGGTGGTGGTGACGGTTGTGTTGGAGGTGAGGGCAGTGATGTGGTGGTGGTGGTAGTGGTGACAGTGACATTGGAGGGGAAGGCAGTGGTGGTGGTGGTGATGGTGGGGTTGGAGGTGGAATAGTGCTGAGAGTGGTAACACAGAAAGTAGTGGGGGTTGTTAAAGATGGCGGCTGTGGTCACATACGGTCTCTACGATGAGGAAGAGGATAGGAGGGGTCAACGGCTGGCTGGCTGGAGGCCTCAGGAGGGGCAGGGGACAGATGCTGCACTTACCCCAGCCCACCGCACAGAGCTTGAGCATGTATCTGCGGATGTAGATGTTGTAGACGCGCCCGAGGAGAAGGTAGAGGTGGAAGCCTTCAATGGCCATCCAGGTGAGACAGCTGAGCAGCATGTAGTGCAGGACGGCGGCCAGCACCGTGCATGCAGCCTGGGGCACGGGGGGCGTGGCCAGCTCGGGACTCAACAGGAAGGCGACGTTCAGGCCCAGCACGGAGGTGTGCAGGTTCATGTGGATGCGTGTTACAGAGTCACTCTGCTTCCTGCGGGTGGGAGCATGGCCCTCCAAGGCCCGGGGACTCATGCAGTGCACCCTCTGGGCTCGCAGAGACACCTCCACAATGGACAAACTGCGGCCAGGACGCACAGCAGCCACTGGCACCCTGCCTCCCGCCCCACCTCTGAAGAGGCCCACCCCACTCGGGGACCATGAGGATCAGAAGGCTGTGCTGAGAGGGGTGGGGTGGGCAGGCTGGTCACGGCTGGGAAGTACCTGGTCTGGAAGTGCAGCAGGACGGTGAGCAGCGAGGCCACGATGGAGATGCTGCAGCCCACCAGAGAGATGTACGTGAGAGGCGCCAGCAACTCTGCAGGGACCGGGGCCTGGGACAATTGCTGCGGGAGGGAGGGGGCGTTGCAGGCCAGAAGGGTGGAAACGCCCTCCCAGGGCTCATTCGGAGAGACCTTCCGAGACCCCAGCTTCCAGTCCCCTTCCCATGAGTGTGGCCCCAATCCTGGCTTGCCTGAGGCCAGGGAAGGCATGGCGATCCCTTCTGGCTCCCACAGTGCCCACCTCTCCTTCCTCTTTGAGACCCTTCCGTTCCTCACTCCCAGCACACCAGTGGGCCCACCACTTCTCCGTCTGTGTGCAGACAGGTGCACCAGCCCCGACCTGCCAGAGCCCTCCCTCCTCCTAACCACAGTGGCCGGATCAGGGATGAGCACGTGACACACGTCACACAGATAGGACTCAATCCCACGACTGGCTGGCAGAACTGAGTAGGAGAAACTTCCATTCCTCTGGCCTAAACGTGAGATTATTATTATTACCCTACAGAAAGATTCTGTCTGAGGACTAAGCCAGCACAGAACAAGCACAGCTGAGAGACAGAGAATCCTGTCTGAGTGATATCGAGCTCCTGGATCAAACCATGCCTAGAACTTAACCCCAGCCTTTTCAGAAATGCAAGCTCGTAAGTTTCTTTTTATTCCCCCTTTTTTAAAATTTGAATCAGACTGTCTGTCCCTTGCACAACTTTTGCCTTGCTCTGACACAGACATGGGCCCTCTGCGGCCCTGGCCCCCTCACCCAGGCTGGGTGCATGCATACCATGAGAACAGCAAAGTAGGTGAGGTGGTTACAGTGGCAGAGCACCTGGGAACGTGAGGGCTGCTCTGTGCGACAACCCTCGGGGCTCCAGGCCCCCCAGTAATGCTCGCTGGCTCTCTCGTTCCAGAAAACACAGGTCACTGTGTAGTCTTCCTGAGGGGAGATACTGGCATCAAAAGGGTGCAGAGCCATGGCCGCAGATCAGGATCTGGGAGTCATGGGGGCTAACGGTGACTCAGCACACTGGTCAGTACTCTCCAAGACACTAGCTGGGCTTTGACTTCAGACAGTCCCCGATTCCAGCCCCACCCACAGCACGGACTCGCAGAGTAATCCGAGCAAGTTGCCAAGTTTTTCAGAGCCTCAGTTTTTTGATGGACAAAATGGGATCGTCTGGGGTCGGTAGGTGGCGCAGCGGGTGAGGTGCTAGACTCCCACGTGGCTGATTGAGATTCGATTCCAGACCTGGTGGCTCGCTGTCTCACTTTCCCTTTCTCTCTCTCTCTGGTCAAATTAAAAATAATAACAACAACAAATATTTTTTTTTTAAATTGGGATCATCTACACCCAAGCCACTTCGATGGTGGAAAATGAAAGGCAATGTGAGGTCAGCCCTACGGCCCTGTGGTTAAGGCAGCAAGATCCCACATGACCGGCTACGGTTCAACTCCTGGGCCCCAGTGGCTTGAAAGACATACCAGGCATGCATGCCCTAAACCCAACAGGATGGAGAAGTGGAGAAGGGACTGCAGCGTGACCATGCCCCATTGCGGGCTGCTTTCTTCCTCTCCACCTCTCTGTCTCTCTCTGATGAGTGCACAAGCCCTCTGGCAATTAAAAAAAAAAAAAAAAAAACAATGTGGAATCCTGAGTGCCCAGGTCTGGCCTTTTCACAGCAGGTAGTCACGGCCCAGCAGTTCCCCTGCAGGTCCTCCCTGTGGGGACAGCCATGGCGCAGACCCAAGGCTAGTAGAGGGTGGTGAAAGGGCACAAGCAGTGCCATAGCAAAGCACAACGAAGGGGCAGGGGTGTCCCCAGGAGGGCAAGGGGGTGGGGCAGTCACAGAAATGGAGCCAAGGGCAATCTGCTGTTTTTGTTTTTTTTTTTTTTAGCTTTTTGCCATAGGGCATGTTCATTCATCAGAGAAAGACAGAGGGAGGGAAAGTGAGAAATCACTCCCCACGTGGGATGGCCACACTGCAATCCCTTCTTCTCCACTCTCCTCTCAGGATTTGGGGCACGCAAGCACATACACCCAGTGTGATTTTCAAGCCATCAGGTCTGAGACTCAAACCGTGGTCGGCCATGTGGGAGACCAGCACCTTACCCACCACGCCACCTGCTGGCCCTAGAGCAAGGGCATTCTCTTGCAGGGGAAGGGGTTGCCATGGGCACCATGAAGAGATGGGACACAATTAAGAATGCACAGTCATCCCAGCGAGCTTCCGCAGGGGGGAAGGATGGGAAGGGAAGGGGGTGCCCCCAACGGTACCAGGCTCCGGTTGTGCCAGAAACTGATGTTGACCGTCTCCCTGAGGTTGCTCACGTGTCCGTGGTCCAGCTGGGCCCCCAGGACATAGTTATTGAGCAGGGATGAGTTGTCGTCATCCTGGAAGGGCAGCAGAGGAAGGGCTGAGGGAAGGGACGCGGGAATACCCTGATGGAAGTCCGAGCCCTCCCTCCTCAGCCCGGCCTTCCTGCCTTTCACAGGCGGCAGGGCCGCCCCCACCTTTGCGTATTTAGTACATTCCAGTCTCAGACCCCGCCCCCCCACCGGCCCACCCTACCCCCACTCCTCCTCTCCTCCATCCTAACTCACTTTCAAAGCCAGGGTGGAAAGGCACCTCCTCCAGAAGGCCTCCTGCACTGCACACTGGGGACACAGTGACCCCATCCCAACTTAGCTGTCACTTTTTTTCTCTACAGTCAGTCAACGAGGTATTAACCCCCCATCTCAGAGGTCCTGATCTACGTGTGGAGACACAGCGTTCTCCGAGGGCAGGGCCTTGTGCCTTTGGCCTGTCTCCTGCCCAGGCACCTACTCGGTGTCTCAGGGCTCCTGAGCAGGTTGCGACTGCACCACTCAGTTACAGCTGGCCAGAGACGGGCAATGCCTGGCTCAGAGTGCACAGCGGGCTGGGCCCACCTGGTCCTGGTCCCCATCCAGAGGCCATGTGGTGGCATGGGTACCTGCAGCGCTCCTAGGGAGGAGTTAGTGCCTACCCTCCTCGGCCCACCGCGCTGACCTGGAAGAAGAAGGTGCTGGAGAAGTAAATGCAGATGAGCCGCAGATCCCCGTGGCCGGTCGCGCAGGCGGCCTGAGTCATCTCCGCTGGGAGCTCCATGGCGTGCCGGTGCTGGGCCTGCAAGGGGCCTGGGCAGCTGAGTCTGGTGTCCAAGGCCGGCAGACCCAGCTCCTGCTCCTTCACCATCCCCACTCCCCAGCCCACCCCTGGGCATCCTCTTCCTCAGAGCTTCCATGTGCAAGAAGGGGAGCCCTCTGGGAAGGAAGCCCAGGATGTGCTTCCTCCCAATCTTCCCGAGATCCTAGGCCTTCCCTCCATGCTGTGCCAGGCTTGGATCTGGGTCATCTGCCCCACTCACAGGGCCCTGGCATGGAGCCAGCGCAGCACCCAGCGCGTCACCACCAGTCATCTGGCAGGCGTAACAGCGGGGTCCTACAGGAAGCAGGACCACCTGGCCTCTCCCACTGCAGCCGTCCGGGGGAATGCCCTCCACCCTGCTCTCCACCCAACTCCAGGCAAAAGCAGGAAGACACTGCCATGGAGGGGCCACAGAGCACCCCCCCTGCCCTAGTCCCACAGCGGTGCCACCCCATCTTACAGGCAACTCCGGCTCTTTGGGTCAGAGCCTGTACTGGGCAGGGGTGGGGGTGGAGATGGATGGCAGAGCCTGGGGAAACCATACCTTAAACTTCTGAGAGACTTTTGGGGCAGAAGCATTTGGCCACCCCATGCCCTGGCCACCTCTGACTTTGGGGTTCTGCTCCAGGGTGTCGCTGCTCAGTGAGAGACCTGTGAAGTTGCAGTCCAGCTTGAAGACCAGAGACTGGATGATGTCCGTCAGCAAGGTCAGCCTGGGGCCCTGGAACTCAGCCTTCAGCAGTTTCTGCTCCAAGGTATGGACTTGCCTGAGGCCAGAGAAGGCAGAGCTCAGAGTGGGGGTGAGGGTGAGAGGGGCCTCTAGGCGGTCTGAAGGGCAGGGCCTCCCCATTCCACACTTCTGTTACTCCCTCCTTCAGACTTTTGCACGGACACCATTCCTGGGATGCTTTTACCTCTCCACCCCACCCATCCCTTCTCCTGAGTAACTCTTGTTCAGGTCCCAATTTGTTATCGCCTCCTCCAGGAAGCCTTCCCTGACTGCTCCTAAGTGAAATGTCCCAGTCAGAACTCTTAGCCTTGGCCAATCATCAGCATCTCACTCAGAGCCCAATTACGATCTTAGAGTCTCCTTCCTAGGAAAATGAAGAGGCCTACAATTCTGCACCTGGTTTCACGGACCCACAATTAGAGACCCCCCCATCCTAGACAATAAACTCCATGAAGGTAAGAACATCTCTGGGACCTAGTGCTAGGCACACAGTAGGTACTTAATAAAAGCACAATGAATAAATGAATGGCTAGGAGCCTACGCTGGAACAACCCCGGGCCACAGTTGACTGAGCCATGAACGGACAAACCACTCACTTCCTGGGAAAAGCCAGTGTTCGGCTCCTGGGTTTCTCTATGTTCTCGATCCAGCGCTGGAGTTCTTCCAGTGTCTCTGTGGGGAGCGAGAGTCCCCAGCTTGAGTTCTCGGCTGACCCTACTCCAGCCCACGGCCCTAGGCCTTCCATCCTGAGACCTCTAGCTCACCATGCTGCCACCCCCAGGAAGTCCAAGTGGACCTTTCTCTCTCTCCTTTTTCTTTCTTTTCTTTTTTTGTTTTTATTTTCCCAGAGGGTGTGTGTGCTCACTAGAGAGAAACAGTGAGCCCGCAGACCTCCTTTCGGGATTTTGGGCATGCACACACAAGCACTTGACAAGTTTCACAAATCACCCCATCCAGGATTCAAACCATAGGGTCAGCCATGTGGTATCCGGCTGCCTTACCCACAAGGCCACAGAGCCAGCCCACAGGCAGACCTTTTCAATCTCCCTTGGTTAGAGGCCTCCACTCGCACGGCGCAGTCTGGGGCCTGGGCTAGGTCTGCCCCTGCTCAGCTGAGCTGTCTTACCTGCTGTCCCGCTCTGAACGGTCAGAAGGCACAGGCAGAGGAGAAGGGCCCCAGAGCAATCCATGCCCTGCGCCCGGGTCTGCTCCACGAATGGGCTCCCGCCCTGGAAAAGGTGACGCATCGTCACTGTGGGGAAGACACTGACTCCCCGCAGCACATCTCGGTAGCCAACGCAGCTCCCTCGCTGGCCCTCACTGCTCATTTCCCAGCCGGGGAAACCAAGGCTCAGGGGCCGAAAGGTCTCGCTTTGCTTGAAGCTGCTTGCAGCCCTGTCCCTGGGGCTCCAGAATCCTTGAGCACTGGGTCATGACAGCCAGGAGCAGGTCTGCCTGAGACACGGCCCCTCCCCAAACACTATTTTTGCGAGGGCTCTCCAAGGTCCCAGTCTCACCCAGTGGGGAGCTGCTTGGGGACAACCACCTGCCACCCTGCTCTGCCCTGTCATTAACTTGCTGTGTGGCTTTGGGTAAAGGTCTGTCACTCTCTGCCCTCACTTTCCTCAGTTTTTAAAACAAACTAATAAACTTCTGCTTAAATACAGCAAATGTATGTGTACTCCCTGACACTCCACTGAAAAGAGAGTGAAGGTGTAAAACAAGCAAAAGCCACAAAGAGGGACCAGCAGATGGTGTGACGGTTTTGTCGCTGGACTCCCATGTAGTCGACCGTGGTTCGAGTACTGAACCTGGCAGCTTAAAACCCACTGGGCACTTGTGAGTGCCTGCCCAAAATCCTGAGAGGAGAAGGGATTGCAGTATGGCCACCCCCGCCCCCCCGGGGTGTGTGTGTGATTTCTCACTTTCTGTCTCTCTGGCAAGCACATGCACCCTATAGCAAAAAAAAAAAAAAAAAAAACCCGAAAACAAAAACCTCTCTAAAAAGATGAAATTACATTTTTAAAAGCCACAAAGAACTGTGGGAAAGAAGACAGCAGCCGACAAAGGAGAGATGAGCAAAGCTTCGGAGGCTGAGGAGCAGTGGCCACCTGGTAATAGACTTACCAGACCATAAAAGCCGAGGTCGGGCGCCTGCAGCCCCTGACTTCCCACAAAGATGCAAAGGTAATTCAGTGGAGAGTGTAGTCTGTAATAATGTCTGAAACAATTGGATGCCAAAAAAAAAAAAAAAATGAACTCAACATGGACCATAGATCCAAATATCAAAACTAAAGCTATAAACCTCCTAGGGGAAAAAAAAAAATGGAGAAAATCTTTCTGACTTTGGTTTAGACAAAGATTTCTTAGAAACAACACCAAAAACGCAATCCATTAAAAAAAAAAAAAGATAAATTAGATTTCATCAAAGTTTAAAACCTCTGCTATTTGAAGGTCGCCATTAAGACTATGAGAAGACAAGCCACAGAGTGGGAGGAAATATTTGCAAACCTATATCTGATTTTTTAAAAACTTACAAAGAACTCATACCTTAAAAAAAGAAAAAAGAAAGACAACTTCATGAAAAATGTAGGAAAGGATCGAACAGTCACTTTATGAAAAAAGTGATGCCGGTGGCAAAAGGCACAATGAGGTATCACGACAACCTTCTAGAATGGCTAAAATTAAAATGGCTGTTAATACTAAGTGTCGTTGAGGATATGGAACGGCTGGAACTCTCCTACATTTCTGGAGGGAGTGCAAAACAGGACAGCCACTTTGTTTTAGGTTTTTGCCACAGGGCATGTGTGCAAGCTGGAGAGAGACAGAGAGAGACAGAGGGAGGGAGAATGGGAAATCGCCCTCCCAGGGGAGACAGTCACACTATCATCTCTTCTTCTCCTGCAATTTTTTTTTTTTTTAGAGGTTTTTGCTATAGGGCGCGTGTGCTTGCCAAAAAGACAGAGAGAGAGACAGAGAGATAGAAAGAGAGAAATCACCCCCCAGGGGGGGATGGTCACGCCGCAATCCCTTCTCCATTCTCCTCTCGGGATCTTGGGCATGCATGCACATGCACCCAGCATGAGTTTAAGCCACCAGGTCTGGGACTCGAACCACGGTCAACTACATGGTAGTTCAGCGACATAGCCATTACGCTAACTGCTGGTCCTTCCTCCGCAATTTTAGGCATATGTACACATGCCTGGAGAGACTTTCAAGCCTCCAGGTCTGGGACTTGAACTGTGGTCAGCTGTATGGGAGTCCAGCACCTAACCACTATGCAACTTTCAGGCACTGGTACAGCAATTCCAATTCCAGGTATTTACCCAAGAAAAATGAAAACATTTGTTCACAAAAAGACTTCTATATACAAATGCTCATATACAGCTTTATTCACAATAGCCCAAAACTAGAAACAACACAAATATCCACCAAGTGGTGAAGTAAGCTGTGGTATATCCATACCACGGAATACTATTTAGCGATAAAAGGAGTGAACTGTTGAAATAAGCAATGCATGGATGGATCTCAAAATCATCATGCTAAGTGAAAGAAGCCAGACACAAAAGATTCTCTGCTTTATGAGTCCATTTTATGATCATCTAGAAAAGTAAAAACTATAGGGTCAGAGAATAGATCAGTAGTTCCCAGGGAGTGAGGAAAAGATATTGACTATGAAAGGGCACGAGGCAAATTTTTAGGGCAATGGAAATGTTCTAAATCTTTATTTTGATATTACAGGGACTTCAAAGAGTTTGTGGAAAAATGGAATCAAACTATATTTGGTGCAAAATGATCTTAAAATCCGTTTTTTATCATATGCATTTTCATATACTTTTTGAAGACCCTCTCATACATGCAAACATGACTGTACACATTTGTCAAAACTCATCCAACTACTTTCCAAAGAGTACATTTCATCGTATGTATACTTCCGTAAATCAGATTTAAGAAAATCAAAGAACAGGCCAGCAGGTGACGTGGTAGTTAAAGCGTCGGACTCCCATATGGCTGACTGTAATTTGAGTCCCTGACCTGGCGGCTTGAAAATCACACCGGGTGCATGTGTGTATGTGCCCCAAATCCCAGAAGGACAGTGTAGGAGAAGGGATTACAACGTGGCCATCCCCCCTGGGGAGGTTATTTCTCACTTTCCCTCTCTCTGGAGAGCGCACGTGTCCTATAGCAAAAACCTAAAAAGAAGAAAGGAAACCACCCTGGGCGCGTGTGCAAGCATGCCCAAAATCCTAAGAGGACAATGGAGGAGCGACTGTGGCGTGGCCGTACCCCACCCCCCGGGGTGATTTCTCACTTTATCTCTCTCTGTCTCTCTTTAGCAAGCACACGTGCACTATGGCAAAAACCTAAAAAAAAATAAAAAAATAAAAAAAAGAGGAGGAGGAGGAAGAGGAGGAGGGAGAGGAGGAAGAGGCGGAGGAGGGGGAGAAATAAAGACTTGGGAATCACAGAATGGTTTCATCTGCTCAGTTATTTGTCTGACTGTGTTACCTTGGATGACTCACTTACCTTATGAGAACTGTAGAGAAAAGGCACGGAAAAAGGTCCGGGGGACGACAGAAGTTGCTGAATGAAATCACTTGACATTTGGTGTTTCAGATGAGCCCTCAGTAATGGAGAACGTGATAGCACAGGAAGGCCAGCTGGTCCACCCCTTCACTGTACTAATGGGGAAACTGAGCCCCGAACAGGTGGATGGATTTGATCTCCAGGTGCCCAGGCCCTTAGTCACACTGCTCCCAGGCAGGCACTGAGGTAACAGAGCTTGACCCACCACACTACTGGGGAAACCGAGGCCAAAGCAGAAGTGACACCTCCCCCATCCTAAGCACCCCAGATAGAAGCTGTGGTTTCCACCCCTTTCCCCAGGAGCAAACCACAATCTTCACTTCTGCTTGCGACCTCCAGCATCCTCCATCCTACCCCTTCAGAGAGGCCACCATCACCCCACAGGCTGGGTGGGCCACCTTGTTCTCAGATCTGCACCTCGTTATTTGGGGTCCTTTGGGAAATAGGAATCCCATACCTGACTTCAGAGATGGTTCCAACTGACTGTGGGAAAACTGAATTCTGCACAAAGAAGGAGTTTGCTTGGGTTTCTACAGCAGACTAGTGGTCAAGCTGGGACTTGAACCCAGGGCTCCAGATCCCAAGTCCAGCGCTCCACCCCACCACATGCTGCAGCCTCCCAAGGATGGTTGGGTAGCTGAGTTGCTGTGTGGGCAAGTAAGACCAACAGAGAGATGAGCCGTGAAGCACAGCACAGAGCTTGGGGCAGATGCCATGTGAGAACCAGCACTGGTGTTCAGTGCCTAGGCTGTGTGACACCGGGCAAGCACTTGACCTCTCTGTGCCTTAGGTTTCCTTGTCTGTGAAAACGAGACCAGAGAGACTCAAACTACCATTTTCATCACCCATATTCCTGGAAATCAGGCCTTGACCCAGGTCTAGGGCTCTGACCAAAGTCACCAGCCAGGGAACACCTAAGCATGAGCTTGGGAACTGCTGCGTTCCTCCCCAGAAACGACCACACTCCCAATACCCACCCTCTCCCCGGTAGCCACTGGCCTTCACATGGCCCCACTTGCTTCCACCAAAGAGCTGCCACTGTCACCCAGAGCCTGGAGCCCCCGCCTCTGGCTTCCCCATGGCCTGGGCAACAAGTGAACCCACGGTCTCTGCAAAAAAGCCCTGAGAGATGTTCTCACTAACCCTATTTCTCAGGTGGACAAAGGGAGGTCTGTCCAAGCCCACAGGGAGTCTGACCAAGCTGGCACCAGGGCCATTTCCCTGAGACTCTGTTCTCAGGCTTCAATCCGGGTCATCGGAGAGGAGTCACCCCAGTCTGCCGAGCACAGGCTCTATGTCAGGCCCTGTACTGAGCCCCTGAGCCTCTCACCCGTCACCCCAGGGGCAGGTTACCTGCCTAGCCCCATTTTACAGGTGAGGAAACTGAGGGAGGTCCAGCAAAGAAAGACCTAGTAACTTGCCCGAGGCCACATGGGACAGATAAGATTTGAACCCAGTGCCTAACTGCCCCTTCATTTACATGATCTCTTCTTGCAGAAACACAGAGCTCTACATCCCCCCAGCCTTGGAGCTGACACCCAGAAAGGAAATGAAGGTGGGTCCCCACCTTGCTGCTCCAAGGATGTCACCAGGTCTGTGGTCACCTGGGCATGCCCCACTGGGGGCATGCGGATAAGGATCGAGTTGGGGGAAGCCCAGAGGGGCTGACCTCTGATGCTGCTGCCGTCTCCGCTCCGGTCTCAGCCGCTGTCCAGTTGCTTCTGCAGAAAGAAGGGGAAGTCCGGCGATATGAGCTGGGGGCTGCGACTGCTCACCCTGCAGCCCACGCGCACTTCACTTCTCCCTGTCCTCTCCACCCCATGCCGGCACACCACACTCCCACTTCACTTCTTCTTTCACAGGCAGCAGCCTCTCACTTCCTCTGAGTGGAAGCCCTTGGTCTCACCTACCAGGGCCTGGAGCCGTTCCTGAGGGCACCTGCACCTCTGTGCGGTGCTCAGGGACTAGGCAACATGGCACCGTGCAGAGTTCAAGACCACCTCTGCTCGGTACCCTGGGACAAGCGATGTTGCCTCTCCGCGCCTCAGCTTTCCCATCTGCAGAAAGGGAGGATGATCCTTACCTGACCTGACAACTGATGGGACTGGTGCTGGCAGGGGCCTCAGGCAAGGGCTGGGTGAGTCTTCCGGGGTTCATGAACCCAGCCCACCACTTGCTGTCTGAGTGACTTCCCGCCACAGAAACTCTCTGATCCTGTTTCCCTTCTGTAAAATGCAATTATGAGTCGTCTTCAAAAAGTTCATAGAAAATGGGGACCAGCAGTTAGCATAATGGCTCTGTCGCTGGACTCCCACGTAGTCGACAGCGGTTCGAGTCCCGGACCAGGTGGCTTAAATTCACGCCGGGCGCATGTGCGTGCGTGCCCAGAATCCCAAGAGGAGAATGGAGGAGAAGGAATTGCAGCATGGCCATCCCCCCTGGGGGGTGATTTCTCACTTTCTGTCTTTCTGTCTCTCTCTGTCTGTCTGGTGAGCGCACGCGCCCTATAGCAAAAACCTCTCCAAAAAAAAAAAAAAAAGTTCATAGAAAATGCATATTATGGATTTCAATTTTTTTGCACCAAAATAAACTCATACCTTAATTCCATTTTCCAGAAAGTCCCCAAGTAATGACAGTACTGCCTTACGGGGTCGTGTGGGGCTTATACAAGGTAAGGCTGGCAGTCACTGAGAACTCCCCCAAATGCCATCAGCTTTCACAGATGGCAAGCCCAATGGTCAGAGGGGACAAGGGCCCGACCCTGAGTTACCCGGTGGCAGAGCCCTCTGGGAAGGGTCTCCCTGGCAGTGGCGCTCAGAAAACATGCCCAGAACAGCGGGGTTGGCAAGCTAGCCAGCTCCTCCTGGCCAGGGGTCTGGATAAACCACCCTACACCAGCCATAAACACGCCCCCTGCAGACCCTAAGGAAGAGGGGGAGATGACTTTTGCATGCGTGTATGCGCGCACACGTGTGTGTGTGTGTGTGCACACGCGTGTGTGTGCTGGGACAGGTGAGACAGGGTGTTCTCTCTTGACAGGGCCCCTTTCCGATTCTCTGGGAAAACTGTGACTTTGGAATGTGTTCTTCTGCCCCCAGGGATAAGATGGAGACCAGCAAGAGGGAGAAACTGGACAGGTCCCAGCATGGTCTCCCTCCCCTCTCCCCCACCCAGGGTCCTCCCAGGTGCAGCCCAAGCACCGCACACACAGGGCCTGGGGCAGCGGGGGAGGATCCATGGGCAGGGGGAGGGTGCCTGCTGCCTTTGCAGGCTTTGCACAGGCTTTGCACTGGTGACGTGTGTCATGGCTCCTTCACCACACTTCTGCTGGGTGACTTGGGTAAGGACCTTGCTATGGTTTTACCAGGCTGTGACCTAGACCGTGACCTCCGAGCCCTTCCTGTCTGAGGTCTGGCCACCTTTAGGCTTGCAGCACCATCCACCTCCTTCCTCATGCACTGTGAGCCCAGCCACTATTCTCGGGCACCAGGAGGAAGCCCTGCCCACCCTGCAGCCTCCCTCCTTTCCAGCCTAGATCTGTACCAGCCTCACTGTGCCCTCGGTTGGGGATACGAGTTATCTAGCCCCGTATTCCAGATCCTGGATCTCACTGCCAGGACACTCCCCCACTCAAAAGGCAGCAGTGGCTCCCTGTCGCCTTCATGGCCTAACCTCCTCCAACTTCTTCCACCGGCTTTTGCTTCATACTCCCCTCCCTGCTCTGTGTCAGCTGTGACATACATGCGCCTGGGCCAGCCCCGGCTCCTTTCCATCCATCTGGACTCAGCCTGAGTCCTGCCTCCTCTGGGAAGGCTTCTCTGCCTCCGACTTTCCCACAGAACATTCCGGTTGCTCCAGCTTCAGGAGGCATGCCAGTCCCTTGCTCAGATCCTGAGGCAGGGCAGAGGGCCACACACCAGCCCCAGTGAGGTGTCTCCTCAAGTGGGATCTGCAACAGTGGGACCCCGACTGGACATAAGATAAAGTGAGTCACGTTGTGAAAAAGACATTTACGTCTCTCTGTCTTGTCGGTGTCCAGCGGGAGCCTTGGTTGAGGGCGACATTGTCTCTAATCCCTCTCTAATCCCTCTCTAACATTCCACTCGTTTCCATTCTTTACTCTTTTATTAGACATCAAAACAAGATATTTGGAAGCCAGTCAGTGGCGCTGTGGTTAAAATAGCTGGATCCCACATAG
Source organism: Tupaia tana (assembly GCA_026018925.1). NCBI lineage: Eukaryota > Metazoa > Chordata > Mammalia > Scandentia > Tupaiidae > Tupaia > Tupaia tana. The sequence goes on from JAKSZU010000018.1 coordinate 29,316,214, forward strand.
CTGACGGCACAGTTCAAGTCCTAGACCTGGCGACTTGAAGAACATACCAGGCACATGCGTGTCCAAAATCCTGAGAGGAGAATGGAGAAGGAATTGTGGCATGATCATCCCCCTGAGGGGTACTTTCTCTCTTTCTCTCTCTCCAGAAAGCACACACACCCCTACAGCAAATTTAAACAAAAAAGAGAAAGCAATCTGATTTAAAAAAAAAAACTGTATTGTGGTAAAATATATATATAACAAAATTTACCATCTTAACCACATTTTACAAAGTTCCCATTTTGGGACCAGCAGATGATGTAATGGCTATGTTGCTGAACTCTCATGTAGTCGACCGCGGCTTGAGTCCTGGACCCAGTGGCTTAAACTCACGTCGGGTGTGTGTGTGTGTTTGCCCAAGATCCCGAGAGGAGAATGGAGAAAGGATTGCAGCGTGGCCATCCCCCCAGGGGGTGATTTCTCCCTTTCTATCTCTCTGTCTCTCTCTTTCTGGCAAGCGCACATGCCTTATAACAAAAACCTCTCCCCCCCCAAAAAAAAGTTCTTATTTTCGGAGGGGCCAGCAGATGGCACAGTGGTTATGTTGCTGGACTCCCACATGGCCAACCATTGCTCGAGTTTCGGACCTGGTGGCTTCAAAATCACATCGGGCACATGTGTGTGTGCCCAAAATCCCAGGAGGAGAATGGAGAAGGAACTGCAGTGTGGCCATCTCCCCTGGAGAGTGATTTCTCACTTTCACTCTCTCTGTCTCTGTCTCTCTGGTGAACGCACTCACCCTATGGCAGAAACCTCTACAAAAAATAAAAACAAGAATGAAAAGTTCTCATTTTTTATTTATTTCTTCCACCTGAGAAACAGCCACTCACAGGGGAACCCTATTCCACTGTGTGCACACTACGTTTTTCCATTCCTCTGTTGAACACTTGGGTCACTTCCACATTTTGGCTTTCGTGACTAATCCTGCTCTGAACATTGGTATACAAATGATGTCCCTTTTAAACAAAGTTCAACAATGTGTTTTGTTTATGTGCTATTTGATTTTCTTCTTCTTTTTTTGAGAGAGAGATTTTATTTTTGGGGGGAGGGAGAGGTTTTTGCTATAGGGCGCATGTGCTCTCCAGGAAGACAGAGAGACAAGAAAGCGAGAAATCACCCCCCAAGGGGGATGGCCACGCTGCAATCCCTTCTCCTCCATTCTCCTCTCAGGATCTTAGGCACGCACGCACACGCACCCAGCTTGAGTTTCAAGCCAGCAAGTCTGGGACTTGAACTGCAGTTGACTATGCAGGAGTCCAGTGATGTAACCATTACGCCATCTGCTGGTCCCAACTGTTTGATTTTTTTTCTATTTAGGGCAACAGATACAGATTTCCTATTTTAGTCTTAGTAATATAAAATAGTCCCTCAAAACACACACTAAACGGGAATGGTGTACGAAAATGCTCATAACTGTGCAAGTGCTCTGTGTCGGTGACAGAGCACTGGTGCAGAGAGAACGGAGCTGCACCTAATTCTGACAAGGGCCTCTGTCAAAAACCCACCAGCCTGAGCTGGGGAGAGACACTGGGCAGGCTGACCCCAGATCAGCATGAGTGACAGTCGTTGAGGTGCCTGGAGGTGTGGTTTTAGGAACAGGGATGACAATGGAAACCATCAGATCTACTCTGGGGCCTCCCACAGTGACTCTGGGCCCCTCACTTAACTTCTCGTCTTCACTTCCCTCCAGAGACATGGTGATAACACCCAGCTCATAGGGTGCTTGTGAAACTGAAATAACCCAGCCTCTGGCCAGCACCCACCCTTTCCCTCCAAGAGACACCCCCAAGACAGTACTTATTGTTTCCTCCCCTGGAAAAGGGTGCAACTGTGACGAGGCAACAGAAGTTTAGAGGCACTGCCAGTTTACCTCTGCCACCTTCTCCAGGAAAGAGCTCTGGGCTCCCAGAGCTATGCTGCCCCTCACTGGCTGTGGGACTCTTGTCAAGGGACTCAGTCAAGAGCCTCTCTAAACTTTCATGTCCCCAGCTTTGAAATGTGCATGCCCTTGTCCTGAGAACGCAAACCCACGGCTACCCACGGCTACCCACGGCTACCCACGGCTCTCCACCAAAATCACTCTCGAGGTGATTATCGATGCTGTCAACATCCAACCACGCAGAGCCCATACAGAGCAAATGAACTGACAGCGAAACTGCACGTCTTGCAAGAAGTGTGGGATTTCACGAAGTTGAGGGAAGCGAAGCGGGAGAAATGGAGTCCCCGCTGACCACAGTCACCCAGACCTTCTCCACAGAACAGCTGGCCCATGACAGGATTCAGCGACTGCTGGCTTTGAGGAAGCACTCAAACTGCTTTGTGAAAACGAACCTCTTGCTGCAAAAAAAATGTCAGAAGGGAAGGATGCTACACAGACTCTATTGAGAAAAAAAAGAAGTCTTCAAATAGAAACAGGTGACTTTTTTTCATTCTAAGTGCAAGCTTGCAATTCCAATCTAAATATTGTTCATCGTGGGGCAAAACTGGCTTATTTTCATGTTTCAGTTTCTTTTTCTAGTTCAAACTTCAGTCCATATGGGTTACACACACACACACACACACACACACACACACACACATCCAATCCCCAAGAGAGAAGCCTCTCAAGAGCTGGACATTATCCCTAATTACCCAAGGCCAGTCAAGCACCCGCCCATAGCCGAGTCTCAGCCAAGTGCCCCACCATACTTCTTACGGGCCCTCTGGTCAACTTTTTTTGTACAGAAAGGGAAACTGAGGCTCTGTGCAGGCACAGGCTTGTGGCCCAGGTCCACTCGGTGGCGGAGATGGCACTAAGAAAAAATGCAGATTACTCGGCGAAGACTTGGAAAGCTCATGCCAAGTGCTGAGTCCGCGAGCCGGTGGCCACTTCTGTTGCTGGGCGCCTAGTTCAGTGTTGGCGCTCGGGAAACCTGAGGCGGGAAAGTAGAGCCAGGCGAGACCCCACCCTGCCTTCGGTCCACCCCGCCCTTGGCCCTCACGCCGGGGTGGGGCCTCTGTTGGGGTCCAGCCGGCTCTCAGGCAGAGCCCACCGCTCGAGCCCTTCACCTGAAGTTAGACGGGTGTCCCCACCCCCGCCACTCGGCGGGCCAGGGTCACAGCCGGGCCGCAGCTGGCGCTCGCACAGGGGGCCCCGTCGGCCCCGCCACTCGCCTCCGCCGTCTCCCCTCCTCTCCCTCCCCCCGGGAGGGAGGAGGAGACTCCGCGGCCCTCCCTCGGCCCTCCCGGCGGCGGCCGCAGCCTGCACGGTGCCCGCTCCACCCAGCCGTGGCGGCTCGGACGTCCGGAGCCCGCCGGTCTCCGCCGGAGGTGAGTGGGAGCTGCAGCCCTGGGGGCGGAAAGCCAGCGCGGCCCGGGAAGTCGCTCCAGGCCGCGAAACTCCCGCGGGAGAGAAGGGGTTAAGTTGGGGGCGTGCTGGAGGAGAGGGGAGCCCCGGGATCGCCCGCAGCAACTCCCGAACTCGGAGCAGAACTTTCAAGCCCCTTTCCCGGGATCCCCCACCTCTTGGGCCTTGGGCCTGGGGTGAGGAGGGGCTGCAGGGCGATGGGAGACGTGGGGGTGGGGGGATACAGCCTTCGGAATGCAGCGGGCCCTGGCCGTTCGGGGAGGGGGCGGCGGGAGGGGGCGGAATTGGGAACTCTCCCCGGGGACCCAACGTGGTCACCATGGCGAGCGGGGAATGGACGGGCGATGCTGGCCAATCAGAGCACGGCACTGTCTCCCAGACCCGTGGCCGCTGCCAATGGGGGCAGCGCGGTGGGGTGGGCGGGCCGCGTCGCACTGGCCCCGAGCCCCCTTTGCCCGCCGCTTGCCTCCAGCCGCTAGGGGGAGCGGGCGGCCAGGGTGGCTGGAGAGGGGGCGACTAAGTGAGGACTGAGGGGACTCGGGGTGCGGGAAGCAGAAAGCTAAGTTTGGAAGGATCTGGGGCAGGTGGAGCAATGGCTCAGCGCGAGGGGAAGGGAATGGGCCTCCATTGCCCCACAGTGACAATGATACGAATGGGCGATATCCTGAAAGTTCCTTCCCAACCGGTCTTTGCCCTAGGTGCCCCTCTCCACTCCCGCTCACTCCTGCTCTCACAGGGTTGTAGCGGGGTTGCCCTGGTTGAGGTGCGCACTAGGTCTGCCCACTTGCTGGACAGAGCTTTCAGTACTCTCGTTTGTGCATCTCTCCATCCCATATTAGGGAAACAGGCCCAGAGAGGCCAAGGACTTGCCCATGTCACACAGCTGGCTGTGGCAGAGGTGGGATTAGTGGGATGTTGTACAAGGGTAAGTCGTACAGGGAGCTGCTGAGAGGTCCAGGGTCGGGGGCTCCGACGTGAAGCCCCACGTCCTTGGCAGCTGTGCTTGCCCACCCCCACCTCCCCCACCCCCCACCCCCCACCCCCGGTGCTGGACCACTCTTGCAGGTGCTCCCAGGGGCCTGGTGCTCTTCAGGTGGTCATGACCTGGGAGAAGACGCACTCACTGTCAGCCTCCAGGCCCCTGCCTGGCCTCACTATGTGGGCGCAGACAGGTAGCTGCCCTCAGCCGGCGCATCCGGAGAGAAAGGTGTTCAATCATGATGCAGAGTGTCTTTGTGGCTCCTCCATGTGGGGTGGGGAACCTGGGAACAGGCCAGAGGTTCCTACCCCTGGGCTCCAGTCTGGCGTGGGGACCCAGCCTCCTTCCCAGTCCTCTCCTAGAGGTCCAGTGGCTGGAGCCTGGGCAGCAGGTCCAAGGGACAGGTGCCCACAGTCTGTGGGCTGACCAGGCCTGAGCCCTGCACTTATCTACTTAGGCTGTCCTCTGTGGTTTCCTGCCGGGCTCTGCGCCCTGCCGCAGCCAGGCCCATGGCCATGAGCTCGACCCGTCCCCTACCTGAGAGGTTCTGGGAGGACATCGGGGATTTCTGAGCCAGAGGGAGGAGTCGGGGCCTCTGGGCGCCCCCATCCCCTCAGCTGGCCCCCATCCAAACCTTAGTTTGCTCACTCCTCCCACTGGATGTTGAGAATCCCATTCAGACATGCTAAGGCCAAAACACAAGTGTGTTCTCTTGTGGGAGCTAGGTTTCCTCAGGCAGGAGGCTGGACCCCTGAATGGCAGTGAGATGGCCTCTGACTCTGACCGGGGCCACAGACACCTGCCTGTCTCAGAGCGTGGCTGAAGACTGACTCATCCATAGAGTGGCTCGACCTTCCCAAATGTCTCTGGTCTCCTTGTGGACTTCACAGTGTGGCCACTCCTGAAGAACAGGGAGGTACCGGAGCATGCTCTACAGAAGTCGGGAAAGGCTTCAGGGAAGGGGACACTGGGGGTGGGCCTTGAAGGATGTGTAGGAGTTTGCTGATAAAGAAAACGGGAAAAACATTCCAGACTGGCCCACGAGCAACAGGAACTGCTGGTTTTTCTGTGGCGAAGCTGTTGAGGCCCTAGCCTGCAGCAAGTATTGGATGAAAACTTTCTTGTTTCTGCCCTGCAGCAGTAGGTGAGCAGAGCCGTGGGGACAGGTCAGGAATTCTGGGTCCCACTCAGCAATGCTACTTAGCCGAGGGGAGGCCGGGTCATAGTTCACCCTTCTGCTCTCCGGGGCCAGAACAAGAAGTTCTGGGTGGCCCCAGTGTCCTGTCTGGTGGAGCTTAGGCCTTAAGAGGAGAGACGGCCTGCAGGTCCTACTGTGGGAGGTGGTAGGGCTGGGGACATAAGGCATTTCCTGGAGGTGGTGACAACTGAACTTGAAGGAGGAGGGGGCTTCAAAGTTAGGAATGGGGACATTCAAAAACAAGGAACAGCCTAAACAGAAAACCCAGAGGGTGAGAGCAGGAATAGACGTGTCTGGCTGGTGGGAAGCACACACAGGACGTGGGATGGGGAAGGCTCTCTGGGACCCGTGGGGGCTGGTCCTAGAACTAGGTCATCCTAGGGAGTCAAGGCAGTTCTCTACCCCCTGGGTGAGTGCGTGACACCAGGGCTGGGTGTGAGTGCAAGTCCCCAGGCTGTACTTAGAGGGCAGGGTGGAGGAGGCGTCCTAGGCAGGATCTGGCTGCCCTTGGGTCTGTGTGGGTGTGCAGGAGTCCTGGTGTGCTGGGCGGGTGCTTTTCCAGAAAACGAACCTGAGGACCCCCACCCCAGCCCTTCCCGCTTGCACGTGCACACACACCCGACAGGGGCCCCTGGGCCTGCAGGAGGAAAGGCAGAAAGGCTGTTCCTTGGGCTTCCTTCTCCCCCAGCCCCCCAGAGGGGCCCAGCCAGACCCTGAGAAGACGAACAGAGACTGGAGCCCCCATCCCTGCTTTTAGCGTGGGTGCCTGGAAGCCATTAGAGGCCTGGGTGGCGCCTGCCCTGCTCAGCGCGACAGGCTTGGGATTCCTGGAAGGAGCTGGGCCCCCTCCTGGCCAAGCCCCGTGCCAATCCTGGCAGCTCCCAGGGCAGAGAGGATGTGGCAGTGACACCCTCCCTGCCCAGCTCTTACTTTCAGGGCTACAGGGAGGGCCAGAACCGAGCCAGACCCTCTTCCCCAGCATAGCTCTGGCAGGGCTGCGGGCTGGCACTCAGGTTTCCTGCCCTCCCCTCCCCCTCCTCCTGTCCCTTCTCCTCCCCCCTCCTCCCCCGCGGGCTCTCACATTGTTTTTCTTTTCCAAGAGCTTCTCCATGTGGAGCTGGGCCAGGAAAGTGGGGAGAAGAGCAGTGTGTCAGTGTGAGCGTGTGCGTGTGCGTGTGCGTCTGCTGCTTTTAGGGTCATTTGCGCCTTTGCATGTCTTTGTCAGGGTGCTGGCAAGTGCGCGTCTTCAGGTGTGTCTGCGTCTGCAGGTGAGTGTCTCCGTGCACCCATGTACAGTAACTGTGCGCACATGGGCCATCTCTGAGTACACGTGTGTCTGCCTGTGTGCCTTTGCATCTGTGTTGATGCACATGGGACTGTGTGTCTCTGTGCATAGGTATCTGGGAACGCTTATGAACCTCAAGGCCACCCACCTCAAGTGAGAGCACTTGGCTGCTCGGGTCCCTCAGGGTGTTGGGGGTGGACCCAGAACTGGAGCGTGAGTCTGCATCTCTGTATCTGGGTGCATGACAGTCTGTGCAGGCTTTACTGGGGTTGGGACACTGTGTGTGTGTGTGTGTGTGTGTGTGTGTGTGTGTGTAACTGTGGGTGGTAAGAAAGCAAGCATTACCTAGGACCCAAAGTTAAACTAATGTTTATTATGTATTTCTCATTGTTACTATGTGTAATTGATGAGTAATTGTACATATTTATGAGGTATGGTGTGATGTTTTAGATACATGTATACTTGTGTAATGATCAAGTCAGGGTAATTAGGATATCCACCACCGCCAGCACTCAGCATTCTTTGTGTTAGGAACATTCTAAATCCTCTCTGCTGGCTATCTTAAAATATACAGCAAATCGTTGTACATATTAGTGGTATTCAACACTGGAACTTACCCCTTCTAGCCAGCTGTAATTGTATATCCATCAACCGATCTCTCCCTCTCCCCACCCCTGCCCCTTCCCAGCCTCTAGTGATCACTGTTCCACTCCGCATCCGTACTTGGACTCTTAAGGTACAAATTCCCAGCCCTGTGCCTAGTCTCGGGGGGTTGGGGGAGTGAGGCCCAGGAACTGCGTTTTAAGCAAGTGTCCAGGTTAATCTGAAGGACCCTTCCCCTCTCCCCTGATTAAGAAGCACAACAGATGGTGTGGAGGTTAAGATGCTGGATCCCACATGGCCAGCCACATGGTTCAAGTCCCGGGCCCAGTGGCTTGAGAATCATGCTGGGCACGTGTGCACACAGACCCAAAAATCCTGAAATAAGTCTGGAGGAGAAGGGATTATGGCATGGCCATCCCCCCTAGGGAGCAATTTCTCACTTTGCCCCTTTCTCTGGAGAGTTCATCTCTCCTATAGCAAAAACCAAAAAATAGTACTGGTCTCCCTCACCCCACCCCCATTCTGAAGATGGGGAAACTGAGGCCGGAAAGGGTTGAGGTTGGTGACAGCACTGGCACTGGAGCTGCTGTCCTGTGAAGGCAGACAGACAGACAGCAAATGGACTACAGAAGCGTAGCGGATCGCGGAGCAGCACTGAGGCGCCGTGATGCCAAAGGCCAGGAATGTAAGACACTGCTCCACGTGCTGGTGTAGCCTGCCTGCCTGGCTATCCAGGTGACAGAGCAGGCAGGGCAGTGGCCGTCAGCAGGGGTGGCATCTGCCTGGAGAGAAGCCAGCAGGAGAGGGGGGCTGGGGCGCTGCGGGTGTTTGCAAGGGAGAGATGAGGACCCGGAGTATGAGCTGTGAGCTGTGAGCTGTGAGCTGGGGAAGGAGAGGGAGGCATGGGGGTGGGTGGTGTGGACAGCAAGCTGGTGGTTGGCTCAGTGGCTGTAGCCCCTTTTGAGACTGATGAGTAATGAATCGGCATCCTAGAGGCACTGAGCTTGGGACCGACACTAGAGAAGAGTTACAGCTGTTGGTGAAGACAATGCGTGTGGCCACCTGCACCTTCAGGTTCACATTTTTCAAAACACACTGCTGCTGCTGAGAATGGATTTGGAGGAGGGCAAAGTGTGTGTGTGTGTGTGTGTGTGTGTGTGTGTGTGAGAGAGAGAGAGAGAGAGAGAGAGAGAGAGAGAGAGAGAGGAAAGAGTGATGGGTGATGATGGTGGCCTTGACAGGTGACAGGCTACAGAGGCGGAGTGGATGGACCAAGTGATGCGTGGAAGACAGAGTGACAGGATTGGTGTGGGGGAGGGGAGAAGGGAGATTCCAGGGTGCCCCCTGAAATGTGAAGGAGTGCAGAAGTACCTTCTGAGGCGGGGATCAGCTGGACGTGGGGGGAGCGGAGACCGTGAGTCCCATTTTGACCACATGAGTCTGAGGTGTCAGTGGGATTTCCGGTGGAGCTGTGAAAACTCTGGAAGGCAGCCAGACTGGAGACTGAGGTCCAGGGTAGTCGAGGGCATGGCAGGATGGCACAGGCAGGGGTAGCGTGAAAGAAGAAGGGGGCCCAGAACGATGACAGTGGCACTCGAGGGATGAGCTGGGAACCCAGGGAGGTGGACGGAGTGGAGACAGCCAGTGTGGACCACTCTGGACAGGCCTTGGAAGGGAGGGGAGCCGGGAGCAGGTCAGGCCCTGGAGAAGGCTTCACTGACAGAGGTGGGGACTGGGCAGGAGAGGGGGCCTTGGACCCAGAGAGAGAGCCCCTCTGTCCTCAGGAGAGGAGAGGAGAGGCCCTGGGGCCTGCAGTTTCTCCTCCCACTGTGAACTGTAACATTAGGTCACCTGCTAAAGGTGAGGGGGTTGGAGCACTGGGGTGGGGTGGAGAAGGGACACAGCTTGCCAGCAGCGTTGGGGCCAGCCATGTTGAGGCACTCTTCTCAGTGTTCATGTCCCGCCAGCAGAAGGGACAGGCCTTAGGGGCAGGTGTGGTCAGTGTGGCTCAGGGATTGGCTGAACAGAGAAGGATGGGTATGATGTTCCAAAGGGCTGCTGGTAGCAGTCAGCGTGGGGCGGCACAGAGGGGGAGTGGGGCAGGGTGGGGAGAGACGTGTGTCTTTCATGTGTCTCATTTGTTTAAAGGGAATGTGGCCAATGAACTGCGGAGCCCCATGCTCGGTGGTGGGGGGCTAAAGTGAAATACAAGAGAGAGAGGGTGTCAGGAAGGGGCAGTTCTGGCTGAGAAGGGAGGACATCCTACTCCACCCCGGCATCTACGACTGGTTTATTTCCATCATTGTCACCAGTGTGTGCATGTATTCAAGTCCTCACGGGTGTGGGGGTTGGAACATGTGATCATTTCCCTCACCTAAAATCCAAAAGGAATAAAAGATCATTCACAATAGCCCTGAGTACCGGTGTCTGGCTTATAGGTGGCGCTCCACAAATATCATTGTCATCCTGTGCAGGAATTAAGACAGTGGCCAGGACCCAGTCACCACCTTCAGCAGATTCACATCCTGAGATGGAGTTGGGGAGCAGACACTGAAATATGGTACAGCGAGGTTGCTTAGTAAGTGATGGAGACATGGGCAGGGGCTGATGGGCCTGTCTTAGTTGGTCCAGGAGGGCTTCTAGGAGGAGGTGATATTTCAGATGCGTTTTAAGGATAGGAAGAATTAGCCGGTGACGGGAGGGGACTCAGGGCAGCCGGCTAGTGCTCTCGCGAGGTTTAGGTGTGGAGTGGCAGTACAAGTCATTCACTGTGTAGAGGGACAAGGACAGCAAACCAGTTTCAGACCAGCCAACACCACAGGTGCAGGGAGCGGGGATTGGAGGAGAGAGTCCGGGGGCCAGGGAGGAGCAGTCTCAGGTCCTTGGTGGCACTGTCCTGCCTCTCTCCGAAACTGCCCGCTCTCCGCGATTGCCCCGGTTACCCCTGCCAGCCCCTTTGTACAGCTGATCTTCCGGACCTTTGCTTAATAATAGTTGTGTTCTCCCACAGGTCCGAAGTGACGTCTTCCGGTGACCCTTAGGAGCAGTGGATCGCGGCGGCAGTCATGCACAGCAGTATCGCATCCGCCACGCGTCCCGGGCGCCTCCCCTGAGCCTGACCGCGAGTTCAAGCCCTGGGCCTGTCTGGCCGCACCATGAGCCACGGGCCGAGCCCCCGGCTGGCCGAGTCCCCGCAGCTGTCCAAGGGCAGCCTCCTGACCATCCTGGGCAGTCCATCGCCCGAGCGCATGGGGCCGGCTGACTCGCTGCCACCCACACCACCCAGCGGCACGCCCTCGCCTGGGCCACCGCCTGCACTGCCACTGCCGCTGCCGCTGCCGCCGGCGCCCGCGCTGCTGGCGGACGGGGACTGGGAGAGCCGCGAGGAGCTGCGGCTGCGGGAGCTGGAGGAGGCGCGGGCGCGGGCGGCGCAGATGGAGAAGACCATGCGCTGGTGGTCGGACTGCACCGCCAACTGGCGCGAGAAGTGGAGCAAGGTGCGCGCCGAGCGCAACCGCGCGCGCGAGGAGGTGCGCCAGCTGCGCCAGCGCCTCGACGCGCTCACCAAGGAGCTGGCGGGCGCGAGGCGCGAGCGCCAGGAGGCGCAAGGCGAGTGCGAGGCGCGGGGCCGCGAGCTGGCGCGGCTACGGGGCGCCCGGGCGGCCGCCGACCAGACGCTCGACGTCCCGGAGCAGGAGCCGGAGCGGGAGCACGAGCCGGTGCGCGACGTCGGGTCCGAGAGGCCGCAGAGCTGCCAGGTGCCCGGCGGGAGGGCGGGGCTTGGGAGGAGCCAGGTCTGCTTTGGGCGGGGCTGGGTGGCCCGGACCGAAATCCAAAGAAGGGGTGGCCCTGGGAGGCTTCGCTCTTCCAGGTCGGGCTCTACTGGCCATGTCCCCAAATCACCTCCTTTCTGAATATTCCGTGCTGGAAAACCCCAGGTTCTGGTTGTCCCCTCCGCTCAGCAGAGGGGCTGACAGGTGGCATAGTGATTAAGGCACAGGACTCCTACAGTGTAGTCTGCGGTTTGAGTCCCAGACCTGGTGGCTTTTTCACGTTTTCTCTCTTTCTTTATGTCTTATTTGGTCAGATTGAAAAAGTGATAATAATTATGAATAAAATTAAATAAAATAATGCTTTAAAAAAAAAAGTCTGCAGAACCAAGGAGTATCTCACTTGAGCAGGAGAGGGTTTAACAACTTTCTTGGACATTTTTATCGTTAGCAGACCTGAATCTGTTCACTAGTTCAACTTGAATTTGAGGAAGGGGTAAAGAGTTTTAACATAGATCAGTCCAATGAGGGGTCGTCTGAGCACGAGGAACATAGAGGAGGTTACCCATTCTTGGGGAGGCGGCTTCCCAGACGTTTTCCTGGAGGAAGTCATACTGAAGCTGAGGCTAGGAAAATGAGTAGGAATTAGCCATGGAGAGTGTCAAAGGCATTCGAGGTGAAAGAAACTCCCTGTGCAGAATCCTGAGTGGGCCTAGTGAGCTGGGGAAGGGGGACGATGACCACTCCAGGTTTTCAGAGCACCAAGGTCTGCACGTGCATTCTGGAGTTGGCCCCCATACTGTCCCCCGAGAATTTGCTGTGTGCTGAGGATCCTGAGGCACGGAGAAGTTCAGAACCAAGGTCTCCAGCTGGCGACGGGAGTAGCTGGGGCCCGAACTCGGTTGGTCTGGCTCTGGAGTCCAAGGTGACAACCAGTATGGCTGGGCGCTAATGGTGGGTGTGGGAGGCAGCCTCTCCCGACCCTGCTGGACGGTTACCAGGAGGCCGCCCCGGGAAGGTCCAGGCTCAGCTCCCAGCTACATCCACAGAGAGGCCAGTCCCTTCCTTTCTCCTGCCTGCTCCCCCAGGCTAGCGTGGGCACTGCTGCCTCCTGAGGGCTGAGCCCCCCCCTTCCCGTCAACCTGGTGTTTGGACAGTGTCCTCTGCTCTTGTGTGGGGCTTCACAGTGCTGGTCCTCTTCGGGCCTCACTCTAGTCACAGTTCAGAGACCTTGGGTACAGCAGTGGAGCCCTGGGGTCACAGTCTGAGTTTACACAGCAGCCCAGCCAGTCCTGTGCTCTGTCCCTCGGAGCACGTCACCTCCCTCCGTTTGCCCCTACTCACACACCTGAGAGAGTGAAGGAGTAGGATCCTACTCCCCAGGGAGCCCTTCAGGCCACTGTCCCAGGCGAGACACGGAAGCAGACACCTGGAAGCCAGGCTAGACAGAGGCCATGGCCCTCGGGGGGTTGTGATCAGAAACAGGACCTGCAGACAGCCAGGGACAGGCCAGAGGGGAAGGGGAGGTTGGCAGGGAGGAAGGACCAGCCTTTGTGTTAGTAATCGCTCACGGCTTCCTGGCGGAGAGCTGCTTCTGTGCTCGCCCAAGTGCCAGCCTGCTGAGCCTCTTCCACTGTCACCAGTCTCCCTGTGCCTTAATGCTTGCCCCTGAGCAATGGGACCTCAGAGCTGAATTCCTTTTCAGGTCATCTGATCCTAGGTCGTTGTAGGAACCCCTGCTCCAACGTTATTCCCACCAGCGTCCTAGCATATGTTTGCATGCTTCCCGTGACGGGGAGTTCACCACCTCCCTTGGGGGATCTTCTGGGATAGAGAGAATCTATATGACTGACTCACTTTTTTTTATTAAAGGGAGTTTTTTTGTTTGTTTGTTTTTGCTATAGGTCATGTGTGCTCTCCAGAGACACACAGAGAGACACAGAGAGAGAAAGTGAGAAATCACTCTCTGGGGGAATGGCCACACCTCAGTCCCTTCTCCTCCATTTACCTCTTGGGATTTTGGGCACACATACACACACACCCTGCATGAGTTTCAAGCTGCTGGGTCTGGGACTCAAACCACGGCTGGCCATGCAAGTGTCCAGAGCGTTAACCACTATGCCACCTGCTGGCCCTGATGGCTGACTCTACATACAATTTCAGGAGGCTAAGACGGAGGCTCAGAAAAAGCTGTATCCCTCTTCCTGGAGATGGGAAGGGACGCAGCGGAAGGTCACCTGGCAGGCCCATCTCCTCAGGCCTGGGAGAGGCCGTGAGGAAGGCTGACAGGGTGAGGGCTCTGTCACTGACTGATCCAGCCTCTCTGTCTTGGCCCCTGCAGGAGCTGGAGCTGGTGGAGAACCTGCTGAAGAGCAGGCCAGAGGAGCCCGAGGGCTGCTGGGAGGCACGCAGCATGGGGGCTGGGGGCCCCCGGGGCAGCTCGGGCCGCCAGGAACGCAGCCGGCTACCCTGGGAGGACACAGCTGCTGCCGAGGAGGACGCCTCCAAGGTGACTGCCCTGCGGCTACGGCTGGACGAGTCCCAGAAGGTGCTGCTCAAGGAGCGAGAGTGAGTCTTGGGAGGTGGACGGGGCGGGGACACCCTCAGGATCACGGGGTGAAATCAGTGCCACGGGAGGAGACGCACTAAGGGACAAGTACTGTTAGGCTGGAGTCTGATACGTTTAGACCAAGGGTTCTGACCCCAGGATCCAACGCAAGTTCTCAGTTCCTCACACAAATAATGTATGTGGGGATCCGCTCCAGGCCAGGCACCGTGCCCAGTCCTACGTGAGATGAAAACCCCTGCTTCTGTGGAGTTTACAATCTAGTGGAGGGAGAGCACCCTGTAGAACCAGGGAAAGGGGGTAGGGGAGTGAGGAGCAGCCTGGAACTTGGGTCTGGAAATGTTGTGTTTGCAATGACGGGGAGGCAATTGGGCACACAAATGAGCCCAGTTCCTGAGACAGGTCTGGACTGGAGGTAAAAATGCAAGAGTCTGGGACCAGCAGGTGACATGGTGATTAAGGGGCTGGACACTCCCACATGGCCAACCATGGTTCTCGCCCTTGACCTGGTGGCTTGCTTTCTCACTTTCTCTCTCTCTCTCTCTCTGACTCTCTCTGGTCAAATTAAAATAAATGAATGAATAAATTAAATTAAATTAAATTAAATTAAAATAAAAGAGTCTATCAGCAGATAGATGGAATTGAAAGCCACAAACCAGGATGATGGAGGAGTGGGTGTGAATCGGGAAAATGCCAGAGAATGGACTTGGCCAAGGTTAGAGACTTGTTAGAAGTTAGAGGACAAGGCAACCAGCAGAGGGGACCAGAGCCAGGAGGCTAAGCGGGAGGGGAGCCAGAAGAAACTGCCTTAGACAGACAGCGTGCTCAGCTGCTCAGTAAGAAGAGGACTGAGCACTGGCTGTTGGATTTTGAAGGTGGAGGTCATCAGTGACCCTAATCAGGGCAGTTCAGTGACCACAGCCTGATTGTGTCTGCGGCTTTCCCGTCCAGAGGTTAAGTACATACACAGGGGCCAGCCAGTGGCATGATAGTTAGGGTAACTGGATCCCACATGGCTGATTGTACATTCAAGTCCCAGACCCAGGGGCTTGAAAAACTCATCATGTGGGGAACCAGCAGTTAACATAATAGCTATGTCGCTGGACTCCCATGTAGTCGACCGCGGTTTGCGTCCCGGACCCGGTGGCTTAAAACTCACGCCGGGCACATGTGCGTGCGTGCCCAAGATCCCGAGAAGAACATGGAGGAGAAGGGATTGCAGCGTGGCCATCCCCCCTGGGGAGGAGATTTCTCGCTTTTTGTCTCTCTGTCTCTCTCTGTCTGTCTGGCGAGAGTACACACCCATAGCGAAAACCTTTCCAAAAAAAAAACTCACCATGTGCATGCATGCCTAAAATCCTAAGAGGAGGGTTTAGCTGGGGTTTGAACACAGGAGAAAGGATTGCAGCATGGCCATCCATCCTAGGGGGTGCTTTCTCACTTTCTCTCTCTCTCACTCTCTCTGGTGAGCACACATGTCCTGTAGCAAATTAAAAGTAAATAAATGGGGCCAGCAGGCGGCATGGTGGTTAAGGTTCTGGATCCCACATGGCTGACTCCATCGTTCAAATGGTCCCCTCAGATTGGAAAACACGTCAGGCACACATGTGCACATGTGCCCCCAAATTCTCCAAGAGAACAGAGGAGAAGGAATTGCAGGATGGCCATCCCCCTTGGGGGCGGGGTTGATTTCTCAAACTTCGCTCTTTCCCTGTCTCTGTCCCTCTCCGGTGAGTGCATGTACCCTACGGCAAAAATCTAAAAATAAATGAATAAAATGCTAAATAAAGTGCATAGCAGAACCTATCTACACACATGATACTAGGTCATCGGGAAAGTTATGACGTATCTTTTCTATATTTTTCTATGCGAAAATGCGTCATGGCTCTCTCAACAACCCAGTATTTTCAAAAATCAGTGTAATGCCCTTGCGAAGATGAAGGCAGATCAAGGGGTGACATCTTTGCTTTTTGGGCCAAGAAATGCCAAAGATTGCCAGTGGACTATCGGGAGAGGGGCATAGATTGTTTCCACAGCCCTCAGAAGGGACCAACCCTTCCAACACCTGACCTTACTTCTGGCCTCCAAAACGGTGGAAGAATCCATTTCTGCTAGGGAGGCCAGCACAAGCAAGCAAACAAACAAGTAAAACAACTCACCCTCATGTGCTCACGGAGATACAAAGTAGAAACGAAAAGAGCAGAATGTATAATAAAGTCCTTGGGTGGTGAAATGACAGCATATGGTCACAGCTCCACTGGAAGAGATGATAAAGCCATCAGAGCTGGGTGGCTTATTTGGAATGTCATTGGCGATGATAATCCTAACAGCAAACACACAGCACGTATTCCAAGCCCAGTCCTGCGTCGAGGGCTTTAGGTGTATTTGCTCACTTAAGTCACCCAGGACAGCTACCCTGCAGCTCGCACAGGTGTATGGGGCTGGCAGCACAAGTACACAACTGTCACTGTGGTGGTGACATTTCCTGAGAGAGGAATGAACAGCCTTCGGTAGAGTTCTGAACAAAGCAAAGTGCAACTTTTTCTCAATGGACAGTGATTCTGTTCCTGGAAAATTTGGAATGTGCTGATACAGAAAATACTGCTGTCTCTAAGTCACAGTGAGGTTCTGGGCTCAGATCCTTTCCCCCCTCTGCAATGTCCAGTGAGGTCTCTTCTGTTAAATAGGATGCAGGACACTTCCTGGATGGGCAAACTGTCCTGGGCATTGCAGGCCATCCAGCAGCCCTGGCTCCTGCCCTCTAAGTGACCTTGAATCATGTGACAGTCAAAATGCTCCCATGCATTTCCAGCTTGCCTCCTGGAAATGGGACTGTCTCCTCTGAGAACCTCAGGTTGGAGATGTGGAGTTAGCCTTTCAGAAAGGGAACTCAAGGGACCAGCAGATGGTGTAATGATTACATTGCTGGACTCCCACATGGGTGACTATGGTTTGAGTCCCAGACCTGGTGTCTTAGAACTCATGCGGAGCGCATGTGCGTGCGTGCCCAAGATCCTAGGAGGAGAATGGAGGAGAAGGGATTGTGGCATGGCCGTCCCCCCAGGGGGCGATTTCTCACTTTCTGTCTCTCTGTCTTTCTGGCGAATGCACATGCCCAATAGCAAACATCTCTCTTAAAGACAAAGCAAAAGAAAGAAAACTCAGTAGATTGTGGTGTGGGATCAGCAGAGGTACTGGAGTGCAGTGACAGGCTCAGCCATGATGCACACCTGCTGTGCAGGCCAGGCACTGCGCTCAGTACCATGGCACCGCCTTCATGGCCAAGGCAGAGTGTAGGAGGAGGGCCATGGGAAAACCTGGGGGGCCCACAGCAAGAGGTGGGAGTTGGTGCCTTCCAGCATGGCTAACTGCAGAATGTTAAAGCATGTGTTCAAGCCAGGCCTCCCAGGGAACCACAGGGCATGAAACAGAGGAGGGAGGCCTTTGACAGATATGCCCGGGGCCTAGAGAGAGGGAGGTACTGGTCACAGTTGCCCAGTGCTCTGGAGACCCGATCACCTTCCCACACTGTGAGCTGGGCACCTGTGCTTGGTTGAGGGGCACAACCCCCGGAGAAATGTAAACCTGAGTGCTGACCTCAGTGTGGGATGCCGGGGCCTGAACATCCAGGCAGAGACTTTAGACATGGGCTTGACAGGTACACAGGCCACAGCAGGACCCCCACTGGTGAGGACTCCAAGCAGAGACCCCAGTGGGCCCCCCACATGTCTGACCCTCCCTGTCCCTTCTCCAGGGATAAACTGGCCCTGAGCAGGAACATCGAGAAGCTGGAGGGGGAGCTCAGCCAGTGGAAGATCAAGTACGAGGAGCTGAGCAAGACCAAGCAGGAGATGCTCAAGCAGGTGCGTGCCGGAGCCCGGGGCTGCTTTCTGGAGGGCGGAACTGCAGCTGAATCCTAGCCGCGAGCAGGGGGTCGGGACAGGAGAGAGAATGGCGTGTGTTTGTTTGTGCATCCCTTCATTCAGCAATGGTTCTGAATCCTGGGGCAGGCGGGGTTCTTGCCTTCAGATCACTTTGTGCAGGCTGTGGGCAAGGCAGACCCACAGTAACCAGGCAGACACGTTTATGAGTCACAAAGGAATTGAACAGAATGAGAGACGGGATGGTGGGTCAGGGAAGGTCTCTCTAGGAAGGTGACATTTGAGACAAGACCTCAAGGGGGCAGCAGAAGCCATCTTTGAGAAGATACGAGGGCAGAGTGCTCCTGGCTCTGCCAGGCACAGCAAATGCAACGGTCCTGAGGCAGGAACGGGCCTCACATGTGAGAAACAGAAGGCCATCGTGCCTGGAGAGTAGTGAGGGAGTGATGAGGATGGCCAGGCTTCACGGGTCCTGTAGACTGGGACAAAGGGGAAAGACACTGGATGGGACATTGGCTGGGTGTCTAGTCAGTTCCAGAGGTCACTGGAGCCTTGTGGTAGTCAAGGGAGCTGGGTCCTGACATCGCTCCTTACAGATGAGCAAACTGCAGGGGCTCAGGACAGGCTGGGCTGCCACCACTGCCTCCTGTCCAGGCCCCCCATGACCACCAGGGGGCGCAGGCTCCCAGGGAATGCTGGATTGACTCCACGGCGTTTCCAGGTGGAAGGGCCACAACCTCAGAGCCTCCAGCCCTGCCCTGGAAGGGACAAAATCTGGTCTTACGGTTAGAATCTCTTAGCAATTCTCTTAAAATACAGCTTCCCAGACCCCGACTCCGCCCTCCTGAATCAGCATCGTTGGGGATCAGGTTCGAGAGCCTGTCTTTCATCTTTCACGTTGTGATGTGTCATCATTCGAAGAAAAGTGAATGAAACACAAATGTGCAGCTTAGCAGAAAATGATAAAGGTTTTCTTTTGTACCGGGCATCTTTCCATCAGCATTATGTATTCAAGACATTCATGTAGTTGCAGCAGTTTGTTGGGGTTTCCTGTTTTACAGCAGAGAACTGGTATTATTTTCAAAGCACCCCTAGGGCCAGCCCCACAGCACAGTGGTTGGGCCCAGTGCATCAGGAGCTGGATCCCACAGGCCGTCTGCAGTTCGAATCCTGGGCCCAGTGGCTTGAGGGACACAGCAGGTGCATGTGCATGCAGGCCTGAAATCCTGATGGGACGGAGAGATGGAGGAAAGGGGTTGAGACATGGCTGTGCCCCATAGGAAGGTGCTTGGCTTGCTCACTCTCTCTGGTGAGCACACGCACCTTCTGGCATGTAAAGGAATTTAAAAAGCACCCCACCTGGGGCCGGCAGGTGTTGTGGTGGTTTAGGTGTTGGACTCCCACATGGCTGACCGAGGTTCGTGTCCCAGACCTGGTGGTTTGCTTTCTCACTTTCTCTCTCTCTCTTGCTCTCGCTCTCTTTCTCTTTCTCATGAGTGTGCACGCCCTGTAGAAAAATTTTAATAAATAATAATAAATTAATTTAATTAAATCATTCTTTTTTTTTCTTTTTGGAGAGGTTTTTACTATAGGTTGTGTGCGCTAACCAGAAAGAGAGAAACAGGGACAGAGAGCGAGAAATCACCCCCTACAGGGATAGCCACGCCACAGTTCCTTCTCCATTCTTCTCGCGGCCTCTCGGGCATGCATGCACACGCGCCCAGCATGAGTTTAAGCCACCGGGTCTGGGACTCGAACCACGGTCGACTATGTGGGAGTCCAGCAACATAGCCATTACGCCAACTGCTGGTCCCAAAATTAAATAATTCTTTTAAAAAAAAATCACCCCAGCACACCTGTGTTTATTTTAGATCAGTGTGTGTTGAGGGCCACCCTATGCCAAGGCCACACAAAGACACAGAGGTGTACAGACAGACAATCCCTGTCCTCCTGGGCCTGCATTCTAGTGGAGAGTGGGAAGGGGAGATATTTCTATGCCAGGTGGACAGGAGACGCTTCCCTACAGAGGAGGCTTTAGACCAAGGCCTGAGAAGAAAAAATGTCAGTTCTGCAAAATACCTCAGAGTACAGCCCTGCGAGTGCAAAGGCCCTGTGGCAGACAGGATTTGGTCTATTTAAGGAATAGAAAGGCGTCCATGTGGGTCTGGCCCCGTGGCCTGTTGGTTATGGGAGCCTAATCCCATATGACCAACTGTGCAGTTCAAAATCCAGACCTGGTGATTAAGGAACACTCTAGATATGTGTGCTCATGTGACCAAAATCCCAAATAGGTTGGAAAAAGAAAGGATTGCAGTCTGACCGCACCAGTAGGCAGTGGCCACACCAGTGGGCGGTGCTCTCTCTCTCTCTCCTTTTCTCTCCATCCCTGTCTCTCTGACAAGCACATGTGCTGTCTGGCAAATAATAAAAAAGAAAGGAGTCTGTGTGCCTGAAGCACGGTGGATTAAGTGGAGAGGGAAAGGAGAGGAGGTTGAAGAGAGGTGACCTTATCCTAAGACACCTCAGAGCCATGGAAGTGCAAGAGTGCGGCCATCTTGCATTTTTGGAATGGGGGGACGGCCAGATGGTGAGGAGATGGAGGTGGCAGAAGCAGTTGGATTCAGGGTCTGTTCTGAATACTTAGCACCCCTGTGGGCACCACCCAAGGCTCCCTGCTGAGCACCCTGCACCGGCGCCACCCTGCAGAGCTGCTCCCGGGATATCTCCGGGCAGCCTTCAGCTAACCAGGCTGGGCGATCCCTTGCAGCTCAGCATCCTGAAGGAAGCCCACCAGGACGAGCTGGGCCGCATGTCCGAAGACCTGGAAGATGAGCTCGGGGCACGGTCTAGCATGGACAGGAAGCTGGCTGAGCTGAGGGGCGAGGTGAGGCCACGGCAGGACCCTGGGGGACCTGGAGCTTGGCGGCCCAAGGGCCTTTCTTCTATCAACTGGCTCTGGGAAAAGGGCAGGAGCTAGGCGTGTGCCCTGAGGGGCCAACCACACCCTGAGGGTGCCCCAGGGTGCAAGGTGGGCCTCTCTCCTCCACCAAGACCGGAAATGCCCTCTCATACACACTGCAAATGAACCCAGCTTAATTATAGCTGCTGCAGCTGGACCTGCATCCTGCAGCCAAAAATGGCTATGGGGGGTGGTGGGACGTCCACTCCAGCCCTTGGTGCCCTCTTCCCTGGGAGTCCTCCCTCTGTCCGCCTTTGCAGATGGAGCGGCTGCAGGCCGAGAATGCAGCCGAGTGGGGCCGCCGTGAGCGGCTGGAGACAGAGAAGCTGGGCCTGGAGCGAGAGAACAAGAAGCTGAGGGCACAGGTCGGGGACCTGGAGGAAGCACTGGCCCGGCGGAGGCGGCAGACGGCCAGTGCACTGGACTGCGACCTGCGGGCCAGTCAGGCTGCACTCTTCGAGAAGAACAAGGTGGGGCAGTGCGTGACCAGAGCTGGGGCAGCCCTGCCTCCCCATCCAGCTGGAGCAGAGCACCCACTGTGTGCTCCAGCACCTACTGTGTGTTCCAGCCCTCGGGTCCAAGAACTCCTGAAGTAACAACTAAGGACAGAGGCGGTGGTTATTCTAGGACCTGCCCCTCCTGGGCACTCACTGTGGCCAGGCTCAGTGGCCATTATAGTATCTGGATGTATTGTGTACCTACTGTGTGCCAGGCCCTGGTCTAGGAGCTGAGACACGCATGAACTGTCAGAAGTGGCCTCCCCTTCTCTTCTTGATGGAGCGGATGGCTCAGAAGGTGCAGACATTGCCCTCTCTGTCACATAGACTCATAAGTCACTCCATGGTTATCAGTAGGAAGAAGAGATATCAGGGGACCTGGCTAACCCTAGAGTCCCGGAAGACTTCCTGGAGGCAGTGACATTTGAGCTGAGGTCAAAAAAAGCAGATATTAACTGGTAGTGAACTGATGGGGCGAGTTTAGAGAACTGGGGAACAGCACAAATAAATGTCCAGTGATGAGAGAGACATGGACCTTTGGAGGAACAAAAAGGCCAGTGTGGCCAGAAGGGGGTAAGCAAGACATGGTGATGGGCAGGAGCTGCAGACCACCCCAGACAAGGGGAAGCAGCAGGTGGGCATGAGCAGGTAGCCATCCCCAGCACTCACTGCTGCTGTAGGGAAGGACGGGGGCGGGGTGGGGCTGGCGATGCTCCCGAGGCAGCAAGGGACAGGGGATACGAGGACCGGGCTGAGGCTGCGGGGCTGGACCAGAGAGGATAGCTCCAAGAGACCTCTAGGCATTGCCTGGCCCATTTTCCAGCAAGGCAAATGGGCTCAGGGCAAACGGAGCTCAGGGTGGGCATCTCTTTGCTGACTGCACATCCCCTTCCTGGCCACCTGACCTCCAACCCCTTTTCATCCTATACCTGCCCCCAACGTAGCTCGTCCCAGACCCGGGGCTGCACGTGCCACATATACCCCACTGAAGGCCGACCTCGCCCTCCCTGTGGGTCCTGACTCTCAGCTCGCAGGCTGCCAGAAAGCCCATGCCATTCCACTGACGTCTCAAGGCTGCATGTGCAAAATGGAGCTGCATGGATGTACCCACCCAGCCTTCTTCTTCGTTATCCCCAACCTAGCCCTCTCCTCACCAGGTGGCACCTTGAACCTCTGCCTGCACAGTGAACCTCTAACACGGATAGCTCCGACAGCAGGTGGACAGGCTGGGAGGAAGAGACCCAGCATCCCTGGAACCAGCTGACCCATGGGACTCCCGGGCATGGTGCCCCATCTGACGCCAAGCCCTCCCCCCACACCCCTCTGTGCCCACGCAGGAGCTGGCAGACCTGAAGCACGTGCATGGCAAGCTGAAGAAGCAGTTCCAGGAGAAGGTGGCAGAGCTGGCGCATGCCAGCCGGCGGGTGGAGCAGCATGAGGCAGAAGTGAAGAAACTGCGGCTGCGCGTGGAAGAGCTCAAAAAGGAGCTGGCCCAAGCTGAGGATGAGGTGAGTACCGTCCGTGGCCCCAGGGCCAGAGCAGGGGTGCAGTGGGGGTGCCAGGCCCCCTGGGTTACTCCATGCTGGGTCCCCAGTACCTGGCACAGCCCTGACTCCCGTCTGTGACCCCTGGGCCAGAGCAGGGGTGCAGTGGGGGTGCCGGACCCCCCGGGTTATCCCATGCTGGGTCCCCAGTGCCTGGCACAGTACTAACTCCCGTCTGTGGCCCCTGAGCCAGAGCAGGGGTGCAGTGGGGGTGCCGGGCCCCCCGGGTTATCCCATGCTGCATCCCCAGTGCCTGGCACAGCCCTGACTCCAGGAGGCACACAAGGTAGAGTGGGTAGGTGGGTGACGGACAGATGGTCAGATAGGCATGAGGGTAGGAGACCGGGAAGGAAATGGACAGAGGAGTGACGAGTGGGTGAGGAGATGAATGGATGGACGTGTAGATAGTTGAATGGAAGGAGAAAAGGACTGAATGGGTGAACAGACAGATAAAGGAGCAGGTGGGCAGATGGATGAGAGCAGGAGGGAGGATGGATGAGGTGTAGTAGCAGATGTCTGAAGAGTGGATGGCGGACAATGGGCAATAAACAGATGGGTGAGGAGACAGTGGGCGCCTGGATGGACAGCTGACTGGATCAGCGGGTGGAAGGAGGAGTGGACAGAGGAAAGGATGACGGTGAGAAGGCCGGTGTCTGGAAGGGTGGGTGGGCGGCTGATTAGATTAATGATGGTGGGTGGGTAGAAGGGTATTCCTTGGGCAGACAAGCGATGGACAGGCAGGTGGGGCTAGATGGTGGATGGGTGGATGGCCGGATCGGTAGTGGAGGGCACTGGAGGATGGCTAGATTGGGCTAGAGGAACAGAGGTGGTAGGAACAGAAGGGACACCTCCCTGGATCAGACGGGCCTGGGTCTAGAACTCAAGGAGCTGGCACTGTCTTGGGGGAGCACGCTCCCAGAGAGGAGCAGCAGGAGAGCTGGCTGTCACAGGCAGATAGCTGGTCAGGCGGCCACTGCCCAGGGTGACACCATGGCCTGGGCCCTGCTCACTCCCTAGCTGGACGAGGCCCACAACCAGGCACGCAAGCTGCAGCGGTCACTGGACGAGCAGACGGAGCAGAGTGAGAACCTGCAAGTGCAGCTGGAGCACCTGCAGTCCAGGTGGGCCGGGGGCAGGCGCGGGCTTCAGGTGGGAGAAGGCCTTGCACCTGGGACACAGAGGCAGAGAGAGGCCTCCAGCCAGAGAAACGTCCGGTCAGGGTTGGAGCCCTGAATGGGGCCAGAGGGGAAGAGGGGGAGGAAGAGAGCCAGCGCCCTGGGGCTGGGATCCTGTCCCTCCAGGCAGGAAGGGCCACGGCCAGGAAACCAGGGAAGGGGGGCAGAGGAAGTCAGACCAGTGGGGGACCCTGGAATTGTCTCTTCCAGCAGGTGGGCTGGTGGGCGGCCAAAGAGGTCAGGCCTAAAGGGTAGGGCCAAGGGGTCTGGGAGTCCTTGACAAGAACAGGTACCCCACCCCCATACCCTCCTGCAGGCTTCGAGGCTGGGCTGGGTTGACCCCCAAGCAGCAAGGCCTGAGGGACTGAAGGGCGGGGAATTGAGCCGAGTCCCCAGCTCTTGACAGCGAGCCAACCCCCTCAGCTGCTGATGACTCCCCCAGCCTCAGAGAGCACAGCAGAGTCTGGGGGGGGGGGGGGCGGGACCCGGCCAGGACGCTCCACCTCCCTTCCCCAGCAAATCGTCCCAGCACCCAGCAGGTACTCTGTCACGCCTTCTCCCTACACTCCCCTAGAGCTACGAGATAGGGATAGCGGGATAGCGGCTCAGCAAGTCCAAGTGCCTCCCCACTTCACAGCTGGGAAACCCAAGAGGCCTCCGAGCCACAGCACTGACCGTTGACCGAAGTCCTGTGCCAGCCCTGGCCTTGTGTTATGCCATGGAATAGAGGGTGCCTGGGCTGCTGGGTGGCGGACAGCCTGGCTCTGCACTTAGCAGCCGTGTGGCCTTGGGACTCTTCTTGGCTGTTCTGGGTCAGTGTTCTCATCTGTAAAACGGGACAGTCATGGTTCTTACTCTGGGTGGTTGTGAGAACTGGATGAACTGGTCACTGTAGGAAACCACTGCCACTGCTGTTGGGACCGTTACTGTTGCTACTGTCACTACTGCCCCTGGGAAAGGGACGTAGGTCTGGGCAATTACTGTTCTACAAGTGTCATGCTCCTGTAAAGAGAAGGGGAGGGAAGATTTTCTTCCTTCTAGAAGGCTGGCAGATGAGGGTACTAAGGCTTAAGAAGTTAAGTCCATCTGCAGCCACGTGGCGGGTGGGTAGGCTGGCGAGATCTCCCCTGGCCCTTCCTTAGCACGTACTATGTGCTGCTGTGTGCCAAGATCATATGGCTAAGAATACAGATTATGGAGGGACCAGCAGATGGAGTAATGGTTATGTCGCTGGACTCCCACATAGCTGACTGCGGTTCGAGTCCCAGACCCAGCAGCTTAAAACTCACACTGGGCATGTGTGTGTGCATGCATGCCCAAAGTCCTGAGAGGAGAATGGAGTAGAAGGGATTGCAGTGTAGTCATCCTGCCCCCCCCCCTTCCCCGGAGATTTCTCATTTTCTCTTTGTCTCTCCAGGGAACACGCGTACCCTATAACAAAAATCTCTCTTTAAAAAAAATTTTTAAATGCAGACTATGGAGCCAGACCTGACAACTGTGGATTGGCCAGCTGAGCCTCAGTTTCCACGTCTGCCTGGGGTGGTACCCAGAAAGGGTGTGCAGGGCCCAGGCCCAAGTTAGGCTCAGAGTCTGCCCACTCCAGACCCCACACACACCCCGCACTCACCCCTCAGGACACCGCTGAGCCTCAGGGCTTCTCACAGTCTGGGTCACATTCTTCGGAAGCCATAAACTCCACTGAGCAGGCAGGCTTTGCCCCAGCCCCTCAAGTGCTTCCACCAGGAAGGGCAGGGCCACCCAGGACTGCCGCCTCATTTTATTCTCCAACTTTTTGTGCTTTAATGACCCAGGGACAGCTCACTAAATCACTGTGCAGTAATGGAGGCCCTCGCCTGGGCCCCTCCCTGCCGTGTTAATAATTCATGCCTTCCAGTAAGATGCAGCAGGGCGGCCACTTACTGGGGGGGCGTTCCTCCAGCCGCTCTCCTTGGAGTCCAAGTTTGCCTCGTAAATTTGGGCTTTAGGAGTTTTACTGTGAGAAAGACTCAGGGCTGCGTACTTTCCCACTCAGTTTGAGAATATAGGGGTTCAGACCACCTCCAGCACCACCACACACTGCACCAGGCTGCGGTTTAGATCCCAGCTGCGTGACTTTGAGCCAGCCCCCTCACCTCTCTAAGCCCCCAGGCCACTTGAAGCCAACCACTGCTGCTCAGAGCCCAGCCTCACTCCTGCCATCTATGTGACTTTGGGCAAATTACTCTTCTTTGTGTCTCTGTATCTTTGTAAAAGGGGGGTGATAATCATACCTCCTCGGGTAAGGGGATTCTAGAAGGGTGAGAAAGGAGATGGTGTGTGGAGAGGGCCCAGCATGGGGCTTGGGGGGCGGGGAGCACAGGGGGGCTTAGCTCCTGTCACCTGCCCTCCACCCCACAGGCTCCGCAGGCAGCAGCAGAACGCCCCTCTCTTTGGCAAGATCCGTAGTGCCCGCTTTGGCACTGAAGAGGCTGGAGATGGAGCTAGTGACCTGGACGAGGACGAAGACCTGCAAATCCAGGTGGCCTAGAGCCTCTCGGGGCTGGGCAGGACTGGCCCGAAGCCACAGGCCCCCCCAGGGGCCCAGGCTGACCGGCCACTGGAACTGATGCAGCTGCTTCCGCTTGCCCTGGGACCAGACCCTGCTCCCTGCACGGACCACTTCCTGCTTTCTTCCCAGGGCAGGTGGCGGCTGCCCACCTGCCGAGGCCCTGGGGTTGGGGGGAGGCTGAGGCTCTGGATCCCACGTGCATGTTATAAACATGTGCCCAGGGGTCCTCAGGCCCCTTTGGTTTTATGATCACAGAACTGCGTCAGGCCACCCCACCCACCCAGGACTTCATGCAGGGGGCAGGCCGTGTCCAAAGAGGGTTTGCCATTGTAGGCTTGGAGGTCCGGCAGGGGCTGTTTGTAATGCGATGTGATGAACCCAGTCTTTGGTAATAAATGGAGTTCAGTTTCTCAAGGTAGAGTCTGAAAGTGTGCCAGGTATGGGCAGGGGATCTGGGGCACAGCATCAGCCTGCACCTGGCACTGAACCAGAGCTCGGGAATGTCCACGGACTTAACGAATGAATGACTGTGAGAATGAATGAATGACTAGGTAAACATCTGAGCTGCTCAGCGGTCTGGAACCCAGCTCCCATGAGGGAAGGAAGTTGTATAGGTCAGTGTCTGATCTGGAGAAGAGACGACTTACATTCTGGTACCTGATGGTTTCGATCTCCACTCTGCCCCTTACTGGCTGTGCACCCTCAGGGAAGTTACTTGCCCTCTCTGAACCTGCTTCTCCATCTATTTGTTGAGTCTCATGGAGCTGACATGAGAATTCGATGAATTAATCCAGAACTCCATAAAAATCAGTTACTAAAATACCTGAAGATAGGCCCTAAAGCAGGGATTTGCACAGAGGATGAAGTTCCCGGGATGAATGGGAGTTTACCCAGATGTGGGGTATAGACAATAAACACGTGAACCTTTTTGTCTTTCCCAATTCTGCTCTAAGTAGTGAAATTACAGGTCATTTTAATTTCGATATTTAATTCGTACACCAATGTCCAGCAGATGTTTTGTGAAATCTGAGCAATAACTAGAAACAATTAGAATTAGAAGCAGGACAGCGTGTGATGTGATGGTTAAGGCGCTGGACTCCCCCATGGCTGGCTGACCTTGGTTCATGCTCCAGACCCAGCGGCTTGAAAAATCACGCTGGGTACATATGCATGTGTGCCCAAAACCCCAAGAAGAGACTGGAGAAGGGACTGCTGCATCCCCATTGCCCCCAGTGGGGTGGGTGATTCTTCACTTTCCCTCTCTCTGTCTCTCTCTTGCAAGCAAGCGTGCCCTGTGGCAAAAGTCTAAAAAGAAAAGAAACATAGTAGCATACACTTCGGAATCTTTCAAAGTCAGAGTGGCATTTGGGGCACCTGCCCTTCTTATGAGATGCTTTATGAATGAACTTCAAAAAGTCCATGGAAAAATAGAATTACAGTAGGAGCGCAAAAACTTTTGAAATCCGTGTAGTCTTTTCAAAAGATGTGTTTTCCATGAACTTTTGGAAGACCCTGCCCCTTGCAGATGCACCTCAGCAGGAGCCATTGACAGAGACGTTCTCCAGCGCACGTGGTGGCGCGTTCCCTGTGTTTGGGGGTGTAGAAGGTGAGGCTGGGCTTCAGCCTGGCGCCACAGAGGAGTTTGATGAAGAGGCCCTGGGCAGGAGGTGGAGAGCTGTACTGAATGACACCCTTTCTCGGTGGCCAAGTCACAAAGGACCTAGGAGAGCCGGCTCAGCAGCCTGGGGGCTGAGGAGGGGAGAGGCAGGCCCAGTAGACTAGGCACTGAAGGTCTGCCCTTGCCATGCCTAACCTCACCATGCTAGCCAGGTGGGATTTGCTGCCATGGCAGAGGGCCCCAGTCCCCTCGGGGGCTCTGAGGGCAAGGGAGACAGCCATGGGATTCCTCTTTCTCTCTCTCGGTCTGTCTCTTTCACCTTTGCGCTCGCTCTCGCTCGCTCGCTCGCTCTCTCTCTCTCTCTCTCTCTCTCTCTTTCTCCAGGAGCCAGCACCGGCGGAAAAGGCACTTAGCTGCAGCAAGAGGACTATTTCCTGCCAGGGGTCTTTCTGTTTTCTCTCCCCAACAGGAAGTTGACTCCAGAAAAGGCTGGAAGTGCTGCCCTTTGACCTTCAAGAGCAAGGAGCCAGGCCCTAGCTGATCACGGCCCTACGAGCCACCGCCTGCCATTCCCAGACACAGAGCAGACCTGTCTGGTGTGGGCCAAGCTCCCCCAGACTCACTGGCACCTCCAGCGAGATAGTGCTGGGGGGCCTCATTCCAGCCCCTATCTCTCATGGGGCGGGGGCCACTCCTGAGAGTATCAGCGAGGAAGGGTCCGGCCTCCCACCTCCACTGTGCACGGGGGAGGGGAAAGGAGGGGGTGAGCAGACTGGGCTTGATTCACCAGACCTGGAATGTGGCTGCTGCCCTCACAGCTCGCCCTTCCACAGCTCCCGTCTACGTCAGCGAGTTACACAGTGGCCTCAGAGGCAGCATCTTCCAACAGAAGCAGTAACTTTGGCTCACATGATGCTTTAAAAAATGCATCTAGTGCCTTGCTAATATTAGCAGTGGAGGTTTACTCATAAAGTGTGGGTTTCCCTCTTTTGAGAGACCATCTCTGGCCTCCCTAGGCTCCCACTCCCACTTGGCCACAGCTGCCGAGCCTAGAGGCACCCCCATATGCTTTACTCCCCACCATTCCCTACGGCCTTCCTCTGCACCCACCCACTCATTCAAATGACTGCCCCACCTCTGAAGGCATTTGAGAGTTGTTCTCTTTGAAGGGGAGGAAACTTGACTGAGAGGGAAGGCATTGAATCCAAGCCCGTGTGAGGGAGTCGGGCCAAGTACATGTGTCACACACAAGCTTGGGACTCCTGTGGGATCCTCATCACTACAGAGGTGGCTGCCAAGAACGGTCAACGTTCATTGAGCCTCCCTCTGTTTCACACGTGTCATCTCACAGTCTAGTACTGCCATCGTCGGCCCTTTTTTTTTTTAAAGAGATTTTTCTTATAGGGCACATGCGCTCGCTAGAGAGACAGAAAGAGAGAGAGAGACAGTGAGAAATCACCCCCTGGGGGGATGGCCACACTACAATCCCTTCTCCATTCTCTTCTCAGGTTCTTGGACATGCACACACACACACACACCTGGCATGAGTTTTAAGCCACGATGTCCAGGACTCAAACCACAGTTGACTACGTGGGAGTCCATCGACGTAACCACAATGACGTAATGCCATCTACTGGCCCCTCATTGGCCCATTTCATGCTGAAGACCCAGAGGTTCAGAGGGAGCAAGCAACTGTCCCAAGGACACATAGCTGGCTAGTCTTGAGGGATCCCAGGCCAGGCGGTCTGAGGCCAGAGCCCACAGTCCTAATCAGGACCCACCCGCCCCTCCGAGGCCAGGCACAGGTGGCCCTTTCTCTGCAGCCCCACCTTCTCCCCTTCTCCATACCCTGCAGCTCCAGCCAGGCCGAACCCCTTACTGCCACCCACAGTTGCCCTCCCCCCACCAAAGTCCCACCAGGCCCTCAAAACTCAGTCAACGGAGTGTGCCCCTAGTGGTGGGCTGTCAGCTTGTCTGCGCTTCTGCCCCATCAGCTACTCCTGGAGGGCAGAGTCCTCCCAGCAGCCCACACAGTGGCCTGGGCTTGCAGGCATCTTTAAAGGCTCAAAGGAAGGAGGAGGGGAAGGATGATTGAGGGATGAAAGGAAAGATGGGTGGGTGGGTGAGATGCTAGAAGGTTGAAACCAGGGCCCCACTCCATCCACACTGTGATAACTGCCAGACCAGTCTCAGATGGTCTTCCACTGGCCAACTTAGCCCCCCTGTGGGGGGAGGGGAAGCAGGGCAGTCTCCCAAGGAAGACAGCCCATGCCAGGGCCCCTCCTCACAGGCCTGGAGTGCCCAGACAGGCTGGAGAACCGGCTGGGCCAGACGCTACCTGGCCGGCCCCTCCTCTCCTTAGCAGCCTAAGAGCTGGGGGCCCTGGAGTCTGGACTTGCTCCCAGCCAAGGTTGTTGCCCAGCCTGACTCTGCCAGGCAGCCCATGGGCTTCCCTGCCTTGAAATCCAGGCCCAGGACTGAGCCACCCACACTTCACCCCTCCAGACAAACCTAGCTCTGGCCTCAGCCTGCTTTCTGATTGGCTGTGTGTCTTCTGGTAAGCTCCTGTCCCTCTCTGGATCTTAATTTTCCTATCTGAAAATGGGGAGAAGAACAAATGGTTGTCCAAATCCACATCCGATAATACTTCACTGTCAATATTGTCTCTGGCTTTCCCAGAATGCTCTGCATTCCCTCCTAAGGCCCAATGCTTTGTCTACCTGGGGGCCCTCCAGCCACTCCTGGGCAGCCCTCCTAGGCAGTGAGTAGGGGGGTTGGAGGCAGAGCCAGCACCAGGAACCAGCTGCAGCTCTCAGCCCAAACCACCACCCAGCCCCTCTGCCTGCTCATCTACTAATTGCAGGATGCCAGCTGCCTCCCAGGGCCCACTCAGGCACCTCCCCATAGAGCAGGGGCTCCGGGGGAAGCCTTCCAGCCCTCCTCCAGCCTTGCAGACCCAGCTGTGCTAGGGATGGTCTCCATGGTGCTCAGACCCTCCCTACCCCAGGGAGGAAGCCGGGCAAGGTGTAAACAAGTCGCTTCCCGTTCCCAGGCTTCCTCCAAATCACAGAGAAGCATCCTGCCCTTCCCTCCCCCGACTCAAGAATTAGCCATGGCTCTCCACTGTGAATAGATGAGCCCATTCCACCTCCCAGCCCCTCGTGCCTGGAGCGCATTCTCCAAGTGCTCTCGGAGCGGCTACGTCTTGCTCGAGGATCAAGTCCAGAAGGGCTCCTTACTATGGCCTCTCCTCCCAGCTGGTTTCCCCACACCTGCCCTGAGCGCCATGGCTGGTCACACTGGATGCCAGAAAGCCCCGCAGGGAAAACCCTCCTCTGCCCACACCTGGCCCTCCGAGGCTTATGGGAATTTGAATCTCCCCTGAAAGGAGGGGAGTGTCATTCGAGGTTCATTCTCCTCCTCCGGGTGTCATTTAAATTTAATCTGCACCACAGCCTGGTGGTGGGAGGTGGACAACACTGATGAGGGAGCAGGCCCAGCAGGGGATCCAGTAAGTGACAGGACCAGGGCCAGGATCGAACCCTGGCAACTCCAGAGGCCAGGCATGTTGAGGTACAGCCCTCAGCCCAGATCTGAGCTGGTTAGTGGGAGGGAATGAGGGCGGGAAGCCTGAACTAATGAGGACTGAACAACTAACTGCCCCACACCCTCTGTCTGGCAGATCATTCTGCAAAGCCCTTTCTTTTTATATATATATATATAATTAATTATTACTATCAATTTGACCAGACACACAGAGAGAGTGTAAGAGTGAGAAAGCAAGCTGCCAGGTCTGGGAGTCTAACCACGGTTGGCCATGTGTGAGTCCAGTGCCTTAAGCACCATGCCACCTGCCGACCTCACAAAGTCCAGGACCTCCCTGATCCTCTGAGGACACTGAGGTTCAGAGAGCCAGTGTCTTATCCAGGTCACACAGTAACTGCGTCCCAGGCATCCCAGGTTCTTTTAATAGGGCTGCAACCCTTTACTCTCTCGCCCCTTCCATTTTAATAGCTTGAGAGGGAGCAGACAATGGCTGTGTGTTTGCCTACACCCCAACAAGCAAGAATCTGCCCTTCCCCGGTGCCTTGTCCCCGGGCACCTGGTACTGCGGTTGTCAAGGCAGGAAAAACCCAGGGTGTCTACACAGGTGGGAATCCCTGTCCAGGACCCGCTGCGGCCTCATGAACCACCACGCCCAGCTCCCCCACCCTCTCTCCAGTCTCGGAAACCTCACCGCGGGGTGGGACGGGCACAGTGGTAAAACACGATGCTTGCGAGGCTGGATCACGTGGGGAGGTCCCAGGTGTGCATTTGGGGACCTCGCCGAGCCCACTGGGCACCGTGTGCCTGTGATCTGGGCTGTCTGAGGCTGCGAGTGGATCACGGCATCAAGACCCTGTGGGATGTGCTGTCCCTCTCACTCTTTTTCTCTCAGAAGAAAGAAATCAACTTTTTAAAAGTTATTGAAAAATAAAATTTAAAAAGAGGGCTGTAGGGGAACCAGCAGTTAGCGTAATGGCTATGTCGCTGGACTCCCACGTAGTCGACCGCGGTTCGTGTCTCGGACCCGGTGGCTTACAACTCACGCCGGGCGCGTGTGCGTGCGTGCCCAAGATCCCGAGAGGAGAATGGAAGAGAAGGGATTGCGGCGTGACCATCCCCCCTGGGGGGTGATTTCTCGCTTTCTGTCTCTATGTCTCTCTCTGTCTGTCTGGCGAGCGCACGCGCCCTATAGCAAAAAAAACCTCTCCAAAAAAAAAAGAGGGCTGTAGGGCCAGCAGGTGGCACGGAGATTAAGGCGCTGGATCCCACGTGGCTGACTGCGTGATTCGAATGCTGGGTGCATGTTTATGTGTGAGGACCCAAAATCTCAAGAGGAGGATGGAAGAGAAGGGATTGTGGCATGGCCATGGCCCCTGGGGTGTGGTTGTCACTTTCCCTCTCTCTCTGTCTCTCTCCAGTGAGAGCACACACCCTGTAGGAAAACTAAAAAGAAAAAAAAAGAGGAGAGCCAGCTCCATGGCCTGTGGTTAAGGCAGCTGGCTCCCACGAGACTGCCCATGTAGTTTGAGTCCTGCATGTGGGGGCTCAAGAAACACACTGGGTGCATGTGTGAGGAGGGAGAAATGAAGAAGGAAGGATGGCAGTGTGACCATTCCCCGTGAGGGTGCTTTCTCTCTCTCCTTCTCTGTCTCTCTCTGGAAAGCATACATGCCCTCTAAAAAGAAAGGAAGGAAGCGAGGGAGAGGAAGGAAGGAAGGAAGGAAGGAAGGAAGGAAGGAAGGAAGGAAGGAAGGAAGGAAGGAAGGAAGGAAGGAAGAAAGAAAGAAAGAAAGAAAGAAAGAAAGAAAGAAAGAAAGAAAGAAAGAAAGAGGAAACCTCCACCTGAGTTGCCCAGTTGCCCGAGTACCTGAATCACAGGGTGGGGTGGGGTTGAGGAGGGGTTCCGCTTGGGGAGGAGTGGATCTTTGTGCTTGGACAGCCCCCTACCCCCAACCCCCTCCATTGGCTGATAAGTTGGAGCCAGGTGTGTAACAAAACCCCTTGGGAACTTGTCTGGGAGGACTCCTTTATCAGATCCAGTTTATCTGATCCCCTAACCCCTTCAGGGTAAACTGAGGGAGCTGCCAAGAGGCGGAGGGACAAGACAGAAAAGATACCATGCCAAGCAGTCTGCCTCTGTTACTCCCTCTGACGCTCCTGATGGCCAGTTAGGTGATCCAAATTATGGTTGTTAGTCTCAGGTTTTCGCCATAGGACAAATGTGCTCACCAGAGAGACAGAGAGAGGGAACGTGAAAAATCACCCCCGCGGGGGATGGCCATGCCACAATCCCTTCTCCTCTCTCCTTCTGGGACTTAGGGCATGCACGCACATGAATCTAGCATGATTTTCAAGCTGCCAGGTCTGGGACTCGAACTATAGTTGGCCATGTGGGAGTCCAGCGTCTTAACCACCACGCCACCTGCTGGGCCCGAAGTGATCACAATTATTGTCCCATCTTACAGGTGAGAAAACAGGCCGAGACGAGACCTTCAGCAGCAGCTTGAGGGCTCAGGACACCTAAGAAGCAGGACTTGAACCGTTGCCACAACCACCCAGGGTAGATGTTGGTAGCCCCTCTGCCTCAGGGACTCAGGGTGCACCTTAAATGTAACACACGCCTCTTCCTGGGACCCAGGACCTCGAGGTGTGGTGGGGTCTCTGTCTCTTTCCACAGCTCCACCTCCTACCATCTGCCCCTCAACCTACTGGGGCCACCTTTCAGCTCCTCTAGCTCCCAGGCTGGTCCTGCCTTGAATCTCCAGGCGTGCTGTTTCTTCTCCTTGGAACCATCTTCCCTTCCTTCATGTTCTTCCATTGTCATTTTATTGCTATTTTTATTTTATTTTTAAATTTTAAACAAAGGTTACATGTGCTAGCCAGAGAAAGGGAGAAGGAGAAAGTGTCCCCTATGGGGAATGGTCACTCCACGGTCCCTTCTCAGTTTCTCCATCCTGTTGGAATTTGGGACATGCATGCACATGTTTTTCAAGCCACTGGGTCTGGGACTTGAACTGCACCATTGGCCATGTGGCTCCCCTTAACCACCAGGCCATGGGTCACCCCCCCCATTGTCATTTTAATTGTCATTTCTCAGGGACAAGGAAGAGTGAGAGCTTCCCTGACTCCCCTACCCTCACAGGTGCTCCCTCTCTCAGGTCCCGTTAACCTCCCTTGACATCGATTTTTCCAGAAGGCATCACCCTTTGTAAGAGCTGATTTATTCACCTGCCTAGCACAGACTTCCCATTCCCATGCTAGCCCCTGCCGGTCCCCTTTTTGCACACCTCAGACACCTCTGCAGCCGCTCAGCAGGAGCTCACTGAGCAGTGGATGGAAGAGTGAGTGAGTGAGTGAATGAATGAACAAATGAATGAGTGACCTCCCATGTTCCCTTGCAGGCCCTGCTTAGCCTTGAGTGCCCAAGGCCAGCCTCTGAGGCTCAGGTCGCTTGGGACCATGTGAGGTGGAGTTAGAAACCCAGGAGGGCTGATGAACTGTGCAAAGTTTTTTGAGAGGAAACTCAAAGATGCAGTGCTATTAAAAATTGATATTTCAATGAGATAATCCCTCTCCTAGGCTTTTAATTGATTGTCTAAAAAGCCTTCCTCCGTTGTTGTGCTGCTTTATTTGCAGGGACCATTAATTTTTTTATGGACGATCAAACCCAGATAGAGTGGAAAGGCTGCCGCGCGGCTGATTCCAAAACAGGAACCGAGGCGCCAGGGACACACATCTGGGGGGCCAGCGGGAGGCTGGGGTGTTGCTGTGGAGCTGGCGTTGGCTCTGGAGACTGGTGGGCAGGGGCTGACCCCCTTGAGGAAGGAGGGGAGCCCCTGCATGTGTAGGACACACACGCACTCACACACGCGCACACCTGTCCCCAGCCCCAGTGGACAGGCTTTATGAAGGGAGAAGGGCATAGAGCAACGAGCTCCCCCAGCTGTAAGGCGGAGCTCCATTTTGGAAGTTGGGACTCCTGGGTTCCTCCCTCGCCACTCATACCAGGCTCTGCTCCCCCATAGTTCCCTGTTCTAGTCTGTTCCATTGCATCTGAGTAACTTAAGTGAACAGAGATGTATTCCATTCACATTTTGGAGGTTCAGGGTCCAGGGCCACCTCTGGTGGGGTCTGGCAGAGTCCCAGAGCATCGCATCATGAGGGCCAGAACAGAGCAGCTGTGTCCGAATGTGTGTCCCCATTCTGCTGTCCTTCCCTCCTCCTGTAAACTCACAAGAGTCACTCACGGGGGTCCCCCCAATCACTGACCCCCAGAGGCCCCACCCCTTGATACTATGATGGTACTAAGTTTCCTCTTCATACCTTCCCGACCAGATCTCCACGCACACACTTTAGGGAGACACGGACCGTAGCAGTTCTTTGACGTGGACAAGGAGCTGTAGGTGAGTGGAGTCGGGGTGGTCTCGGTCCTGCCACGCCCCTCTCTGGGCCCCATTTTGTCATATGTCCAGTGAACTGACACTGGCTCCAGCCCTAAGGGTAGCTTTGAGGGCCTGGTAGAGCCTGGCACGTGTGAGAGTGCAGTCGAGCTGCCGTTGCTGTCACTTGTTAATCTCAGCACCTTCTGCTGGCCCTGCAGGTGCCCTCAACCCTGCACACCCCCACTCCCACCCCTGCTAGGCCTGCAAGTCTCAACGAGGTGCCCTGCGCGCAGCTGCTAGGTTCTGTCCCCATCTACTTCTCCCTCCATCCCCCATTCATCTTGTCTATTAGCTTGACAGGTAGACTCCAGGAGGCCCCACAGGGTCCCCAACTGTAGGAACAGTGAGCCCAGGCTGGGCCGGGACAGCCCTGGTCCCCAGAGTGTTTTTCAAGTCATCAGGTCCAGGACTTGAACCATGAAGCCGGCCATGTGGAATCCAGCCACCTTAACCACCATGCCACCTGGCTGGCCCCCCAGCCCTTGCTTCACTGGCTTCCCTCCCTTGCTCTCCAGCACCGCGTACCTGTGAGCCCTCTGGCTTCCTGGGCACACGGGTTGCCCAGTGCAGTCATACAGGGCCCTGCACTTCCGAGGGTCCAATGCTTGGTTTAATGCTTTGTTGTCACCACTTTGAAATTACTAATTTGTAAATGGGAGATTCTCACACTTTCTATTTGTACTGAATCCCCACAATTATGTAGCTGGTCTTGCTGCCAAGGGACAGAGCTGCTTCAAGGGCGGGTCTCCAGGGCAGTCTTTCTGGACTGCCCCCCACCACCCTGCAGAAGGCTGACCTTATCTCCATACCTTCCTCTCCCCCAAGTTCTCCCAGCCCTGAAGCCCTGGCTCCTGGCTCCTGACTGCAGGACCCCTCCAGAGGATGGAAGAATTAGTGGGGAACAACTTCGCCAGACATCTCTAAGTCTCAGACCCTGGGGAGGAGCCTTGGAGGTGTGGCAAGGGGGTCCCCAAATCCATATGCTCACAAGCCTCATCTGTGGCCTGAACAAGGACATTCCACCCAAACATACCTGACTGTTATCAAGCGGAAGCTCGGAGTCGGCAGAGCAAATGAAGTACAAAGACATTTAAATGATCTGTGCTATTCATAATAACCTTTGTCCCACATGGGGGCTTTTGCTTTTTTTTTTTTTTTTTTTTTCTGGGTATCGAATTTGAAAGGAACAACTGCTTTGACCTTACGGGCACTGGCAAGGTTTCCTTCATCAGTGCTCCTCTTCCGATGGCGAGTGGGCATCCTGGCAAACTGCAGCCCAGACCGTGCACTTGCGGAAATCTCCCCTAAGGGGATCTGCAAGCCTGGGTAATCTATAAGTGTGGGTGCAAATATTTAGCCACACAAGTGCTCACGGCAGCAATGTGTACAAAGGCAAAAATAGAGGTAGCTAAGTGGCCAGCGGTCAGGGGCTGGGAGAACAAATGACGGTGCATTTCTCCAGGGCATGCCGGACACTCAGTGAAATCCACCTTGCTAAAGAAGAGGAAGGGAGTGAAAAAAACGTTTTTTAAAAAAGTGTATCACCTAGGCTGGCTTTTCTCTCTAGACGTGTGGAAGAATTGGTACCCTAACGTTAGTCTCAGGGTCAGTGTTTTCTTCCTTCTCGTTCTCGACTCTCCTGGCTCCTGGTGGCCAGTCACCAAGGAATCAGGGACACTGACTTTCCTTCGAGACTTGCCTTTTCTTCCTGCCACACTCCCTGATTCCATGCAGGCCCCTCCACCTATTCTGTAAGAACAGCCAGGGGGATTTTTTTTTTAATTATTTATTTTATTTTATTTATTCATTCATTTTATTTTTTAGTTTGACCAGAGAGAGAGACAGAGGGTGAGAATGAGAGAGAGAGGAAGTGAGAAAGCAAGCCACCAGATTCAGGACTTGAACCCTGGTTGGCCATGTGGGAGTATCCAGCGCCTTAACCACCACGCCACCTGCTGGTCCCAAGGGGGGGGGATTTTTTTAACTGCAAAGTGGATCCTATCCCCTTCTCTGCCTAGCCCCCTTGACTTGCTCCTTGCTGCTCTTATATTAGAGTCTGAACTTGAGTGGCCTCTACACCCTGCGTGGCCAGCCTGGCCAAGCACCATGTGTCCCCTCTCCCCGCTGTGCTCTGTCACTCTGGCCACCTCCCACATTCTTCTACAAGCTGACTCTCTTCTGCCGCAGGGCCTTTGCACATGCCAGTCCATCAAGCCAGGACACTCCCTCTCTCTTCACACTTTTGCTTTCACCTTAAGAGTCACCTCTGGGACCAACAGATGGCATAAGGTTATGTTACTGGATTCTGATGTAGTTAACAGCAATTCAAGTCCCAGACCTGGAGACTTAAAACTCACACTGGGTATGTGTGCGTGCGTGCCCAAGATCCCTAGAGGAGAATGGAGGAGAAGGGACTGTGGCATGGCCATCCCCCTGGGGGATGATTTCTTGCTTTCTACCTTGCTGTCTCTGGCAAGTGCATGCACTCTATAACAAAAAATCTCTCAAAAAAAAAAAAAAAAAGTTGCTTCCTCAGTATGCCTTCCCAGACAAATCAGGGCTCCCCGTATGTCCTCTGGTACCACATGGCCCCTTTCTCTCCATCTCTGCCTTTCACACAGTTGCAAGTGTAGCTTTGGGGTTCTTACATCAATGCTTGTCACTCACATTAGACCATGAATTACCTAAGCACATGGGCTGCTCTGGTGACACTGTGCTGGAAATGCCAGTGCCTGGCACAGAGTAGGTACTCAGATGTTTGTTGAATGAGTCAGTGAGGGAAGAAAGGCTGACCAAAGCACCCCACCTCCCTTTGCAGCTGGCTGGCTGGCCTGTCCAGGGCACAGCTCGTCAGATGTGCTATTAGTGTGCCGCACGTGCTCAGGAAGGCAGCGGGGAGAACGCCCAGGGAGAGCCATGTGCTGAGGTGGGGCTGGATGTCGTCCCGGCCTCCTTCCTGAGAGCTTCTCCCCAGGTCCATCGGAAATTGCCCCGGCTCAGGCCCAGCCTTCTTGGGAGGAAGCAGAAGGAGCGAGGGGCCCCATCTCCTTCCTACCCACCCCCTCCTGGTCAGTTCCTTTGATGTGAGGGCTCTCTGGGAGGCTGGTTTCTGTCACTGTTGAATTGCGGGAGGGAGACAGGGCAAAGCCTCATCTTAACTGGCCAACTGGCCCAGAGCTCAGTGTTCTCATACAACTGAGAAGCCAGGGGCTCTCACAGACTCTAGCCTCTCAGCACCATCATTTGAAAAGAATTCACCAATCCTGGTCGTCCATTGGCATGGTGGTTGAGGTGGCTAGATTTCACATGGCCAACTGTGCAGTTTGAGCCCCAGACCCAGTGGCTTGGGAAACTTGCTGGGTACATGGGTAGGCATGCTCAAAATCCCAATGGGAGGGAGACGGAGGAGAAGGGGTTGCAGCATGGACATCCCCCTGTGGGGGGTGAGGCATTCTTGCTTTCCTTCTCTCTCCCTCTCACTCTCTTGCACTCTCTCTAGCAAGCACACACATACTCTGAAGAAAAAAAAAAAGAATTCCCCAATCCGATGGCTGCAGTGGGACTATCAGGGTTCCTAGTGGCTCCTGACCTTATTTCCTCTGGGCTTGGCTGGCAAGTCTGCCCTTTCCCAAGAGCAGAACTAAGGGTGTGGGGGGAGCAAGGACCTTGCAGGAAGCTCCACAGGGGGCCGACATGGACAGGATCCCTGTCCTCTAGGTCATGTCAACACCCCAAGAAACAGAAACTCCACAATCACCAGGTCAAGTCCTAGTATGACTGTGTCATCTTGGGCACAGCCTTCTATTTACTGTGCCTCAGTTTCTCTACTTGTAAAATGGGGCTTCTGATACCTCCTCTAGCTGCTACCGCAAAGTTCAGGAATTTGTATGGCGTTTCCCCAGGTGTGGACTCATAATACCACCACGGCAAGTAGAATGGTGTAGACCTGGGACTGGCAGGTGGCGTGGTGGTTAAGGGTGCTGGACTCCCACAGGGCCAACAGGGGTTCGAGTGTCAGATTTGGTGGCTTGCTTTCTCACTTTCCCTCTCTGTTTCTCTCTCACTCTATCCCTTTCTGGTCAAATTAAAATAAATAGATAAAGAAAGATAAGTAAAAGAATTCTTTAAGAAAAGAATGGTGTAGACCACGTTCCACAAAATGGCCCCACCCAACACTGGGTTGCACTATGGGAAAGCAATTTTCTGTCCATTTTTCTGTCTTCGCTCTGTTGTCAGGAAGGAAATCTGGGATAGGTGGAGGTGTGGATTTGGCATCTCTAACACTTGCTTGAACTCACTGAACTCTTTTTTTTTTTTTTTTGTCATAGAGCATGTGAGCTTTCTGGAGAGAGAGAGAGAGAGACAGTGAGAGGGAAAGTGAGAAATCACCCCTTAGAGGGTATGGCCACATCGCAATCCCTCTTCCTCCATTCTACTCTTAGGACTTTGGACACACACACACACACACATACACACACACACATGCACCTGGCATGATTTTTAAAACGCTAGGTCCGGGACTCAGACTTTGGTCAGCCATGTGAGAGCCTAACACCTTAACCACCATGTCATCTGCTGGCCCTGAACTCCTTTTTTAAAAAATTGTATTTCTTGGGACCAGCAGTTAGCGTAATGGCTATGTCGCTGGACTCCCACGTAGTCGACCGTGGTTCGAGTCCCGGACCCAGCGGCTTAAACTCACGCCGGGCACGTGTGCGTGCGTGCCCAAGATCCCGAGAGGAGAATGGAGGAGAAGGGATTGCGGCGTGGCCATCCCCCCTGGGGGGTGATTTCCTGCTTTCTATCTCTCTGTCTCTCTCTGTCTGTCTGGCGAGCGCATGCGCCCTATAGGAAAAACCTCTCCAAAAAAAGAAAAAAAAAAAAAAAAAAAAACACTAAAAAAAAAAAAAAAATTGTATTTCTTTTTTTCAAGAGTGAGACAGACAGAGAGATAGGCACCCCCAACAAGGACTGGAGGTCCCAGTTCACTCCCAGCCTCAGCCAGCACTGGGTCATGGGCATGCACATACCTGGCATGTTCGGGGAAGACTCTGGATGCAAGCCAGGAACCTTGCCACATGTGTCAGCCTGGCAGTGTGTTACGTTATCACTGCGCCACCCTCCAGCCCTGCGACGCTGCCTTTAACAGGAGCCTCAGTGCTTTCTAGCCAGGAGATGGGGATGAGCACAAACTTCCTATACCTGTTTTATGTTCGGTTCTTTGTACAGTTCATTCTTGAGTCCAGTAGAAAAGTGTGCGGTGCCTTGAAGAAAGGGCTTGAGCAAATAACAGTCTAGGAGATGCTTGAATCTGGCAAAAATCGTGAAGTGGCTGGAGCCGCAGGGATTTGGGAAACCCTGTTATTGTGTGGGCAAAATTTGTTTGAAAATGGTCAGATGAAGTGCAGACAGAGCAGGGTGGAGGGAACAGAAGGGTCAGCCTTAGAGAAAGGTTTTGCATTTGCTGAAAGAAAACCTCAGGCCTGAGGGATAAGGCCCAGAGAGAAATAATGATTTAAAACAGTGACTGACAGTTGCCTTCCTTCCTTTCTAGATACCAACTAAATACTCCAAAGATGCTGTTGTTTAACCCTCATTGTTGCTATTTCTGGGGGAGGAAATTGTGGCTCCCAGTGGTGAACGGTCCCAAGGCAGAGCCGGAATTGGCCCCAGATGCATCCCTGTCTCTGTCCTCAGGACTTTCTAGTGGCCAGGGCATCCTCTCCTGACAGGATGCCTGGGTTGAGGCCTGGGCTGCCTTCAGTACTGTTACTATGGAATCCAGGGGGCCAGCAGGTGGTGTAGTGGTTAAGGTGCTGAACTCCCATGTTGTGGACCACAGCTTGAGTCTCGGACCTGGTGGTTTGAAACTCCTGCCAGGTGTGTATGCGTGCATACCCAAAATCCCAAGAGGAGAATGAAGGAAAAGGGGTTGGGTGGGGTGGGGTGGTGATTTCTCACTTTCCCTCTCACTGTCTCTTTCTGTCTCTCTCCAGTGAGTGCACATGCCATATGGCAAAAACCTGAAGGAAACAAACAAACAAACAAAACCCTGCTGTCTCCAGCCCCTGACAAGGAAAGGAACAACTTGGCAGGCCAAGATATTTTAGACAATAACTGGTCTGCTCCAGCCAAAAGTCACAGAAGAAACTGGGGCCCCACCTCCACTCAGATGCAAGGACTGATTTTCACTCCCATTAGGATATAACAAGGCATCTTGAAAACACCACCAGCCAATAAGGAGATTGTCCCAGGGAGAGTCAGGAGACCACGTGAGGGGCCTGGATCACCTGACCTGGCAGTAATGAGGTACTCGCTCCCTCCCCGCTGGGCTGGCATCAGAGGAGAACTTGAGGGAGCCAGAGCTCCCACCCCTGCCCAGCAGCCATGAGCAGCAGCTCCTTCAGGGTGCAGCAGAGGCCAAGTGGAGAACCAGCACTTCTGCTTCATGTGACTGTACCCAGGTGATGCTCCCCTCTCCTTGGGGGAGCCCTGTCAGAGGAAGCCAATTAAAACATAAGGCTTGGGGCTGGCAGGTGGCTTGGTGGTTAAGGGTGCTTGACTCCCACATGGCCGACTACGGTTCAAGTCTCAGACCTGGCAGCTTGTTTCTACTCTCTCTCTCTCTTACTCTATCCCTCTCTGGTCAAATTGAAATAAATAAATAAATGAATGAATAAATAAAGTGAAATAAAATAATTTAAACATTAAAGAATTAAGGTTTGGGGCCAACAGGTGGTGTGGTGGTTAAGGCACTGGACTCCCACATGGCCAACCATGGTTCAAGTCCCGGACCTGGCAGCTTGCTTTCTCACTTTCCCTCCCTCTCTCTCTGGTGAGTGCATGTGCCCTATAGCAAACTGTAACATAATAATAATAATTAATTAAATAAAGTAAATAATTATTTAAAACAGAAGACTCAGGCCTTTTCTTTGGTCTTGTGGCTAAGGCAGTCAGATCCCATATGGCAAACTATGAAGTTCAATTCCCAGATATGGCAGCTTGAGAAACACGCTGCTGTGTGTGCCCAAAATCCCAAAAGGAGGGCAAGATAAAAGGGAAGGGATTAAGGTGTGACCATTCCCATGGGGGGTGTGTTTTATTCTCCCTTGTTCTCTGTGTCTCTGGTGAGTGCACATGCCCTCCAGGAAAACAAAATATAAAAAAACAAAAAGCAAAAAAACAGAAGGCTCAAACAAGATTCAGAGTCTTATAACATAATATGCCATTGTTCAGGTTTCCAAAAAGAACTCGTACCAAGAATCAGAAAGATTTCAAACTGAATGAGAAAAAGATGATAAACAGACCCCAACACTAAAATGACACAGATGGTAGAATCATTTGACAGAGATTTAAAAATACCTACATAAAAATGCTTTAATGAGCAAGCTTGAATATGCCTGAAATGAAATGAAAAATAAAATTAAAATAAAATAAAAATAAAAATAAATTAATTAATTAAAATAAAAATAAAGAAGTCTCAGCAAAGAAACAAAAGATACAAAGAGACCCAAGTGGAAATTTTAGAGCTGAAAAGACAGTAACTGAAGTAAAAACTCGGCAGGAGTTTTTACTCAGGACAACAGGACAAAGGAGGTCAGAGAAAAGAATCAGTAAACAAAGAGAGAACAATAGAAGTTGCCCACTCTGAACAACAGAAAAGAGACTGAAAAATAAAAATGAAAGCAAACAGAGCCTTGAGGACCTGTGAGACTATAGCAAAAGATTTAATATTTGCGTCATCAGAGTCCCTGAAAAAGAGAAGAAAGTGGCCAGGGCTTAAAAAGTACTCAAAGAAATCATGGCCCGGGACTGAATGGTAGTGCAATAGAAAAACATGATGCTCAGGGGCCAGTAGGTGGCATAGTGGTTAAGGTGCTGGACTCCCACATGGTTGACCATAGTTCAAGTCCCAGACCTGGAGGCTTAAAACTCACACTGGACACATGTGCATGCATGCCCAAAACCCCAAGAGGAGAGTGGAGGAGAAGGGATTGCAACATGACCATCCCTCTGGTGGTGGTGGTGGGGGTGATTTCTCACTTTCTTTCTCTTTCTGTGTTTCCAGCAAGCACACACGTTCTATAGCAGAAATCTCTCTCTCTCAGAAAAAAAAAAAAAAAAGGGAAAAGAAAAATATGACACTCTGTGAGGTGGACCCATATGGGAAGGTTCAGGTTTGGACCCAGAGACCTCCATGAGTACACTGGGCATACATGTGCCCATGCTCTGGGGCTGCTGAGGCTGGAGGTAATTGCAGTATCAAGACCTTAGTGGAGGTTAGGGGTTCTCTCTCTCTCTTGC
Source organism: Tupaia tana (assembly GCA_026018925.1). Classification (NCBI taxonomy): domain Eukaryota; kingdom Metazoa; phylum Chordata; class Mammalia; order Scandentia; family Tupaiidae; genus Tupaia; species Tupaia tana. The sequence goes on from JAKSZU010000018.1 coordinate 29,360,514, forward strand.
TCATGGGAAATTTAATAAATGCAAAAGAAAGAAAGAATAGCTGAAAACTTCCCAGACTTGGTAAAGGGCATAAACCTACAGATTCAAGAAACTGAGTGAACCACAAGGAGACAACCAAAAGAAACCCATTCCAAGACATGTAATTAAATTTTTAAAAACTAAACACAGGGGGGACCAGCAGTTGGCGTAATGGCTATGTCGCTGGACTCCCATGTAGTAGACCGCGGTTTGAGTCCTGGACCTGGTGGCTTAAACTCAGGCCAGGCGTGTGTGCGTGCGTGGCCAAGATCTCAAGAGGAGAATGGAGGAGAAGGGATTGCAGCCAGGCCATCTCCCTCAGGGGGTCAGTTCTCCCTTTCTGTCTCTCTGTCTCCCTCTGGCTTTCTGGAGAGCGCATGCATCCTATAGCAAAAACCTCTCAAAAAAAAAAAAAAATAGGAAAATCAAAATGGAATTTTTCTTTTGAAATTTGCTATGTGATGTGTGCTCTCATCAGAAAGAGAAAGAAGGTAAGGGAGAGGGAAAATGAGAAAGCACCCCTAGGCAGGATGGCGGGATAGCAATTCCATCTGCTCCATTCTCCTCTCAGGATTTTGGGTATGCACGCACACATGCCTGGTGTGTTTTTTTCAAGCTGCTGGGTCTGGGACCCATATAGTGCAGTTGGCCATGTGGGATCCAGCACTTTATCCACCACACCACTGGAGGAAGCAGAGAGCAGTATGACTAGTTCCTGTGGAGGGTACACCTCTCTCTCTCTCTGTCTGTCTCTGTCTCTCTCTCTCTCTCTCGTGCATGAACTCTATCATAAATAAAGAAATAGAACAGAAATCAATGAAATCTAAAACAACACTAAAAAAGAAAAAAAAAATAATGGGCCACCATCTGGGATGATGATTAAGGTGCTGGATCCCACAAGACTGACTCCATGGTTTGAATCCAGACCTGGTAGCTTGAAAAAACATGCCAGGCACATGCGTGGATGTGCCCAAAATCCTGAGAAGAGACTGGAGGAGAAGGGATTGCAATGTGGCCATTCATCCTTACAGGTGAGTTCTCACTCTCACTCTCTCTCTGTGTCTCCCTCTGTTATAGGGTGCATGTCATAGTGCATGTATGCTATAACAGAAAACTTTTTTTTTTTTTTGAGAGGTTTTCGCTATAGGGCGCGTGCGCTCACCAGACAGACAGAGAGAGACATAGAGACAGAAAGCGAGAAATCACCCCCCAGGGGGGATAGTCATGCCACAATCCCTTTCTCCTCCATTCTCCTCTCGGGATCTTGGGCACGCACGCACATGCGCCCAGCGTGAGTTTTAAGCCACCGGGTCTGGGACGCGAACCGCGCGGTCGACTACGTGGGAGTCCAGCGACATAGCCATTACGCTAACTGCTGGTTCCCATATAACAGAAAACTTAAAAAGGGAAAAAATGGAGATAATCAATAAAACCAAGAGCTGGTTCAGAAAAGATCAATAAAAATGGACAAACCTCCAGCTAGGCTGATAGAAGAAGAGAGAAAACGCAAGTTACCTACACAAGGGATGAAATAAGGACTATCACTACAGACCCTATGGGCGTCAGAAGACTGAGAGGACACTACAAGTAACTCTATATTCATCAGTTTGACAGCTCAGAGGAAATGGCCATTTCCTCTCCAAAGCAAACTACGACAGCTCAATATGAAACAGATCATTTGAATAGCGTTATCATAATTTTAAAATGAGACTTAACATTTTAGAACTCTCAAAAAATAAATCTCAAGACCCTGATGTTTTCGGAGAATTCTACCAAACATTTAAAGAATTAACACTAATTCTACGTCATCTCTTCCAGAAAATAGAAGAGGAGGGAATACTGTTCAATTTATTTTATATATTTTTAGAATTACTTAATTGTGTTATTATTATTATTATTAATTTGACCAGACAGAAAGAGAAAATGAGAAAGCCGTCCACCAGGTCCAGGACTCGAACTGTGGTTGGCCATGTGGGACTCCAGTGCCTTAAACATCATAAAGTTAGTATTGCCTTGATTCTAAAACCAGATAAAGATAGTATAAAAGAAAAAGAAAAGAAAAAAAAGAACACAATAGACAATACTCTTCAAAAAATCTTAACAAAATAGTTGCAAGTAGAATTCAGCAATATTTAAAAATAATTATATACTCTGACTAAATAGGGTTTATTCCAGGGATGCAAGGCTGGTTCAATATTTAAAGTCAATCATTATAATCTATGATATTAAGAAGCAAAAGAAGAAAAATCACCTAATCATATTGCTCAATACAGAAAAAGCATTTGATAAAATTCAGCATCTATTCATGATAAAATCTCTCAAAAGAGCAGGAGAGGGACCAGCAGTTAGTGTAATGGCTATGTCGCTGGACTCCCACGTAGTCGACCGCGGTTCGAGTCCCGGACCCGGCGGCTTGAACTCACGCCGGGCGCGTGTGCGTGCGTGCCCAAGATCCCGAGAGGAGAATGGAGGAGAAGGGATTGCGGCGTGGCCATCCCCCCTGGGGGGTGATTTCCTGCTTTCTATCTCTCTGTCTCTCTCTGTCTGTCTGGCGAGCGCACGCGCCCTATAGCAAAAACCTCTCCCCAAAAAAAAAAAAAAAAAAAGAGCAGGAGACAAGAACTTCCTCAACTTGATAAAGAACATCAATAGTTAACATTTATCTTAAATGATGAAAAAAATGGAATGTTTTCCCTCAAGATTAGGAAAAAGGCAAGGGTGTCAGCTCTCACTACAATAGTTGCTGAAATTTTAGCCAGTGCAATAAAGCAATAAAAGACATACAGATAGGAAAGGAAGAAATAAAACTTCTCTAAGTGTAAATAGCACGAGCCTATAGGGAAAAATATCTGAAAGACTCTACCCCCAAATCCCAAACTCCTAGCACTAATAAGTTTAGCAAGATTGTAAAATATTGGATAAATATTTTTAAAGAATTATTTTTATGGGAACCAGCAGTTAGCGTAATGGCTATGTCGCTGGACTCCCATGTAGTCGACCGCGGTTCGCGTCTCGGACCCGGTGGCTTACAACTCACGCCGGGCGCGTGTGCGTGCGTGCCCAAGATCCTGAGAGGAGAGTGGAGGAGAAGGGATTGCGGCGTGACCACCCCCCCCGGGGGGTGATTTCTCGCTTTCTGTCTCTCTGTCTCTCTCTGTCTGTCCGGCGAGCGCACGCGCCCTATAGCGAAAACCTCTCCAAAAAAAAAAAAAAAAAGAATTATTTTTATTATTATCATTATTTAATTGGCTATAGGAGTACATATGCTCACCAGAGAGAGACACACGGGGGTGGGGTAGTGATAAAGCAAACTGCCAGGTCCAAGACTCGAACTGTGGTTAGCAACGTGAGAGTCCAGTGCCCTAAGTACATGCCACCTGCTGGTCCCACCAGATAAGTGTTTTTTAAAAAATTTTTCTAGTCCAGTCACAGTAGAGCACAAAGGGCCTGAATTTTATTCCCAGACCACTCCAAAAACCCAGGTGTAGTGACATGCACCTGTAGTCCCAGCAACCTGAAAGGATAAGGCAGGAGGACTGTGATACAGTGAGAGCCTTCCTTAAATGTGCACGTGCACACACACATAAATACACACTTTTTTTTAGAATTATTTTATTTAACTTCATTTTATTTATTTATTTATTTAAATTTGACCAGAGCAGGACAGAGTGAGAGAGAGCATGAGAAAGCAAACCATCAGGGTCTGGACTTGAACCACAGTCAACCATGTGGGAGTCAGCGCCCTTAACCCCCATGCCACCTGCAGGTCCCCACCGTTATTTTTATGTACTAGCAATGAACTCATAGACAGCAAAATTAAATTGTAATACCATTTAAAATTGTCAGAAATAATTAAAGCACTTAGGAATAAATCTTCAAAATGCATATAGGATTTGTATGCTGAAAGTTTTATAATGCTGTTGAATGCACTCAAAGAAGATATAAAAAATGAAGAGCTATACTGTGTTCTGGGATTGGGAGACTAAACATAGACGCCTCAGCTGATGAAATTAATGCAATTTTTATCAGAATTCCAACAAGATATTCTGTAGATACAGATAAGACTATTTTAAAACATATATAGAAATGCAAAGAAACTAGAATAGTTAAAACAATTTTGAAAAAGAATAAAGTGGGGCTGGCAGGTGGCATGGTGGTTAAGGGCGCTGGACTCCCACATGGGCAACCACAGTTCGAGTCCCAGACCTGGTGGCTTGCTTTCTCACTTTCTTTCTCTCTCTCTCTCTCGCTCTCTGTCTCTCTCTGGTCAAATTAAAATAAATGAGCAAATAAAATAAATAAAGTTAAGTAAAATAATTCTTTAAAAAAAAAAAAAAAAAGAAAAAGAGTAACATGAGGGCCAGATGGTGGCACTGTGGTGATGCCACTGGACCGACATGAGAAAGGTCCTGGGTTTGTGTCCCAGACCTTCCTCAGCATGCTGGATGCACACAAATGCTTGCGATCCAGGCCAGCTGAGGCTGGGGTACATGGGAGTGTGAAGACACTGTTGGGGATGCATCCCTCAAGAATTAAATAAACTGAAAAGAAGGAGAAGGAGGAAGAGGGGAAGGAGGAGGAGAGAATCAAACAATCTGATTTCAAGATTTGTCATATGGTTAAGGTAATCAAGATTGTGTGCTCCTAGCAGAAGGATAGACATACAGATCAGTGGAGCAAAACAGAGAACCCAAAATCCAACTACTTTTTGTTTTAATTTAGCTATAGGGTGTGTGTGCTGGGAGAGAGACAAGGGTACTTGGGCACGAAGCAAAAAAATCATCCCAAGGAGGATGGCCATGCCACAATCCCTTTTCCTCCATTCTCCTCTCAGATTCTGGGCATGCATGCACATGCACCTGGTGTGTTTTTCAAGCTCTGGATCTAGGACTCAAGCTGCACAGTCGGCCATGTGGGATCCAGCTTCCTTAACCACCAAGCCACTGGCTGGCCCCAAGTGATTTTTGACAAAGTGGGGAAAGCAATTCAATAAAAGATAGGTTTTTCAATGACTAGTGCTAGAATATTTGGACATCCACAGGCAAAAATAACCAAAACAACCAAAACCATCCCATAAAACATATACTAAATCAAATATTCCCCCCCCCAAAAAAAAAAAAATCAGCTCAAAATGAATCACACACTTAGTGAGTTCAGCAGATGGATATTGATTAAGGTGCTAGATTCCCACAGGGTTGACCACAATTCATCTTGGAGCTGATAGACTGACAATTGCACCGTGTGTATGTGCATGCATGCCCAAAATCCCAGGAGGGGAATGGAAAAGAAGAGATTGTGGTGTGGCCATCCCTCCCGAGGGGTGATTTCTCACTTTCCCTCACTGTCTTTGTCTCTCTGGTGAGCACACATGCCTTATAGCAAAAATCTCTCTATAAAAAATAATAAAAATTTTAAAAAATTAAAACCTGTGCACAAAGTTCATAGCAGCTTTATTTGCAACAGCTCCAAACTAGAAACAACCCAGATGTCCTCAATGTGTGTGTGAATAAACAGTGGTACATCCACACAATGGGATACATCTCAGCGCTTAAAGGAACAAAGCGTGGATCTATGGAAGAACTTTGATGAATTACCAAAGATTACTGAGTGGGGAAACAAAGTCAACGCTGAATAACCCAAAGAGTGCATACTTATGATCTCAATTATATAATATTTAACATAAATTTTTAAAAATGTATTTATTCCATGAGTAAGAGAGACAGAGAAGCCAACAAGTGGTGTGGTGGTTAAGTCAGTGGAGTCTCACATGGCCCACTTCCCTGGCAAGTATGCACATGTTCTGATAATTAAAAAAAAAAAAAAAAAAAAAAAAAAAAAAGGAGGCTAACTCTGTGGCACAGCAGTAATATGCTGCTTGAGAGAAGGCGGATCCATGGGGACCAGCAGGTGGCATGGTGGTTAAGGCTCTGGACACCCACACATGGTCAGCCACGATTCAAGTCCTGGACCTGGTGGCTTGCTTTTTCACTTTCTCTCTCTCTCTCTCTCTCTCTCTCTCTCTCTCTCTCTCTCTGTGTGTGTGTGTGTGTGTGTGTGTGTCTCTCTCTGGTCAAATTAAAATGAATAAATGAATGAATAAATAAATAAAATTAAGAAAAGTTGTTTTTTTTTTTTTTTTTTAAGAGAAGGTGGATCCCACATGGCAACCGTGGTTTGAATCCCCGGACCAGTCAGCCTGAAACGCGCCAGACACACGCATGCAAGTGCCTGCAATCTAAAGGGCTGGAGGATTGGAGGAAGGGGAATGTGGCATGACCAGATCTGTGGAGGCTGCTCAAGTCTCTCCCTCTCTGTTTCTTTTATTGTTGTGTGTGCCTGCATACACTCTATGATGAATAAAGAAAATATTTTAAAAAATATTTAGAGGCTGAGGCCAGGAGGCAGCATGGTGGTTAAGGCTGGATTCCCACATGGCCAACCACAGTTGACCCCGCAGCCACAGGTCATGTGTGCATGCATACCCCAAATCCCAAGAGGAGAATGGAGGAGAAGGGATTGCAGCATGGCTACCCCCCTGGGGGGTGACTTCTCCCTTTTCCTGGTGAGTGTATGCACCCTATGGCAAAACCTAAATATATATAAATACATATATATATATATATATATATATATATATATATATATATATTTAGAAGCCAATGGATGGTACAGTGGTAACACAACTGGACCCACATGGAAAAAGTCCTGGGTTCATGTCCCAGGACCTCTCTAGCACACCAGGCATACATGAATGTCGATGATCCAGGCAAGCTGAGCCTGGGGGTGGATCATGGCATGAGGGTCCTATTGGGGGTGCTGTTTCTCTCTCTCTCTCTCTGACTCTCTCATGGAGAAAAATAAGTAAACTTAACAAAATAGGTGACAATAATAGAGTGAGTTGGGCAAAAATTATGTGGAAGAGAGAATAAAGTGTGGGGAACCTCACTTTAGAGAGGATGCCTTTTTATTGTGAAAACTCATTTTTTGGTTGCTGCCCAAAACGCCAGGGGCTTTTGATAGCAAGAACAGTTTGCCATGATGGATCAAGTGCTAGAGGTTTTATGGGCTGTGGTTTGAAGCAATACAGGCCGGGTCAAGTTTGGAAGAGTTTGGAAGATGTGTGGGGATGTCAGGAGGTTGAGACCCAGGCTTTGTGGCAGGGCCTAGGGCAGCCACCCACTCCTCTGGCCCCTGAGGCTGCTTAGCTCAGGCAGGGGGGCTGGAGGCTGGGGGGAGCCTCCAAAGTGACAATCCAGGGAAATGGTCAGGGGAAGGGAAGCAGCCCCCTAGGGGAAGTGCTTGGGCAATGCTGAGGACTGCAAAAGAGTGTCCGACGACTCGGAGGAATACGGCGGGGGCCGGCCGTCCGGAGACCGCGCGGGCGGGGCGGGGCGGGGCGGCGAGACCTGGGGGAGGAGTGACCGGAGCGGAGTCCCAGCTCCGGCCGGACTCCGGCGGCCGCACCTCCCTTGCAGTCCCGGCCTGGAGCCCGGCGCCGCCGCCGCCCCGCGGGACCGCCGCCCCCGCCGTGACGCGGGCATGAGCCTGCCCCGCGGCCCAGCCCAGCCAGCGCCCCCGGCCCGGGCCACGACACCCAGGTAAACGGGGGCACGAGGAGGGGAGGTTCTCGGTTGCGACTAGCCTGCGAGACCCTCAGCGACACCCATTCCTGGGACCCTCAGTCACTTCCCGAACCTGAGGTCTCCAATCCGTCGGTCCTTCCTACTCTACGGGGCGTGGCTGAGGGGGCGGGGAGGAAGGAGCTGAGACTGGCCCCCGAAAGCCAACCCAGGGACACTGAAACTATCCCTGAGCTCTCCCCACCCACAGTGGCTCTCTGCGGGAGCCCAGGCCGGACTCAGCCGCACCCACACCTGCCCCATCGCAAGCCCAGACCCCTGCGCTGACGGGGCCTGCGACCCGGGAGGAGCACAGCCGAGCAGCCCTTTCTTCCTCCCTGCCCATCGCTCCCGGCCTCCCGCACGGTCCACTCCAAATTCCGAGACATGCGCTCTCTGCCGGAGCTGGTCCCCACTGCCCAGCCCACGTGAAAATGGGGTTCCGTGGCCAGCTGTCTCCTGCTCTTGTTCCTTTCTTCCCGGCCCCCAGGTCCAGTCAACCTGACCTATCCCTCCAGGGTTCTCAGGGCCCTGGTTCCAGTCAGATGCTTTCTGTTACTACAAAAGGGTGTGAGGCTTGGCACCTGGGTGGTGTGGGCAGAGCAGGGGCTCCGGGCAGCCTGCCCGTCCACAGCTGTGTGAGCAGGGGTTACCAGGACACTTGAATGGGGGAGTGGGGGTTCTAGGGGTCCCAGATCCAGGGCAGTCGCAGCCTTGTCAGCTCAGGTAGGCTTTGTCCTGTGGGTAGCTGCTGGGCTGGCTCAGTGCAGACTGTTCCTGTCCCCACCCAGGATGGGTCCCAGGAGCTGTGTCCCCTCTCACTCAGTCTCTTATCCCTCCGTGTCTGGGCACTGGTTCCTCCCTGCCCTTCCCTCCTGGGCAGGGCAGTAGGGTTGGGCATGACCTCACCCAACAACCCCAGCCAAGGTGGGGCCACCAGCCTGCCACCCGGCCAGGCCTAAACAGTGTCAGCAGCACACTAGCCCCTAGGGCTGCTTTGAGCCACGCTGTGGGTCTTGGCCCTGGTGGGGCTCCAGCAGCAGCAGTCTGCTGGCCAGGAGGGTCCACCCTGGGACCCAGGAGGCGGGGTCCCACAGCTGCTTACACCCCTGGGCCGGTGGGCATCAGGAGTGGTGGGAGAAAGATGGAGGAGGGCAAATTCTGGAAAGAATTATGCGTTCAGTCCCCAGGCGTTGACCACCTACTGTGCGCTTGGCTTCATTCTGGGAGCTGGGATGGTGAGACTGTTAACTAGACAGATGAGGCTTAGCCACCAGGGAGCCAACATTCTCTGTCTCTGTGGCTGAGGAACAAAGGGCACAGGAAGCAACAAGGAAATCACAGAGTGATGTGTGGAATAAAGCCAGCCACACTGGATGCTGTGAGAGGCTGGCCAGCGGGGTTCCCTTGGCCAGGGTAGTCAGGGATAGCCTCTCAGAGGAGGTGCCCTCTGGGCTGAGACCTGAGTGAAGCAGTAGCATGAACCTTGGGACCATGCAAACAGTGTGGTAGGTGGGTAACTGTAACTGCATGTGCAGTGGTCCCATGTGGAAGAAGGTTGGCATGTCAATGGGTGGGCAGAGGACTGGGAGGGAAGGGGGTGGCCGTGGTCTGAGGGCAGAGCCCGCTTCCCTGACTGAAGGGCCTGGGGCACCGTCGCTGTTCAGATGCCTCCTCCGCCTGCTCTTCTCTGCTCTGTCTAGTATTTGGTCTGTCTTTGCCCCCCCTTGGGTGAGACCTGCAGTGTTTGGGGTGGTGGCCTTGTTGGGGATTTGCGTGGGTGCCCTCCCTCTTGGCCTCTGATAACAATCATTGGGGAGAGAAGGCGAGACTGGAAGGTGATGGGAAATGTCCCTGGTGCCGGAGAGAATCCTGTAGATAGGATCTTTGCCGTGGGGTAGAGACAGTAGAGAGTGAACCCATGTCCAGGTAGGGCTGTCCCTGAAACTCTGATAAGATCCGATCTGTCAAGGTGGGGTGGCCCAGCCAGGCAGGCAGCTGCTCCGGCTCAGCCATTGGTCCCCAGCCTGAGCAAGTAACGTTTGTTCTGAAGCCAAAGCCTCCAGGCAGAATCCAGGTGCAGGATGGGAGTGCTCAGAGTGGCTGCCCCTGGGGCAGGTGGGCAGGCAGGGCCCGCCCCTCTGCTGGGCACCAGGGAGTCTCCCTGCCCCTCCCCAAAGCACCGCTGCCCTTCTTGGGTGCTTGGGAGAGGAGCCTTTTAGAGCTGGCCTTCTCTGGGAAGTTGCCAGTAGTGAGTGGCCTGGCCCAGGGCAATACTGTCTCTGGTTGAACAGATGTGTTGATGCCAGGCTGGGGGAAGGGTTGAGGGAGCCCTTGCTCCCCCACATTGGAACTTTGAGAGGGGGTGCTGGACACCTGCCCTGCTTAGCTCTTCTGGGTACTCAGAGCTCACAGGCCAGAGAAGGGTATTCTCCCCTGCTGTTAGGCCTGTGGAGGCCTGCAGTGGCTCCAGGTTGATGGGGACAGTGGCCCAGCTCCTGGCCTGCTGAGTCCCAGCTGCTTCTACTTCTTGACTTTAGTTGGGCCTTCACGGGCTCAGCTTGGGGGTCTCCTCTCTTACTTAACACTGTGCAGTACCTCTGTGGGATGGGTTGGTCCGAGGTCCACCCCCCCCCACTGCCTATCAAATTTATGTGTTCACCTGTTAGCCCTTCCCCCTCCGTCCTGACCTTCCCAACCCCTTTTTGCCATACCATTTGGGTCTCAGATTGGGTCTTGCACTTGTATATTCTAGGCCCTGGAGTGTGGGGTGGTGTGGGCAGAGCAGGAGCACTCCCAGGGCTTGGTGGCCACAGTCCCTCAGCCACAGTCTGTTGGGGTTGCCCTGGGGAGGATGACTTTTGGGGCCAGGAAGGAGTGGGCCTGGGCTGGCAGGTGCAAGGCTAGGTCTGGGAGTTCACAGCCCTCCCTGGCAGCATCTTCTGGAAAAGAAACAAACATACTTTGGTGTTCTTAGGGTGGAAGTTCGGGGTCCAAGCCGGTAGGCAGGTGCCTCGTGGCTTTATTTCTTCACATGAAGTAGATGGATTTGTCCTCATTTTTATCTTTTTTTACCAGTGGGGAAACTGAGGCACAGAGAAGTTAGGTACATGCCTGGGACTACATGGCCAACTGCGTTCAGACCCTTGGCCATGCCATGTCCAGGCTACCTTGGATGAACCCAGGGGCCTGGTGACTGGTGCTGAAAGGAGCTTTCCACGCTGTGAACCCACAGCCAGTGCCCAGCCTGTGCGTCATCCTGGAGGGGAAGCCCATGGAGATGGGCCTTATTCTAAGGAGGGTATAACACAGAAGCAGGCAGAGGAGACAGCTGGGGAAACTGACAGCCAGAGCCCAGGTGCGGCAAGGCTGTTGGGGATCAGTGCCAGGGAGGGGCCCCTAGCCCGGTCCTTACAGAGGAAAAGTAGATCACCTGCAGGAGGGCCTGGAGTCCCAGCGGCAGGAGAGGAGGTAAGGGGGGCCATCAGGGTGAAGCAGGATAAGGGAGCATTGCCCTCTCTCTCCCTCCGTGTTTGCATGTGCCCATTGGGGTAGTCCATCCTTGTTAGGGGCTTAGCAGACAGGCCTTTGGAGCTTCAAGAGTGCCAAGCTGCTACCAGATCCCGCAGCAGGCCTGCCCCAGGGCTCCATTCCCTCAGGGTCCCAGCTGATTCCAGGAATGCTGCTCCATCCCAACCCAGTGATCCTAGGGCACATGGGGTACCAAGCTGCTGGTACAGCCTACCCCTGAGGCTGGATAGTAGGGAAAGCTTAGGTGGCAGCAGGCAGCCAGAGACGCCCACAGACGTTCCACCGCAGGCTGGTCTCCATCGCCCACCCTGGGATTTCTCATTCAGCCCTGGCGGAGCCCTGGGCTTGCTGAGTGACCTTAGCCGTGTGGCTTACCCTCCCTGGGCTGCTTTCTTTTCCTATCTGTACTGATCTGCCTGATTTGGAGTGACCCTGCTGGTACCATCTCCTGCTCCATCCTGACCTCCCTGGTGCGCCACACTGTCTCCTACACATTCAGCCTGTGTTCTGTGCCCCAGGCCCGGACTCGTTCTCCCTGTGATTAACTCCTGCTTGTGCTCAGGACACAGGCACTGGTTGGCCTGGCCAGCCCCAGCCCCAGAGCTAGAAGTCTGTGCCTGCTTCCACAGGGGCCACCTCCAGCCAGCCTGGCACATTCCTCAGGCTTATCTGGGGCCCCGCCCTGCTGGACTCTGCCCTCCCACCCAGAGGCAGCACCCAGGGGCCACCTTAGAGTTCCAGGGGCTGAGGCAGGGCCTGAATGGGTTTGGGGTGATGATCTTCAGCCTCCTGTCTGGGGTTGGGAGAACCAGATAAAGGACAGGGTGAGGCAGAGGGATTTGGGGGTCAGCTGAGCAGACAAGACAAATGTCTTTACCCTCGGTCACCAGACTCTGGACCATTCTCTGGGGCTCCCTTTCCCCTCCCTAGGAAAGCTCTCCCCTGGGGACTCTGGAGGGGGTGGTATCTTGCTCTTGGTAAGTTGCCCCAAGTCTACCCCAAAGTTGGAACAGGAGACAGGGCCATGGACCTAGAGAGCCAAGGGCCAGCAGCTCCTAAATTCAGCCCAGGGCTCCCAGCCACCTCCCTGTCTCTGTCCCCACCTCCACAGCGGGAGCCAGAGCCCGTCTTCCCAGGAAGGGGTTAACTGGCAGCCCCGGCCATGAGGGAGGGGACTGGGCTGGACCATTTTCCTCACTGCTGCCTCCACCTCGGTTTTCCTGAATGGTTCTGCCGTCCTGGGGTGGGGAGGGAAGGAAGGAAGAAGGGCGGGCAGAGGGAGGGCGGGCAGGAGGAGTGTGGGAAGAGGAAGGAAAAAAGAGAGCAAGACAGCGAGGGGAAGAGAGAGATGTCACTGTCTCTAATCTCCCTGTCATTTTCATTTCCAGTCGGCGCCTGGCGGAGGAACTGCTAGAACAATGCTGAGGCGGGCGAGGTGAGGCGCAGCCGGGAGGCAGCCCAGCCCGACAGAGTGTCTCGAACAGGTGATCAGAGCAGCCGGAAACAGAGGCCACCTGGGCACCCCTCTCCTTGCCTCCGCCAGGCCCGGGCGCCCCAGAGACAGCGGGGAAACTATGGCGACCAATTTCAGCGACATCGTCAAGCAAGGCTATGTGAAAATGAAGAGCAGGAAGCTCGGGGTGAGCCTCCCTCGGAGGGGCCCTGCCCGGGATGGGTGCCCAAGGACTGGGTTGGAGGCATGGCGAGGCAGGCGCACACAACCTGCCGGCGGCCGGGCATCGAGCATTTGGGCTTGAGGCTCCTAGCCTGGCATGTGCAGGCTAGGCACTGCCTGCTGCAGCCCCCGCCCCGGCCAGGCTGGCTGGCATCCCAGCCACTGGGCCAGCGGTGGCGGCGGCCCATGGGCAGGCGACTCCCCTGCTATTGTTGAAGTTGTCACCACAGCAGTGGCGGCAGTGGCAGGAGTGTCTGGAAATGCTGGGCTGTGTCTGAACCGAGACCAGCTACTTGCTTCCCCTTGTCTCCTCTTATTTCTGTGCCCACCCCCTCCTCCCCTCACCTCTCCTGGCCTCTTTTCTTTTAAGTACATCACCTCCCCTTACATCAGTATGTCTGTCTGTAGAACTGTGTTGTTCTGTGTGTAGATGTTAATCATATGGTTGGTGGCTGTTTTTCCTATTAAAGAAGTGTTTGGAGTGGTTGGGAATGGAGGCAGGGGTGCTGTGAGGAGTGCAGAGGCTGGTATTGATGCGGTTTATAAATGAGAACTTAGGGCACAAAGGCCCATTGCTCTGGGACAGACTACTTTCCCCCAAGTTGCTGGTGGATGGCCCCATGCTTGCTTGGTGCTTGGCCCAAGCTGGGGGCTTGGAGGGATTATGGAGATGGGGCCTTAGAGGGCCCTGTGGGACCCTGACTGGTGAAGACTCCATAGAGGCATGAGCAAGGCGCCAGGGACCAACATCATGGTCTTGGCGAGGTCATACAAGTGCTGCCTTCACTCCTCTGCTGACCCCCCTGCACCTCCAGTGAGGGACCCGGTGGCTCCCCCTCCCCAGTAGGAAAGAAAGCTCTGGTGACCGATGGGGCCCCAGACTTGTGTTTAACCCAGGACTCCTGTCCTCCTCCTCTTCCCCTCCCCCATTGCCTTGATGGGTGGGGGTGGGGTCCGACTGCTCAGGGCTTCCTGGCTCAGCCATGGTGGGCTGGGGAGGCTAAGGAGGGAGGAGCAGGGATCTGACACCTGGCTTCCCAGCCTGGGTACCTGACAGAGCAGCTGTGGGTGGCTCTTGCCCCTCTGCCCCTCCTGTGGCCCCTGTGTGGGTGTGTCCTATCCAGGCTGGGGCCTGCAGCCTCACTGAGAAGTGGGTGATGGGCCGAGCAGGGCTAAGCTGGGGGGTCTGTGTGGTAAGAACCTGGATTTGAATTTGTAGCCCTGCTCGGGCCCCAGTCTGGTGGCGGCTAGGCCCTGGCAGCCATCAGCCACTTTGCTCTTCCCTTTAAGAGGGATTCAGCCACTGACTTGGAGCACAGAACAAAGAGAGAGGCTGAGGGCGAGGCAGGGAGGCCAGGGGAGCAGGACTGAGCTTCTGATAGCCTTCCTCCGTCCTGCAACCTGGACCTAGCAAGTCCCTAGGGACCAACTAGGCTGAGCCCTGTCCCGGGCAGAGCTGGCCAGGGATCGGTCACTTGGGCTCAGCCAGGATCAGACCTGTTCCAGAAGGAATCTTGGGAACCCAAGTGGCCCACAGGTGGGCATGGCCAGAGGGAGGGGCGGGGAGGTGGGGTGTAGCGGGGCCCAGTCCAATGCAAGCAATTCAGCTTCCCTCTGCAGACCAGAGCCTCCTTTCCCCTGATATGGGGGGCTGCAGTCACCCTAGGCAGCTCTTGACTCAGCCCACAGAAGAGAGAGGGAGGGAGCAGCCTCCTACCTGCCAGGGCCTTCCTCTGTGGCAGAGTGCTTCTGAAGCACTGATCAAAGACCTGTGAGAAGTGGGAAGGAGGGCTCTCCAGCTCTGTGGCTCCCTGGGGCTGTGTGAGTGTGTCTCCTGTAACCAAGCAACCGGGGCGCAGGCCCCCAGGTCTTCTGCCCCCATGCTGCAGGCTGCAGGGAGCCCTACCTGGCAGGCTGTCTTCATCCCCCTGTCCTTCCATCCTCCATCCCTCCGTCCATTCATTCACTGTCCCATCACATGCTCATTCACTTGTCTAGCAGAGCCCTGTTAACCAGACTCCAGGGATATGAGGAAGGATTCTGAGAATGAAACACTGGCTCTGCCTTAATGGAGCTCCACACCTGGGAGTGGAGGGCTGCGGTGGGTTAGGTGGACGGGCCAGGGACTGACCCAGGGTCATAGATCCACGGGCGAGACATGCCTTCTAGGGTCCCAGACAGAAGCCGGAAATGGCCTGCCTCTGAGTGGCTTCTTGGGCCTATCCCCCAGTGCCTAGTGACCCTGCAAGCTGAGGCAGGTGATGAACCCACGTCAGAGCAGGCCTGGCAGCAATGCCCAGGGCTGTGGCCCAGCTTTTCCACTCAGGGTTGCCCCTCAGTCTCTGCCTGTGCAAGAGGCACCAGAGATGCCTGAGAAACAGGCCCTGCCAGGCTTTTGGGGTGCCCGCGTGATGGGGTAGGTAGACTGGTCACAGGCTTTGGGCTAGAGGAGGGGTCGTGGAAGGGAGTCAGCAGCTCAGGCAGGTGACTGAGGCCACTCCCTAGAGAGTCTGATAAAGGCCAGTTTGTCCCTATCCCAGAGAATGGTCAGGCCCCAGCTTTGTGCCCTTCGGGCGGAGTCCAGGAAGCTTTCGAGAATTTAGATGGTTTAAGCAGGGGGCATTGCCAATGGGGAGGATGAGGAAGGAACCGCATGGGGAAGGGCACCGCACCAGCCCCGGGCCTCAGCTCTGCCGTTTACCTCCAAAAGCCTCCGGTTTCCCAACCAGGCAGGGAAATAACCCTGGTCCCTCACACTCTAGAACTGGAAAGAGAATGAAAAGGGAGGGTGGTGAAAACCCCTCGAGACCAGACTGGGTGTTGCCAACCTTGAGTCCCCCACCCCCAGCCCTGGGAACAGGGTTGCAGGCGTATACAGGCTGGCAGGGGCAAGACTAATCCCTGTCCCTAGGAGGGTCTCTGTTGTGGCTGGTGCTGGCTAGAACATCGTGTGCATGGGCCACAAGTATCAGCTCTGGGTATTAAATACCAGTTCCACCATTTCTTAGCTGTTACTTCACTTTTTGGTATTTCTGTGTCCCCACCTGTAAAATGGGGATGATAACAGAACTGACCTTAGAAGTGCCCCAGAATGTGGTAAACTTATCTTTATCCCTCCAGCCTTCCACCTCTCCTCCCTCTGTCCACTTATTCACTGTCCCATCACATGCATGAAATGTGAACCTCGGAGCTGTGCTTGCGTGAACGCTGGCTCAGGAGAGCGCCCTTGTGGGGCAGCTTTACAGAGCCCGCTGACAAATGACTGCCTTTTTGACTTGAGGAGAGGGCCTCTCCCTCCAGAAGATGTCGCTGTTGGTACCTCTCCTGCCCAAGTTTTCTCCAGGGCTGGGGCTCTAGGGAAGGTTGCATGGCATTGCCCCTGGCTGCAGACCTGGGTAATTGCAGGGCCCGGTTGGCTAGGGTGGGAGTGGTCCAGGCAGACCTGATCCCCCATCATCATCATCTTTTTTTTTGGAGAGGTTTTTGCTATAGGGTGTGTGCGCTCCCCAGAAAGACAGAGACAGACAGATAGAAAGCGAGAAATCACCCCCCAGGGGGGCTGGCCATGCTGCAATCCCTTCTCCATTCTCCTCTCCAGATCTTGGGCACGCATGCAAATGCGCTCGGCATGAGTTTAAGCCACCGGGTCTGGGACTCGAACTGCAGTCAACTACATGGGAGTTCAGCGACATAGCCATTATGCTAACTGCTGGTCCCTCCCATCATCTTGCCTTACAGATCTACCGGAGGTGCTGGCTGGTGTTCCGGAAATCCTCCAGCAAAGGGCCCCAGCGGCTGGAGAAGTATCCGGATGAGAAGTCAGTGTGCCTTCGAGGCTGCCCCAAGGTTAGGGGGCAGCAAAGATGATTTGCTGAGTCTTGAGGGCCGAGGGCACCTTCCTGAGGGTGGCAGAGCTGTGGGGGATACAGAGGAAGGTGCTCTGGCCTGGCTAAGTCCCTTGTGGTTGCTGTCCTAGGTGACTGAAATCAGTAACGTCAAGTGTGTTACCCGGCTCCCCAAGGAGACCAAGCGGCAGGCAGTAGCCATCATATTCACTGATGACTCGGCGCGTACCTTCACCTGCGATTCGGGTGAGGCGCTGGGGCTGCAGGCCGCTACCTGGCCTTCTCTGGGCTGGTCTTAGTCAGTGGTCCAGCCGGGAAGAGGCAGGTTGGGGCCAACCCTGGCTGGAGATGGTGATGTGTGGGTGGGGTGTGGGTGCCTTTGACGGAGCAGGTGCCCAGAGTTGAGGTGAGGCAGGCAAGCAGAATCCACTAGCCTTGCCCTCCCTGCCTGGCGTGATGGGACCCCTCAGAGGAAGCAGGCGGGGTGGGCTGCTGGGAACCCTGAGTGGCAGATGACAAGGTGGCATTTTCTTCAGAGCTGGAGGCGGAAGAGTGGTACAAGACACTGTCTGTGGAGTGTCTGGGGTCCCGGCTCAACGACATCAGTCTGGGAGAGCCTGACCTCCTGGCCCCAGGGGTGCAGTGTGAGCAGACAGGTGAGGCCTGGCTCTGTCCCTGGGGTGCGAGTGGAGAGGAGGGGAAGAGGAGGAGGAAGATGAGGATGAGGTCTCGGCCTCTCTGTCCTTCCCTGCTCCAGACCGCTTCAACGTCTTCCTGCTGCCCTGCCCCAACCTGGACGTGTACGGCGAGTGCAAACTGCAGATCACCCACGAGAACATCTACCTCTGGGACACGCACAACCCCCGCGTGAAGCTCGTCTCGTGGCCTCTCTGCTCACTGCGCCGCTACGGCCGGGATGCCACACGCTTTACCTTCGAGGCTGGCCGGTAGGGTCCTCTCGCCTCCCCGCCTGTCCCTTCATGGCCAGGATGGTGGCCGCCATGCGCTGTTAGGCAATGTAGAGCAATCCAAAGGGGAACGTGACAGTCCCATGTCCAGGCTAAGAACGTGCCTGTAACAGGCAGCTCTGTTGCTGTTGTTTACCAAGTCAGACCTCCTGGGCCCACGTGGTGGCTGGCCCTGATTATGAACCTGAGTCTCTGTCCTACCTGTCAAAAAGGATCATGGAAGTACCCAGCCTCACAGAGTTATGCTGAGATTGGGTATCCCCTCGCTTGAACTCTGCAGTCACCTTGCCTAAATTCTGGATAACCCTGTATGTGACCTTAGCTGAGTGACTTAGCTTCTTTGTGCCTTAGTTTCCCCATCTGTGAACTGGTTTGAGGAAATACACCATGAGTAAACTACTGGGTTGCTGGAAAAGTCAAGGCATATTTTTCTGCTTTTCTTTGCAAAAATGCAAAATGACTTTTCTGAAGACACAGTATTAGTACACAGACTGGGTTGGTGGAGGGGGAGAAAGTCGAATGGGCTGACGTGGACCGCATGTAGACCACTGCCTGGCACATAGGCCATGCTCGGCACACTTGAACTTGTGGACAGTCACCAAGACCACAGCCCTGCCTGTTCCCAGACGGCAGCTACCGCTCATGCAGAAGAGCACCGTCAAGCACATACATGTGTGGGCTGGGGGTCCCTACCACCTTGCCCTCATGCCACCTGTGTCCCCAGGATGTGTGATGCTGGGAAGGGCTCTACACCTTCCAGACACAGGAGGGGGAACAGATCTACCAGCGGGTCCACAGCGCCACCTTGGCCATCGCCGAGCAGCACAAGCGGGTCCTGCTGGAAATGGAGAAGAACGTGAGGGTAAGGCAATGGCGTCGGCCTGAGTGCCAGGGGGTCTGCGGGCTAAGTCTCCGGCTAGCACTTACAGCAGAGGCAGGCAGGGGCTTGGGCTGGCGGTTCAGGGGTGACATTAGCCACTGCCTGAGTTAACTGGACAGACCCTTCTCTCCTCACAGCTGCTGAACAAGGGCACGGAACACTACTCGTACCCCTGCACGCCCACAACCATGCTTCCCCGCAGCGCCTACTGGCACCACATCACGGGCTCCCAGAACATCGCCGAATCTTCCAGCTTTGCCGGTGAGTGGCTGCTGTGCCCCATGCCCCATGGAGGACGAGGCCTGCTAAGCAGGAATCTTTTGACCTGGATCTGAGTCTGAGCCTGCTTCTGTGCCCACAGGTGAGGGGTATGGGGCAGCCCAGGCCAGCTCAGAAACGGACCTCCTCAACAGATTCATCCTGCTAAAGCCAAAGTCCACCCCGGGGGAGAGCAGCGAGGCCAAGACCCCATCACAATGACAGCAGGTCTGGCGTGCACCGATGACTGCGGAGGGCTGCCTGTTGCAGGGCTGACTGCAGCGTACTAAGGACAGCCTCGAAGGGCTGTCGGCCAGGAGCCCGCAACGGAGCAAGCCGCAACCCCCTTGCCCCAAAGGGTGAGGCTGGACCAAGGCAAAGGGCTGGCCACAGCACCTGAGCATGTGTGAGGGGCTGGAGCTACCCTGGGACTGTATACTGTTAATGATTTTAATATATATGGCTTACAACATATTCTATATTACTGAGATTCCCCCCACGCCCCCTGCCGACCCATACACATTTTTTTAACCCCACGGCCAGGCCCCGGCCAAGGCTGCTTGAGTACGAGGGCAGCTGTTTCCCTGTCCTCCATCGTCCAGCCTCCTGCTGTCAGGACCTGCTCAAGCTGCCAGGGCTAGCGGAGGGGACAATCAGAATTCGAGGCTGGCACTCCGACTGCTGGCAGCCCAGGGGCCAAGACACCAGGTGGCTTTGCAGTTCCTCCTGGCCTTGAGTGGCACAGGAAGGATCCGAACTTCCATAGTGCCACTTGGCAGCCTCCCACTTGGGAATTTTAAGCAGAGGTGACATCTGGTTGCCGCCTCAGGTGAAAATCTGGTTTTAAAATGTAATTTCTGCACAGGCTCCTTCCTGCTTAGGAGGCTGAGAAGATGCCCTCGGGCGGGGGTACTGATTACCTCAGTCAGGTGGAGGATGGCTGGAGTGCGTGCCTGCCCAGGGCCAGGCCAGGAGGGAAGGCCAGGCAGGACAGCCCGAGCACCCTGCTACCCCCTGCCCAGGGGTGGATGCTGCCCAGCAGAGGGAGGCCCTCCGCCCTGTGTGGCCACCCTCTGGCCAGCCAAAGGCACTCAGAAACCAAGACCTTCCCATTTCCTCCTCCCCACATGGTGCTGAGGCTCCCTGCTGAAATGCAATTAAAGCAATTGATTTTCTAGTGCTGGTATTTATTGACTACCGTGCAGAAGGGCTATCTTTCTATTCACATCAAACCTTTGGTTGCGTGGTTTTCTTGTTTTTTTGTTTTTTTTTTAAAATACTTTAGGTCTCTGATTTGTGGGAATAGACCTTGTAAATAACCACTATTCAAGTTATGGCAGGAGATGACAAAGCAAGAGGCCCCTCCCAAAGGAGCCCAAGAGCCAGGGGGGGTTGCACAGCCAGCTCAGCCCTGAACGTGACTCGGGGAATGAGCAGAGGGTTCTGCTAGCCTGGAGGGGGGAGCTGGGGTCTGAAGACCTTGGGGAGGGAAGCAGAGCTGACTGGCTCAGCTGGTGGCACGATGACGCATGAAGGAGGTTATGTTGTGCTCTTTATTGCCAAAAATAAAAACTTTTAAAAAGACAGCTATTGTTAATCAATAAATATCCCTTCCTTTCTGTACTGGATCTCTGGTTTCCTCCAGGCTGCCTGATTAACACTTTGGGTGTGCTCTACCTGGAGACGGAGCTAAGTGGTCAGAGCCAGAAACCTCATTAAGGAGAAACCACCGATGTGGGAGGGCCTCCCATCCCCCACATTCTGGTCCCCCCACACACCCTGTGCCGCTGAATTACTCGATTATAGACTGCTGGCCGTGAAGGACTTCATAACCAATGGATAGAGAATGAAACAGCATATTTATTTGTGGGGGGAAGAGGACAGCCAAGCTCCAATGCTATTCCCAAAGGGCTACTTTGGGATACCTGGGAATTGAAGTACCAGTAGGCTGGCCTGGCCCGGGGGAAGGGACTAGAAGGATTTGTAAGCAGTATGAAAGTTCTGGCACTCCCATCTGTGAAAGCCCTTCCTTTTGGATAGAAAGGGTTTAAAGTACAGAGCTGAATGATCAGGAGAGAAATCCCACTCAGTGGTTCTCAACAGGGAAGCAGTATGCCCCCTACAGGCAGGTCAGACAAAGGGTGGAAGGGATGTTCTGGTTCTGGGGAGCACTACGGGCTCACAGCAGGCATTGCTGGGGGTGCTCCAGGACAACCTGTGCTCGTGTCAGCGGCATCCCTAGTGGCCTGTGACCCCTGCTGGTTGGAACTGGTGAGCTGCAGAGATGCCTGAGTCACAGCCATCTAGATCCCCGGCACAGGGGCAATTCCTAGAGACCAGACTACAATCCCACTGGCCGGAGTCCCCCTGCTGAACACAGGCGAGTGCAGCTAGTTAATCGTTAGGACATCGCTCTGGATCTCATGGCTCAGTTGAGTCTGTAAGTCACTCAGCTTCTTCTTCAATCCCGAGAGGGCCGAGAGGACAATGGTTTCTGGGCGCAGAGAGCCACAGGACTCCACATTGTAGTAAAACCTAAGAGGAGAGTCTGATGAGAGTCCTCCAGGGCAGGCTGCTGGCCCAAGCTTTGGCCATGGGCCCCTTCCTCCTCCTGCACGTGACTCCATTCTGGCAGGTACCTGACCTTGCCCAGGATGGTCTCCTTTCTCCTAACACCTCTTACACAGAGTG
Source organism: Tupaia tana (assembly GCA_026018925.1). NCBI lineage: Eukaryota > Metazoa > Chordata > Mammalia > Scandentia > Tupaiidae > Tupaia > Tupaia tana. The sequence continues at coordinate 29,381,999 of JAKSZU010000018.1, forward strand.
GTCCCGACCACTCTGCAGGACCTCAAGGAGACGCCATCTCCCTCGAAAAGGTTACCGTGGAAATCCTGAGGCAATTCTGGGTGTCCCGCACTGAACCGAGTAGGGATCTGAGTATTCTACACTCGAGAGACACTGCAGGATCACGTAAGCAGTGACCATGTGCTCCAGCCCCTTCGTGCTCCTCATGGGAGGACCCAAGTCAGTTTCTATCCCTTGCTGGACCTCTTCTTGCGGGGTGGAAATCAGAATACAGACAGTGTGGGTAACTGGCGGGCCCCTTTCTCAGAGTGACCAAAACAGGGATGATGACTGGGCCCAGACGTGCGCGTATCTCAGGTTTACTTCAGCAGTTCAAGTCCTTCCTCAGTTCAGTCCCTTGTGAGAACTGGAATGTGAGGGACAGGGACTGCCTGACTCAGCTTGTGCATTCTTACACACCATACCTTCTGGGCCAGACTGGGCTCTTACCTCTCTGGCTTGCCGTTGGGGTCATAGGGAGCCTGGGACTCGTCCTCATCCAGCTCTGAGTACTCGCTCTTTGGCCTAAGGTCAAACACAGGTCAGAGTTGCCACTGTTGCTTTCAGGACACTTAAGTTCATGGACAGCCAGCCCCACGTCGGTCACCAATGACCCTTTCTACCACTCCCCCAACCCCAAATGGCTGCCTTCACTCCAGACGGAAACATACCATTCCTCGGGCTTGGGGTACACTGTGTGCCTCAGCGCATTATCTGGATCATATTCGAAAGCTACCCCTGCAGTAGGGTTCCACTTGGCATGTTCCTTGCCGAAGCCCTTTTTGGCATAGGCCCGCAGTCTCAGCTCCTGGCCCTTTCTCAGCTTGACTATGAGGATGTCTGCAGGGAGGCGTGGGAGTCAGTCAGGGGCTGGGACAGGCATGGAACTCCGAATTCTGACTGGGAGGGCCACGAGAAGACCACATACATCTGGGTCCCGGGCCAATGCACCAGGAGCCCAGGCAGCACAAGCAGCTGTGCCTGGCTTCTGCCTCCCTCTGGCCCACATAGCAACAGTCACGAAGATGCCCGCACTCTCTCAAGCCCCTTACCATCCTGCTCCACGTAGTCATTGGGGTCATTATCTCGGTTCCGTGATGTCACCTGCAGGGAGCCCAAACACAGGCATTTATTAACTGCTCGTCTCCCATCTCCAGATCGCAATCTCAACCAACTGCGAGGGGTGCCTCCTGGGACTCCAACCCCACTTGATGGTGCAATGATGCCTTCTCACTCAAAACAATTCCGCAGCCTTTTTAAGGGTTCTTGGGTGACACCGGGCGCAAGGCACCAGTGATGCTTCTACCCAAGAAGATTCCAAAATCAGCACTTCTCTGCACTAGGTTAAGGCACAGGGTAACAAGGAAGGTCAACGTGTTTTAAGAACTTCTGTCCAGTCTGGCCCACTTGGAGCTGGAAAGAGAAGAGCAGAAGCCCTGGGTTGGGAAGAGGATCTCAGACACCGACCGGAATGACTCGGGGGCTGTTGGAGATGAGGTCTCGAGATGTGACATGACGGGTCTGGTCTTCATTGCACCGTACGTCGAGGGTGAACTCCACCGAGCACTCAGGGCAGAACTCTTCACACGTGCAGTCCTGAGGCAGGAAGAGAAGCAGGAGTGAATCTATGGAGAGAGGGAGAATCCTGATTGGCTCCCTGCTGCTAGTCCTAGTTCTTTAAGAGTCTCTGTAAGAAAGGGTGGATCACAGTCTCCAGGTTCTTGTGGGCTGTGACAATCTGGTACACCAACTCATAGTAACCATCTGCTCAAGTTCAGAGACAACTGAGACACACATGGGTACCGACGTCTCCTTCCCGTCCCCACCAGCTGCCAGGCCACCACTGGGGGATGCACTGCTGACGCCTCACTCTGGCCTTGAGTGTACTCCTGCTTCCTCAGAGAGCCAAGGCTAGTAGCTAGGGAGAGGATGATGAGCTCACACTCCTTCTGCAGCTTCTTATGAACCAAATGGACCAGCTGGGACTGTAACTACCATTAAAAAAAAAAATCCTGGGAATAATAGAAAAAAGTACCTTCCAAGTTCTAGACTACGGCCTTTTCTTTTTTTCTTTTTCTTTGCTATAGGGCGCGTACAACTCATCAGAAGGAGAGAGACCAGAGAGACAGAAAGTGAGAAACCACCTCCCACGGGAGATGGCCATGCCGCAATTCCTTCTCCTCTATTCTCCTCTCGGGATCTCGGGCACGCATGTACACATGCCTGGCGTGAGTTTAAGCCACTGAGTCCGAGACTCAAACTGCAGTCGACTACATGGGAGTCCAGTGACATAACCACTATGCCATCTACTGGTCCCCCATTTCATGTTTTTTACAGGTGATTCAGTCTCAAGGGTCTAAGTTGCCTTCCCATCTCACCTTGTGTGACTATAGACTATCCAGGGGTGGCTAGCTATTGTGTCTCCCTCAGTCTCTCACAGACATCAAAAGTATACTAGTTCTCTCACTGGTGTGGTGAGAAACAGTTTGCATGCCACCACTGTAGTATTTCTCTCTAGCCTGAGGTTAAACTGCAGCAGCTAGTCCCTAACATGGGGACAGGTTGTGTCAAGAGTCAGTTGCTTAAAGAGTGGCAGAATGGGGAACCAGCAGTTAGCGTAATGGCTATGTCACTGGACTCCCACATAGTCGACCGCTGTTCGCGTCCCGGACCCGGTGGCTTAAAACTCACGCCGGGCACGTGTGCATGCATGCCCAAGATCCTGAGAGGAGAATAGAGGAGAAGGGATTGCGGCGTGACCATCCCCCCTGGGAGGTGATTTCTCGCTTTCTGTCTCTATGTCTCTCTGTCTGTCCAGCTAGCGCACGCACCCTATAGCGAAGAAAAAAAAAAAAAAAAAAAAAAGAGTGGCAGAATGGGGCCAGCCCATGATGTGGTAGTTAAGGTGGCTGGATCCCACGGGCTGATTATGCAGTTCAAGTCCTGGACTTCATGGCTTAAAAAACACTGGACATGTGTGTGTGTGCCTATCCCCAGCGGGGGTGATTTCTCACTTTCCCTCCCTCTCTTGGTATCTCTCTCTCTCCAGCAAGCACTAGCACCCTAGAGCAAAAATTGAAAAAAAAAAAAAAAAAAGAAAGAAAGAAAGAAATATGGCCTGATGGTTACATAGCAGGATCCCAATGTCCAATCATGCTTTCTGAGTAGCAGACCCAGCAGCTCATGTGCCCAAAATCCCAAAAGGAGGGAGAAATGGAGAAGGGACTGCAGCATGACTATGCCTCATCGGGGATGCTGTCTTGCTTTTTTTTTCTGTGTCTCTCCTTGGTGAGTACATGAGCCTTCTGATTCCTTTTTTTTTTTTTTTTTTTTTTGAGAGGTTTTTGCTACAGGGCACATGCGCTCACCAGAAAGACAGACAGTGACAGTGAGACAGAAAGCGAGAAATCACCTCCCCCAGGGGGGATGGCCATGCCACAATCCCTTCTCCTCCAGTGTCCTCTCAGGATTTTGGGTACACACGCACATGGTGCCCTGCGTGAGTTTAAGTTGCTGGGTCCAGGACTTGAACCTCGGTTGACTACATGGGAGTCCAGCGACATAGCCATTATGCCAACTGCTGGTCCCAAGCCTTTTGATTCTTATAATGGGAGCTAAAGATATGAAAAGGTCTTCAAGCTAAAAAAAAAAAGCATATTAAAAGGAGAAGAGTTGTGTGGTGGTTGAGGTGCTGGACTCTCACATGGCAGACTAGGGTTTGGACCTGGCTGCTTGCTTTCTTACTTTCCTTCTCTTTTTTTTTAAAAAGAATTATTTTATTTATCTTTATTTATTTATTTATTTAAATTTGACCAGAGAGGCACAAAGTGAGAGAGAATGAGTGAGAGAGGGGGAAAGTGAGAAAGCAAGCTGCCAGGTCTGGGACTCAAACTGCAGTCAGCCATGTGGGAGCCCAGCACCCTTAACCACCACTCCACCTGTCAGCACCCCATCTCTTTACCTCTGGAGAGTGTACATGCCTGATAGTAAATAATAATAAAATGAAAGAATTTTTTTTAAAAAAAGGAGAGGAGTCTATTTGAAATGAAGGGACTAAAGAACTATAGACCATAAACCCACCAACAAAAAACAATAAAGGGTATGTGGGGGACAGCCAGAAAATGTAAATATGCACTGAATATAGACATTCATGATCTATGTTAATGCTAATTATCTCAGGCATGGTAAGTGTGGTTGTGTAGAAAAATACCTGTATTCTTAGAAGACTGCACTCTGAAGTATAAGAGTGTCAGCTGATACTTCCAAATAGTTCAGGAAAAAAAGAATTACATAAATAATACAGCAAATGTAGCAAAATGTTTACAATTATTAAGTGTGGGTCAAAAGTAAATGGTTAGTTATTATTCTGTTTTCAACTTTTCTGTAGATTTGCAGAAAAATTAAGCAAAATAAAGAGAGAAGAGGGCAGAAAGCCCCGTAGCCTAGTGGTTAAGAGATTTGGATCCTACATGGCGAACTGTAGCTCAAGTCCCAGCCACAGTGCTTGAAGAACACACTGGGTGCTTATGCGTATGCATGTGCGCCCCAAACCCCAACAGGATGGAAAAATGGAGGTGGCATTGTGGCATGACCATGCCCCACTGAGGGCAGTGCTTTCTCCTCCTCTGCCTCTGGTGAGAACTTAAAGAAAAAAAAAAAGGACAGGACCAGCAGATAGCATAATGGTTATGTTGCTGGACTCCCACGTGGTCAGCCATGGCTCAAGTCTTGGACCCAGAGGCTTGAAACTCACACCAGGCACATGTGCATGTGTGCCCAAAATCCTGAGAGAAAAATGAAGGAGAAGGGATTGTTTTGTGGCTATCCTCCTGGGAGGTGATTTCTGGTTTTCTATCTCTGTCTTTTTGGCGGGTACAAGTGACCTGTAGCAAAAATCTCTAAGAAAAAGGAAGGCATTATCTTTGTTTACTAAATATTAGAAAATAAAAATTAACAAGGAATTGCTAGGTCCTAGAGTATGCATAACTAAAAAGATATGGCCAATTGCTGTATGACTGTCCCCACTAGTATCTGTAATGTTTGTTTTACAGCCCTAGATTTTGTTTTTAAGAAATAAAACATGGGGACCAGCAGTTGGCATAATGGCTATGTTGCTGGACCCTCATGTAGTCAACCACGGTTTGAGTCCCAGATCTTGTGGCTTAAACGCATGCCAGGCACGTGCACGCATTCAGTAGATACCCACCTGTCTCCCGTGTGACGACTCCCTGACGCCCTGTGACCCTAATCAATCTAAAGCCCTATCAGAACCAGGGACAAGGCCAACCTCAAGCTCTAGGCAGCATCTCTACATTGTCTTCTAAAGTGCCCCCACACTCCCATGCCCCAACAATAGCCAATTCTGCAGCCTACCCGGGAATACTGCAGCTTGTCCACAATGTCGTCACTAGTGAGGGGGATTAAGCCTGTAAAACATAGAGAAGCACTTTAAAGAAGGCCAAAAGCCAACCCAAATAAGAACCCAGAGAGAACCCCTTGGGGGGGGGTGGCAGGAAGCCTCTTCCTCTGCCACCAGGCTCACAACTATCCCTCTCACGTTCCCAGGTCAGCACTTACCAAGTCTATGAGCGATGAACTCATCGTGAAGGACTGAGGAATTGGCATCAATCTGGACCCAGTCGATGGCTATGAAGGAAGGAAACAGACGTGCAATTTAGCCACCAAATTCATCTTAGAATTCTTAAGACAGAAATCACCCACTGCTTACTAAACTGCAGAGACTTCTGATTTTATAGTACTTGATGGGGCCCAGGAATCTGCATTTTAACAAGAACCATACACCTCCCCCCCGCCACACACACACACCTGCCTGCCCAGGTGAATTTAATGCAAGGGGCTCCTTGTACCGTACACCGACTTAGGGGAATACTACACAGGTGAGAATGTTTCTTTGAGCTGAAAAGTTCCACGAGAAGCACTTATATCTGCTACCTGGGCCAACATCAAATCTAAAACCACAAACCATTTGGACACCTAAAAGTTAGGGAAAACCTCACAAAACAACACAGACTTAAGCCTCACCTCTCATTTTATGAAATGGATCACCCAATTTAGCACTTTAATGTCACTCAATCAACAAACGTATACTGAATTCCTTTAACAGGCGCAGCACATGAGATATAAACCCTGACCCCTACCAGTAAGGAGCTAGTAAAGGGTAAGGGCTGTTTCCCCACACACTTAAGTACACGTTTATTCTCTCATAAACGACATCAGCACATGAATAGATAGAGCAAAGGGCATCAGCGCCCGACTGCCTGACTGGCGGATGAGGGGAGTGGACACGAGGAACAGAAGGCAGACGAGGCCTAGACACAGCCATGCCCCATCTGCTCTGTGCTGCGCTTCCCACGGTTTCCTCAGCCCAAGCCAGGGAAGGTCCATGACACATGCGCTTCAGTCTTTTTTTTTTGTTACGCTTTTCTGTAGTGTGTGTGTGCTTGTCAGAGAAAGACAGAGAAAGTGAGAAACCATTCCTGGGGAAATGGCCACGCCACAATCCCTTCTCCTCTACTCTCTTTTTGAAATTTTGGGCGGGCACACATATGCACCCAGTGTGATTCTCAAGCTGGTGAGATTCTCAAGCCTCCAGGTCTAGGACTTGAACCACAAAGCTGGCCATGTAGGATCCAGCACCTTAACCTCTACATTACCTGCTGAGACAGCTCTGTAGCCTTTTTATTTCCCCAGGTGCAACCTCTGGCCTGCCCTTACCTTTCCCTGTGCAGATTAAAATCCTGAGACTCCTGAAAACCAAGCCTCACCTGCCCTCCATGCTACAGGTGTGATCACTCCCTCCTTTGAACTACACCCTTACTACTCTGTGTAGACTTCCCTTAAGCCATAAAACGTGTTTATGTTTTTCCTTGTGTAATATTTGTGTATGTCTTGTCTCTACCTCAAGTTTCAAGAATTCCTTTGAGGAGGGTCTTGAGATGTCTTTGTATACCTAGAGTGAGTGCTCAGTATTACTTGCAGAACTGAATTTGTGGAAAAAGTGGCATATAGACTCAGAATGTCAGGAAGCACAACTCTCCCATTTTACTCATGAGCTGAGGCCCAGAGGCATAAACTCACTAGGCAGGAGGAGGACAGCACTCCAGGATGTCCTAAAGTGAAGGGGGAAGGGATGAAACTACAATGTTCAGGTTCACTAATCATTTGGTCTTAACAACAGATGCAACAGCTATGACTTATGTCTTTTGCCTAATTCAAACTCTCTGAGCTGACTCTCAGAAAACACTTGTATTTTACACAAGTACAGGCAGTGCATAAAACATCTGGGGCAGACTTAGCCTCCTCCAAGCGCCAATTACGCTGTACTATGCCTTTCCTGAGCTACTGAGTCAAGTCCACCTCGCATTAGAGTGGGCTCTGGGTTCGTCTTACCCCTGCAACTTCACTACAAGTGCCATCAACAGTGCAGACGCCTTTATCTACACAGCTTTGCATTCCCAGTGCCTGGCACTGATAGGCTCCATAAGGAACAGATTCACAAAAACCCGAAATGACATCTACCAATATTAAACACTAAATGCAAGATTAGCTAAAGGCAGATTAGCTCACTGCATCCTTGCGATTCCCCCTGGTAAATCTCATCAATGTCTTAACATTACAGATGAGGAAACTGCACAAAAGTTTAGTAACCTGCTCGTTTCACAGAGACTACAAATGGAAACGGCATAATGTGAACCACGTTAGCGCACTACTGAATCCTTACTCCTCAGCAATGCCTATGTTAAGGACGGGCGTAAGCGATCCGTGGGAACAGGAGCGTGGCCAAGACCGTCCCCTGGGTGGCCACCGCGTCTGATCAAGTCTACGGACCTGCAGCTTTCTCAGCATCCCCCACCCGCAGCCCGAACCAAGGACTGGAGGCAGGAGGCCAAGGTGTGCGGGAAAGGTGTTGAGGGGACTGGAACTTGTGGCGTGGCATCGAGGAGGCGGGGCTCGCTTACCTATTATGGGAACCTCAGCGATGAAGACTCTCCGAATAGAATTGGCCACCCTGAAGGATGGAAAACCAAGCGGCGTGAGGGATCCACAGCCTCCACCGGCAGGCCACACGCCCCACGTCCCTAAAGCCAGAGCCCAAGCACAGGGACAGCTCTGGAAGGACACCACCCCCACCCCCGGCTCCGGCCGCCCCACAGTCGCCAGCCCTTACGCCAGGTCCGTATTCTCGATGATGAACTTGACGTTCTCGTCCGTGAGCTCCGTAATGCGCACGGTGGGCTGGTTGGCGTACGGCATCGCGCCCCAGGGCCCGCCGGCCTCCCTCCCGCGTCCGCCCCGCTGCGCCTGCGCCGCCGCCCTCACCGGAAGTCGGGTAGCCTGGCTCTAGCCGCTTCCGCGGAAACGCGCTGGCAGCGCCACCTGCTGCTCGGAGGCCGGGACAGCCCCACCTAAGCACGCACCAGGTTCCCCCACCTAGGAGGGTAATTGGGCACCACATGCATACCGCCTTGACCCAATAATAACACTTCTAAGCGTTCATACTGCAGAAGTACTTCCAGTTGCAATAAAAAATACTTGCACAGGGGCTGGCAGGAGGTGTGGTAGTTAAGGCGTTGGTCTGCCACATGGTTGACGGTGGTTCGAGTCCCGGATCTGGTGACTTGCTTTCTCACTTCTCTTTCTCTCTCTGATCAAATTAAAAAATAATAAGTAAAGTTAAATAAATAATTCTTTAAAAAGATACATGTACAGGGAGGTCCGTTGCAGTACTGTTATTAATGGCAAAAGATAAAACACATTGGCTGACGGAAACCTGGTTACATACACACATATAGGAAAACACGAAACCCTTAAAAGAGTGAAGTAAATTTGTACATCTATGGAGAAAACAAAAGTATACTTTCATAATGCGTATACACTTTAGCAAAGAACACTTGAACGATGCTCTTCCCTTTATACCCTCAAGTCTGGATCACAAACTTCTGGAAGCTGCAGGAAGACCCAGTACCCTTTACCTGACATAGTACTCCATAAGCCACGGTTCTTGTGGTTGTGGGGTGGGTGGGTGCTCTCCACCTGTATGTCCTTGTTGCCTGGCACCATGCACCACGTCAGGCATACGATCGATAAAGACCACCCAGTGAGGTCTAGTGGGCCTCAGAAAAACAGCAGCTGCCCAGACAGAGAAAAGGCTGCCAGCCAAGTAGCACAGTCCATGGCATACTGAACTGCAGTGCTGGAAGCCACACGGACAACTGTGTTTTGGGAAACCCTGAAAACATGCTGGGCATGCACACAGGCACCCAAGATCCAGATCCTAAGGAACTGGAAATCAATGAGGATATTTTTTTCTCTCATGCACACAGAGGTACTCTATCATTAAAAAAAAAAAAAAAGAAAGAAAGAAGACCTAAAATAGAAGTTGGCAGGGACGCTTTAGAGGGTAGAAGACAGTAACTAGAGGATTAAGACAACTTTGCTTTAGCAAGGAGTGACACTTCTCCATGAGTCAGAGGAGGGGCACAGCCTTTATTTTGCAGCCGATGACTTCAGTAAAATCTGCAGTTGTCTGCTGAGTGAGATGGATGCTATGTAGGGTAAGAGAGAGAATGCAGTGACGTTCAGAATAGTTACTGCAGGAACTTGACGGGGTATCAAGAGATACAAAGAATTTGGAGAGGTGCAGACAACCCACTGGGAGGCCAAGAAGAGATCTGAGACCGATTATCTCCTAACTTCTCCCATCAATATGCAGCTGATGAAGGCAAGAGAGAGCCAAGCAGATGACAAGGTTAACCAGATGTGCAGAGTGCAGAGGCTGAGAAAATGACTAAAGCTAAGGAATGTATCCCTCTGAAATGGCTAAGGACAGACAAGGGCAGCCAAGGGGCTAATGGTCTGGGGAATGCCCCTAGCAGCCCCGTTTTACAGAGATACAAATTGCTGTAATTACCCAGCAGTTATCAGGGCCAGAACTCAGTTCTCCCAGCTGCTAACCTCAAGCCTCTCCCAATACACTGCTGCTTCCTCCTGGGGCCTTGGATACCCATCGTTGTCTATATGGAAAGAACACAAGAGGAAACTGATTCAAACATATTTATTCATTGTTTTTACAGGCTCTAAATACACTAATAATTCTGCAATATGTACTAGTGTGATGTGACCCCAGGCCTGGCGTCAGCCCTCTGGCAGGCTGCGCATCACCACCCAGCAGACACCTGTCTCAGGTGAGGCAGCTCTCCAGAGTGACCCCAGGAGCAGCCTCCGATGACACCCAGAGGGAAGAGGCTCCAAGGACCGCCTGTGTGTGCCCAAGTCTGTGCTGTGCTGGGGATGAACTGCCACCTTGTGGTGGCTTCGGACCTTAACTCTGGGAGCCCCAGAGCATTTCTAGGAAAGATAAATGGATCCAGGTGCCTGAGACCATGACAGGGATGTGCTGGGTTTCTGTGAATGCTTGGATGAGCCCCACTTTTCAGTCATACAGCTGCGACGCAGAAAGGCACCAGGAGGATCGGCTTGGTATCAGAAATGGAGGAGCAGCCCAATCCCAGAACAGGACGGTATCGTCAAGTGCCTTGAGGTTTCCCAGCAGCTGTGGCAGTGCTCGTGAACACCCTGCTACGTGGATGGCACTTCGTATTTCTCAAAGTCCTTTCAATCTCTCCACTCATTTCTTTCCAGGCACTTAAGCTTACACCTTTCTTCTCACCGGCGCTGGTTTAGACCTGTTAGGTTCTTGAGCTGGTACAGAGATGGAAACAGAAAGTGTGGTGAGGACCTGCCCTGCCTCCAAAGCTCCAATGTGAAAGATCAGGGTTTACAAGGTGGCATTTGTGGCTATGATACAGCAAAACGACATAAGGTCCTGGGAGTCAGTAATGTTTCTTTTTTCTTTCTTCTTCTTCTTCTTCTTTTTTTTTTTTTTTTTTTTTGAAGAGGCTTTTGCTATAGGGCATGTGCACTCACCAGAAAGACAGAGACAGACAGAGAGACAGAAAGTGAGAAATCCCCCAGGGGTATGGCCACACCACAATCCCTTTTCCTCCACTCTCCTCTCGAGATCTTGGGTATGCATGCACGTGTGCCCAGTGTGAGTTGAAACCACCAGATCCGGGACTCGAACTGCAGTCGACTCCATGGGAGTCCAATGACATAGCCATTATGCCATCTGCTGGTCCCGAGTCAGCAATATTTCTTTTTTTTTTTTTTTTTTGGAGAGATTTTCACTATAGGGTGCGTGCGCTTGCCAGACAGAGAGAGACATAGAGACAGAAAGCGAGAAATCACCCCCCAGGGGGGATGGTCACGCCGCAATCCCTTCTCCTCCATTCTCCTCTCGGGATCTTGGGCACGCATGCACACGCGCCCGGCGTGAGTTTTAAGCCACCGGGTCCGGGACGCGAACCGCGGTCGACTACGTGGGAGTCCAACGACAGCCATTACGCTAACTGCTGGTTCCCCCGAGTCAGCAATATTTCTTGATGACAGTAAAAAAAATGAAAAGGTGGGCTATTTGGTACGAAGACATTGGGGCTGAACTAGTCTTATCATTCGCCTTAAGGCAATAAAACTGTATGTGTGACACATGCTGTAAAGTACCCCAGGGCTGGACAGAAACAGGGCTACGGAGGAAGGAGCTGGGCCATACTCACCGTCACTGCTGCCCCCATGAGCCCTTGCACCAGGGCCTCTCCAGTGGACTTCACCTAGAAAGGATTGAGTCGGAGTCAGGTTCTCTTAAGCCCTCAGCACGAGTGCACGGGTCAGACGGATGGGACAAATCAGAAGCCCTATGTGTCCCCACGGGTGGAGTTAAGAGGGCCCTGTGTGCTGGAGGAAGGACTATGAATGACACAGTCACAAACGGGCAAAGCAGGCCCTTAGAGGAGGACTGGCACGATGAACCAAAGTCTCCTGAGAAGGACCTCAAGACTGTCAGCAGAGGCCAGAAGAGAGTAAGAGACCAACTGGGTGGCCAGTTAGGGCCCAAGGAAGACAGGTGTGCTTACTGAGGCAGGGTCCCAAACCGCTAGCTCCCTACTACCTGCTTGGCAGTGTGGCCCATGTTCATTGCGTCGTTAATCCGGTTTTCCAGGAAACGCCAAGTGTCTTCAAAGTCTGGGGAGGAGTCCTGCATCATCACCAGCTCAGTCGTGTTGTAGATGCCAGCTAGCACGGCTCGGCGGGTGTACCAGTTAAACTGTGAAGAACCCCCCCAGAGAAGGGTCATTACTGCTGTGTGCTAGGGGCAGCCTAGGGTAGTTCTGACTCAAGGCCACAGGGACTCCTGGGCTTCCTCTGAGTCCTTCATTCCCGCAGACACACATGACCCACTGCACAATACTGTCCCAAACTTGGCTGGGCATCAGAAACACCTGGGGGATTAAATACACCACCTTGAGCCCGACCTCTTAGGTTAGAGTCAGTGGGTCTGAAGTGTCAGGATTCGAGGTGTCTGGTACCCAGCCCAGTTGATCTGGCTACATCCAGTCCATTTGGGAACTGCTGGAGAGAGACTGAGTCTGAGGATGGCTGAGTGCTGTGATCGGTCAGTTCTGACCAGTCCTCGGCGTGCTCCTCAGCAAAGGGAGGGCGGAGACAGGATCACGGACTGCTGTGTGCCTTATCTGGACAAAGCCGAGAGTGCAAGTCCCTCAGCAACTTCTGACTGTCCTGGAAAACTACTCTTCAGACGACAGTCAGCTGCCTGGTGTTTTATTCCTTTCATTTCTTTGCTCCCCTAATTTCATTTTCCTAGCATCTCCGCTGGTGGTACAGTCCCACACGGGGGGCGTTTATTAAAGCACTTTGTTATGACTGTGGTGGGCAAAGCCCTGTGCTTCCTCATCCTGGATTCCACGAAGTACTATCACATTTTAATTTCTTTAATGAAGGTATACTTTTTTTTTTTTTAATAATTTCCTATCAGAAATATGAGAGCATTAACAAGCTAGATTCTCTCCTGGTGCCTGTTTAAAGGAGTTCATTGATCTCTTGGCAAAGCAGGCCAAGATGGGCTGGCAAGGGAGTTTCTTTTTAAAGCAACGAGTGTCTCCATGGCATTCTTTTCCCCAAACCCAGTCTCAGGAAAGACGCACTCTGGGGAGTTCTCTGCAGAACCTGTATCTAAGGAGAGGGAGGGGAAATGGCTACAAAGGGGTGCCCAATCGCAAGGCCCCATGATGCCTGTCACCACCGTAGCTCAGAGGAAATAATCACTGGCTTGTGGCTACAATGCTGGTCCCCAAATGCACCTGACCTAGACCCACCGTGGCGTGCTGAGGGACCTTCCTCATCCATGAGATGGGAATGACACTGCAGGCCCCCTGAAGAGACTGATGATCAAGGACATTTCACCACCACCTTGCAGAAACGCTTAGGCCAAGTTTCCCAGTGCCCCAGGGGCCTGCGGGAAGCACTCACGTCAGTGGACTGGTCCCCGGCGTAGTGCCACATGTCATCCACCATGCTGGTGAGCAGGCTCAGGCTGGGCGGGATGTTGTGAGGGAGCATGAGGATGCTGAGGGCCTGAGGGGAGAGAGCAGAGGCGCTGCACTTCACGGGGGAGGTTGGATCTCACCTCTGCACTGAAGGACAGCAGGGCGCTGCCCAGCTCTGGTCCTCTGGGAACCACCATCTCCACCCACCCGTGTGAGCTCCTGACAGCCAGTGACCCTGACAACAGCTGATGGGGGCCAGGGGCACCTTCCTGTCCTACACCAGCCAAGTCAGAGTCTCCTAGCCTCTAAGATTGGGAATGCAGACAGCCAGAGGGACTAGACTGGTCTCTTTAATAAGAGTACCGAGAGCAGGGACAGGGAAGGGCACACTATTCTGTCATGGAGAGGAAGAGAGCGAGCTAGGAGGGGAGTCCGCGGGTGTCCAGGACCCAATTCCAGGCCCCTCTCAGGGCCCAGCAGCACCCCTGCCCTGATGCAGCACTGCAGCTGCACAATCAATCCTCCCTTTTTTTTTTTTTTCCTTAACTCAGTTGATTTCTGTATTCTGAAACCAAAAATCCCTCATCTAGTACAACTGATGGTACAAACCATGGCCGACACCAGCTCCTCCTGCCCTACCAGGACAAGGTCTTGTCACTTGACTCTAAAATCCACTGGCTGTGCCTTCCGAAGAGACGTCTTGGCTGGCTGGAAAGTTTGCTCCTAGCAGAGGGGCCCAGTAGGAAACCGGAGCTGCATCAGGAAGGAGTGTGAGGAATGCAGCCAACACGGCACTCCTACTGCTCTGCTCTGCTCTGCTCTGCTCTGCTCACGCGGGGCAGTGGGCAGGGCCAGCGGTCTGAAAACCAAGTGCGGCGAGTGTCAGCGGGGCACAGGGCTTCTTGACTCTCACTGCGCTCCCTCCGCTCCCTCCACACCTGGCCTGGCCTCGAGACAGGTGTGCGACAGACATTCAACTGTCTGTCAACAAGTAACCAAAACTCCAGCTCCATAGTCTTCTGGCTGGGTGGAGGACACCAGGTGATCTAAGGCCCTCTCACTGCTGAGGAGCTCTGACTCTACACCACTTTGTCACCGACAGAATGGTCGGCTGTGACAGGCTTTGAAACAGAGGAAAAAGGAAGCTTCGGAGGGGGGAAAAGAGTCCTAGGGATGAATATGCCAATCCCCAAGGATCACAATGACAACCAGACAGGAAGCCCCAGTCCTTGACATCTGTAACACCACAGCTGGGACCGCATAAAGATGCCCGTAACATCTCTGGCTGTTCTAACCTCGTGGAATCCCCCTCATTGGTGACCTGGCAGCACTCAGACCAGGAGTCCACCCGGGACAATACCAGGGCCACTCACATTTGCATGATGTGAGACACAGAGGGCTCTCTCAGAGTTATGGTCTGGCATTCCCTGGTCTGAAACCCAGCTCTACCAGGAGTACTGAGTATTCGTGGGCGTACGAAGGTTAATGAGCTAACTTGTGAACAGCGCGTGTAGTCCCTCTGAGCGGAAGGTGCAGAGAATTATAAATGCTAATATTCCTGTGCTTTGGGGCCTGGACAGGGACTCTGTACCCGAGGCCAGTGCTCAATGTACGGGATCAGCATCCTCAGTCTGGTTTCCACTGCATCTCGCAGGAACTGGTCTGTCTTCTTCTTCCTGGAAGATGGAAAAGAAAACTGTATGTCTCTGGGTCAAAGGCAGGGGCTCGCTGCTACACTGCTAACTGAGCCCCGAGGGAAGAGGGCCCTCTGCTGGCTGACAAAAGCTGTCAGACAGGCTGCTGGGTTTAGTCCCAGCAAAGCAGCAGGACAACTCCATGACATTCTTTTGGCTCTGCTTGGATTGGTCTCCTGGGGCCAGCTAGGATGGGGGCTGAGTCCCCCCGCCTCAGCCACCACTCTGAACCACCATGCCATAGGACTTACTCGGCCTGGCCCAGCTGCACCAGCTTCTGCTGCTCTTCCAACACACGAGTGAGCTGGGCATTGCACTGGGTCACAAAATGCAGTATCAGCTCACTGCCGTCACTCCCGAACATGCTGGCTGAGGCACTGGAGAGACCCAGAGACTACGAAGGGGAGAGTGAAGACAGAGGTGGGTGGGTGGGCGTGTGGACATTGCTGCCTGCTCATCACTAGGGCCTCTTCTAGCAAGAGCAGCTTGGTTTCTAGGGGATCACCCCGATCCTCACCTGGGATACAATGGAGATGAAGCTGCGGAAGCTGATGCCCACCAGTCAGTCCCTCCACATCCCATCAAGGCCCTCGGGGTGTGTGCAGAGCACACAGGCCCAGTGAGATTTTGGAGCCACCAAGTATAAGACTTGAACTGTAAAGTTGGTCATATGGGATCTGGCCATCTTAACCTCCATGCCACCCGCTGGCCCTTGGGCCAACTATGAAGCTATTGTTTCTCAGCTCCAGACCTGCCCTGCTACACTCAGTTTGCAATGGCCATTTGCTCTTGTACCTTCACCCTCACCTTGTTTCTGTGTTCTTCCTACAGGCGTTCAGTTATGCTCAGACTCTCATGCCTTTTCCTCTGCCTGGTATGCCTTAGTTCTCTTCCCTTCCACCCTTCACAGCTAAATGCCCTCCACTTCCTCACCTTCTGCTCATGCGCCAACCCACTCCCAATGTCTTCTGACCTGGTACCACGTGGCTGCTGCTATGGTAACCACTGTCTAGTTGCTATATTCACTCTTTCCTGCTTAGTCTCCAACATCAGGATACTCCAACATCAGGATGCTCTAAGTCAGCCTTCTTTGCTGGCTCATCCTATTTTACCCAACCCTTAAATGATGGAGTTCTTTGAGGGTCTAGATTCTTCTCTCATCACACTATACTCTCGCCCTGGGCGATCTCATTCACTTGCAGTTTGCTTATCACATATAGATATTGACGATGCCCATGTGTGTGTCTCTGGACTAGCGATCTCCTCCAGTTCCAGGCTTGTACATTAACACCTCCACTGGGTTGACTCAAAGACCCTTCATACTCCCCAAAGATCAACATCATGCCCACGATCCACCCCCAAACCAGGCCCTCTCCCAAGGGCCCTAATCTTAGGAAACAATACCACCATGTACTCAGACATTCAGTCATTCATAGAATAAAAGCCTAAACTCCTGGGCCAGCAGGTGGCAGAGCGGTCAAGGTGGCTGTTTTCCATGTGGCTGACTGCAGTTTGATTCCTGGACCAGGCAGCTTGATATTTAAAGATTAAATTAACAAAGTACTGAAAAACTAGAAATAGGCATTAAAAGTTGACAGCAGAAGGTTGGCAGGTGGTATGGCCGTTGAGGTGCTGGACTCCCACATAGCCAACTGCAGTTCAAATCCTGGACCTGGTGGCTTACTTTCTCACTTTCCCTCTCTCTCTGCCTCTCGGTGAGTATACATGTCCTAAAGCAAATTAAACAGTAATAATAATAAATAAAATTAAATAGGTAATTATTTGGAAAAAAAAAAAGTTGATGGTAGGATCTTTGGTGGGACCATAGATGATTTTTACATTCTCATCTGTTTATATTGTTTAAAGTCTCCACAATGCGCATATGGTAAGTCAAGAGAAGACACGTTCTCTCATGTCTCTGTCACCACATGTGCTATTGGGAGAGAGTTAGAGGACCCAGAGAGGTAACAATCAAGTTTCAGTAAAGCAGCAAACTTGACCACGGTCCTGTTGCATAAGCAGATGCCCTGCCGCAAAACACTGTGGTTCTCTCAGTCTGTCTATAAGCCTCTCGTAGGATGGCTTTGTTGAACGACTTTGCACTGCAGTCTACACGTGCACCATCGCCTAACCTGAAGCAGCAGTCTGTCTCAATGTGGGAGGAAATGCTGTCAGGCATATTGAGAAAAGTCAGCTGTTTCAGTCTCCCAGGTGGAGCCCTCTTGGGGGTTTTCAAAATAACTGGTTTAATAAATTCTAAGATGCATCTTTTTTTTTTTTTTTTTTTTTTTTTTTTCCAGTTTTGCTAGAGGGTACATGCACTTGCCAGAGAGAGAGATGGAGCGAGTGAGAAAGTACCTTGTATGGGACATGGCCACACTGGAATCCCTTCTCCTCCATTCCTCCCTCTGTTCAGGACTTGGGCATGCATGCATGTGTGCCTGGGGTATTTCCCAAGCCTCTGGATCCGGGACTCAACCATGCAGTTGGCCACGTGGGATCCAGCTGCCTTAACTATCATGTCATGGGCTGGCCTGCACGTATTTTTCATTTAAATAAAGTCAGTCTTATAACCAATGGCATGTAAGAATCAATGAAATATGATAGTTTGGATCACAAACAATTCTTGCCTAATGGACTGCCTTTAAGCTGCCAGGTCCAGGACTCAAACCACAGTCGAACATGTGGGAGTCCAGCACCCTTAACCACTGCCCCACCTGCTGGCCCCACCTTTACTTATTTTTTAAATTTTTGTTATAGAGCACATGGACTTGCCAGAGATAGAGAAAGTGAGAAATCACTCCTGAGGGGTGTGTGGCCACAATGCAATCCCTTTTCCTCCATTCTCCTAGGAGGATTTTGGGCATGCACACATATGCGCTTGGAGTGTTTTCAGGCCACTAGATCTAGGACTTGAACCATGGAGTCAGCCATGTGGGACCCAGCTGTCTTAGCCTTCACATCATCTGCTGACCTGGACTACTTTTAGAACATAACTCCCAATAACCAACTCTGTGGTATTTTTTTAATAACTGAAAAATAAAGCCATTTCCACTCCAGCAGGATAAAAACAAACAAACAAAAAAACCCAGATAATCTTCTAGCTGTGAGGGGCTGTGAGGGGCTCTGAGCCTGGCTGGAAGTAAGCATGAGGCCTTAGCTCTGTTTGCTGTGACCCATCCTGGCTGATCTCAGTCCTGCCCCCTCCTATACGCACCTGGGCTCCTTCTGCAATGGCCTCTGCTGTCCATCCATGGGCGGGCACGAACTCCAGGGCTGCTGTCAGGATGCGATGCTGCAGCTGCTCCTCACTCTCATAGTCCTCCTCCTCCTCACCGCCCTGGTCTGTATACCTGAGACATGGGGACGGAGCCCAGCACACCATCTCAGTGCCTACCGCCTGGCATGCCAGAGGGGACTGCCAAAAACCAGAGGCTCTAGGTCTCCTCTACGCATAGGTTGGGACGCCATTTACTTCTGGGTCAGTATTGACGTTTGAATGTCAGAAGAGTAAAAAATATCGTCCTTCCCTCCCACACAACTCGAGAAGGAATCCACCAGGCTGAGGTCACATGATAGGAAAGCAACGCTCTGCAGCTTCCTGGATTTCCCTGTTTACAGCCGTTGGCCCATTTGCTTACAGCTTCTTTATATTTCCACAACACTGTAACTCCATGAGAGCAGGGGCAATGCTTGTATTTCCAGGGATTGGCACACAGATGATCCTCAAGTATTTGTTTCATTGGAATTAAAAGTATTTTAATGAGGAAGCCAGAAAAAATGATGACGGGCCCAACTGCAATGGCTCACTTTGCTATGCTGCAAAGGCTGGCAACGCATGGGAGGACTGGGTTTGATTCCTGGTCCTACCTAAAGGCTGGGCATGGTGATGAACACCTGTAATCTCAGCAACTTGGAGGCTGAGGCAGGAAGACTGTGCGCTTGAGGTTGGCCTAGAAACACACTGAGACCCTGTCTGAAATAGAGTGATCTGGAGTCAGCAGGTGGTGTGGTAGTCAAGGTGGCTGGATACTATACGACTGTCTGAGCAGTTTGAGTCCCAGGCCTGGGTGGCTTGAAAAACATGCCAGCCCTTTGTGTGTGCATGCATAAAATTGCAAGAGGAGGAATGGAGAAGGGATTGTGGTATCCCTGCAGGGGAATGTTTTCTCATTTTCTCTCTCTGAAGAATGCATGTGCTCTATAGCAAAACAAACAAACAAACAACAACAACAGGGAAAAAAAGGACATTTGCAGTGTCATATGCCTACCATGATATCACCTACAGTCCCAGCTGGGAGTCCAAGACAGTAGAATCATAACACTGTCTTATAAAAAATATAAAAGCACTGTTTCTAGATTTAGAAGGATGTTTCAGTGGCATTATTAAGAAGGGAAATTACCAATGGAAAGGGGCATTATTATTCCATTTTGGAGGACAATCTGGCTCTACATATGTAACAAAATGTTAAATGTGCGTATCCTTGGACTTGAGGCTCCCACTTCTAAGGAGAGAGTCACACACTTTATCCCAGTGAAGGACATCTAATATTCATCAACAAAAAACAGGTCAAACATACTTTGGCACAGGTATTTGCTAGAATGTTATACAATTATTAAAAGAACTTAACCTGAGAAAAAAAATTGAAACTGTACTGCTGAGTTTAAAAAAAAAACAAACAGGTTCTGGAGCAGTAGGTAGAGCGGAATTAATCATTTATTATATACATGGTTGATATATAAAATATGCTTAGAAAAACACCTAAAAGGCTATTTACAAAAACGTTAATAGGTTAACTCTGTGTTTGTGAATTGACATAAGTTTTGCCTTTTTTGGGTAAACTTCTCAGTATTGTTTAGATGTTTTAGAACATATGGATACCAGTTTTTACAAAAATAAAAGATTCTTTTCAAAGATAGCCTTGAGGGCCAGAGGTGGCATGGTAGTTAAGCTGCTGGACTCCCACATGGCTGACTGCGGTTCAAGTCCTGGACCCGACAGCTTCCTTTCGCACTTTTCTTCTCTTTGTCTCTCTCTGGTATGCACATGTATTATACAACAAATTAAATAATAATAGTAACAACAAAAAATAAAATAAATACGTCTTTAAAAAGAGAAAATCATGTCAGATGTGTGTGCCCCAAATCTTGAGAAGGGAATTGAGGAAAAGGGATTGTAGCATGACCACCTGGAGGGTGATTTCTCATTTCCTTTTCTTTGTCTCTCTCTTTCTGGTGAGCACATGTACCCTATGGCAAAAAAAAAATATATATATATATATCTTTTTTTTTTTTTTTTTGGAGAGGTTTTTGCTATAGGGCGCGTGCGCTCGCCAGACAGACAGAGAGAGACAGAGAGATAGAAAGCAGGAAATCACCCCCCAGGGGGGATGGCCACGCCGCAATCCCTTCTCCTCCATTCTCCTCTCGGGATCTTGGGCACGCACGCACACGCGCCCGGCGTGAGTTTAAGCCGCCGGGTCCGGGACTCGAACCGCGGTCGACTACGTGGGAGTCCAGCGACATAGCCATTACGCTAACTGCTGGTCCCAAAAATATATATATATATATCTTAAAAAAAAAAGATAGTCTTGGAAAAGATGGAAGGTGGAGAGGGGGATGGACAGGAGGGGGGGAAATGGAGTGACAGATATACCCAAGCATGCAAAGTGGCCACAAACCAGTGGATTGAGGTTCTAGTGCCTACCTGGGGGCTGAACGAGAAGACTCTGGGTGGGGTTTTTCTGCCTCTTGTGTCTCAGAATGCTGCTGAGAAAAAGAGGGGGGAGGCTGCTGCTTCTGCTCCTCTGAAGACCTGAGCCCCACAGCTGACACATGGAAGGGACGTGCCACCAGGGGTGGTCGGCAACGAGACACTGAAACAGAAAACTGGGCTAGTTAGCCAAGGACATCCCCCAAAGAAGATCCTTTGAGACCCAGGGTGATAATACAGACAGGAGGAGGAAAACCAGGGCAGCGACTCCTCCAGAATCACTTCCCCAAGTGTTGAGCCCCACACAAAAATCTTGGGTAAAACGGAAACCCTGGAACATGATGTAGTGGCAAAAGTGGTGAGCCAGGGGACAGGAGACCTAGCTGGCTTCTCAGCCTGTTTCTATCATTTGTTATGTGGTAATGGGCAAGCCATTTCACACCAATGTGTAGACTTTGAAATCTGCCAATTTAAGAATAATAATTTCAATACCAGCAGATGGCGTAATGGTTACGTTGCTGGACTCCCACGTAGTCGACTGCAGTTTGAGTCCTGGACTCAGTGGATTCAAACTCATGCCAGGTGCATGTGTGTATATGCCCAAAATCCTGAGAATGGAGAAGGGACTGCAGAGCGACCAACCCCCCAGGGGATGATTTCTCACTTTCTGTCTCACTTTCTCTTCTCACTTTCTGTCTCTCTCTCTCTAGGGCATGTGGTGAGCACACATGCCCTAGAGCAAAAATTTCTCTCTTTTTAAAAAATAGTTATTTATTTCAATTATTTATTCATTTATTTTAATTTGATCAGAGAGACACAGAGAGAAAGAGCAAGAGAGAGAGAAGGTGAGAAAGCAAGCCACCAGGTCCGGAACTTGAACTGCGGTCAGCAATGTGGGAGTGTCCAGTGCCTTAACAACCATGCCACCTGCTGGCCCCAGCAAAAATCTCTCTTAATTTTTTTTTTTTTTTTGAGGTTTTTGCTATAGGGCACATGCGCTCACCAGACAGACAGAGAGAGACAGAGAGACAGAAAGCGAGAAATCACCCCCCCAGGGGGGATGGCCACACCACAATCCCTTCTCCTCCATTCTTCTCTTGGGATCTTGGGCACACACGCACACGCACACACGCCCGGCGTGAGTTTAAGCCACCAGGTCCAGAACTCGAACCGCGGTTGACTACGTGGGAGTCCAGCGACATAGCCATTACTCTAACTGCTGGTCCCTTCACTTTCTTTCTCTGTCTCTCAGGTTACAGCAAAACTTAAAAAAGAAAGCAACTGGGGCCAGCAGGTGGTATGGTGGTTAAGGGTGCTGGACTCCCATGTGGCCGACTGTGGTTTGTATCTCAGACCTGGAGGCTTGCTTTCTCACTTTCTTTCTCTCTCACACATGCGTGCTGTCCCTCTCTGGTCAAATTTAAATAAATAAATAAATAAATAAATAAATAAATAAAGTTATTTAGAAAATAATTCGTAAAAAGAAAGCAACTTAAAAGTGTTACAGATTTATATATTTTGGCAAGAGCCCTGGAGGAAAAGAATAAGCTCTCAGTACTGACTCTTCCAGAACTTCCGTGGTGTCTCTAAGCAAGTCACTAATCTCTGTCTGCTTTCTCATTTGCAATCTAAGGACAAGAGTTTCAGGACTCATCAGAAAGTCTGTGGAAAATGGAGTTAAAGTAACAGCTTATTTTGGCACAAAACTTCCTGAAATCCTTGCAGTTTTTTCATAATACACATCTTCCATGAACTTGAGGAAGATTCTTCATGTCTACAACACCCCCACTTACTTTAGGAAAGATTAGTAGTGTTTCCTAGGCACAAATGCACACTGCTGTTTTTTTTTTTTCCTCAACATACTAGAAATTTTCAAACACACAGACATGTTGAAAGACTTGTGGGACCAACGGCTATATAACCACCATTAGGTCCTACATATCTATTTATCATGCTCTTCTTTCATCCACCTTGGCTGATGCATTTGTTGGGAATCTCCATATTCTTTGTCTCTAAACATCATTAATCAGAGTTCGATGTTTACTGTTGTTTTTTTTTTTTTAAAGAATTATTATATTTAATTTTATTTATTTATTTTAATTTGACCAGAGAGAAACAGAGGAAGAGAGAGAAAGGGAAAGCAAAAAAGAAAGCTACCAGGTCTGGGACTCAAACAGCAGTCAGCAATGTGGGAGTTCAACACTCTTAACCACCACGCCACCTGCTGGCCCTTTACTGCTCTGTTCTTTTCTTTCTTTTTTTTTTTTTGGAGAGATTTTTGCTATAGGGCGCGTGCGCTCCCCAGAAAGACAGAGAGACAGAAAACGAGAAATCACCCCCCAGGGGAGATGGCCACGCCACAATCTCTTCTCCTCCATTCTCCTCTCAGGATCTTGGGCATGCACGCACCTGCACCCGGCGTGAGTTTAAGCTGCCGGGTCTGGAACTCAAACCACAGTCGACTACATGGGAGTCCAGTGACACAGCCATTACGCTAACTGCTGTTCCCTTACTGTTCTTTTCTTGAGGTGCCAATTATAAACCATGACATACACAAATCTTAAGTACTACCACTGCACTTTTATAAATATATATACTTGCATAACCTGAACCCTACCTAGACAGAGAACATTACTGTCATCTCAGAAAGATCCTTTATGCTCTTTGGGTCATTCTCCACCCATCCTGTTGACTTTTTCATCCTAGGTTAGCTTTTGCTTGTCTTATTTTTGCCTGTCCTAGAATTTCACCTAAATGTATTTTTTTGGGTAATGTAGTTCTTTCACTTAGCACGTGCGTATCGTGTGTGTGTATTATATATGTATATGCATGTGTGTGTGTGTGTATGTGTGTATATATATATATATATGCTTGCCAGAGAGAAATAGATACTGTAAGAAAGCACCCCAAAGGGTGGATAGCCACCCTACAACCCCTTCTCCTTCGCTCTCCTCTTTAGATTTTGGGCACGCATGCACACACATCCAGTGTGTTTTTCAAAGCCTCTGGATCTAGGACTCAAATGGATGGTTGGCCATGTGGGATCCAGCTGCCTTAACAACTGTGCCACTGGCTGGGTTTAGTCTATTTTTTCAATCTGATTCATATTTTTACATAAGTCAGTAACTCTGACAAAGATTTTCTCTCTGACCGAACTCTAGCAAGATTTCTTTGGGCCCCTTAACTAGGCCTCAACCTTGGCCTATAGAGGCTTGAACACACACTAACATAGTTTCTACCTGCTCAAGGCCCTATCACTAAGATAACCCTAGCCTCCTTCAAAACACCTGCCAAAGAAAACTCTAGGCTGTCAAAACATGTACTGTTTGTTCCAGTTCAACACCTGAGGACAGAGCCTGGCTCCCAGTCTCCAGTGGAAGACAGAATCCTAACCAATCGGATTTATACTAACCCTTTGTAATTTTCCACTTGCCTTTCTCTACAGAGCCTTTATCTAGCCCTTTCCCTCCTTCCTCATTTTCCTTTTAAAATGCCAAATTATCGGTGTACAAACTAAAGTTGAGTTCAGTTCATACTGGGCTCTTTTCCTCATAGACATAGATATTACTGATAAAATCAGTCCTTAGGACTTTAACAAAGTGTCCAACTTGGCTTACCATTGATGGACCAATAGTTTTGTTTTTTTACAGAATTATTTTATTTAACCTTACTTTTATTTATTTAATTTCACTGGAGAGGAGAGAAAAGAGAGAGAGACGGGAGAAAGCAAGCCAACAGAGAGAGAGAAAGGGAGAAAGCAAGCCAACAGAGAGAGAGAAAGGGAGAAAGCAAGCCGCCAGGTCTAGGACTTGAACCTCGGTCGTCCATGTGGTAGTCCAGCGCCACCAACCACCACGCCACCTTGCGGCCTCAGACAGACCAATAGCTTTTATAGCCAAGTAGTATTCCATTAAGAAACACTATTCTTCTGTTGATGGCCACCAGGGCCATTTCAGTGTTTGACTATTACAAGTAAAGTGCTATGAATATACTACAAACCTTTTGTACACATGCATTCATTTCTCTTGGGTAAAAACCTAAAAGTAATTTGCATTACTTTTACTAAATATATTTAGTTTGGAATACTGTATAAAAACAACAAAAGGACACTTGTTTGGACAGAAAAAAACCCTACTGAATCTCAAGTGCTTCCATGTGGTAGACTGAGTGGTTCAAGTCCTAGACCTGGCAGCTTGAAAAACATGCTGGGTTGGGAACCAGCAGTTAGCGTAATGGCTATGTTGCTGGACTCCCACGTAGTCAACTGTGGTTCGCGTCCCGGACCCGGTGGCTTGGAACTCACGCCAGGCACATGTGCGTGCATGCCCAAGATCCTGAGAGGAGAACGGAGGAGAAGGGATTGCGGGGTGGCCAACCCCCCTGGGGGGTGATTTCCTGCTTTCTGTCTCTCTGTCTCTCTCTGTCTGTCTGGCGAGCGCACGTGCCCTATAGCAAAAACCTCTCAAAAAAAAAAAAAAAAAAAAAAAAACATGCTGGGTTCTTGTGTGTATGTGTGTTGTGTGTGTGTGAGCCCAAAATCTCAAGAGGAGTAAGGATGGCAATGTGGCCATCCCTGCCGTAGGGTGCTTTCTCACTTTTTCTCCCTCTCTGACCATCTCTCTCCAGCCAGCATATACACCCTATAGCAAAAATAAGAAAAAAAACCCTACATAATTTCCCCTGGGAATAATGATTTTCAAAGAAACACAGGAAATCAAAGAAACAGGAAAGTAGGGGTAAAAACACCAGTAGTTGAGTATATGCGGTAAAGCACATAGCCATCACTGAAAAGTTCCAAGGTATGTCTGTGGAACTACTAGGATTCCTGAGATTTTAGGTGCATACAGGAGACTGTATCTTACTAGTTACCTATTTACGTTAATGTGTCGATGCACACATTCCATTTATGGCTGATAACTGGTTTTCGATCTACGGTAGTGATAGAAAGTTTCCTCTTTAGGTAAAGATCTATATAGTCAAGAACTCGGACATAGAAATAAAAACACTCAGTGCACAGCGGCAGAGGTAGGAAGAAAACATCACAGAACTAGTGAGGGGGAAATGACTGACTTTGGGAAGCAATGAAGATAGGCGCCCTCGGTGCGGGTTTCCAACTGTGCCTCGAGTGGTCCTGGCCCAGGGACTTGGCCGTGGACTTGAGAATCATCCACGCCTGCCAGTTCTGCAACCCACGAGCTATCCATATGTGACCTTTACACCCCCAATTCTCTCTGAGCTCCGTAAACTCCTTGAAATGGGGGTGACAGGCCCTGCTCCATTGCGCTTACCCATCACCGCTCCAGAGTGGAGACCGGAGCCTATCGGTGGGCTCGATGGACACCGGGCTCCGCACGGATGCCCTTCACCTCACCTTGCTTACAGGGGCCGAGATGGCCTCTTCCACCCCGCGCCCAGCCCGACCGGGCCTCGCGCTCCCTCCCTGCTCCTCCCCACTCCCCGATTTAGTCGCCCCCTCACCGGGCAGGCACCGCAGCTGCAGGAGCCTCCAGCCCGCCCGGCCAAGTGCGCCTGACACCGCCGCAGTCGCCGCCATCTTGGAGATGGGCAAGCCGCCGAACGGCGGAGCGACAGGCAGCGTCAGGACTAGTGCAGCCACTTCCGCCCTCCTAGCGCGGTCTCGTTCTCGCTCTTCTCGCGAGAGGCGCGTGGCACTGAGTCGGCGGTCGTGGAGGAACCGGGAGCACACCCGGGTGGCAGGTGAGCGCGTTTTGGGGCGCTTGAGAGCCCGACTTTTCCTAACGGTCCCCTCCCGGCTCACCCTCATCCCCACATCCTCCCATTTCCCATCCTCGTCCCTCGGTGAGGACTTAGCCCGGCTGAGATTCCTAGGCGGCTACGACCGGAGAAGCAAGCTGGGGTGAGCGGCCGTGGCCGGCACAGTCCGCCCAGGTCCCCGACGCGGTGGCTTCCCGCCCTGGCCGGGCAGCCTTGTCTGTCGCGCAGCCAGCCCCGACGGCAGCGCGGTGAGGAGGGGAAGAGCCCCGGGCTCGGGCCCGGGACACCTGATCCGAGATCCGTTTCTACCCAGTAGCCGGTTGTGACCTTGAATCTCGTCCCTCTGTAATTTCGGTCTTAGAGGGTACTTGACAGCCACGCACGATAGCTTGGGGGGAGGGTACCCGAGCCCACAGATTGTTGAACTTGTAAGTTGTCTGGACCCCTCCACCCACCCCCAAGATGTTGAGTGATGTTGAGTTGGTTTAATTGAGTAATTTCCCAAACTTGGCAGATCGGTAAGACTCAGGATGCTTGTGAGTCAAACGGCTACCCAGGTCTTTTTCCCAGAGAACCGATGCAGCGTCTCTTATACTTCAGGAGTCTTTTTTTTCTTTTTTGACGCCAGACAGAGAGAGACAGAGATAGAAAGCGAGAAATCACCCCCCCCCCCCCCCCAGGGGGGATGGCCACTCGGCAATACCTTCTCCTCCATTCTCCTCTCGGGATCTTGGGCACACACGCACACGCACCTGGCGTGAGTTTTAAGCCACCGGGTCCAGGACGTGAACCGCGGTCGACTACAACATAGCCATTATGCTAACTGCTGGTCCCTCAGGAGTCTTAAGAAGTACTCCTTGTGAGTTGTAGCATCTCCAAGTTGGGAAGTCTGGTGTCTTTGGTTCTGACCTTACTGAGTATCTAAGCTCTGAGCTGCTCATGGAGGTCAGAAGCTTGCCCTTCACCAAATAGAAATGTAAGTGCAGAGCACCTCATTGGGGTGTCATCGGGAAGCCTGGATAGAAGAAGAAAGTCGATTTTGGATTGAGGATAACTGACCACAGGAGCTTGTAAGCATGTGATTCTGTATATCTTGCGTGTTTGCAATTAGACCGCATCTTTTTATCCAGTGATGTTATGCTTTGCACCTGTTGTCAGCCCTAGTCTTCGTTATAGGGCACATGTGTTGGCCACAGTGGGGGCAGTGGTGAGAAATTCCACCCCCCTCATACGCCCTCCCAGGGATGGCCACAGGGCAATCACTCCTCCATTCTCTTCTCAGGATTTTGGGCATGCATATGTGCCGGCTGTTTTTCAGCCACCTGGTCTGAGACTTAGTCTGTGTTGTCCCCCATATGGGATGCAGCCACCTTAACCTCCAGGCCACCTGCTAGCCTTGCCCTAGTCTTCTCAAAAAATCTTGTTTCCCCAGGGATTGATGAAGGGAAAGATCTTTTAAGCCAAAAATAGCCACCAAATGTTAAACTTTCAGATTCATATCTCTTTCATATCTCTGGCTTTAGATAAAGCATAGAGATTTTTATTCCCTGAGTTTTGTCCACCCATCTTTGCGTGAGCCTTTGGGTATCCTTTCTGAAACCCTTAACTCCTGACATACACCTAATTGCCTGGAAACAAAGTCTTCAGTTTCTTGGGGTTTCCTGTTTCCTTGCTGATTCTCACTTTTTTAATCAACTAGTTTATATTTATTTATTCCACGAACGAGAAAGACAGTGAAACTGCACGCCAACAGGGTCCTAACACTGTGATCCACCACCAGCTGCCTTCTACCAGCCCTGGGTCGTGGGAGCCTCGCCTGCTGATATATTCAGTGAGGTCTTCCCACCGGAACTTAGAACACTCCCATGTAGGTCAGCCTCACAGAGCATTTTGTTACTGTTGTACTACCATCCAGCACCTGATTCTCACCTTTGGAAACAGAACAACACCAAAAAAAAAAAAAGTGTGCATGCACACACATGATCTTCAGTCATTTAATTAAAATTTTTCCTTCTATTGTCAGTAGTCTTGGATTTTTTTTTTCTTTCTTTCTTTTTATTTTTTTTTGCTATCAGGTGTGTATACTAGCCAGAGAGAGACAGAGATGGAGAGAGAGAAAATGAGAAAACACCCCTCTTGGAGGATGGCCACACTGAAGTCCCTTCTCTTCCATTCTCCTCTTGGGATTTTAGGCACATACACATGCACCCAGTGTGTTTTCCAAGCCACCAGGTCTGGGACTCAAACCAGCAGTTGACCTTATACCAGCTGCCTTAACTATCATGCTACCTGACTGGCCCTATTCTTGGAATGTTTTTATGCACCTGTTTTTAAATGATTCAGTCCTTGGCTTGAACTAAGCACAGACTTCAATCTTATTTTTTCTGCGGCGCCCTTCACCCTTGAGAGGGGCCACAGGCCTCAAGATCTGATGTTTATAGAGTGTCATAAACAAGTGCATCTCCAGAAGTCACTCTCAGACACGTGCGTTCACTGCCCACCATCGCTGTCTCAGAACAACTGTGGGCATGGGTGTGCAGCTGGGTTGGAGAGGTACCCAGCAAGTAAGGGCAGTGACTTGACTTCTCCCTTGTGTCTTCAGTTACAAAAATGGACTCTGCCACATCTCTTCTAAGTCTGTTGGCTTAGGTGCCAGACAAGTTTTTCCTTATGGTTTTTTCTTTTCTTTAAAGTTTTATAACAATAACAACACAAATCTCTGGTAAGGAAAAGTATCATACTTGGGCTTTTAGCTATTTAAAGGAACATCATTTGAAAATGGTGGCTCTTTCTGGTTTGGGTGGGTTAATATTTAATAAGTGTATCTCATGAGCTCGCTCTTACCATAAGATCAGTTTGGGGGCATAAGGAATGCAAAGCACGGAGCGTTCTAGTTTCCTGAGCAGTCCCACTGGAGTCCTGTCTGAGATGTTATAAAGTGCAGCTCTGACGCTGTGTACTTCCAACCACGAAGAAGCAGCTTTATATCACTCCCTGGGGAGTCCTCCCAGCAGGAGTGGCTGAGGAGGAAAGCAGGGTTTTATGGGACAGTTTGAAGCCAAGGCAAATCAACTGGTCCTAGAGCAGGGAGGGCATTGTGTTCTCTTAGAACATTATTTTACAGGGACCAGCAGATGGCATAGTGGTTACGTCACTGGACTCCCACAGTTCAAGTCCTGGACCTGGTGGCTTAAAACTCACACTGCACGCATGTGCCTGCGTGCCCAAGATCCCAAGAGGAGAATAGAGGAGAAAGGATTGTGGCTTGACCATCCCCCCGGGGGGGGGGTGATTTCTCACTTTCTGTCTCTTGTCTCTCAGGCGAGCTCACACACCCTGTAGCAAAATATCTCTTTAAAAGAAACAAAAAACATCATTTTACTGAGCTCTGTGTACCAGATCCTGGGGAGTACTTTGTATTTTTATCTGTTCATACCCATGGTCATGGACTTATAATAAGATCCAGTAGTAGCGAGAAGGTTCAGGGTGCAAACCCAGAACCTTCCCAGATGGCCCCTGCATCACGGCGGTGTTGCCACTGTGCTATTTCAACTGGCTCTGGGCTCCCTGACAGATTGGTTAATTACAGGTTATACCCCTTAAAGATTCGTGAGGGGCTTCCTTTATGTCACACACAGCCAAAAGCTTACAAGTTGATTCTTGATTGTACATTTGTTCAGTATTTAAAAACCCAAATTGAATGACTGAAGAATCCTGTTTGTCTGATAATACTTGGCATCCTTTTCCTGGAGCTGCAGTCCAGGCAGGATGGTAAAGAGTGGGCCTTCCACATGGAAAGAACTAGGTAAAAGGCATGAAAGGCCGATGTCTTCTATGGAATTGAGAGGGATTTCATGTAGAGTGTTGGGAAATACAGGTGGGGCCGCATCGTGGAGGACCTGAATGCAGAAGGTCAAAGAGTTTCGATTTTGCTCTAGAAAATAAAACCTTTAGAAATGCCTTTAGATCTTGGGCATGTTTTGTGGCAGAGGAGAAAGTTATGTGTAAGGGAACATTTTTAGAGAAGCAAGAATGTAGTGGACATGACGTAAATTGGTCTGAGTGTGTGTGGTGACATACCTATCCCTGAGTTGGCCACCTCTGCACAAGTCAGAAGAGTTCAGCGTCAAACTAATCCATAGTTGACGCCTCTCCTTCAGCTCTGTCTTTGTGTCATTATTTGAGCTGTTTTAAGTCAGAAGCTGATGGCATTAATGTTTAAGACAGAAAGGAGGAACTGAGGCGAGTGCTATCTCTTGACCTGATCTCATTGTGAACATACTATACACTCTGAGTATCAAGTGGAAGAGAAAGTTGACCCCTGGGGAAATTTCCATAGGTTAAAGGCATGGTCGTCACAGTCAGATGGATTCGGATTCAAATCCCAGCTTTACTTTATCCACTTTCCACTTAGAAGTTCTATGACTTGGGTAAAGTCAGTTGCCTTAGTTTTGTGACTGAACATGGCGATAATACCTAGTTTAAGGCAGTTCTGAGGTTGATTTGAGATAGCATATGTAAACTGCTTTGAATAGTTGACTAAAATGTTGACGACAGGAGATACTCTTTTTTTAAAGAGGTTTTTTGCCTTAATGCTCACAGAGAGAGTCAGACACAGTGAGAGAGAAAGTGAGAAATCACCCTTTGGGAGGACAGTCATGCTGCATCCCTTCTCCTTCTGCTCCTGGGATTTTGGGCACACATGCACACACACCTGGTGTGATTTTCAAGCCATCGAATCCGGGACTTGAGTCGCGGTTGGCAAAGTGGGAGTCCAGTGACATAACCTCTATACCATCTGCTGGTCCTGTCAGATATTCTTGATCCCTGCAGATTCAGTGGATCTGAATTCTCATATTTTGATGAAAGGAAAATTATCAATAGTCAATATGCAAATTTTTTTTTTTCTTTTTTTTTTTGGAGAGGTTTTTGCTATAGGGCGCGTGCGCTCGCCAGACAGACAGAGAGAGACAGAGAGATAGAAAGCAGGAAATCACCCCCCAGGGGGGATGGCCACGCCGCAATCCCTTCTCCTCCATTCTCCTCTTGGGATCTTGGGCACGCATGCACACACGCCTGGCGTGAGTTTAAGCCGCCGGGTCCGGGACTCGAACCGCGGTCGACTACATGGGAGTCCAGCGACATAGCCATTACGTTAACTGCTGGTCCAATATGCAAATTTTTAATATGCCGTGTGTGTTAAAAACATTAGGCTTGTAGTCTGGTTATGTCGACCAATTTATTATGTCTGTTGGGAAAGTCATGACGTTATTTTTGCGTAGAAAAAACGGAAAATACGTCTTGACTTTCCTGACAACCTAATATTTGTCTTCCATGCTGAGTAACACTTATACCTATAATTAATGTCCTGTGTATTTTATATATATGTGTGTGTATTTTTTTTTTAAGAGAGTTTTTGCTATGGGCGTGTGCACTTGCTGGAGAGAGAGAGAAACAGCAAGAAGTCATCCCCCAGGGGCATGGCCACTCTACAATTCCTTCTCCTCTATTCTCTTCTCAGGATCTTGGGCACGCACTCACATGCACCTGGCAGGAATTTTAAGTCACCGGGTCCAGGACTCAAACCATGGTCAACTATGTGGGAGTCCAGCAACCTAACCATTACGCCATTATATTTCAAGCTGAGCTGTTTCAAATCAAAGAGGAAATAATTTTCTGCCTCCAATCTTGCTACTTTACTCTAGTACCCTTTTGTCTGTTTTTGGCTTAAAAAAAAAATTGCTGGAGGCTACAGGTGCTTGCCAGAGAGAGAGAGAGAGAGGAGAGAGAAAGCACCCTAATGGGGTGTGGTCATGCTGCAATCCTTTATCTGGCATTTTCCAATGCGTCAGATTTTGGGGCAAACATGCGTGGTGTGTTTTTCAAGCTGCTAGGGCCAAGATTTGAGCCTCTATTGGCCATGTGAGATCCACCTCACTTAACCACTATGCTGTAGGGCCACCCCGCAATTCCCTTTTCTTGACTCAACCACGTCAAGATTCTCACCCAGGACTCTACCAACCTTGTGTGGGAATGGTGGGAGATGGAGGCTTGAAATAACAAGTTCCTTCATTTAGATTCCTTGACATCTACCATAAGATTTCTAATGCTGCCCACACTCCCTGGTCGGAGGTTCGAAGTCGGCTGTGATTCTCATGTATTAGATGATACCCTATGGATTAAATTACACTTCTGTCTCTGCTCCGTCTTAATTCTCTTTTGGTCCATAGTTTTAGGTTTGTCCACAGAGCAAGAATGGCAGATTTTGGGATCTCGGCTGGCCAGTCTGTGGCAGTGGTCTGGGATCAGTCATCCCCGGTGGAGGCTCTGAAAGATCTGGTGGGTAAGCTTCAAGTGTCCACAGGCAATGAAGGCCAGGTGTTCGTGGAAAACATCAACCAGCTGCTGCAGTGTGAGTACCCACTCACTCATCTTATGGGACTGGAGGGGTTTGGTGGGAGTGCCGCCCTCCTGTAGTTCCTTGAATCTGAGTCTTTGTTTTGGGCTGCACATGATGGTAGCTGGTCACCTTGTTGCTTTCCAGTTGAGATACAAGGTCTTCAGAAAGTTCACAGAAAAATGCATATTATGAAAAACTATGCATGGATGTCAAAAACAATTTGCACCAAAATAAGCTCGTATAGGCCCGCAGGTGGTGCAGTGGTTAGAGGTGCTAGATTCCCATGTGGCCAACTGCGGTTCAAGGCCTGGACCTGGTGGCTTGCTTTCTCATTTTCCCCTTTCTCTCTCTCTCTCTCTCTGTCTGTCTCTGGTCAAATTTAAAAAAACAATAACAACAAATGGAATTAAATAAATAAATAATTCTTTAAAAAAAAAAAAAAAGCTGGTACTTCAGTTCTATTTTCCACAGACGTTTTGAAATTTCCAAGGGGCATGACACTTTCCAGAGAGAGATAAATAGAGGGAGGGAGAAAGCACCCCCCGATGGGACATAGTCACACCATAATCCCTTCTCCAGTTCTCCATCCTGTTGGGATTTGGGGCATACACTCAGGATTGACCATGTGGGATCCTATTCTCTCAACTACTAACTAGGCTATGATGCTGGCCCACTATTCTGTATTTTCTTTTAAAAGCTTACTTTTTGGGGGCCAGCAGTGGTTAAGGCACTGGACTCTTCATGTGGCTGACCACCGTTAGAGTCCTAGATCTGGCAGCTTGATACTCATGCTAGGTGTGCAGGCCCAAGATTCAGGAGGAGGATGGAAGAGAAGAGATTGCAGTGTGACCACCACCCCCCTACACACACCAGGGGTGATTTCTCACTTTCCCTGTCTTTTTCTCTCTCTCTCTCTCTCCAGTGAGTGCACACACCCTATGGCAAAAACCTTAAAAAAAAAAAAAAAAAAAAAAAGCTTACTCTTTATACAGCTTCCTTTTTAATTCTTTCCCCTGCATGTATAACAGTATAAGATTAATAAGATGGAGAGTAGAGAGAGCCTTATTGCTTCTTTTCTAGCAGTGATGGTTTAATAGTATTTATTGAACAGATTGGTGCTCATTTTCTGGGGTGAGGCCTGTATCCTTTGTAGGGGCTTGAGGGGACTTGGCAGATTGCTTCTGGGGCTCAAGTGGTTGCTGATTAGCATCTTCCTCCTTTTCAGCTGCCCACAAAGAGTCCAGCTTTGACGTTATTTTGTCGGGTGTAATCCCAGGAAGCACCATGCTGCACAGTGCCGAGGTTTTGGCTGAGATGGCTCGGATTCTTCGGCCCGGCGGATGCCTTTTTCTGAAAGAGCCAGTAGAGACAGCTGTAGGTAAGGAACTTCACTTAAGACGAGATCTTGATAGGGTTAGTTTTCAGCTGTGCTTCCTATATCCTCCTGAGCAAGAGATCTCCTTCGGATATCAGTATTCCTATGCCTGAATCCTCTCCATGGGGATGGATTATTGTTAAAGCCTGAAGCAACAGATCTGAAGAAAGTATGATCTTTGGCCGGCCCACTCGGTAATAAAATAGAAGAAAACTGCTGTCTAAAAATGATTGGCAACTGGTTAAGCTGTGGTATGTCCATAACATGGAAACCTATGCAGTGAAAGGGAACAAACGTGACAGGTGCATCAGGGTGGGTGGATGGATCTTAAGGAAGTGTGCTGAGTGAAGGAAGCCTATCTCAGAAGGTTCCGTGTTGTGTGACTCTGTTCATATTCTTGAAATAACACGATCGTAAGTAATGAAGATCAAGTCTGTGGTCACCAGGGGTTAGGAATGGAGGGAAGGGCTGTGAGTGGCCATAAAGAGGAAATGAAAACCTTCTTTGTGGTGACATTATAGTGTGTGCCCTGATTGTGGCGGTGGCTACACAGTCTGCACAAGTGGTCTGATTGCACGGAACTGCACACACAAGCTCCCTTAGACGAATACGCGTTAAACTGGTGAGATTGGGAGCAGCTCTGTGGACTGTCCACGCCGATTTTCTGGTATTCATATTGTGCGCTGTACATTTGTGAGAGGTTACTGTGGCGGGGAGGGGACAAGCTGGAGAGGCCATAATTCTCCATGAACTTTTTGTTCTTGCAACTTTCTGTGAATCTACAATTATTTCAAAATAAAAAGTTTAAGAAGATTGGCTGGGGGTGAGGAAGTAATAACTGATTTGTGTGAAACTAACGGCTGTCTAAAAAATGCAAACTTTTTTTGCTCAGTGTTGTAGTTATCAAGAGTCATTCCACTCTAGATTGTTAGCATTTTTTGACCAGGTTTTCCATAAGAATGTACAAATTCATTTCATTACATAAAACAGTGAATAAAAGTATTTTGAAATATGGAAAAGGATTCATTGTTTATGTGGAAATATAACCTTGTGATGTGTATAGCAAACGTCTTTGCTGGGAATTTAAACCTTAGGCGATGAAACAGTGTCCCTGCCAGGACTAAACAGAGAGAATACGTGTCTTTCTATAGACTGCAGTTTATAAGCCATTTTCACAGTCATTCAACAGCCTCTGGAAGGAGTCTCCAAGAGCAGAGGGTGATAAAAAATGATAGTAATAGGATTATAATATTCAAGAGCCTAGGTAAGCACTTGAACGACCAAAAGGATTTGTCAAATTAAAATGTAATCATTAAAATATGCGTACATTAAACAGAATCGATGATTATTATTGGAACGCCTGCTGACCCGCATAGACTAGGGCCTTTATTATTTTCCCTGCTTTGAACTGTTAAGTGATTCTGGGGTTTTTCTCTTGGCAGTTGACAACAGCAGAGTGAAGACAGCATCTAAACTGTGTTCTGCCCTGACTCTTTCTGGGCTTGTGGAAGTGAAAGAGGTATGTTTGTAGACAACCTCATTGACTAGGAATTTAAGCCTTGGGTGACCAAACCCAGAGTGTTGTCATAGTCCGAACAATCAGGGGGGAAAAGCAGCCCTGCAGGTGAGGTGATCAGTGTCACTTAGAACTAGGAAACCAGGTAAAAATGCTCTGCGTGTGAGGTGTATGATGTCCTGAAGGACAGAGCTGGAGGTTAATCTCCTTTGAAGACACTTAGGTCAGAGCCACATAGGTGGGGGCTAGTTCTGGTCTCCCCTGTGTGGGTTTAATGGGAGTGACAACTGAGGTGGGAGAGCAGTAGCCCTGCTGCTTCAGACACTGGTGCTCTGTTGACACACGTCCTGAGCCCAGCTGAACTGGTGTCACTTGGGTCAGCCTCTCTATTGGTGGGGGGCTGGAGTAGCTTTGAGGGGAGGTGGTGGCAGTGGTGGTCAGAATTTCTGACAATTCAGTGGAGTGGTTTTTTTTAATAATTATTTTATTTAACTTTATTTATTTAAATTTGACCAGAGAGGGACAGAGTAAGAGAGAGAGAAAGAGAGAGAGAGAGGGAAAGTGAGAGAGCAAGCCACCAGGACCGGGACTCGAACCGTGGTTGACCATGTGGGAATCCAGCACCCCCAACCACCACTTTCCAGCTCCTCAGTGGATATATTTAAATTAAACAGAGACATTTGTATTTCTGCATTCCTCCCAGAGTTAGCATTTTCTTGGATGAGGAGGGGTAAACATTCCCATAATATCTATTACACTAGTTTTTTGTTATATGATTGAGAGCCTTAGACATTTTATATTGACCTAGCCTTACTTTTTGCTTTAGTTAAGTTTCGTTTAGTTTCTGCATTTGATCCCAAAGTAAGGAATGCTCGTAAAAGTTAAATTTATACTGAAGAATATAGTTAAAAAGTGATATCTCAGTCCTTAAGAGCAAAAGCTTTTATATTTAGGATTATTTTATTTAACTTGTATTTATTTATTTATTTATTTATTATTTTTATTTTTATGTTTTATTTATTTATTTTTTTTTGGAGAGGTGTTTTTCACTATAGGGCGTGTGCGCTCGCCAGACAGACAGAGAGAGACATAGAGACAGAAAGCGAGAAATCACCCCCCAGGGGGGATGGTCACGCCGCAGTCCCTTCTCCTCCATTCTCCTCTCGGGATCTTGGGCACGCACGCACACGCACCCGGCGTGAGTTGTAAGCCACCGGGTCCGAGACGCGAACCGCGGTTGACTACGTGGGAGTCCAGCGACATAGCCATTACGCTAACTGCTGGTTCCCTATTTTTTATTATTTTTAATTTGACCAGAGAGAGAGAGGTAAAGTGAAGCCACCAGGCCCAGGACTTGAACCATGGATGGCCATGTGAGAGTCCAGCACCCCTAACCAACATGCCACCTGCCGATCCCCACAAAACAGTTTTTTAAATTCCAGAGGGCACGTATGAGGGAGAGAATGCACTCAAGCATCCTCCAGCTGGGCCTGGGTCATATAATCCTTTTCCCTCCATTTCTCCATCCTGTCAGTAATCAGAATACTGGGCACATATACATGCACGCGCATGTGTGCACACCCACCCAGAGTGTTGCCACCTGGGTTGGGATTTGAACCACGGTCACCTATATGGGCTCTAGCTTCCCTCACGTAACTATTATGTTATGGGCTGACCTTACCAAAGCGTTTTTGTATGTCTCTTCAGACTTTTTTCTCTGTCTTTATACGCATATATCATATCTCTTTTTTTAATGTTTATGTATACATTGTTTAGTCTCTAGTTTTTTCCCTACCCTTGGAGATCTTAGACATTTATCCACCCCAGGCTGTTTCCTTTTACTCTTTTTTATTAAAAAAAAAAAGACTTATTTTATTTTATTTATTGCTATTTTTAAATTTGCTATAGTTATCAAAGAGAGAGAAAGTGAGAAAACAAGCCGCCAGGTCTTGGACTTGAGCTGTGGTTGGTCACGTGGTAGTCAACGCCCTAACCACCATGCCACTTCCTAGCCCTGATTCTTTTTTTTTTTTTTTTTTTTTTGCTATAGGGTACATGTGCTTGTCAGAAAGAGAGAGAGAGACAGAAAGTTAGAAACCCCCCCCGGGGGAATGGCCATGCCACAGTCCCTTCTCCTCCATTCTCCTTGAGATCTTGGGCACACACGCACACATGCCTGGTATGAGTTTAAGCCACTGGGTCTGGGATTCGAACCGCAGTCAACTACATAGGAGTCCAGTGACCTAGTCATTATGCCAACTGCTGATCCCAATTCCTCTTGTTCTTTTTAGTGTTGTCACAGTACTCCCTACTATATGTGGACAACGTCTTATTAAACCTTCATGGACTGGGACCAGCAGTTAGCGTAATGGCTATGTCTCTGGACTCCCATATAGTCGACCGTGGTTCGAATCTCAGACCCGGTGGCTTAAACTCACGCCGGGCATGTGTGTGCGTGTACATGCCCAGGATCCTGAGAGGAGAATGGAGGAGAAGGGATTGCGGCGTGGCCATCCCCCCTGGGGGGTGATTTCTCACTTTCTGTCTCTCTCTGTCTTTCCGATGAGTGCACACGCTCTATACAAAAAAAAAAAAAAAAAAAAAAGAAACCTTCATGGACTAGAGTTGGCACCCTGACCTCTTTTTTTTTTTTTTTTTTTTTTTTTTCCTCCCTATGTTGACTATCTAGAGTGTAGAAAGGATTTCCTTCCCCCTTTCTCATTTGGAATATCAATTTTTATTATCTTTATTGTAGGCATGCTTGCATGTTGTACAATAGGACCATGTCTGATTCAGCTTTAGAATCATGATCACTAGGCCCCCCGATGACCAGCATGGTGCCACGTACCTAACATTTGATACATAGTACTTCAGAACTTTCCGAAGGGTAGGCTCGAAGTAAACATGCAGACAGGTTATACTAAAGGGTTCCAATCAGTGAAAAACTGAATGTGGAGCATGAAGTGAGATCTGCTACCTTCTGCCATTATATACTCAACGCACAGAAATGAAAATTTAACTCCTGCATAGGTGGGCATAGGAAAACATCTCACAGAAAGATACAGACTGATCATTCAGTGTCTTGAATTCCAGCTGCAGAGGGAGTCCTTAAGTGCTGAGGA
Source organism: Tupaia tana (assembly GCA_026018925.1). Lineage (NCBI taxonomy): Eukaryota > Metazoa > Chordata > Mammalia > Scandentia > Tupaiidae > Tupaia > Tupaia tana. Next base: position 29,420,994 of record JAKSZU010000018.1, read on the forward strand.
GTTGCGGTCTGTCCAAGAACACCTGCGCTATGACAGTGACAGCCTACTCTCTGTTCAGATCACGGGCAAAAAACCAAACTTTGAGGTGGGCTCTTCTAGTCAGCTTAAGCTTTCCATCACCAAGAAGCCTCCTGCAGGTAAGGCTGGCCCTAGACCATTCTGTTTGAATTGGCCTAGAGAGACACACTAGCAGTTGAATCAGTGATAAGTGAGATGGTGATAGTTTTAGAGGATTTGTCCTTTAATTTCTGTCATTTCCAAATGGAAGGATGTTTAACATACTGTTATCCTGAGCATATTAGGGTCCTAAACTGAAAGACCAAATAGATACTACCCAGGGCAGCCCCTCCTTCTGTACCAGGCAATGCTAAGGCCACCTGCTTCTAGAGGCCCAAGTCACAGAGGTTAGTAAATGAAGTCTTTTCAAGCCTTGGAATTATATTTATTCTCAGAAGACCTCAGAAGAGTGATAATGGTGGATAAGAGTTCCTAGTCCCATGTCCTTTTTTTATCCTATGCCAATAAAGTCAGCTTTTCCTGCTTTAAGGATCCCAAGACACATATAAAACTGATTTTCCTGCCTAGAAAATTGTGTTCACACATGTACACGCGTGCACACACACACACACACACAACTTTGCCACTGCTTTCATCCCTTTTTTTTTCGTGTCTGATTTGTCTCAGCTGTGAGATATGTAAATATTTACAGGTATTAAATTCATACCCGTATGTATGTACATTCATGCTGCACTGTTTGACTGTCCAGCCTATATCTGCAAGAAACCCTTTGGAATCTTACCTTTGGGTTCATGGTTCCAGAATGAGTAGATAGATAGAGGAGGCTGAGCAGTGGCCCTGTGGAGGTCTGAGGATTTAATCGTGACAGCAACCACTAGGGGGTGCACTTAATCCGGAGACCTTTCTGAAGATCTGCCCCCACTGAATCCCAGCCTCAGCTTTCTCCCGCCCTTGAGCTCTTGACCTAGACCGGGAGGCAGAAGGTGCGAAGCTTGTGCCTGCTACCAACCGGCCGTGTTACTTTGCCACCAGCAGCTTCAGAGCCTTGATCTTGTGTTTAACAGGTTTATGTGAGGCCAAAGCTTTATTATTTATGGAGCCTTTAACACATTTCTCATTTCTTTTTTTTTTTTTTTTTTTTTTTTTTTTGGAGAGGTTTTTGCTATAGGGCGTGTGTGCTCACCAGAAAGGCAGAGAGAGACAGAAAGCGAGAAATCACCCCCGAGGAGGGATGGCCACGCCGTAATCCCTACTCCCCTATTCTCTTCTTGGGATCTTGGGCATGCATGCACATGCACCCCGCATGAGTTTAAGCCACCAGGTCTGGGACACTCGAACCACGGTCGACTACATGGGAATCCAGCGATATAGTCTTTACGCCAACTGCTGGTCCCTCTCATTTTATCTTTAAAACACCTGCAGTAGGTATAGGGAGAACTCTTTAGCCCCATGTTTGTTGTGGGGTGGAAACTGTAGTGACAGAGAAGGCAGTATGGGATGGTGGTTGGAAGTACTCCTCTTGTATTCGTAACCTTGTATAACTGGCCTAATATCTAAACCTGTTTCCTTAGCAGTAGTTAGGATAATAAATAAATAACTTACTTCGTAAGGTTGTTCGGAAAATTACATTTGATCATGTATACAAAGTGCTTCATACAGTATGTGGTGCAAGCAGGTGTTTAACACACGATGGCTTCTATGACTCTCATAAGTGGTTGGCACAAAGGTCGTGACTTGTGTAAATGGTAGCACTTGTGCCTCAAACCTGGGTCTCCTGGCTGCTTGTTCTGTGCATTCTCTGCACAAAGTCTCAAGTGCTTGGAGTTTGTTCCTGTTTTTTAGAGCTCTTTCTCTTTTCTTGGTTGTATTCAGCAAAGCCTGCCATGGATCCTGCTGTTGCCAAGCTCTGGACACTCTCAGCCAATGACATGGAGGACGAGAGCATGGTGAGTTGCCTCTTTGTCACTTGTCTGCCTTCTTCCAGGCCCCACCAGCGATGTGAACAGCTAAGGTTTGGAATGACCTCCCTGGACTTGTACGTGTGAGAGTATTTAGAGCTCAATAGAGCAGCTTTGCCTGTCACTGGAATCTTGGTTTAGAAGGAAACTTTTTTTTGGGTAGAGATTTTTGCTATAGGGTACATGCACTTGCTGAAGAGACAGAGACCAAGAAATCACCCACCAGGGGGATGACCATGTTGAGGTCCCTTCTCCTCCATTCTCTTAGGATTTGGGGCACACATGCATTCCTGCCCGGCATAAATTTTAAGCTACTGTATCCAGGACTTGAACCACGGTCAACTACATGGGAGTCAGCGACGTAACCATTATGCCATCTGCTGGCCCAGAAGGAAACTTCTTATTGGTGACATTTTACATTTAGATTTTTTAGTGTCTTCTTTCCCTACAGATTTTCTTGTTCTTGCCACGCATGATAGTACAAAGGTCTTCAAAAGTTTGTGGAAAATGTGTATCACGACAAAACTAGGGCTGGATTTCAAAATTTTTTGCACCAAAATAAATTCATACTTGGGACCAGCAAGTGGCGTGGTGGTTAAGACTCTGGATATCACATGACAGACTCCAGTTCGAGTCCTGGACCTGGAGGCCTGAAAAACACACGGTGCATGTGCATGTGTGCCTAAAATCCCAAGTGTAGAATGGAGGAGAAGGGACTGTAGCATGGCCATCCTTCTGGAAGGTGATTTCTCACTTTCTCTCTCTGTCTCTCCCCAGTGAGCATGTGTGCCCTATGGGGGGTGGGAGGGATCTAAAATAAATAAATAAATACTTTAATTCTTTTTTTTTTTGGAGAGGTTTTTGCTATAGGGCACGTGTGCTCACTAGACAGACAGAGACAGAGAGATAGAAAGTGAGAAATCACCCCCTGGGGGATGGCCATGCCGCAATCCCTTCTCCTACATTCTCCTCTCGGGATCTTGGGCACGCACGCACATGCACCTGGCCTGAGTTTTAAGCCACCGGGTCTGGGACGCGAACCGCGGTCGACTACATGAGAGTGCAGCAACAGCCATTACGCTAACTGCTGGTCCCTTTAATTCGATTTTTTGAGGTCCCCTTATAGTAAAGACTTGTGAGCATGTGTATACCTGAAGAGAGTTTGTCAGATAAAATATTTTTATTGACTCCTTTGTCTGAGCAAGTTGCCAAATGCTCACTGTCTTAAAAGCAACCTTTTCCACCTTTGATTAGCCCTGTCTGTAATAAAGTTCTTTCTACACCTCCCCTGTTGAGGTGTGATGTTAGCAATGAGTCCAGGTCACAGTTTATGGTCCTGTAGAGCTTACAAAGACGACTGTCCAGGGACCAGCAGTTAGCGTAATGGCTATGTCGCTGGACTCCCACGTAGTCAACCGCGGTTCGAGTCCCGGACCCGGCGGCTTAAACTCACGCCGGGCGCGTGTGCGTGCGTGCCCAAGATCCCAAGAGGAGAATGGAGGAGAAGGGATTGCGGCGTGGCCATCCCCCCTGGGGGGTGATTTTCTGCTTTCTATCTCTCTGTCTCTCTCTGTCTGTCTGGCGAGCGCACGCGCCCTATAGCAAAAACCTCTCAAAAAAAAAAAAAAAAAAAAAAAGACGACTGTCCACATGTTCACACAGAATCACACAAGCGTGTATGTGATGGATAGTTGCCTTTTTCTCTGGAATTATATGGAAAATCTTTCATCATAGGACTTTTTGTACATTGAAGTAAACATAGCACTTTGTTCTGCCTACTCCCTCCGTACACCCACATGTATTACGTGCATGCGTGCATGCACGTGCGCGTGCACACACACACACACTTTCTTCACATCGCTGACCTGTTTTATACCTATTTCTCTTGTAAATGAGTTCCCACCTCCTTGCATCCCGATGCATCCTTATAGACATAGTTTAGTTCACTGGTGGCCTTTTGGGCACAGGTCAGGTTGAGGAGGATGACTAGCCCCAAGCAGGAGAGGGTGCTCTCGAAGCTAGTGTTCAACAAGGCTTTTCATGAGCAGTGGCCATAACTGTGTCACTAATTGTTCTGAACACTCCAGGAGCTCATTGACTCAGATGAGCTGCTGGATCCGGAAGATTTGAAGAAGCCAGATCCAGCTACACTGAAGGCTCCTTCATGTGGGGAAGGGAAAAAGAGGAAGGCCTGCAAGAACTGGTAAGTGTTGGGCTAAGCAGAGTCTGCCACGCTGTTCTGGGGGCTTCCCATTCTCACGTTATTGCTTTACTAAGTAATTGCTTTACTGATTCAAAGACATATGTTTTATTATGACATGTGTCATATGTGCAGAGGAGTATGTTAAGTGGTACTTTTTTTGGAGGGGGTGGAGGGAGATTTTTGCTATACAGTGTGTGCGCTTGCCAGAGAGACAGAGAGTGACAGAGAGACAGAAAGCGAGAAATCATCCCCTGGGAGCATGGCCACGCCACAATCCCTTCTCCTCTCGGGATTTTGGTCACGCAGACATACACCCCTGGCGTGAATTTCAAGCTGCCGGGTCCAGGTCTGGAACTATAGTCAGCCATGTGGGAGTCCACTGACGTAGCCATTACACCATCTGCTGGTCCCCAGGGGTACATTTTGGAGTGAGCACCCATCTACTGGTCACCCAGGTTAAAAAACAGAAACTTGCTTTTACTTTTGTTACAGTAAAATCTCACCAGTTTAAAAAGAACAGAAATGTTAGAAGATGCCTGTACATATTTCTTCAATTGTATGTCGCTCCCTCTTCCCAATAGGTTATCATCCTCCGTGATTACCTGAATCACTCCTGGCTTTTTTTTTCCTTCAGTGTTTATGTATTTCGTGAGTGACAGACAGACACACAGACACACACACACACACACACACACACACACATACCCTCACACACCCTCAGTAGGTCTCATACTGTGATCCCCCTCCAGCCTTCCAGCCAGCCGGACTCCTGGGCGCACATATGTGTACCTGGTGTGTATAGGTCAATCTCGGAACCACCCTGTTCTTTCATATGGCTTCTACCATTGCAGACCATGCTATCACTGTGCCATTGCAAATGGACCTCTTCCTGGTTTTTCTCACAGTTTGCTATCTGCGTGTGAATCCCCAGACAGTGCATTGGTGTCCCCTCCACCCCAAGAATTATTTATTTGTTATTATTATTTATTTTTTTAATTTGACCATAAGGAGACAGAGAGAAAGAGAAAGGGAAGGTGAGAAAGCAAGCTGCCAGGTTCAGGACTCAAACCACAGTCAGCCATGTGGGAGTCCAGCACCTTAATTACCATGCCACCTGCCAACCCCAGTGCATTGGGTTTTTTGAGAGGTTTTTGCCTTATGGTGCATGTGTTTGCCAGAGAGAGCGAGAGAGACAGAGACAGTGAGGGAGAAAGTGAGAAAGCACCCTCTGAGGCGATGGCCACATTGCAATCCCTTTTCCATTCTCCTCTCAGGATTTTGGGCATGTATAAACACACACCAGGCTTGGTTTTTGAACCCACCATGTCTGGGACTTGAACCACACAATCAGCCGTGTGAGATCTAGTCACCTTATTCTTTTTGCCACCTGCTGACCACCTCTCTGTCTTATATTAGCTTTTCTGTTTTATGTGTCCCATGTCCTCTTTTGTTTTGGAGCAAATTCTCTAGTAATATTTTTAGAAAATCTGAGACATAAGTTTTGGTGTTTTTTTGTTTTTGTTTTTGTTTTTTTGTATCTAGATAGCTTTTTTCTACTCATAAAAGATCGGTAATTTGGGTGTAGAAATCTAGATTGGAAATTGTTTTTCTTATGTAATTTTTAAGACAGTTCAATTGTCTGCTTTCTTCTAGTGATCTGATAAGATATCTGAGGCCAGATATCTTTAATCCTTTCTATATGACCTCGATCCTTTCTTTAAGACCTCTTTTCGTTTTGAAAGTTTGTAGACTCTTTTTTGTCCCTGCTATCATCCTGTAATATCATGTCTTAAGTAGGGGTCTGTATTCACCTTTTATTGTTTTTTTTTTTTTTTTTGGAGAGGTTTTTGCTATAGGGCGCGTGCGCTCGCCAGACAGACAGAGACAGAGAGACAGAAAGCGAGAAATCACCCCCCAGGAGGGATGGCCACGCCACAGTCCCTTCTCCTCTATTCTCCTCTCGGGATCTTGGGCACGCACGCACACGCGCCCGGCGTGAGTTTCAAGCCACCAGGTCTGGGATGCGAACTGCAGTTGACTACATGGGAGTCCAGCGACATAGCCATTATGCTAACTGCTGGTCCCTGTCTTTACTGAATTTTTGAGATTCCTTCAAAAATCAGATGTTAAATTAGTTGCATGCATTCGGACTATCCTCTTAACTTGAAAACCATGGGATTAGTTTTGTTTTGTTTTGTTTTGTTTCTAAGGTTTTCGCCAAAAGGACGCATGTGCTCTCCAGAGAGAGAAAGAGACAGTGAGGGGAGGGGCAGCAGGTGATGTGATGGTTAAGGCATTGGACTCCTACATGGCTGACTGGTTTGAGTCCTAGACTTGACAGCTTATTTTCTTTCTGTCTCTTTCTGTCTTTCTGGTGAGCACACATGCCCTATAGTAAAATTTTAAAAATAATAATTAAAAAAAGAAAAGAAATAACTCTTTATAAAAAAGAGAGAGAAAGAAATAGTAAGAGGGAAAATGGGATGGCTACGCAGCAATCCCTTCTCCATTCTTCTCCTGGGATTTTGGGCCTGGCATGATTCTCAAGCCACCAGGTCCAGAACTTGAACTGCAGTCGACCGTATGGGAGTTCAGCACCTTAACCTCTACACCACTTGCTGACTCCATGGGGTTAGTATTTTTGTATTCAAATGAATAAGTGGATTGAAAGGGCAGTAAAAAGTTAACGGGTAGCATGCAGGCTTGTTTAAACACCATTGTTTTTGTAAATGTGAAAACTCCCAGCATTTATAGATCAGGAGATTAAGTCCAGGATGTTTTCCTTTTGTTTTAGAATGTGGACAGGGTGGCCATACCAAGTCTGCCTTTCCCACAGTGAGAATCAGCTAAAACCGAGTGCTGGTGCCCTCTGATCAGGATATCTGTCCTCTGTTTCTCCCTGTTCCCCAACTCATGCAGTCTCCCTCGCCAACCTCTCACACATTTTCATCGCATGCTGGGCGCCAAAGGCATTTCAGTTCTGACACCTTAGGATAAGGAGGAAAGTCTTAGAGCACTTCATGGCACCAGCTAGCATTTGGGATTGCTGGGTGGTGGCCATTCTCATCATCTACTACTGATTTCCTTCCGCCAGCACCTGTGGACTTGCAGAAGAACTGGAAAAAGAGAAGTCAACGGAGCAGAAGAGCTCCCAGCCCAGGTCGGCCTGTGGAAATGTAAATATCTGGATTTTTAATCAATATTCACAAACCCCCAGTGGTGTTGAGCTTCGTCCCAAGCCAAACACAGACCACTCCACCTCTCGGGAACTCAGTGTCCAGATACTTTGATAAGAGGCAAGAGTGCAAGTACCTGCATGTAGGTGGTAGAGGGGACAGAGGCTCTCTGTCCAGAGTGGGCTGGCATGCCCAAGCTCGTGGGGGGGGCCTCGTTATTTCTTACTTTGGGCTCCTTTCTTACTACTTCAGAGTGGAGCCTGTAGTATCCAGCCATTTGGCTGAGCTGGCTGTGATTTGAACTGCTTAGAACATGGAAATAGGGCCTGCTGAGGAACTTCTTGGAACCCAAGACCTTAAGGACTCCTAGTACTTGGGTCCTAGTTGGACCTCAGATGCACCTGCCATTTACTTCAGGCCACTGTGGCCCCATTATGAAATCAGGAATCCCAAGCAGCCTTCCACTTCCCTGTGTGATTGCTGTTCTCTTTCGGCAGTGCTACCTGGGCGATGCTTTCCGCTGTGCCAGCTGCCCCTACCTGGGGATGCCAGCCTTCAAGCCTGGAGAGCAGGTGCTGCTGAGCAACAGCAATCTTCACGATGCCTAAGAGGGACCGACGAGGGACACAGCTGCTCCTCCAGCCGACTCCTGTCCCTCAGATCCCACCACTGTGGCTCCTCCTACCTCTCCTGGGTTGGTTCACTCTGTGTACAGTCTGTGTGCAGGGAGGATGTGTATACACAATGAAGCTGGTGTGGGTCACGGTGGTGCGTAGTGCTGCTGTGTATCGCCAGACCGAGGTCTAATGGGGTCCAGTTACTGGGAGAGGGGGTCCTGTTTCTTCTTGTTGTGTTAGAAGAGAGTGTGCCCCAGAGAAGCCACTCTCCTGGTGTCTGAGTGCTGGTCATAGCCCTCGGCCCAGACATCCTTGAGTATTAACAGACAGTGACAGAGCTCCGGCTCGCCCTGTCCAGACTCAGCAGTGCTGCCACCCACTTGTCCGCCAGAGGAGGGTTTAGTCAGTATGCAGTTCTTGGTGACACGGGTCATGTGTCTCCTGACCACTTCAGGGCGCCATGGGTCACTCATGGTTACCAGGATCCCCCCACCCCCATTCTCCTGTAGCATCTCATTTGTGTTGTGTTGTGTTGTGTTTCGTTAGCCTGCTGGCATTAAACTTGCACTCTTCCGCACATTGGTTGCAGTGAGGGGACCTGCGTGTGGATGTGATGTCTGACAATCGGCATACTCACCTTGGGCCACAGAACTGTCTTTTTGGAAGAACTTGGTGTCGCACCGATGGGGCCAGCCCTGTGTTGTAGAGTAGGGCCTCTCCGCCTCCTCTCAGAGTACAGGCTGATGAGAACTTAGAGGGAAGCAGGACAGGTCTCCAACCCAGCAGTAAGTCTGAGCAGGAGACCCCTTCGTTGTCTTTGTTACTCACCCACACAGACTTGGAATCGATCTGCCAAATATTTGGAGGTTGTGCATCAACACTCAGTGATAAAGCTCTGGCTCTGGATTTAAGAGACCTAGAGCTTTATATTTTATCAATAAATTAAAATGTGAATTGGTGTCTGTCCTCAAAACATGATATACTTCTCTTAATTTGCTTTTGCTCATCCTGGTCCCTGCTGGTGGGTTTTGTTTGTTTCTCTCTCTCTCTCTCTCTCTCTCTCTTTTTTTTTTAGAATTATTTAATTTTATTTATTATTATTATTATTGTTTTTATTTTGCTATACAGTACATGTACTCACCAGGGAGAGAGAGAGAGAAAGTGAGAAAGCAAGCTGCCAGGTCTAAAACTCAAACCGTAGTTAGCCATGTGGGAGTTTATCGCCTTAACTACCACACCACCCACTGGCCCTGCTGCTGGTGGCTTTTAAGGATGGGTGTGGCTAGCTTTAACTCCAAAACCCTGTGGTAGGCAGAGTTCTGCTTACAGCTCAGAGTTCTGAGCTGACCTCTAGTGGCCTATGCCCTTCTATAAGCCTCTGCCCTAGAGTCTGAGCAGGATCTGCGAGTGTGATGGGCTAGCCCTCTGTGATCAGGTGGCAAAAGTGGAGGGGTTCGCAGATGTGATTGAAGTCCTTAATAAGGTCATGAAAAGGTTTGCGTCTCCTTAACGGGCCTGACCTGATCAGTTGATCCCTAGAACTTGACAACAGAGTTTCTCCTGTCAGCTTGAAGCAGGAAGTTGCCAGATTTTCTATAGGCTAGGACATGAGGGCAGACCCGCACAGCCCCGACAGTCACAGAGAAAGTGGGGACCATAGTCCCACAACTGCAAGGAACTGAGTTCTGCCAACAGCCATGTTCATGCGGAAGAGGGCCCCGAGTGCCAGATGAGAACCTGATTGCAGCCTGGTGAGTTCCTGAGCAGAGTCAGCATCTGTACCTGGACTCCTGACCCCGGAAGCTGAGAGAGTGATAGAGCGTTTAAGCAGCCAACCTGTTGGTAGGAAACTCAAACAGCCCCAGGAAGCTGCAGCGTTAACATAGACATCCAGCTACAGTGCCTCTGCTCGTAGCTTCTGCTGCAGTAGCGGCCATGGTGAAGGTGACTCTGACCTCCAGGCCGAGGATGAGGTGCTGAGCTGCAGCTTCCTAGGGCAGGTTCGGCAAGTGCCGTGAGCCTTTGCTGGCCTGACTTCTAGCCCCAGCTGCTGTTGGCATAGTTGTGCCTCCCTGCTGCTGCAGTTGGCATAGTTAATGGTACCATGTTGGCAGCTGCTTTGTTGCCCCACAGAGCTCATGGGGAAGCCAGTAGATCAGAGTTAGGGCTCTAGGATGGCAGAGAGGCCTTGGGGCTTAGCTACAACTTCACGTGGTAAGGAGATAGACAGCCAGTTCTTACATCTTGTGACTTTGGAAGACTGCAGTTCCAGCAGGCGTTAGCCTTTTGTAAGCACTGTAGAGCCAAAAACAGTCTCAGGTATCATTGAATGTGGTCTCAATTTACATTTGAGGAAATGGTGAGACCAGGGGGTGACCTGCCGCCATGCATCACTCAAGGATGTGCCTACTTTCCTTGTTAGATATTGAATCAATGGAGCTGGGAAGTTCCAGTTTTTTCTTTGTAACTTTCTAAGGCCTTTTGCATAGAGCCTGGCCGTGTGCATTGGGAGCTCCCCCTTCTGAAAGCACTCAAATGCAGTAAGTAGAGTGGGCACGCCTCGCTTGGGGTTAGGAGTCAGCCAGAATGGAACACAAAACCCGGATGGGAGCCGAAAGCAGGGTCTTGGGAGCTTATAAATACATTATGCATTTTGTGTTTATAAGAAACTTCATTAAAAAACAAAAACAAAAACAAAAAAACTAGAACCCCACATATAAACCCTGCATCTTAGGGAAAATGCCCCTAGTCCAGAACAAAATCCCACACATCCTTGGTCTGAGCCTCCAGGGAATGTTTGGCCCAGCTCTGATCTCATTCAGAATGTGAAAAGTGAACCCAGCCTGGTGGTGCAGTTGGTAGCAAAGCAGCTGCAGTGCTGGAGGCCACATGGCTGGCTGCAGGTTTGGAGGCAGGTCAGCTCGAAAACACCAGGTGCACGCAGGCGCCCAGGATCCCAGTGAGCTGGAGGGCCAGGGAAGGGGAGTCGTGGTGTGGTGAGACTGCCTCTCTGTCTCTGTCTCTTGTGTACACACACAAGATGCTTTACCTCTTGTGCTGTCTATCATGCATAAAATAATTCTTGTTTATGTATTTATTTTACTATAGGATACATGTGCTCACTGGAGACAAAAAGTGAGAAACTACCACCCCCAGGGGAGATGGTCACTCCACAGTCTCCTCCATTCTCCTCTCAGGATTTTGGGTATGCACACATATGCGCCCAGAATATTTTTCAAGCCTCTGAGTCCAGGACTCAAACAGTGCAGGAGGCCTTGTGGGATTCTGCCGTCTTAACCTCTACACCATCTGCTGGCCCTAAATAAATTTATTTTGGGGGGGAGGCCTGACAAAGCATCTAAATGAAGGTACTACAGAATAACAAAAATCGCAATAGAGGCAGATGTCTATCTACTGTCTGTGACCAAAATCTATACTACAAATGACACAAGTTTAGAAAATATAATGAAGAGATACAAGAACTCAAGAAACGACTAGTAAAGTGTAAAGAGATCTATAATGAAAACACAAAATTAGCAGACCTGAGTCAAGAGGCGAAAACAAAATTCCAGTTGTGACATCAGTACTAGAACAAGCAGTGGGAAGAATGAGCAGTGCTGAACACAGGGACATAGAGGCCAGGAATAAGAAAGTTGACCAAAATAAAGTGGAAATATAAGGAATGAGGAAATGATTTAGACACAAGACAGAACAAACACAAATAAGGTATGAGAATACTTAATGATACCATTCAGTCTGTTTTCCAGAAATAGAGCTGGTCTGTAGCTGTAAGGAGGAAATGGTACAGAATGTTCAGTACTAATAGCGTCGTCGTCTCACCTACGTTTCCCAAGAACCCAGTCCCTCCAGAGGGCCGTGTGTCATCACAGAGGCCTTGCTGATCTGAAGTTCCTTTCTCTAAAACAATGTGACACTATATATATAAACGGGTGAAATACTTGCATCAGCCTAGAAGTTGCTGGGTGGCACCTGCTTGCCTTTCTCTGTCCCTTGAGTCTTTACGCCCATTGCTGTCTTGTCATAGTGACAGGCGTGATGAGGACGAAAGCTGCTTTTACTTAGTTCCTCTTGCTGAACAGCAGAGCCAGCGACAAACCCCCACTCAGCTTTTAGTGACTCGGTCTCACCTGTGGCCGCTCCTGGTGGCCAGCTTTGGTCTGACCATTGGTGAGCCATGGCCCACCAGCATGAGGCCTCCACCTCTGCAAAGCCCTGTGAAATCTGGAAACCATTCAGGGTCAGCTGGCCTCTGAAAGGCTCCAAGTCCCTCTCCTCCCTCCCTCCTTTCCTTTCTTTGTATTTTTTTTTTTTTCCTCTTAACTTTCTTCTTTCCTCTTTTCCTTTTCTACAGTTAAACATTTTTCTTCTAAGTTATGAAAGATGTCAAATATAGTGCACAAAATTGCCAACACAATATAATAGGAGACTAGGTTGGCTGTATTGATTCAGATCACTGGATTTGTTTAACACTAGTGTTACTGCTGTGGCTTAATCCTCCCAAAGCCTTGTCTTTGTCTTCCCAGGGGAGTTCTTCATCCTGGAGGAGACTCATGTCACATCCAATCCTGTTTTTATCTGCTACTCTACAGAAAGGGGTATATTGCATGTGTCTTTTTTTGTTGTGCAACACACACTTGCAACACACACTGCAGCAGGATTTAGCATCTGGTGCTGTGCAGACACCATCTCTTGTCTATTCCAAAACGCTTTCATTGTCCCAGTGATAAAATATCATGAAATGTAATATCATTTTCTTTTTTGAAGAATTATTTGCTTTTGGGCCAGCAGATGGCATGGTGGTTAAGGTGCTAGACTCCCATGTGTCTGACTGTGGTTCAATTCCTGGACCTGGTGACTTGCTTTTTCTCTCTCTCACTGTCTGTCTCTCTGGTGAGATACACGCCCTGTAATGAATTAAAAGATAATTATGATAAATAAACTTAAATAATTCTTTTAAAAAATAAATTATTTGCTTTAGTTTTATTTATTGGTGTCTTTTAATTTGACCAGAGAGAGGGAAGGTGAGAAAGCAAGCCACCAGGTCCAGGACTCAAACCACAGTCGGCCATGTGAGAATCCAACGACCTAGTCAACCACATCACTTGCTGGCCCCAAAATATAATTTTCTGACCCTGGTATAAACAACTTTGGCCATGAATGGGGCCGTATGATTAATGGACCCCAAATAGACAAATACAGACTAAGAACACAGAACTTCCCAGCTCTGTGCTCTTGGCACCGCCCAAGTTGCATCTGGAGTTAGTGGCCCTGCAAGTCCCAGGAATGTTTTCCCATCTTCCTCTTCATCCACCTAAGCCCAGGCAGGGCAGTTGGTGGCTTCTCTGCCCCAGCTCCCCCAGGAGAAGAGCTGGCCAGCTACAGACACCCCTGCCCCAGGGCCTTGTGCAGCTGCAACCAGATGTGCTGACCCAGCCTCTGAGGACAACACTAAGGCCAGAATGTGGGTGGTTAGGTGAAGACCTCGCACATGGCCTGGGAACTTCTTTTGTAAGGCTGGAGCACCTTCTGGGGGAAATTGGGTAATGGCCCTATTTTCATTTCCATCACCTAAAATCTGACTGAAGTGCTTCAAGCCCAGTTGTGAGGGGCTCCTCCAGAAATGACTCTTTCCCAGCAGTGTCCCTGGTGGAATTCACCTGGGTGCTGTTGATGAAACTATACAAATCCAATGTCGACTATGCACAAATCATATTTTTTCTTCCCTTAGAAATAAGTCAGATACTTGGGAACCAGCAGTTAGCGTAATGGCTATGTCGCTGGACTCCCACGTAGTCGACCGCGGTTCGCGTCTCGGACCCGGTGGCTTACAACTCACGCCGGGCGCGTGTGCGTGCGTGCCCAAGATCCCGAGAGGAGAATGGAGGAGAAGGGATTGCGGCGTGACCATCCCCCCTGGGGGGTGATTTCTCGCTTTCTGTCTCTATGTCTCTCTCTGTCTGGCGAGCGCACACGCCCTATAGCGAAAAAATCTCTCAAAAAAAAAAAAAAAAAAAAAGAAAGAAGTCAGATACTGAGTTACCTGTCCCAGATAACCTGCCCTATGAGCTTATTGGGCAAGTCAAACACCCAAGCAGTCATTACAGGGGCAGGTGTGGTCAAATTTAGACAGAAGGTGTCCTCTTCTAAGCAGCCTGAGATGATCTTTGAAAATGGTTTGTGGGGGCCAGTAGGTGGCGTGGTGGTTAAGAGCATTGGACTTGCACTGGGCTGGCTGCAGTTTGAGTCCCAGACCCTGGCAGTCTGCTTTCTCACTTTCCTTCTCTCTGGCTCTCTCCCTCTCTGGTTAAAATTTAAAATAAAAAAATAAAGTTGGGAACCAGCAGTTAGCGTAATGGCTATGTCGCTGGACTCCCACGTAGTCGACCGCGGTTCACGTCTCGGACCCAGTGGCTTACAACTCACGCCGGGCGCGTGTGCGTGCGTGCCCAAGATCCCGAGAGGAGAATGGAGGAGAAGGGATTGTGGCGTGACCATCCCCCCTGGGGGTTGATTTCTCGCTTTCTGTCTCTATGTCTCTCTGTCTGTCTGGCACGTGCCCTATAGCGAAAAACCTCTCCCAAAAAAAAAAAAAAAAAAAAAATAAATAAAGTGAAGTTAAATAAAATAATTCTTAAAAAAAAAGATTTGTGGGACCAGCAGATGGTGTAATGGTTGCATTGTTAGACTCCCACGGAGTCGACTGTGGTTTTAAGTTTTAAGTCATCCAGACCCAGTGACTTAAAACTCACACCAGGTGTGTGTGCGTATATGCTCAAGATCTCAAGAGAATGGAGGAGAAGGGATTGTGGTGTGGCTTTCTCCCTGGGGGGTGATTTCTCATTTTCTATTTCTCTGTCTCTCAGCAAGTATGCATGCCCTATAGGAAAAAAAAATCTCTCAAAAAAAAAAAGTTTAAAAAACAAAATGGTTCGTTATTTACTTGACCCAGAGAATCTCACAAAACCCTGTGAATCAAGATGTTCAGGTCTTCATGTTCACTTTAAGTTTCCTGTGAAACTGCCCAGGCCATCAAGAGTATGCATATCCAAAAGCCACCAAAGTATCTGAAGGATGTCACTTTACAAGAAGCGGTGTGCACTGCTGGAATTGGTAGATGTGCCCAGGTCAAACAGTGGGACTGGACATGGTCGGTGACCTAAAAAGAGTGAATTTCTGCTGCATGTGCTTGAAAATACAGAGGGTGATGCCGAACTTAAGGGTTTAGATATAGACTCTCTGGTCACTGAGCATGCTCACGTGAACAAGGCACTGAAGATGCGCCATTGTACTTACAGAACTCATGGGTTGGATTTACCCATACATGAGCGCCCCCGCCACATTGCAGTAATCCTAACTAAACAGGATCAATTGTTCCTAAACCAGAAGAGGAAGTTGCACAAAAGAAAAAGATCCCAGAAGAAAATTGAAGAACATAAAACTTCCGGCATGGGAATAAAGTCAGCATAAAAGTAGATAAAAGTAAAAACTCAGTAAAGACTCAGGCTAGAGCAGGGAGCTGGCAGGGGACAGAGTGAGGGATCAAATGCAACCAGGGAAGATCTCCTGAAGGGTGTCTAAATGTTGGGCAGCCATTGTCTGGGCTAGACTCCTGCTCTAGGCCCCAAGAGACCAGACCCAAATGCAGTCCCTCATGCTAAAATGTCATGTCATCAAACTGAAACTCTAAGGAAGCTGACAGATCCCCCAAATAGGCAAGTGTTGCTTTTCTTTTTAAATTTTTCCACAGGCAGGAGGTTCCAGTCAACCTAAGTCAGTTCTAAAAGGAAGTAAAACTCATGCACTCATGACTTTAGAAATGTGCACCTGAGGTAGCTCAAGGCACTACGTTAGCTCATTGGGCTCTGTTGTAAGGATACCCTTACTGCCCAAGTACACCCCCCCAACTTCTACACTCACTGTCTCAACACTTTAAGAGTGACCCCAGTCTATCATGAGGTCACAGTAAATTATTTTTGAGAGATTTTTGCTATAGGGTGTGTGCACTTACCAGAGAGACAAAGAGAGAAATCACCCCTGAGGGGGATGGCCACGCCACAGTCCCTTCTCCTCCATTCTCCTCTCGGGATCCTGGGCATGTTCACACACGTGCCTGATGTGAGTTTTAAGCCACCAGGTCTGGGACTCAAACTGTAGTTGTCTATGTGGGAGTCTTAACGGACATAACTATTACACTATGTACTGGTCCCCCTTATAGAATTTAGCCAGTCAATCAAAGGGTCTCCAAACAGCAGTTCCTTAAAATGCTCCAGGAGTACAGGATCGTTGGTGCACCTGCACCTCACTTCACACACCTCGTGCCCCAATGCTGCCATTAGAGACTTGGATCCCAAGTCCTGCATTTTGGGGCTTGCTCTGGAGCCACCTCTTTCCTGCCCAGTGGCCTCTAAGCAACCCCTCTTTTCTCTCGTTCTTGGGCCCTCTGGCAGCTCTCCACCTGCTCTCAGGCCTCCACAGCAGCTAGACTTACCCAAATTTACAATATGAGCTTCTGAGTAAGATTTTACTAGGAAAAAAAAAAGCTGCTTTTTAGACAAGTGTGCAGTGCACAGGATAAATGTCCTCGGAGAGTCCCAGCCCGCAGGGTGCAGTGCTGCAGCCAAGCCTTTGCTCTCCTTTGCTGTTTGAGGGGCTCCTCTTTACCTCTCTATCTTAAACCATCCTCATCCACGGCTCCAGAGAGATTCCACAAAGAACTGAGACCAGATTACCTCCAGGACTCTGGAGCTGAGGTAGCTGTTCAAGGGTTACTCAACATCGGCAAAGAGGAGCCCATTTGTGGCCGAGGAGACCCTGGAGTCACAGAGAAGTCAGTTCGTCACCATACTATCAGTGTCGCTGATAGCGTTTCTGCCCCTACTGGAAAGTGGACTTCAGCTGCATCTGCTCTGCAACGAGATGACTGGCCACCAAGGGGCAGCAGAAGGCAGAAGCCTTGCCTAGAAATCATTTCAAACAGACCCGCCAAACTGCACAGGTCACAGAACCCACAGAATCCCAGGGAGAGCGGCCCCCAGCAGCCCTGTCTCCAGACTGCGCCTCGGGAGCGAAGTCATGAGCCAACAACACTTCCTGGGAGAGGGAGGCAGAGCTAGAACCCCAAGGTCCTGAGCTCCCCGACCACAGCCCACAGTGTGGCTCTGGGCCTAGGAAGAGGGTCTGGTGTAGGCCCAGAGCCTCTCATCCTCATCCTCCAGTCCCCCAAGTGTGTGGGCTGTGAAGGCCCAAAGTGGCTCACAGAAGGAGGAGACAGGATGGACAGACTTACAGGATGGGAGTGCATCCCCAAATGTGGGGCTACACTGCAGGGTCCCTAAGAGCCAGGGGAAACCCTTGCAGGATGAGGCAGGCGAGGGCAGCTCTGCCGGGGTAGGCTCTGGGTGGGCTGCACTTGGCCTGAGGCCAGCAGGATGTCAGCACTGGGAGCTTGGGGCCCACCCTTAGGGTCAGGAGAGGCCCTGAGGTCGTGTAGGGCCCCCTTCACCAGGGATGGAGAGGAACACTGGGGACAGGAGAGGACTGAACCACAGAGCTGGCTCAGTCCTGGGAGCTGGGCCTGGAGTCAGCTGTGGGAGAGAGGTGGGGTGTGGGAGGGAAAGTGAGGGCTGGGGGATGACAGGAGGGAGAGGTGGGGGAGAGGCTGCAGGGGCACCTCAACCCCCCCTCCCAGGTAGCTCCCCCACACTTGGCAGAGTTCCTGCCCATGGAAGGGTCCTGGAAAGGGTTGTGCGATTGGTCAAATGCCAAGGGAATGTGTTCTCAGGTCTGCACGGGGAACTTGGGGCCCTTCCCAGGACCCCCACCTGCCAGTGCCTGGCTGGATGTAGGCAAGGATAGCCTCCCTGGGGAGGTGGCCCTGCTAGCCCCAGGCCTCTCTCACCAGGGCCTCCCCACGGCGCATGTGTGTGTGAGGTGGGGGAGGCTTTAGCAGCCATGGCCCCCTCTCAGCCTCAGTGTCCCTTTCTGACTTGGCTGGGTCAAATGTCTTCTGAGGACCCTTCCTGGGTGACGGGCCAGAGTAGAAGGGTGTCCTGAGCAGGGACAGAACATGCACCCGGACTGTGTTAAAAGACTTTAATGTGGGCTCATCTGAGCCCATGGCCCAGGAGAGGGGACAAGCTTTTGCCCCACACCCCCACGGCCCCTCTTTGTCCTTGTGTTGGTCTCTGGCAGCTCGGGGTTGGATGGTGAGTGGTGAGGACCAGCCGGAAGTCTCCAGATGGTCCCAGCAGCGAATCAGGACAGAGGGGCAGCGGGCAGCTTCCGGCGGCCTTGCACATGCTGGATTGCCTTTTTCACCATTTTGTCCTCAGGGTCCAAACAGATGGACCTGCCCTGGATGGTCACGAGCCTGCACAGAGGGAGGACACAGGCAGCGGGCATCAGGGTGGGGAGGCCATTCCAGAGCCCCAGGACTAGCCCTTCCTGCACAGCCAGGACCCTGAGGCCCGGAGAGGAGCAGGAACTTGCCCCAGGTCACACAGGTCACTGGAGCCAGATCTAGGACATGGGGTCCTGTCCTTGGTGATCCTGCCTCGGTCCTGGCCTTCCTGAGGATCCAGGGCTAAAGGACTTCGTCCCATCTCTCTGACCTCCCTCACACCTCCGACCACCCAGAGCCTGGGAGGAGAGGTGGGAGGGGCCTGAGGCAGCCCAGGGGCAGTGACCACATCCCTACGGACTGTGTGACCTGGGTGTCCCATCCCTCTCAGGGCCTCGGTTTCACCGCAGTCAGTGAAGAGGTTGTCCCTCAAGGCCTGCAACCCTCTTGACTCCGTAGCATGGAGTACACAGGGTCTGCCCAGAGGCGGTCACGGGACGTGGGGGAGGAAGACCCTGCTCCGCCCCTTTCTCCCTCCAGTAGCCTTCCTGGGCTTTCTAGGGCATCCGTGCTGGGCTTCCAGATTGAGAAGGGGGCAGGACACCTACACGACGGCCTTCTTGGGACACTCCATTGAAGTCTTGTACCACATCACCACCTTCTTGACTGGAATGGCCCCATTGAAGAAGTTCAGGCAGCACTCTCGGCCCACATTGGTCCCTCGGGCTGCAGAGAGCAAGTGGGAGTAGAGTGGTCGTGAGTGCTTGTGTGTTTGTGGGGGACATCCGTGGTGGGTTTGCATGTGCATGTCTGTGTGTGTACCTGCGTGGGGAACTCCATGTGTATGTCCGTGTTACAAAGAATGGGTCCCTGTGCGTGTCTGCAGGGAGGTGGTGTGTGTCTGTGTGTCGTGGGTGTCTGTGGGTGATCTGCGTATGTCACTGTGTGTGTACCCCTTGTGTTAATGTGCGTACGTGTGTGTGAGGTCTCTGTGTGCATGTGTGCACTTATCTGTGTGTGTCTGTGGCTGTGCATCTGCGTGTATCTTTAGCTAGATAGTTGTTTCAACGTTCCTTTTTCACATGTTCTTAACCGATTCTGTCAATGCTGTTTCCCTCACTGTAACAGAGCCCATTAATAAAAACAAATACTGACAAGTAATTGTGAGCTTGTTCCTTTTCCACTGTAAACCCACCATCAACGGCTGCAGTAACAGCCCTCTGCAAGGCTGGCCCACACAGGAAGGTTCCGGGTTTGCAGCCAGAGACCTCCCTGAACACACTGGCATGTGTGTGTCTCCAGTCCCCTGGGGCTGGCTGAAGCCGGGGCTGGACCACAGCATCAAGCCCCTGCCAGGGTTGCTGTCTCTCTGTCTTTCTCTGTCTCTCTCCTTCACAGAAGAAAAATGTAAACTTAAAAAACAAACCCACAACCACTGTCATGGCCTCAGAGCCTCCGTGGTGGGGTATGTGCTGCTCATTGTTCCTCACAAGCCAATCTCCCAAGGCTGGGCACCAGCATGGTCACAGTCACCATCCCCATCATCACTCCATCATCATCATTTTCCTCTGATTGCTCCCCTTAAAATCCTATTGCTGCTTGCCCCTGGGACTTGGTGGGGTTTAGATAATGCAAGTGTGTGTGTTTGTGTGTGTGTGTGTGTGTGTGTGTGTGTGTGACTGCTGTGGTCTCCATGTCCCTACCGTGGCCTACCCCCTGCTCCTGCCAGCTTTCTCACCTGCAAGGACGTGCTGAAGAGAAGCCCCCAGGATGAGGGTGAGCAGTGGCAGCGTCTTCAGGGGACTCATGGTGCTGGAAACCAGGAAAGGGTTCTCTGGGTGCAGATTCCTCAGCTCAGGGGAGACGAGGTGATAGTCAACTGTGGTGGTGACCTATTTAACCTCTTCAGTGTCATGCCACGCCTCTTGTCACCTCCTCCTCATCCTTCCTTAGACCCGGGTAATTCGAAGAATTTGAGATGATTCAGTAGAAGTCCAGTCTTGGAATGTTTGTGGCTTTCCAGAGAATGGGCACGGGCCTGAGGCAGAGGTGGGGTACACGTGTCCGGGGTCTCAGCCATGAAACACTTCTCCTTTCAAAGGAGACGTTTCTTGGTTCCTCTATTAGCAGACGCAAAAAGCTTCCATCCTCCTTCGGGTTCATCCCTTGCTCTGGCTGGTGACTGTTCATAGACAGTGCCCTGGGGAAACCGACAGGGATTGACAACCACGCAGGTGCCATGCGGGGCCTCCCTGCCAGACAGTGGCAAGCTTCAGGGTGCCTGGAAGTCACCCGTCCTAGGAGCTGGCAGGAGGTGGCTGTGCACAAGCCCACAGCATCGCTCCACAGAGAGATCCCAGCATCACTGACTCCAGGAAAGGCCCGAGGCCCAGACAAGACCAGAGCAATTGCTTGCATGTTCTTGCCCAGTCTGGGAAGGACATGCAAGCAAGGTTGGGATACAAGTTTCCCACAGAGGGTGCCTCCCCTCAGGATGCAGAACAGAATGAGAGGATCTCTAAGAGCTGGTCAAGATGATCCTGGGGTCTGCACTGGACACCTGGCAGGTCCAGGCCTAGCCAGGCCCTGAGCTGATCTTCTAGAAACCCCATACAGGGCTCCCTGCTCAGCCCAGGCCACAGCATCACCACGTGGAGCTCGGCCCCTCTACCAGGAAACCAGAGAGCACACACCGGGGGCTCCACCCCGCCAGGGCTCAGTCATCCCGTAAGTGGGAGGAGAACCCCAGGCCCGCCTGTAGGCGGGTGGCTGGAGGCCAGGAGGTACCTGGCTTTGGAGACTGACACGTGGAGTCTAGGCCTGGCTTCATGCTGTCCCTGAGTGACCAACTCAGAATGTCTCGTGCCCTCACAACATGGTGTCAGGCACGTTCACCCTCTCCTGTCAGCTCTAGGTTAATCACCAAGTGGTTATTACATTTTCATTAATGGTGAGGAGAACTACAACAGCCGCCGTTTGTTGAAACTTGATTCCCTGGAGCAACACTCAGACCTCGGCCAGCCACAGACAGCAGGCGAGATCATGGAAGAAATGGCCAGGGGCTCCTGCCCCCCACGCCACTCTGTAGTGCCACCTGCTGGGGCTGCTTCAGTTCCTTGGGGCCGGTGGAGATGGGGTTACCCTGCCCATGGCAGAACCTTCCGGAGGGCAGGATCCGTTACCACCACTGCACTGTGTGACCTTCGGGAGCTCACAGACCCTCTCAGGGCCTCAAGTTCATCACCTGTAGAAGGAAATTTGGACTGTTCCCAGGGAACCACGCCAAGAAGGTAGGCCTAAGGATGGGGTCCTCCCTTGGAAGGTTTCACACCAGAATTCCCCAGCTTCTCCTGGAGCTTCTCAGCAGGTGCCAGAGGAGCTATCCCTGCCCCCTCCTCAAGCCACAGCCCTGGCGGTGGGTTCTGTGCCTGCAGCCTACCCAGCATTCATCCTGTGCCTGGGCCGCCATCCATTTGCACGTGCAGCAGAAGGAGAGGCAGTCTCCACTCCATGTCCTCCATCCTGAGGGCAGAACTCAGCTAAGGCCCTCATCCTGTCCAGTCTGGAGAGGCCAGGCTGGGCTGGGGAAGAGGTGCAGAGGGTGTGTATGGGGGAAAGGGGAAAGGAAGCTCTGCCCTGGAGACAGGAGGGCCTGGGGCCCAGGATGAGGCAGGAGGAAGATACCCTGGTCCTCATTGTTCTCCATGCCCTCTGCTCAGGGCTTCTGCCCACCCTCGTGTGACTCTTCCACCTGCCACCAAAGCCACTGAATGCCTTTCTGTGCTAGACTGCTGTAAGAAACTCCTGTGGTATAATTAGCAAATTTCATTAACAGGGAGGTGGCGCCAGCCCCCGCTGCAGGGAAACTCCCTGAAAGGGTTTCGAGTCCTCTGTGTTCAGCCACAGACTCAGAACTTTTCTCCAGAACAAATTCCCCGTCCATTCTAGAGAACAGAACACAACAAGAGATGCAGAAAGTTCTAGACCAGCTCTGAGCTGGTGCAGGCTGCCTGGCTGCAGGGAGTGCAGAGCTGCATGTGGAGCTGCCGGTGTGCACCTTCTGGGGCTGTGAGGCTGGGGGGGTGGGGGGCCAAGCAAGGCCTGATCCCTTGGTGGTGATGGAGGTCTCAGGGGCTAGAGGTGGGAGGATAAGGCCTAGCCCTTTCTAGAGACATGCAAATGAGATCAAGGAATTCAGAGGCCAGCATGGATTCTCTGACTGGGAGACTTTGGAAGGCTGCCTGGAAGAGGTGACCAGTAGGCTGGGCCTTGCAGGTGGGATTCTTGCCTAGAGAGGAGGGCAGGGCATTGCACACAAGGGCACCACTCAGGCAAAGGTGCAGAGGAGGGAACGTGCAGAGATGAGGAACAGCGCTCTGGCAGAGGATCGGCTGGGATGCTAAGCTGAGCAGTAAGCTTCACCAGGGTGTCCCCATCACCAAGCACAGGCACTGGCACATGGCAGACTCCCAGTGCTGCTTGACCTAGTGCACACAGGACTGCAGGAAGCTGGGGTAAGACTGATGCATGCCGCTCAGCCTTATTTAGAATGTTTTCACATTTATTTGTTTTATTCATGATAGAGGGCATGCACACATGAGAGAGAAAGGGGACGCCTTCGATAGAGTGCTACCGTGCTGCAATCTCTTTTCCCCAGCCCTCCAGCTCCTCAAGATCTTGGGCTCACTCATGTGCCCTGCATGTATTCAAGCAGACCCTGGAATCCAGACCCATGGTGACTGTGTGGCTGCCAATTCGGTTTGCCACCAATTGCACCTCCAGGTTGGGACTCTCAGTCTTATTTGGGAGGCAGCAGAAACTAAGGACATCAGGGAATTTTTTTTTTTTTTTTTTTTTTTTTTTTGCTATGGGACGCATTTGCTCACCAGAGACAGAGAGAGAGAAAGAAAATGAGAAATCACCCTCCAGGGGGGATGGCCATGCTGCAACCCCTTTTCCACTCTCCCCTTGGGATTTTTTGGACACACATGTACACATGCCCAATATGATTTTCAAGTCGCCAGGTCTGAGACTCAAACTATGCAGCAGAGACCAGGGACATTTTGGAGGTAGTTTCCTCCCCAGGGATTAACCAGACTTCTCAATTATTTTAGGCCATGAAGTAGATTTGAAGGGATCTTCCAGATGGAATGTCCTGGAGTCTGGGCCTGGGAGAAGGACCTCAGTGATCTTTGCAGTGTTGTGAGAACTCTAGAATCTGAAGGTCCATCAGAACAATCAGGAATACTTCCTGAAAGAGGTGGCTTTGGTCATGGGGACAGCAGGGAAGAAGACACTCCAGCTGAAGGGAGGGCAAAGGAAAAACAAGCAGGGAAGCAGCTGAGTGGGGTTGCATCTGGAAGTCTGGGGACAATGGCCTGATTTAAATCATTTTAAGATTTGCTCAATTAAAACTACTCTAGGGGTAGGCACGTGGTGTGGTGGTTAAGGTGCTGGACTCCCACATGGCTGACCATGGTCTGAGTCCTGGACAATCCCTTCTCCTCTATCTCCTCTTGGGATTTTGTGCACACATGCACATGTGCCCGGCGTGAGTTTCAAACCACTGGGTCTGGAACTCAAACTGCAGTCAGCCATGTGGGAGTCCAGCGACATAGCCATTACTGATGGAAGGGAAAGGCTGAGTGGAAGCGTCCTTCTAGGCTCTGTGAGGTGCAGTGACTCCCCCAGATGTCCCAGAGCATCTCAGTAAAGATCTAGTGACTTGTCTGCTCAGCTCCCTCCTCCCTTAGCTAAGCTAGATTTGGACTTCCAGACAACTCCAGCTAGCCTCGTGGTTGACTCAGTATTTAAGTTCCAGAAAAGGGAAAATGATGTACAAAAACCAAAATGAAGGACTGAGGTAGAGAAACAACTGGATTGGTTACAGGTGGATGGTAGGCTACAAAAACAGCCAAGAGGTGGGCTTTCTGTGATTGAAGTGTGGCTAGTGTGACTGGCTATAACTTAGCAATCAGCGCAGGAAAACAACCTAACATGTATGGTTTTGGCTTATCCATAGGAATCTAAGCGTGGGAGTACATTGGCCATTTTAGGCCAAAATGATCTAACAACACAAATCTGAACAAAGCTTTCCTCTCTCCGAATCCCATAGTGCCTCCCTATTGCCATGAGGGCGAAGCCCAAATTCCTGCCTGCTTCTTCACCTTCAAAGTTTGCCCTTAGCCTCACCACCCACGACATGTCTGCTCCAACCACATGGAATTTCTTTCGGTTCCTTGAAAATGCCGGGCCTTCAGACATCCAAGCCTTTGTACAGGCTCTTCCCTGGGTCTAGAACAATCTCTCTTGATCTTCCATCCCACTTCCTTTCACTCCTGTTCTCCTTCAGATTGAAGCTTGAACCCTCACTTCCTTCCTTCAACTCCCACCTTCCTCTGTGTCCCAGAGGTCACTGACTTCCCTCATTATGGCTGTCTTCATATTGCATTGTGATTGCTGGCTTCTTTGTTGGGTCTTACACAAAAGACTCTAAAATCCTTAAAAACAAGACTTTATTTTGCCTTCAGACTTAGTAGGAGCGCTCAGTAGGAGCTTAATAAAATATGTTTATTAGCTGGATGAAGAGGTAAGTGGATGAATGGGTGATTGAATGAAAGAATGGATGATAGATGGGTAAAAGAATGGATAGATGATGAATAGATGCATGAATGGATGACTATGTGCATAAATGGTGGATAGATGGATGGGTGAATTGATTGATGAATATGTGCATAAATGGTGGATGGATGGATGGATGGGTGGATGGATAGATGTGTGGATGGATGGATAGAAAGATACGTGACCTGATGAGACTGTGGGTAAATGGTGGATGACTGGATGCATGTAAAGTTCCCCACCCCCAGCTAGTTGAGTGAATCTCCTGTCATTCCTGGGAACCCATTTCTTTTCTCTCTCTCTCTCTCTCTCTCTCTCTCTCTCTCTCTCTCTCTCTTTTAAAGAACTATTTTATTTCATTTTAATTTGATCAGAGAGAGACAGAAAGTGAAAAAGCAAGCTGCCAGGTCCGGGACTCAAAACCATGGTTAGCTATGTGGGAGTCCAGCGCTTTAACCACCATGACAAGTACCGACCCCAGAACTCATTTCTTGGCACACTGGATCCTCGTTGGGATTCAGGACATAGTTCTTCCCTCCTCCCTGTGGGTTCCTGTCTCAGTAACACCTGTGTGCTCTCACCAGGGGCTGGGCAGGGTTCTCCGCAGTGACGTCCACAAATTTACTTTGTCCTCACAACAGCCTTAGAAGGTAAGAACTATCATTTACACTTACGGATGAGGAAATCAGGGACCAGCCATAACAGTTTCAAAACTGGTGCAAGGGCACAGAGCTAGCGGAGGCAGAGGCTGTCCAGGCTCTGTGCTAGACTCAGTTTTTACCTCAACACACCAACCTTCCTTCCCTGACGTCATCTGCTACAGATCTTGACCTCTGTATAGCTACTTCCTAAATCTCGGTCCCCAACCCCAACTGGTGGCCAATCAGACACATTCCCCTGGGCCCCACTTCTTCCTCCAACCTCTAACCTGTTTCCCTGTTAGACTCCTCAGCGTTCTCAGCCTCACGGTCTCCCGCACTGGACTGGGAGCTCCCGGGAGGCAGGAATTTGTCCCTGCATGGTTCCCTCAAACCCAAGAACAGAAATGCAGGGCCGAGATCCCTCCCTCGTCAGCTTCCCTTTTTTCTTTAAACCAGCATCATTCTCATCTCCCTGTCTGCCCGCCTGTCTGGAACTCGGTCCTTGACTCATTCCCTGCCAGCAGCCCCCACATCACATCAGGCGGAGGTGCTGCTCAGTGCTGCCTTCCGAGTTGCTCGCTTCCTCTCTTCCTCTTCATTCTCCCTGGCTCACCCTCATCATTCACACCCAGCCCGTCTCATCAGCTTCTGGGCTTATTTCCTCCTCTCTGGTCTCCCGATGCCTTCCAGTCTGCATTCCCAAGTCAGGTCTTTCACAAGGTCTGCTCTGACTGTGCAATGCTCTGCTCAAGAACCATCCATGGCTCCCTGCTTTCTTCCCTCCCCTTGAAATTCTCAGGCCAGTCGTTAAGCTGTACCCTCAGTCTAGTCCATCGTCCCCATTCAGTCTCATTTCACTGATCCCCCGTTTAGCTTCTCTGAGAGCCTCTGTGTCCCTCACTATGCGACTTGGTTTGCTGCTTCCAAATTCCTCTCCCCTCCTTTTCTAAATCACCCCCTCAAACCAAAGCCTGTCATCTCTTATATAACATGCCATAGAAGGGAAGGCAAGTGGGGCACGGTGCAGCTGAGGGGGTAGGAGCAAAGACCCCAAATTCAGCAACCTGGTTTTGAACCCAGTTCTGCCGTCAACGAGTGGTGACGCTGTGAGCCCAAAGTCACTTCCCTCAGGGCCTCAGCTTCCCTATCTGCAGAAGGAAGAAAAGATAGTAACTATATTAGAAGGCTTTGGTTTGCATTAACTGCTGTACTGCATGTATCTGGCAAACAGCGTGTGTTCCGGACTTTAAATATCTTCTGGATGCCAGAGACTCCCAATCTTCTTTCGCGAACTCCAGACTTGTGTCTCCACTTGCCTACTCAACACACCGAATCGGCATCTTAAACTCCTCGGGGATGAGATGAGTCCCTGATTCCCACCCACCCCTACACCTGCCCGCCCCTCCTCGGACGGCCTCTTCCTTCCGGTTACTCAGGCCAGAAACCTGGGTGCTCTCCTTGACATCTCTTCTGTGTACCCCCCTTCCCATCCATCAGGAGAGCTCATGGCTCTGCTTCCAGGTCGACTCAGAAGCCACCATCTCTTCCCTGCCCTACCTTCTTCCTTTCCTTCCTTCTTTCTCTCCTCCCTTCCTCCCTTTCTTCCTTCAAGTTTACTTATTTTATTCATAAATGTGTGCGCGTGTGTGCGCGCAAGCGCAAGCGCATGGCGGGGAGGGGGTGAGAGAAGCGGCGTTGTAGGGTCTCACCATGCCACCACACCGCCACTCCTCTCTTGAGCATCCAGGATGCTTTTGGGTCAATTGGGGATCGGAACCCGAGGTTGAACCTGTGACTTCTGGTACTGCAGCTCAGTATGCTGCCACTTGTGCCACCGAAGCTGAGCCAGTGTCTTCATCTGTTTCTTCTGTGAATGAGAGAGACACACAGAGAGAGAAAGCGCACCCCAACAGGGTCTTATCCCCACAACCCCCCCGCCCCTATGCTTCAGCAGGCCCAGAATCATGGGCATGTGCCTACCCGGTGTACACAGGGAGGTCTCCAGATGCAAACCCAGAACCTTCCCAAGGAGTGAGCCTTGCAGAGCGCTGCATTTTACTGCCATGCCGCCGTCTGGCCGCCATCTCCTCTGGATCTCTACACCTACCGCCTGGACAGCTGTCCTGTCTCTGCCTTGCCCCCCCAGTTGATCCCCCCAGCACAGTGATTTCTGGTGTCAGAATGCCCCTGTGGCTCTCTTCTCTCTCAGAGGACAGCCCCCAAAGCCTGCCAGCTCTGCACCTGGCCCTCTGCCTGCCTCGCGTTTCTCGCTTCTCTCTCTCTATGACGCATCCAGCATCCTCCTGCACACAGCACCATGCATTTACTTACGGCGTTGCTGTCCGGGCTGTCTCCCTCCTTCCCTTGCCATGCCCTTCTCCACCTGGATGGGAGTTTCAGGGGACAGAGGACTTTGCTTCTTGTCATCAATGGAGTCTATTCCCCGCACGTGATAGGCCCTCGATTTCAGCGAATGGACGAACAAACAGTTGGTATTGTTCACAAGCAGAGCACACAGCTTTCTCCTCGAATCTCACTCTTACCAGAGGGCTTTGCTGGATGTCTCCCTGTGCCTGGGATTCAGAACTTCTGGGGTTCCCCCTCCCCCAACTTGTAAGTCCAGTTCCTTTTATTCATGGCTAGAGCTTGACTCTGTCTTCAGGAAGCATCTATCTCTATTACCAAATTATTTCAAAGCTAGGTCTTTGGTGTCCTGGTGGCAGGTCCATCCCTCAGGTTGCAGTGACAGAATCATTGAGAAGTCAGGAGTTCACTGCTGGGCCCAGAGTTTGGCGCAGCTTCCCGTAGGATAGGGTGGTTCCTGGTTCAAGTCCAGAGACCTCCCTAAGTACAGCAGGCACACGCTTGCCCGTGATGATGGGTTGGCTGAAGGCTGGGGACGAGAACTGAGGGCTGGGGGTGGGATTATGTCATTGAGACCCTGCTAAGTGCTGTCTCTGACTCTATGTCTTCCTCTTAATCATAGAAGAAATAAAAAATAAACTTTTTTTAGAATTATTTACCATTATGATCATTTTTAAAATTTGCCACAGGGCATGTGAGCTCACCAGATAAAGAGAGAGAAAGTGAGAAAGCAAGCCACCAGGATCAGGACTCGAACCGAGGTTGGCCATGTGGAAGTCCAGAGCTTCAACCACCACACCACCTCTGGCCACAATAAAGAAAC
The DNA here is from genome assembly GCA_026018925.1 of Tupaia tana. NCBI lineage: Eukaryota > Metazoa > Chordata > Mammalia > Scandentia > Tupaiidae > Tupaia > Tupaia tana. Next base: position 29,449,772 of record JAKSZU010000018.1, read on the forward strand.
TTTTTTTTTTTTTTTGAGAGGTTTTCGCTATAGGGTGCGTGCGCTCACCAGACAGACAGAGAGAGACATAGAGACAGAAAGCGAGAAATCACCCCCCAGAAGGGGATGGTCATGCCGCAATCCCTTCTCCTCCATTCTCCTCTCAGGATCTTGGGCATGCACGCACATGCACCCGGCGTGAGTTTTAAACCACCGGGTCTGGGACGCGAACCGCGGTCGACTACGTGGGAGTCCAGTGACATAGCCATTACGCTAACTGCTGGTTCCCATAATAAAGAAACTTTTAAAACAAAATAATAATAAGAGTTTGCTGCTCCTGGCCTGGTAACCTGCCTTTGTGTGTGTGGGGGGGAAGTAGGGTGTTTCTTGCAAATCAGCCCCTTTGTGCTCCCAACCCCAGGGGCAGCACTGAGGGCCTGGTGTCCAGGGAAGGAGAGCCTCACGGTCCTTCCAGGGAGCCTGGCAGACCTGACTCTCTAGAAAATCTGGGGAACCTCCCTGCATAACTTTGTCCAACCTCAGCCCCTGCAGAGAAGCAGCAGGGAGCAGGATCTTGCCCCACTGGCACTTGGCGATTTGATGTTGGCACAGTCTCAAGTGGCTCATGCTCAACCCAGCAGGGGCTGAGAATTGAGAGGGGCATGGCCACTTCACAGACCTGGAAGCAGGTACCCCAGAGAGGATCCGGCACCTCAGCAGCCCTCTGGGCCAGTTAGAGCAGGCCATGGCTGGCTTTCCACACAGGGAAAGGAGGGCTTCCCTTCAACCCTACTTGGATTACTGTAGGGTCCCACCCCTCTTCTGCCTCACCTGGGCTTCTTTCAACTCCCAATTTGTTGTTTATTTTTCTTCTTAATGAAACGAGAACTATCTAATCCATTTCCAAAAATAATGTGATGTTTTTATTGGAATCTCATTGGGTTTCTAGACTTACCTCCCTCTCCCCTCTACTCCTGGGGTCATTTTCAGCCCATGGCAGCCTACCCCACCCCTGGCCAGTTCCTCCTCCGTCTTGCCCTCCCCAGGGACTGCTGCTGGGAGAGGGGCAACTGGGCTCCCTTCCTTGTCTTAGGGAGTTCATTAAGGATGTGCTTCCAGGGAAATGGTGAGAGAATGGAGGAATGAGGACAGGGAAGGGGTGGAGACCCAGCGAGTGCGTGACCTTGGGGAAGTTTCTGGATGGTAATTTCAGCCCGATCCTTGAGGACAGGAGTGGGGTGGGTGAGAGCTCAGGAGAGTGAGTTAGAAACAAAATCAAACAGAGAGTGGGTTCTGGGTTTGAACCCCCTACATGCCCACCAGCAGTTAGCAAGTGTGTTACTCACATATCTGAAGCCACGTGTGCCTCTTCTAATCACAGCCCTGATGTCTCCCTAGAGGAGACAGAATTTGATATCCATTCATCCCTGAGTTTCTTCATATTCACTAACGTGTGTGTGTCCTTAAACCATACAGAACATCGTTTACGTTTTTAAGTTTTTTGTTTTTTTGTTTTTAATTTTCTAGAGGATATGTGCACTCACCAGAGAGAGAGACAGAGACACAGAAAGTGAGAAACCACCCCCTATGGTGGATGGCCACACCACGATCCCTTCACCTCCACTCTCTTCTTGGGATTTTGGGCACACACGCACACACATCCAGCATGATTCTCAAGCTGCCGTGTCCGGGACTTGAACCACGAAGCTGGCCATGTGGGATCCAGTGCTTTATCCTCCATGCCATCTGCTGGTCCAGGAAGCAATGTCTTAACCAGGATGTGATGATAGTTGGAGGGCCAAAGGGGTCAGTGGCCTGGACACATCTTCACAGATGGCTACAGATAGGTGGGCTTTCCATAAATTGGAAAGCATTTTAGCATAGGCCATGGGGTGCCAAAGTACGCAGATGGCTGTGGGCTCTGGCCCTTCCCCACTTCACTCCTTCATTCTTCCATTCATCCCAGGTGGTCACCAAAAAGAGAACCAGACACACACATGCCTGTCCTCATGGTTCGTACAGAAACACCAGGAGGCAAGCAAGTACCGCCAGGCTGCATCAGGTTATGACGGACACGGGGTGGTGAGTGTTGTGCTATGGTTTGGAAAATGACTTGCCCCCAAAGGCTCATGTTTTGGTATTTGGTCCTTAATATAATGACATTGGGAGGTGGTGAGATCTTTTTTTTTCTTTTAAGGTTTTGTGACAGGGCATGTGTGCTTGCCAAAGAGAGACAGTGAGAGAGGAAGTGAGAAATCACACATCAGGGAGATTGGTGATGACACAATCCCCTCTCTTCCATCTTCCACTTGGGATTTTGGGCATGTGTGCACATGCTCCTGGCATAATTTTTGAGATGTTAGGTCCAAGACTTGAAACACAGTGGGCCATGTGGGAATCCAGCCTTAACCACTATGGCACCTGCTGGCCTGGTGGCGAGATCTTTATGAGAGAGTCCAGCAGACGGTGTGGTGATCGAGGTGGCCGGAATTCACATGGCCAACTGTACTGTTCAGTCTCTTGGCCAGTACCTTGAAAATTACACGGGCACTTGTTCATGCATACCCAAAATCCTGACAGGAGACCGGAGAAGGGACTGGGAGTGGCCATCCTCCCTGGGAAGTGTTTTTTGCCCCTCCTCTCAAAGGTGCTCACTGTGCCATGTAGCAAACTAAACAAACAAACAAACAAACAAACAAACAAAAACAAACAAAAAAAAAACTGAGAAAAGTCCTACTGTCCATGTGGGCGAGCACTTTGCCAAACAAGATTGACTTGTAAACCAGGGGCCTCACAGAGGAAGACCAGCCTTCAATATGGGCGGAACTATCAATCAGCTGGTAGTGGGCGGGACAAACAGAGGAAGCGGGAAAGTCTGTTTCCTCTTTCTTCCTCTGGCTTCTCTCTCTGCGCCTGCGTGCTTTCCTCGCTGCGGCCGCCATGTTGTGATGCGGCCGGCTGCCTTTGGTCTCTCCAGCCACCAGAAACTTCAATTCTTTATAAATCCCCCAGACCCAGGTATTTCTGTTTAGAAACAAAGTAACGGTCCAAGATATACCCATATCAGGGAAAGGTCATTAAATTACCTCAGGGAAGGCCTCCTGGAAGAAATGACTTCTAGGCTGAGGCCAGAGGAAGACTAGGAGTTGGCCAGGGGAACAGTGAAGGTGTAATTTATCCCAGGCACGTGTCCAAAGCCGGGAAGAGGGTGAGAATGGGGAACCAGAAGCAGGAGAAGTGAGGTTGGAGGCAGCTGACCAATGGAAGTCCTCCAGAAAAAAAAAAAAAATCCAGAACGTTCCCTGTCAGTCCCTGGACTGTAACAAAATGGCCATCTCACTGAGCCCACTGCTCAGGTTATCCTGTTTTGGCTTCTGGGCTTAAGAGGAACTTGCTAGGCAGACTGACCCACATCACCTGGGAAATAGCTGGTACTCGAGAGTGTTAGGTTTCTTCTCCTGGGCCAGCAGGTGTCATGGTGGCTAAAGTACTGGACTCCCACATTGGCTGACTGGGGTTTGAGTCCTGGAGCTTGCTTTCTCATTTTCCCTTTCTCTCTCTATTCATATTTAAAAAATGATAGTAACAAATAATATAAAAAACATAAAATAGTTCTTAAAAAAATAAAAGATTCTTCTCCTGGGGCCAGCAAGTAGCGTGGTGGTTAGGGTGCTGGACTCCCACTTGACTGAATGTGGTTTTAGTCCCGGACCTGGTGGTCAACTTTCTCACTTTCCCTCTCTTTTTATGAGCACACATGCCCTATGACAAACTTAAAAAAAAAAAGTAAATAATTTTTTTTTAAATTTTTTTTTTTTTGAGAGGTTTTCGCTATAGGGCACGTGCGCTCGCCAGGCAGACAGAGAGAGACATAGAGACAGAAAGCGAGAAATCACCCCCCAGGGGGGATGGTCACGCCGCAATCCCTACTCCTCCATTCTCTTCTTGGGATCTTGGGCACGCACGCACACGTGCCCGGCGTGAGTTTTAAGCCACCGGGTCCGGGACGCGAACCGCGGTCGACTACGTGGGAGTCCAGCGACATAGCCATTATGCTAACTGCTGGTTCCCAAGTAAATAATTTTTAAAAGAGATTTTTTTTATATAGGACACATGTGTTCACTAGAGAGACAAACTGAGACAGAAAGTAGTAAATCATCCTCCAGGGGGGGATGGCCATGCTGCAATCCCTTCTCCTCTAGTCTCCTCTTGGAATTTTGGACACTCACACATACATACCCGACATGAGTTTTAAGCTGCCAGGTCCAGGACTCAAACCATGGTCAACTACATGAGAGTCCAGTGCCATAACCATTATGCCATCTGCTGGTTTCAATACATTTTATTTTTTAAGGTTCTTCTCCTGATGTACTTCCTTGTCTGCTGAAGCATATCCAAGCCATTAGAACTCCTGAGCACCAGTGTATTTCAGAGACACTACAAAACCTTTTTTCTTTCCCACTCCACTCAGGATTCCAAATATATCCATAGATAGCTGGCCGTGCTAAGGTGGCCCTCCATCCTGTCTGTAAAGCGAATGAATAAGAGAAGAGATCCAGATCACGGAGAGCATATTTATCACAGGTAAGATCGTGCTTTATTATTATTATTTTTAAAAATTTATTTATTTATTTATTTATTTATTTATTTATTTTGAGAGGTTTTCGCTATAGGGCGCGTGCGCTCGCCAGACAGACAGAGAGAGACATAGAGACAGAAAGCGAGAAATCACCCCCCAGGGGGGATGGCCACGCCGCAGTCCCTTCTCCTCCATTCTCCTCTCGGGATCTTGGGCACGCACGCACACACGCCCGGCGTGAGTTTTAAGCCACCGGGTCTAGGACGCGAACTGCGGTCGACTACATGGGAGTTCAGCGACATAGCCATTACGCTAACTGCTGGTTCCCAAAAATTTATTTATTTTTTTAAGAGGTTTTTGCTATAGGGCGCATGCACTTGCCAGAAAGACAAAGACAGAGAGACAGAAAGCGAGAAGTCATCCTCCAGGGGGAATGGTCACGCTGCAATCCTTTCTCCTCTATTCTCCTCTCAGGATCTTGTGCATGCACACACATGTGCCCGACGTGAGTTTAAGCCACTAGATCTGAGACTAGAACTGCAGTCAACTACATGGAAGTCCAGCAACATAGCCATTACGCCAACTGCTAGTGCCAGCCTTATTATTATTTTTTCATTTAAAAAGGCCTTATTTAAGACAGAAATGAGTGTGAGAGAGTAAGGGAAAGAAAAGGAACCCCAATAGGGCCTGGTTATGTTGGAATCCCTTTTCCTCCAATTCTCCATCCTGTCAAGATCCTGGGCATACATGTGTACCCCCGATGTGTATTTCCAGCCACGAAGACTCCAGCCTCCTCTACAGAGTGCTAACTGCTGTGGCAAGGGGCCAGCCCGTGAAGGTATTCTCAAGCTTTTTAATACCATCATGCAGATTAATGATGAGTTATGCTGATTTACATTTTCTTCCTGTTTGCTATATCAGTCAGGATAGGCTAAGTTATGCTGCAATAACAAATAACCTTGAGAGGCTGACAGGTGATGGGGTGGTTGAAGCGCTGAACTCCCACATGGCTGACCATGTTGAAGTCCCGGACCTGGCGGCTTGATTTCTCACTTTCTCTCTCTCTCTGTCTCTCTCTGGTGAGTGCATGTGCCCTGTGGCAAATTAAAACAACAACAATAATAATAATAAATAAAAAGAATTAATTATTAAAGAAAAAAACCTTGAACCCTCTATGGCTTGAAACCACAAAGGTTTATTTCTTCCTCACACTGCATGTCTGAGATCAGCTGGGGGCTCTTTCATGGCTAGAAGTTTGAGCCAGCCTCACTCTGGGACCCAGTCATTTTCTGGAATGTTGCCAGGTGCTATGTCAAAGATTATTAAAGCTGCGAGAGGCCTCCCATTAACAACTCATTTAATCTCTAATCATGTGGGACACGCGACTTCCACTCCCAGCTCCCTGGCCATAACTGGTCATTTGACCCCCTGCTTAACCCCAAGAGAGTCAGGAAGAACTGTCCTCTCATGTGCCCAGGAGGCAGCCAGCCAGAAATATTCAAGATACTGACCACCCCGGTCTTCAGGGACTTGAATGCTAATAAACTTCATTTTTTTGTCCCAAGTCATCTTGCCAGTCTGGTTTTAATTAGTTAGCATTCATGAATTTTGACCTTGCCAAGTTCAAAGCAATTTAGAAAAGTTGTATCAACGTGAAAGCCTCTATTAATTTATGGAAAAAATTGTGCAAGTTAGGAATTATTCATGTCTGCCTAATGCCACATAACATTTCTTCTTCCTACCTGCCTGAAATTCAAGAAGACTGCCTCTCTTTATAGATACCCTGCAATTCTATAGTCTTATTTGGGTACTTAGTAACAAAGGCAAATAGAAATAGGATATTTTGGGGCCAGCAGGTGGTGTAGTGGTTAAGGCACTGGACTCCCATGTGGCCAACCATGGTTCAAGTCTTGGACCTGGCGGTGTGAAAATTATGCTGTGCGCGTGTGCATGTGTGCTCAAAATCTCAAGAGGAGAATGGAGGAGAAGGGGGCTGTGGGATGGCCATCCTTCTTGGGAGGTGATTTCTCTCTTTCTGTCTCTCTCTCTCTGGCAAATGCATGTGCCCTATAGCAAAAACCTCTCAAAAAAAAAAAAAAAAAAAAAAAAAGAAAGAAAGAAAGAAAAGAATGCTCACTGTGGGCATGTCTTTTTCCTAAGTGTTTAGCAAGGGTTATCTCATGACACCTTCACCCACGAGATGAGTTAGTATTTCCATTTTACAAAGGAGAAAACCAAGGCCCAGAGAGGTTGATATAAGCCCCCAAATCACACAGCTAGAGAGCCCCTTGTTATGTTTTGCTTCTATATTGCTAGAGAGAAAGAAGAAAAAAAAAAAAAAACCTCATTGCAAATAATTCTATTCTGTCCCCTGGTGACAACAGGATTCCCTGAAGGCAAGAGGGGGGCATCTCTTCTAAACATACTATGCTCTGGAGTTCTCCTGGGCTCGGAGAATCTACCTAACACCCCCCGTTTGTTGAGAGTAGAGTTCCAGCCACTGAACTTGGCTGTCAGTTCAGGAAAGCCAGGCTGGCACTAGATCTTTTCTTAAATCCTTGCAGCTGAATCATTATTTATCCAGGAAATCATGTGACTGAGCAGAAGCAACAGGGCATGGGGTGGTCTCCTGAGCTCTTATACCCAAGCAGAAGCAACTGGGCATGTGTGCACATACACACAGATTTGCACACAATAGACAAACATACACACTCCAAGCCTCCCAGACATCTATTATTTCAGCAGGAAGCTGGAAATTCCCTGCCATTCATTTCTGTGTTTTGCTGCCTGACCTCACTCTTTTGGGAATGTACAGAGGCCACAGGGGACGCAAGGGGGGACCCACAGCACAGGGCAAAGGGTGAGAGGGCTGTGTGGGTAATAGGTAGGATGACCAGGGACCCTGAAAGCCTTGGGTATGAGAACTGGGTGGCCTGGTGCAGTGGACTCTCAAACTGGTGAAATGCCAATGCCCCTAATTTGGAGGGCAGTGAAGGGCAGAGTGGGGGAGAGAGAGGGGAAGGGGACTTGAGGTAGGGGTGAGAGTGGAGGAGGGCTGTGGCCCAAAGGCACAGATTTCCAGGCCTCACTCCTGCGGTCTGAATTCAGTAAATGTGAAGTGGGCTCAGGAGTCTGCCCTTTTAAGGACCTGTGTCTCTCGCACTTTGAGAAACAGTGCTTAGGTTTTGAGTTCTGGAGTGAGACTGGGTCACATTCCAATTCTGCAGCTTACAGATTGCAAGACCATGAGCAAGTGACATATCCTCTGAGCACTGTACTTTCATCAGCCGAACAGTGGGGACCACAGTATAGAATTTAGCACACTGCTTGGCCTGTGGTAAACATGAAATAAACACTGGCTGTCATTATTATCATTATGATTGACATTACATTATAAGGACCTCATCCAAACTTCGTTAATTATTGGAATCATGTTAGCTAACGTTTAGCTCTGTAACCTGAAAGCGAAAATAACACATTCAGGATCCCTAGGGAAAGGCCCTGGCCGTATCTGGATGGAACACAGCACTGCCCCCTCTTCCTGAGCGTGTTGAGGAGGTCTCAGTCTCCCTTGAGACTAAAAACAGGGACAAATGCTTTCATTTCAAAGCCACCATTGGTGTTTGGCATTGTGGTGGGTGTGCGGGAAGAGGTTGGGCTGTGATCGCCAGCAGCAAAGCTCCGTCTGGGAATGGGTAACGGCAAGACTGAGTTGGGGTCGGAGGAATGGAGAAGGACCGCTCTCCACAGAGGGGAGAACTGGCATTCAGAGCTTGTGCAGGCCAGTTCCTACAGGCACCAGGGCCTGAAGCTTTATGGGGTTTGGCAGGCGGTAAAAGGTGAGGCCAGCAGGATATGAGACAAACCCTGTGTCCACTATGGTGTCTTTCTTTGACCTACTTTTCATGGAAACTTGGGCTCAGAGGAAACTATTCTTACTGTATATTAAAAACACGAGAAGAGTGGTGATGAATAGCAGTGGCATGGGCAAGGGGCCTGGCAGCACCAGGAGGTAGAGGCCACAGCAGGAAATTGGAGGTCTTGTCCTGGCCTGCCCTGTTTCATCCTGGCCCGCCCCGTCTCAAGGGGCAGCTGCTGCTCAGGACCCTCCCACTGTCAGTCTGGGGGAGTGTAGGGTCACAGGGCTAGATCTTCTAAGTCACCTGAGAGAACTTAGGAAGTAAGTTTGTGTGTGCAATTTCCTGGTTTTTAAATGTTAACCTTTTATTTTTTGGGGGGGAAAAAAAACAAACTTGTTTCACTTTCTTCTTTCACATGCATGCATGAGAGAGAGATGCACCCTCTCTCTATACGGTCTTCTCTTGTCATGTCACAGTCCCCTGACCTCAGTCTAGTCCTCCAGTTCATCAGGGCACGTGTGCATGCACGTGTGCAATCCCCTGTCCCTAGCCCTCCAGCTCTTCAGGGCACATGAGCACGTGTTTTTTTCAGGTCAACCCAGGGATTCAAACCCATGACCAGCCATCTAGCTTTAACATTGCTATTCAGTTTGCTACCAAATGCACCACCAGGCTGGGCCTGCATCTCATTTTCAAAAATACCATGTAGACATTGAACCTAAGATGCTATTGATGGTAAGATGTGCTGACATTTAATAAAGTACCACTTGAAAAACCTTGCCCATTAACTATGCCAGGCTATTCATTGAAAAACGAATCTCCATTTCACACATGTCACGGTAGGAAAAATGTACATCTTAGAATTCATAAATTATGGATATCAGTAGGCTGGACTTGGCCTGTGGCATCTTTGTGCAGCTCCCAACCTGCACCGCTGTATACAGTGGCTTTTATGATGCATCCTAGGGCACTGGAGGGCTTAGGAGTCACCAGAAGGCTCATCCTTGGGTTACATCTCTGAACTCCCAAGTCCCTTGAGAAGGGATCCTTTGATCTTTTTATGAACTAGGAGCAGCTAAGGCAGCAAAGAGGAGAAAGTGGCCCAGCTTGCTCCATGGACTACCAGATCACAGTGGCACCAGGGCCCCCGAGATGCTGGTTCAGTTGGCACTGGGTGGGACTTCAGAAGGGATACTGATTCTTGCCAGGGATGGGAGCTACTGGGAAAGGCCTCACAGCTGCATTTATTGAGTTGTCAGTAAGGTCATGATGTATTTTTTCTGTGTTTTCTATGCAAAATTCGTCATGACTTTTCCAATAACCCTGTATAGAGACCCAGAGAGGTAAAGGCTCTGGCCCAGTGTCATACAGTGGGGCAGTGCAGAGCCAGGCCCGGGATCTGACCCTCCTTACTCCCTTCCTCAGTGCCTTCTCCAGTTGATTGTAAAAATTCCTGCCCTGTGTTCCAGGGAGGCTGGAGGCCACGGTCTCTGGGGCTGACACAGTGTCCCTTGGTCATCCTCCCTGAAGCTCTGGTTGCCAGGCCCACCCCAGAGAAAGCACTCTTATTTGATTCACAAGACTTTTCGGTTTTATTAGTAAAATACAAAATGGCACAGACATTGGTGGTGAGGATTGGAAAAGCAAAAGGATCAACTAACTCCTTCCAAAGTCCTTTCCAGATTATCCTTGTTCGTGTCCTGCTTGGAGGAACTAATGAAGTCCTTGAAGGGGGACCAATTGCCCCAGCAGCTTTCTCTCAAAGGAGGGGAACCCCATCATTGGGTGTCCCCCCCAAAAGGCTCTTCCAGCCTGGAGGGGCCAGAAAAAAGTGCATTCAGACCTTCTCTCCCCCTCTTTGAGCCTTGAGTCAGGTCCCAAGCATCCCAACATGCTGTGCACGCCCAGCACATGGATGTAAGGGGTGCCAGTTGGACCCTAGCTATGTCTCCCTCTTCTGGGCATCCATTGTGAAGGAGTGTGTCACTGGCACCTGGGTGACGCCCAGCCCATGAAAGGCTCCTTATATGAAGGGCAAGGGTCACCCTTGGGGACAATCGGAAGGAAAACTGAGCTGCCACCAAGGACCCCTGATCAGGCCAGCCCTGTCACTTCCAGTGCCACACAGAGGTCCTGGGACTTCAGCTGCCACAAAGGGAACCCTGACTTTACGCCTGTATTTCCCCCACCCCACTGTGGCTATCCGCCCATCCCAGAACAGAGCCCTTACACGAAGAAAAAACAACTCAGGACTCATGGAAAATGTCATGGCGATTTCTGGAACGAAGGGGAGGGGAGGAGATCCTGGAGTGTGGAGAAAGTGTTCTCAGGGAGTGAGAGAGGTGGAAGGTGAACCCAGATGGCGGCCGTTGGGTCTGGCCACCAGCACAAGTCCCTAAAGCAGAGTCAGGAGTATGGCTGCTCCAAAGCTTCTAGTGGGCCCCATGTCCCCATCCCTCTGGTGGGGCAGAGTTCAGAGGAGGGTGCTAGTTGAGACAGGAAGGGGCCTTCAAAGCTGGCCTCTGCTCCTTCAAGTGCCCCCACCCAACCCCCACTGGGGGGCCCACAGGACACCGCCTCCAGTCAGATCACTGCCTTGCAGGCTCCTCAGCTCACAGGGTCATAGAAGTACCACTCTAAGGGATTGGCGGTGACTGTTTACGGGACTGTGCTGGTAACGATGGTGAGGCTGCGTCCAGGGGCTGAGGACAGGGCCTCGGGTTGACGGGTGCCGCTGGGCAGAAGTTATTGCCATGTCTTCCCTCTTGCTTTTCACAGATGGGAATATCTTGCTGGGTTAATGTTGGACCTGGGACTAGAACCCCAGCCCACGGGCCCGTAGCCAGTGTCCCTTCACTGCACACGTAGACCGAAGAGGGAAACAATCACGTTACCAGGTCACCTCGTCTTCCCCTCCCGAGATGCCTGACCGAGGACAGAGTCTTCGCTGGGAGTGTCCCAGGAAACACCACACTAGGCTCATGCAAGAAAAGACACTTCCCGGTTGGGGCATGGGCTCTGTACAGGGGACAGGAGCGATAGCACCGCAGCTGGCCGGGTGACTGGCGACTGCAGCAGGATCAGGAGACATGATGAGGTCTGAGGGAGGGGGCAGGAGGGCCTGATGGGACGCTCATTTGTGAGATGGAGGAGCGAGGTACTCACAAGGAGGCGTGGGCCAGAGAGGGCCTGGCATTCAATAAATAATGGTCATTGGGGCCTGGACGGTGCCATAGGGAACCTCTAACCAGCCAGCAGCAGAGGCGAGTTTGTGGATTAGGGTGAGTTGGGAGGCCACCCCCTCAGTCCCGAGAAGGTAGGAATGGTCAAGGGTGTGGCCTCCTGGGGCATGCCTGGGAGGTTGGAGAAGTTTGCATCTGGAGGCTCCAGCCTCCCCACTCCGACCCTAACTCAGGCCCTCAGGTGGGGATGCATGTAAGGTTGGGGGCCCCAGGCAGCTGAGTCCAACAACTGGCTGCAGGTGGTGGGCATCTCACACGGGCACCAGGACGTATGAGTTGCTGCCACAGCTCCGGGGGACATAGCGAAGGCCTTCCACCATCTCCCCTGCCATCTTGCGGGGGCAGCCCTGGAGACTCTGGTAGGCAAACATGGCCACTCCAAGGCAGAAGAGGAGGCCCAGGAAGGCCAGCAGCCCCACTGCCTGCCTCCGGGTGGCTGCCTGGGAGTCAGGGACAGGAGTGATAAGGACACCCAGCCTCTGGGGGTCTACAGTGGCATGAATGGGTTCCTCAGCCTTGGAGGCCCAGCTGCCTGAGGCCACTGGCTCCCTGCTGGGGGTCCCCTCTGAGGAGATAGGGACTGCTGAAACACGGGCCATGCTGCCAGGCTCCCAATTCTGGGGAGCATTGGTGTGAGCTGGGATGGGACCCAGGGCCTCTGGCCCTAGTGAGCTCTCTGGCCTAGGGCTCTGTCCCTTGACCCACACAACTTGCCCTTCAGGCCCAACATTGTCCTCTGGGGCTAGGTGAGATATGGTGGGAGGCTGAGTGGAGAGGGCTTGATTAGAGGGGCGCTCAGTGGAAGGGACCTCAGTGGCCTTTCCCTCAGCCCAAAGCCCAGCCCCAGCTGGGTAGGCAGCAGAACTTGGCCAAGCTACGGTGGTGGAGACAGCAGCTGTGGTGAAGAGCTCAGTGCTCTCAGGCGCAGCTGAAGACCCTCCATCCTGAGCCTTTGAAGTGGGGGCAGACCTGGTCTCGGAGGACTCAGTAGCACCCACTGGCAGCTCTGGAGAAGTCCCCAGAGCCCTCTGAGCCTCCTGGGGCTTCTGGGAAGAAGGAGTCATCTCCAGGCGACTGCTTTCCCTGGTGGCTTCGGGGTTGGAGACCACAGATGTATCCATTCGCCTGGTGGCTGGCGTGGTCCTGGGTTTCACCTCACCGATCTGCTTCTCGAATGTGCCGCCGTTTCGAGTCAGTGCAGTAGCCTGGCGGTCTAGGTGTTCCATAGCCTTTTGGACCCATTTCTCCTTCGGGTCAGCACAGAAGAATCTGTGTCTTCTCGTCTCCAAGCTATGAAGGAGGAAGACAGGGCCCCAGTGATGTCCAAGTGCCGGAAGCCCAGGCTGGCATGGTGCAGGGTGTGAGGTCTCTGCTCCAACAGACCACATTGCAAACCCAGCTCCCCACTAGGTAGCCTGAGCCTTGGGCAACTCAGCCTCTGGAGCCTCTGCGTCTTCTCCCGAGAACTAGAGATAGGATTGCCCAGCATCTGGAGGGTGACCGACCATCCCAGAGACACTGGGACTTCAAGCTGCTTGGGATCAGGGACTTCCCATTTCAGACCTGGGAAAGTCCCATGCAAACAGGGACAAGCTGGCTGCTCTCCTGCATTATTGTAAAACAGGTAAATTATATAATGCACTTGGGTCAGTAATTTGCTGAAAATAATAGCAATGGCAATAAAAATATCATTGCCATTGAGGCAGACTGCTCTGGGCTGTCTCCCTATTCATAGGTTTCTCCAGTGTTCTCTGGTGCCAGGTGTGTGACAGGTGTGCTCTGTAGTGAGGCCACCTCGTTTTGGAAAGGACTCTGTCATCAAGCCCTATTTCTCTGCTCTCTTGGCCTCATGGCTACAGTCTGCCCTCTGGCCCCTCCTCTACCCTTCCAGAGTGTGTTCTCGGGCCAGAAGGCCTCCTGGTGAGCTAGAGTCTTGTAGATGGTGGCCCTGTTGGGGCCTCGAGTGCCACCCAGTGCTTGAGCTTCCTCTGAAGCTGGGTGTGGTTGGTTCACCCTGAGACCCAAGCTCAGAGTTAACTGGAGCCCTTGCTCCATGCCATGGCCCATGCTGGGCATCTTGCCTGTGTTTATACCTTATAGCCATCTGCGAAGTGGCCACCACACTCATCTCCACTTTATGGATGAGGAACCTGAGGCTCCAAGGGGTAAAGTCACGGTGCCAGCTCCACCGTGCAGGAGCCAGAGCAGCCCAAGAGGCAAGCATGACCCTGCAGTCCCCTTGGGTGTGGTGACACTTCCCCTTCATCTGGAAAACGGAAGGAAATATTTGGGGGCTTCTGGGTGAAATGAGCCTTGGCCAGTGAGCTGAGAGGTCAGTCAGGAGCACGCTCCGCCCCTTGCCCTTCTTAGAAACTTCGCTTGAGGAGAGGAAGCACTGGGCTTTGATCAGCTGAGCCCAGACTGTGAAAAAACATCACTGACCATTTCCTGCTGCCAGGACCCTGGGTCTGGCGAAGCTGCCCTAGTCCCCACAAGTCAGTCCTGGGGACAACTTCAGGGCAGGGTCATTGGGTAGTGCCAGGAGGAGCTCCAGGAGGGGCAAGCAATCGAGTTGGCCAGGGGGCCCCAGAGGCCAATGAGAAAGCTGGTTCAGCTTGATCCCACCCCGAGTCTCACAGGTGCCCTGTATCATTGACTGTCAAGTGGGGGTAATGATCTCTGCAGCCCTTTTTGTCTGGGGCTTCTGGGCACTTGGCCAAGCACTGCAGTTACAGTCTCTCTTCCTCCTCCCACTATCCATTTTATAGACCAGGAGACCAAGTGCAGAGGGCTAGCAATGTGACTAGGACAGCCAGCTAGCCGGTAGGAGGCAGAGCCAGGATCTGCAGCAGGCCTGTTGGCATCGGGAACCACACTTTAAAACCACCATGACTTACCTCCCCATGAAATCTAGAGGATGTGAGTGCCGCAGAAAACATGCCTCAGCACGGGAGGAACTGTTGCTCTCAGTGGCTGCCTCAGGCTGTAAGCTGGTTGTGGCTCCCAGCCACAGGGGCTGTTCAGGAAGCCACTCCCAACCTTTGCCATTGGCACAGATATTAAGGTCAATGAGGCAGCCTATGGGCTGGGAGCAGGATCATTTGTAGAGGCCCTTGGCTGGGAGCCCAGGTTGGGGCCGAGCAGATGTGGACATGCATGAGCAGAGGCCTGGGACCATCCTGAGGACTTATGGGAAAGTGACAGTCCGCGAGGGCAGTACCTACATGATGGCGCGTTTGCCGCAGGATATCTGGTTGTGCTGGTAGCGGATGAGTAACTCCACGGGCATCTCTGACACCATCGTGTTGCACGTGATGTTGCATTTCGTCACACCAAGGTGCTGTCCTGAGTCCACAGAGGTCACTAGTCAGTAGGGCTGTCCATGGGCATCTGGCTTCCCAGCCTTATGCCAATGTGTCCTGGCCATACCACCCAAGCCAGAACCTTCCCTGCACACTCTGGCCATCAAGGCCTTGACTCAGCTCCCTTCCCCTCTGAACTTCTCTGTGCCTCAGTTTTCCTACATGTGAAATGGGGATGACAATCATTGTCACATAGAGTTGTTGGTGGAATCATGAAAATGAATCCTCATAGTGTTATAAGGATTAATGAAAGTGAATTCTTGTTTGTAGAGCTTTTTTTGCCTGGCACATAGGAAGCATTTAATTTTTTTTCCCTTTTTTTCTTTTCTTTTCTTTTCTTTTCTTTCTTTCTTTCTTTCTTTCTTTCTTTCTTTCTTTCTTTCTTTCTTTCTTTCTTTTTTATGCTGTGGGATGTGTGCACTCACTGAAGAGAGACAGAGAAGGAGGAAAGTGAGAACTCACTCCCCTGGGGATTGGCTACACTACAGTCCCTTCTAGCTTCATTCTCCTCTCAGGATTTTGGGCATTCACACACGTATGCCCACTGTGTTTTTTAAGCTGCTAGGTCTAGGACTCAAACCACAGAGTTAGCCATGTGGGATCTAGTGCCTTAACCACCACACCACCTGCTGGCCCACAGAAGCATTTAATTTTCGAAGTTAAGTTGTTGTACTCTGTCTGCTGGATAGCAGGGGAGACCAGTCTGAAAGTAACAGACATCTGCCTGAGCTCACACAGCCAGCAAGTGATGGGACAATCTTCTCTCCTACACAGCTTGGTTCCCATGCCATGCTGGCTTCTGACCCCACCCATCCCCCATACCTGCCTTCATTCCACTAAGTCACCAGCTCAACTATCATGTCTGCAATACCCCACCATGAAATACACCATTCCTCCTCTCAGGCTGTTTCACAGTCATGGATTTCCACAACCTTTGAGACACACCCAGACCTCTGTCCATCCACATCTTGTCTGACCACCCTGTGCACATCTATGCACACACACACACACACACACACACATACACTCAGCGAACACAATGGCACAAGTGCATACTTACATACAAAAGCACATAAAGATATATGTATAAGCAGGCACATAAGCAGATAATAACTCTTTTAAACATGTAAAGTCCAACTGTCTTCAGGAAGGGGGAGTTTGCTGAATAGAGGACTCTGCCATTCTGAGCCAGAAGGCTTTTGAGAGCACTGCTGGAAGGGGTATACAGATCACTGGGTACCACGTGGAGCCAGAGAGCACCCCAGAACAGGACTAGGGCACTCAAACCAATTATCTAATATGAATATTTGAAGTTTGCATTGCATTTCTGACTTTCTCCTTCTCTCTCTCTGTCTTTCTCTCTTTCTTTTTTTAAGAGTTATTTTGCCTAAGGGCACATGTGCTTGCAGATAAGAGAGACAGAGACAATGAAAGGGAAAGTGAGAAATCACCCCCCAGTGGGGATAGCCATGCTGCAGTCCCTTCTCCATTCTCCTCACAGGATCTTGGGAACACATGCACACATGCCTGGCATGAGGTTCAAGCTATCTGGTCTGGGATTCAAACTGCAACTGGCCAAGTGGGAGTCCAGTGACATAACCACTATGCCATCTACTGGTTCCTCCTCTTTTCTTAAAATCTTTAGCAAATTTTTTTTCTGCTTGGTACAAGCTCAGAGAAGTTGGGTGTAAAAAATGAAGAAGAGCTTGAGTTTCAGATCTAGGTCAAGGTTATGTGGCCTCAAAAGCAAGACCCCATGGGGTTTTGCAGACAACTAGAGGCCAGCATTTCCAGAGCAGGACAGTGGAGACACCAAGCTGATCTTACCTAGACCTTCAGGGCCTGGGAGACCTCCGGCTGTTCCCAGGTACTACCCAAACACACATTGCTCGTGTACAAATATTCACATATATGTGGACATGCAAACATACCCCACCTTCCCCAATGCAGGCACACACATGCAGACTCCCTGAATTTGGCCACCACCTCTCCCCACTATGCCGCCTTAACCTTGACCACCCAGCTGTGGGAAGGGTGGTTTAGGGACCTCAGGTCCACGGGTCTGGGCTCAGGGTCAGCAAGGGGCAGTGTCAGTGGCCTAGAGTGAGTAGCAGGGGCTCTCCAGGGGCTTCCCTTTATCTTAGGAATTAGGAAGTGAGACTC
Organism: Tupaia tana; assembly: GCA_026018925.1. Taxonomy (NCBI): domain Eukaryota; kingdom Metazoa; phylum Chordata; class Mammalia; order Scandentia; family Tupaiidae; genus Tupaia; species Tupaia tana. Next base: position 29,466,957 of record JAKSZU010000018.1, read on the forward strand.
ATCTGGCAGCCCTGTCAACTTTTTTCTTCCTAGGGGACCTCAGAATGACTCAGCTGCAGCCTCTCCTAGCCCTGCTAAGTGGAGCCAGCCAGCAGTCTCTGAACTGGCCTGGCAGGTGTCTTCCTGGGGAAGCCCAGAAAAAACGATGCCCTTGAGTGACCTGAGACAGGAGGGGCAAAAGAGGCTGCTCAAGGCTAGGACGAAGGCCCCACCGTAACCAGGCTAGGCAAGGCCACTGCCCACCTCAAGGGCTTTAAAGAGCCACAGCGTCATCCTATTCGCACCCTCTGCCTCGATGCCTGAAAGCTCACGTCCAGGCTCCACTCTCGGTTCTGCCAGGGAGGTTGTTGACTAACCAAGGGGAGGCCTTTCCCTTCTTGGAGCTGAAGTTTTCTTTTCTGAAATGGACATAATGCCTCCAGCCAGCCAGTCATCTATTATCTGTCACATGAATGTGAGGAGGGCAGGGACCTCGTCTGTCTAGGTGCAGTGTTTCACAGCGCAAGCACAGTAAATACTCAATAAGTATTTATTGAATGAATAATGTCTCAGTCTGCTTCTCCCTTATTTAGGCATCCACCCACCTACCCCTCCAGCCATCCAGCCATCCCTTTATCTAACCCTTCCTGTCAGTCTCTCCCATCTTGCACCCACCCACCTGTCTTCCGCCCACGCATCGCTCATTCATCCATCTGCCCACCCCCAGCTCACCCACCGACCACCTGTCCATCCTCCATCCCCTTTTCTTTCACCCCGCTCATCCGTTCGTCTTCACCTACCCATCCTTCCCTCACCAGCCCACTCACCCATCTTTCATCCATCCATCCATCCAACCAGCCATTTTCTGATTCAGCCAACCCTTGCTTAGGTCACTTTTGAGTATATACAGAGAACCAGGCCCTCAGTCCTGAGCTCTTTTTCCCACAGGGGCTGGAGCTGAGCTTGGAGAGAGCACCTCGGTCCCAGTAATACTATCAGCTCACTGAGCATATTCATTCCATCCCCAGAGCCTGCTCCTCCCTCTTGCCAGGACATGTGCTGCGTGCTGTGAGGCACAGTGGGATGAACAAGGCCCAGCTCTGCCCGCAGACATCCCTCCACCCGAGGAACAGATGAAACATGCCCACAAAGTTTCTGAGCTTTTTGTGTGGAGTACCTACTGTGTGTCAGACCCTGTTCAGCACATGCACATCAGCTCTCATTAATTGCCAATGTCCCTGCAAAGCAAGTATCCCCTTCTTATAGATGCAGAAGCTGAGACTCAGAGAGGTTAAATAACTCACCCAAAGCCACACAGCTGCTTAGTGACAGAGCTGGTTTTCCACCCACCCCAACCCACTGTCATAGGTTGCCTTAGAAGCTAGGTACAAGCACGATATTCCGGGACAGACCACAAGTGTACTGGAGTTTACTGAGGGAGAGAACACTTCCAACTGCACGTGGTCAGGCAAGGCTTCTTGAGGAGGTGTCCCTTAGGCTGGACCTCAGGGACCGTTAAGATCCTTACATTCAGGAATGTACTGAGTCTCTGGGCGAGGTAACGGAGAGGGCTTGTGCCATTGCTCAGCTGTGTGTCTTGAGTGAATCGCAGACTCTGTGAGCCTCAGTTCCCTCGCCTATGAAGTGGACATAATAAAACCTGCTTTGCAGGGTGGTTGTGAGAATAAACAGCATTTTTAAATATCTGGGGCATCTTCCCTTGAAGCAGGATTTCTCAACAGGGACACTGTGGTCATTTGGAGCTAGCTAATTCTTTGTTATAGGGCTGCCTTGTGTACAGCAGGTTGTTTACAGCACCTCTGGCCTCCCCACTAGATGCCAGCAGCACACTGAACCAAAAATACAGGGCATTTATAATAACCAGAAATGTCCCAGAAATTGCCAAATGGCTCACTGATTTATTGTGTGTACTGTTGGTGTTCTCTAGTCGAATTTCAGTACCCCGAGGCCTGGGATCTTTGGCCATTTTATCTATTGATGCAGCCTCAGCATCTAGAACTGTGCTTGTCACATGGTAGGTGTCCGATAAATATTTGCTGAATGCATGGACAAAGAGCATAAGGAAGCACTTTGTGACCTATAAAACCTAACAGCAGAAAAATAGAGGTATTTTTATTTAAATTCGATGGGGGCCTAGATCTGACAGGCTGGATTTATCCTCCCCTGCCTTCCCCATCCACCCCCTCTGCTAATCAGGGCTGCAGACTACAGCAGCTTAAAACAGGGTTTTTTCTCTTTCTTGCTGGGACTTGAGTGGGAGTGAATGCGTCAGTGCTTGGGAGAAAAAGCCTCTGCTCTGCCTCGTATCTGCAGGTTTGTTATATAAAGCACAGGATCCTCCTGCCTCACACAGCCTCGCAAACCCACATTTGGGGCTTGACGCAGTTGCCCTGATCCAGCCAGAGCTTAGCATAAGCAGTCCCAAGCCCCACTCAGGGCCTCTTCTCAGGGGACCCCGGGGGGTCTCTCAGAGCCACAAATATCCATGCCAGTGAGGACCTCCAAGGTGGGCCTGATCAAATGCCCAGTTTTACAGGAGGAAAACCTGAGGCTCAGAAAGGTTGAAAAGTGCCTAGTATCTCTCAGTAAAGTCCGTGACCAAGATTAGGACAGAAAGCTGATGCTCCTGAAACCTTGGGCTGCTAGTCAGAGCATCTAGGGTCCTCTAGGGTCCCCTTTCCATAGCATAGGCTTCTTCCTCAACCCCCTCAGCTTAGCAAAAACAATCCTCCCTCTTCCAGAATGCCTTCATAGTCATGGGGCTGCATCATCCCTAGGGATGCAATTGCTGTATGTAGGTATAGCAGCTAGGACCAGAGAAGACAAGATACTCCTAGGGTCACACAGCAGATTATGGCAAAGCAATCTATATCTGACCCTCCAGTGTCCAGCACTCAGTATCCCCTAGGCTTGGGAGGCAGGAAGCCAGCAGCAATCTGCCTCCACCACCCCCACTACCCCCCACTCACTCTCCTGCTCCCCACCCCACTGGCAAGTCTACTCCATGACAAGGTTCTGATTCTCATTATCCCAGCCCCTCATAGCCCTGGGACAAAGTCCTGCCTTCTCTGTGCATCAGCCTGCCTGAGGCCTGGACTCTCCCTGAGGACAGGCCTGACTAGCGGTGGAGGAAGTGGTGAGCCTGCATCCTTGCTCTCTCCTATACTCAGCCCTTCGCAGCCCTCCTCGCTGGCTGGGCACCTTCAGGCAGTTTCTAAACCTCTTTGGCTTCCATTACCCACATCAGGGTGGATACCCCTTGCCCTACCAGGTCCTGAGCTCCAGGAAGCAATGACTGGAAGTGAAAGCATTTTCTAAGCTGTTCTTGAAGGAGGATGGTGTGATGAGGCCTACACAGGCAGAGGAATTGGGGCAAAGACCCTAACAGCAATGACAAGCCTCGTCCATGAGCTGCCATGACCTTGACCTTCACTGATCCTGGGCCCCCTACTCCTGGGACTCTGAAACCAGGACAGGAGAAAGATCTACCTGTGGCCTGGCCCAGGGCCAAGGTTGCGGGTTACACATTAAGCCTGGATGGGAAGACCCAGTCCTCAGACAGCCAGGGCCCCACTCCGGTTCCCATCAGGAGCCTCCCCAGGCTCCTCCCAGCCCCCACCCTCCTGGCGCACCCACACCTGGCGCCCTTGTGCCACCCGCACCACCTCTCCGTGCTGCGGCAGCCACCTTGCCTGCTGAGCCAGGCAGGGGCAGTTGCTTCTTCGGGAGACCTGGAAATCTTCCAATGGGAGGGGAGAGCCCTGCAAGGGGCCAGGGAGGGGCCCAGCCCCCTCCCACACACCCCTCAGGAGGGACCTGGGATCTTTGACCTTACCTTAGCAGGGTCTGGGGGCCCTGAGATCAGGCTTGATGGGCAGAAGGGGGTTGGGGCTCCCTCTGCTCACACCCGGTCCAGGCCCACTTACCAGCCAGCAGGGTGCTTAGATGGCAGAGGGCAGCCAAGCGGAGCAGCCAGGAGAGCGGTGCCGCAGCCATAGCTGAGGGCGAGCGAGGGTCTGAGCAGGGTGCCAGGGCGGGCAGCTGGGGCTGCACGCGTGTTGGAGCTCAGTGCGGTCCCCTCACCGCTAAGCTCGGTCGCTTTTTATAATGAGGCTGGCTGCCTCCGCCTCCAGCCCCCGCAGGCAGGCGGGCGGGTGGGAGGGGAGAGGAAAGGAGCCAGTGTGCAGCGGCTGGATTCCTCGGGATGTTGCCAAGAAACCGAGCTGGCTCTCTGCTCCAGGAGGGGGGGCACGGCGGGGGTCCAGGCACCACAATCTTGCTGCTTCTCAGACCTGGACTGCTGGGAGGCTGGACTGGGCTTGCCAGGGTCCAAAGGCCCTTCTCTCCTCCCATCTGCACAAGTCACCTGGCCTCAGGGAGTGGCACATACCCAGGGTCTAAACTGGCCCTGCCTCCTAAGTAGACAATAAACAAGGCAGAGGTGCAGAGTGCTGGCTGCCAGTAAGCTGGGAGGGACTGGAGCTCTACCTGTCCAGGTGTGAGACGTGCCCCTTTGGTCTGGGATGCGTCTCTCCCACACCACCATGGACCCCCAGACTTCACCCTCAGAGGCCCAAGTCCTGAACTGTGTATTCACTAATGTGTCCCTGAGCAGGCACGAAGCCTGGCAAATAGTAGGAGCTCAGTGCAGTGTGCACTGCAGGAATGATCCAGTCCAACTTCTATGGTCAAATGGGAAAAGTGAGGCCCAGAGAGGAGGCGGAACCACCCCAAGTTGTACAGAGCAGCGGGTGGAGAGCCTCCCATCCACTGCCACAGAGAAGAGGAGCAGGCACAGCAAACATGGACCCCTCAGGGCAGAAGAGCCCTGGCCTCCCCGTTCCAGCCTCCCTGCCTTTACTTCCCTGCTTTGCACTTTGGCCCCTGCCAGCTGCTAACTATCCTGGGTAACTCTTGGCCCTTCCCTAACCGTGTACAGCCATGCCCTGGGGAGGTACTGCTCCCCGAGAGCCTGTAAGATGGGAGTTGGACTGGCCCAGGGAGGAGGGAGCTTCCTGCTTCTACTGACCAGGTTTGCTCTCCCCTGGAGGTAGTCAGAACCTGACTGGGCGGCCCCAGCTGGAGACTCCCACCAGACTGCTGTTCACGCTCATAGACGTTGGCTGTGTGCGGCATAGCTGCTTCCATGGCACCTCCCGTGATGGTGGTGGCAGCAATCGCTGAGAGGCTGGTAGAGCCAGCAAGGGCCTAGCCCAGCCTCAGGACAGGAGGGAATGAGGCCAGCCACCAACCAGAGGGAACCCCAGATAGTCTAAGAGCCTGCTGACTCTGGGCTGGGCAGAGGGGCCACAGCTCCCAGGGCAGGGCTCTCTCTCTCTGTCAGCTACACTCTTACCCAAGCACATAGGCCTGTCTCGGGGTGGTGCTAGGAGGTTGGACACTTCTGGGGGGGGAGCCCCTCCACGGGCCAACGTCCACTCCTGCTTAGGATCCGCCCTATCTGTGCAGATAGGAAGCTAGTAACCACATTTCCATTGCCCAGCAGGGACAAGGAGTGACCAAACCTGAGGTCCAGGGCTCTATTTGCTCTACCCACGCCAGAGGCAGGAGGAGAGAGAGTGCCCAGACAAAGGGGGTGTCCAGCACAACAGAAGCAGAACAGGACCCACATGGGAAAGGCCTGGGTTCGCATTCCCAAGCACACTGGGCATGTGTGTGCCTGTGTTCCAGCTGCGCTGAGGCTGGGGGTGTATCGCAGTGTGACAACCCTGTCGGGGTGCCCCCCTCGTCTCTGCTTTTCTTGCTCTTTCACAGAAGAAGGAAATAAACTTTGGGGGAGCAAAAAGAAAGGTGGGAGGGAAAGAAAAGAGGGGGAAGTTCAAAGAGACCATTGTGGGAAGCCCCACGCTTTGTGCAGGACCAGAGCTAGGTTGAGGTTGACCAAGTGTTTGCAAGTAGAAAGCCTGGTTCCCCTGACCCCAGACTGTACTCCAAAAAATACAGTTTGACTGACCTTTGAATAACATGGGGGCAAGGGCAATGTCCCCCCACAGAGTAAAAAATGTGAGTATACTATTTGACTTGCCAAAAACCATACCGTTGACCAGAAGTCTTACTGATAACATGAACAGTTGACTGACACACACGTTGTGTGTTATATGTATTAGATACCATGTTCTTACAATAAAGTAAGCTGGAGAAAAGAAAATGTTATTTTTAAGAAAATCATAACGAGGACCAGCCCATGGTATGGTGGTTAAGGTGGCTGGATCCCACATGGGTGATTGTGCAGGTCAAATCCCAGACCTAGTGGCTTGAAAAACATGCTGGCCACTTCTGGTGTGTGCCCAAAATCCTAAGAGGAGAGTGAAGGAGTGAGGATTGTGGCATGGCCATCTCCTCTGTGGAGTGCGTTCTCTTTCTCTGTCTCTCTCTGGCAAGCACACATGACCTAGCACCGAAAAAAAAAAATAATAAGGAAGAGAAACTACATTTTCAGTATTGATTAAAAAGAGGACTCTGGGAGCAGACAGCCCCAGCTCCGGCGCTGCTTCTGTGTGATCATAGGCAGCTCCCAGCCTCTCTGAAACTCCGCGTCCTCACACCTGCTCTGCGCCAGACACTATTGTAAATGCTTTCCATGATCAGTTCACCCGATCCTTGCAACAAACTCAAGACACAGTCCATTTTACAGATGGGGAAACTGAGACACACAGAAGTTCAGGAATGTTCTAAGGATCACCAGCTTGGAAGTGAGGGAGCCTGAATTTGCCTAGGCCAGCTCTAGAGTCCCAGCTCATGACCACCAGGCTACACCACCTCTTTCCACCCCCTCTGCAAGGACCCACATGAGGATTAAGAGAGTTTATGCCCATAAGGTACTGGTTCAGAGCCTGGCAGTGAATAGATGCCAAAGCACAAAGCAGAGCTCTGCTTTTCCTCATTCAGCCTTTAGGGATGTGCCCTGCCATCTCCAGGACCAGTGTCTCCCCTAATAAATGGCCACCCAGCCCCCATCAGATTGTTAAGGACTGAGTTTAAACTCAATTTGGACATAGTAACCAGCTTTCAGGTGAGCCACCACTTGTAAGGGGTATTGCCAAGACTTAACCTCTCCACATCTCAGCTTCCCCATCTGTAAAATGGAATGCTGATGGCTGCCTCACTGGGTCACTGGGGAGTAAATAAAACTAAGGACTTTCAGAGCACCCGGCACACAGGAGCCTTTAGCGTCTGACCAAGTCCTGACTTGTGTCCAACATTGTGGTGGGACTGAGACCTGAAGGCAAACAGGAGCCCCAGATTAGGAGAGAGAAGATGTAAATCCTACCAGACTCCAAGGATGTGGTGCTCAGGGAGGGACAGAGGGAGAATCACTGGAGGCAGGGGTGAGAGTGACGATATTGCAACTGAGTGGGTAGAGCTTTGTTTCTTTGAAATTTCTATTTTAGAAAATTTTAAACAGTGGGGCCAGCAAGTGGTGTGGTGGATAAGGCACTGGACTCCCACATGGCTGACTGCAGTTTGAGTCCCAGACCTGGTGGCTTGCTCTCTTACTTTCTCTCTCTCTCTCTCTCTCTCTGTATATCTCTGGTGAGACGTATGCCCTATAGCAAAATTAAGAAACAAGGGGCCAACAGGTCACTTAGTGGTTAAGGTGCTGGACTCCCACGTGGCTGACCACAGTTCAAGTCCCAGACCCAGTGACTTGAAACTCAGACTAGCATGTGTGTATACGTGCCCAAAATCCTGAGAGGAGAGTAGAGGAGAAGGGATTGCACCATGGCCACACCCCTGGGGGGGGTGATTTCTCACTTTCTGTTTGTCTGTCTGTCTCTCTGTCTCTCCGGGAAGCGCATATGCTCTATAGCAAAAATCTCTTTCTCTCAGAAAAAAAGTAATAATAGTAACAAATAAAATAAAATAAGTAATTCTTTAAAAAAGAAAATGTTGGGAGACCAGCAGTTGGCGTAATGGCTATGTCGCTGGACTCCCATGTAGTCAACTGCGGTTCAAGTCCTGGACCTGGTGGCTTAAACTCATGCCAGGCGCATGTTCGTGCGTGCCCAAGATCCCAAGAGGAGAATGGAGGAGAAGGGATTGCAACGTGGCCATCCCCTGCAGGGATGATTTCTCACTTTCTGTCTCTCTGTCTCTCCCTGTCTTTCTGACGAGTGCACGTACCCTATAGCAAAAACCTCTCCAAAAAAAAATATTGGGGCCAGCAGATTATGTAATGGTTATATTACTGGACTCCCATGTAGTCAACTGTGGTTTGAGTCCTGGACCCAGTGGCTTAAACCTCATGGCAGGCACGTGTGTGTGCATGCCCAAGGTCCTGAAAGGAGAATGAAGAAGAAGGGATTGAGGAGTGGCCATTCTCTCGGGTGTGAATTCTCACTTTCTGTCTCTCCAGTGAGCGCACGTGCTGCCCTATTGCAAAAATCTCTCTCTCAAAAAAAGGAAAATATTTAACAGTACTCAAGAAGGAATGGAACAAAGAGCCTTCATATTTCTACCACCGAGATTCAATTATTAGCATTTAAAAAAATATTTGCTTTATCTTTTTCCCTCAAAGCACTGAAAAGTAAGCTATGGACACCAGATACCTTGACCCTAAGTATTTCAGCATACATCTCCTTAGGATAACCATATTGTACGTAATACAGCACTATAATCCCATCTTATACAATTAGCAACAATTGCTATGTCATATAGCACTCAGTTCATATTCATATTTCTCCCAATGAATGTGGGAGATTTGATGATTTCTTCTCCCTCTCTTTCCTTCTGTCTCCCTCCTTCCCCTTCCTCTCCCTTATTCTTTCCTCTATTTCTTTTCTTTTTTGAACTAGGATCTGATCTAGGCATGTTCATTACAGATGTTTATTTCTTTTTGTCTACAATAGACCCTCTGAACATTTTTTCATGATGCTGACTTTCTGAAGTCAGGACTGTTATTTTGTTCAATGTCCTCATCCTTAACTCTTCAGTTATTTCCTTGTGATGTCATCTAATTGGTTCCCTTATCCTATGTATTTCCTGTAAACTGAAAGTTAGATCTGAAGGTTTGATTAGACACGGACTGTGTATTCTTGGCAAGAACTCTTTGTGAGTAATTCCATGTACTTTCCGTTGCACTGTGTCGGATGCACACAGGCCCGGTTGTGCCACTATTCTCTGGGTCGATGGCTTGATAGGCGTGCAGAGACCACTCCACCATGGAAGTATTATTCTCCGAGTGATTTGCCAGTAAGTCGTGGCATAAGGAGTTGGCACCCTGCAATGCACACACAGGCAGGCTTTTGACAGACCATTCCAGGCAGAGAGAAAAGCCTTAGCGGGGAGGTACAGGACCTGTTCAGGGCACTGGGATGGTCTGATGTCATTGGCTCCAAGGGGGGACTTGTCAGGGAGGCTGCAGCTAGACCACGCTAGAGGATTTTGATCTGGAGTGAGGAAAGAGGATGCTCTTCAGGAGCAAAGGAGAGCTGGGAAGGTTTGGAGGTGAAGGATAACCACAGTGATGATTAGAAAGTGCAGCACGAACAGCAGGACAGAGGACTTCATTCAGAATGGGTGGAGATGGTGAGATGGAGATATCTCTGCCACACCTTTCACAGGCTCTCAGGTGGCGGGGTTGTGTCCATTTGTTTTAATAGTAGCCATCACAATGGGTATGCAGTGGTATCTCATTGTAGTTTTGATTTGCATTTCTCCAGTCATTAGTGAGGTTGAGCATCTTCCCATGTACTTATTGGCCATTTGAATATATCCTTTTGAGAAATGGCTATTCAAGTCCTTTGCTTATTTTGTTATCAGGCCATCTATGCCTTCTCATCTCATTGGATTCCCACAATGCATTGGTACAGACATTTTGCCCCTTGTTCACAGAAGTGTCTCTGCAACTTGCCCCAGGTACTCAGCTTAGGAGTGTTCCTATGTCTGTCTGAATCCAAACTGCGCACCCGTCTCAGTGCTTCTTCTTGGCCCCAGACAAGTGCTCTGAGTGTCTAGAGCTTCCATCCTGGAAATTTTGTAGTGAGAGTCAGATACAAAGGGGAACAAAGGCTGCTGTAACAAGATGTCCATGTAACAGTTGCTTACACTGAGGAAATAGGTCAGCATCTTGGTAGAGTGAGCTGTGTCCAGGGACTCCAGGATGGTGGGCTGGACCAACAGGGGATTGAGGAGCCCAGGAGAGTTCAGCCAGGTGCTCCCAAACCCCCTTTCTCTTCCTCCTGGACACAGAGTTTGGCTCTGTTTCCCAGTATCTCTGCAGTCAGGGTGGCCAGGTGAACGAATTCTGCCAATGGCACATGGGCAGAATTGATGAGCACCTCTTCCTAGCCTGGCTCATGGCTCCTTCCTGCAACCCTCCATTTTCTTCCCCCATCTGCTCAATCACGAAGGAGTTCAAGCCCTGGGGAAACTAGGAGGAGGCTGGGCCCCTGAGTGACTACATGGAAGCTTCCCCACAGACCAGGAATGTTCGGTTAGGCTTCATGTGAGAAGAAAAGCACTTCTGTTGAGTTGAGCTACTGAGATTTTGGAATTACTTGTTGTAGAAGATAGCTTCCCTCCTCTTCCCGGCACCCTCCCATGAAGGAGGGAGGTTAAAGTTGGGTTACTGAACGAATATGCCACTTAAAGTTTGATTTGGAGACTGAATGAATGGTTTCATCAAATTGTCCTGACAGGGCACAGTGGCTAAGCGCTGTGCATTGAGAGCCAGACCCCTCATGGCTGACCTTGATTCAAATCCCAGCCCCAGCAGCTTGAAAGACATAACAGATGACGGATTAGAGAAATGAAGGGAAAAACCATATGGCACGACCACACCCCACTAGGGGATATTCTCTTTCTCTGGAATAGCGGTAAAATAAATAAGACTATGAATGCCAGTCAGTCTTCAAAAAAGACTCCCACCCCAACAGCTGGTCCCGGAGTGGGCGGGCCCTTCTGGACCGCCCTCTTTGCACCTGTGCAGCTGCCTCCCAGGGCATTATGTCCAGTCCTGGCTCCCCTACATTTACGGGGTGACCTTGGCTAAGTCACCTCATATTTCAGTGTCAGAGCTTCCCCAGTGAGGGACCAGCAGATGGCGTAATGGTTATGTCACTGGACTCCCACGTAGTCAACCTCAGTTTGAGTCCTGGACCCGGCGACTTGAATTCACGCCGGGCACATGTGTGTGTGTGCCCAAGATCCTGAAAGGAGAATGGAGGAGTGCAGCGTGGACTTCCTTCTTGAGGAGTGATTTCTCGCTTTCTGTCTCTCCAGCAAGCACACATGCCTATAGCAAAAATCTCTTGGGAAAAAAAAACAAAAAGAAAAGCTTCCCTAGGAGAGAGGACCATGGTGCTCCCTGCCCATCTCCCAAGGACAGAGAAACAGTGAATGACAAGAAACTAGATCAGGCATTATCTTAAAAGGTTTATTTCCAGAAGACCTAAGGGACAAAGGCAGGGTGGAAGGGACACTGACGGGCCCCATTCCTGGACAGCGGGCAGGTAAGTACTGGTAGTGCCTACAGTAGGACCCAGGCCTTAGAAGACCCTGAGCTATACAGCTGACAAAGTGTTACTTCCAACCTGAGCCCCAAAGCAGCTTCATAAAGCAGGTATTCTCATCCTCATTGGTCAAGTGAGGCTCAGAGAGGTGAAATGGTCTCTCAGGGTAACACAGCTCCTGCCATACTGCTGAGCTGTGCCAGGCCCCCTCACAAAGGAACAGATACATGAAGTTTATTTCCTTTACCTGAGACATTGACATTGCTGTCCCCAAGGAGGCACACAAAAGTCCCAAACCCCAGTCCTTAGCCTGGTCCCAATCACCTGAGAACAGTCTCCACCCAGGACTCCTTCACTTAACTGCACCCCTTCCCTTACCCTCCCCACTACGTAGACACAGAGCTACCCTACTTCAGGAAAGCTCTGCCTTCTCGTCCCCCTACACAATGTCTAAAATGTTTCCATTCATCCATTTGGCCTTTTAAGTATTTACTCTCTTTTTCTGTATAAATATAACTAGAGCTTATACTATCATGATGAGCAGTCATTCACACCATAGCATGAATTTGGTTATCAGTATTTAGGGAAGGAGACAGGGAAAGTGGACTGGGAGGTATTCTAAAGAGGTCAGGCCTGGGTGTTGGAGTTGGAAGGAAAGCCTGAGGGACGAAAGAGGAGTAAAGAGATCAAACACCGGGGAAAAGTCGGGGGGACGAAGAGCCCGTACACATTTGGGATTTCACCACTGACCCAGCTGGCCCTTTTCTAGTGATCTAGAGTCGCTGTGTTGACATGCGACTGCCTTTTGGCAGGGAGTGAAGGGAGAGAGACATTACTTTGATTAATTCAGTCTGCAGCAAGGCCATGTGGGGTCCTGGGTTTGCATGACAAGACCTCCCTGAACACGTCAGGCACACATATGCCTATGATATGGGCTGGTTGAGGCTGGGGGTGGATCATGGCATGAAGACCTCGTTGGAGGGCTCTCTCAGAAGAAATAAGTAAATACACTTGAAAAAAAAATTGGCCCGCAGCCAGGCCCTCTGCTCCATGCTGAAGGCCAGTTAAACAGGGTAACTCCGATGTCGACCTGCATGCAACCAGTGGGGCTAAGAATCCAGGCAGGTGATGACTAGGGCCATTATGAGGGCTCAGAGGTCCAGGGGAAGCCTAAAAAGTGAAACTCAGTTGCTGGCTGCTTGGGCCGAGCAGCGCCTGGAAGGGCTGGTGGGCCAGACACACCCTGGCAGTGGGAAGGCTGTTCTGGTGCTGGCAGCATCCTGGGCACAGACACGAGAATGGAGATGCCAGCCTGGGTTTGGAGAACAGGGAGCTGGAGTCCAGTACTCACGAAGGGAAAAGGGGGAGGGTGAGGCTGGAGTCAGAGATGGGCCAGGGTGCCAGGTCTAGGAGCTCTGACCTCAGCTGAGGGCACTGGGAGCCGTGGAGAATTTTGAGTGGGCAGTAACTGACCAGGCTGTAGCCCCTCTACTATGGCGGGCAGAGGATGGGTTGGAGGAGTTTCTCAGGAGGTAGGAATGAGGATGACACGGATGGTGATCAGGGAGTGCAGAGAGTCACTGGCACAGGCTTCTGTTGGGGAGCAGCTGTGATGGCCGGGGAGGTGGGGATCCTGAACCCTCCTAGAGGAGCCAGGGCTACAGGCAGCAGGTCAGGCCCTTCCTCACTAGCGCAGCTTCTTCATAATCCTCTTCACCCAGGCCTGTCTGGGGTCAGCACAGATCTCCCAGTCCCTCAAGGTCAGCAAGCTGGAAGAAGGAGACAGCATTAGCGGTTAGTGTACAGCAGGAGTGCCACAACCCCTGGGACTTAGCATGGATGAGCCACCTACCATATGCACAACTCTGCATACACGCAGGGTAGATCAAAAGTATGAGTCACCTGCTGTGTGCAAAGCACATTCCTCAGGGGAAGATAAGTAGCACGCCTTCCTCCATTCCTACCTGAGAGCCAGGTCAACCCATGGAATAGAATCCCCAAGGAGCTTATAATATCACTGACATTGCCTTGGAAAAGAGTGGCTACAAGTGTGGATTTGGGCCAGCCCATAGCCTGGTGGCTAAAGTGGCTGAATTCCACATGGCTGACTACATAGTTTGAGTAACAGACCCAGTCCGAGAAACGTGCTGGGTATATGTGCATGTATGCCTAAAATCCTGAAAGGAGAGAAAGAGAAGAGGGGATTGTGGTGTGACTATTCCACAATGGAGAGTACGTTCTCGCTTCCTTTCTCTCTCTCCCCCTGGTGAGCGCAAGTGCCCTCTGTCAAACAAACAGACAAACAAATAAATAATGTGTATTTTCAAGACAGCCTATCTGGGCTCGAACCCTAGCTCTGCCACTTGTTAGCAAGTCCCTTAACTCCTCGGAGCCTCAGCTTCCATATCTGTAAAATGAAGTTGATAATCATAACCCACCCTAGGGATGGCGAGGAAGATTTGCTGAGTTAATCCAGATCAAAGTGCTCAGAGGTACACACTGCTAAGTGCTATAGCATTTACTAGGTGCTATAGAATCGTGCCAAGAGCTGGCCAGAACCTTTTGCACTGGTTTTCTTTTAAGTTCATTTATTTTGTTCAAGATAGTGCATGCATGCACATGAGAGAGAGAGACAGAGAGAGAAAAGCACCCTTGACAGGGTCTCATCACACCACAGACCCCTTTCCTCAGCCCTCTGGCTCTTCGGGATTTGGGGCATGTGTGCACGCTCCCAGTGTGTTTTCAGGCTGAGATCCAGACCACCCTGGGATCCAAACCATGGTCAGCCATACGGCTTCCAGCACTGCCATTCAGCTTGCTACCCACTGTGTCAGGCTGGGCCACACATTGACTTTGAGAAATCCTTGCAATAAGTCTATGAAATCTTATTATTCTACCCACTTCATAGTTAAGGAAACTGAGGCCAAAGAAGCAAAGCAACTTGCCCTAATGCAGAACTGATAAGATCTGACTGCACTGTGAACCTGACTGTCTGGGAGCAGGGCCTTTAAAGACCCCCACCCCCAGACCCCTCTGAGAGGCACAGTTGGAGAAGTGGGCTCCAGGCTCAGATTACACAGCAAGCTGTGGGCTAGGCTCTCATCCTTACCCTGCTGCAGCACATACTAGGCCAGGTTCTCAGGCACTCGAGCCATCATTGGCATGAGTGAGTGTGGGGCTGGCTGGTAGTCAGAGCCATGCCTCCACCCTGGGACCCTCTTCCTGACTCTCAAGAGTCTGTTCACAGGGTCTGAGAGCTCCTGGCCCCCCTCATCCCAGCTTACCCCTGCCACCATGCGGGCAAGCAACAGACAGAATAAAGAAGGAGGAGGGATACGGAGGCAGAACATTGACAGGATGGGGAGGTGTGGTGTTATCGGTTGAAGATACTTTGATCAACTGGACTGGGGAGAAATGTTCATACATTGAAATGTTCACATATTGAAATGTTCACTTTGTAAGCTAAATAATGTGACTAAATGTAGATAAAATTAAAAAAAAAAAAACTGAGGCTAAAAAAAAAAAAGAAGGAGGTGGTGTTCATCCTGGCCACTAGGTAGCCTGCCCCACCCACTGTGGCCACTGAGAATACTCAGCCCGTCCCTGGGCCTCAGTCTCCATGTGTCAAGCTCCTTTCTCTCTAGAGTGCTTGCTTGTACAGTGAGTGCTGTCTTTGTTGGGCATCTCTTTTTTACCGGGCCTTGAGCTTCAGACCGTCCACTCACTGTTACTGTGCT
Organism: Tupaia tana; assembly: GCA_026018925.1. NCBI lineage: Eukaryota > Metazoa > Chordata > Mammalia > Scandentia > Tupaiidae > Tupaia > Tupaia tana. The sequence continues at coordinate 29,482,168 of JAKSZU010000018.1, forward strand.
CTGCAACATCTAAAAGACCCCTTAACCTCTCTGTGCCCATGTCCTCAACTGTAAAAAGGGGATTTAATAGTACCTAGTGCACGGTGTTTCAAAGATTTGATGCCTTCATACTTATAAAATGCGTACCCAGTGCCTTAGCACGTTCTATCTGCATGTTGGACAAATGAAAATAAATGACTCCATTGTCCTAATGGGATACTGAGGCTCTGAATTACAGTGACAAGAACTGTAGGAGGGCTTCCAGCTTCAGCCTGCTTTGGTATTTGCCTGCAGACCCCTCTGAGAGATGGGGAAGCCATGAGGAGGAAGATGAGAAGAAAATGATGGGTCCCTAAAGGAGATCATGAGTCCTCAAGCCCTGAACTCCCCAGACATGGGATCTGGTGGGCAGCAGGCTCAGAGAGCTGGGGAAGCAGCAGAGGGGCTACCACAGAAAGAGGCATAGGCCCCAGGCCAGGAAAAAAGAAACAAACAGGAGCCAGCAGGTGTGATGGTTAAGGCACTGGACTCCCACATGGCAGACCATGGTTCGAGTCTGGAAAATCACACTGGGTGTGTGCCCAAAAATCCTAGAGGAGAATGGATGAGAAGGGATTGTGGTGTGGCCATCTCCCTTGGGAAGTAATTTCTCACCCCTCCCCCCCAGGGAGCCTATGTGTCCTATGGCAAAACCCTAAAAAACAAACAAAACAAGGCAAAAGGAAACCAAGAGATGCAGAAGAACAAGAACGTTGGGAGAAAGCTGGAACCAGACCCAGATGTGCCAGATCCAGGCTGGGCAGTCGCAAGCGCATCACTTTCCCTGGCTGAGCCTTGTTCTCCCTCTGTGGAGTGGGAATCATCGAACCTCCTCGTAGGACTGATGTGAAGATCGATTGTTGTTGAACAGGTGATGCCCAAAACAGTCCCTTCGTGGGAGGGACCCTGCAAGGGTTAGCTCTTAATGTCAAAATGGGCTGCCTTCGGGGGGCCAGGCAGTGGCATAGCAGTAACTGGACCCACATGGGAAAGGTGGATTCCTGGGCTCACGTCCCTGGGCACGCAGGGCACAGATGCATGTCTCTGAGACTGGGGTAGATGGTGGCATGAGGACACTGTTGGGGATGCCTGTCTCTCTCATGCAACAAATAATGAATAAACTTCTATTTGACATGGGATACCTGGAATGAGGATCCAAGATGTTTCTTGGGAGCATTGTTGCTGACTCAGTGTCACTAGGCGTAATGCCACTACCCTGTGTGATACCCATTCCCATAGCCTACAGCTAGGCACTGCCCACGCTGGGGTGGCACCCTCTCCATTTAGCCCTGCAGCCTCAGAACCTGGCACATTGCTCGGCACGTGTGGGCGCCCAGTCATATTTGCTGAATGGTCGTCATGAGCTGTCTCTTCCTGTCTGGCATCCAGAGGCCCAAATACATTCTTCCCAGCCTTGGGCCTGCCTCACCCACCTGCACCTGGACCACCCCAGGCTGCACCTGTCAGGTTTCCCAAGGCCCTGTGCTCCCCCGCTGCCTACTCACACCACGCCTGGTCTTCGGCAGGAGGGTGAGGTCCAGTAGAAATGTTTCACCGCACGTGAGGGCAAGGCATGACGGGCGTAGTTCTGGCAGCAGATGCTGTCCTCCACATTGGCGCCGTAGGGGCCTGGGGGCGGGGTGTTCAGGAAAGACAAAAGCTGGGGCAGAGAGGTCACCCTGGGCCCCAGACCCTGGGCCCTTCCAGGTACCAGGCTAGAGATGCAGTATGTTTGGTTTGGGTTCGTTTGTTTGTTTTCGTTAGCACATGCACTCATTGGAGAGAGGCAGAGAGGGAGGTTGAGTGAGAAAGCACCCTCCGTGGGGAATGGCCAGGCTGCAATCCCTTCTCCTCCATTTCGGGTATGCATGCACACACCCCTGGCATATTTTTCAAGCCAGGGTCTAGGACCTGAACCACACAATTGGCCACATGGGATCCAGCCATCTTAACCACCACACTATGGGCTAGCCCTAGATGCAACTTTTCTGTTCTCATATGGAAGGTGGTATCCTGAGGATTCTGGGCCCTCAGAGGCCTTAGGGCCTCTTAGGAGCTTCAAAGGTCCCAGTGTCCACACTCTGGGGTGGTCAGCTCGAGAGAAAGGACCAGACCAACTGAGGAGCAACTGCTCCAGGTGGGATTCAGCGACTCTGGACCACAAAGAGCCTTAGATCCTTGCTATTCAAGGTGAGACCTGAGGACCAGCAGTGCCAGCAGCATCTGGGAGCTCATCAAAAATGCTTGGCCCAGGATTCTTGTCGAAATGCAAGATCCTGGGTGACTCTAAGCACATAAACATTCGAGGAGGCCGCTTCAGTTCACATCTACTCTTCACTCCCTGCATTGTGCACTGGTGAGGTTGCGGTCCAGAGAGGGCTAACCACTGGTCCAGGTCACACAGCAAGTCTATGGCAGAATCTGGACCAAGGCTTGTACAGAGGACAATCACACAGACCTGGGCTCGAGTCCTGCTCTGCCTACAGCTGCAGGGCCATCCCGTCCAGGTCATTTACATCTCGGAGACTCAGTTTCCTCCTCCTCATCGATCGTGATAGTAGTAATAGTACCAGCTTACTGGGGTTTTTAATGCATGCGGAGCTCTCAGGAGTTCTGGTGACTATGAGCAAGTACTGTTCACAGCTGCCTGACTCCCACTCCAGTGCGCATTCCTCCACCCAGCACAGAGACGAGAGTTTATAGTGGGGTAAAGAGGAGCCAAGAGGGCCATCTAGTGACATGGTGGATAAGGTGGCTGGATCCCACACGGCCAAATGTGTGGTTCAAGTCCCGCACCTGGTGGCTTGAAAATTACACTGGGCCCATGTGTGAGCATGACCAAAATCCTAAGAGAATGATGGAGAAGCAGTGCCATCCCCTCTGGAAGGGGTATTTCTCACTTGCAGCATCGCCATCCCTTCTGGAAGGGGTATTTCTCACTTTTCCCCTCTCTCTGGCAAGCAATACACACCCCCCAGCAAATAATAAACATAATAAAGTCAAAAGAAAAATATACTTAGAACTCTTGTGTTGAGGACAGATTCTGGAGCAAAAATGGGGTTGTGGAAGGGTGGGGCTAGCTTTCCACTAGAAGAACCTGCTCGGGGGCCCCTCACCCACACCCCGCAGACACTATGCTCCACTTCTCTGGGAAAGGAAATCCCAGGCTATGCCCAACACCATCCCACAACCCAGCTGAGGGAGATCCTAGGCTCTAAGCCCTCCAGCCTGCCATTTAACAGATGTGTAAACTGAGGTCCAGAAAGGCCCCACAACTAGCCTAAGGCCACAGGAGCCACCAGCAGACTGGGGCTGTCTGCTCAGACTAGTGCTCTAGTGTCCCCTCTGCAGGAAACTGTCCTCCCCCTCCCCCAGACTTACCTGCATCAGTTGATGGAAGTACCACAGCAAGGATGACAAGGGCAGCCAAGAGTGAAGACTGCAGTCTGGCCATGCTCTGGCCTGTGTCCCAGCCCAGGTGTCTACAGTTGCTGAGGACAGGAGTCCTCGTATTTAAGACTTCTCCGCCCACACACCTCAGACGTCTCTTAGTCACCGGTGAGCCCAGAATCTCTGACATTCACCTCTGGAAAGGAGAACTTCCCACTTCCTCCAAAGCAAAGAAATTCTGTGGTGGGGACCCCCCCACCCTGTCCACCCTGGGTCTTGAGAGGCTTACAAAAATCCCCCTTGAGCTGGGCCTTTCGTAGGCCCATGCTCCCCAGGGCATGCCCCTGTGTGGCCTTGTCTGAGACCATGGATGTCCCTGGAGCTCAGTTTTCCCATGTGGGAATGAGGAAATGGATTCACAGCACCAGCTATTTAGCTCAGTGGTTGTTTACAGACCACTTGGAATTGTGGCCCACCTCGTACTCTGTGGCCATGTCATCAACCTCTCCTGAAAGGCCTACAGAACCAGTAGGTTGGTCTCTCTGCCCACCACCAGCCTCTTCTGGAGCTTCTCACGAAGTCCCAGTGTGAGCCAGTTCGTGGTCACCCAGTGTCTTGTAAGGAGTTTCCACCCTCACTTCTGTGTTGCTTGTTCTGTTTTTTCCCGGCTGCCCCCAGGTTCTTCCTCACATCCCACTTCTTAACCTATTGTCATGTCCCACTGATTTTAAAAAAAATTTTAATTAGTTGCTTTTTTCCTAGTTTTGCTATAGGGCGCATGTGGTTGCCAGAGATAGAGAGAAAGAGAACGAGAGAGAGGAAAAATGCGAAAGCATCCCTGGGGGGATGGCCATTCTGAAATCCTTTCTTCTCTCTTGGGATTTTGGGCATGCATGCATACCTACCTGGAGTGATTTTCAAGCTGTTGGGTCTGGGACTCTAACTGCACAATCAGCCATGAGGGATCCAGTACCTTAACCTCCATGCCATCTGCTGGGTCTTGATTCTATTATATTTCTTTTTTCTTTCCTTTTTTTTTTTTTTTTTTTTTTGTAGAGAAGTTTTTGCTATAGTGCATATGTGTGCTCGCAGGGGAGAGAGAGAGAGAAACAGAGAGACAGAAAGCGAGAAATCACACCCCCCCCCCCAAAAGGGGATGGCCATGCTGCAATCCCGTCTTCTCTGTTCTCCTTTTGGGATTTTGGGCACATACACACATGTGCCCGGCATGAGTTTTTTGAGCCACTGGGTCTGGGACTTGAGCCGTGGTCAATTACGTGGGAGTCCAGTGACGTAACAATTATGCCATCTGCTGATCCCGATTCTATTTTCTGTATCTCCCTTGGACCTCTCCCCTTCTGTCCATCCCCACTGTCCCTGCCCAGTTCAAGGTGTCCCCACCTTGGTCTCAGACCCTGGACCCCTCAATCTCCTCCTCACACTGCAACAGAGTGAGAGTCCAGACTCAAAGCTGCACACACCTCTCTCCTGCTTCAAACCCTGCTGTAGCTCCCTATTAACCTGAGGATAAGCCCGACACAATGCAGGACATTTATTTGGACTGTGGCCTTCCAGGCTCTATTTCCAAACAGCCCACCCCACTGACCTTCCTCCCCTGCTCACACCACACTCTTCACAGTTCCTCAAAGAGGTCTGAGGTAGTCCTGGCCACGAATGTCACTTTCTACTTCCCTACAGCATACACTTCTACTCGTGCGTCAAGAGCCATTTTAAATGTCACCTCCTTGGTAAGCACATCCCATCAGGACTTCAGAGTTCTCCGAGTGACTGGAATGTGGAGCTGAGCAGACTGTGCCAGTTTTTCTCTTTCTTGGGCCAGAAACCAAGCTCCAAGCTCCAGGAGGGCTGGGGTCTCCTTGTATTGTTTTTGTGTTCACAGTGCATCAGAGGATCAGGCATGTGGTGGTTGCTCAGAACATGTTTGATGAGGGAGAAAACTAAGGCTCTGAGGAGGAGGCCTGTCCAGGTTCACACAGCCACACAGCAGCTGAGCCAGTCCTGAGCTTGGGACTCAAGGCTCCATACATAAAGGGACCCAACCATTCCTTTATTCATCCATTCACCAAAACTTTTAAAGTTTCTTTCTTTCTTTCTTCCATGACTGAGAGATACAGAGACAAAGAGTTACAGAGACAAAAGAGTTAGACAAAACACCCCTGACAGGGTCCCAACATGGTGATCCACCGACAGCCTCCAGCCAGCCATGGATCATGGGCAAGTACATGCCTATTGTATTCGGGAAGGTCTCTGGACTTGAACTGGGAACCTTCCCACTTGGAATTGCCTCAGGTTCAATAGCTGCACCACCATCTGCCTCTAATTTTTTTTTTTTTTTTTAATGATAGTGTGTATATGAGAGAGAGAGAGAGAGAGAGAGAGAGAGAGAGAGAGAGGACACTCTCGATGAGGCCTTCTCACCACAGTCCCCTTTCCCCAGTCCTCCAGCCCCTTGGAATCCTGTGCCTGTGCATGCTCCCAGTGCATTTTCAGGCTGGCACGAGAATCTGAACCGCCACATAGCTTCCCGCACTGCAGTCCAGTATGCTATGGTCTGTGCCATCTAGCCTGGGCCTCCTTCAAGACATTGACTAATGAATGCCCCCTTCCAAATGCCCACATTTTATTCCCCAAAACCCGTGAATATGTTACCTCTGCAGCCTCAACCTTTTTGGCACCAAGGACCAGTTTCATGGAAGATAATTTTTCCACCAGGCCTGGGGGTGGGGGGGCGAAGATGGTTTCTGGAGGATATAACTGCTTTACATTTATTGTGCACTTTATTTCTATCATTATTACATGGTAATAGATAATGAAATAATTATACAACTCACCATAATGCAGAATCAGTGGGAGCCCTGGGCTTGTTTTCCTGTAACTAGACAGTCCCATCTGGGGGGCTTCTGTGAGAATCTAATGTCACTGGCGATCTGACAGGAGGCGGAGCACAGGCGGTAACACGTGTGATGGGTAGTGGCTGTAAATGCAGCTGAAGCTTTGCTCACTTGCCCACCAGCCACCTCTTCCTGTGTGGCCCAGTTCCTAACAGGCCACAGACCAGAACAGGGGTTGGGGACCCCTGTGTTACCGTACATGGTAGAAAGGGCTTTGCAGATGCAGTAAAATTAAGGGTCTTCAGAAATGGAGGGTTCCAAAATGCACCCAATGTAATCACAGGGTCATGACGAGAGACGGGCAGAGTCAGGAGGGAAAATGGAGTGGGAGGATAGGAGCAGTGGCCAGGTGAAGTGGGACTGTGGACTCAGGAACCCAGGTGGCCTTGAGAAGCTACAAAGGCAAGAAAACAGATTCTGCCCTAGGGCTCTGCAGGAATGCAGCCCTGAAAGTGGGAACTCAAGCTTGATTGCCCACACCTTGGCTTTCGTCCACTGAGACTGACTTAGGACTTCCGAGCCTCTGGACTGTAGGATAATAAATCTGAGGGCTGGACAGTGGCATAGGGTGAAATGCAATGCTTTTATGCAACACGTGGGCTCATGATCCTGGGCTGACTGAGGCTGAGGGTGGATTGTGTTGAGACCCTGTTGGGGGTGCTGTCTCTCTGTCCCTCTCTCCAGCTCATGGGAGAAACGAAAAATCACACAAATAGGGCCAATTCTGTCACCTTATGGTTAAGGGAACCAGATCGCACATGGCCAACTGTGTGGTTCAAATCTCAGCCCTAGCAGCTTGAAAAACACACCAGGCACATGTCCATGTGTGCTTGCCCCAGATTTCAAAAGGATGCAGGAATGGTGGAGAAGGGATTCTGGCATGATCATGCCCATTAGGGAGTACTTTCTCTCTGTGTATGTCTCTCTGTCTCTCTCTGATAAATTAAAAGCAAACAAATGGGACCAGCAGGTGACATGGTGCTTAAGGCACTGAACTCTTACATGGCCAAACATGGTTTGAATCCTGGACCTTGTGGCTTGAAATTCACTCCAGGTGTGTGTGCATGCATGCCCAAAATCCCAAGAGGAGAATGAAGAAGGGATTGTGGTGTGGCCGTCTCCTCTGGGGGATGATTTTTCACTGTCCCTCTCATTGTCTCTCTTTGTCATCTTTCTGATGAGCACATGCTCCCTATGGCAAACACACACACACACACACACACACACACACAGACACACACACACACACACACACACCTCCATATATTGACAATGCCCAAATTAAGAAAAAAATATAGTAATATAGTTGGGTTGTTTTAAGTCATGAGTTTGTGGCAGTTTGTTACAGAAATAAGAACTAAGCAAGCACCCACTATGTGCTGACTGTACTGCCAGTGTCTGGGAGCACAACTGTGAACAGCAGAGCAGAGGTCCCAGCTCTTGAGGGATCTGCCTTCAAGACCGACAACAAACAAGTGCCACCAAGGTCAAGTTGAGCTGTGACGGTGCCCTGTTCCAGTGGAACAGAACTGACTGTGGGGACCAGCTGTGGGTGGAGGGGTCAGGAAAGGTCTCGATGAGGGGACAACAGTCCAGCCGAAGTCGGAGGATGAGATGGAGCCTGCCAGAGAGGAAACAGCAGTGCAAAGGTTCTGACAGTGCGAGAGGCCAAGCAGCTGAGGCACAGTGGGTGGGAGCAGTGAGCAGCAGAGAGGAGAAAGTGGCAGGACCTGGCGGGCTTCCCACATGCCTCCATAAAGGAAACGATCACCAAGAAAAACCTCTTATCTAAGACATTACCCAAGGTCAGTCACAAAAGGGCAGACACTGGTTCCATTGCTGTGAGGTTCTGAAACAGTTAAGTTCCTGGAGACAGACAATGGCAGCTGCCAGGCACTAGGGGAGGAGGAACAGGAGTCACAGTTTAATGGGGACAAGTCTGTAGTTATGGCCATGTATCTATGTAAAGGTACTGCCACTGAACTGTGCACTTCAAAATGATTCAGATGATAAATGTACATTATATGTATTTTGTCAATTAAATAAAAATTGTCCCTCAAAATTGAATCAAGCCTCTGCTATTAATTTCTAGTTTATAAAAAAATACAGAGGTTGAGGCCAGCAGGTACCATGGGGGTTAAGGTTGTTTTATCCCACATGACCAACTGGGCAATTTAAGTCCCAGACCTGGAGGCTTCGAAAACACACTGAGCACATATGTGTACGTGCTCAAAATCCCAAGAGGAGAATGGAGGAGAAGAGATTGCAGTGTGGCTGTCCCCCTAGGTGGTAACTTCTCACTTTTCTCTCTCTCTCTCTCTGGCAAGTGCATGAGTCCTAGAGAAAGGTTTTTAAAAGTTAAAACTAGAAAGAAAGAAAGAAAGAAAGGAAGGAAGGAAGGAAGGAAGGAAGGAAGGAAGGAAGGAAGGAAGGAAGGAAGGAAGAGAGAGAAAGAAAGAAAGAGAAAGAAAGAAAGGAGGGAGGGAGGGAGGGAGGGGGGAAGGAAGGAAGGAAGGGGGGAAGGGGGGAAGGGAAGGAAGGGAGAGAGAAAGAAAGAGAGAAAGAGAGAAAGAGAGAAAGAAAGAAAGAAAGAAAGAAAGAAAGAAAGAAAGAGAAGAAGAGAAAGAAAGAAGAAAGAGAGAAAGAGGAAGGGAAGGAAGGGAAGGAAGGGAAGGAAGGGAAGGAAGGGAAGGAAGGGAAGGAAGGAAGGAAGGAAGGAAGGAAGGAAGAAATACAGAGGCTTCACAGATAAGACAAAGAACCCCAGGAGGAAGCAGTTGGACAACCCCAGAAAGCGAAACCTTTTAGACCCATCTCCTACAAGAAAACTGTCATTGGACAATCAAAGTTATTGTTGCCCAAAAAAATTAAAACAGAGTAGACAAGTGTGATTAAAAGAGACATATGACCAAATGCAATATGTGGGCCTTGATCAATCTGAGTTTTGAAAGACCCTTGGATGGGGCCAAATGAGGTGCTGTCGTAAAATGCGATGCCCTGAGAAACTGATCACGTGTTTTTTAAATATGGAAGTCACCCTGTGAGAGATGAGCTGTCATTGGAGGATTGTTAGTGAATGACAAAGAATTGGCCTGGTGGCTTTTCATCCAAATGTGGGGTTTTCTTACACAGGGTCATAGGTGGGCTCCGGGCTACCCCCTGGAGAGTACCTGGGTTCCAGGGACATGGCAGGGCCCCAAGCCCCTCCTGCTGGCTCAGCCCCTGTAGCAATGCCTCTTTCTGCATCACCCCCTCCCTGGGCTCGGTAGGAAGACGAGCAACACCAGTGGTCCAGCTCCAGTGGTCACTGTTCCCCCAGTGCCCTTGGCTTTCCTGGGCTGAAGAGGAGATAGGTGTGGTGTTCAAGGAGCTCTAAGGTGCCTGGGCAGGGCACGGATGACCAACTTTTTCTTTTTCTCTCTTTCTCTCTCTCTTCCTTCTTTTCTCTCTCTTTCCTTCTTCTTCTCCTCTATCTCTCTCTCTTTCTTTTGCTCTTTCTCTTTCTTCTTTCTAAAGAATTGTTGGGGTCAGCAGGTGATGTGGTGGTTAAAGGCACTGGACTCCCACATGGCCAACCGCGGTTTATGAACCAGACTTGGAGGCTTGCTTCTTCACTTTCTCTCTCTCTCTCTCTCACTCTGTCCGTCTCTGGTCAAATTTAAATAAATAAACAAACAAACAAATAAGTAAATAAAATAATTTTAAATTAATTATATTAATAAAATATATTTAATTATATTAATAATGATTATTAAATTAATTATTAAAATTAATTATATTAATAATAAATAATTATTTATTTTAATTTGTCCAGAGTGGGAGAGAGAGAGAGAAAGCAAGAGAGAAAGTGAGAAAGCAAGCCGCCATGTTTGGGACTTGAACCATAGTCGCCATGTGAGAGTCCAGTGCCTTTACCCACCACGCCACCTACCAGCCCCCAAGAATTATTTATCTCGAGGGACCAGCAGTTAGCATAATGGCTATGTCGCTGAACTCCCATCTAGTCGACCACGGTTCGAGTCCCAGACCCGGTGGCTTAAACTCACGCCGTTCGTGCCCAAGATCCTGAGAGGAGAATGGAGGAGAAGGGATTGCGGCATGGCCATCTCCCCTGTGGGGGTGATTTCTCATTTTTTGTCTCTGTCTTTCTGGCACAAACCCTATAGCAAAAATCTCTCCAAAAAGAAGAATTGTTTATTTTGGGGCTGGCAGGTGGCATGGTGGTTAAGGCGCTGGACTCCCACATGACCGACTGTGGTTCAAGTCCTGGACATGAAGGCTTGCTTACTCTCTGTCCTTTTCTCTGTGTCTGTCTCTGGTCAAATTGAAGAAGAATAAATTAATTAAATTAAATAATTCTTAAAAAGAGAATTGTTTGCTTTAATTTTATTTCTTTTTATCATTATTTTTAATTTGCTGTAGGGCACATGTGCTCATTAGAGAGAGACAGAGAGGAAAAGAAAAAGAGAGAGTATAAGAAAGCAAGTTGCCAGGTTTAGGACTTGAACTGTGGTTGACTAGGAGTCCAGCATCCCAACCACTACACCACCCACTGGCCCCACAACCAATTTTCAAAAAATGGAAAGGGGAATTCCTCTTGGGACTAAAGGCAGGAGTCACCAGCACTCAGGGGACAGTTACTGGTGATGGGGATGTTTTCTCTCCTTTTTTTTTTTTTTTTTTTTTTTTTTTTTTGTGGTTAATACTATAGAACAAGTTTGATTTTAAGAACTAGAGTATGAGTCATCTCCGATAATCCTTAAATGATCTGCAAGTTGAGCAAAGAAGAGAAAAGGCAATGACCTCCAAGGCTATTGGATACTGAGACTCTTGGAAGGACTTTTAAAATATATGTCAATTGGTCCCTTTTTTTATTTTGTGTTTTTTTTTAAATGTAGTATAAAAATCCTTAAAAAAAAATACTGCCCTGATCCTAAAAAAAAAAAAAAAAAAAAAAAAAAGAAAGAAAGAAAGACCTGATCCTTGCTGCAGTGTGCAGAAAGCGCCTGAATCTTTTTTTATTTTTAAGAATTATTTTATTTAAATTTTATTTATTTATTTATTTATTTGTTTGTTTTAATTTGTCCAGAGAGGGACAAAATGAGAGAGAGAAAGAGAGAGGGAAAGTGAGAAGGCAAGCCTCCAGGTTTGGGACTCAAATCACAGTCAGCCATGTGGGAGTCCAGCACCCTTAACCACCATGCCGCCTGACAGCCCCCAGCTCCTAGATCTTATTCTCTTTTCCTCAAGCTTTCACACTTCCGTTTAAATGAATTTTTGTTTATTAAAAAGTACGCAAAAGTAGAAATAACCCAAATATTCATCAGTGGGTGAATAAATGAATGAAATGTGGTATATACATACAATGGAATATTATTCAGCCTTAAAAAGGAAGAGAATTCTGTGGCCAGCAGGTGGCATGGTGTTTAAGGCACTGGACTCCCATGTGACTAACTGCAGTTCAAGTAGTGGATCTGGCAGCTTGAAATTAATGTTGGGTGTGTGTATATGTGTGTGTGTGTGTGTGTGTGTGTGTGTGTGTGTGTGTATGCGCCCAAAGTCCTGAGAAGAGAATGGAGGACAAGGGTTTGCAGTATGGCCATACCCCCCCCCCCCCCAGGCAGGGGGTGATTTCTCACTTTCTCTTTGTCTCTATCTCTCCAGCAAGTGCACATGCCCTGCAGCAAAAATTTTGCTCAAAAAAAAAAAGAAAAGAAATAAAAGGAAGAAAATTCTGCCATTCTATTGCCATTTATAAATTTTGAGTACATTATGCTCAGTGAAATAAGCCAGTCATAAAAGGACAAATACCCTATGATTCTGCTTTTATGAGGTACCTGGAGTGATCATAGTCACAGAGAAAGAAAGTAGTATGTGGGTTACCAGGGACTGAGGGAGAAGGAAATGAGAAATTATTGTTTGATGGGAACAGAGTTCCAGGTTGGGAAGCTGAAGAAGTTCTGGAGATGGACTGTACAGGTTGAACACAATGTGAGTGTACTTAAAGTCACTGAATCACACTCTCAAAAATGGCTAAGATGCTACTGTGATTTGAAGGTGTCCCACCAACATATATGTGTTGGAATTTGGTTGTATCATGATGGTATTCAGAAGAGACTTAATCCATTCATGGTATTGAAAGGTGAGGCCTTTGGGAAATAAGTAGGAATGAGGGTGGGGCTTTCATGATTAATTGCTGGTAGGTTTATAGGGAGAGGGAATGAGATCAGAACAGAGACATACAGGCACATGCTCTGCTCTGCCCTCTACTATGTGATCCACAAACTGGACCTTCACTATGGCCCTCAGATCTTAGACCTCCAAACTGTAGCCAAATAAACCTCTATTATCTTAATTACCCAGGCTCAGGTATTTTCTGTTATTAGCAATAAAATGGACTAGAGGAGATGGTAGATTTTATGTTATGTATATCTTACCACAATAAAAGTTACGTAGTAATAGGCTGGCTTCATAAGGGATCTCATGTGGCCAACCACAGGTCAAATCCTGGCCTTGAAAGCTTAAAACACATACCATGCACATGTGCATGCAAGCTCCAAATCCTAACAGGATGAAGAAATGGAGGAGAGGGGCCAGCAGGTGGTATAGTGGTTAAGGTACCTGGACTCCCACATGGCCGACTGTAGTTTAAGTCCCAGACCCGGTGACTTGAAATTCATGCCAAGCGTGTGTACATGTGTGCCCAAAATCCCTAGAGAAGAATGGAGGAGAAGGGATTATGGCATGGCCATCCTCCCTGGGGTGTGATTTCTCACTCTCTCTCTGCTTCTCTCTATCTCCCTGGTGAGCCCACATGTTCTATAGCAAAAATCTCTCCCCTCCCCCTCCAAAAAAAATGGAGGAAAAGGGATTGTACCATGACCACATCCCATTGGGAGGATACTTTATTCCTGTCCCTCTCTGTCTCTCTGGCAAGCACAGACACCTTCTAGCAATTAAAAAATACATAATGACACATAAATGTGTATTTGCCCACATGCATAATTAATATCTGGAAAGTTGCACAAACAGTTGATAGAATTAACTGTCTCTGAGGAGAACCCAGGGTGGTTGGTGGGAGCAGGTGCACCGAGGGAGAGGCTTACTTTCTATGGAATACCCTTTGTGAGAGTTGAACATTGTTTCCATGTACATAACTGGCCTATGCAAAAGATCAAATTGTAAGTCCATGCAGCAGGAAAGGATGGACTGAAAAGTAGTTCTCCTACCTCTCAGGTAACACTCCTCATGTTCCATTCTCTTCCTCAGAAGCAAACGGGCTTAGTGTTTTCTTCAGTCTTTGCATAAGCAAGCACATACATAAAGGTATTTATTAAAATAAGTGAGAGGAAGGAAGGGAGGGAAGGAAGGATGAAGGGAAAAAAAGAAAAAGAAGAAAAGGAAGGAAGGGGGGGAATAGGAAGGAAGGGGGAAAAAGACGGGAGAAAGGAGGGAAGGAGGAAGGAATGAAGGCAGCATATAATAAACACAAAAATACTTGGCTATTTTAAAATATAAAAGTGCCTTGCTTTTCTCTTTTCTTGGAAGAAATTCCCCATCAGTGCATCCAAATTGGCCTCGTTGTTCCTAATGGCCGTGTGGTTTTCCAACGATGGATGTGCCACACAGTGTATATAGCCTGCCTCCTATTGATGGGCATTTGGGGCTTTTCCAGTCTTTTAATTTACATTGAAAAATGCCAAAATACCCTTCCTTGAGCATATCATGGGGCGGGAGGAGGGGGAGGAATGCTTCAGCGGAGAAATTCCTAGAAGTAATGTGGTTGGACTTTTGCTTCCACTGAGATGCTAAAAGAAAGTCCCTGACTTGGAGCTTCCCCTTTCAGCAAAGTCAGGGGATGCCCCAGGAGAGGGCTCCACGTGGGGCTGTGAGGATCGCATCGGGCCCTTGACTTCTGAGCAGCTGTGAGCCCTGTTCTGAAGCTTCCTGGTGGGCATCGTGCCCTTCTTGTACAGAGGGGTGGGGATACACACTCTGGCCTGTCCCAGGAGCTAAAAGGAAGGATGAACACATTTCTCCGAAGGCCTGAGACAATGGCTGGCCCGTCTGGGGGCCTTGTGAGCAAAGAGAACTGGTCTAGGCCCTTATGGGAGACAAAGTCTTTGAAGTTGGGTCCAAACCATCCCTTGAGCCAAATGAGGAGTCTGGAAACCAATTGGGAAATTCTGGGATAGTGTGAAAGGGGGAAGAGGTAGAATTAAAAGACTGGGTGCTAATTGGCCACAATGACAATCACTACCATAGTAATAATAATAATAATAATAATAATAATAATACCATTTGATCTTTACTGAGTGCCAGACTTACTGTGTCCTGTGTTTTACATTCATTAGCTCATCATTCCCCACAATAACACGTTCTTTTCCTTTTTTTTTTTTTTTTTTTTTTTTTGGAGAGGATTTTGCTATAGGGTGTGTGTGCTCGCCAGAAAGACAGAGAGAGACAGAGAGACAGAAAGCGAGAAATCACCCCCCAGGGGGGATGGCCACATCACAGTCCCTTCTCCTCCATTCTCCTCTCGGGATCTTGGGCATGCACGCACACATACCTGGTGTGAGTTTAAGCCAACAGGTCCGGGACTCAAACCATGGTCGACTACATGGGAGCCCAGTGATGTAGCCATTACTATATCTGCTGGTCCCTCTTTTCCTTTTTATTACCAGAGGGTGCATGCATACTCAGACGGGCAGGAGAGAGAGCATGCTCCCTGAACTGGGCACAATAACACTGCAATCTCCTCTCCTCCATTTCTCCACTGGGTCAGGATTTGGGGCAGGTAAATGCATGTGCCTGGTGTGTTTTTCAAGTTGCCATGGAGTCAGTCATGTGGGATCCAGTCACTTTATTTATTTTAAATTTTTTTTAAGAATTATTTTATTTAGCTTACTTACTTACTTGATTTATTTATTTGGATTTGACCAGGGAGACAGGGAGGGAAGGAGAGAGAGAGAGAGAGAGAGAGAGAGAGAGAGAGAGAGAGAGAGAGAGAGAGAGAGAGAGAGAGAGAGAAAGTGAGAAGACAGTCTGCCAGGTCTGAGACTCAAACCGTGGTTGGCCATGTGGGAGTCTAGCACCTTTAACCAGCATGCCACCTGCCAGCCCTAAGATCTGGCCACTTTAACCTCTACAGCACCAGCTGGCCCAATATGTGGCCTTTCATTATCTGACTTCTTTCTCTTAATATGTTTCCAAAGTTCGTTCATGTTGTATCATGTATTAGCACGTCACTTTTTTTTTTTTGAAGAGGTTTTCGCTATAGGGCGCGTGCACTCGCCAGACAGACAGAGAGAGACATAGAGACAGAAAGTGAGAAATCACCCCCCAGGGGGTGATGGTCATGCCGCAATCCCTTCTCCTCCAGGATCTTGGGCATGCACGCACACGTGCCCGGTGTGAGTTTTAAGCCACCGGGTCTGGGACGCGAACCGCGGGTTGACTACGTGGGAGTCCAGCGACATAGCCATTACGCTGACTGCTGGTTCCCAGCACGTCACTCTTTTGTTTTTGTTTTTGCTGTAGGGTGCATGTACTCACTGGAGAGAGACAGAAAGGGAAAGTGAGAAATCACCCTCCAGGGGAGATGGCAGCACCACAGTCGCTTCTCCTTCATTCTCCTCTCAGGGTTTTGGGCATGTATGTGCATGCACCTGGCATGATTTTCAAGCCATTGGGCCTGGGACTCAAACCATGGTCAACCATGTGCGGAGTCCAGTGCCTTAAACACCATGCTACCTGCAGTCCCTAGCATTTCATTCTTTTTTATTGCTGATTAATATTCTATTGAATAATGTTGTGGACATTTGTAAATAAATTTTTATGTAAACATGTTTTCAGTTCTTTGGGGGTATATACATAAGAGTAGTATTGTTAGGTCATAGTGTAACTCCATGTTTAACTTTTTGGGGATCTCCCAGACTGTTTCCAAGGAGGCCCAACCCTTTATGTTTCTGCCAGCAAAGTCTGAGGGTACTAATGTCTCATTTTCTCAATAACTAATCCTTATTATTGTTTGTTCTTTTTGTTCTTTTGATTACAGCCATCCTACTGCGTAGGAAGTGGTATCTTTGTGGTTTTAATTGGCATTTATTTGTGTATGTTCTTTTCAAAAAAATCTAGTCAGGGGCCAGCATGTGGCATGGTGGTTAAGGGCACTGGAATCCCTCATGGCTGTCCTGGACCTGGAGACTTGCTTTTCCTTTTCCTTTTTTTTTTGGAGAGGTTTTTGCTATAGGGCACGTGCACTTGCCAAAAAGACAGAGAAAGACAGAGAGAGACAGGGAGACAGAAAGCGATAAATCATCCCCCTGGGGGATGGCCATGCTGCAATCCCTTTTCCTCCATTCTCCTCTCAGGATCTTGGGCACGTACGCACACATGCCTGGCAAGAGTTTAAGCCACTGGGTCCAGGACTTGAACTGCGATCAACTACATGGGAGTCCAGTGACATAGCCATTACGCCAATTGCTGGTCCCAGCTTGCTCTTTCACTCTCTCTCACTCTGTCCCTTTCTGGTCAAATTAAAATAAGTTAATAAATAAAATCAAATGAAATAGTTCTTTTTAAAAAAGTCTATTCAATCCTTTGCTCGTTTTAATTTTAATTTGTTTTTTAAAAATAATTATTCATACAACTCTAGTATTATTATTATTTTTTAGTTAGCTGTAGGGTATGTATGCTCATTAGAGAGAGACAGACGGAGAGAGAGAGGAAAAGTGAGAAAGCAAGCTGCCAAATTCAGGACTTGAACTGCAGTTGACGATGTGGGAGTCCAGCACCCCTGCTGAACCCTTTTGCTCATTTAAAAAAAAATTATTTATATACTTCTTCCATAAGTGAGGGAGAGACAGACAAGCAGAGAGACAGCATGCACAACAGGGCTCTGATGCTACATTCTGGCCCGAGCCTCATCCAACCCTGGACCACGGGCATGCCTGTGCCCAACCTACTCAGGGAGGTCTCTGAATGCACATGGAAACCTTCCTGTGTGGATCTCTATCATTGCACCACAGTCAGGTCCCCTCTGCCCATTTAAAAATTTGGGTTGTTTGTCTTTTTGTTATTGAGTTGTAACATTATTTAATGTATTTTTAAAAGAATTATTTATTCTTATTTTAGTTATTCTTATTCTTCTTCAACTTGACCAGAGTGAGACAGAGAGACACAGAAAGAGGGAAAGCGAGAAAGCAAGCTACCATGTCCAGACTTGAATCACAGTCAGTTATGTGGGAGTCTAGCGCCTTAACTACCATGCCACCTGCCAGCCCCTATTAATGTATTTTAATATTAGATATCAATCAGAGATATGACTTGCAAATATTTTCTTCCATTCTTTGGGCTGTCTTTTCATTTTATTGGTAATTTCCTTTGGTGTAAAACATTTTTCATTTTGATGACATATTATTTATCTATTATTTCTTTGGTTGCTTATGCTTTAGAGATCATACCTAACGAAATATACCTAATCCATAGCCATAAAAGTTACTCCTGGGACAAGCAGATGGCATAATGGTTATGTTGTTGTACTTCCAAGTAGTCAACCACAGTTCAAGTCCAGGACCTGGAAGCTTAGAACTCATGCTGTGCGTGTGTGTGTGTGTGTGTGTGTGTGTGTGTGTGTGCCCAAGATCCTGAGAAGAGAATGGAGAGGGGATTGTGGTGGTGTGGCCATCCTCCCTGTAGGTGACTTCTTGCTTCCTGTCTCCGTTTCTCTCTGTCTCTCTGGTGAATGCATGCACTCTATAACAAAAATCTCTCTCTCTTAAAAAAAAAAAAAGGGGGGGGGGGGACCAGCAGTTGGTGTGGTGGTTAAGGCACTGGACACTTCCACATGGCTGACCATAGTTTGAGTCCCGTGCCTGGTGACTTGCTTTCTCACTTTCCCTCTCTCTCTCTCTGATCAAATAAAAATAACTAAATAAATGAATAAAGAAAATTAAATAATTCTTTTTTTTAAAGAGTTACTCTTATGTTTTCTTTTAAAAGTTTTATAGTTCTAGCTTCAATATTTAGATCTTTGATAGATTTTGAGTTTATTTTTGCTTATGATGTGAGGTAGGAGAACAACCTCACCTGTTTTTATGTGGATATACAATTGTCTCAGACTACTTATTGAAAAAACTATTTTCTCTCCATTAAATTGTCTTAGCATTCTTATAGAAAATCAATTGCCCATAAATGTATTAATTCTACTTTAGACTCTCAATTCTGTTCCTTTGATCTGTCTGTGTATCCTTATGCCAGTACTCTATAGTCTTGATTACTATACTTTATAGTAATCTTCTCTCCCCAGGTTTTCTTATCTTATAAATAAGTTAATTTATATCTTCTATCTTGAAATAAAATCTTTCAAATGTACAAAAAGTGAAATAAATCTTGAGACCCACACCTCAAGTTTTAATAGCAGCTGACATTTTGTGATATTTTGGCTCATTCTGGTTCATAGCTCTTTTTTTGTTTTCATTAATAAGCAAATTATTTTAAGTACAATACCAAGTTAACTCCCTCCTCCCCCCATTTCCCCTCTGTCTCTCCATGGTAACCACAAAACTACCATTCTTCATGACCTGCTGGGGGTCCTTAATTATACTTTTATAGCCTTCTAAATAAAATATACAATTGTTTTGTGGGTCTTAATGTTTTATATAAGTAGCATCCTACTGAATGTCACCTTTTATGACTTGTTTGTTTCACTCAAGTTTATGTCTGTAAGTCTTTTGGCCGTGTTGATATTCACGGATCTATCTAGCACATTTGTTTTCACTGTTGTATGTTGCAAATCCTTTTTTGAGATTATTCATTGTTTATTTGTGCATTCCTTTAGCAGTGAACATTTAGGTCATTTCCAGATTTTCACTATTACTGATAGTTCTGTAATGAGTGGACATCTTTGTGTGTGTCTTCCTGTTTCACTCATTCTTTTCACTTATTCTTTTGCTCTAAACTTGGTTCTCCCCTGAGGCCCTTGCCCCCGGCAGCCTTTCAAGAGGTGGCTGTTCTTTTCCCAGCAGCTGTCACACCATGAGGCCAGGATGGGAGAGGCATTTTTCTTGCTCTTAGTAGCTACTTCCAAGCCACCCGTTTTTCCTCTTCTCTACAGCCCCAGCATCTTTGAAAAGCGTGTCACCAGACCTTATCATTCATTACCTCTTCCTCGTTGCCACCATCTACACACCCCGTCACTCCCCCTCCTTCACTGATAATTATAGCTCCCAGCTCATAGTCATTCTTTCCAGCATGATCTGTCATGATCATGCTGCTTTTAATAACCAGCCTCTCTGTTCCATGACCTCCTCTCCTCCAATGAACTTGTTCTCCCTCTGTCTCAGCCTGTCACTTCAAAGATCATACCCTTAGTCACGTCATTACCAACAACTAACTGCCCTTGCACAGTCTCAACTTCAAACACCCCATCTCCAACCCCCATCTGTCAGTCCAGCTCTTGGCCTTGAGTATCCAGCTCCGATAATCCTCGACCCCATTCAGGCTGATCCTGCCCTCTTTTCTCTGTCCCTTGCTCTCCTTCATGTTCTTACATCTCTCCTTACTCAACTTCCCTGGTCTTTCATTACAAGTATTGTTTACCTACACCCTCAATTGCCTTCTCAATAATATAGACTCCTATTCTTCTCTCTACCTCCTGGAAAACCTCCAGGCCAAGTGAAACTCAACTCTCCACCAACTCAGCACATGAACCAGCCCAGCTGACCATGACTACAGAAAAGTAGGTAAGGTCAAGATCACTAACCTCCCATGGGCCTTGGTGCTACCCAAAAGTTCTGTTCCATTTCCCTGACTCATTCACTCTCCCACTCTCTTTGACTATTTTATACTTTCTTCCCTCGCTCAAACCTTCAGACTCCTCCTCACTGAGGCTCACTCAGACTGATGACCCTGATTCCTATTTCTCTGAGAAAAGAGAAGTTACCAGAAGACTACACCCACCTGCATCTACCACATCTGCCCACGGACCTGCATCTTCCTTGCTTTTGACTGCCCTCTCCTACTCAATGACATCGCTGTTTAATCCCCCTGTTTCTTTCCTGCAGTATCAATTTCCCACTCTCAACCATATCACTCTCATCTGCATGCAGCACACTGTTATTTCTTCCTTCTTAAGAAAATAGTGCCCTGGGGTGGCCCTCTGCATAGCGGTTAACTAGGATCTCACATGGCTAACCGTGGCTCTCACATGACCAACTGTACTTCAAATCCTGGCCCCAGTGGCTTGAAAAATAAATCAGGCATATAGTATGCATGTGTGCACGTGCCCCTAGTCCTGACAGGATGGAGAAATGGAAGAGAAGAGATTGTGGCATGGCCAATGGGAGTGCCTTCTCCCTCTTTCTCTCCCTCTCGCTCTCTACCCTCCTCTCACTGGTGAGTACAACCACCCTCTGGCAATAATTTTTTTTTAAAGTGCCTTGATCCCACATGCATTTGCAGATTCTATACTCTTAGTAAAACTGGAAAGAATAAGCTATACTTGCTGGCCTCAATTTTCTTTCTCTTAGTCTCTCTACTCCAATTTGGATTCCAAAGATTCCTGGGGAATTCCCTGTGATGGTAGAAGAAGAGCCACTTCAGGGAGGGGAGGGAGTGAAACACTGGAGAACATTGTATTTCCACGGACAGAGAATTAATAAAAAATGTTGAGACAAGCAGTTGGCGTAATGGCTATGTCGCTGAACTTCCATGTAGTCGACCGTGGTTCGAGTCCCAGACCCGGTGGCTTAAGCTCATGCAAGGCACATATGCATGCGTTCCCAAGATCCCAAGAGGAGAATGGAGGAGAAGGGATTGCGGTGTGGCCATCCACCCTGGGTAGTGATTTCTTACTTTCTGTCTCTGTCTCTCTCTGTCTTTCTGGTGAGCGTATGCACGCTACAGCAAAAACCTCTCAAAAAAAAAAAAGTTTTGGTTTACATGGAATGGGGGAATGGTCACACACATGAAAGATCTAAATGTCTTTGGTAGTTGAAAACAACCAGCTAGTATTCAGTCACTGTGGCATGCACTGCTAAGATGCTGCTTCTTGAAGACTGAGGTCACATGGGAGGCCCACGTTCAACTCCCAGACCAGCCTAACCAGGCCAGGTACAGTGGCACATACCTGTAGTCCTAGCTAACTGGGAGGTTGGTGTAGGAGGATTGTCACATAGTGAGACTTTCAAAAAAATCTTCGTCTCTCTTATATAGACACACACACACACACACACACACACACACACACATACAAACACACAAACAAACAAAGTTGGCTATCAGGTTAGCTAGCCTGTATTATATAACATAATAGCAGTTGCTGTAACTAATAAACCCTGAATTGCGTAATGGCTCAGACATGATAGAAATATTTTCCTCAGGACCAGCAGTTGGCGTAATGGCTATGTTGCTGGACTCCCATGTAGTCAACCGCAGTTCGAGTCCTGAAACCTGTGTCTTAAACTCATGCCAGGCACGTGTGCGTGCATGCCCAAGATCCTGAGAGAAGAATGGAGGAGAAGGGATTGCGGCATGGCTATCCCCCCTGGGGGGTGATTTCTTGCTTTCTGTCTTTCTCTTTCTGGAGAGCTCATGTGCCCTATGGCAAAAACCTCTCAAAAAAATTTTTCCCCACCACTTTAAGTATAAAATGAGTGTCCCTAGTTAATGGGCAGTTCTTCTCCAAGTGGTGACTTAGGCACCGAGGCTCTTCCCATTTGTGGTCCTGCTGCTGTTAACAAGTCACTGTGCCCATCTGCATCAAAGCAGGGTAGGGCCTGGAGCATGGGAAGACTTTTTGGTCAGACCTGGAATTTGAGTGTGTCAGCTCTGATCACACATTCCACTGGCCAGAATTCAGACACTTGGTCTCACCTAACTGCAAGGCAGGCTGGGAAACATGATCTGAGGACCCAGTAATAGGAAGAAACAGATTTTGCAAAGAGCCAGCCATCTCTACAAATCATGGAAGTCCTCCTGAAATGATGACTGGGCAGGAAGATGATTCTTGTTCTGAATGAGGAACTTGTTCTGGTCTAGATTCCCAAAGCAAGGTCCATTGCAAAACAATTGCTTGCCTGGTTTTTTGTTTTGTTTTGATTTGCTGTAGGGCAGGTGTACTTGCTGGAGAGAGAGGAAAAGTAGAAATCACCCGGGGGCTGGGGGCGATGGTCATGTGGCAATCCCTTCTCCTCCACTTTCTTCTTGGGATTTTAGGCATGTACCCACATGTGCCCAGTGCATTTTTCAAGCTGCTGGGTCCAGGACTTGAACTGCACAGTAGACCACGTGGGATCCAGCCACCTTAACCTCTTTGTCACCTGCTGGCCCCACAATTGTTTTTTTCCAAGAAGAAACCCCTTAGAGAAACAGTCCTACATATTCCAAATCTACCTCTTCTGCTATTCGATTTGTTTTATGAGTTTCCAGTTCAGTTTTTCAGTGTTCCATAAAAACAAGAGGCACTCGACAGCCCATCGGGTCTGAGTATACCCTGAGTCTCAGAGATGGGGCTCTGTCACTGCTCCATTGCTAATGGCAGTGGGAGTTTGGCTACAAGGCCCCATGCCCCTGGAACTCAGGCTCTGACTCTGTGAAATGGGCAGTTGTAAGGCTTACGACTGCCATGTTGTTTGAGAGTCGAGGACTTGCGCATTTTTTTCTCCAAACGAGCCTCATAATAGCCTTTTTGGGTTGAAAGGATATGGGTGGCCGTTGCCCATTTTACAGATGGGAAAGCCTGAGCTTGAGAGATGATACCCTTAGCCCAGGGGAATTCACAGTCCCCAGACAAGAGATGGTGGCTAAAACTGTAAGAGAGGATGATATCCTGAAGGGAGGGAAACAGAAAAAGTGAATAGTGTGAGGAAGAAGAAAACCCACAGACATTCCTCCCCAAGCCCAGAATTCTTTCTATGGGCCTCGTAGCCCTCATTTTGCTATTCTTTCTTCACTTTGGTGGGCTGACCATACAGGGAAGCCCACAGAGAAGTACAGAGGGAACTAAGGGCATCTGGGACTCTAGGAGTCTTCAGGCAGAAGGATGACCGAGATTCGAGATCCCTATTTTTCCTGTGGTCAGTGGCCATCAGCTTAAGGAATAGATCCCTGAGATGAATCATAAAGGAGAACCCCTCCCCTTGCCTGCTTTTGTTCTGGGCTCCAGGAAGTCATTGCCCTGATATTGCTATATCTACTGCAAGGGCCTAGACCTCTTGTCTAGAATGAGAGGAGTCCAGATGGGAAAGTTCTTTTTTCCTTTTTTTTTTTTTTTTTTTTTTTTAAATTCTGGATGGCTCATGTGATTGTCAGAGAGAGAGAGAAAAAGCAATCTCCCCCACCCCCCAGGTTGTAGTCACACCACAATCCTATTTCCTCCTTTTCTCCATCCCGTCAAGATTTTCAGCCTGCACGTACAGGTACCCAGTCTATTTTTTCAGCCACTGGGCCTGGGATTTGAATTGCAGTTGGCCATGTGGGATCTGGCTCCCAATACACAGAGTTCTATGAGACCGACCATGAAAAAAACATTTTTTTGACAGAATATTGATAATTGGTGACACAGAATAATAGGAATACAGGAATATTTTGTATTTCTTGTAAATTTGCTGTGAGTTTGAAATTACCTTTTTTTTTTTTTTTTTTTTTTTTTTTTTTTTTTTTTTTTTTTTTTTTTTTTAATTAGGACTGGGTCCTTGGTGCAGTGGTAATGTGCTACTCAAGAAAAGCCAAATCCCACATGGTGACCCCAGTTCGAATCCCCAGTCATTCAGTCTTAACTGCATAGGACATACGTACAACTGCCCAGGATTTAACAGACTCGAGGACTGGAGGAAGGGGATCATAGCATAACGAGACCACGTGGACAATGCTTCCCTCTCCCTCTCTTTCTCTCTTATTCCCATGTGTGCATGCATGCTGTATTGTGAATAAAGGGAAAAATTTAAATAAAAAAAATCCAAACTGGAGCCAGCCAGTGGCATGGTGATTAAGATGGCTGGATTGTACATGGCCAACTGCATAGTTTGAGTCCCAAACCCAGTGGCTTGAAAAACATGCCAGGCATGCGTGCACTGTGCCCAAAATTCTGAGAGGATAATGGAGGAGAAGGAACTGCAAAGTCACCATCCCTCCTTGGGGTGATTTCTCACATTCTTTCTCTCACTCTGTCTCTGTCTCTCTCTGGTGAGCACATATACCCTCTAGCAAATTTTTAGAAAAGGAAAAATAAATCAGAACATTATCAGCACCTGGAAACTCCCTGCTGACCTCTTCCAGTTGCGACCCCAAGGAAAGCCCCATTCTAACTCCTGTTCTTAGACTAGTTATTTCTGTTTGAATCATATAGAAATCATTCTTTTATGTCTGACATGATTCATTTAACATTAACATTGTGTATGGTATTCAGCTATATCATTCTTGTACTGTTTTTCAGTTATTCTCACTCTATAGATTATTCCGCTGTAAGAATTCACAATATTGGGGGCTGGCAGATGGTGTGATGGTAAAGGTGCTGGACTCGCACATGGCTGACATGGTTCAAGTCCCCGACCTGGAGGCTTGCTTTCTCACTTTCCCTCTCTTCCTCTCTCTTTCTCTTTCTTTGGTCAAATTAAAAATAATCATAAATAAAATTAAATAAAAATTCTTAAAAAAAAGAAATTTACAATATCAGGATCAGGTAGTGACAAAATGGTACTGCAAATGGACCCACAGTTGGGAAAGGTCCTGGGTTTGTGTCCTGGGATCTCCCTGGGCATGTCAACTGAAATTGAGGTATGGTTGCAGGAAGGCCTTGTTGGGGCTGCCCATCTCCCTTTCTCATGAAATATATAAAAACAAGTTAACAAAAATATATTTTAAAAAAATGTATGATATTAACGTGGGACCTCCAGAATAACTGAGTCAAGAGTGCCAAAAACCCTCCCTTCAAAGAACAATGACAAAACTGTACAAACTTGTTTTAAAAAATTTGAAAACTTGGGACCGGCAAGTGGCATGGTGGTTAAAGGCACTGGACTCCCACATGGCTGACCACGGTTCAAGTCTCGGACCTGGTGGCTTGCTTTCTCACTTTCTCTCTTTCTCTCTCTCTCTCTCTCTCTGATGAAAATGAAAAATAATAATGATATAATGATAAATAAAGTTAAATAAAATAATTATTAAAAAAAATTTGAAAACTGTAGTGGGCAAAATAAGCGTCCCCCCAGATGTCTTTGTCATAACCCTAGAACCTGTGACTATATTGTTACATGGCAAGAGGGAATTAAAGTTGCAGGAGGAAGTAAGTTTGCTAATCAGCTGATTTTAAGATAAAGAGAGTATCCTGGGTTATCCCACTTGGTACAGTGTAACCCCACGTGTTCCTTAAAAGTAAAAGTGGGAGGGCTGGAACTTGAGGCGCGTAGGGCCGGAGATGCCACAGACCTGCGACCCGGAGCAGCTTGGAGTGGTGAACTCTTCGAGTCTGCAATAAAAAATGGCCTCCAATAAAACTACATTGCAAAAAATGGGTAAGAAACAGAATGGAAAGAGTAAAAAAGTCGAAGAGGCAGAGCCTGAAGAATTTATGGTGGAAAAAGTACTGGACCGACGCATAGTGAATGGGAAGGTGGAATATTTCCTGAAGTGGAAGGGACTTACAGAGGCTGACGATACTTGGGAACCAGAAGAAAATTTAGATCATCCAGAGTTAATTAAAGCATTTCCTATTTCTCAAAAAGCTGATAAAGAAAAAGATGATACAAAGAGAAAATATTTATCTGACAGTGAATCTGATGATAGCAAATCAAAGAAGAAGAGAGATGCTGCTGATAAACCAACAGGCTTTGCCAGAGGTCTTGATCCTGAATGAATAATTGGTGCCACAGACAGCAGTGGAGAGTTGATGTTTCTCATGAAATGGAAAGATTCAGATGAGGCAGACTTGGTCCTGGCAAAAGAAGCAAATATGAAGTGTCCTCAAATTGTAATTGCTTTTTATGAAGAGAGACTAACTTGGCATTCTTGTCCAGAAGATGAAGCTTAATAATTGTTTGCATTGTTTTATATATATATATGTGTGTGTGTGTGTGTGTATACATATGTATATATATATATATGTATATATATTTGTGTGTGTGTGTGTGTGTGTATATATATATATATATATATATATATATATATATATATATAAAATCTGGGTCTTGGATTTTGATTTACTGTGTGGAGAAATAACTGCATTCTAATGGAAAAATCAAGTTTGGTTTGTTTGTTTTGAAAGTAGTATTGGGGAATTGGGGGGGGGTTGCATCACAATAACACTGGTTACTTTGAACAAGTAAACGCTTTCTGAAGTTGCTTCCTTGTTGGTAAAAAACATTTCATACCATGGTATTTTATCCTCTGCATTTGGGAACATGTTTTCTAAATGTTGGGGGAATGTTTTATTGCCATGAACTTGTGTTTAACTCACATGCCTCAGTACCAGTCTGGGGTTTTTGTTTTCTGTCTTTGTGTGTGTGTATACATAAGATAATAGGTAAATGGCTTTCTGTTTTTGAAACCTTCACCAAAACAAAGACTGTGTATAAGCTCATATGTCTGAGATACTGTCATGCTGAGCAACCTCAGAATAAGAAATAAGTTCCTCCAAATTGAATTGAAAGTTTTCCTGAAGCCATAACCTTTCAAATTAAAAAATGATTTTGTAGTTGGGCAATCTAAATTGTATAACTTAAAAGCAACCATATCAGAATTTTTTTATCTGTAGTCATGTAAATTCGATAGTTTATTTGCAGAATTCCTGAAAGGAGAAATTGTATGGTTACCAGCAAGCTCCCCTCCCAGATGACAAAAACAGACAAATCCCAGTGTTTAGCTTGATTTTAGCCCAGTGAGTCCCATTTCTGATTTTCAGCCTATAGAACTATAAGCTAATGAATTTATGCTATTTTTAATCCACTAAATTTGTTTCAGAAACAGTGCAAACTAATGTATATAAGAAGTTGAAAGTTGCTTACTTAAAAAGCCCTGAACCAGGGCCAGGCAGTGGCACAGCAGTAATGCAACTGGACCTACATGGGAGTGTCCTGAGTTTGCATCCAGGGACCTCATGGCGTATACCAGGCACATACTCTCATAACCCTGATCTGGGCCTGTTGAGATCGAGGGTGGATCACAGACTGTAGGCCTATTATGGGTGCCTGTCTCTGTCTTTATCTCTTCCTCATTGAAAAAAGTAAATAGAATTAATAAATGTAAAGAAAAATGTCCTGAACCTTAGTAAGAAGACTGTGCATTCCTGGTGTTCAGCCTGAAGCAGCACTCACATTCTCCTCATTTTAGCTTCCTGGTATAGTAGTTCTACCAAAGTGATAGGAAAAGGTTAACTTTATTTGGAGCAGATTGCAGAAAATTTCAAAGCCAGGGACACTGTCAAAACAATAGTCCCTTCAGTGGCATACAAACAGTTATTACAGCTAGCCTGAGTCCCGGTACTCTTTGGGGAAAGTAGACCAACATCTAGTGAGAAATTTAACAGGAAGTTCTGGGGAATGTACATCTAGCGACTCCCAACAAGGTCCTACTTAGGTTTGATAGTCCGGCAAGTCTTGTGCATGTGCTAGGCTACACAGATGTTAGGAAACACTGGAGAAGGCCCCAATGAGATACTAATCATGGGGTCTCAAAACACAGAAATTAACCTGGAATAAACTTGTAAACTGGCCAAATGCAACCCCACAAAAAACAAATGGATCATTGAGGAAAAGGTAGAAACTTTATTAACTCAAGATGTTTAAGCATAACTTCTGTCCAATCATTGGCTAAGCATTAAGGAATACCAATCCTTGATACCAGATTTAAAAGTAAAGACAAGAATTAAAAAATAACTGAGGGGGCCGGCAGGTGGTGTGGTGGTTAAGGGTATTGGACTTCCACATGGCTGACCATGGTTAGAGTCCCAGACCTGGCAGCTTGCTTTCTCACTTTCTTGCTCTCTCTCTCTCTCTCTCTCTCTCTCTCTCACTGTCCCTCTCTGGTCAAATTAAAATTAATTAATTAGTTAAATTTTTAAAAAGTAACTGAGCATCCATATGCAGTGGAGGAAACAATCCACAGAAGTAATTCAGATAAGGCAGCAAACAAAAGAACAAATTAGCCAGAAAAAAACAATTAATACCCACAGTGGAGTGGGAGGAGAACAAAATCGAGTTGCTGTAGTATATTATCTAAAATATCTAGCTTTTAACAAAACTTATGAAACAGGCAAAGAATCAAAGTGTGACCCTAGGACCAGCAGTTAGCGTAATGGCTATGTCGCTGGACTCCCATGTAGTCAACCATGGTTCAAGTCCCGGGCCCTGCGGCTTAAACTCACGCCAGGTGCGTGTGTGTGCGTGCCCAAGATCTCGAGAGGAGAATGGAGGAGAAGGGATTGCGGTGTGGCCATCCCCCCAGGGGGTGATTTCTCACTTTCTGTCTCTCTGTCTCTGTCTGTCTGGCGAGCGCACGCGCCCTATAGCAAAAATCTCTCCAAAAAATAAGTGTGTGACCCATAATAGGAAACAAAGCAATCAATGAAAACTGTCTTTTGGGCAATCCAAATGTTGGACACATCACATAAAGTCTTCAAAGCAGCTATTATAAATATGTTTAAAGAACTAAAGGAGATTGTGTTTAAAGAATAAAAGGGAAATATGATAAAAGTTACTTCTCAGAAAAAAAAGAACAAAGAGAAAGACATTATTTTTTAAAGAATTATTTAATTTTATTTATTCATTCATTTACTTATTTAATTTGACTAGAGAGAGACATAGAGAGAGAAGGAAAATGAGAAAGCAAGCCACCAGGTCCAGGACTCAAACCATGGTCAGTCATGGGGGAGTGTCCAGCACCTTAACCACCACACCTCTCACATAGTCGACCACAGTTCAAGTCCTGGACCTGGCAGCTTAAAACTCACAGCGGGTGCATGTGGGTGCGTGTCCAAAATCCCAGGAGGAGAATGGAGGAGAGGGGATTGCAGCGTGGCCATCCCCACTAGGGGTTAATTTCTTGCTTTCCATCTTTCATGCCCTATAGCAAAAATCTCTCTAACATAAATAAATAAATGTAATAATTAAAATAAAAATTTCACAAGAGGGTTTCAAAAGTAGATTTGAGCTGTCAGAATAAAGAATCAGCGAGGGACCAGCAGTTGGCGTAATGGCTATGTCGCTGGGCTCCAATGTGGTGGACCGTGGTTCGAGTCCTGGGTCCAGTGGCTTAAACTCATGCTGGGCGTGTGTGCGTGTGTGCCCAATATCCTGAGAGGAGAATGGAGGAGAAGGGATTGCAGCGTGACCATCTTCCCTGGCGGGTGATTTCTCGCTTTCTGTCTCTCTGTCTCTGTCTTTCTGGTGAGCGTATGTGTCCTATAGCAAAAACCTCTCAAAAGAAAAAAAAAAAGAATCAAGAAGCAGTGAACTTGAAGATAGATAAGTAGAAGCTATATAAAGTGAGAAATGGAAAGAAGATAGCATGAAGAAAAATGAACAGAGCCTCAGGAATCTGTGGAATACTGTCAAGTGTACTAATATACATGAAATGGAACTCTCAAAAGGAAAAAAGAGAGAAGAAAAGATTCAGAAAAATATTTAAAGGAAAAATGGCTGAAAATCCCCAAATTTGATGAAAACACAACCCACACATCCTAGAAGCTTAATGAGTTCACCTTAGGGTATACTCAAAGGGATTCACACATCAACACATCATAGTTAAACTGTTGAGTCAGACAAAGAGAAAAACTTGGAAGCAGAAAAAAATTATCATATACACAGAAATGATAAGATTAATACATGATATTTTGTTTAAAACAATGAAAAAAACAAAACAAACTAAAAAGTGAAGGAAACTATGTCAATATAATAAGGTCCAGATATTAAAAATCAACAGCGGAGGGACCAGCAGTTGGCATAATGGCTATGTCGCTGGATTCCCAGTCAACTGCGGTTCGAGTCCCAGACACGGTGGTGTAAACTCACGCTGGGCGCGTGTGCATGTGTGCCCAAGATCCCTAGAGGAGAACGGAGGAGAAGGGATTGTGGCATGGCCATGCCCCCCTGGGGGGGTGATTTCTCACTTTCTGTCTGTCTCTCTCTGTCTTTCTGGTGAGCACATGCACCCTATGGCAAAAATCTCTCAAAAAAAAAAAAAAAAAAAATCAACAGTGGAGCCAGCAGGGATCATGGAGGCTAAGGCATCTGGGTCCCTCATGGCTGACTGCATGGTTTGAGTCCCAGACCCAGTAGCTTGAAAATCACTCCGGGTATATGTGCATGCATGCCCATAATCCCAGTAGGAGAATGGAGGAGAAGGTATTGTGGTGTGGCTATACCCTTTGGGTAATGATTCCACACCTCCCCTCCCCATTTCTCTACAGTGAGTGCACATGCCCTATAGCAAAAACTTAAAAAAAAAAAAAAAAAAAAAAAAAAAAAAAGAAAAGAAAGAAAGAAAATAAAAAGTACAAGAAAATCAACAGCTAATATCGTATCAAATGGTGAAACCTTTTACTTTAAGGTCAGGAATAAAATAAGGATGTCTGTTTTATTGTTGTTGTTTGCTTTTTGTTTCTTAATTTTGTTTTTTTTTTTTGTTTGTTTTGTTTTGTTTTTAGTGTGTGTGTGTTCACCAGAGAGAGATGGTGAGAGGGAAAGTGAGAAATCATCCTGCAAGGAGGATGGCCACTCCACAATCCCTTCTTGTCCATTCTCCTCCTGGGATTTTGGGCATGCATGCACATGCATCCTGCATGAGTTTCAAGCCACCAGGTCCAGTACTCACGCCACGGTTGGCTATATGGGAATTCATTTTTTAACTACAAAGCAGCAGTAATTAAAACAGCATGGCATCAGGATAAAGACAGGCATACAGGGACCAGCAGTTAGTGTAATGGCTATGTCTCTGGACTCCCATGTAGCCGACCGTGGTTTGAGTCCCAGGCCCAGTGGCTTAAACTCACACCAGGCGCGTGTGCATGCATGCCCAAGATCCCGAGAGGAGAATGGAGGAGAAGGGATTGCAGTGTGGCCATCCCCTCTGGGGGGTGATTTCTTGCTTTCTATCTCTCTGTCTTTCTGGCGAGTGCACACGCCCAATAAGGGGAAAAAAAAAAAAAAAAAAAAAAAGACAGGCATACAGACCAATGAAATAGAGCCCAGAAACAAACTCTTATGTGAATACATGGTCAAATAGTCTTCAGCTAGCACACAAAGACTACACAACAGAGAAAGGAGAGTCTCTTTAACAAAATGATTAAAAGTATGGAATCTGACAGAAGCCAGATTTCCCAGGTGCAAATTGCTCCTCAGCTACTTCCTTGCTGTAAGACCTTGGATAAGTTACTTAATGTCACCCCTGTTTCTTCATCTGGAAAATGAAGGTGATTTACAGTATGAATCATAGAGGACTGCTAGGTGAAATTTGGATGAAAACTCAGTAAAAAGGGATTAGTTCATAGTGAACACTTAATAAATGTTAAGCAATAGGGAATTTTAACAACCGAGTAGAATATTATTTCTGAAAAGAAAAGGAAAGCTTCTGAAAGGACTTAGACTGTGGGAGAAACACCCTAGGCTTATAGAGGCTCATGTGCCTACAGCGTTCAGGGTACCCCAACAGGCAAAAGCACTGAACAAATTCCTCAGTATTTCTCAGAAGTTCTCAAATCTACATAGGATAAGAAGTTGATGGTGGAACATCTACATATAGGGATGAAGGACATGAACCTTTATAGGACCTCAAAGAACAAAAATCTGGTCAGTGATTTTTCCTAAAGAAATACCAAGTAACGGTATTTTCCTAATTCTCAGAAAGCTTAAAAATTAATAGAATTTTCTTAAATTTAAGCTTTTCCTTCTACATATTTGTCTTAAACCTGTGGGGCCTGCCCTGCTTGTCTGTTACTCAGCAGAGTTTCTGAAGGCCAAAGTGAATCTAGGAACTCAAAAAAAACAGGAAAATACAGAACCAGCTGAAGTTTGACACCGGATTCTTTCATGGACACTTTTTATTTTTACTTTTTATTTATTTATTTTTATAATTTGCTATCTGATGTGTGTCCTCACTGGAGAGACAGAGAGCTATAGGTAAAACAGAGAAAGTGTCCTCTCAACTCTCAAAGGGGTTAGCCACTGTGCAATTCCTTCTCTCAGGATTAAAACTTAAGGTTTTATGCTCTGTTTCATGGCATGAAAATGTTAAGACTCAGAACTATTTACAAAATTGCCCTATAAAGTCACTATTTCCTGAAGCTTTGCAGAGAGCTACATACTTCTAAGTGTCCCATTACTTGAGGTGAGTCCCTTCCTCATGAAGCCTCTAGATCCATGGTTATTTAGTTGTTTTAAGGGATATTCAACGGTTGTTTTTGTTTTTGAGGTATTTTTGCTATAGGACATGTGCATTTACCAGAGATAGAAAACAAGAAATCACCCTCTGTGTGGAAGATGGCCACTCTATATTCCCTTCTCCTCCGACTCCTCTTGGGATTTTGGACATGCACAGACATGTCCAGCATGTTTCAAGCTGCTGTGACTAGGATTCAAACCATTGTCAACCAAGTGGGAGTCCCAGTTATAAAGCTGAGGTGTGTCCTGTCCTGTTCAGGAAAGCTATGCTCTAAACTTCATCTTCTAGATTCCCGAAATATTCAGTCAAGGTAGGGCAAACTCTGTTCTCTCTGTCTCTGGCTGTTTGTCTCTCTGTCTGTCTCATGCTCTCTCTCTCTTTAAATTAATTTTTTTTTTTTTTTTAGTATTTAGCCACTTCTCACCTTGGGCCTTTTCTTTCACTTGTTAATTTCAGGAGCCATTTTAAGGCTGAGCAGTGTCCTTGCCTGTTCAGGGAAGCTGAACAGGCTCTAAATTTCATCTTCTATACTCCCAAAATACTCAGGCAAGGTAGGGCGACCTCTGTCTTCTCTCTGTCTCTGTCTGTCTGTCTCTCTGTCTCATGCTCTCTCTCGCTCTAATTAATTAATTAATTTATTTATTTATTTTAATTCTCTCCTCACCTTGGGCCTTTTCTTTCACTTATTAATTTCAGAAGCCATTTTAAAGCTGAGGTCCTGGCCTGTTTGCATGTCGCACTAGCTCGCCCCATAGTTTTTATTTTTTACATGTAAAAAAACCCTTTTTTCTCTTTCTTGTTAGTATTTTTCTAGTTTCTTTTCTTTTTGCTTTTATTATTTTTAACCTTACTTTCCCACTTTAAGTTTCACTCTCCACACACTGAATGTCTTGATAGGCCTAGGTGCACAGTAGCCAAGCATCTGAACACTTTTAGAGTCATTGAAATCCTCAATGCTTATTGACCCTCTGCTTTAAGGAATAAATTTCTTTTTATAAATCTGAACTCCTAATCTCTTTCTGTGGATACCACCTTGCGAAGCACAGTGGAGGAGAGATTTTGTCACAGAATGACTAGAAACCACGCAGAAGCACAAGAAACATGAGAAACCAAGAAAATACCTCTCCGCTAAGGGAAAAGAACAATCCCTCATCATCCACAGACAGTACAGTAGAACTTGTGGAAATTTTTGATGGAGAATTCAGAATATTTGTAGTGACAAAACTAAATGAGATGCAATAGCTGAGAGATCATGAACTCCAGAAGATGAAGGAGAAAAGAGACAATGTGTTCCAGGAGGTATTGAAGTTCTTCCATGATATGAAAGAGGAAATACACACCATAAAAAAGAACCAAATGGAGCTATTAGAGATAAAGGCTGCCATTCTGTAAATCAAAACCTCCTTCAAAAGTATTAAAAGATTACTCCATGCAGAAAATTGAATCTCCGATATTGAAGGCAAAAACTTCTGATCTAGAAAAAACAGCCAAAAACTGAGAAAATAACCCCCAAAAATGAGAATACTATATGAGAAATACTAGACAGCATCAAGTTCTCAAATATCCGGATAATAGGTATCCCAGAAGGTTAGGAAATTAATAAGGGCATTGATTATCTAATCCATGAAATCTTGGAAGAAAACTCTCCAAATCTAGAGAGGCATTCAAATATCCAAACCCAAGAAATACAAAGGACCCTTAATAGAATTAACCCAAGAAGATCTTCTTCAAAGCACATCATAGCAAGACTGGCCAAATCTACAGACAAAGACAAGATACTAAAATTGGCAAGAGAGAAATGTCAGGTTACTTATAAAGGTTATCCAATCAGGCTAACCTCTGACCTTTCATCAGAAACAATGTGAGCAAGGAAAGAATGGGAAAATATATTAAGAGTGTTAAGGGAAAAACAGTTTCAACCAAGAATACTATACCCAGCAAGATTATTTTTCATATGGAAAGAAAGGACAAAAACAATCTCAGATAAACAAGATCTGAAAGAATTTGCCAGTAGCAGACCCACTCTTCAAGAAGTTCTGAAAGGAGTACTCTACCAGGAAAACTAAGGACACATAAAGAAATAAGAGAACAAAAGGCAACCAAGAAAATGATCAATTTAATGCTAGGGACAAGAAATATCAATAATAACATTGAATGTTATCCTCCAGGATTTAAACAGAAAGAATGGACCACAGTAACACTGCATATTCAACAGAAGAGAATTTGAACGTACGACTGAACTGGTGAAATAGAATTTTGTGACTTTTGAGTAAAACATTACTGATTTTTTTTAAAACTATGCTTTGTTTTCCCAATTAAACATTTTACTTTCTTCTGAGTTGTTGATAGGTTCAGCAATTTGTTAAATTATTTTTCTTGTTTGTTTCTTTCAATGGAAACATAAACTTTTCTTCCTTCCTGACCCCTCTGGAATTGGAAAGTATTTGGGAATATTCTTATTTTGTGGCAGAAGGGTTATTTGTATAAGTAATGCTTGCTGCATTGAATCAGAAATTGGAAATACTCATTACTGGACAGGGCTTTGACTGGAATGTCATATCTGAGGATTAATCAGGAAACTATGGAACTAAGGTGGATCTCAAGTAAGCCAACAGAAGCTCTTAGAAGGATGGCCTGGCACCACAAATAGTTCTGTCTGGCAGAGAGGATTAGAGAAGATATATGAAAGAATTTATAACATAAAATAACCTGGACTTTTCCAGCCCAGCATTGTAATCAGTAGAGATTGCAAAAGAGCAACCACACCAAAGGATTATCTTGAGAAAGATGTTGAAGGAAGGAAAAGAGACTGATCTTTGCTAGCAGATGGTATATCACAGAATACTTGGTAGGCAGGGCTGAATTGAGAAGGTTTATGTGTGACTTGTGTGCTGGGCATTTGCTTTTCAACAATTCGAGTAGTTCACATAAATATTTTCTCAAAAATACTTAAAACCATACTCTGCTGTTATAAAGTCGCAAACAAAATTATACAAAATTTTAAGAAATATTTTGAACATTATCTTTAAAATTCAGTATTTTGAAATTTTGAAAGTTGTTTATTAACTGTCAAGAACTATGTAGTATGGGACCAGCAGTTAGTGTAATGGCTGTGTCGCTGGACTCCCATGTTGTTGACCATGGTTTGAGTCCTGGACCCAGTGGCTTAAACTCACGCCGGGCACATGTGCATGTGTGCCCAAGATCCCAAGAGGAGCATGAAGGAGGAAGGATTGCAGCGTGGCCATGCCCCCCTGGGGGATGATTTCTCACCTTCTGTCTCTCTCTCTCTCTCTCTCTCTCTCTCTCTCTGTCTTTCTGGTGAGTGCACACACCCTATAGCAAAAACCTTTCCAAAAAAAAAGAACTATGTAGTATGAGCAAAAGTGTTTTGATATGTAAAGTAAATGTTTGTGGAGAAATGTAAAAATAAATAAAAGAAAAAATTTTTTAAATTCTATTTTACCAAACCAAACCAAACAAAAACAAAACAAAAACAAAAACAAAAGCATGTGGGAGTCCCGTGTTTTAACCACTATGCCACCTGCTGATCTCAGATGTTTGTTAAAAAAACAAAAAACTGAACTACCTTAAAATTGAAAACTGCTATGCATCAAATAATGCAATCAATAAAACAAAAAAGCACCTCACCAAATGGAAAAATAATGTATGAAATCACATATCTGAAATTAATTTCAAAATGTAAAAGAGCTCCTGTAGGGGCCACCAGTTGGCATAGTGGTTAAGGTACTGGACTTCCACATGGCTGACTGAGGTTCAAGTTCCAGATCCAGCGGCTTCCAAATCATGCAGAGCATGTGTGCCTGGCGCATGCCCAAAATCCTAAGAAGAGAATGGATTGTGGAATGGCTGTCCCCCTGGGGGAGTGATTTCTCACTTTCCATCTCACTATCTCTCTGTCTTCATCTTTCTCTCTCTGTCTCTCTCTCATGAGCACATCTGCCCTATGGGAAAAAACTAAAAAAAAATTTAAATGAAAAATATAAAGAACTCCCAAAATTCATCACTTCCACCACCAATGAAAACAAATAACATAACTTTGAAATTGAGCAAAGGACCTGAATAGACATTTCTCCAAAGAAGATATACAAATGACCAACAAAATGAAAAGCTGTTCAACATTATTAATAATTAGGGAAAGACAAATAAAGGCCACAATAAAGATACAAATTCACACCCACTAGGATAGCTAGTGTTAAACAAACAAAACAGAAAATAGTAAATGATAGCAAGGATGTAGAAAAATTGGAACTCTTGTGTGTTGTTGATTGAAATGTAAAAAGATGCAACCACTATGGATAATAGAATAGTGGTTGCTCAAAAAATTAAAAATGAGAATTAGCATCTCCACATTTGGGTGTATTCAGAAAATACTTGAAAGCAGGATCTTGAAAAGATATCTGCAAAGAAGACTGAATCCACCATGAGAGCTGAGATCTAGTGATTTCAGAGATAAGGCAATCAAGATGTTCTGCTGAGAATTTACCCTGGCAGACAGAAAGGGTAGGCCAGAAGAAGATTGAGTCCTCCATGAGAGCTGAGATCTCGTGATTTCAGAAGATAAGGCAATGAAGATGTTCTGCTGAGAATTTACTCTGGTAGAGCCCCTCTGTAACACAAAGGGAGAAAAATGCAATGCTAAAGAGTCTGTAGGCCACATCCTCCTGTGTGCCTCTGTTTGCTCAGATTGATCTTCTAGAAATTAGGAAGAAATGAATAACCCATCAGATGACTAGAAATCACCGCAGAGCACAAGGAATATGTGAAACCAAGACTATACCTCATCCCCAAGGGAAAAGAATAACTCCTCTTCATCCACAGACAGTACAATGGAACTCATAGAAATGTCTGATAAAGAATTTAGAGTATTCATAGTGACAAAACTAACAGAGATGGAAGAGAAGAGAGACAATGAATACCAGAAGAAAAAAGCTGATGAGTTCCAGGAGGTGAGAAAGTTCTTGTGAGAGCTGAAAGAGGAAATACACACCATAAAAAAGAATAAAATGGAACTGTTGGAGATGAAGACTATAATACAGGAAGTCAAACCCTCCTTTGAAAGTATTAAAAGCAGACTAGATCATACAGAAAATCGAATCTCAAGATGTAGAAGACAGACTCGCTAGACTAGTAAAATCCACCATGAAGACTGAGAAAATAGCCCATAAAATGAGAATAATATATGAGAAATACTAGATACCATTAAACGTCCAAACATCCAGATAACTGGTATATCAGAAGGTGAAGAGACTAGTAAGGGCATTGACAATCTATTCCATGAAATCCTGAAAGAAAACTCCCCAAACCTAGAGAGACATTCAAAGATCCAAACCCAAGAAATACAAAGGACTTCCAAATAGGATCAACCCAAGAACATCTTCTCCAAGACGTATTATAGCCAGAATGACCAAAATCACAGACAAAGACAAGATACTCAGACTGGCAAGAGAGAAACGTCAAGTGACCTACAAAGGATATCCCATCAGGCTAACAGTGGACTTCTCATCAGAAACAATGCAAGCAAGGAAAGAATGGGAAAATATATTCAAAGTGTTGAGTGAAAAACAATTTCAACCAAGAATACTATATCTGGCAAGATTATCCTTCATATGGAAGAGAAGGCAAGAACATTCTCAGATAAACAAAAACTTGAAAACGGCCAGCTTAATGGTAGGGGCAAGTCCAGAGTTGAACGTTATCTTCCAGAATTTAAACGGACTGATCGAACCACAACAGAAGATAAAGTACATAAGTTTGAACTGGTGAAATAGAATTTTATGACTTTTGACTAAAACATTACTGGCTTTCTATGGTTTGTTTTTCAGTGTTAAGGAGTTTTCTCTCGAGTTGTGGACAGGTCCATATACCTTCTATTTGAACAGAATCCTAACCTGTTTCCTGGCTTTAAGTATTAAGCAATGTTCTCTTAATATTTTTTTATTTTGATTTATTAAAACTAAAACTGCCTTTCTTGAAATTAAAAAAAGTATTTTAAAAATACCTATTTAGTAACCACAGTAAGCTATAGAACCCCAGCTATGTGCTACTTTATAGTATATTCATTCTATCTACAGAGTTTCATGCCTAAAGTCAACTTTTGTTCACAGATACGTATATATCAGCTGAACTTACTATTGAAAGTATTTGGATTAATTAAGATACTTTGTGAATCAATACAATGTAGAAAATAATAAAGGAATGGAAAGCAACTGCAGATACCAGAGACAGGGTGGGAGGAGGATGGGAAATGGCAGAGAATGAGAAATAGGGCAAATATATATATATATCATATATATATGAAATATATATATATGAAATATATATATATATGAAACAAGAAATGGAAAATTATTTGTTGATGATAACATGTATGATTAAGCCACTTTACAGTGTATTCTTTTGGGAAAATCGCTTTTTGTATGCTGTGGTGATGTTCAGTGAAAGTATGTAAAATAAATAAATTAACAAAAACTGAAAAAAAAGATATCTGCACATTCATGTTGATTGCAGCATTTATTTATTTATTTATTTATTTATTTATTTATTTGTTTTTGGAGAGGTTTTCGCTATAGGGCGCGTGCGCTCGCCAGACAGACAGAGAGAGACAGAGAGATAGAAAGCGAGAAATCACCCCCCAGGGGGGATGGTCACGCCGCAATCCCTTCTCCTCCATTCTCCTCTCGGGATCTTGGGCACGCACGCACACGCGCCCGGCGTGAGTTGTAAGCCACCGGGTCCGAGACGCGAACCGCGGTCGACTACGTGGGAGTCCAGTGACATAGCCATTACGCTAACTGCTGGTTCCCTTGATTGCAGCATTTTTCACAATAGCCAAGAGGTGGAAGCAATCCACATGTTTATCAACAGATGAATGAATAAGAAAAATTTGGCACACATAACAACATATTATTCAACCTTAAAAAGGAAGGAAATTATAGTGAAGGTTACACAAGCTCAATGTCAAAGAAGATGAATGTCTATATCCTTGGTTTGATTATTTCATACTGTATGCATGGTTTGAAAAACCATACTATACCCCACAAAGATGTACGATGATTATATGTAAACCAGAAACCACATGTTTTAAAAAGTGAAAGAAGAGACGTCAAAAAATTTTAGTCATTAAGGAAATGCAAACCACAGTGAGATGCCACTTATACCACAAGAATGAACATAATCAAAATAGGTAATAATAAATGTTAATAAGGATACGGAAAAACTAAAACCCTCAAAAAATTATGATGGGATTGTAAAACTGTGCATCAGCTTGGAAAAGTTAAGCAGAGGAACCAGCACATGGCATAGTGGTTAAGGTGCTGGACTCCACGTGACCTGGACCTGGTGGCTTGCTTTTTCACTTTCTCTCTCTCTCTTTCTCTCTCTCTGGTCAAATTAAAAAAAAAATAATAAAATAATTCTATTAAAAAAAAAGATTGAGGGACCAGAAGTTGGCATAATGGCTATGTTGCTGGACTCCCATGTAGTCAACTGTGGTTCGAGTCCCAGCCCCGGGGGCTTAAACTCACACCGGGTGTGTGTGCATGCGTGCCCAAGATCCCAAGAGGAGAATGAAGGAGAAGGGATTGTGGCATGACCATCCCCCCACAGGTGATTTCTCACTTTCTTTCTCTCTGTCTCTCTGTTTTTCTGGTGAGTGCACGTACCCTATAGCAAAAACCTCTCAAAAATAAAGAGAAAGAAAAAGAAAGAAAGAAAGAAAGAAAAGAAAGAAAGAAAGGGAGGGAGGGAGGGAGGGAGGGAGGGAAAGGAAAGGAAAGGAAAGAAAGGAAAGAAAGGAAGGAAAAAAGAGTAAGCATAAATTTTTCGTATGACCCATCAGTTGCACCCCTAGGGACATTTATCCATGTGAATGAAAGCACATGTCCATACAAAGGCTTGTATACAAATTCACAGCA
This sequence comes from Tupaia tana, assembly GCA_026018925.1. Taxonomy (NCBI): domain Eukaryota; kingdom Metazoa; phylum Chordata; class Mammalia; order Scandentia; family Tupaiidae; genus Tupaia; species Tupaia tana. The sequence continues at coordinate 29,522,798 of JAKSZU010000018.1, forward strand.
GCATTATTAATAATAGTCGAAAAATGGAAACAGCCCTAGTGTTCATCAACTGATGAATGTATAAACAAAATGTGGTAACCCCTTTCAATGGAATATTAATCAGCTATAAAAAGAATGAAGTACTAATACATGCTAAAACATGGATAAACTTTAAAAAACATTGTGATAAGCAAAAGTTGACAGATAATATGAAACCTCATATTAGATTGTTTTACTTACATGAAATGCCCAAAAAAGGCATATCAATAAATATCAATTCCATTAATAGTTGACTGGGCTGGGGATGGGAAAGGGGAGTGACTGCAAATGGATATGAAAGATCTTTCTGGAATAATGGAATGTTCTAAAATTGAATTGTAGTAATAGTTGCACAGCTATGTATATTTACTAAAGATCACAGAATTATACACTTTAGAATAAAATAAAATAAGGCCAGTCCCATGCCCTGCCTGTTAAGAGAGCTGGATTGGCCATCTGCAGTTCAAGTATCAGCCCCTGTGGCTTGAAAAATATACCAGGCTTGTGTGTGTGTGTGTTCCAAATCCTGATGGGCTGGAGAAATGGAGAAGAGATTGCAGCATGACCACACCCCATTTGAGAGCCTGTCTCCCTCTGACCCCTCTCTCTCTGTCTCTCTGTCACTTCTTAGTGGGCATACCTTCTGGCAAATACATTTTTAAAATGATAATAATAATAAAAAGACGTGGCTAAAACAAAAGCAACATAAAAAGAACATACCATAATAAGCAAAATATCTCAAAACAAAACAAGAAAATTGATAGCTGTTTGGGTAGTTTCCAGTTCAGAGTGATTATAAACATTGCCACTACACACATTCTTGTCTATGTCATTTTGTAAACATATGTATGCTATTCCGTTGGGTTGAATCTAGAAGTAGAATTTCTAGGTTTTAGGGTATGCATATATTCTGTTGTGGCAGATATTGCCAAAGAATTTTCCCAGGCCCTCCACCAATTTACATCTCCATCATTAGTGTATGAAATTTCTAGTTGCTCTCCTTCCTTGCCGATACTTGGCATTGTCTGCCACTTTTATTTCAGTCATTCTGATGGGTGTGGTATATCTCACTGTGGTTATAAAGTTAAACACTATTTCAGTTTATTTTGTTTTTTTGTTTCGGCCATTTGGAAAACCTCTTTGTGAAATACTGGTTCAAGTATTTTTGTCCTTTTTTCCCTTTTTAGTGGTCTGTTGTTTTCTTATTGATTTTTGTTTTTTAGAGATTTTTGCTATAGGGCACGTGTGCTTGCCAGAGAGATGGAGAGAGACAGAGAGAAAGAAAGTGAGAAGTCACCCCCCCAGGGCGGATGGCCATGCCACAATCCCTTCTTCATTCTTCTCTTAGGATTTTAAGCATAAATATACATGTTCCCAGCATGAGTTTCAAGCTGCCTGTACTCAAACCACAGTCAGCCATGTGGGAGTCTATGAAGATATTTTCCTGTTTTCTTCTATGGTATTTATTGTTTTTAACCTTTCACATTTAGGTTAACTAAATAGGAGGTAGGGGGTCAATATTCCTACTAGATAGGAGGTAGGGGGTCAATATTCCTATTTTTCCATTTGGATAACTTCTTGATGTAACAGCAACACAGCACTGCAGCTTTATTGTAAGTTTTGAATCTGGGGGTAAGTTCTCTGAGTTCATCCTTATTCTTCAAAATTACTTTGACTGTTCTTGGTCTTTTGCCTGTCCACAAAAAATTTAGAATTTCTTTTTAAATTTTATTTATGTATTTATTTTTAAAATTTATTATTATATAATCTTTTTTATATTACATTGACTCACATATAACTTTACAGTGTATTACATTTTTTTCCAGCAGGAATACCATGCGTATCAGTCAAGACAAAGACATTACTATCCACATCATCATCATCAAATAGCTTTTCATAATTTTTAAAAATTATTATTATTATCATTATTTTTTTTAACATTCAATCACTACATATCATTTGGCTTGTAAAAAGAATTTACCCAATATGAAATACTTCTCAGACCAGCCCAGTTGAGAATACTATACATGTTATCATCAACAGGTAATAGACCATTTCTGTGTCCCACTAATGTCCCTTCTCCCAACCCATTCCACACTGTCTTCAGCATCCATAACTATTATCACTGCTTTCATGCCCTCCAATATTTCGATCTCTACCGTAAAGTGTGGATAGTTGGTATATACTAAGTGGATACATACAATATCTTTCTTTTATATCCTGGCTTGCTTTCCTCAGCAATAGATCCTCCATATTTGACCACTTTCTATCAAATGCCAGGGTCTCGTTATTTCTTATGACTGAGCAGTATTCCATAGAGTATATGTTCCACACCTTTTCCATCCATTCATCTGTTTGTGGACATTTGGGTTGGTTTCATGTCTTAGCAACCATGAATAATGCTGCAATAAACATTGATGTGCAAGCACTTTTCCAAATGAGAATTTCCCTGTCCTTTGGATAGATACCCACAAGTGGGATTGCTGGATCAGATTTGTAGATCTTTGAGGAAACTCCATATTGTTTTCCACAGTGGCTGAATCAGTTTACATTCCCACCAACAGTTAGGAGAGTGAGTTTTTTATTTTTTGGGGAGGAGAGGTTTTCGCTAGAGGGCATGTGCGCTCGCCAAACAGACAGAGAGACATAGAGACAGAAAGTGAGAAATCACCCCCCCCCCCCCCAGGGGGGATGGTCACGCCGCAATCCCTTCTCCTCTGTTCTCCTCTCGGGATCTTGGGCACGCACGAACACGCGCCTGGCGTGAGTTTTAAGCCACCAGGTCTGGGATGTGAACTGCAGTCGACTACGTGGGAGTCCAGCAACATAGCCATTACGCTAACTGCTGGTTCCCAAGAGAGAGTGCCTTTTTCACCACATCTCCACCAACACTTACCACTTTTTGTATTTTTAATCTTCACCATTCTGACAGGGCTTAGGTGGTATCTCATCGTGGTTTTAATATGCATCTCCCTTATGATGAGGGATGTTGAGAATTTCCTCTATGCTTTTTTGGCTGTTTGTATGTCTTCCTTAGAGAGATTTTTGTTCAGCTCATTCTCTCACCTTTTAATTGGGTTAATAATTTTATTTTTTAGTAAGCCACTTGAGTTCCCTGTGTATTCTGGTTGTTAGTCCCCTGTCTGAAGCATATTTTACAAAAATATTCTCCCATTCTAGGTGTTGTTGGTTTACACTAATTACCATGTCCTTTGCTGTATAGAAACTTCTTAGTCTAATATAGTCCCACTTGTCTATTTCAGGGATTATTGCCTGTGCTTTGGAAGTCTTATTTAAAAAGTGTTTGCCTACCCCAATGTCTCCCCAGTATTTTCCACCATTAGTTTTATAGTTTTAAGTCTTATGTTCAGATCTTTGATCCATTTTCAATTGATTTTTGTTAATGGTGAAAGATGGGAATTCAGTTTCATCTTTCTGCCGGTGGATATCCAGTTTTTCCAGCACTCTTTACTAAAGAGGTTTTCCTTTTTCCAATAAATTTTAGAATTTCTCAGAGTATGGGGAACCAGCAGTTAGCGTAATGGCTATGTTGCTGGACTCCCATGTAGTCGACCACGGTTCGCGTCCCGGACCTGGTGGCTTAAAACTCACACCGGGCGCGTGTGCGTGCGTGCCCAAGATCCCGAGAGGAGAATGGAGGAGAAGGGATTGCGGCGTGACCATCCCCCCTGGGGGGTGATTTCTCGCTTTCTGTCTCTATGTCTCTCTCTGTCTGTCTGGTGAGCGCACGCGCCCTATAGCGAAAATCTCTCAAAAAAAAAAAAAAAAAAGAATTTCTCAGAGTAAAAATTATCCTGGGATTTTGACTGGAATTGCATTAAATCTATAGCCCACTCTGAAGAAATCGAAAGACTTTATTACAATGTTGAGTTTTTCAATCCATGGTCGTGGTATATTCATTTATTTATTTAGTTATTTCAATAGCTCATCTGTAGATTCTTTTGAAAATGTCTCTGCATCTAATCATGTCATATGAAAAATGACAGCTTTGCTTTTTCCTTTCTAATCTTTATACCTTTTATTTCTTTTTCTTGATGTATCACACTGGCCTCCATCTCTAGTATAATGTTAATAAGAAGTGATGAGAGTAGTCCAAGTCACTTTTGGGAACCTATAGGACAGTGTACCCAGTGTCTTGCATACTATCATATATGTAGGAAAAAGGGGGACTGAGACATGTACGTATATGTTTAGAATCTTTCTGGAAGGATATTCGTGAAACTGGTCACCCATCACCAAGGCCACAACTAATTGGCCTAAGGTTTAGATCCAGAGCTAATGGTAGTCACCTCACATCTGCCAGTGATCAGCGTAAATGGGCTGGTTTGAGAACTCAGTCAATAGTTATGCTCTGTAATGGAGGGATAATCTGTCTCATCAGACTTGCAGACCCACTGAACATAATCACAACCGGTTGCTTTCACCACTGTTTAAAAAGGAAGATATCAGATAAAAGACTTCTCTCCAACTTTGTTTCCTGGGCATCTCATGGTCTCACTTTCCTACAGTTTCCTCTAGGGACTTTTCATTAGCATCTCAAAAACCCTCAAATCCATAAATCACCATAAAAAATACTGTTGATGAAAATTGGCAAGAGAAATTCTCTCTGAGGACAGTAGCTTGGGTCAGAAGACCAGAAGATGGAGGGAGCCTTATTTTTGTGGTTATACAAAACATAGAATGTTGATTCAGAAGTAAATCTAGTATATATTTATTCATTTTGTAATGAATAAATAAAGTAGGCATTAAATCTACTCAGTTGTCAAGACAATTGTTGGGAAGGACCCCCTCTTTGAGAATGTGTTGGGGATGGCAGCACCTCTTCCTCACTCCTGCTCCCTATGCTTCTGAGACAGAGAAGAGGATGACAGAGAAGCCAAGGGCCCCTCAGGGAAAGCAGTAACCTGGAGCCTAGAGCACTGAAGGATGGGAGAAAGTGGGCAACATGGCTGGCCTGGGGAGACAGCAGCAGCAGAAGCCACAGGAAAGATGCAGAGTGAAGCTGAGTCACAAAGGTGCAGGAGGCAGCTCCCTGCTTCTGAGGGATGGGTGACCCCTAGCCAGGGTAGAGGGCCAAGCTGCTCCAGGAAACCCCCTTCCCCTTTGCCCTCCCTGGCTATTTCCCACCCCAGTTGTTTCTGAGTCCTCTGTGTCTCTGTTTGGGAGGCCAGGGCAAATTCTTTCTGTGTTAAGCATGGCCGTAAATACGTGACCTTGCTCTTCCTCTGACTTATCCCTCTGAAGCACTTAGACAAGAAGGACCCTGCGGGGGCGGGGGTGTGGGATGGGGGGGAGTAGGGGCATCTCTGCTTTGTCTAGGGCCCTCTCCTTCCTGTATTTCTACCTTCTTAGACAAGCCTCTCTCTCCTCATCTTTTTTCTTTTAATTTATTTACATTTAATCACATATGTCTTTATAATGTACATTTCTTTATCCACCATGAGTACCATGCATGTCAGTCACCTCTTCTCATCTTAACCTCTAGGGGTGGAGCCCAGGCCTGCCGCTGGGTTTTCTTAAAGCTCCACTGACCTTTTTTTCCAGAATCTTCCCCTTCTCACACCACCTTTCAGGGTTCTTCAATAAATGAGAACGAGGTGGTGGGGGGAGGTTTTCTTAGAGCCCCTAAATAACAAGATGGAACCAAGAGCAGAGCTAGTTCTGGACCCCACTGATGTTCTCTTGGAACCCAATTCCGGTGTTCATGAAAGCAGATAATAACTGTGCCCACTTCTCTTTAAGCCTTTTATGTGAATTAATTTAGTTAATCCTCACAAAAATCTTTTGAGGTGTGTACTAGTTTTCTCTCCATTAAAAAAAAAGTTGGGGGGAGGGGTTGCTGGCAGGTTGCATGGTGGTTAAGGTGCTGGACTGCTGGACTCCCACATGGCCGATCATGGTTCAAGTCCTGAATATTGTGGCTTGCTTTCTCACTCTCCTTCTCTCTCTTTCTCTTGTCAAATTGAAGACTAAATAAAATTAACTAAATAATTATTTTAAAACAATATTTTTTTAACTTCCAGAGTGCACATGGGCTCACCAGTGAGAGACAGACAGAGAGGGAGGGGGAGAAAGCACTCCCCAGTGAGCCATAGTCATGTTGCATCCCTTCTCTCCCATTTCTTCATCCTGCAAGATTCAGAACACATTCATACATGCCTGTGTGTTCCCGAAGCTGGGGCCAGGATTTGAACAGTCAGCCATGTGGGAGTGGGAGCTGGCTCCCTAATCACTAGGCTTTAGGGCTAGCCTTCTCTCCATTTTACAGAGAAGGAAACTGAGGCACCAGGAAGTTAGGATGCTGGCCAATGCCCATCGCTGTAAGCAAAAGATAGGATTCAAACCTAAGTAGTCTGAGACCAAGATCTGTCCTCTTATCTTGGACATTCCACTCCTTCTCATAGTCCCTGGGCACAGTCCTAGCCTCTTAGACTTAGATCCTCCTACGCGAATGCCCTTCCTCCCTTGGCAAATGTATATCTGAGTGCCTTCCCTGACTTGTCCCCAACACACACACAACCAGACAGAATTCCATGGCCTCCTCCTCTGGGCCACTGGATGCCACTTCTCTCCAGTACGGAATAGACACACTATGCTGTCTTTGCCAGTCATGCCCTTGCACCCCACGGAGCTGTGGGCTTTTCCAGGCAGTCCCTGGCCTTGTCTCTTGCGGTGACCTCAGCCTTGAGCACACAGCAGCCCTGGCCAATTGCTGTTCCACGTTCCAGATGGGACTTGCCACAGCCTCTGACTTCCTGTAGGATTCTGAGTAAATTATTGCCCCTCTTTGGCCTCAGTTTCCCAACATGAAGGGCCCTCTGGTTGTTTCTCAGCTGCCGAAAGCCCCATCTTCCCCTGCCAGGGACATCACCTAGGGACCTCCCCTCCACAGACTGCTCTGTGGAGATAAAATGAGGGAGTTGTGAGTTGGGCCAGCAGAACTTTCCAGATCCCACGCTGGACTTTGATTGTTCTGGAGGAATATCTGAGTCACCTTCCTGTCTTGGGAGGGAGTTGGCTGCTCTGTTTTGAGTGAAGACGGGCCAGGAAAGATCATGGGGCTTCTGTCTAAATCTCTGCTGCTTTTGCCCAGGCTTGAGGAGGAGAATCAGCCAGTAACAATACCTCATGGGCATTAATAGCTGGTACCCATACTCCATCATGGTGCACACATGCACTTACCACGCCAGGTGGGCAGAGCAGTGGGACCCGAAGACAACAGGACTGGAGCTCAGCCCTAGGGCTGCTGCTCCTTGTCTTCTCGGAGCCTCAGTCCCCTCATCTGTACTATGGGACGGGGTGAGCCTTTCCTCATGGGTAGCGATGAAGAACGTATAAGCAGGCTTCCCAGTGCTTGGCATGTCCCTACTCCTCCTACCTGGGAGGGATAGGTGCCTAAGCCAGGCAATGGTTAACACTCAGCTCACACCATGGTCTCCTGAGGGGCGGGACAGTGGCCATCGGGAGAAGGAATGTCTCCAGGGCTGACTCATATGGGGAAGTTCCAGGTTCCCATCCAGAGACCTGCCTGAGTATGCAGGGCTCGCAGACCCATGATCTGATTGGGGCTGTCTCAGGGCCCTGTCGGGATTCTCTGTTTTTCTCTCTCAGAATAAATAAATAAACTGGAAAAAAGGAAAAGAAAAAAACAAGCAAACAAAACCTGCTTTTTGGGGGACAAACAGCAGACTATTCACTTCCATGTCCCAAGCATCCGGTATTATGATAAATAACCTGCATTTTGGGGGGACAAACAGCAGACTATTCACTTCCATGTCCCAAGCATCCAGTATATGATAAATAACCTGCATTTTTGGGGGACAAACAGCAGACTATTCACTTCCATGTCCCAAGCATCCAGTATATGATAAATATTGGGTTGTCGGGAAAGTCATGACATATTTTGGCATAAGAAAACATAGAAAGTATGTCATGACTTTCCCAACAACACATTATCTAAAAAGCCTAAGGAAAATTCCACTTTCCACTCAGCCCCAGTAGCTATGTCTTTGGGCAATCTGCTTCCCCTCTCTGGCCCAACTTTTTTGTCTGGGGGGACAAGAGTGTCTAAGTTCACACTGTGACGTGAAGGCCCAAGGGAGCAGTGGGTCACTTAGGGACTCTGCAGTCAGCAGAACTAGCCTGGTGGGATTTCTGCCCCTGACACCAACTAACTGTGTGACCTAAGGGAGTGTCTTTTACCTCTCTAAGCCTCAATATCCTTTTCTGTACAAACGGGCCAAGCTTCTCCCTACCTCTCAGTACTGTTGTGAGACTTGGACATGTAAGGAGTGCCTGGCACAGCCCTGGAACATTGTTACATGCTCAGTTCATTAAAGATGATTTAAGGGTGAGAGGAGGAAGTGGGGTGGGGTTGTAAATCACGATTGTGGGGACCCAGGAGAGGGAACAGTGCAGTCCAGCTGGTGGAAGCCAGATAGAGGAGGTGACTCACCAACCCTACATGGTTGTTGGATAGCTCTGGAAGGGTCTCAACAGGCCTGGTCCCCACTTGGGCTGGAAGGCAGCTGTCTGTGAAGGGTAGGGCTCTGGCTTCCAGAGACACCCCCAGGAAGGGGGTGCTGTTTTCCAGTGTGTATTCAAGAAGTTCTGACTTCCTCTCCTCATTCCAGAAAGCCAAGGCAGCTAAACAGACAAACAAACAAATAAATCTTCGTCTGACCTCTGTTTATTTTTTTTTTAAGTTTTTTTAAGGCGTATGTGCTTGCCAGAGACAGAGAGGGAAAATGAAAAATCACTCCCCAGAAGGGATGCCCTAATCCCTACTTTCCCATTCTCTGCTAGAGATTTTGGGCATGCATGCACGTGTGCCTAGTGTGATTTTCAAACCATGGGTCCAGGACTCAAACCATGCAATTGATCATGTGGGATGCAGCCACCTTAACCAACATGTCACCTGCTGGCTCAGTCTAAGCTCCATTTCATTCAGTGAATGAGCTCTTTAAAAAGAATGTGTTGGAGCCAGCAGGTGGTGCAGTGATTAAGACACTGGACTCCCACATAGCTGACCGTGGTTCAAGTCCTAGACCCAGCAGCTTGAAATTCAATCTGGGCGTGTGTGTGTGTGTGTGTGTGTGTGTGTGTGTGTGTGTGAATGTCCAAAATACCAAGAAGAGAATGGAGGAGGAGGGATTGCAGCATGGTCATCCCCCCCAGGGGGAGGGAGGCAGTGATTTCTCACTTTCTCTCTCTATCTCTCTGTCTCTCCAGCAAACACACCCTCTATAGCAAAAACAAATCTCTCTAAAAATAAGTAAATAAATAAATAAATAGGTAGATAAATAATAAATAAAAAGAATGTGTCTGTGACCAGACAGGTGGCATGGTGGTTAGGGTGGCTGGATCCTACATGTCCGACTATACCTGTCTCTGTCTCTGGTGAGCACACAGTCCTACAGAAAAAATAATGTGTCTGGACAGGGAATTTTATCCCCACTGATTTCATGCCAGAATTAGAAAAATGAGCCCCGAACTGTGAGGCAAGACTGGTTCTAGATTTCTCTTGGCCTCAGTTTTTTCTTCTGTAAAATGACTGGATTCCATAGGCGTTTGTGTACTCTTGCAAACCACCAAGATGTATTGCTAAACAGAGGCGGAAATGAATAGAACTGGGTGCAGAGAAGATGGCAGTTTTGGGAGGGGAGGCGGAAGGCTGCCTGCACCTACCAGCGTGGATATGCAGAAAAAGACTGGATCACAGGGGTTGCCTCCGGGAGGGAAACTGGGGCAGGGTGGGAGGAAAGTTATTCACTGTTCATTCTTTTGTGGCTTTTGTAAGTTGATTATGTAAACATACTCCTAATAATAATAATAATAATAAAACTATGTATATGATGTAAAAAATAAAGTATTGAAATCTCATGTTTTCTTTAGGAATTACATAACATTGACTGCGGTTTTGGTTTCCTTTTAATACAATGAGGTTCAAAGAAGAAAGCAGGATCTCTGGCTAGATAACCCCTGATGCCAGGAGGAAGAGGAAGTGGGGGCAGAAAGAGAGAAAAAAGACAGAGAAGTTTGGAAAACACAAACCTTATTATGACGGATCTGAAAAGGAAATTCTTCCACCTTCCTCCCAGAAGTAATCCCTGATAGCTTTTTGTGATTCAGTGTGGGAAAATAGGGAGTCGTTAAAAAAGAGAAAAGAAAGTAGCCTGGTGAAAGCCCACTTACCATTTATAGATAATTTCGCTCTTATGCCTGGTAGGGGTCGTTCGTTGCTGCAGCTGGTTTGTCCTGTCTCTGTGGACTAGGACCCGGGGCTGGGCCCCTTTTCCTTGTCCAGCCGTCATGTGGGGGGCCTTCTGGACTCAGCATCCCTGTGTCTCTTAAGTTAGGAGTGACATCCCCAGCTGGCTCCTGGGCAGAGGAGGCCACCCCAGATCCTGTCTCCCAGCAAAGAACTTCACACCCTAACTGTGGCCACCGTGGCCCTCTGTCCCCAGGAGCACAGCATCTCCCTGGAAGGGCTGAAGAAAGTGGAGAGGGTCTCCAGAGCACAGGTGCCTTTTTTGAACTTTTTTACTGTGCAAAGTCATCCACACTCATGGTAAATTTCAGGGGCATAGAAGAGTAGGAACCTCCTCTTGTTCCCTCTCCCCAAAGCAAACAGAGCCACCAGGTTCTTGGTGCCCTCCAAGAGTTGTCAGAAGGTGAGTACTGGGAGGCGGAAGTGGTAATGGTAATGATGCCCATTTTAAGTTGAGAAGCCGAGCAGAGGAGGGGAGACTACTGAGGCCATACAGATGAAAGTGGCAATGTTGGGGTTTGAATATGGCTCTTCTGCCTCCATGAGTTTACCAAACTCTGAATGGCTCTGGCCAAAACATGTACTGCTTCTTTGCCCAAGCCCTTATCACGACCCTCAACCACACACAGACACACACACACACACACACACACACACACACGTACACATTCATAGTAACCAACCCAGCTGCGTGAAAATGCACCCTTCACATTCACATATTCACCTAGCAGGGAACCTCACCCCACAGACACACATCCATCTCTGTATCAACAGACACCCTCACGCAAACAGACACACGTGCAGTGTGCAGAAACACAGACATGCATGGTCTCACTTGTGGAGACATAAACACTTCTACACACTCACTGACATAGATGCTGGCACTCTGCCCACCAGCCTCCCCTCATGGCCAGGCTGTCACCACAGAACTTCTGCCCTCTTTTGCCTGCTGGGACTTCAGCTGCTGTCATGCACTTCCAGGTGAGCTGTTGTGCTGGCCAGATGCCACTTGGCCCCTAGCCAAACCCGGCCCCCCTGCCTCTCTGCTCTTCGCCTTATGCCCAAGATTCGGAGGTGGCAGGATACTGAGGTTACGACCTGTGCCGCTCCCACCCGCTTGGCCCCAGTACCTCAAAGACCAAGCAGTTCCCCTCAACTGGAGGTCTGTGCACACAGATGCCTTCCAGCGTCCCTTGGCCCCTGTCCCTCCTAACTCCAGGCTATGGTGACTTTCACATTCCAGTTGGTTATCTTCTCAGAATGTCTCTGATCTCTGGCCTCAGTTTCCCCTAGCAGTTCTTGGAGGATGGGAACCTGCACATTCAGTTGGCTCCCTTTGGCTCGCCTGCAAATGTGGCTCCTTTGCACACCCAGGACACAGGGAAACTTCACAGACACACGTGTTCCTGTCCCACTTGGGGTCCTCAAGGATGATGCTGCATGGGTGCTCAATCCAGCGGCTAAGTGAGGACCAAGCGGAAAAAGTTCCTGTCTTTCGTATTCAGGTTAAATAGGGGAAAAGAGACTTCCTTAAAATATCATCTCTGGGACTAGACCACAGGGACAGAGGTCCTAAGTTGAGTGCTGTAAATATCTGACTTGAGAATTTATTAATTCATATACTCAATTAATAAATGCATCCAGGGCCAGTAGGTGATATGGTGGTTAAGGCAGTGGACTTCCACAAGGCTGACCATGGTTCCAGTCTCAGACCTGCAGGCTTACTTTCTCATTCTCTGTCTCTCTGGTGAGCTCACATGCCCAATAGTGAATTTAAAAGCATAATAATAATAACAATAATAATAATAAATAAAATGGAATGGTTGGTTCACACTGGCTCAAACCGATTCTGCCCAGATCAGAGCAGTTCAAACCAATTTTGGCTGGTTCAAGCCAATTCAGACTGGTTCAAACCGGTTTCTGGCTGGTTCCAATCAGTTCAGACCGGTTCAAACCGGTTTTGGCTAGTTCAAATTGGTTCTGGCTGGTTCAAACCAGTTTGGGCTGGTTCAAATTGGTTCAGACCGGTTTGGACCGGTTCTGGCTGGTTTGAACCAGTTTTGGCTGGTTCAGACCAGTTCTAGTTGGCTCAGACCAGTTCTGACTGGTTCAGACCAGTTCCAGCCAGCTCAAATCAGTTCTGGCCGGTTCAGATCGGTTCTGGCCAGTTCAAACCAGTTCTAGTTGGCTCAAACCGGTTCTGACCAGTTCAGACTGGTTCAGACCGGTTCTGGGCTTTTCAGACAGTTTCCAACTGGTTCTGGCCAGTTCAGACTGTTTCAGACTGTGTCTGGCCAGTTCAGACCAGTTCAAACCAGTTCTTTCCAGTTTCAACCTGTTCAGACTGGTTCTGGCCAGTTTGGACTGGTTCAAACCGATTCTGGCCAGTTTGGACATGTTCTGTCTGGATCAGACTGGTTCTGGCTGGTTCAGACTGGCTCAGGCTGGTTCAAACTGGTTCTGACCAGTTCAGATTGGTCCAGACCAGTCCTGGCTGGTTCTGACTGGCTCAGACCGGTTCTTGCCAGCTCAAGCCAGTTGAGGCTAGTTCTGAGCAGTTCTGACTGGCTCAAACCATGGTTCAGACTGATTCTGGCCAGTTCAAACTGATTCATATTGGTTTTGGCTGGTTCAAACCGGTTCAGCCTGGTTCAGACCGGTTCAAGCCAGTTCAGATCGGTTCATATTTTCAGAGTGCCCACAAGGTACCAGGCAGTGAGGTCAGTGGTTAATGAAGAGCCCCCGTGGATATGGGGTCTGGTGAAACCATATGTGGCTTGCCAATCACACACATGCATGAACATGCACATGCACACACACACACACACACACACATACATGAGCATGCATACACACTCACGTGAGCACATGCCATGCTGGGGGTTCTGGTGCATCGAAGAAGCTGATCCAGGCTGGAAGGGACCATCCAGTAGGGGCTGAGTGCCAGGAGATGGCGTTGAGCTCCTTCAGCAACTGGGAACCTCTGCAGACCACCTCAACTGAGAAAACATGGCATCAGACAATCCCACGTGGTTGGAGAGCTTGAGAAGCCAAGATGTGCTCTATATTTCTGCAGAAACCTTTGGAGAACAAAGGACGTGTCAGTAATGCTCTTTTTTTGGAATGAAAAGTAGTTTTTATGGCTTTTTTCTTTCATGGCTTTGCATTTCTTTCAAATGCAAAAGCAGTGCATCTGGAGGACGTGGCTCCCCTGTGTGTCTCTGGCTCGGACACAGTGTACCTGACTCGTACTTTCCAGTGATGACCTGCTGGAACTTAGGCAGTACATCTGAGGCCCGTCCAGGCCCCAGGTAAATCCCATCTGTGCCCCTGCTGGCACATTCTCTGTTGAGGTCCCCAGTAACAAAGACATGGGTGGATTTTCTATTAATAGAATCTGGATCTTAGCGGCCATAGAGGACACTAAAGAAGCAGGCCTGAAGGATACAGAAAGCGTGATGCTTATCAAACATTGAGAGGGAAGTTGGGAGCTATTTGAGGATAAAAGGATTTCTGGAGGAAATGTTGAAAGTCTGAGCAGCTCCACACACAGGCAGGAAAGGTCCAGCCATCCATTTGTCCGTATTTACCACACTCCTGCTAAGTGACAGACTCTGCACTTGCCACTGGGGATATCATGGCAAACAGGATGGCCAAGGTCCCCGCTGTCATAGAGCTCAGAGCTGAGCAGGAGAGAAATATCATCAATAAAGGAGCCAGCAAAGGGGTGCAGTGCAGTAGCTGCAGCAGGGAGGCCAGGGAGAATGTGAGAGGGGGTGGGGGGCGCATCAGCCCAGATGCTGAGAAGAGACACTCATGCTGACTCAGAAATGATGAAAGGAACCACCAGCCCCTCACGGTCTGGAGGAAGATGGCTCTAGACAGAGGAAACAGCAAGAGCAAGGGGCCTGAGTAAGGAACACGCTTCGTGAATGGAAGAAGCAGAAAGATGGCGGCAAGAGGACAAGGTAGAAGAGGTGGTCGAGGCTGGTTCAGGTTAGGCGGCCAGGCTGCTCTGTTTTGGGGCATGACATTTTAGAGATCTCTCTGCAAAGTCAGATTGGCAGATGAGAACTTGCCCCACTATATTTACCAGGTGGAAGCAATGTGGCCTTGTTCTATTTTCTGGGCTTTGCATTTGCATTCCAGGCACTCTACATGTTCAACATTTATGAACTCATTTGATCTCCTCACAATCATGTAAGGCAGCTTCTATTCAATAGTACTAAACCCATTTTACAGATGGGGAAACTGAGGAACCAGGAAGTTAAGTAACTCTCCCAAGGTCACAGAGCTAGCAAGTGGCAGAAGCAGGATCTGAACTCAGATGGTTCCGGAGTCCACGTGCTTATGCATTCAGCCATACCGCCTCAAATTATTGGGTTGTTGAGAAAGTCATGAGGCATAGAAAAATAGGAAAATATGTCAGGACTTTCCTGACGACCTAATAAAATTGGGCCTGCACCCCGGAATCATCAGAGTGGTAAGTAGCAGTCTTGATCTTTCCCGGGATTCTCTTTCTAGGGTGACCAAAGGCTCTGGGGCATGGTCAGCAGTCCAGAGAACTTGGAAGTGAGCTTCTGACCTGTAGTCTGGTCCATTCTGGTCAGACTGAAATGCTTACTGTGTACGTGATCCCTCTGCACAGAGACACCAGCCCCCGACTCTCTCCATGCCTGCGGGGACCTGGGGGGCTTCGGCTGCAGCGCCAGAGAGACTGAGCATTCTCCGCCCTCTCATGGAGCTCTACTCCGGCCTCTTCCATGCCAACCTAGACTCCCTGGCCCCTGGGGCTGGCTAGGCTTCACCCCCTCAGTGGCCAAGATGTCCCAATCAGAGTCTTGGCTGGGTTCCCTCCCGGTGCCTGATGGCTCAGCCCTTCTCCCTCAGCCAAGGAAACCTGAGCCTGAACCACAAAAGCGTGGCCATGCTACTTGGACGGTGTTGCTGGGAAAATCCTACCCTTTCCTTCAAGTCTCCATCCGTAAAAACAGTACTAAAAATAGCACCTCCTGGTCCAAATCCAACCTTGCCACTGGAATTGGCAGTCTGCATGCCATTTTATTTTTAAAGAAAACAATGTAAAGAAAGTGTGTGTCAAGTTCATGGAATAGCCACACCCTCTCCCCCAAAAAAGGCGCACAGCACGTGCTAGGCAGGGTAGTTCTCAAGAAAGGGTTTTGAGTCAGATGAATTGGGTTCTTTTAGGTCGATGGGAAAGTCATGATATATTTTGTATGTTTTTCTATGCAAAAATACATCCTGACTTTCCCGACGACCCAATATTTCTCAGCTGTGCAACTCTGGGTAAATTACTTGACCTCTCTGAGCTTCACTTCCCTCACCTGTAAGATTGGGGTAATGATAACCTGGGTGGAGGTGCTGTTATCAACATTAAGTGAAATGATGGATGTAAAGGAGGCTTTCACTAAAACCCAGCATCCCGGGCCAGCTCGGTGTCGTGGTGATGCACTGCTTGAGGGAAGCTGGGTCTGTATGGAAGATCTCAGGTTCGGTTCCCTGGTTGGCCTTACACACTGGGCAAGCACACCCATAATGCTGGCTGGGAAGGGAGGATCGTAGCATGAGACCCCCTTGAGAGTACTTGTCTCTCTTCCTATCATGAAAAACAAATCTTTAAAAAGAAAAAAAAAAATCTCTCCCTGCCACGCTGTTCCCAGGCAGGAGTGGGCCATGGTCACAGAAACATTATGACTCTCCCTCTTTGGTGTAGTGGTCAAGGTACTGGACTCCCACATGGCTGACTGTGGTATGAGTTGCAGACCTGGTGGCTTGGTTCTCCCTTTCCTTCTCTCTCTGGTGAGCACACATGCTCTATAGCAAATTAAGGACAAATAATAATAAAATTCAATAAGTAATTATTTTTAACAAAACAACAAGAAAAAAAGATTACCTCCCCCCCCCCCCCCTTGGGGCTAGCAGATGGCATAGTAATTGAGACATTGAACTCACACATGGCCAGCTACATGGTTAGAGTCCTGGACCTGGAGGCTTGAATTAAGGGGGGAAAAAGATTCCCCCTCTCAGGCCCCCCTGTCCCACCCCATCTGTCCTGAATGGGGCTGAGCACAGGAAGGGCCATACTGGGAATTCCCCAGCTCCTGGTGGGCTTTCCAAGCTGAGCTCAGGGGACTTCCCTGCCCAGAGCTGGACAAGAGCCCCGAGCAGGGAGTAGGGGAGGCCTGTCACTCAGCACCCATTGTTGGCCTCCAGGCTACTGCTGAGGAGAAAGCAGGACAGACACCGGAGCCAAACAGCGGGAGGGGTGGCTCTCTCCTTTCCTTTTTTGGTCCTTGAGACCAAAAATGGGGCCGGAATGAGGTCCTGAAAGACCTGCTTGGACCAGGAAGCTGTCACCCTGAAAGGTGTCAGGGAAGACAGCGACCCTCCACCCAAACCCAGCAGACAGTGCTGAGTGGGGACCTGGCATTGACCCCCATCGAGCAAGCACTTTTTCCCAGCCTGGTTAGGAGAGCAACCGCCTGCCTGTTTCTTCTCTAAAATGACTGCATTCAGGATGGTGGGTGCTGTAAGGCTGAGGAGAGGGTTCCAGAGGCCGAGAGCACAGGGCTGCTCCAAGGCACAAGTCCCCCAGCCTGTCTGAGCCTTAGCTCTGTGATCTGCAGTCTGGGGTGGGGCAGGGGGCTAGCAGCACGGGTCGTGAAGCACTTGCCTGGGAAGTGGTGGGCACCTGGCAGCCTGACTCCTCCATGCTCTTGTGAGGTCCTGTTACATCCCTGCATCCTCTGACCCCGCGTGGGCACCCCAGCATGGCTGGTCTGTGTCACCGCTGAAACACATCTTGATCCATGAACACATTTGCAGTCTCCACTTTCCTGGTGCTGGGAACCAATGTCTCTCACTCTCCGTTCCATGGCCTTCTCCCCAAACTCCCCTTCCTCTCTTGGCCTCCTTCCTAACCCCACACAGCATCCAGAGGGGAAGGGCCATCAGGACCACGGCACTCCCCTGCTTGCAACACTCCAGTGACAGGGGCCAGCAGGTAGCATGGTGGTTAAGGCAGCAGGGTTCCACATGGCTGACAGCATGGTTTGATTCCCTGAACTGGAGATTTGAAAACATGTAGGGTGCACGTGTGTGTGTACCCCAAATCCTGAGAGGAGAATGGAGAAGGTATTGTGGCTATCCCCTTGGGGATGATTTCTCACTTTCTGTCTCTCTATAACAAACTAAAAACAAAAACAAAAACCAGTCTAGTGACTCCATTACACACTGGAGAAAATAACAAATCCAAACCTAGCACCCTAGCCCTGGGTGACCGACCTGAGCCTCCTCCCAACTGTACCCCTGCCCCACTGACCTTGCCGCCCATGACCAACCACATTCTTCTCCAGCTCAGAGCCCCTGCCCCGGCTATGTCTCCCATCTGGGACTCAGCCACCCCAGCCTCAATTTTACTTGTCTCTCCTCTTAAACTTGCTGTCATCTCCTCAGAGAGAAGCTTGATCACCACCCCATTTATGAGTCACTCTTGATCACTAATTTTTTTAAGTTATTCATTTTGAGAGAGAAAAAAAGAGCACCCCCAACAGGATTTATTTTTTATTTTTTATTTATTTATTTATTTTTGCTATAGACTGTGTATGCTCCCTGGGAAAAGAGAGAGAGAGAGAGACAGTGAGAAGGTAAGTGGGGGACAGCCATGCCGCAATCCCTTTTCCTCCATTTGGTCGGCCATGTGGGAGTCTAGCACCTTACTCACTATGCCACCTGCTCCCTAAATCTCCACGGCAGGATCTTGATGCTGTGAGCTATTCCCAGACTCAGCCAGCTCTGAATCTTGGGCACATGCATGCCCAGTGTACTCAGAAGGTCTTCAGACATGAACCCAGAACCTTTCCATTTCGTGGAGCCTTGCAAAACATTGTCTTGCTGCGTTACCATCTGGCCCCATTCACTGTTAAAAAAATAATATGTTGGGGTGAGGAGCTGGGCAGCAGATGGTGTGGAGGTTAGGGTGGCCAGATCTCACATAGTAGACTGTGTAGTTTGAGTCCTGGACTCAGTTGCTGGAAAAACATGTCAGGCACATGTGCGAATGTACACATGATCTTGAGAATGGAGGAAAAGTGAGAAAGCATCCCCCTCCCACACACACACAGGGGTGAGGACCACACCACACTCCCTTCTCCTCCATGCTTCTCTCGGGATATTGGGTGTGCATGCATATGTGCACAGCATGTTTTTCAAGCTAGTGGGTCCGGGACTTGAACTGTGTGATTGGCCATGTGGGATCCAGCCGCCTTAATCACTGTACCACCAGATGGCTCCACCCATTGCATTCCATCCCAACAAAATTCACTTGAGTTTCTGTGGACAAGAATTAATTGCACATAAAAGTAAGGAAAGTACAAGCTGCTCTAACATCAGATAGCCTGAAGGTGCGCCAGGTAGGATGCCAGGTTATCTGCCTGGCTGGTTTCCAGCTTTCCTGCCCCATCTGCTTCCCCACCCCTGAACTGACTGACTCACCTGCTTCCTATTTCCCCTTTCTCTCCAGGTTAGAATGTATGTTGAAGGTAGAAATCCTGTTTGGCTTACAGCGTCTAGAAGACTGGTACATGGTAAGTGTTCAAGAATGCTTGTTGACGCCCTTTCCAGTGTCCCGGGCAATTTGTATTTTAGATGAAACACAAGTGCTCTGTGTGAAGCCTAAAGGAATAAATTCCGTCAATAGGAGGGAACGGTTGGGACAGGAAAAGGGAGGGTTTCATTCTTTCTCAAATAACCAGGACCTCTGTCCACCCAAAGGGGCTGAATCCCAAACCCTGGACATCCAAAAGGGGCTTGCCCTGCAGCTCATAGGGGTTGTTCTCCGGGCTGAGGCCCCTCTGTGATACCATCTCAGGCAAGACTGAAGGCCCTAAGGGGCTAATGTGACTCCCCAGCCCACATTTTCTGGGCAAGACCCCAGACTGGGTCAGGAGAGTCCTCTGAGCCCCTCTGTTCACGCCTCCCTGTACAAAGAGGGGTAGCATCTGCTATTGTCACACAGCAAGGCAGTGTGGTCCAGCCTCCTGTGGCCCTCATCCTGCACGCCTTCCTTTAGGAGTGGCATCATCAGGCCCTGGAGGTTGAGGGTGGGGTGGGGGTTAGGGCCCAGGCAGATGAGAACCTAGGGGGGGGGGGGGGAGTGGCCTTATGCCTCCTGGTGGAGAAGGATGCCGCCCTCCAGGTCCTGAAATCTTGGTCCCTGGATACAGCTGGTATGTGGGTGAGTCTGGGGTAAGGGAAGGAAGAGGCGGAAGGCAAGGGAGGAAGGTGCTGCGGGGGCCAGAAGAGAGATGAGTCACCAACTGACGGAATGCAGAAAAGAGGAAGCGAGGGAGAAATTAATCCATGAGTCTTCCCAGTGCACCTACTATGTGCCAGGCACAATTTGGTCATTGGAGACACAGGCAGGAACTGAGCGAATCTGGGTGTGCAGCCACAGGGCTCGGTCTAACCCAGAGAGTGAGTAAATGAGTTGAACACACATAAAAATATGAACACATATAAAAATATGATTTTGAAGAAGGAGAGGGCGATTTGCGTGCCTGGAAACTGTCATATCCAGGCTTCACCTGCTTTGGGCGCCACAACGACATCTGTAAATCAGTGCAGGTACAGGGGTTTGACTACAACATGCCGAAAATACACAGGGCATACATGCGGAAATGCAAGGGTGCTTGCAAATATTCGGAAATCGAAGCTGACATGAATAGTAAGTTGCATGCATGAAGAATTAGTGCATGCCACCGGCACGAATGCGCTCAAGTTAAACAAGAGGCAGCCCCTGCCTCCCGACCTTTCAGATCCTAGCGTACGCCTCGCGCTCGCGCGCCCTCTGCCGCAGCCCGGGTGCGGCGTCCGGTCCTCCCTCGTCCCTCTTGCCCCGCCCCTTCGAGCAGGCGCGTTTATCTAACATCGCCAGACACAGGGCGGAAAAGGCGGAGTCGTAAACTACTTACTACGCATGCGTACGATATGAACAATCTAAAGAGGTTGGCCCGCGAACTTCTGCGCAAGCTGTCAGGATGGCCGAGCGGTCTAAGGCGCTGCGTTCAGGTCGCAGTCTCCCCTGGAGGCGTGGGTTCGAATCCCACTTCTGACAGAACTGGTTAGCATTTTGATGTTCTTTCCAACTGTTGTCGGTAGTGGGTAATATTCATTTTAATATTCTCTTGTTAATACTTCCATAAAACTAACATTTCATTCATATGGACCCTTGATGTAGGATTACGTGAACAAAGTCTTGGTTTTGTTTCACATCGCTTTCTCGTTGTACTTAAGAAATTGAACTCCAAGGAGAAAAAGGGCAGAAAACCAGTCTTGTCAGAAGTGGGATTCGAACCCACGCCTCCAGGGGAGACTGCGACCTGAACGCAGCGCCTTAGACCGCTCGGCCATCCTGACACGTGGCAAGCTTGCTGCAGGACTATAGTATGTCCAATTCGATGCCACAAGGCATGGGTTTTAGAGTCCAAGTATGACTTTGGGTGGTTAAAAGTTGGTTAATAATCCATGTCATCTTCGGTTAAAACCCAGCTGCGCGGTCCAAACATACCGCTCTTCTGACAGGCTCATCTTTTTACTAAATATGGAGCTATGTTAAATGCATATCTGCAACCTGAGCAGAACTGGAAAGGCAGTTTCCGTTACCATCGAGAGAAAATAACCATTAAGGCAAATAGCCCTTAAAAACGAAACAAATTCTAGCCACCCGCCGGCAAGGCTCTGACTTTGAACCAGTGTATCATTAACTACCTCCCCTCCTCATATGGGTCGGAAGTGTTGGCAATGAATGGGCCACTGGGGTTCATGGGGACACCGGGTTTAGAGAATTCTTCTTTGATGGGGGTTTGCTGTGTGATGGACTTACCATGCTGCTCGGAATGGGATGCCATGGTCAAGGGCATCTCGCCCTAAAAGTGATTTAGCTGGAACCACATCCAGAGAATAGTGGCTCTTAGACCATTTTAAAAAGTTGTTAATTAAAAAAAAAAAAAAAAAAAAAAAAAAAAAAAAAAAAAAAAAAAAAAAAGTTGTTAATTTAAAAATGAGGACCAACAGCTGGCATAATAACTATGTCGTTGGACTCCCATGTAGTCGACAGCAATTCAAGTCCCCAACCTGGGCTTAAAATTCCTGCAGAACACGTGTTCGTGTGTGCCCAGGATCCCGAGAAGTGGGTGTCCAGGATCCCAAGAGGTGAGTATATGTACCCTGTAACAAAAATCTCAGTGGAAAATACTTTTTTTTTTTTTAATTGGAGATTGTTGAGCTTGGAAAAGAGAATAATTATTTATAAAAGCCTGATGCATATAAGGGATTGGGATTGAGTGTCTCTATCTGTCCTTGCTCCAAACACGGGGGTAGGGGGGGACTGTGTGGCAGAAGTGGGGGACAGTTACAGAGCAAGATTTTGAAAGAAGTAAGAGTTTGCAGGAAAGAAAACATGGTCCCTGTGTAGAGCATGATGTCTCACATTGCTAGAAGCATTCAAGACAAGGCTGGATGGTCACTGGTTAGAGATGCTGCAAAAGGATTCAAGAGTCCCTGTATTAGTTTCCTGTGCTACTGTAACAAACAGTGAAATTTAGTAGCCCGAAACCACGTCCAGGCCAGCTGGAGGCATGGTGTTCAAGGCGACTGGATCCTACATTGCTGCCTGCATGGTTCGTCTTGGACATGGTGCGTGTGCCTTTACCCAAAATCCCTGGAAGAGAATGGAGAAGGGATTGTGTGGCCATCCTCCATGGAGGGTGCTTTCTCACTATCTCTCCCCCACCCCACCCCACCCCACTGTCACCCCTGCCCTGCCCCTGCAACCACAGGTGCCCTCTAGCAAAACAAACAAGGGAACAAAACCCCAAAATGATGTTATTTGTTATTTTGCATTTCTGGAGATCAGAAGGCTAGAGTAGGTGGCAGGACTGCATTCCTTCTGAAGGCCCCAGTGGAGAAATCCTTTCTCCCCTTCGAGTTTGTGGAGACCATCCATGTTGTTTGACTCATATCCTCAGTCACTGTAACTTTTGCTTCTGTCTTCACATCACTGCCTCAGGCTCTGACCCCTCACTTTAAGTTTACACTGGGCCCACCCTAATAATCCAGGATAACCTCTCTGTCTCAAAAATCCTTAATTTAACCATATCTGCAAAACCTCTTTTTCTCATAGAAGGTAACATATTCCCAGGTTCTGGACCTTGGGATGTCGTTATCTTTGGTGAGCAGGAAGGGAGGGGAATGTTGTTCCTCCTACCATCCCCTAAAGCACAATTGTGCTTTAGCTTTTAGCCATAAAATGCTTGCTCTTGCCAGAGTGAGACAGTGAGAAATCACCCCCGGGGTGGGGGGGAATGGCCATGGTGCAATCCCTTCTTCATTCTCCTCCTGGGGTTTTGAGTACCCCTCCACACACCCCCGATGTGATTTTCAAGCTGTTGGATCTTGGATATGAACTGCAATCAGCCATGTGGGAGTCCAGTGCCTTAACCACTATGCCACCTGATGGTCCCCTAAAATACATTTTTTTTCCCTTTTTCTTAAGAGAGATTTATGCTACAGGGTGTGTGCACTTGCCGGGGAGATAGAGAGACAGAAAGTGAGAAATCACCCCCCGGGGGGATGGCCACGCTTCAATCCCTTCTCCTCCGTTCTCCTCTCAGGATCTTGGGCACACACGCACACACGCCCGTCGTGAGTTTTAAGCTACTGGGTCCAGGACGCGAACCACAGTCGACTACGTAGGAGTCCAGAGACATAGCCATTACGCTAACTGCTGTTCCCTCCTCTCAGGATCTTGAACATGCGCACACATGCACCCTGCATGAGTTTTAAGCCACTGAGTTTGAAACTGGAACCACAGTCTCTTTGAGGGAGTCAAGCAACATAACCACTATGCCATCTGCTGCTCTCAATTAAAAAATAATTACTTTATTTTTAAATTTATTTTATTTTAAACTTGACCAGAGAGAGAAAGGGGGGTGGATAGAGAAAGCAAATTACCAGGTCTGGGCCTCAAACCATGGTCAGCCATGAGGGAGTCCAGCACCTTAACCACTGTGCCATCTGGTGGCCCCTAAAGTACAATTTTATTTGAAAGATTCTGTCTGTCCAGGAATAAATTTCTGTAATATCTTTGGCCTGAGACCAAAAATCCCCACCACTTCCTTGTTCATGTCCCCCAGACTGCTCTGAGTTCACCCCCTCTCTCATCAGAAACCTGCTCGTATCTCCTCGGTGGTTCACGGTAATCTCTGAACAGGCATGGGAGGGAGCAGTGGGTCTGAACCCTGCTGTGTGGCTTTGGGTATGTCACTTCACCTCTCTGAGCCAGATAGGAAGAAGGAGAGAAGGAAGGAGGACTGTAAAACCATTTCTCAAGTTGCTTTAGGTGCAAAAGACAGAAACCCAACTTGCCTGGGATGTGGCAAAAAGAGGGATTTGTTGGCACATGGGACAGAGGGGTAGTGTGTCAGCACACTGCTGACCTTAGGAACTCCAGGAAGGTCCTCGCTGGACCTTCTCCTACCCTCACCCCTCTCTGCTTCTGGAGGTAGCTCCAGTTAGGGCTCTGCCTCTCTGTGCGCACCCAAAGAGCCACCCTCACACTCCAGATCTTTCCACCACAGAAAAGCACCCCCCCCCCAAGTCAAACTGTCTGCGTTCCTGGAGAGCCCCCTCTGCTTTTTCTCTGGGCACACCTGTAGCGAACAGATCATTTGGGAGATCCCTTGTTTAATGGCTGTCCCAACACCCCTGTCACCCAACTGGGGCTGTTTGTAGTTTGGTAATGAGCTGAAGCCCAGAAGCTAGGACCTGGCATGTATTAGGGCTATGTCCACACTTACCTTGTGATGAGAGAAATAAATAAGATAAACCCAGGGCCAGCAGGTGGCATAGTGGCTAAAGTGATGGGCTCCCACATGGCCAACCAGAATTTGAGTCCTGTTATCTGGTGGCTCAAAACTCATATTGGGCATGCCCAAAAATCCCAAGAGAATCCAGGAGAAGGGATTGTGGCATGGCCATCCCTGCTGGGGGGTGATTTCTTGCATTCTGTCTCTCTCTGCCTCTCTGACCAGCATCTTGCAACCTATAGCAAAAATCTCTCTCTTAAAATAAATAAATAAAATAACAGAGACTCAGTTTACCAAAAGAAAACAAAATGTTTAAATCTTGGGGGAAAAGACAAAAGGCATAATGTTAAGTGAAAAAAGCTAAGTACAAACCAGAGCAAGACAGCTCGAATTAACACTTAAAAAAAAAAAAAAAGTGTCCATGTCTGAATGCACTTATTGATTTGAACTCTCAGAGGAGAAAACACAGTAACCTGGGCAAAGTGGTTTCTTTGGTGAGTAAGAGGGAAGAGACAGCGTAGGAGGGAGGCATTGTATTTTGTGCATTTAAGATTTTATATCAGGGACTAACAGTTAGTTTAATGGATATATCGCTGGACTCCCACGCAGTAGACCGCAGTTTGAGTCCCGGACCCGGTTTCCTAAAACTCACGCCGGGTGTGTGTGCGTGCATGCCCAAGATTCCAAGAGGAGAATGGATGAGAAGGGATTGCAGGGTGACCATCCCCCCTGGGGAGTGATTTCTAGCTTTCTCTCTGTTTCTCTCTGTCTTTCTGGTGAGCACATATGCCCTATAGCAAAAACCTCTCTCAAAAAAAAAAAAAAAAAAAAAAAAAAAAAAGATCTTATATCATGGGGTGAGGCCATGCTTGGGGCCTGGGAGACACTTTGGAACTTTTGGTATACCGACCTGCGTGCTGCACAAATCTTCACCAAGTTATATCTCCTTCCCTTGCTACCACCTTGTCAAGAACTAAACTTTCAGTAGAGGAGTCAATCACCTGAAGTTACCCCTAACTGCTTTGATCTAGGAGACACAGCCTCCAATAGAAACACACATGGGAACTAGGGGTGAAATTTCCTCCACCAGTAATATGGAATCTAATCTAATACATAGAAAAAAGTGAAAACTGCATCAGATGACTAGACAACAGCACAGATCTCAAAGAAACATGCAAAAACAAGGGTAGTAGCCCCTCACCAACAGTGAACAGCACAGAGAAATAAAAAGAAATGTCAGAAAAAGAATTCTGAATATTCATAGTGACAAATCTCAATGAAATGCAAATTAAAACAGATAATCCATTCCAGAAAATGAGAAAATAATTTCAGGACATGAACGGAATTTAATAAGAAATAGACCCCCTAAAAAAGAATCAAATGGAACTTCTGAAATGAAGAATAAAATACAAAATTTAAAATCTCCGTAGAAAGTATTAACAGCAGATTCAACCATGCAGAACCAAGAATTTCTGATCTCAGAGACAAAGTCTCCAGCATAGACCAGATTACCAAAGAGAAAGAAAAAACAACCACAAAAAGGAGGGGAAATTCTAGACACCATGAAACGCCCAAATATCCATATTAGGGGTATTCCAGAAGCTAAAGAACCCGCTAGAGGCATAGAACACCTATTTCGTGAAATATTATCTGAAAAATTTCCAAATATAAAGAAAGATGGAGAGATTCAGACTCAAGAATGAAGAGGACTCCAACTAGAATCTACACAAAAAAGTCCTCCCCCCTGCACATCATAGCCACATTGGTAAAAATTAAAGACAAAGACAATTATCTAAAAATGGAAAGGGAGAAATGTGAAGTTACTGATAAAGACTATCGCATTAGGTTAACCTCAGACCTCTCAACTGAAACAATGCAGGCAAGAAAGGAAAGGGAAGATGTGTTCAAAAAATTCAAGGAAAACCAGTTTCAACCAAGAATCCTATATCCAGCAAGATTATCCTTCAAATGGGAAGAGTAAACAAAGTATTCTCAGATAAGCAAAAACTGAAAGAATTCACCCATAATAGACTAGCTCTATAGGAAGTACTGAGGGGAGTGTTGTATCAAGAAAACTAAGGACAGACAAACAGAAACAGGAGAACAGAAAACAACTGAGAGAATGGCTAGCAAAACGACGTGGATAAATCCAAAAATATCAAATAATAACATTGAATGTTAATGGATTAAATTCTCCCATTAAAAGACACAGAATGGCTGAATGGATGATTTTGCTGAGGATTTTAGTGAGATTAGGGTGTGAGTGGGGAGTGTTGTGGTTAGTAGATTTCTTCTTTCATTCTCAGTGATGTGTGCAGTGGTCTCAATGAGGTGTGCTGTGGATTGCAGTGGTCTGTGATGTTGTTTAAAGTGAGGTGTGCTGTGACTTAAAGTAGGGTGTACTGTGTAATTCAATGAATTTTGCTGTGGGTCCCAGTGAGGTTATGAAGTGAGTGAGGAGTGTTGTTGGTTGCAGAGTTGTTCTTTGGGTCTCTCAGTGATGTGTGCTGCCGTTCCACTAAGTGTGCTGTGAGTCGCAGTTCACTGTGTTGTTGTTTAAAGTGGGGTGTGCCGTGGCTTAAAGTAGAGTGTGATGTGTAATTCAGTTAATTTTACTGTGTGTCCCAGTGTGGTTATGGTGTGAATGGGGAGTGTTGTTGGTCACAGATTTGTTCTTTGGGTCTCAATGATGTGTGCAGTAGTCTCACTGGGGTGTGCTGTGGGTCGCAATGTGCTGTGCTGTTGTTTAAAGTGGGGTGTGCTATGGCTTAAAGTGGGGTGTTAAGTGTAACTCAATGAATTATGCTGTGGTGCCTAGTGAGGTTAGGGTGTGAGTGGGGTGTGTTGTGGGTCACAGATTTGTTCTTTGGGTCTTAGTGATGTGTGCTGTGGTGTCACTGAGGTGTGCTGTGTGTTGTAGGGGGCTGTGCAGTTGTTCAAAGTGCGGTGTGCTATGGCTTAAAGTGGGGTGTGCAGTGTAACTCAATGAATGTCACTGTGCATTCTAGTGAGGTTAGGGTTTGCATGGGGTGTGTTGTGGGTCACAGATTTGTTCTTTGGGTCTCAGTAATGTGTGCAGTGGTTTCACTGAGGTGCAATGTGTGTTGCAGTGGGCAGTGCTCTTGTTTCAAGTTGTGTGTACTGTGGCTTAAAGTTGGGGGTGCAGTGTAACTCAATGAATTTTGCTGTGGGGCTCAATGAGGTTTGGGTGCGAGTGGGGTGTGTTGTGGGTGGCAGATTTGTCCTTTCAATCTCAGTGATGTGTGCAGTGGACTCACTGAAGTGTGCTGTGGGTCTCAGTAGGCTGTGCGGTTTTTAAAGTGGGGTGTGTTGTGGCTTAAAGAGGGGTATGCAGTGTAACTCAATAGATTTTGTTGTGTGTCCTAGTGAGTTTAGAGTGTGAGTGGGGTGTTTTTTTTGGGTCACAGATTTGTTCTTCGGGTCTCAGTGATGTGTGCACTGGTATCCCTGAGGTGTGCTGTGGGTCGTAGGGGGTTTTCTGTTTTTAAAGTAGGGTGTGCAATGGTTTAATGTGGGGTGTGTGATGTAACCCAATGAATATTTCTGTGGTTCCTAGTGAGGATAGGGTGAGTGGTGTGTGTTGTGTATCACAGATTTGTTCTTTGTGTCTCAGTGATGTGTGCATTGGTCTCAACGAGGTGTGCTGTGGGTCACAGTGGGCTGTGCTGTTGTTTAAAGTGGGATGTGCTGTGACTTAAAGTGGGGTGTGCAGTGTAAGTCGATTAATTTTGCGGTGGGTCCTAGTGAGGTTTGGGTGTGATATTGGTGTGTAGTGGGTCGCAAATTTTTACTTTGTGTCTCAGTGATGTGTGTAGTGGTCTCACTGCGGTTTGCTATGGGTCGCAGTGCATAGTGCTCTTGTTTCAAGTTGGGTGTGGTGTGGCTTAAAGGGAGGTGTGTAGTGTAACTCAATGAATTTTTCTGTGTGTCCTTGTGAGGTTAGGGTGTGAGTCGGGTGTGTTGTGGTCGCAGATTTGTTCTTTGGGTCTCAGTGATGTGTTCAGTGGTCTCACTGAAGTGTGCTATGGGTCACAGTGGACTGTGCTCTTGTTTAAATTGGGGAGTGTTGTTTAAAGTTGGCTGTGCAGTGTAACTCAATGAATTTTTCTGTGGGTCCTAGTGAGGTTAAGGTGTGAGTGGGGTGTGTTGTGGGTCACAGATTTGTTATTTGGGTCTCAGTGATGTGTGCAGTGGTCTCACAAAGGTGTGCTGTGGGTCGCAGTGGGCTGTGCAGTTGTTTAAAGTGGGGTGTGCTATGGCTTAAAGTGAAGTTTGCAGTGTAATTCAATGAATATCGCTGTGCTTTTTAGTGAGGTTAGGGTGTGAGTAGTGTGTGTTGTGGGTCGCAGATTTGTCCTTTGGGTCTCAGTGATGTGTGCAGTGATCTCACTGAGGTTTGCTTTGGGTCACCATGAGTAGTGTTCTTGTTTCAAGTGGGGTGTGTTGTGGCATATAGGGGGGTGTGCAGTGTAACTCAATGAATTTTTCTGTGTGTCCTAGTGAGGCTAATGTGTGAGTGGGGTGTGTTGTGGGTCACAGATTTGTTCTTTGGGTCTCAGTGATGTGTGCAGTGGTCTCACAGAGGTGTGCTGTGGGTCATAGTTTGCTGTATTTTTGTTTCAAGTGCGATATGCTGTGACTTAAAGTGGCGTGTGCAGTGTAACTCAATCAATTTTGCTGTGTATCCTAGTGAGGTTAGGTTGTGAGTGCGGTGTGTTGTGGGTCGCAGATTTGTTCTTTGGGTCTCAGTGATGTGTGCAGTGGTCTCACCAATGTTTGCTGTGGCTCGCAGTGGGCTGTGCTGGTTTTTAAAGTGGGGTGTGCTGTTGCTTAAAGTAGGATGTGCAGTGTGATTCGATAAATTCTGCTGTGGGTCCTAGTGAGGTTAGGGTTTGCGTGGGGTGTGTTGTGGGTCATAGATTTGTTTTTTGGGTCTCAGTGATGTATGCAGTGTTCTCAGGTGTACTATGGGTTGCAGTGGGTTGCGCTGTTGTTGAAAGTGAGATGTGCTATGACTTAAAGTGGGATTTGCAGTGTGACTCAATGAATTTTTCTGTGGGTCCTAGCGAGGTTTGGGTGTGAGTTTGGTGTGTTGTGGGTCATAGGTTTGTTCTTTGGGTCTCAGTGATGTGTGCAGTGGTATCACTGAGGTGTGCTGTGAGTAGTAGGGGGGTTTCTGTTGTTTAAAGGGAAGTGTGCTGTGACTTAAAGTGGGGTTTTTAATGTAACACAATGAGTTTTTCTGTGGGTCCTAGTGAGGTTTGGGTGTGATTTTGGTGTGTTGTGGGTCCCAGATTTGTCCTTTGGGTCTCAGTGATGTGTGCAGTGGTTCGTGGGAGGTTTCCTGTTTTTAAAGTGGAGTGTACTGTTGCTTAAAGTGGGATGTGCAGTGTGACTCAAAGAATTTTGCTGTTATTCCTACTGAGGTTAGGGTGTGAGTTGGGTGAGTTGTGGATTGTAGATTATTTTTTTGGGTCTCAGTGATGTGTGCAGTGGTCTTACTAAGGTGTGCTGTAGGTCCAGGTGGGCTGTGTTGTTGTTTAAAGTGGGGTGTTCTGTGGCTTAAAGTGGGGTGTGTAGTGTAACTCAATGAATTTTTGTGTGGGTCCTAGTGAGATTTGGGTGTGAGTTTGGTGTTTTGTGGATCTCAGATTTGTTCGTTGAGTTTCAGTGATGTGTTCAGTGGTCTCACTGAGGTGTGCTGTGGGTCAACGTTTTCTGTGCTGCTATTTAAAGTGGGGTGTGCTGTTACTTAAGGTTGGGTGTGCGGCATAACTCAATGAATTTTGCTGTGGGTTCTAGTGATGTTAGTGTGTCGCTGGGGTGTGTAGAGCATCGCAGATTTGTTCCTGGGGTCTCAGTGATATGTGTCATTGTCTCACTGAGCCTTGTTTTGGGTGGTCGTGGGCAGTGCTCTTGTTTTAAGTGGGGTGCACTATGACAAAGTGGGGTGTGCAGTGGAACTCAATGAATTTTGCTGTTTGTCCAAGTGAGGTTAGGGTGTGAATGAGGTGTGGTTTGGGTCACAAATTTGTTCTTTTGATCTCAGTGAAGTGTGCAGTGGTCTCACTGATGTTTGCTGTGGGTCGCAGTGGGCGGCAGTGCTGTTGTTTAAAGTGGGGTGTGTTGTGGCTTAAAATGGGGTGTGCAGTGTAACTCAATGAATATTGCTCTGGAGCCTGGTGAGGTTTTGGTGTGCGTGGGGTGTGTTGTGGGTCGCAAATTTGTTCTTTGTGTCTCAGTGATGTTTGCTGTGGTCTCACTGAGGTGTGCTGTGGGTTGTAGGGGTTTTTCTGTTGTTTAAACTGGGGTGTGCTGTGGCTTATATTGTGGTATACAGTGTAACTCAATGAATTTTTCTGTCGGTCCTAGTAAGGTTAGTGTGTGAGTGGGGTGTGTTAGTGTTGCAGATTTGTTCCTTGTGTCTCGGTGATGTGTGCAATGGATTCACTGTTGTGTGCTGTGGGTCATACTTTGTTGTGGTGTTGTTTAAAGTGGGGTGCACAGTGGCTTAAAGTGGGGTGTGCAGTGTAACTCAATGAATTTTGCTGTGGGTCCTAGTGAGGTTAGGGTGTGAATGGGTTGTGTTGTGGGTCGCAGATTTGTACTTTGGGTCTCAGTTATGTGTGCAGTGGTCTCACTGAGGTGTACTGTGGGTCACAGTTTGCTGTACTGTTGTTTAAAATGGGGTGCGCTGTGGCTTAAAGTAGGTTGTGCAGTGTAACTCAATGAATTTTGCTGTGGGTCCCAGTGAGGTTAGGGTGTGAGTAGGTGTGTTCTGGGTCACAGATTTGTTCTGTGTGTCTCAATGATGTGTGCAGTGGTCTCACTGATATTTGCTGTGGGTTGCAGTGAGCCGTGCTGTTGTTTAAAGTGGGTTGTTCTGTAGCTTAAACTGGGGTGTTCAGTGTAACTCAATGAATTTTCCTGTGGGTTATATTAGGGTGTGAGTGGGGCGCGTTGTGTGTCGCAGATTTGTTCTTTGGGTCTCAGTGATGTGTGCAGTGGTCTCACTGAGGTGTGCTGTGGGTCGTAGTGGGTTATGCTCTTGTTGAAAGTGGGGTCTGCTGTGTCTTAAAGTGGGCTGTGCATTGTAACTCAATGAATTTTGCTGAGTCCTAATGAGGTTAGGGTGTGAGTGGGATGTGTTGTGGGTCACAGATATATATACTTTGGGTCTCAGTGATGTGTGTAGTGGTCTCACCAATGTTTGCTGTGGGTCGCAGTGGACTGTACTATTGTTTAAACTGTGGTGTGCTGTGGCTTAAAGTGGGGTGTGCAGTTAACTCAATGAGTTTTTTGGTGGGTCCTAGTGATGTCTGGGTGTGAGCAGAGTGAGTCGTGGGTCGCAGATTTATTCTTTGAGTCTCATGATGTGTGTAGTGGTCTCACTGAGTGTGCTGTGGGTCACAGTGGGCTATGATGTTGTTTAAAGTGTGGCGTGCTGTGTCTTAAAGTGGGTTGTGCAGTGTGACTCAATAAATTTTTCAGTGGGTCCTAGTAAAGTTTGGGTGTGAGTGGGGTGTGTTGTGGGTCACAGATTTGTTCTTTGGGTCTCAGTGATGTGTGTGGTGGTCTCACGGAGGTGTGCTGTTGGTCCCAGTGGACTGTACGGTTGTTTAAAGTGGGGTATGCTGTGGCTTAAATGGGGTGTACAGTATAACTCAATTAATTTTTCTCTGGGGTCTAGTGAGGTTTCAGTGTGAGTGGGGTCTGTTTTGGGTCGCAGATTTGTTCCTTTTGTCTCAGTGATATGTGCAGTGGTCTCATTTGGGTGTGCTGTGTTTTGCAGTGTGCTGTGGTGCTGTTTAAAATGGGGTGTGCCATTGCTTAAAGTTGGATGTGCAGTGTAGCTCAATGAATTTTCTGTGGGTTCCAGTGAGGTCATTGTGTGAGTAGGGTGTTAGTGGGTCGCAGATTTGTTCTTTGGATCTCAGTGATGTCTGCTGTGGTCTCACTGAGGTGTGCTGTGGGTCGCAGTGGACTGTGCTGTTGTTTAAAGTGGGGTGCGCTATTACTTAAAGTTGGCTGTGCAGTGTAACTCAATTCATGTTGCTGTGCTTCCTAGTGAGGTTAGGGTGTGAGTGGGGTGTGCTGTGGGTCACAGATTTGTTCTTTGGGTCTCAGTGATGTGTTCAGTGGTCTCACTGAGGTGTGCTGTGGGTCACAGGGTGTGCTATTACTTAAAGTTGGCTGTGCAGTGTAACTCAATTAATATTGCTGTGCTTCCTAGTGAGGCTAGGGTGTGAGTGGGGTGTGCTGTGGGTCACAGATTTGTTCTTTGGTTTTCAGTGATGTGTTCAGTGGTCTCACTGAGGTGTGCTGTGGGTCACAGTGGACTGTGCTGTTGTTTAAAGTGGGGTGTGCTATTACTTAAAGTTGGCTGTGCAGTGTAACTCAATTAATATTGCTGTGCTTCCTAGTGAGGTTAGGGTGTGAGTGGAGTGTGCTGTGGGTCACAGATTTGTTCTTTGGGTCTCAGTGATGTGTGCCTTGTTCTCATTGCAGTGTGCTATGGGTCACAGTTTGCTGTATTGTTTTAGGTAGGGTGTGCTGTGGCTTAACGTGGGGTATGCAGTGTGACTCAATGGATATTGACGTGGGTCCCAGTGAGGTTAGTGTGTGAGTGGAGTGTGTTCTGGGTCTCAGATTTGTTCTTTGGGTCTCTGTGATGTGATCTCACTGGTGTTTGATGTGGGCCATAGTTGGCTGTGCTGTTGTTTAAAGTGGTGTGTTCTGTGGCTTAAAGTGGGGTGTGTATTGGAACTCAATGATTTTTTCTGTGGGTCCCAGGAGGTTTGGGTGTGATTTTAGTGTGTTGTGGATGGCAGATTTGTTCTTTGGGTCTCGGTGATGTGTGCAGTGGTATCACTGTGGTGTGCTGTGGGTTGCAGTAGGCTGTGCTATTGTTTAAATTGAGGTGTGTTGTGGCTTAAAATGGAATGTTCAATGTAACTCAGTGAATTTTTCTATGGGTCTTAGTGAGGTTAGAGTGTGAGTGGGGTGTATTTTGGGTCGCAGATTTGTTCTTTGGTTCTCATTGAGGTGTGCTGTGGTCTCACTGAGGTGTGCTGTGGGTCGCAGTTTGTTGTGCTGTTGTTTAAACTGGGGTGCACAGTTGCTTAAAGTTGGGTGTGCAGTGTAACAATGAATTTTACTGTGAGTCGCAGTGAGTTTAGCATGTGAGTGGGGTGTGTTGTGTGTCGATTAATTTATTCTTTTGGTCTCATTTATGTGTGCAGTGGTCTCACTGATATTTGCTATGGGTTGCAGTGGGCTGTGCTGTTGTTTAAAATGTGGTGTACTGGGGCTTAAAGTGGGGTGTTCAATGTGGCTCAATGAATATTGCAGTGTGTCCTAGTGAACTTTGGGTGTGAGTGTGCTGTGTTGTGGGTCACAGATATGTTCTTTGGGTCTCAGTGATGTGTGCAGTGGTCTCACAGAGGTGTGCTGTGGGCTGCAGTTTGCTGTACTGTTGTTTTAAGTGGGGTGTGCTGTGGCTTATATTGAGGTGTGCAGTGTAACTCATTGAATTTTGCTGTGGGTCCTAGTGAGTTTAGGGTGTGAGTGGGTGTGTTGTGGGTCGCAGATTTGTTCTTTGTGTCTCAGTGATGTGTGCAGTGGTCTCATTGATATGTGCTGTGGGTTGCAGTTTGCTTTGCTGTTGTTTAAAGTGGGGTGTGCTGTTGCTTAAGGTTGGGTGTGCAGTCTTAACTTCATGAATTTTGCTGTGGGTCCTATTGGCGTTAGGGTTTTAGTTGGGTGTGTTTGGGGTTGCAGATTTGTTCTGTGGGTCTCAGTGATGTGTGCAGTGGTCTCACTGAGGTGCGCTGTGGGTCACAATGGGCTGTGCTGTTCTTTAAAGTGAGGTGTGCTGTGGCTTAAAGTGAGTTGTGCTGTATAATTCAATGAATTTTGCTTTTGATCCCAGTGAGGTAAAGGTGTCAGTGGGGTATATTATGAGTCACAGATTATGTTCTTTGTGTCTCGGTTTTGTGTGACCGTGGTGTCTCTGAGGTGTGCCATATGTCGCTGGGGGCTGTGCTGTTGTTTAAAGTGAGCTATGCTGTGGATTAAAGTAGGGGGCACTGTGTAATTCAATGAAATTTTCTGTGTGTCCCAGTGAGGTTATGGTGTGAGTGTGGTGTGTTTTGGCTCGCAGAATTGTTCTTGGGTTCTCAGTGATGTGCACAGTGGTCTCAATGAGGTGTGCTGTGAGTCTCAGCTTGCTGTGCTGTTGTTTAAAGTGTGGTGTGCTGTGGCTTAAAGTGGAGTGTGCTGTGTGATTCTATGAATTTTTCTGTGGGTCTCAGTGAGGTTAGGGTGTGAGTGTGATGTGTTGCGGGTCGCAGATTCTTTCTTTGGGTCTCATTGATGTGTGCAGTAGTCTCAATGAGGTGTGCTGTGGATCACAGTGGGTTCTGCAGTTGTTTAAAGTGAGGTGTGCTGTTGCATAATATGGGGTGTGCTCTGTAACTCAATGTATTTTGCTCTGGGTCCTAGTGAGGTTAGGGTGTGAGTGGGGTGTGTTGTGGGTCACAGATTTGTCCTTGATGTCCTTGTCAGTGATGTGTGCAGTGGTCTCACTGAGGTGTCCTGTGGATCACAGTGGGCTGTACTGTTGTTTAAATGGGTTGTGCTGTGGCTTAAAATGGGTGTGTTGTGTAAGTCAATGAGTTTTGGTGTGTGTCCCAGTGAGGTTATTATGTGAGTGGGCTGTGTTGCTGTTTAAATGGGTTGTGCTATGGCTTAAAATGGGGTGTGCTGTATAACTCAATGAATTTTGACGTGTGCCCAGTTAGGTTATTATGTGAGTGGGCTGTGTTGTGGGTCACAGATTTGTTCTTTTGGTCTCAGTGATGTATGCAGTGGTCTCACTGAGGTGTACTATGTGTCCCAATGGGCTGTGCTGTCGTTTGAAGTGAAGAGTGCTGTGACATAATATGGGGTGTGCTCTGTAACTCAATGAATTTTGCTATGGTTCCCAGTGAGGTTACCATGTGAGTGGGGAGCGTTGTGGGCCGTAGATTTGTTCTTTGGGTCTCAGTGATGTTTGCAGTGGTCTCGCTGAGGTGTGCTGTAGTTCACAGTGGGCAGTGCTGTTGTTTAAAGTGGGGTGTGCTGTGGCTTACAGTGGGGTGTGCTGTGTAACTCGATGGATTTTCTGTGGGTCCCAGTGAGGTTAGGTGGTGTGTAATGTGGGACGCAGATTTGTTCTTTGGGTCTGAGTGATGTGTATGGTGGTTCTCAATTAGGTGTGTTGTGGGTGGCAATTGGCTGTGCTGTTGTTTAGAGTGTGGTGTGCTGTGGCTTAAAGTGGGGTGTTTTGTGTAACTCAATGAATTTTGCTGTGGTTCACGGTAAGTTTAGGGTCTGTGAGGCGTGTGTTTTGGGTCTCAGATTTATTCTTTGGGTCTCAGTGATGAGTGCAGTGGACTCAGTGATTTGTTCTATGCATCACAATGGCCTGTGCTGTTGTTTAAAGTGGGGTGTGCTGTTGCTAAAAGTGGTTTGTGCTATGTAACTCAATAGGATTTTTCTGTGGATCTCAGTGAGTTTAGTGTGTGGCTGGGGTGTGCTGTGGGATGCAGATTTGTTCTTTGGGTCTCAATGATGTATGCAGTGTTCTCACTGAGGTGTGCTGTGGGTCACAGTGGACGGTGCTGTTGTTTAACGTGGGGTGCTCTGTGGCTTAAAGTGGGGTGTGCTGTGCAACTCAATTAATTTTGCTGTGGGTCCCAGTAATGTTAGGGTCTGTGTGGGGTGTGCTATGGATCACAGATTTGTTCTTTGCATCTCAGTGATGTGTTCAGTGGGTTCAATAAGGTGTGCTGTGGGTCACAGTGGGTTGTGCTGTGGCTTAAAGTAGGGTATGCTGTGTAAATCAATGAATTTTGCAGTGGTTTCCAGTGAACATAGGGATTGTGTGGGGTGTGCTATGGGTCACAGGTTTGTTCTTTGTGTCTCAGTGATGTGTGCGGTTGTCTCACTGAGGTGTGCTGTGGGTCGCATTGGTCTGTGCTGTTTTTTAAATAGGGTGGTCTGTGGGTTCAAGTAGGGTGTGCTGTGTAACTCAATGAATTTTTGCTAACCCAATGAGGTTAGTGTGTGAGTCTGGTGCACTGTGGGTCTCAGATTTGTTCTTTGGATCTCAGTGATGTATGCAGTGTTCTCACTGAGGTGTGCTGTGGGTCATAGTAAGCTGTGCTCTTATTTACAGTGGAGTGTGCCATAGCTTAAAGTGGGTTATGCTGTGTAAATCAATGAATTTTGCTGTGGGCCCCAGTGAGATTAGGGTCTGTGTGGGGTGTGCTATGGGTCTCACATTTCTTCTTTGGATCTCAGTAATGTGTGCAGTGGTTTCACTGAGGTGTGCTGTGGGTCATAGTTGGCTGTGCTGTTCTTTTTCTAAATTATTTCAAAAAAATTTTTTTAGGCCCGGATCCTCCATGCATCCCCACCCCATCTCCTCTCTGGACTTCAGGTTGGTCTTGTGGGACTTTAAGATGAACTCGCACCCCCCCTCACCCCACCTGCAAACCGGATTGAGCCAGTCAGTAGTTCCAGACACCAGGCGACCTATGCCTGCAGGCCCTCCCACTCGGGTCCTCAGCACATCCCCACCCCTGCTCCTCTCTGGACTTCAGGTTGGTCTCATGGGACTTTAAGATGAACTCACACACCTCCACACTCCACGTGCAAACTGAATCAAGCCAGCTGCAGTTCTGGACACCAGACGGCCTGCGGCTGCAGGCCCTCCCACCTAGGTCCTTGGCGCATCTCCACCCCTGCTCCTCTCTGGACTTCAGGTTGGTCTCTTGGGACTTTAAGATGAACTCGCACCCCCCCACACACATCCCACCTGCAAACCGGATTGAACCGGCCAGCAGTTCCGGATACCAGGCGGGCTGCAGCTGCAGGTCCTGCCGCCCAGGTCTTTCACACATCCCCAGCTCTGCTCCTCTCTGGACTTCAGGTTGGTCTCGTGGGACTTTAAGACGAACTCGCACCCACACACACACACACCCCACCTGCAAACTGGATCAAGCCAGCCAGCAGTTCCAGACACCAGGCGGCCTACGGCTGCAGGCCCTTCTGTCCAGAACCCGTTGCTCATCCTCTGGCCCTTCCCCACTTTCCTTTGGACTCTCTGAATTATAGTGTTTTGAATAGCATTAGCGTGGTGCGTGACTTTTTAAAAAATTCCCCTCTGTACTCTTTTCTTTTCCCTTATATTATCTTCTCTTCCTCATCTTCCACCTTGCCAGAGGGACTAGCTAGGTCTAGAATTAGAGATCTAAAATTTTCTAGTAATAAAAGGTTCTATGTGATCCTCCCTTGTACTGAATCACCTGTGAAAAAGGAGATACTGCTCTCCAGACACCTGAATAGACTATCTTCTTTGAGACCACATTACTAAAAACAACAGAACAGAGACTTCGGCAGATGTCAATTTGCAGCAAAAGGGAAACACACTCTCAGTCAGTGAAACATTCTTCTAAGAGGTACTTAAAAGTGAGTAAATCGGGAACCAGCAGTTAGCGTAATGGCTATGTCGCTGGACTCCCACGTAGTCGACCGCGGTTCGCGTCCTGGACCCGGTGGCTTAAAGCTCACGCCAGGCGCGTGTGCGTGCGTGCCCAAGATCCCAAGAGGAGAATGGAGGAGAAGGGATTGTGGCGTGACCATCCTCCCTGGGGGGTGATTTCTCGCTTTCTGTCTCTATGTCTCTCTCTGTCTGTCTGGCGAGTGCACGCGCCCTATAGTGAAAACTTCTCAAAAAAAAAAAAAAAAAAAAAGAGTGAGTAAATCTTCCAATGTGTAGAGGTAGAAGAAGAGCCTCAGGTCTGAATAAACCAGGAAATATGTCTCCATCAAAGGAACAGAGTAACTTCCCTCCATCTCTCCTAAAATCTGAGGATGTTACCAAAATGTCAGAAAAAGAATTTAGAACGTTTATGGTGAACAAATTCTATGAGTTGGAAGAAAAAAGAGAAAACGAAATTCAGGAGATTAGGAAGTCCTTTCACGATATGAAAGAAGAAATGGACACCCTGAGAAAGAATCAGATGGAGCTATTAGGGGTCAAGTCTGTAATAGAGGAAATCAAAAACTCCCTTGAAAGTATTAAAAGTCGATTAGACCATGCTGAAGATTGAATCTCTGATGTTGAAGATAAAACCTCTGACCTAGGAAAAAACCACCAAGCAGATAGACAAAATAAAAAAAGAACATGAGGATAATATACGAGAAATACTAGATTCCATAAGGCACCCAAACATCAGAATAATTGGCATCCCAGAAGGTGAAGAAACTAATAACAGCATGGAAAATCTATTCCATGAAATCCTGGAAGAAAATTTCCCAAGTCATGAGAGGCACTCAACCATCCAGACCCGAGAAATACAGAGGACCACAAATAGAATCAACCCCAAAAGATATTCCCCAAGTCACATCTTAGCCAGGCTGTCTAAGACAACAGATAAAGACATGATACTAAAACTGGCAAGAGAGAAACGAGAAGTGACTTATAAAGGCCATCCCATCAGGCTAACATGAGACCTCTCAATGGAAACAATGCAAGCAAGGAAAGAATTGGAAGATGTATTGAAAGTTTTAATAGAGAAACAATTTCAACCGAGACTATTATATCCTGCAAGATTATCCTTCAGATGGGAAAAAAAGATTAAAATCTTCTCAGACAAACAAAACCTGAAAGAATTTGCCAACACCAGACTAGCTCTTCAAGAAACCCTGAAGAAAGTACTGTTCCAGGAAAACTAAAGAATTAACAGCCAGAAACAATGAAATAAAAGGCAACTAAGACAATGGCCAACTTAAATGTCGGGACAGATCCTGTAACACCGATAATAACATTGAATTCTCCAATCAAGAGACACGGACTGGCTGAATGGATAAAAAAAGACAGAAACCCTCTATCTGTTACCTACAGGAAACCCACCTCATGGAGAAAGATATACATAGACTGAAAGTGAAGGGTTGGAAAAAGGTTTTCCATGCAAATGGGAACCAAAAAAGAGCTGGAGTTGCGATTCTAATTTCTGACAAAATAGGCTTTAAAACAAAAACTGTTCAAAGAGACAAAGAAGGGCATTATATTGTAGTAAAAGGCTCTATAAAAGGCTCAAGAATATATAATGCTTATTAATATCTATGTGCCTAACACAGGAGCACCCAAATATGTGAAGGAAAGACTGTTAGATCTAAAAGGGGAGATCGACTGCAACACACTAATTGTTGGAGACCTCAACACTGCACTATCCCCTCTGGATAGATCATCTAGACAAAAAATAGGTAAAGAGATAAAGGATCTAAATGATACCATAAATCAAATGGACTTAACAGACATCTATAGAACTTTCCATCCAAAAGCCACAAGATACACTTTTTTCTCACTGCCACATGGAACCTTCTCGAAGATTGACCACATCATAGGGCACAAAGCAAGCCTCTACAGATTCAAAGGCATAGAACTTATACTCAGCATCTTCTCCAACCATGATGGAATTAAACTTGCATTTAATTTCAAGAGAAATCCTCAAAAATACTCAAATACATGGAAACTAAATAACCTACTCCTGAATGACTCCACAACTACTGAAGAAATAAAGACTGAAATAAAAAGATTCATGGAACCCAATGACAACAAGGACATGAGTTTCCATAATCTTTGGGACACTGCTAAAGCAGTCATAATAGGGAAGTTCATAGAAATTAGTGCACATAAGAGGAACATGGAAAGAATGCAAATGGATCACCTAACATCATGCCTCACAGAATTGGAAAAGCAACAGCAAAAAGATCCAAAGAAAACTCCAGGAAAAAGGAGATAATAAAGAACCGAGCAGAAATAAATGAAATAGAAAATAAATGAACTATACAGAAAATAAATGAAAAGTAAAAGCTGGTTCTTTGAAAAGATAAACAAAATCGATACACCTCTAGTGAGACTTATTAAGAAGAAGATAGAAAGGAGGGAACCAGCAGTTAGCTTAATGGCTATGTCGCTGGACTTCCACGTAGTCAACCGTGGTTCGCATCCCGGACCCGGTGGCTTAAAACTCACGCCGGGCACGTGTGCGTGCGTGCCCAAGATCCCGAGAGAAGAATGGAGGAGAAGGGATTGCGGTGTGACCATCCCCCTTGGGGGGTGATTTCTCTCTTTCTGTCTCTGTCTCTCTCTGTCTGTCTGGCGAGCGCACGCGCCCTATAGCAAAAACCTCTCAAAAAAAAAAAAAAAAAAAAAAAAAAGAAGAAGAAGAAGAAGAAGATAGAAAGGAACCAGGTGAATCAGATCAGATCTGCAATGAAGCAGGCAAAATAACAACAGACGTAGTAGAAATACAAAACATTATTAGAAGATACTATGAACATCTGTATGACAAGAAACAAGATAATCTGGATGAGACGGACATATCCCTGGGTAAATATAATCTATCTAGATTGAGCCAGGAGGATATAGAAAGTCTGAATAGGTCCATCACAAGCCAGGAGATTGAATCAGTAAAAAATAACCTCCCAACAAAGAAAAGCCCTGGCCCTGATGGATTCACCTCTGAATTCTACAAATCTTTCAAAGAAGACTTAACCCCCATTCTGCTCAAGTTATTTCTAAAGATCCAAAAGGGTGACTATCTCCCTAATTCATCCTATGAAGCCTCTATCACCCTTATCCTTAAAACAGATAAGGGCAGGACAAGGAAGGAAAACTATAGACTAATATCCCTGATGAATATAGATGCAAAGATTCTCAACAAGATACTAGCAAATCGTATACAACAACTTATAAAAAAGATTATACATCATGATCAGGTAGGCTTATTCCAGGAATGCAAAGTTGGTTCAACATACGCAAAACCATAAGTGTAATACACCATATTAACAGGAAGAAAGATAAAAAAAACATATGGTCATATCAATTGATGTAGAAAAAGCATTTGATAAGATACAACATCCCTTCATGATCAAGACTCTTAGCAAAATCAGCATAGAAGGGTCATTTCTCAACACAATAAAAGCTATCTATGAAAAACCCATAGTGAACATCATCCTCAATGGAGAAAAGCTGAAAGTTTTCCACTAAAAATAGGTACAAGACAAAGTTGCCCACTTTCTCCACTCCTCTTCAATATAGTACTGGAAGTCCTGGCCAACGCAATCAGAAAAGAGGAAAAAATAAAAGGCATTCAAATAGGAAAAGAAGAGGTGAAACTCTCTCTATTTGCAGATGACATGATTGTATACGTAGAGGACCCAATGGTTTCCATGAAAAAATTTCTGGAAGTAATACATGAATACAGTAAAGTTGCAGGATACAAAATTAATATCCAGAAATCTATAGCATTTCTATATACGAACAACAGGCAGACTGAGATAGAACTGAAAAAAGTTGTTCCATTTACCATAGCCACAAAAAGTATAAGATACCTAGGGATAAATCTAACCAAAGAAGTTAAAAACCTCCACAAGGAAAACTACGAGAAGATAAAAAAAGAAATTGAAAATGACACAAAAAAGTGGAAGGATAGCCCATGTTCCTGGATTGGAATAATTAATATAATATAACCAAAATGGCAATTCTACCCAAATTAATCTACATAATTAATGCAATACCAATCAAAGTACCAGACACATTCTTACAGATCTAGGAAAGACAATCATAAAGTTTGTCTGGAATCATAAAAGACCCCGTATTGCCAAAACAATTCTGCACAAGAAGAGTGGAGTGGGCGGCATCTCACTCCCTGACCCAAATATATACTACAAAGCTGTGGTAATCAAAACAGCATGGTACTGGCACAGAAACAGACATGTGGACCAATGGAACAGAATAGAGTCTCCAGAAATAAATTCCCAAACATACAGTCAACTGATTTTTGACAAGGGGTACCAGTCAATCCAGTGGGAAAAAGAAAACCTCTTCAGCAAGTGGTGCTGGAAAGACTGGATTTCCATTTGCAGAAAGATGAATCTGAACCCCTTCCTCTCACCTCTGACAAAAATCAAGTCAAGGTGGATCAAAGATCTAAATCTAAGACCCCAAACTATAAAACTGTTGCTGAAAAACCCTGGGGAAACTCTGGGAGACATTGGGGTGGGGAAAGACTTCTTAAATAAGACCCCCAAAGCACAGTCGATAATCCCCAAAATATACAAGTGGGATTACATCAGACTAAGAAGTTTCTGCATGGCAAAAGACACAGTAATTAGTGTGAAAAGACAGCCCTCAGAATGGGAAAATATTTTTGTAAACTATGCGTCAGATGAGGAACTGATAACCAGAATTCACAAGGAACTCAAGCAGCTGTTCTGAATAAAGACGATCAATCCCATTAAAAGATGGGAGAATGAGTTGAAAAAACCACTCTCTAAAGATGACATACGAATAGCTAAAAGGCATATGAAAAAATGCTCAACATCCCTCATTGTAAGGGAAAGGCAGATCAAAACAACAATGAGATACCACCTAACCCCAGTCAGAATGACAAAGATTTTTTAAAAAATGGTGTTAGCGGGGGTGTGATGAAAAGGGAACTCTCTTACACTGCTGGTGGGAATGGAAATTGGTCCAGCCATTGTGGAGAACAATTTGGAGATTCCTCAAAAATTTACAAATAGAACTACCGTATGATCCAGCAATCCTACTCCTTGTTATCCACCCAAAGGGCAGAAGAATACTTAATCTGAAAAGTGCTTGCACATCGATGTTTATTGCGGCACTATTCACAATTGCTAAGTCATGGAAACAACCCAAATGCCCATGAACAGATGAATGGATAGAAAAACTGTGGCAATTATACTCAATGGAATACTATTCAGTCCTAAAAAATAACAAAACCCTGGCTTTTGACAGGAAGTGGATGAATATGGAAGACTTCCGACTGAGTGAAGCAAGCCAGGCTATGAAGGAGAGGCATTGTATGTCACCGCTTAATATATACACATGTCAGTATCACTTTTGACATGCATGTCAGTCAGTTTGAACCTGCCAGTACTAGTATGTACTAATTCAAACTGACCAGAATTGGTCTAAACCTGTTTGAACCAGTATGAACCAGCACAAATGAATCAGAACCAATCTGAACCAGTCTGTATGGTATTAGCTGGTTTTTAACCTCCAAAACTGATTTGAACCATACAGAACCAGTATGAGCCAGTCAGAACTGGTATAAACTGGTCATGACTTGTTTTAATTTGCCAGAACTGGTTTGAGTCAGTTTGATCCTGCCAGAAATGGTTTCAACTGATCATAACCTGTATAGACTAGTATGAATGTGTTTCAATCACCTAGAATTGGTTTCAACTATCTAGAGCCAGTCAGACAGTCTGAATCAATTCAATCTGGTCAAACTACCTGCCTGTCTAAAAAGTAGATCAGGTGACTAGGGGTAGGCCAGGTTGCCTTACAGCAATAACAGCAGTAGCCTTGCTTGCTGAGGAATCTCTTAAATAGACTTTAGGGCCACCCCTACAGGTAAACGCCCCTCAACAACCTCTCAAATTCTTTTATTTTTCCAACAATTATTTATTTAATTTTACTTATTATTATTATTCCTTTGACCAGTGAGAGAGAGAGATGGGGTGGGGGGGAGGAAGAGGGAGAGTGAGAAAACAAGCCACCCGGTCTGGGATTCAAGTCATGGTCAGCCGTGTGGGAATCCAGTGCCCCAACCTCCATGCCACCTGCCAGCCCCCAACCTCCCATATTCTAAAATCCAAGGGGTCTATCTGGCTTTCTAATACTTGCATACGTGTGTGTGTTATATAAGATGAGATAAATGAATGAGTTAGTTGTGAAATTACAAATAAAGGAATCAAAACTAACCAACCCCACAGCACAGAAAATGGTTCAATCGGTACTTGCAGATTATAATCAACAACCTCCTGCAGTTGGATTCTGGAAGCTCTTGGATGACTCCCATAAGAACCTTCCTGTTATTCTTTTTTAAGAATTATTTATCTGTAGGGACCAGCAGATGACATAGTGGTCACATTGCTGGACTTCCACGTAGTTGACCATTGTTCAAGTCTTAAAACTCATGCCAGGGGACCAGAAGATGGCATAATGGTTGCATCACTGGACTCCCATGTAGTCAACCACGGTTTGCGTCTCAGACCCAGAGACCTGAGACACACAGGGTGCACATGAGTGCATGCCCAAGATTGCAAGAGGAAAATAGAGGAGAAGGGATTCCAGTATGACCATTGACCCTGGGAGGTGATAGCTTACAAATCTCTCTCTAAAAAATAAATAAATAAAAAGAACTTACACTGGTGTGTGTACATGCATGCCCAAAATCTCAAGAGGAGATGGAGAAGGAATTGTGGCATGGCCATCCCATAGGGGGTGATTTCTCACTTTCTGTCTCTCTGGCAAGCACACGTGCCCTATTCAAAAAAAAAAATCTCTGAAAAAAGAATTATTTATTTATCATCATTATTATTTTAATTTGCCACAGGGCATGTACACTCATGAGAGAGAGAGAGACAGACAGTAGGTAAGAAAGCAAGCCACCAGGTCCAGGACTTGAACCACACTTGGCCACATGGGAGTCCAGCACCTTAACCACCAAGCAACCTGCTGATCCCCTGTTAATATTTTTTTTTAATTGCCAGAGGGTGTGTGTGCTTGCCAGAGAGACAGGAAGAGAGAGAACCCACCAGTGAGGTGTGGTCATGCCACAATCCCTTCTCCAT
This sequence comes from Tupaia tana, assembly GCA_026018925.1. Lineage (NCBI taxonomy): Eukaryota > Metazoa > Chordata > Mammalia > Scandentia > Tupaiidae > Tupaia > Tupaia tana. Next base: position 29,567,732 of record JAKSZU010000018.1, read on the forward strand.
CTCTCCTTCCTTTCAGGATTTTGGGCATGTATTCATGCATGCCTGGTGTGTTTTTCAAGTTACCAGGACTGGGACTCAAACTGTGGTCAACCATGAGGGATCTGGCTCCCTACCTACACATAGCACTCAGCTATAGTGCCACAGGCCAGCCGTCATCTGTGAATTTTCTAATGTTGTAAATCAAAACTCTCCTTCAACCACCTGTTTTCATAACAAAATCCACTTCATTACCAAGGTGATCTGGCCCCTGGCTGACTTGAACCTCATCTTTCCTAATCTCCCTAGTTCATAGTTTTTCTGTTCTTCTAAGACACCAAGTCTTTTTTTGCCTTAGGGCCTTTGCACATATGGCTGTTTTCTCTGCCTGGTATGCTCTTCTGTCTGACTCTTACTCATCTTTCAGTCTCTGCTCAAGTGTTGAGATGCTGACTCTGCTGTCTAAAATGATATCTTCCAGTGCTCAGAATCATTCTCTCCCATGGAACCCTGCTGATTTCTGGGGAAACATTATCAGGCTGGTGATTATATGTTTAGCTCTGGTTCTTTTTATTTATTTTTTTTCTTTTGGAGATATTTTCGCTATAGGGTGTGTGCACTCTCCAGGCAGAGAGAGGCAGAGAGACAGAAAGTGAGAAATCACCCCCCAGGAGGGATGGCCACGTCGCAATCCCTTCTCCTCCATTCTCCTCTCGGGATCTTGGGCACGCACGCACATGCACCTGGCGTGAGTTCTAAGCCACCGGGTCCAGGACATGAACTGCGGTCGACTCCATGGGAGTCCAGCGACATAGCCATTACACTAACTGCTGGTCCCAAGCTCTGGTTCTTACATCTAGACCATCTCCTCCATCAGACTGCCTGAATGTGGAGCCCCTCCGCACAACACACAGCTACCCCCCATGCCTGGCATGCCCACAGTACACTAAACATCGAATCCCCTCTCCATCTCCAGCATGCCCTGGGCCCACCCAAGGGGTGGCAGGCACAGGGGTTAGGCTGGAGTAGGGACCTGGGCAGACCAGGGGAGAGCTGGACCAGATGCGTGCGGGTATTCTGCGTGAAGATGGTCTGCTCCTACCCTGGGGAGGGGAGACCAGCTCTGGGAGTGCACTGGCTCTTCCCTGATCTCCAGCTCAGCTCTCTGTACCCCTGCCCGCCCCCAAGTTATGAACCCAAGGCTTCTGAGTGGCACCAGTGGAGACTCTGGGTGGGCAGTTGGTTCCAGGATGGGGACAGATTCCTTCCCACTCTTTCTGACTGGGGGCTAATGAAGTTGGATTGGAAGAAAATGTCAAAGTAAAAAAACAGGGCAGTGATTCACTCTTGCTTGCTGCCATTTGAAAGGAATGAAAGTGGGATTAACCAAAAAAAAATAAAATTCAAACCAAAATCAAAACAAAAACACCCCACTGTTTTAGAATCTGCCCTAGGAAACAATCGTGGTATTGTGCTCTGTGTTGTAAGAAAATCAAGGCTTCACCCCAGCTTTGCTCTGCCCTTGGATTGGTCTGCAGAGAGGCTGGACTCTAGGTAACCACTTTGTAGCTACCAAGAAGCTCTTCTCCTTCCCAGAGTACCTGCTGGACTGGGGGGGGGGGGGCAGGTGCATTAGGAAAGGGGTCGAACATCCACTTGAGTGGGTAAAGGGTTAGGCCAGCATCACCCAGCCATATTTTCAGTGACCACCAGAGCTTGTTGCCTTTTTGCGTGAAACTCTCCAGGTTTGGGGGCAGCAGATGATACAGTGGTTAAGGAGCTGAACTCCCACATGGCCAGCTGTGGATCGAATCCCAGACCTGACAGCTTGAAAATTACACTGAGCATGTGTGTGCGTGTGCCCAAAATCCCGAGAGGAGACTGGAGGAGAAGGCCATTCCCCCTGGGGGGTGGTTTCTCACTTTCTCTCTCTGTCTCTCCCTGGTGACCACACCTACCCTATGACAAAAACCTTAAAATGAAATAAAGTTAATTTAAAAATACACAAAACTCTCCAGGGTTTTCAACCCCTTTTCAGGTGGTATGGAGGTTAAGATGGCTGGATCCCACATAGCCTAAAATCCCCAGAAAAGAATGGAGGAGAAGGGATTGCAAAGTGGCCAACCCCCTGGGGGGTGCTTTTTCATTTTCCTTCTCTGTCTCCATCCTGTGAGTACATGTGTCCTATAGCAAAAATCAAATCAAAACAAAAACAAAAAAGAAAGAAAGAAAGAGTCTTTGCAGATTCAGTGGTGATATTAAATTACTGATATGTGGAGGTTATCCCAGCTTGTCCGGTTTGGGAGGGAGGGTCTCTCATCCAAGAACAAGTGTCCGTATAAGAATGAGGCAAAGAGACATTTTATACACAGAGACGAGGACATGTGATCACAGGGGCAGAAACACGGGAGATGAGGCCATCAGTCAAGGAAGGCCAGCAGCTCCGACCAGCAGTAGAAGGGTGAGGAAGGGGTTCTCCCTCTCCCCCCTAGTTTTTGAGAATGCATGGTCCCAGGACACCTTGATTTTTGTCTCACTGACACTGATCGAGTTTCTGTTGCCTCAAGACGCCAACTCTGTGAGAACTGTTGCATAGGTCACTGGGCACAGATCCTCTGCCATCCGGCCTCTGCCTACCTCCCCCATCGCACCTCATCCACTCTGCTGGGCCCCACCAGGATCTTCTTAGTTCTTCCGACTGTCTAGCTCAGTCTGGCCTCAGGGCCCTGCATTTACTAAGTTCTTCCTCTGCATCTTCCCAAAGGCAGCCCTTACTCAGATTTAGGTCTGCATAAACGTCACCTTCCCTACCCTGCTAGAGGTCACCTCCTGGTCATCCTGTTACAGCCTCTGGTTGTATCTTTGTTGGGGGCACTTGTCATTATTATCTGACATTATTTCTCTTTCCTCCTGTTTATTACTTGTTATCCCCACTAGAAAGTTTCCTGCTGTATTCCCAGGGTCTGGGACAGGGTCTGGTGTATAGTTGGTGCTCTGCAAACACTAGTAGATGAATAAATGAATGAACCATTTGTGCAAACCTCTGTGGCCTGAGATCCATACATGCACATGCATGGAAGTTTTAGGGAGCACGTGGAGCAATGAAACCATACCCCAATGTCACTGCCCATCTTCTCAGTGTCCTCCTGCCCCCACTGCATAGAAGGAGCTATCCCTGCAATAGTTCATTTATTCCCCAGGCCCTGTTTGGTATCCCTTCAGATCCCTGTATTTACAGACAAGGAAACTAGCTCAGCGATCTTCTAGGTCAGCATGTACAGAAAAGAAAACGATGGGACCAGCAGGTGGCGCAATGACTACGTTGCTGGACTCCCATGTAGTGGACTGCGTTTCGAGTCCCGGACCTGGTGGCTTAAACTAACATCCGGTATGTGTGCGTGCATGCCCAAGATCCCAAGAGGAGAGTGGAGGAGAAGGGATTGTGGCGTGGCCATCCCCCCTGCGGGGTGATTTCTCGCTTTGTCTCTCGGTCATCCTGGTGAGCGCCTGCACCCACCCTATAGCAAAAACCTCTCCAAAGAAAAAGAAAAAGAAAACTGCATCTGGGGACTGCAGGTTGTGTGGTTGTTAATGGCGCTGGACTCCCAGACCCCGGTTAGAGTCTCAGACCTGGCGGCTTGCTTTCTCGCTTTCTCTCTCTCTCTCTCTGGTCAAATTTAAATAAATAAATAAATAAATAAATAAATAAATAAATAAATAAGGTTAAATAATTCTTTAAAAAAGAAAGAAGAAAACCCGCATCGACAGTCGTAAGGACCAAGGACCGCAAGGAGCGCTCCCGTCTCCCTCACACCTGCCGTTTACCCAGACCCGCCCCTCCTCCGTGCAGCGGCTGCGGAATCCCCTGAAGGCGCCACAAGGATGCTCGTCCACCTCTTCGGAGAGACTCCCAGAGAGGCGCAGACGTTCGCTCAAAGCTCGCAGCGCCTTTGAAGCATCTGGGAGAGCGGGCCACTTGGCGAGCCACCATCAGCTTCTCCTGAGGCCCGGAGCTACCAGCCAGGGAGCCAGGAGGAGCGGTCTCTGCCCGGCCGAGAGCAGGGGCGATTCCGGCTGCTTCTGACGGAGCCTGGCCGCTGGCCCGGCCTCAGCGCTGCTCTGTGAAGTGGACGCAGCTGCGGGCGAGCTCGGGGCTGGACGCGCGGGCGGCGAGCCGGGAGTTAAAGGGGCGGGTCCCGCGGCGGGGGCGGGGCCAGGGCGGGGCCGGGGCGGGGCCGGGTCCGGGCTGCACCTGTCGGCTCCTGGCTCCCAGCCCTGACGTCGCTCAGCGCCGGACAACTCCAGCAGGAGTCCCGGGGGAGCAGCGGCGCGGGAGGGGGCGGCGTCGGCGGCCGGAGGAGCCTCGGAAGGCGAGCGGAGCCGTCATGGCCGAGTTCCCGTCCAAAGTGAGCACCCGGACCAGCAGCCCCGCGCAGGGCGTCGGCGCCTCCGTCTCGGCGCTGCGCCCGGACCTGGGCTTCGTGCGCTCCGTCCTCGGAGGGCTCATGCTGCTGCAGCTGGTGAGCGCGCGGCGCGGGGACTGGGTGGGGTGTCCCGTCGGCGCACAAGGGGTTGGGGTTAACGGGGCTGCGCGCCCACTTCGCGGCCCATACACGCCCCGCCCAGGCTTGCACGCGCAGCGACGCGCCCTGCCACCCCGGCCGCTCACAGGGTGGACACTCCCGAGATAACCCTGGAGCCCTGTCACCACCAAACGTCCCTGTGGGTACATGCACCGCGCACCCGTTTTAAGAGGGCCCACTCTCCTGCTCCCCATCATCCTCCGCTCCAAGGTGAGCACCAGCGGCCGCACACCCAAGCACCCGCCTGAGCCACAGTCACTGCGCACAACTCCCCTGCCCGTCTGGCTTGCTGTCCCCCGGTCTGTCTGCCAGGGCTATACCTCCAGCCCGCAGGGAGCTCAGCCCGGGGCAGAGTCCACTGGACCAACCTCTCTGAGCTCCCAGCGGCTCCGGGTGACTGCGCCCCAGAACACGTCCAGTCATGCGGAAGGCTCCTCCGTTCCCCCAGCACTGACACTCGGGCACGGCTCTCTGGGGTCCTTGGTGGGGAGCCCTGGCTTGCTCGGGGTGATCCTCCGGGTTCCTGTCGGTTTGGGCGGCCCGCGGGGCTGAGATACTGCTCCTTGAACAGACGGGAGGGAGTTGGGGGCAGACAGGAGGCCACATTCCTCCCCTCTCCCATGTGCGGACCCCAGCCAAGGCGGATCTGTGCCCCCCACCTCAGTTTACTATCCGGTGGGCCAGGGGGCTGACTTTCCTCCCTGGTACCTCTTGTGAGGATCTGGAACTGGACGGCTCCCCCTGTAGGAGCCTCCTCGCCCCAAGTGGCTGATTCCATTTTCATCCACCTCCAAGGGGCTAGAATTAGCGGTGGGCCGAATCCGCTCTGTTTTGCCATCCAGCCCCGGGCATCTCCGCTGTCCCCTCCTGCTGGGCCTCGCTGGCCGCCGGCCCCAGCTGGTGGCGTTCAGCTACACAGGTGCCACCTCGGCTGAGACCTTGTCTGCCTCTCCCTGCCCCGGATGACCGCCCACTTCCGCCTGGGTCAGTGCTGTCTTGATTTATTTCAAGAGTTCTCAGCTCCTTTTGTGGGTCCCCTCTCCCACTGGGGGTTCTGTCTCCTGAAGGGGTTTGTTGAAAAGGCAGATCCTTGGCACCCCCTCCCCCCGGAAAAATGTGGAATTGGAATGTGAGTCTCTGTAAGTGCAACCAGAAATCTACAATTTTAACTCATCTTCTAGAGTTTGTCTTTATATGGAGGGGGGGGGGCGTAGGGGGGATTCTTTGGGGGCCAGGCCCAGTCTGGGACTCACGTACTTCTACAGGTGAGGGGCGGGGGGTGGGTACCACTGATCCCACCTGCTCCGTGTGAGGCTCTGGGCTCTTATGAGGGGTTCAGCCATGAACAGCTTCCAGGAGGCTTGTAAGAAATGGGGTAAAAGAGAAGAGGGGAGTTCCATTCTGTGACCTGGAAGGCTTCATGGGGGAGGTGGCTTTTGAGCTGGACCATCACTGACCTTAGGTGCAGAGGTAGGGAAGGCTGAGTTCCTATGTAGGGCACCACAGAAGCCTAGGCTGGGAGATGAGCAAGTGGAGAGGGCGCTGGGAGAGAGCAGTGAGGGCGTCAGAGCCCGGTGGAGCTGGGCTTGCCTCCTCCATGCAGCCTTCCCAGATCACTCCAAGAGTGACTCGCTTGCTCCTGGTGTGGCCAGAAGCCACATGTCTTGGGCACCTCCATGAGGAACAGGGACCTGGTTCTGTTGGCAGCCCAAGGAGGCTTGGCAACAACTGAGGACGGTGACTAAGATGGAATTGGGGTGGATGACCCTGCCACCCTGCTGGAGACTCATTTAGCATTTGAACAATGCAAATTGCAATGGGGGGAGTAAAAGGAGTTGGAATGGGGGGGGGGGGTCTGTGGCTGAGAGGACCTGGGCAGCTTCCTCAGCAAGAGGCTTGTGTTCAGGTCTAGAGGGACCTGGGACTGAAGGCTGCCATGGCATCTGATTCCCACCACATGGATGTGGCCATCAGGTGGAGGTAGAATGTGGGACTCACCCGGAGTCCTGGGGTAGGGGCTTGGCACTTGGGTCTCCAGACCCAGGGGTTGGGTGTGAGGGCGTGCACTTTGGCAGCAGCTGTGGGGTGGGCTGGGCTACATGGAGGTCTCCAGAGTTCTGACGCCCTGTATCTCCCAGTGCCTCCATCACCGTGCTGTCAGAGAAGCTGATCTGGAGCCGACACTTTGGCAGCAGACAGATCCTGTGTGTGTGTGTGCGTGTGCATGTGCGTGTGTGTGTGTGTGCGTGTGTGTGTGTGGTGTGGTGGGGGGTTCACCCAGCAGGCACCACCATCCGCTGGAAGCCATCATAGCTCCCACTTAGCAGGTGCGCAGTAGGCACTGGGCCTTTGCCAAGGGCTTTACAGCCTCTTAATCTCCCCCAGTTCCAGGTGAGGAAACTGAGACTCAGGTCAGTTCATGCCCCAACTCTCATAGCCTTTCTCCACAAGAGTGGTTTTTCTGACTTCTCTGGCTCGTGTTTTTAATTACTGCATTCAGCTCTGTTCCCACGGGAAGTGGGGTCTGGTGCTGTGGGAGGAGAGGTAGAGACCACAGACTCAGAACCTGCTCTCTGGGAGCTATCTATAGTAAAGGAGGTGTCCAGGTGATTGCTTCTCTTGGAGTGATCTGGGAAGGCTGCATGGAGGAGGCAATAAATGAAGAAGCTAGAAGCTATTTCCCCTTTAAACCCTTTGTTTCTCAGGACTAGATGAATGTTTCTGGTATGGTGGGGGAAGGAGGTGTGGGTAGAAAGGGCAGTAGGCTAGGGGCTAGTAGGTGGGCTGGTGGTTAAGGTGCTGAATTCTCACATGGCCAACCGTGGTTAGAGTCCCAGACCCCAAAGCTTGGACATGATGCTGGGTATGCGGGTGTGTGTCCAAGATCTCGAGAGGACACGGGAGAAGGGATTGCGGTCATGCTGGGTTCACGTTAGTGTGTGCCCAAGCTCCTGAGAGGAGAATGGAGAAGAGGTTGTGGCACGGCCATTCCCTTGGGGGAGTGATTTCTCACTTTCCCTCCCTCTCTGTGCCTCTCCAGCAAGTGCAGCCCCCTTTGTTACATATCCAATATAGCCTCAATGTTCCTTTATTTTTTTCTTTTCAAAAATGATTTAATTTTATTTATTATTATTATTTAATTTGCTACCGGGCACACGCACTCAACAGAGAGAGACAGAGAGAAAGAGAAAGTGAGAAAGCAAGCCACCAGGTCCAGAACTCGAACTATGGTCCACCATGTGGGAGCACAACACTTTAACCACTGTGCCACCTGCTGGTCCCCTCAATATTCTTTATAGATGTCTGATGATGGTCAACAATTTATCACCCTCTGTACCCTGTCTAGTTTCAGAAAGAGCATTTGATGGTGATATTATGCCCTAACACTGAAGAATTTAAGCAATATGCAGTTGTTCCTCAGTATCAGAGAGGGATTGATTCTAGGAAACCCCCCCCCCCATACCAAAATCCATAGATGTTCAAGTTCCTTATATAAAATGACATAGTATTTACGTATAACCTACACACATCCTCCTTTATACTTAGATCATTTCAAAATTACTTATAATATCTAATACAATATAAATACTATGTAAATTGTTTAGGGAATACTGACAAAAAAAGCTTGTACATGTTCAGTACAGATGCAACCATCATAGCCTACCTATTGATACAAAGTATCATCAACAACAATGTTACATTTTTGATCTGCAATCGATTGAATCTGTGGATGTGGAGGGGCCAACTGTATTGTGAAGTCATTGGTTGGAAGAGGAACTGACTTAGAGAAAAAGAGGTCATTGTACTGGGAATCTGTAACAAGCTTAAGGCTGTTGATTCTTTGTTGAGCTTCCTAACAGCTTAGGCAAAAAGAGAAACGTGATGAATTTATGTAGATGGCCTCTGAAAACCGAGGCAAGCCAGTGTGATCTAGAGACATGCTTTTGGTCATAAAAACTGGAAGCTGTTTGCTGCAAATCTTTGTGTGGCTAGAGGGGAGAGGAATGTGGGAGGTGTGATTAACTGTTAGAACAAATCCCAAAGCCTTTTAAGAATTAGTGTAAAGTCAATACTGTTATATGCCCATCTATTATTTTTAAATCCTCCCTGAGCCCTAAGCTTACCTGAGGAAGATACAGACTCAGAGTGGGTGAGGAAATGTTCTAAGGTCACCTGCACTGGAGTACAAATCTGGGATTTGCACTGAGATCTGGGAGTTCAAAGCCTGGCTCTAGGGATGCTTCATGATTGTTTTATTTGGTTTGGGTTGAGAGGCTCCTAGGACACTGAAGGGGAAGGAGGAGGACTTAAGGGAATATTTATCAGATGCCAGGGCAGACTAGCTGGTGGCATACTGGTTGAGGTGGCTGGATCCCACATGGCCAACTGGACAGGTTCAAATCCTTAGACCTTGAAAAATACACCACGCATGTGTCCACAATCCCGAGAAGAGAAAGACTGTGGTGTGGCTACCCTCTCCCCCACGGAGGGGGGGGTGTGATATGCTCACTCTCTGGCAGGTGTATGTGCCTATACCAAAACATTAAAAAAGAGAGTAAGAGACAAACCATTCGGGGACCAAGTAGCTAGTAGGGAGGTCTTCGTGGAAGAGAAGGTTCTAAAGGGTTTATCTGGACTAAGGAGATTTGAAGGACGGAGGGTAGAAAGGCCTGACACTCAGGAGGCATCTTTGGGCCCAGGATATTGACACTGAACACGCAGTAGGGTCACTTGTACAGACAGACACCTTCTGTCCTTCCTTGCCCCACCTCCTGAAATCAATGGCCACGCAATCTCTAGTTTTCAAGGAAATAAGCAGAGAGCCTCATCTGCCACTAGGGGGTCTTGGGTTCAAATCCGGACTCTGCCCCTAAGTTCCCTGAGCCTCAGTTCCACATCTGGAAATCCGTGATGGCGGGACTGCGAGGAGTTGCAGGTAATACCTGCCGGCGGTGTAGCACAGTGTGTGTTGGAACGAGGGCAGTTGGGCCTCACAGGGACGTTTGTTCCAGGCTCTTAGGCCGGCATAACAGGCCCTCCGCGTGCATGCTCCCAGCGACAGCGAGCTCCAAGGCTTTACTTCCTTTGAAGGCACCTTGTGCACAGCGGCCTTGGGAAGTTCTGGCTCTCTGTCTCCACCCACCAGCCTCGTGCTGACTCTGGCGTCTCCAGCCCCAGCAGCCAGGCCAACTCCTCTTCAGCGGGAGGACAGGATGGGCCTGCCCAGACACGAGGGGTGGGGCCCGACAGGTGGGACAGGGGTAATCACACTGAGATTGCAGTCTCGGGGACTCGCAGGGCTTGCCTGGCGCCGAGAGGAGGCCCGTGCTAGCTCTTCCGCCCACCAGCGCCGCGCGCAGAGCAAACAACTGCCCTGTGTCCTCCGCTCCCCCCGGCCTCCCCGACTCACTGTGCTGGGGAGGCGTGAGTGTTTGGGAGTTAATTTATAATGACGTCATACATAATACTCCTCCCTAAGCCATGAGAACCCGGGCAGAGAAGGCTGAACGCGTCCCATCACCCGCCCTTCTCTGAAGGGCCCACTGTTCCGGGATGTTCCTTTTCGTGTGCATTTTTATTTTATTTATTTATTTTTGGTTGCCAGAGGGCAGAGAGAAAGAAAGCACCTCTTAATGGAGTGTGGACACACTGTAGTCTTTTTTCCTTCCTTTTTTCATCTCCTCAGGATATTTGGCATGCACATAAGCCCCAGAATGTTTTCTGAGCCACCGAGTCGGGATTGGGACACTGGTCAGCCATGTGGGAACGTCTTCCTGTGTATATCCTTTAAGCACTGCACTGTGGGCTTGGCCCTTTCTATGCGTTTTAAAAACACTGATGTGCGGGGCCAACAGGTGTCATGGAGGTTGGGGTGCTGGACTCCCACATGGCAGATCACTGTTCGAGTCCTGGACCTGGTGCTTACATTTTTCACTTTCCCTCTCTGTCTCTCTTTCTCTATTTCTCTCTGGTGAGCATGCATGCCCTATAACAAACTTAAAAAAATAAGAAGATTGATAAATGAAATTAAATAAATAATTCTTAAAAACAACAACAAAAACCTCTGATGTGTGGCCAGGGGTGATGGGGTGGGCTTGTCGTCCCAGCTACTTGGGAAGCTGAGGAAGGAGGATCAGAAGTTCCAGGCTAGCCTGGGCAACATACTGAGACCCTGTCTCTAAAACCGTTTTTAAAAAATTGATGTTTTTAGTCTGTATTCTTTGTTCGGCAGTTGCTTTTCTCCCACCCAGTGCATCTGCAATTTTTTCTTGTTAGTACAGACCTGTCTCCCTCTTTTTAAATGGGGACTGAATACCCCACAGTATCCCTGTAGCCCCAGTGGCACAAGGTCATTTCTCTGTTGCTAGATGCGTTGCTGTTGTTTGTTTGTTTTTGAGAGGTTTTTGCTATACGGTGCATGCACTCACTGGAGAGAGAGAGAGAGACAGAGACAGAGAGAGAGAGAGAGAAATCACCCCCAGGGGGGATGGCCATGCCACAATTCCTTTTCTTCTCCATTATCCTCTTGGGATTTTGGGCGGGCACACACACACACCTGGCATGAGTTTTAAGCCACCGGGTTTGGGACTCAAACCATCGTCAACCATGTGGGAGTCCAGCGACATAATCATTATGCCATCTGCTGGCCCCCGCATTGTTGTTTTTTAAAATTGTTTTGTTCTTTGCAAAAATTCTACAGACACACACAGCGAAACCTCCACACGGTACCAAGGGAAATGAGTTGTCCCTGACCAGAGTCCAGGTGCCCTCACCCCAGACAGCCGCCACTCCCTGGGCATCATTCCAGGCGGGCCACTGCATATTTGCACACATAACTTCTGTCCTCCCTTGAGCACCCGCAGATGGGAGTGCTCTGTGCACATGCCAGGCCACGCTTCCCCAAGCCCGGCCACCTGGGGGTATCTGAGTCACTGTGACACCCACCTGTGCTATGTGGATCTTTAGGGTTTTCATATTTACTCGATTAGCTCCTTTAATAAGTAACACATTTACAGCGATCCAGAATGAAGCAGAGTAGGAAAGAGTACAATGAAAAAGGCTGTCCCCTTTTACATTAGCATTGACTCCTTGTTGCTGACACTTTTTAGTTTCCTGTATACTTTAATTTTTTTTTTTTCCATAGGATGCATGTGCTTGCTGGAGACAGAGAGACAGAGAGACAGAGAGACAGAGAGACAGAGAGGGAAAGTGAAATAACACACCCCACCGGGAATGACCACACTGTAATCCTTTCTCCTCCATTCTCCTCTTGGGATTTTGGGCACACATGCACACATGCCTGGCATGTCTTTCAAGACACCATGTCTGGGACTTGAACCACACAGTTGGCCATGTGGGATCTAGCTGCCTGAACCTCCATGCCATCTGCTGGTCCTCTATACCATTTTAAGACCTAATTTAAAGAGATACACATAATTGTGGCTAAAGATTCCCAGCCTTTCCCATTGAACCCAAGAGATGGTCTGTCCACATCCTTCCTCACCTTGGCCTTTCCACTTGTGTCTCTGGGGCCCTCCTGTCTCAGCACACGGAATGGAATTGCTTCTTTTTTGCGGCCTCGGTAGTCTCCGTCTGCAGCAGTAGTGTGAAGCCGGGGCCAATTTCTTTGTAGACAAGCCCTCATGTTTTCGTTCCGCTGTCATACACCTTGCTGTGGGGAGCAATCTCACCCGTGCCACTGAGTGCAACTGCAAGGTGCTTTTCTGGAAGTGGGATTGCTGGGTGGGAAGATATGCGACTTTTATATTTTAAAGAGGTTTTTGCCTTACGTTTTTTGTGCTTGCCGGAGACACAGAGAAACAGAGACAGTGAAAGGGAAAGTGAGAAATCACCCCCCTGGGGAGATGGCCATGTTGCAATACCTTTTCCCCATTCTGCTCCTGGGATCTTGGGCATGGACGTACATGTACCTGGTGTGATTTTGAAGCCACCGGGTCTGGGACTTGAACTTTCGTTGGCCATGTGAGACTCCAGCAATGTAACCGCTATACCATCTGTTGGCCCCAAGGATATGCATCTTAGTGATGTTTTCTTTTGTTTTAAAGTGTGCTGGGACCAGTAGTTGGTGTAATGGCTATGTCACTGGGCTCCCATGTAGTCAACTGCGGTTCGAGTCTCGGACCCGGTGGCTTAAAAAACTCACACCGGGCGTGTGTGTGAGTGTGTGTGTGTGTGTGTGTGTGTGTCCAAAATCCCGAGAAGAGAATGGAGGAGAAGGGATTGCGGCATGGCCATTCCCCCTGGGGAGGTGATTTTTCACTTTCTGTCTCTCTGTCTCTCTCCGTCTCTCTGGAGAACACATGCGCCCTATAACAACAAAACCTCTCCAAAAAAAGAAAAAAAAAAGTTTGCTTATGTCTTCCAAGAGAACGAGAAAGGCAAGCACCCTCAATAGGGCCCCACACCATGAGCTCTCCACCCCCAGCCTACAGCCAGCTGCCCCGGCAGGTACAGGTTGATGGGAACTGAACCCCATCTTCTGTAGTTAGAAGACTGTCAGCATTGCAGGGCATCTTACCACCCTGCACCCCCGCAGCTGGGCCTGCCTTTGAGGTTCTGATAGAGGTTGCCACATGCCCTCCGCAGAGGTCGCACCCACCCCTCCCCACTGGCTGCAGGTCCTGTTCTCCACCCTTTGCAGTGGGGCGATGTGCCCGATCTGGTAGGCCACCATGGTAGGTGGCTGTGGCAGTTTCCCTTCTTTTCTCCTGAATGAGGTGGTCTCTTAGAAAATGTGCGAGCCATTCACATGTCCTTATGTATGTTCCTCGTTCATCGCGTGGAGTTGCTGATCTGTATCTTATCAATTGCTTGGAGCTCTAGATGATTTGTAAATATTTTTCATAGTATTTTTTTTCTTTTACTTTGTTCTTCGTATTTTTTCCCCCATGCAGACTTTGGTTTTTAGTTATGTTGCTGAATTTCTCTTTTTGTCTGGCTTCTAGAAATTAGATGTAAGAAAATAAAAACTTCTCCTATGTAGAACTTGGAATCTTCTATCATCTACATTCAATCACATCCTGGAAGATTATAAAATTTGGTTATATAGTTTGGTACTGATGTGTCTGGAACTTTTTGTTGTTGTTGTTGTTGTTGTTGTTTTTTTTTTTTTTTTTTTTTTTTTTCTGTAGGGCACATGTGCTAGCTGGAGAGAAAGAGAGAGGGAGGGAAGAAGATAGCTAGATAGACAGATAGATGAGATAGATAGATAGATAGATAGGCAGATAGACAGATAGACAGGTGATAACTAGCTAGCTAGATATCATCCCCCCCAGGGGGGAATGACCACACAATCCCTTCTCCTTTCTCCTCCTGGGATTTTGGGCATAGATATACATATGCCCAGTGTTTTTCAAGCTGATGGATCCAGGATTCACCATGGTTAACCACCATGCCACCAGCCAGCCCAATAACTTTATTAAAAAATTTATTATTATTATTATTATTATTATTATTATTATTAATTTGACTAGAGAGAGGCACAGACAGAGAGAGAGAGAAAGTGAGAAAGCAAGCCACCAGGTCTGGAACTCAAACTGTGGTCAGCCATGAGGAAGTCCAGCACCTTAACCACCATGCCACCTGCTGGCCCCACCCAAGAACCTTTTTTAAGAAAATAGTTTATTTTGGGGACTAGCAGGTGGCATAATGGTTAAAGTGCTATACTCTCGCGTGGCCGACCATGGTTTGGGTCTCAGAACTGTTGACTTGCTTTCTTACTTTCTCTCTCTTTCTCCCTCCGGTTAAATTAAAAGATAAATAATAGTAACAGATAACAGTTGTTTAAGTTTATTTTTGTTTTATAAACATGCATTTATTTTTCTTTTTGTAATTGCCAGAGGTCACATGCTGCAATCTCACCCAGAGAGACAGAGGGAGTGGGGGGAACAACAATCCCCTGATGGCGTGTGGTTATGCTGCAATGCCTTCTCCATTTCTCCATCTTGTCAGTACTTTGGCCACACACACATGCACACACACAGGTGTGTGTTTTCTTTTTTTTTTTTTGGAGAGGTTTTTTCCATAGGGCGCGTGTGCTCGCCAGACAGACAGAGAGGGACAGAGAGAAAGCGAAAAATCACCCCCAGGGGGGATGGTCACACCGCAATCCCTTCTCCTCTATTCTCCTCTCAGGATCTTGGGCACGCACGCACATGCACCCAGTGTGAGTTTTAAGCCACCAGGTCCAGGACTTGAACTGCGGTAGACTACATGGGAGTCCAGCGACATAGCCATTACGCTAACTGCTGGTCCCAGGTGTGGTTTTCGAACTGCCGGGGCTGAGATTCAAATTGCTCAATCAGCCAAGTGGAATCCAGTTCCATTAATCACCAGGCCACAGGGCTGGACTTAAAAATTGTCTTGCAAAGTTAGTTTATTTTAGGACCAGCAGGTGGCGTAGTGGTTAAGTCACTAGACTCCCACATGGCTAATGGCAGTTCAAGTCCTGCACCTGGTGGCCTGAAAATGATGCCGAGAGAGAGGAAGAGTATATGGAAGTTCATCAGGGAGAAAAAATGGAGACATTTGTGTTTGTTGCCTGTTGATGATAACGTGTATAGTATTCTCAACTGGATGTTGAGAATAAGGTTTCTTTCATGTTGGGTAAATTTTCTTTACAAGCCAAATGATGTATAGCGATCAAGTGTTTAAAAAATAATAATAAAATGGAATTTAAAAAGAGAGAAAAAATAAACTATGTTCTATGCATAAAAGAAAAAAAGAAAGAAAAAGAAAATCATGCTGAGTGTGTATGTGTGTGTGCCAAATCCCAGGAGGAGAATGGAGGAGAAGGGATTGCAGTGTGGTCATCCCCCCTGGGGGGTGATTTCTCACTTTCTCTCTCACTGTCTCTGTCTGGCGAGTGCACACGCCCCATGGCAAAAACCTTAAAAAAGAAAAGTTAGCTTATTTGTAATAGTACAAGTTTCTCGGCAGGTACTGTGTAAACTATGATATATTCATGCCATGGCATTCAGTGCATCTAATAAAATGATACCTCCCTGCCCCTCAAAGAAAACAATAATGGCCCTATATGTAATGACCAGACTATATGGTTAAGAAAGCAAGGTTTAGGGACCAGCAGCTAGCGTAATGGCTATGTCGCTGGACTCCCATGGAGTCGACCGCAGTTCTAGTCCTGGACCCAGTGGCTTAAACTCACGCCAGGCGCGTGTGCGTGCATGCCCAAGATCCTGAGAGGAGAATGGAGGAGAAAGGATTATGGATGGCATGGCCATCCCCACTGGAGGGTGATTTCTCCCTTTCTGTCTCTCTGTCTCTCCCTGTCTTTTTGGTGAGCGCACACGCCCTATAGCAAAAACTTCTCCAAAAAAAAAAAGAAAGCAAGGTATAAAACTGGGACCAGCAGTTAGCGTAATGGCTATGTCGCTGGACTCCCATGTAGTCAACTGCAGTTCGAGTCCTGGACCTGATGGCTTAAACTCATGCTGGGCATGTGTGCATGCATGCCCAAGATCCCGAGAGGAGAATGGAGGAGAAGGGATTGTGGTGTGACCATCCCCACTGGGGGATGATTTCTCGCTTTCTGTCTCTCTGTCTCTCTCTGTCTTTCTGGTGAGCGCATGCACCCTATAGCAAAAACCTCTCAAAAGAAAAAAAAACTGTGTATAGACTGCATCATTTATGTGGAGGAGATATAGACATAAGATAGACTAGCCTGGGAGCCAGCAGATGGCGTGGTGGCTAAGGCACTGGACTCCCACATGGTTGACCACGGTTCAAGTCCCAGACCTGGTGGCTTGCTTTCTCACTTTTCCCGTCTCTTTCTCTCTGGTCAAATTAAAATAATAATAATAATAAATAAAATTAAATATATAATTCTAAAAAAATAAAAAAGATATACCAGCCTGAAATTGTGTGTGTGTGTGTGTGTGTGTGTGTGTGTGTGTTTGTGTGTTGCTAGTCCATGGGAAGACATGTAGGAGCCTCTCCTGGTTGTCCCTGGACAAGAGTTTGAGTAGCGGGGGAGAGAAGGACAGACCAAATACACCACTTGGTTACTTACAATGTCATGTGTGTTACAAATGAAATAAAAAGAATGTATTCCCTCCATGAGTGAGAGATACAGACAGACAGCACCTCTACCAGGGCCTCGATGCTGAGAGTCACCTCCAGCTTCAGTCAGTCCTGGATTGTGGGCACATACGTGTGTTCCATGCTCAGGGAAGTCTCTAGACAAGAATCTAGAACTTTCCCCATGGGTTGGCCTTGCAGAATTTCGTGTTTTACTACGGCATCACTGTCCAGCTCCAAATATTTTTCTCCTTTTTTGCCATTGGTTGTGTGTACCCTCTGGAGAGAGACAGAGAGACAGTGAGAGGGAAAGTGAGAAATTATCCCCTGGGGGATGGCCACACGACAGTCCCTTCTCCTCTAATTCTCCTCCTTGGATTGTGGGTATGAATGCACATGTATCCAGTGTGATTTTCAAACTGCTGGGTCTGAGACTAGAATCACAGTTGGCCACATGGGAGTGCAGCACCTTAACCACCATGCCACCTGCTGGTCCTGTCCCACGTATTTCAGAAATAAAATAATATTGGGACCAGCAGTTAGTGTAATGGCTATGTCGCTGGACTCCCACGTAGTCGACTGCGGTTCGAGTCCCGGACCCGGTGGCTTAAACTCACGCCGGGCGCGTGTGTGTGCATGCCCAAGATCCCGAGAGGAGAATGGAGGAGAAGGGATTGCAGTGTGACCATCCCCCCTGAGGGGTGATTTCTCACTTTCTATCTCTCTGTCTCTCTCTGTCTGTCTGGTGAGCGCACGCACCCTATAGCAAAAACCTCTCCAAAAAAAAAAAAAAAAAAAAAAAAGAAATAAAATAATATTAAAAAAATATATTTCAGGGACTGGCGGGTGGTGTGGTGGTTAAGGTGCTGGACTCCCACATGACCAGCTGGTATGAATCCCAGACTTGGTGGCTTGCCTTCTCACGCTCCCTCTTTCTCTTTCTCTCTGGTCAAATTGAATAATAATAATTAATGAATTAAATTAAATAATTCTTTTAAAAAAGTCTTTCAGGGCCAGTTCATGGTATGGTGGTGAATGCAGCTGGATCCCACATGGCTAGCCATACAGTTCAAATCCTGGACCTGGTGGCTTGAGAAGCTCCCTGGGTGCGTGTGCATGAGTGCCCAAAATCCTGGAGGGGAAGGGATTGTGGTGTGACCACACCCCACTGGGATTGCTCCATGACGTACCCTCTCTCTGTCTCTCTCTGGCAGGCTCACTTGCCCTCTGGCATATTAAAAACTCTTTGTGTGTGTCAAATAAAGAATAAAAATAATGAGTTAAAAACAGTAGAGGTTGTTTGTGGACAGGACGAGAGTGCTGAAGGTGGTGCTTGAACGCCTCTCAGGCCCAGAGAGGGAAGGCGCTTTCCCAGGCTCACAGGGCAGCGAGCAATAGCCCTGCTGCAGTTCAGTGTCCCCACGGGTGCTCCTAACCACCCAGATGTGCAAAGAGGACATCCACGTCCGGGATGGTCACGGGTGACGTTGGTGCAGCTGTCCTTGTGCACTTTCTGTCATTGTGGCAGGGACAGCTGGCGAGCTGTTCCCAGCAGGATTCAGTGTGGACCAAGGACCAAGGCCCCCTAGGCCCCTTGTAGTGGTCTGGGGGAGTCCTGCCCCAACTCCGTAGGGACTGGAAACCCAGGCGGTGGGGGGAGGGGCTGTTCTTCTGGTCACTCCAGCTAACTTAGCCCTGTAGTGACCAAAAAATAAATAAAGAAATAAAGAACCAGAAGCAGCCCGCCCCTTTGCTGTTGGCGGGGTTGGCTGCTCCTGTTTGCCCAAGGGGGAGAGGCTTGGGCTGCACCAGGTTCTCGCTCGCACTGAGGCAGGGTCAGACCATGCTGGGCCATTCCAGCATTTGCATTTGTCACCTTGTCTGAGGCAGTGGACCTGGGCACAGCCCCTCCTGGAGGTGGAAATGCTTTTCGAGGTCACCCAGAACCTCAGTGCCTCAGGAAGGTGGTGCCAGGACTGAGGAGACCCTCATGCCAGGCCCTTCCCACGTCCATTTCCCTGCAGGCCGAGCCCTCCCAGGTGCACGAGGGCCCGTATACCCCTCTGTCTGGGTGGCCATGAAAAGACCAGGACCTTCCTGAGGTGCCACTCCATGGGGTGCTGGGAATAGAAGCTTCCGGTTACCCGGCTGTGCCCTCTCTGCTCTGGCCTCTAGGGCAAGTGGTGCACCCTCCAAACACAGTGGGTCCCAGGGAGTGTCCCAGCCTCCTGAGAGTTGGGGACAAGGCTTGGAGAGGGGACCCTGCGCCACAGAGCTCAGGCCCCAGCTCTTAGCATGCATGACCTTGCACCAGGTCTGGATCTTTCAAAAGCCTCAGTTTTCTTTCTTTGTGAAATGGGTCAGTTGTGTCCCTTGAGAGAGGGGTGGGCCCAGAGGGAGGGAGAAGTCCCTGGGAGTGAAGCCTGGAGGGGGCTGGGGCTTGCCAAGGGGTAAGGGCTTCCTGGGAAATCTCTAGTGTTGGGGGGCTCAGGCAGGCCTTGTGGAGTGGGGCAGGGGACTCCCGAGAGAGGGAAGGGGGGAGGAAGGGATCAGGGGGCAGGTGGTTCCTGTTTCTGGAACCCCACCAGGGGCATGGCCACTTGCTCTGGGAGCCAGAGAAGACTGTGGATGTGACAGCAGGGGCCCCACCTGCCTTCACTCACCTGGGGGCAGCCTGTGGAGGGGCCTGACCTCGGAGGCCAGACTGAGGACTGGGGTGGGTTAAGTGGGAGGCAGTTGGAGTTCATGTTGAGAAGACTTTTCTGAAACTGAGAGAGAGGTGGCCAGACAGTGGCACGGTGGGAAATCCTGGCATCTGCAAGGCCGACCATCCTGGGAAGGTTCCTGGAGACCTCTCCGAGTGCGCCAGGCACGTGTCCGTGAGCCAGGTCTGGGTGTGGGTCATGGTGTCGTGACTCTGCCGGGGCGCTGCCTCACTGTCAAGAAGGAATAACTAAGTAAACCTTAGAAACAAGCCCGAGCCAGCCTGGCGTGGGTGTGGCTAAGGCAGCTGATCCCACAGGGCCGAATGAGCGGTCCAAGCCACTGGAGGACTGGGGGCTTGAGAAACACGCCAGGCACATGTCTGTGCGCATCCAAAATCCCAGAAGGAGTTGTACACTGTAAAGACATGCGATTAAATGTAAATAAATAAATAAAAGTTAAAAAGAAAAACAAAATCTCGAAAGGAGAGAAGAAGGAAAAGGGTGTGGCATGACCATCCCCCAAGGTGGGGGTGATTTTTCACTTTCTGTCTCCCTCTGGCAGTATTTTTAAAAATAACAATGGAGGAGACCAGCAGTTAACATAATGGCTATGTCGCTAGACTCCCACGTAGTTGACTGCGGTTCGTGTCCTTAACCGGGTGGCTTAAACTCACGCCGGGTACGTGTGCATGCGTGCCCAAGATCCTGAGAAGAAAATGGAGGAGAAGGGATTGGGGCATGGCCATCCCCCCTGGGGGGTGATCTCTCGCTTTCTGTCTCTCTGTCTCTCTCTGTCTGTCTGGCGAGCGCACGCGCCCTATAGCAAAAAAAAAAAAAAAAAAAAAAAAAGAAAAGAAAACCCTCTCAAAAAAAATAAAAAATAAAAAAACAACGGAGGCCAGTAGGTGGTACAGTGGGTAAGGCGCTGGACTCCCACATGGTTGACTGCTGTACGAGTCTCAGACCTGGTGGCTTGCTTTCTCACTTTCCCTCTCTGGTCAAATTAAATAATAATAATAATAATCATAATAATAAATCAGATAATTCTTTAAAAGAAAAGACAACAATATGCCAGCCCTGAGTGGAGCCTCGATTTCTCAACATGCAAGTTACAAACAGGCTGGACCTCGGCCCGGGATCTGGGCTGCGCGCCCTGGGAGGTGTACAGCCCACCTGTACTTCTGGGATTTCAAAGCTCTCGGGCTTGGCGAAGGATAATGGGATAAAGGCTGCATGTGGAAAGCTTTCAGATGATGCGGGCCCTGACCCTCTCTCCATCGTCCTCTTCCTTGCCTGTGACAGTCCCAGGAGGTGTGCCCAGGCTGGGAGCTGGGTGCAGTCCCAGGGCCTAGACCATGCCTGGCACAGCACGGGCCCTCAGGAGGCTTTGTTGAGTGACTCATTTTGGCCACTCCGGCTGTTTCTCAGATAAAGACAGAGAGGCTCAGCGCTATGGCCTGCTGCCCAGACCCGTTCACCAGGGGCTGGGTTCTGAACATGCTCTGGCTCTTCCTGGAGCACCAGGCCCTACGACTCCAGGATTCTAGAAAACTTCAGGCATGGTGTGGAATTCCAAGGTGCTTCCCCTCGACCCCCCTCTCACACAGGGAGGGGTGTGCGTGGCAGGCTTTGTTGTGGCCAGTCCAGGCGCCTGGAGCCTCTGTCCCCTGCCCCTTTGTCTCGTGTGATACAATGGGTGGCTTTCTGTTCCCATAAAGTCCCTTTCAGCGTAGGAAGAAGGGCCAGGGTGGGGGTGGAGGCTGGGCCTGGCCAGGCCAAGTTCTGCGTGTCCTCAGGCCGCCCAGATGTGCCCTCAGTGAGGGAACCCCAGGAAGGGTTGGCTTTGGGTCCCTGGATGGTGCAGGGCTGAGGCGGGAGGCTGGGCAGGATGCTGCAGGGCCCTCCTGGCAGCCTGGGGCTGTACATGTTGTTTCTAAAGCATTTAAAAAGCTGAAGGTTTCACAGAGAAACCCAGACTTCTCGTGTCTCTTGCAGTGTCCGCTACCCCAGCAGACCCATCATCCCAGACTCCGGGGTGCGGCGCTTCTGCTCCAGAGACCCCACCTGGGCCACCTGGGTTATTTCTGAGACCTGGCAGTGGCTGAGTTTGCAAGTTTGAGACCGGGGGGTGTCAACCTCCAGACTGGGGCGCTTCCTCTCCTGTGGCTTCAGGGATCAAGGCCCCCTCATTCTGGTATTTACTTACTCCCCGTCCCTGGACCTAGTTCTATGGCTTCTAACTTTATTTTATGTTTATAAAAATTATGTATTTAACTGTATTTATTATTATTGTTATTATTATTATTATTATTTTAAATTTGCTATAGGGCATGTGTGCTCACCAGAGAGAAACAGACAGACAGAGAGGGAAAGTGAGAAAGCAAGCCACCAGGTTCAGGACTCAAACCATGGTCATCCATGTGAGAACCCAGCAGTATAACTATCATGCCACCTTTTGTTTTTAATTTTAAAAGTTTTTTTTTAAAATGTTGGAGCGTGTCTTCACCAGAAGCCGGGGGCAGAGAGAGAGAGGAAACAAAGGAGACTAAGCCTCTCGATGGAGCCGGTCACACTATAACCCTTTTTCCTTTCATTCTCCATCCCACTGGGATCCTGGGCATGCGTGCCTGCTTGCCGTGAAACGGACAGGGCTGGGACTTGAACCCTGCTCTGCCATGTGGGATCTGGTTTCCTCTGCACAGTATCTAACCACTACGCACGAGGGCAGCCTCGTTTTAGCTTTTTCTTTCATGTTATTTCACCTACATGGCACTCCCTGAGAGGTGACCAGGATGAGCTTCCCCCTTCCCAACTCCCTCAAGGGTCAGACAAGGAACCAGACCAGAAAAGGTAGCCGATGCTCCCAAGGCCACACAGCAGGGCTGCAGGAATCTGAGCCTGCCCAGGAGTTAGGGATGGTTAAAAAGAGAGTTGGGGACTGTCCCTGGGTCATGCTGGCTGGGTTGGTAGAATCCTTGCCCTGGAGGAGGCCTGTGTTGAGAGTGTTGGGCCTCAGATTGTGAGGGACTTTGGGGAGCAGTGGGCCAAACCTCCCTGTTCCCACTGTACGAGGGGGGAAGAGGGGAAACTGAGGCCTAAAGGGGAAAGGGGCCTTCCCAAGTCCCAAGGACCCTCAGGAGTAAGGAGTTGAGGGGGTACAGCTCCTGGGGGCCCTAGGCCTGGCTGGACCTCTGGGGCCCTTGCTGGGAGCCCAGTGCCTTATCTGTGAGAGGTCAGGCCCACACTAGCACCCTTATCTCTCCGGCCTGGCGCCTGGTGCCTGGTGCTTGTGCTTAGATACATTCATGACCTCACTGGGCCTCACACTAAGGAGCCAGACACAGTCACCGCTGCAGGGCATGAGGGTACAACTGCCTTGGAAACCAACCATTTTGTGTGTGTGTGTGTGTGTGTGTGTGTTTAATCTTATTTATTTAATTTAGTTTGCTATAGAGCGTATGTGCTCACTGGAGGGAGGGAAGGAGGGAGAGGAAGAGTGGCCCAGAGACCACGCCACAGTCCCTTCTCTTCCATTCTCCTCTTGGGGTTTTGGGCAAACATGCACACGTGCCCAGTGTATTTTCCAGGCTGCCAGGTCCAGAACTCGAACTGTGCAGTCAGCCGTGTGGGATCCAGCCACCTTCACCACCATACCAACACCTCTGGCCTTCTTTTGTGCTTTTAAAGTTTATTTATTCTATGAGCAAGAGAGAAAGACAGAAAGAGAGAAAAAGCACCCCCAGCAGGGCCTTAATGCTGTGACCCACTCCCAGCTTCAGCCAGACCCAGACCGTGGGCACACGCATTCCGGTGGACGCATGGAGCTCTCCAGAGTTGAACCTGGAACCTTCCCATGTTGGTCAACCTTGCAGAGCGTGTTTTATTGCTGCACCACTGCCCAGCCGTCACAACCCATATTCTTTTTTTTCTTTTTTTTTTTTTAAGAATTATTTATTTAATTTTATTTATTAATATTATTTTTTAATTGGCTATAGGGGACATGCAGTCAGTGGAGAGAGAGAAAATGAGAAAGCAAGTCGCCAGGTCTGGGACTTGAACCATGGTCAGCCATGTGGGAGTTCAGTGCTCCAATCACACACTGCCTGCTAGCCCCCAAACTCACATTCTTAACCCCCAGAGTGACAGGGACACTCGAACATGTTGAGTGTTAAGCGGGGTTCTGGGGAACATCTCACCTCCATCCCAAAGCCACCCCATGAGGTAGACACGTTCTGACGGAAGGACGCAGGCCCAGAACGCTTGAGCACTTTGCCTAAGGTCACGCAGCCAGGAGATGGCTGGGCTAGATCCCAAATCCAAGGAGTTGCTGTCCAGCCTCCCATTGTGACAGATGCTAACCTCTCACGGTGACATAGATCATGCCATCCACCCAGATGCAGAACGGCAAAGAAAAACATGGTTTCCTGAGCTGCCCAGACATACGCAGACTAGGTAGTTCAGACCGCCTAGAAAGGCGTCTCACAGCCCTGGAGGCCAGGCGTCTGGAATCTGGGCACTGGCAGGGCGGGTTCCTTCCGGAAGCTGTGAGGTAGGATCTGCTCCAGGCTTCTCTCCTGGGACTGGTGGTGTCCAGCAGCCCTCGGGGTCTCTTGACTTGCAGACGTATCACTCCAGTCTCTAATTCCTCCTTCTTAGGTGTGCTTGTGTGGGCCTCGGTGTCAAACGTCTCTTTTCTTTTCTTTTCTTTTCTTTTCTTTTCTTTTCTTTTCTTTTCTTTTCTTTTCTTTTCTTTTCTTTTCTTTTTTTCTTTTCTCTCTCTCTCTTTCTTTCTTCCTTGCTTTTTAAAAAATATTTTTGCCATAGAGTGCATGCACTTGCCAGAAAGAGAGAGGAGGTGAGAAATCAACCCCAGGGAGATGGCCATGCCATAGTCCATTCTCCTCTTGAGATTTTGGTCACACGTATACACACCTGGGGTGAATTTCCAGCTGCTAGATCCAAGACTCGAACCACGGAGTCAACCATGTGGGATCCAACGCCTTAGCCACCACGCCACTTGCTGGCCCTGTCCCTTCTTACAAGGACACTAGACCTTGGTTTAGGGCCCACCCTCATGCCATGTGACCACATCCTATCAGGAGACATCTACAAAGACCTTATCTTTTTTGGGAACCAGCAGTTAGCGTAATGGCTATGTCGCTGGACTCCCACGTAGTCAACCACGGTTTGCGTCCCAGACCCGGTGGCTTAAAACTCACGCCAGGTGCGTGTGCGTGCGTGCCCAAGATCCCAAGAGGAGAATGGAGGAGAAGGGATTGCGGCATGACCATCCCCCCTGGGGGTGATTTCTTGCTTTCTGTCTCTATGTCTCTCTCTGTCTGTCCGGCGAGCGCACGCGCCCTATAGCGAAAACCTCTAAAAAAAAAAAAAAAAAAAAAAAAAAAAGACCTTATCTTTAAAAAAAAAAAAAGAATTATTTATTTAATTTAATTTACTTTTTTATTATTTAATTTGACGGGAGAGAGAGAAAGTAAGCCACCAGGTCCAGGACTTGAACCACAGCCAGACATGTGGGAGTCAACCTCTTAATCACCATGCTACCTGCTGGCTCTGCAAAGACTTTATTTCCAATTAAACTCACATTCAACAGGCATTGCGGGTTTGGCCTTGAATATGTCTTGTGGGACACAGCTGAGGTCCAACAAAACATAAGAGGAAGTACCCCCCAGTCACTAACGGGCACATACATGCAGCACGTGGGCATGGCCTGGCTGGCTGGCACTGCCTGGCTGGCTGGCGCTGCGGGCAGTCTCTGGAGAAACTGGTGGGGCTGCCTGCTGGAGCAGGCTTGCCTCTGGGCCAGGCAAGGGGCCTTTGTGACAAATCCCTCCTGCCCTGCAGGTGGTTTTAATAAAACATCTCTCATAGCCCATTGTTTAGACACTCTTTGGAGATGCAGAGGTCCTGTGAATGTGTCATTTGACATCACAGTCCCTTTTTAAAGAAAAAGTTCCTAATCCAGATTTTTCAGGTTTCCAGGAAAGAAAGGGCCTGTACTCTAGAGATTTCCAGAGGGGTTCCTTTGTTTATCTGTAGAGCCTGCCTGGGGAGGCACCGCAGGGAACTCAGAGAGTTCGGGAGGGGGAGGATGGGCTTTGGCTGTGAGCATGTACGCACGCGCAGGGTGAAAGAGATGAACACCTCCAGAGAAACACGGGGACAGAGGAACACACAGGCGAGAGAGGCGTGCACTGGCTCAGGGATAAAGGCACAGCGTTCTGCCCTTCCCCAGAGACCCCGTGCCTCCCCCGTGTCCCCAGACCTTTGCTCTCAGGCCGCCTTCCAATGGGCTCTTTCTCACCCCCTTACCTAAAATCACAACATTGGGGGCCATTTGGTGGTGCAGTGGTAAACCAGGAGCCTCTGTGAGGCGGGCCATGGGAGGTTTCCTGTGGCTCAGCAGACCTCCCTGGACACCCAGGCACCTGTGCCCGTGATCAGGGGTGTGTGTGTGGGGGTGTGGATCACCGTGTCGGGAGACCTGCTCAGGGCACTGTCTCCCTGCCTCCTCCATCATCTCTCTCTCTCTCTCTCTCTCTCTCTCTCTCTCTCTCGGAAGAAAGAAATAGAAACTTAATGCAATAGTGACCCCACTTCCCCCAAAGCACTTAAAGAAAGTAAGTGCTAGGGCCAGCAGGTGGTATGGTGGTTAAAACGCTGGACTCCTACATGGCCGGCCCTGGTTTGAGTCCTGGACCTGGTGACTTGCTTTCACACTTTCTCTCTTGTTCTCTCTGTCTCTCTCTGGTGAATTTTAAAAAACCAAAAACATATATATATGTATATGTGTATATATATATATATATATATATACACACACACATACACACACACACACACATAATAGTAATAAATAAAAGAAATCTTCAGAAAAAGTAAGTGCTTTTACTTATTTTGGGGTTTTCTTTCTTTCTTTCTTTCTTTCTTTTTTTTTTAAAGATTTTTGCTATGGGGTTTGCATGCTCAGTGGAGAGACAGAGAAAGCAAAAAAAAATCACTCCCCAGGGGAGATGGCCACACCACAATCCCTTCTCCGCTATTCTCCTCTCTGGATTTTGGGCACCCCTGTTCATACGCCTAGAGTAAATGTCAAGCCACTGGGTCCAGGACTCAAACCATGGAGTCAGCCATGTGGGATCCAACGCTTTAACTACCATGCCACTTGCTAGCCCTGTTTCTCTTATAAGGACTACAAACCCTGGATTAGGGCCCATCAGAATGCATATGATCAGGGAACTCGAACCATGGTTGGCCAGGTGGGAATCCAGTGACGGAACCGCTACGCCATCTGCTGGCCCTGTATTTGGGGTTTCATCTGTGCTCCTGGGTAGAGCAGGAGCCCTCTGAGAGAAGGGCTACGGCTCACCCAGCCGCAGGTGCTCGGTGACTACTTGTGGGCTATATAAACACAAAGACGTGTGCAGAGAGACCCGGGAAAGTGAGAAAGGGAAAGTGAGACGGTGTCTGGTCCAGTCGGTGTCTGGTTGTGGATGAGCGTTCTGGGAAGAGGGGCCAAAGCCCTGGTCCTGGGCAGAGGTTTGGGAGCAGACGGCTGAGTCAGGGGCTCTGCTTCCCCCTCTGCTCCCAGGTACCTCTTACGTCCTCCTTCCTCTCAACAGTGGGGTAAGCCCATGATAGGACCACAAGTCCCCTGGCCCCTTTCTCAGCTGGAGCATGGGGCGACAGCAGGACAGGGTCTGTGGGGCCCTGCTGGGAGGGATCCATTAGGCCCTATGACTTTGGGCCAAGAGGCCTGGGTCTGGCTTCCTGGCAGGGCCAACCAGGCCAGAAAAGGAGTCAGCAAAGGTGAGGGTGCCCTGGGCTGGGCGCTCCGGGACCAGGAGAAACCAGTCTGTCTGGTTCACATGGAGGAGTGGACCTTCCTTGTTCTGGAGCAGGAACCGAGGCCCTCTCTGGGCACAGATCCAGGCAGCTCTGTCAGCAGGAGCACTAGGCATGCCCGCTGCTGCTCACCTACCCCTCTTCCGCTGCCTCTCCCTACTGCCTCTCCCCCGGGGCTGAGGCTACTGAGCTGGAAACCTGGGGTGAGACCGGAGCGTCGGGCAGGGGAGCCCAGCTGCGGTGCCCCCATTTTCTATACTTTGCAGCAGTGCGGGCTCCAGGGAGGGTGGTTACTGGGTTCCGGTCCTGTGCCACCCTTTCCCCACGGTAAACAGACACCCCCTTGGGTTTCTACTTGGAAAATGGGGTTAGTAGCACAGACTTAGGAAGGGGCATGGGGGAAGTCAATGAAACGAAGAAGGGGAGGTGTTTCCCATGCCTGGCACACAGTGGGTAGGGGTGAGGGGAGGTCTGAGTATAGTTCGGATGACAAGTAGGTGGTGAACCTTAGTGTACACCAAATTTGCTTTTCTTTCTCTTTTTAATTTTTTTTTTCTTTTTAAACTTTTTGCAACTTGTGCTCGCTGGAGAGAAACAGAAGGAAAGAGAGAAAGGGAAAGGGAGAGATCACCCCCAACAGGGATTGGCCATGCTGCAGTCCCTTCTTTTTTTTTTTTTTTTTTAAGAATTATTTTATTTAACTTTATTTATTATTATTATTTTCCAGTTTGATCTGAGAGAGTGAGAGAGGGAAAGTGAGAAAGCAAAAGCCACCAGGTCAGGGACTTGAACTGCGGTCAGCCATGTAGGGAGTCCAGTGCCTTTAACCACCACACCGCTTGCTGGGCCCAGTCCCTTCTAAATATATCCTCCTCTCAGGATTTTGGGCACACACACCCATGTGCCTGGTGTGTTTTCCAAGTCGCCAGGTCTGGGACTTGAGCCACACGCTTGGCCATGTGGGATCCAGCCACCTTGACTAGCTCACCACCTGGCTGGGCCCGGAACTGGGATTTTCTGGAGTTCTGGTTTGCTGTCTCTGACTTCCTTCCCGGTAGTTGGAACCAGGCAACTCGATGGCGGCGGAGGCCTGGAATGAGCCTGCTTTAAATGCAGGTAATTGCCCTGAACATTCCCAGGTCTTCCCTGGAGAAGGTGGCAGGGCGCTAGCTCTCCTTCAGGGCAATGACTTCACTTGGGTTTTTGGGGTCGAGGGTGTGTCTGTTTCAGGCAAGGTGTCCTATTGGATTATGGTAGTGGTGTGTGGGGGTGTCCTGTTCTGAGACATCCTGCCCTGAGTCCTCGTTAATAAGGGCTGTGTCCCCTTGCCCATGATCACAGACAAGGCCCTGGTACTCTGGTCCAGCTTCTTGGCTGGTCAAGTGTGTCCCAGCAGTCACTGCCAGCCTGCTGGTGGAGGTTAGAGGAGAGCCCAGATGGGGAAGTCGAGTCTGGCAGGGTGCTGTGTGGGGTGTGGGGAGGAGCAGGTGCAGAGCCCTGGAGAGGATACCTGCCTGGGCACCCCCCTTGGGCTGAGCCCCTTGGGTGGGGGAGGCAAGGCCAGTTTCCAGACCGACACCTGCTGCCTCTTTTCCTCCACAGCCTGTGCAGGGCAGGTTCTAACACCTGCTTCACAGCTGAGGACAGGGGACATCAGTTGCTAAGCACGTATTTATTGGGCACATACTACGTGGTAGCCATTGCCGGGCGCTGGTGATCACAGCCGTGCACCAAACACAGAACTCCTACTGGGTCTGCGTCCGAGCAGAGGGACGATAGTTGCCAGGACAGAGAAGGTGCTTGCACACAGCACAGTGGGGAACTGACGTCCAGTCCTGAGTCTGGAGCCCACTCCACCCACCACTTCCCTAGTGGGCCAGGCCCTTCCTGCACCAGACTCCTGTGGAGGAGGGGAGAGGAAGAGCAGAAAGGAAAGTCACCAGAGGGGCCGCTGGAGTCTGGGCCAGCCAAGCTCTGGCCGCTCCTTCCTGCCCCCACGCGTGGGGGATCCATGCAGAAAACTTCCCCTCCAGTCCTTGGTGGACATGCTCCGGGCTGGGAGTGCTGACAGGCCCAGCTCTGTGTGTGCTCAGGAGCTTGTGGCCGCCCCTTCAGCTGCCATGAGTCCCAGGGGGATTTTACTACACAGAGGAGAGTGAGACACCCCAGCAGGGTCTTCAGGCCATGACCGCCTCGCCAGCCCGGACCGTGGGCACTCACTCGTATGTGTGCCTGGCATGGACGGGGACCTTGGGAAGAGAAGTTGGGCCTCTACCCGGGGGTTGGCACGAGTGTCGCATTGCTGCTGCACCCCCGGCGGGTCAGAGCCTTGTTCTGACCAGCAGCCAGAGGTGGGCTTTGCTCCTGAGTCGCTTCTCTCCAACTGACTGATGGCTGAACCGTCCTTGGGCTGATGCCACAGGCCTGGACACTGTCCAGGGAAGAAGGGGGCAGCTGTGTGTGTGCCTTGATCTCCAAAGCCCTGCAGCAGCCTCTCATGTCCCTTCATGGGCCTACAGTCGGGTATTTCAGAGAATGCCCTCGGGGAGAAGGGAGAACTCCCACCTTGAGGACCTCAGCCAGCCAGGGAGGGGTGGGACAAGGATGGGGGAGGCCTCAGGGGGCCGTGCATGAGATGCCACCATGGGCCTGCCCTGGCTCCCTCCTCAGAGCAGGTTTTTGGCTGGGCCACAGCACCCTGCCAAGTTCCCTGGGTAGCCCCCGTAGGTGAGCCAGCAAGCTCTCCATGTGGGATTCCCTGTGTGAGAGCCAGGACTTATGCCATCCCACAGGGACTGAGCCTCTTCTGGAATAAAAGCAAACACTTCCCATATGCACATGGACTCGGGGTGCTGAGAGCAGCTGTATGAGGCAGGGATGTTAGACTCTTTTTTTTTTTTAAGAATTATTTAAATTTTATTATTATTTTCAAAAACTTGCTATAGGGCATGTGCACTCACCAGAGAGAGAAAAAGAGACAGAGAGAAAGGAAAGTAAGAAAGCAAGCTGCCAGGTCCAGGACTTGAATCTCAGTCAGCCATGTGGGAGTCTAGCACCATAACCAGTACACCACCTGCTGGCCCCATTAGACTCATTTTATAAGTGAGGTGACCAAAACATAGACAGGTGACAGCTGGCCCAAGGTGCCACAGCTGGTAAGAAGAGTGGGTTTTTCTTTAACATTTTCTGTAGGGCATGTACACTTGCTGGAGAGAGACAGAGACAGAGAGGGAAAGTGAGAAAATCAGCACCTTGGGGGAAGCCATGCTGCAGTCCTTCTCCATGTTCCTCTCAGGATTCTGGGCATGCATTCACATGAGCCTGATGTGCTTTTCAAGCTGCTGGGTCAAGGACCCAACCACACAGTCAGCTATGTGGGGTGCAACTGTCTTAGCCTCCACACCGCCTGGCTGGCCCAACAGTGGGTTTTTTAAATATTATTCACGATAGAGCATGTGCACGTGGATAAATGTGCGGATTTGGGTCCAGAGCCCCTTCGCCCAGTCCCCTCCAGCTGGCAGGGGCTTGAGTACATGCCAGCATGTCTCAGGCTGACTGGCTGCAGGATTCGGACCGCAGTCACCACGTGGGACCCAGCTTTTTTTGAGCAATGCTTTCTGGCTGCGCCATGGAGCCAGCCCCTGAGAGGGGTCTACACTGGCAGTTGGTTCCAAAGTCTGTGCTGTTGTTACAGTCTTCTGGGATATGGGGGGCTACCCTGCCACATGGGGACAGAATGACAGGTCCCCTAGCTTCTTGAGGCCCAGTTTCACCTGCTTGAAAGGGCAGTTGGGAGGGCTGGGGAAGGTTGAGGGGAGGGCTTGGTGGGGCATCAGGCAGAAGTCCCTGGGAGGCCCTTGTGTCTCTGCTGGGCCCAGCTCGGGGAGGACACATGGGCTGTTTTTTCCTCACCTCTGGGTCTGTGTGACTGTGACTATCCCCCAGGGACAGGCCGCTACTTGATCTTTCAGTGGACCCGGGTCCTGTAGGGGGTGCGGGAGTGACAGCCCCAGGCCTGCCCTCAGGGAGCTCACAATCTGCATGGTGGGAGCCTGAGGGATTGCAGGAGCCAGAGAGGGTTCTGGAGCCCAGACTGGAGGGGTGGGAAGGGGTCCAGAGCACTAGGAGGCGGGCTGAGACCTGGAAAAGGAGGGGTTACCAGCATGGGCCCCGAGCAGTGGACAGCAGGGCCAGACCGTTTCCTGACTGGTGAGAAGTGAGACCGAAGCCGGGGGGCCTGTGCTCTGGGAGGTCCTGACCCTGTCTCCCGCCAGGTGCTGGGGCTGCTGGTGTGGGCCCTGATTGCGGACACCCCGTACCACCTGTACCCGGCCTACGGCTGGGTGATGTTCGTTGCTGTCTTCCTCTGGCTGGTGACAATCGTCTTCTTCATCCTCTACCTGTTCCAGCTGCACATGAAGTTGTACATGGTACCCTGGCCACTGGTGGTGAGTCTTGGCGGGGACCCGGGGGTGGCTCCAAGCTGTTGTTTCTGAGAGTATCTGTGACAGGACTGCTGTGACCTTCCCTAAATGAGAAGTGGCAGTGGGAGGGCGGTGTCTCTTCACTGACCCTCTCCTGGCCTGCAGAGCAGGGCTGAGGGTGGAGGGACTGACAGTTCAGGTGTCTGGCTTTTCTGAACCATGAGCCAAGAAGGACACAGGCTTGTCATTGTCCCGGAAAGGGAGCAGATGTGATGGGGCTGTTGAATGGACTCACAAGAGGCCATCTGGAATCTTGAGAAGATCCTTCCTTTTTAGGGGTGGTCACCCCTGTGGCTGGCACCTGCCCCACTATCAGGATTCCCTGGGCTGCCAGGCCTGGTGTGTGGAGGCTCGGGCACCCGAGCTCAGGCTTGGGGGGTACAGGCCCTGCAGCCAGGAGAGGACGGGCGTCCAGGCTGGCCCCAGGCCAGTCTTCTTAGGACATGGGGTGAGTGCGGACACTAGGATAAGGATCCGCCTGATGCAAAGCAAGCTACTGGGGCCTTCTGACCTGGAACACCCCTGCAGCTGGGGTCCAAGGCTTTCCGAGGCACGTGACACTAAGACAAGCAGGCTGGGACTAGGCAGCATTGTTCACATTTCAATGACTTTTTAAACCGAGGAAACGCGAGTCATCCTCAAGACAGAATGGGTCTGTTAGATCTTGACATCACAGGCAGGCGGCAGGGGCCAGGCTATGTGCCCTGGTGTCTGGGATGCACGGAGGCTCCTGGGGCCAGGAGGTGGTGGTGCCCTGACTTCTGGGCTCAGGCTGCAGCCCTATCCCTGGGAGCCTCTAAGGAAGACGTGGCGGCCTGGGTCTTGTTGGCACAGGTTTGGGGCTCTGCCACAGGTGTTGAGACCCTTTCACCACGGGGCAGGGGGAACTGAATGGATTAGGATTGCCAATCGGGGTGTTCTGGGATGGGGGCTACAGTCCTCCCCCACCCCAGGCCCAGGCCAAGGTGTGTGCGTGAACCAGGTGAGGAGGCTCTGGGAAGCCCAACACCCATCTGTCCAGAGGGAGTACCTCTTACCCCCCATGTACGGGTGCTCGTGGACACGCAGAGCCTGGGGTGCTGTGTTCTGACATCCTGAGGTTTGTCACATGGAGTTTCACACCTGATCCTCCAGTTTTCACGGGGAATCTAATTTTAACCCAGGAGGGTCCAGGGTTCCTGGAACGGAGTCTCTTCATGTCTTAAGCCTTTCTCCCTCCCCTCCCCAGCTTATGATCTTCAACATCAGTGCCACCGTCCTCTACGTCACGGCCTTCATCACCTGCTCCGCGGCGGTTGAGCTGACGTCCCTGAAGGGCACCCGGCCGTATAACCAGCGTGCAGCAGCCTCTGTGAGTGTGCTTCCCGGGCTGCCCCCACTCACTGCTCCTGGTCTGGGGCCGGGCACCTGCAGTCCAGCGGCTCCCAGCCCCACCCACAGTGGGCCTTGGTGGAGCCAGGCTGCTTCCAGGCTTCCCCAATAGACAGACCAGGACGCCAAGTGCTCAGGGAGTCATCTGTGTGGCCAGGGGCTGCTCTGGGTAACCACTGAACTGTGCTGTACACTATTCGTGCCACACTGAGTGGGGGGTCACGTGCCTCCTCAGGGAATGCATTAAAAACTATGGGTGCCCCACCCCCCGAAAAGCAGACATGCCAAAACCTTTCGGCTTAGACAACTGGGGAAGAGTCAGAGCTCCTCCATGAAGCCTGGGACTAGGGGCTCATGTCAAGGGGCCAGCAATGTAACCACAGTTCCCTCCATCTACACCACCAGGGCTCTGCACCCCAAGGCCTGCATGCCATGTCCTCTGGGGATCCTGTTAACCCACTCCCCCTCGGGAGAGAGAAAAGGACTCCTAGTCCCTTTAGATAGGTGAGGCAAGTGCTCAGAGAGGTTAAGTAACGTGCCTGGGGTCATGGCTAAGCCCTGGGTAGGGCAGGGTGTAGACCAGCACTTGGGTTTCCCTAGTCTTCCTGGTCAGGGCAGTTCTGGAATCAGTTAAGCCGTCATGGGGACAAAGACAAGGAGCTTCAGAAGGCGGTCATGGGAGCTAGTGTAGATGTGCGAACTGGCCCGGAGCTCTACGGCAGCCCCGCCCGGCGTCTAGTGCAGCCCTGGGCCCTCAGTGGCTCTGAGCACTCTGCTCTGATGGCGGTGTGCCACATGCCTGTGGTGTCAACAGCTTCCCACTTAGGATGCAATGCCGGCATCCCTGGGACCTGGGGCTGAGTCTGGCTCAGTGTGAGGTGGTGTAGCTGGGTCACCGAGGGCTGTTACTCCAGGTGCACTGGCCAGGCCTGCCCAAGGAAACCCTGAGGTGACGGGGTTGCTTCATTGTCCTGCTCAGCCTTGGCACCCCTTCCCTTCTCTTTCAGTTCTTTGCCTGTCTGGTGATGATCGCCTACGGAGTGAGTGCTTTCTTCAGCTTCCAGGCCTGGCGGGGAATAGGCAGCAACGCGGCCACCAGTCAGATGGCAGGCGGCTATGCCTAAGCCACTAGTGCCATGGCCCACTGAGGCCGAAGCTGCCACTGGGTTGGACTGCAGGGTGGCCCTGCAAGCCCAGGGCCAGAGTCCTGCGTGGGGTCAGCCAGCGGGGACTGTGCGTGCTCCTCTTTGCTCCTCGGATGCAAGCTCTCACAACACTCCTAAGCATATGGCCCACGTCGGCTCCCACCTGGGCTGGCAAGAGGCCCCCAGCTGAGGCCTCCTCTCCATCCCCCTTATTCAGTGGAAGGTGATGGGGGATATGGGCTCTCACCGGCTCCACCTTGTCTTTAGAGAACTTCTCACCAGCACTAAACACACTAACAGAAGACTCTAGGCCCACAGCCCCTGACCCGCCATAGCATAGGCCTAACGAGCAACACGTATATCTCGTAGTCTGTCCCAGGAGAGCTAAGCAAGCTCACGCAACCGTTCTGATTCCTTAAAACACAATTCCAGCCCAACCGCCCACAAGCCCTCGTGCCACCTGTTGGGAGATGCTTGTGGTTGGGAAGAGGGTTCTGATTTCTGACAGCATTGTCTTCCTTCCCTGCACTGGAGAAAGACTGGTTTTTTAAAGCAAGTCAGTTTTAAGTGGCTTCTCAATGATGAAAAGCCCCTCCAGGTTACCTCCCTTTCCCAAGTCCTTATCTGTAACATGCCCTTTGGGGACATCCGGCACATGGGACGTGGAGAAGGGAGGGAATCAAGACCTTGCTTGGTGATTGTCATGTGGTTGGTGGTGACTTTGCTGTTTTTCTGTTTTTGTACAAAAATAAAGATGGAAAGCTTATTTGGAAAAGATGTTGGGAAACCAAGGTTGTAGGTGCTTAAAAACTCTGGGAAGCTACAGGGTAAGACCACACCAAGGTTCCAGGATGCCCAGCCTGGGCAGTTCAGGCTTGGGCGCGCCGCCAGCCGGTACTCTACCTGAGGTAAGTGACCATACTTTCTGCCTGCTCTAAAAGGGTCTTGGTTTATGCCATCTGTCCCAGCATATGTGATAGCACTCCCTCATATTCTCCAAAGCGTCCTAGTTTAATGACAGTCACCCTTGCTTTAGAAAGGATAGGTAGTCTGACTGAAGATTTCAATAATGGTGTTTCCCTTGAAAGTCTGTAATGTGGGGCCAGCAGATAGTGTGGTGGTTGGGGTGTTGGACTCCCACATGGTTGACCATGGTTCGAATTCTGGACCTGGGCAGCTTGAAAATCATGCCGGACGTGTGTGCGGGTGTGTCCAAAATCCCAGAAGGAGAATGGAGGAGACAGGAGAGGGTTATGGCCGTCCCTCCTGGGGGTGGTTTCTCACTATCCCTCTCACTATTTCTCTCTCCAGAGAGTGTACATACCCCGTGAAGGTCTGTAATGCTTGGACATGACACAGCCACGGCGCTGGCTGGGCTGATGCTCAGAGCGGGCTGAGACAGCAGAGGGGAAAGCAGCTGAGTCCTCCTGAGCTTATTTTTTCCAACACGGTAGAACAACATTCTCTGAATCATAAGCCAAAGGTACTTCTAGGCACCCACAGGTGCCCCCATAGGGCATGTGCGTCTGACAGACAAGGACAGACAGTGAGAGGGAAAGTAAAAAAAAAAAAAAAAAAAAATCACACTCCAGGGGGCATGGTCATGCCAGAACCCCTTCTCCTCCACTCTCCCTGGGGGATTTTGGGCATGCATGCATATGTACCTGGCATGATGCCAGGTCTAAGACTTGAACTATGGTAAGCCATGTGGGAGTCCAACACCTTAACCACTATGCCACCTGCTGGCCATACCCACAAGTCCTTTTAAAAAAACTGTGAACAATGAAAATGTAGCTAGATTCAACTACTGTAGGTGAGCTACTCTATTACTATGGGGTGGGGGTTTTCATCAGTTAGCCTGGAACAGGCCCAGTTTGTATATGTTGCTCTGGGTAAATTTTAAAAAAATTATTATTATTATTATTATTATTAATTTCTAATCTGACCAGAGAAAGAGAGAGGGAAAGTGAGAAAGCAAGCCACCAGGTCTGGGATTTAAACCATGGTCGGCCACCTTAACCACCATGCCACCTGCCTTGGATAAAAATAGTAACCTTTTTACTGTCAAATGTTTCAAGAGTTAGAATAATAAGTTAAAAGTCTGTTCAGAGATTAAGCCATAAGCAAAGATTTTAGTTTTAAGGAAGCAACCTATTTTGAGGCATTAAGAGAAAATGCAGTCTGGCCCAGCAGGTGGCATGGTGGTTAAGGCACTGGATCCCACACGGCTGACGCTGCAGTTCGAGTTCTGGACAGGGCAGCCTGAAAAACACACCAAGCGTGTGTGTGTGTGTGTGTGTGTGTGTGCGCATGCCCCAAATCCTAGGATTAAAAAAGAAGAGACTGTAGCATGGCCATCCCCCTAGGGTGTGATTTCTCACTTTCCCCGTGTCTCTTACAAGCCCTGTAGCAAAAAGAAAAGAAAAGAAAAGAAGAGAGAAAGAAAGAAAGAAAGAAAGAAAGAAAGAAAGAAAGAAAGAAAGAAAGAAAGAAAGAAAACGCAATCCTAGGGAAGTTGGTGCTCATCTCTCTTATTAGGATTTCTGACACCCTAAACACAGCCTGTTTCAAGGGAGACATGAACCTGGTTGGCCAGTCCTGACTATAGTGGGGGTGAATACTGCTTTTCATGGGTGTAGTCCTAAGCAATAAAAAAATTACCCCTACTGGGGCCAGCAGATGGCGTAATGGTTACATCGCTGGACTCCCATGTAGATGACTGAGGTTTGAGTCCTGGACCCAGTGGTTTAAAACTCATGCCAGGCACATGTGCGTGTGTGCCCGAAATCCCAAGAGGCGACTGGGAGAGAAGGGATTGTGGCATGGCCATCCTCCCTGGGGGGTGATTTCTTGCTTTCTGTTTTTCTGTCTCTGTCTTTCTGGCAAGCGTATATACCCTATAGCAAAAAAAAAAAAATTTCTCAAAAAAATTACCTTCATCTCCTTGAGGCTGGGGCAGAACATGTATGTGTGCAAGGGGGTAAGGAGAGACAGGAGTTGGGGGGGGGAGGAGAGAGAGAGAGAGAGAGAGAGAGAGAGAGAGAGAGAGGAGCACCCTTCATGAGTCTGGTCATGTCGTGATCCCCTTCCTCCAATCCACTGGGTCTTGAGCACTCACATGTATCTAGAGTGTTTCGGACTGACAGGGCCATGGATTCCAACTGCAGCAGCCATGTGGGACCTGGCTTCCCTTGAGCAGTGCATCACTTCTGGGCTACAGGGCAGCCGAGCCCCATGGCATCACTTGAAGTCGCTGTGCATGGAGAGACAGATTTCTATTGGGTTGTCAGAAAAGTCATGATGCATTTTTGCACAGAAAAACATGTTATGACTTTTTGATGACCCAATAGTTTATTTTCAAAGAAACTGGAAAGCTACAGCAAGCTTGTTTACTGTTTTCTGAATAGAAAGTGTAAAAAGGACAATTTGCCATCCTTACTCTTTTGCATCATTTCATCTTTGAACTTGTCCACTTGTCTTTTTGCAACCAGGTTGGCAGATAAAGTGCTTCCAACATGCCCAATATATGAGGGGCAATCCCATTATAAAAAGAGCACGAGGGCCAGCCTGTTTGATGGTTAAGGAGGCCGGGCCCCACATGGCTGGCAGTACAGTCTGAGTCCCAGACCTGGTGGCTTGAGAAACATGCCAGGTGCAAGCATGCCCAAAATCCCAAAAGGAGGGAGAAATGGAGAGAGGACTGCAGTGTGACAATTCCAAGGAAAAGCCCAGGGGAGATGACATTTTAAAATGCTGCCTGAGGGCCAGTAAATGGTGTGGAGGTTAAGGTCGTGGCATCCCACATGGTAGACTGCAAAGATGAGTTCTGGACCTGGTGGTTAGAAAATTATGCCAGGTGGGTGGCCCAAGGTCCTGAGAAGAGAATGGAGAAGGGATTGTGGCATGGCCATACTTCCTGGGGGGCGATTTCTTATGCTGCCCGAGGGCCAGTAAATGGTGTGGAGGTCAAGTTGGCAGCATCCCACATGGTCAACTTCTGGATCTGGTGGCATGAAAGTCATGCCAGGTGGATGGCCCAAAATCCTGAGGGGAGAGTGGAGAAGGGATTGTGGCATGGCCACAGTGAGGGGTGATTTCTCATTCTCTGTCTCTGGCGAACACATGTGCCCTGTAGCAAACTATAAAAATAATGTTGCTTGAGAGTGCCTTAGGATTTTTTTGAAGAATTATTTACCTAATTTTATTATTACTTATAAAATTAGCTATAGGGAACGTGTACTCACTAGAGTGAGACAGAGAGGGAGAAAGGGAATATGAGAAACCAAGCTGCCAGGTCTGGGACTCGAATCTCATTTAATCATGTGGAGTCCAGCACCTTAACCACCATGCCACTTGCCGGCCCACTGCCCTTAGTTATTTTTTCTTTTAAAGAATTATTTAATTTTAGTCATCATTATTATTTTTTTAATTTGGCGAGAGAGAGAGAGAGAGAGAGAGAGAGAGAAAGAGAAAGAGCAAGAGCAAGAGCAAGCTGCCAAGTCACAGACTCAAACCATGGTTGGCCATGAGTCCAGTGTGTCAACCACCATGCCACCTGCTGGCCCTGCTCTTAGTGTATATCACGGATCTAAGTAATAACCTGACAGTGGTGGCTTCACTAATGAAAGGGCTGACTCATTTAGAATGATGGTTCTTACAGATACTTCAAATTTTACTGACAGTACAAAAGTATGTAACAAGGGACATACCAACACAGAAGAACATACAGCTCACAGCTCGCCCTTGAAAACCAGAATAGCCAAGTGAAACATCAATACAGATACTTTTTAGTCTAAATTTAAGAATTAAAAAAAAAAATCAAATGTATACAACAGGATTTGAATTAGATATTTTTCTTCTTTCTAGAGATGTGGCATACATTTTCCTGGTAAGTAACATTCGACCAAACACTGCACTAAACCAAAGAAGACACATGGCCAATGGAGCTGTTTACTACCTCCTCATGCTGAGCTAGACCAGGGAGCACCATCTTGGTAGGAGGGACTCTGACAGGAAGAAGAGACTGCAGAGTCCCCATCTATCCCAAGAGAAAACATGACAGAGTGGATTATATGGAAGGCAAATACGCACACACCCGGTTAACATGCTGTAAGAACAGGATTCCTTTTGGTTGATTTCCAGCACACAGCAACATTTGTTGGTGCCCAATTAAAATCAGAACACCCAATGCAGAAAGAAAGCATTTTTGCCTTCACAGCACTAACAACTAAAAAGCACACAGCATATAATACTTTGATCTTTAAGTGGCTGATCATGGATGTTCCAAGATCATATCCACTGGGTTAGCCTGAGTATACATCTATAAAAATATCTTTTCAAAAATAATGCTTAGAGACTTCTAGAAACAGTAAACTATATGTGAGGACCAGCAGCAGACAGAGATACAAGAAATGCAGATATAAGACTTGGAGTAGATTTTCACATGGAGCCTTTAGGTAAAGGACTTCTCTCAGTTAATTCCTATGGCCAAGACTAGTTATGATCCTAAGAGACTCAGAAATCTCAAGAAGGGCAGCAGGCTCGAGTGACCCCTTATTACCCCTTTGGGGTAATAAATACTCCCAAACAAAAACCCTATTGAACCCAGCGACTGAAACTGGCCCATGTGAAAGAGGACTGTGAGGACACAAAAGATTCATGCCAAGTTTGCAGGAACAAAGGGTTCGTGATGGCGAGCTATCCCACACTGCTGACACACCAGCACGTGTGCTAGGATGGGGCATGCCGGGGGATTGCTCCTGAAGCACCTGGGGCAGTCTACCGGAGCAGGGAGAAGTCCTAGGGTTACTGACTACAAGAAGGTGTTTGAGGAGAGGCAAGTCCAAGAGGGTCGGGTCATTTTGTTTTTGACCCAACAATACTTAACGTGAGTGAAGAGCTGCAGAACAGGGTCAGTCCTTCCGAGATGCATTCTGTCATCCACAGCTAAGCCTCTGCATCTAGGGGTTGAGGATTTCCAGGCATTCCTGCCTGCGGGTGGACTCTAGTGCCGCAGGTTGTTCTGGGAAGCTGGCATAGAAGATGATTTGCACAACGAAGTCACCACTAAACCACTGCTTAAGTCCAGTCCCCGGCCTTCTTTTTCCTACATGAGAAAAGAGGCAACTCAAGAGGCGAAGAACAGAAAGAGTCCTTTCTGGCTCAGTACCCAGCCTCTGGCATGGGAAGGAGGAGCTCAGGGCTGGTGCGTGGAGCACCAGGGAGAACAGGAAAGCAAGGGAGGTTATCCTGCACTTCTGCTCAACATTGGCCTTGGTTGCTCTTCAAAAACGCACCTTTTTTCCTCTGGACGACACTTGTTTTTCTTATGAGAAAGGCAAGGTGTAATTAGACCTGCTTTAGGGCCCCTAAGATAGTACCTGGGGCCTATTTCACCGAAACATGAGAAAATGTCCCCGCCATAGTAGAGCTCACTCTCCTGACACCTCGCAGCGGCTGGACTGACACTGGCCAGTGACGAGGGAAAGCTCGGGAGGTAGTTTGTGTTCAGTGATTCTATGTGGAACTTTCTAAGAGGGTCAGTGTGGCTAAACAGGCAAGAATAACTTACTGCTCTGTAGTCCAGAAACATTTCTTTAAAGGCCAGAAAGTCTGTGAACGTGAGCAGCATGTCGAATATGTCACCGGCCACTTCGTCTTTATGGTGCCTATGAAAGGAAAGGACGGCTGCTTCACGAGTGCTTTTGCTCAGACGTTTTCTGGGCTTCCCACTCGGGATGTAACTGCTAAGTGCTCTCATTGGGTAGAGGGGCTGGAGGTGAAGGAGGAGGTGAGAAAACAGGGAAATAATACAGTTGGGTTCAACTCACTGTAATGTTGTCGTGAAAGCTGCCATGTTGAATCCGGGAATCCGCTCCAGCAGCTGTTCTTCAATATACTTTTCTACCAAAGAAATCTGCAGCGGTGGAGAGGATCTTGGTCAGATCACACTTGAGGAAAACAAGACTCATTTTCAGGAAGTCTGCTTTCTAGCCCCGAGAGCCTGTTCTGTG
Organism: Tupaia tana; assembly: GCA_026018925.1. Lineage (NCBI taxonomy): Eukaryota > Metazoa > Chordata > Mammalia > Scandentia > Tupaiidae > Tupaia > Tupaia tana. The sequence goes on from JAKSZU010000018.1 coordinate 29,608,929, forward strand.
TACCAAACTCTGTTGAGTACAGAGGGTCCAAAGGGGACCAAAGCTTAGCCTCTGTCCCGGCTCTGCACTCGGCCCAGTGAGGGAGAAGGCCTGCAGGTCACTGTGGGTAATTCCGGTGTAACAGGAGGAACGCTCTTACACAGGTGGGGACAGTGAGCCACAGCTCCCCACTTCCCAGCACGGGAAGTGAGGAATGAAATAAACAGGGACTTTTCTTTGGGTATAGACAATCTGCAAATACAACATACAAAAACACGCTCTTACAAGAAGTCCCAGGTTCCTTCTGAGCAGGTTCCATCAATGATAGCATGTACTCTGTTAGAAGAAGTCCCAGAGCCTCAAACCTCTTCTTAGACAGACAAGGTGATCCCAGGAGGAAGCAGGAAGCATCAGGTTGTGATGGAAGGGCCCAAGGGTGAAGAGAAGGTCCCTGGGTTCTAGACTTGGTTTTACACCAGCTAGTGATCTTGGTCTCATTCTTCACGTCGATTTAACAGTTACGTGTGTCCCTGACTAGATTATGTAGAATGTGTGAAAGCAACAAGGTTTGTCCAATGCACACAGTGCCAGGTGTGGTGCATTCACGTACTGCCAACGTGAGCAGGACTACGGCAAAGCCAAGCTTTTGAGTTCATCAAATTATTTGCCTGAAGCCTTCTGGAAAACAGCTTCAAGAGCCGTGAGGAAGAACATGAACTAAATTAGGTTCTAATTAGAATCCCTGGCACTGTACTGGTGGCTCCTTCTAAGAGACAAGCAAGTTTCAACACTTTTGATTCTAAACTTAAATTTAGAAAAAAACTAATCTGCTGGGAGAGAAACAGAAATCTACTTACATATTCATTAAAAATAGGTGTGTAGGTAAGTTTATTCTCTTCTGTGTCTTCAAACTCTTGGTAGTACTTGTCCATGAAATTTCTCTGTAATAACTGGAACTCATCATCTGAACCAGAATAGGAAACATCTACTTTTAAAGTGGAGACTAAAAACCATTGCAATTTACAAGCAGGCTGGTCTTCTGAGAGTAGTACTTACTATTTTCTTGATGGCCTATCCTTGGGGAGGGAAATCTTGTACTTTTTTTGAGAGGTTTTTCCTATAGGGAGCGTGCACTCGCCAGAAAGATGGAGAGAGACAGAGAGACAGAACGCGAGAAATCACCCCCCCTCCCCGGGGGGATGGCCACACCACAATCTCTTCTCCTCCATTCTCCTCTCAGGATCTTGGGTGGGCACGTATGCACATGTACCTGGCATGCACACACACACACACACCCGGTGTGAGTTTAAGCCACCAGGTCTGGGACTTGAACTGCGGTCGACTACATGCGAGTCCAGCAACATAGCCATTACACCAACTGCTGGTCCCAAAATTCTGTGCTTTAAGAGGATGTTAAATGGGATATTGATGTTGAACTAGATCAGTCTTTTAAAAATCTGTGGAAAGATATGCATAAAACCTGTCATTTTAACACTTTTTCCCTTTATTCATGACAGTGTGGATATATGTCAAAGTGAGAGAGAGAGAGAGGAAGAGATGAGCACCCTCTGCAGGATCTGGTCAGATCATCCCTTTCCTCTAGCCCTCCAGAGCTTGTTGGGTCCCAGGCGCTGGTGTGGGTGTCCAATGTGTCGCTGGCTAACTGGGCTGGGGATTCATGTTTGTCGTGAGGATCTACCTTCTCTTGAGTAGTGTATACTGCTGTACTACTCAGCCAGTCTTTTCAAAACAAAACAAAACATAATAATTTAATTTTACTTATTATTATTACTAAGTTTGCTATAGGGCATGTGTGCTCACCAGAGACAGACAGAGAGAGGTGAGCATCAGGTCCAGGACTTGAACTGTGGTCAGCCATGTGGGAGTTTGGCACCTCAACCACCAATGCTACCTGCTGGCCCCCAGAGCCAGTTCTTTGAAAACTTTTTTTTTTTTTTCAGTTTTTGCTCTAAGGTACTTGTGCTCACCAAACACACACACACACACACACACACACACACACACATACACACACACAGAGAAAGAGAGAGAGAGAAAGAGAGAGAGACATCACCCCTTACTGGGGATGGCCACACCACAATCCCTTCTCTTTTTCCCTCTTGGGATTTTAGGCATACACGCACAAGCACCTGGTGTGAATTGCAAGTCACTAAGTCCAAGACTTGAACTGCTTAGTTGGCCATGTGGGATCCAGTCGCCTTAACCACCATGCCCCTTAAAGCTATTTTTAAGTACATGGTTTTGTGGGGTTAGGCAGGCTCACACTGCTGTGCAACCATCACCACCATCCTCTAGTCCACTTAAACATATCCACGTGAGGTGGCTTGGGAACTCCCGCATACTACTGATAGTTTTCTTTAAAGGAATAAATGGGTCATCCCTTATTTTTTAAATTTATTTTTGGAAAGATTTTTGCTATAGGGCATGTGCGCTCGCTGGAGAGACAGAGACAGAAAGTGAGAAATCACCCCACACACTCATACCACCACCCAGGGGTATGGCCACACCACAATCCCTTCTCCTCCATTCTCCTCTCAGGTTTTTGGGCATGCATGCATTCGCGCCCTGCCTAAGTTCTAAGCCGCTGGGTCCAGGACCCGAACCGCAGTCAACTACATGGGAGTCAGTCTGGTGACGTAACTATTATGCCATTTGCTTGTCCCCTTCCCTTATTTTAATATAATTTCAGTAGCAGTTGTGGAAACAGCGCAGTGATTACAAGTATGGGCTCTGACAGGAGCCAGACTGTCCAGGTGCAAATCGCTCCTCAGCTACTTCCTTGCTGTGAGACCTTGGATACGTTACTTAATGTCACTTGTTTCTTCATCTAGAAAATGAAGGTGATTTACAGTGTGAATCACAGAGGGCTGCTAGGTGAAATTTGGATGAAAACTCAAAGAGATTAGTTCATAGTGAACACTTAATAAGTGTTAAGTAATAGGGAGTTTTAACAACCAAGTAGAATATTATTATTCTAAATATTATTATTCTATTTCTAAAAATAAAAGGAAAACTTCCAAAAGGACTCAGACTGTGGGAGAAACACCCTGGCTTACAGAGTACCCCAACAGGCAAAAGCACTGAACAAATTCCTCAGTATTTCCCAGAAGTTCTCAAATCTACATGAGACAAGAATTTGACGGTGGGACATCTACATGTAGGGATGAAGACATGAACCTTTATAGGACCTCGAAGTACGAAAACCTGGTCAGTGGTTTTTTTTACTAAAGCAACACCAGATAACGGTGTTCTTTTCCCAATTCTCAGAAAACTTAAAATAAATATAATTTTTTTTAAATTTAAGCTTTCTCTTCTATATATTTGCCTTAAATCTGTGGGGCCTGCCCTGCTTATCTGTTACTCAGTGGGGTTTCTGGAGGCCAAAGTGAATCTAGGAACTCAAAACCCTGGAAAATACAGAACCAGCTGAAGTTTGACACCTGATTCTTTCATGGACACGTATGCTTTTAAAAAATATTTTTTAAATTATTTTTTTAGTTTGCTATATGTGTACTCACTGAAGAGACAAAGAGCTAGAGGGAAAACTTTGTCTCTCAGTGGGGATGGGCACTGTACAATCCCCTCTCCTTCAGAGAAATGCACGTAATACGCCCCTGGGGTGTTTTCCAAACCACCAGGTCTGAGACTTGAACCACACTGCTGGTCATGTGGGATCCAGCTACCTTAATCACCATGCCACTGGCTGGCCCTGCTTAAAGTTTTATGCTTTATTTTATGGCATTAGAGTGTTAGACTATTTACAAAGCTGCCCTATGAATAAGTCACTATTTCCTGAAGCTTTGCAGAGAGCTACGTACTTCTAGGTGTCCCATTACTTGAGGTAAGTCCCTTCTAAGCCTCTAAATTCATGGTCATTTAGTTGTTTTAAGGGATACTGAGCTATCTTTTTGTTTTGTTTTTGTTTTGAGAGATTTTTGCTATAGGGCATGTGTGTTTACCAGAGATACAGAAAACGAGAAATCACCTTCCAGGGAGGATGGCCGTGTGGCATTCCATTCTCTCTCATTCTCTCACATGCACACACATGTGCTCTGCATGTTTCAAGCCACTGGGTCCAAGACTCTAACCATTGTCGACCAGTGCCTTAACCACTATGCAACCTGCTGACCCCATGAGTTGTTTTTAAGACAAATGACAGCAAGGCTTAATTAAAAATTACATGCAGCTTGATTTTTTTTTTCTCATTTAAAATTAACTCTCCAAATTGGTTTTAATGTCTTTAAGAGTAAGGAAAAGTGTGACCAGCAGATGAAGGGATTGCGGCATGGCCATCCCCCAGGGGTGATTTCTTGCTTTCTATCTCTGTCTCTCCAGTGATCCCAGAAATCTCTCTTAAAAAAAAAGAAGGGAACCAGCAGTTAGTGTAATGGCTATGTCGCTGGACTCCCATGTAGTCGACTGACCCGGTGGCTTAGAACTCACGCCAGGCGCGTGTGCGTGCGTGCCCAAGATCCCGGGAGGAGAATGGAGGAGAGGGGATTGTGGTGTGACCATCCCCCCTGGGGGGTGATTTCTCGCTTTCTGTCTCTCTGTCTGGCGAGCGCACATGCCCTATAGCGAAAACCTCTTCCCCTTCCCCCCAAAAAAGGAGTAAGGATAAGTGAGCAAATGCTTAAACCAAATGTCCTTAAGCTTACCCATGATAATGTCCTCTAAGTATCCAACCACGGCATCGAATTCTGCATCTGAGGCGGAGGAGCTGAAAAATACACCTGGATTAGGTACTGTTTCAGATACTTTTTTTTCTAAAAGATTTTATTATGGACATTTTCCAACATACACAAGGAAGAAAAAGAACAGTACTACCCAGCTTCAACAATAAAGAACGAATGACTGTTGCCTAATCTAGCTATTCCAAACAGAAGAAAACACACTTGGTAGGGTGCGACATGAAGGTTGAATGCGAAGGCTCCACTTTGACAAGACCTGGTTGGACACGGGAATTTAAAAAGGCTAGCATGGGGCATCACCAGGATCCTCCGCATTTGTTTCCTGTGGGATCTACTCACCACATCTTTGCTACCGCGCTCACCTTTCTGCACCGGAGCATGAACTCGGTGCTGGCGCGAAAACCGGCCAGGAGGGTAATCTGATCAGGAGTCCCTGGGGGCGGAGTGGTGGTGCGGAGGGTCCTCTGACCCGTGCTCAGGTCTGGGCAGCTCACACCCGCCAGGTTTTGCCAACGGTAAAAGCTGGAGGCTGGGGATTGTGATGGAGACGTCGCTAAAGGGTGACAGCAGCCCTTGATCCAGTCCTGCCGGGCCTGAACATGGTGGCCGCAGCAGTCGCAGAATGGCGACCCAGAACCGGGGCGCCCCCCCCCCCCCCCACCTCCTTAAGACACTGTTAGAGGCCTGGCAGCGTCACTCACAAGGACAGTGCGAAGCTCTCTTCCTCTACGGCGTCCATCGTCGCCTCCAGGACCAGCGCGGAGCAGCGGACCCGTGCGCCTCCTACCCCGCCAGCGGCCCGGGCCCAGCCTCCGTACTGCTGCACAAAGTCCCCACCCACATAGAGTGCACGGCGACCCGCAGGCCGGGAGGAGGCCTCGCCGCCCAGGCCGGTCAACGGTCACGCGCGAGGCCCGGCCTGAAGCTCCGCGGCTCCGGCCCGTGCAGGCGGGACTCCAACGCCCGACCAGGCCGCTCTGCGCCCGCCACCGTGCCACAGTCGGGGCCTGGACTTCGGTGACCCGCAGCCAACGCCGGGCCCCGCCTCCCGTCTCTATGGCAACCTCCACCTCTTCCACCGCCACGCGGGCTCCCGGCAGCCAATCACAGGCGCGCGTCTTCTGACGCAGGGGCGGGGCAAAATAGGGAGGGGAAGTCTGGGAACGCGAGAGCGAGCGAGCGAGGCGCGGAGCGGGCCTGGGTAAGCAATGCGTTGGGCGCGCTGAAGTGTTCCTGGGCTGTGTAGCTATTAAATCTCACGTCGCCTCCATGTTTTGGGGGGATGGAATCGAAACCGAGAACCTCGATTTCCTCACCTGCAGCTTTCCCCTAAGTGTTTCTGAAAAGTTGGTAGTATCAGAGCGCGTTTTCAGAGTCTCGTGGTGCCAGGTCGCTGGATCTCAGCTCTTGAAACAGATAATACAGATACCTGATTCGCAAGACGGTTGCTCCCTCTTGTGGAAGGAAAACCCCCATCGTAAGACGTGGAAATCGTAATTCACACTATAACCTTCACATTATAAAAATCATTTGGCAATAAGTGGTTACTTGGCTAATTAGGCGAGGTAAAATTGGACATTACCGCGTTTAACAGAAATCAGTTAACTATGCTCCAGGGAAAAAAGTCTCAGAAACTGCCAAATTTTGGAAAAGGATTCCCTAGAGGTGTTTTCTCTTGATTGGACCACTAAGCATAATGTCTGTGGTTGCTTGATACCTTTTGGCCAAATGTGTACTATATGACCAGAAGGATTTAAGATATAAACGGAGGGTCAGATGGCCAACCTGAATGGATTAGCTGACATCCTTGAATGGACCCAAAACTGACATCAGTGGGATCTTGAACTGAAGATAATTACAAAGACAGTTGTACTCAGGTGAGATAATTCAGAGTTACTTTTTTTAGCACCAGCTGGAACACAGGAATGGAGAAAGGTTTGCCCAATTACCAGCTGGACCAAGTATGAACTAGTTGAGCACTGGTTGAGCTCACGGCAAACTCAGCGAATTTTCTCCTGACCTACTTTCTCTATATACAGGTATTTGTGGACTAAGTAAACTTGGCCACCCTTCCTAAATCATTGGGGCCAGGGTGGAGGAGGAATAAAACAATTTCATCTGTTCTAGTTATCTATTGCTATTACAAGCACTTGAAAACTTATTGGGCTAAAACAATTAGTCTTTTTTTGACTATAGTAGTAATCTCTATAGGATGTGGGCACTTGCCCAAGATACAAAGACAGACAGAAAGCAAGAAATCACCCCCCGGGGGATGGCCATGTTGCAATCTCTTCCACTCCATTCTCCTCTCAGGATCTCAGGCATGCACGCACATGCAACCGGGTAAGTTTTAAGGACTTGAGCCAGGGACTTGAACCGTGGTTGACTATGTGGGAGTCCAGCGATGTAATCATTACGCCAGCTGCTGGTACCAGTTGTCTTCATCTTTTTTTTTTTTTTTTTTTAAGAATTATTTAATTTTATTATTGTTTAATTTGACCAGAGAAAGCAAGCAAGCCGCCAGGCCTGGGACTCAAACCGTGGTCAGCCATGGGGTAGTCCAACGCCTTAACCAACTTGCCACCTGCAAGCTCATGTATTTTTATTTTACTATTCATTTATTTATTTTTACAATCCATTGCTTTAATTTTTTTGGAGCATTGTCCTAAAATTCTACTTTCCTTTTTGGAGAGGTTTTTGCTATAGGGTGCGTGCGCTTGCCAGAGAGACAGAGATAGAAAGCGAGAAATCACCCCCCCACCCACCCCCCCGGGGAGAAGGCCACGCTGCAATCCCTTCTCCATTCTCCTCTCAGGATCTTAGGTACACACGCATACGTGTCCGGCGTGAGTTTAACCCACTGGGTCTGGGACTCAAACTGCGGTTGACTAAATGGGAGTCCAGCAGCATAGCCATTACGCCAACTGCCGGTCCCTTTTTTATTTTTTATAAAGGTTTTTGTTATAGGGCATGCAAGCTTGCTGGAGACAGAAGAGACCAGAGAACCAGAGAGAGGAAAAGTGAGAAATCACTCCCGAGAGGAGATGGCCATGTTGCAGTCCCTTCTCCTTCATTCTCCTCTAGGGATTTTGGGCACGCCCCAGTTACTCTGTTTATTAATCTGCAATTTGGGTAAGGCTTGGCAAGAACGGTTAAGTCTCTGTTCCACTTGGCGTCAGTCAGTTGGGGCAGCTGGACTGAAGCTAGAGGAGCTCTTCCAGACAGCTGACTTGTGGTTGGCAAATTAAGGTTAGCGCTTGGCCAGGAACTCAGCTGTGGCTGTTGGTCACAGGACTGGGGGTCTCACCTTCTTTCCACGGAGGTCTTTCTGGGAATACTTCAGTTTTCTCATACCATGATACCAAGAGCAAGTATTTCAAGAGATGGGAAGTGGAAGCTGGCACTCTCTTAAAGACCTGGTACTGGAGACTGGCGTATCAATTCCGTGTATTCTTTTAGTTTGCTGTAGGGCAGGGATTCTCCAACCTGCGGGGCTGCAGACTGGTGCCAGCCCTTGGGCTGTTGGGGGCCAGGCTGTGGACCAGTTCCAGTCTGTGGTTCTTGCCCCACACCCAGATGGTGCAGCAGGGGCTGGGTGGCAGGTCAGTGAGTAAATCTGGTTGCTCCCCATTAGCATTGCCAGCTGGCTTTGCCTCCTGTATTGGCCTCTCATGGGAACAGACTCTTGTGTGATTGTTACACTGTATGTTGTGATGTGGTCCTGGTGAAAAGTGCAGAGTGGATACGATGTGCTTGGGTCATCCTGGGACCACCACCACCCACCCCCATCCATGGAGAGATTGTCTTCACTAGACTGGTCCCTGGTGCTGGGAAGGCTGGGGACCACTGCTTTGGGGCATGTGTAGTTATGGAGAGAGACAGAGAGAGGGAAAGAGAGAAAGCATCACCAGAGGGGATGGCCATGCCCAATCCCTTCTTCATTTTCAGTCTTGGGGTTTGGGGCACACACGTAATATGCATCAGCATGTTTTTCTTTCTTTTTAAAAAATATTTTATTCAACTTTATTTATTTACTTATCTATTTTAATTTGACCAGAGAGGGACAGAGTATGAGAGAGAGAGAGAAAGAAAAAGTGAGAAAGCAAGCCACCAGGTTCGGCCACTCGAACCGAGTTTGGCCATGTGGGAGTCCAGCACCCTTAACCACCATGCCACCTGCTGGCCCCCAGCATGTTTTTCAAGCTGTTGGGTTAGAGCCCAGCCAGCCATGTGGGATCCAGCAGCCTCAACCACCACACCACTGGCTGGCTTGGACTTCCATGTATTCTACTGGTTAGGCGGTTCCCCAACCAAGTTTAAGAGAGGAGACATAACTTCAGTTCTTGATGGGAGGAATGCCAGAGAATTTGTGACCATCTTTTAATTCATTTTACCATCTCTGGATCTAGGAACAAATGGGGATAAAGATAATAGTACTTAATCCACATGTGTTGAATATTGTGCTAAGTATTTAAAAATAATATTCCCTTTTGAAGTATTTGAAACCCTATGAGAAAAAACCAAAAACTACTAAAAGGTGAGTAGTACAATATTACTACCATTTTATGGCTTGGGAAACCAAGGCTTAGTGAGGCCTACCTCCAGTTCTACTCTAAAGGGCCTGTTTTCACTATCGTGCTATTAGCCTCAATCTCTGGTTGTTAAATCATACTCTTGGAAATCAGAACCTGAATTTTTTCTCCAGAATCTCCAGAATTAAGCCCTTTTCCCACTTGAACAAAAACTTCAAGTTGACTTGAATATATTAAACGGTGCTTTTTCATTAATAATAGCTTTTAAAATTCTTTGTGGGTTGACATTAGGTTTTTTTTCTAAGCGAATAAATAGTACAAGATGAATGATGGACAGTCTTGGAAAGAGCTGATCTTAGCTGGACAGTTGTTATCATGGAAACACTTTTAACATGGTTGAAATTCATACAAAAGTCATTTTCTGCCTGTGAAACTATTTCAGTTTTTGTGACTGAATCACTGTTTTCTGGCACTTTTGCACAGAACATTTTGCACTTTTTCTTGCTCCACATCATTCAAAAAAGGTGGCAATTCATTAAAAAAAGTCCTTATTTGGCGGGAACCCTGGATTTCCCCAATGAATCATTGGGGAAATTCCATCAATTAGTTTTTCATGGTTTTCCTCTTGGTAATAATATATTAGCAGTAAAAGTCTAGCTTTAAATTTGTCTTAAAATGCTTCTGTTCACTGCACAATATGGATTCATTTTCTTCCACACAGTTTGATAATCCCTAATTTTTTCTCTTCTTTTTTTTTTTTTTGAAGTTTTTTTGCCATAGGGCTCATGTGCTATTGTGTGTGTGTGTGTGTGTGTGTGTGTGTGTGTGTGTGAGAGAGAGAGAGAGAGAGAGAGAGAGAGAGAGAGGGAAAGTGAGAAATCACACTCCGGGGGGATGGCCATGCCACAGTCCCTTCTCCATTCTCCTCCTGGGATTTCGGTCATGTGCACATACATGTTCAGCATGATTTTTATGCCACCAGATCTGGGACTTGAACCTCAGTCGGCCACGTGGGAGTCTAGCACCTTAACCACTATACCACCTGCAGGTCTGTTTCTCTTCTATGTGGTGTACATAGCTCCAGGATTCCAACTTTGCCACCATTCTGGAGATGTAATCAATTTCATATTGCAGTCCATTTATTTTGTGAACTAGAAGGTAAGAGCTGGAAATGTAGACCATCTTAGGAACAAAGTTCAAGGGTAGATTCTAGAAAGCAATTAGGCTCCTGCATTCCTTTGACTACTGACAGATTATTCCATCTATTTTTCTCAATTGCCATTGAATTTACAAACTACCTCCTTCACCTTGTAGCTGGAGTATTTCAGAAGGTCCTTACTGGTCTTAACTGTTTCCATTTTTGGCTTAGCCTCTATCCTTAATCCCTTCCGTTCCATTTTCCAAACAGAAGCCAGAGCCATCTTTTAAAATAATTTAGCAAGGAACTCCCATGCAACTTAAGCATGCAAAGTTAACCTTTGCTTTCGACTGCATTTAGGATAAAATGTAAAATAATGTGACCTTTGTGAGCAGTTCCCTGGCCTCTAACAGTGGAACGTACGTGCCACCTGTCTCACTAGCCGCAAGGCTCTTCCATCAGATCCTGAGGACTCCCGAGTGCCTTTCCGTGTCACTGAAGCCCTTTGGTCATCACATTGTGCTCACACAGTTACTTGGTCCTGGAAGCCTGTCCCGTCTCTCTACTTCCTCCTTTACATCCTACTAATGTTATTTCCTCAGGTATCAGGTTTTCTGATACCTCCCTTCCCCCAAACCATCTAAATTAGGCCCCTCTCAATCTCTCTAGGACCCTATTCTTTTCTTTCAGGGCACTAACAATTTGTTAAAATAAGTACAAATATATTGTTTTCTCCCATACTAAGCACCGATATTTTATATGCTACAAAGGGACAGTGTCTGGCACATATTAGGTGCTCAATAAATAATTGCTGGATGGATAACCTTACTTCTTAATTCTAATATTTGATCTTCTGAAAAGTAGCCCTGTAACTGACGGTATAATGTCTTAGAACCTTAGCAGCAGTAACCAATGAAAATTGTGAAATCTTAGTCAAAAAAGGCAACAGATGTTTTATTCTTCATTGCAAATTACTGTATTCACCACAAGCTAAAGAACATATATCTGAAGCTATATTTATATATATATTTGGTTTATGGAAGACTAAAGACATGGAAAAAGAAGTCCAGCACCTCAACAAGTACAGCCAGGAAGGAAATCAGCTCTGGAATAGGACAGGTTTAATGAACTACAAACAAGAAAGGGTGAGAAAGGAAGAAAAAAATGTGCATTGAGTTTAAGACACTGTAAAACTCAGAAGACATATTTACTATTCAAGTATAAACTCAGTAAGGACTTGGCATAAATTGAAAGGCAGCTGCTGAGGTACACCCTTATAAAATAAGTTCTATGAATTTACAATTCTACCTTCCAATTTTCTGGGAGAGAAAAACCAAACTCTTGAAGGTCTTCACTGGAGACCCTGAGAGGGATTAACACTTTTGATGAAGACGTCGTCGACAATTCATGATTGAATTTACTATTCAAAAGCATGTATTTATTTAAAACAATAGGAATATGTGTTCTCAGACTGTTCTCTAGAGTTTTGCAGACTATTAGTTCAAGAGTGTCAAAGTATATCACTTCCAAAAACAATACTGATTAAAAAAAATTTTTTTAAACAAAACCCAAAAAACCTGATTTGCTGATGGTTCCTTAAAAATATCCTAAATACCAAATTTTCTCCAGTCTAACATTACAACTAATTTAAGAATTCCTCCTGCATTGGTAAAACTTTTTTCTCACAAAATGTGGGTACTGAAATTGGATAAAAACATCATGAATGTGAAAATACCACCAATTTTCTGCAGTTAAAAAAAAACTAGAATGTTCTTTGGAATCACTGAAATATCAAAAAATTTGGGTTTTTTTTTCTACAGTCTGTGCACCTTCTTTCAGGTCCTCCATGTTGCTTGTAGTAATGACCTGTGTGATTCTAGTCTTATAGATTCAAGTCTTGCAGTGCAATATCCACGCTTAACACACTGGTGTCTCTCTGACCAGTGGGAATTTATGCTTAACCCAGACATGCTGTTATGCTTCTCCATAATGACTTCTGCCCAAAATAAAAACGTTAGAATATGACACGAAACATCCTGTGTTAAACAATCAAATGAACCCAACGTGGAGAATCCTGGTGTGGTTTCAGCACTCAGGAGGGCATCGTCTCCTATTGTTTTTCATGGAAGTACCAGAGGCCTGGCTGTTAGCATTCAGCTTTCCTTGGCCTTCAAGGAATCTCTCAGGGCTGGCAAGTTGGATTAGATTCTAAGAGAATTTTGTCTTTGTCAAACTACCATTTTTAGCATAAAATCTGGCCATGGCTATAAGTTTCAATGTGCGTACAAATGATTAGAGATGGATTTTTTCTTTGTTTTTCTTTTCAACATCGGCTGGAACTGAGAAAGTCAGTCTGTGATGCCTCTTCACCTGGGTCATGAAATATGAGAAATCTGTCTGACTCTAGACACTATTTCTTTACGACACAATGGGCAGGTCTCCAACTGCAAGGCACAATCCATGCACAGGTCACTGAGGAGAAAGACATAAATCTCAGTCAAAGTAGTGCTTCGAAAGGTCAGACTCTATTAACAACCAGATCTAAAATGTTAACAAGTTTGTTAATTGAAGGGGTAATAATTATACAGTTTTAAAAAGTAAAGTTAATACGTAACAAATTTCCCTCCCGTTTCTGATCTTCAATCTTCCTCTTCAGAGGAACACATCAAATAAAAGTCATGGCATTCTTCCAGAAAGTCTGTATGTGCACAGCATATACATATAGATGTATACATGTGAGTGGGGCTATAATGCTATTTTTCCCCCCGGCTAGCATATTCCAGTATCATTTACTGAGTAGTTCATCTTTCACCACAGATTAGATGCAATACTTTTATTATACATCAATTTTTATTTTTAGTTCTATTTCCAGCTTCTTCTATTCTGTTCCATTGTTCCATCATTCTTGTCAAATACTGGGACTAGACTACTTATGTGTATTTTAATACACACACACACACACACACACACACACACACAATATATATATATAATTTTTGTACAGAGTTTTTTGTTATCGGATGCATGCACTTTCCGGAGAGATAGAGAGAAACAGTAAGCGAGAAATCACCCACCAGAGGGGATGACCACGCTGCAATCCCTTCTTCTCTGTTCTCCTCTTGGGATTTTGGGCATGCACTTACCACATACCCAGCATGAGTTTTAAGCTGCCGGGCCTGGGACTCAAACTGTGGTCAACTATGTGGGAGTCCAGTGACATAACTGTTACACCGTCTGCTGATCCCTATTTTAATATATTTGAAGATATGGTAGGGTTGTTCTTTCCAAACCTCTTCTTTCTCGAGATTTTCTTACCTTAAACTTTTAAATTAGCTCATCTATTCCTGGGAGGTGGGGGAAGGGATCACTTTGCCCTTTTCATATGGACCATATTAAGCTTAGAGTTTAGGGAAAACTATGACGTTTATAGTACAGGTCTTCCTACCCAAGAACATTCATTCTTTTAAGTCTTCTGCTACATTCCTTGGTAGTTTAAATGTCTTTATATAGGCATCACATATTTCTTGGTCTGTATTCTCAGGTAGCTTATTTTTTTATCATTGTGAAAGGAATCTTCAGTTACATTATCTGATTGGTGGTTATTTATACATACAGCTAGAAGAGCTATGAATTTTTGTATATTTTGTAAGTCACAGTGGCATTTTAATTTTCTCCCTAGCACCTCTTGCAATGCTTCCAGAGGGTCATTATTAAAAAATTGCTACTAGGGGCCAGCAGGTGGTGTGGTGGTTAAGGCGCTGGACTCCCACATTGGTGACTGCAGTTTGAGTCCTGGACCCAGTGGTTTGAAACTCACATGTGTGCGTGCGTGCCCACAATCCCAAGATGAGATTTGAGGAGAAGGGACTGCAGCATGGCCGTATCCCTGGGGGGTGGGATGGGATTTCTTGCTTTCCCTCTTTCTGTCTCTCTTGCTGTATCTGGCTGTAAAACCCTGACAACTAAAATCTCCAAAGGTGCTCAAATTGAGAAATTCTGAGCTGTAGAGTCATTAGGGAGAAATCACAACTGGAGTTACTGTGCCTGTCTTTCGGAAGGGAGATTGGTATAGCTAAGGATGAAAAGAGATAGACTGCACACAGTTCCCTTAACAGCCAGTTAGATAAGAATCCATTTCAAAAGACAACAGATGGATATAGCTCAGGCTGCATCATTCCAGGGGATGACAGACCGGGGCCCTTCATTCCAGGCTCTGGACTAGTGGGGAACCTGGGGTAAAGCAACGAGAGCAAGGCAGGCCAGCCTATAGCTGCCTGTAACACAAGCGAGGCTGCTGCTCATACACCACGAGCACGTGGATTGGCCAGGGCCATGGTGTCGCCTGGTTCTCGTTCTCTTCCCTGTCTAATCCTAATTGGGATGGCCTTCTTAGGGCCCATCTTATTTGCTGCTCTGGCCGATGCTTAGACTCGCTGTTCTGTAGGATCTAGGCTGCCCTCTCAGTTCATCTCACACAGCTAAAGTTTGGTTTCATGGCAAAGAGGCTGTTGACCTTCTTAATGGTCGGAGTATAAATAAAAAGTTAATGAGGGGGCTTTATAACTAAAAACGATTGCCTGAGAAGCTCATAAATAGCATTACATCTTTTACATTTTGTGAAACTGAAAATTTGTCAAAAATATAGTACTGAGTAAACAAAACAAAGATGAGTCCTCCTGTCAGGCAGCTTCTTCTATTGCAGGTGCCACTTTCTGGAAGATAGCTTGGTACTACTTGGCAAACTCTTAATTCCTCATTCAGCCCACTCTACTTAAAATAAACCTTGATGGAACAGCTATGGAACTGGGAGCACTCTAGAAGCAATTCAGAAACAGGATGAAACTGCCTACTGTAGAGTACGAAGGAGGAAGTAACCAAGCAAATCCTTGTACCTGTGTCCACATGGCTTCAGTTGTGTGTCTGCTACCTCATCGCAGCAAAGGGAGCAGCAGTTTTCTCGGATACTGACTTGCTTCAACAGAGCAAGACGCCTGTGCCTGAGGAGAAAACGCAGTTTGAAACTCATTCGATCAACAAGTAAATGGGGCCTGTTAGCACTGGCACACACACAATGCTTTGAAAATGCTCTGTACACGTGAGGTGTACCATGTATTCCTTACGCTTTGTTCAGACAAGTTTTCATGCATGAGTTTTCATTTCAGTCTTACAATGATTTTCTAAAGTAGGGAATGAAGGAGGTATGACCACTCCCATTTTACAGATGAAGAATTAAAGGTTAAGGAAATAGTTTGTATAAGGCCACACATAGTAGAGTCAGGAACTGAATTAAAATCCCTTGGTTCTACGTCCAGTGCTGTTTTCATTAAAAACACATTTATTTAAAGCAAATTTCAACCTTGTAAGTCAGACATCTCAAGAGTCTGATGAAAAACATAAAGCCTTTCCCAAAATACATAGACACACACACACACACGTGTTTTTACACAATTTCAAGGGCTTTATGACAGTCCACCATAGACTTCCTCAAAGTCCAGAAACCTTAAGTTAGAACCTTCCTTTGTATTGTGACTCGGCATGGAACGGTAAAGCAGAGCGGCAGAGCCAATCCTCTAAAGGTATAGCCCTGATGTACCTTTAAGCGAAACATGAAATACTCAGTTCACTTATGGGCTTAGTGTGCCAGGCACTACTGCAAACCTTGGGGAGTGAGCAGGGAACAGAGGACTAAAGAGGTATGCCTGCCTTCAGGGAGCTTATGCTCTAGTGGGGGGAAATGGAAACAAGATAAATAAGTAACATAGACAGGATATTAAATGACTACTATGAAGAAAACAAAATGGGAAGGACAGGTATGTGTCATGAAAGGTGGTGTATGAGTTAACAAGTTTAAATACGGTGACCAGGGAAGCTCTCACAAAGGTGATATTTAAGTAAAGATATGAAAGGAATGAGGTTTTTGGGTGTCTGCAAAGACCATTTTAGGTAGCAGAAACAGCAAGGGCAAAGGCCCTCCTGAGGCTATAAGAGGCCTGGTATGTTTTAAGAGCAGCAAGGAAGCCAGGGTGGCTGAAGGAGCATGGGAGAGCGTAGGAGATAAAGAAAAATATTGTGGAGAAAGTTGAGGACAAATTGTGTAGGGCCTGGTAGGTCACTGTAAGGATTTAGGCTTGAGTTTGAGCAGGGAAATGCACAAACTGATTTATGTTGTAACAAGATCATCTGGAGGCAGTGCTGACTAGAATACAAGAGGTCAAGGTAGGAACAGAGTAGTCAGAAGCCAGAGAAAAATAATACAGGTGGGAAATGGAGGGGCCTGGACCACAGTGGCAACAGTGAGAGTGGTAAGCAGTTGGATTGGGGACCTATACTAAAGGCACAGCCCACAGAATTTGCTGAGATGGGGCATGGGAATGGCAGAAAGTAAGGGGCCAAGGATACTCTAGGATTATGGTCAGGGAAACTGGAATGAAAGGAGCTACTAACAGTTGAGGAAGACTGTAGTAGAGGCAGTGGCTATGTGTGGATGACTGCTGTGGTTGAGAAGTAGGAAAACAGTGCTTCACTGTACTATTATAGTCTTCGGTATTTGAAATCTTCTATGATAAAAATGTTAAGAGAAAAAAGTGAATAGAAGAATTGGAGATGGAGAATATTTAATATAGAACAATTTACCCTGATAGTAATAGGGCCATTATCTCCTACCCTGAAACCAGAAAAGAGTACTTCATTTTATTTTTTTAGTTTGTAAGAGGGTGCATGCTTTCGTCAGGGACAGAAAGAGAAAGTGAGGAAGTATCTCTCATGGGGACAGCCATGTTGCATGAAATCCCTTCTCCTCCATTTCAGGATCTTGGGCACGCATGCATTTGTGCCTGGCTTCTTTTTCAAACTACTGGGTCTGGGACTTGAACCACATAATTGACCATGTGGAATCCAGCTGCCTTAACCACCATGCCACCAGCTAGTCCAGGAATACTGTTCTAATAATTAAACTATGAGTAAAAAACGATCCCAAAATATGTTTTTGGAACACAGGCTGAAAATATTAATAGCACAGGGGCCATCAGGTGGTGTAGTGGTTAAGGCACTGGACTCCCACATGGCTGACTTCAGTTTGATTCCTGGACCTGGTGGCTTGCTTTCTCATTTTCCCTGTGTTTCTCTCTAGTAAGTATACATGCCCTATAGCAAATTAAAAAATAATAATAAAATTAAATACTTTTTTTTTTTTTTTTTTTGGAAAGGTCTTTGCTATAAGGCACATGCACTCGCCAGAAAGACAGAGAAAGAGAGATAGCGAGAAATCACCCCACAGGGGGATGGCCACGCTGCAATCCCTTTTCCTCCATTCTCCTCTCGGGATCTTGGGCACACATGCACACGCACCCGGCATGAGTTTAAACTACCGGGTCCGGACTCAAACCATGGTTGACTACGTGGAAGTCCAGCGACAAAGCCATTATGCCAACTGCTGATCCCAAATAATTCTTAAAAAATATATTAATGGCGGGACCAGCATTTAGTGTAATGGTTATGTCGCTGGACTCCCACATAGTCGACCGCGGTTCACGCCCTGGACCCGGTGGCTTAAACTCACGCTGGGCGCATGTGCGTGCGTGCCCAAGATCCCAAGAGGAGAATGGAGGAGAAGGGATTGCAGCGTGGCCATCCCCCATGGGGGGTGATTTCTCTCTTTCTGCCTCTCTGTTTCTCTCTGTCTGGCAAGCGCATGTGCCCTACAGCAAAAACCTCTCACATACATACATACATACATACATACATATATATATATATATATTAATGGCACAAAAAATAGTCTTAGGCAAATTAACACTTGATGTCACAATTTGTAATTAAGTACAACTGGAATGTTAAAGGGAATAAGGTACCAGCAGGAGGATGGTATTAAGGAAAGCACTCAGTTAGGCTCCTGCCACTCCGATCATTATGTCACTGTGAGAACAAAAGCCTAGATACACTGCAGTATTGAGAGCTTCTAATTCTGCCATTCTTATTCAAGGCAGGATGAACTTGATGAACTTTTACATTTATAGTCAGTAAAAGTCAAAATGTAAGCTGCCTACAAAAGGAGACTTCCTGATAGTTGATGCCACTGTCATCCGCATTTGGAAAGTTTCATTCTATAGGAGAGGTTAACTAAGTACTGAAGCAATTTTAACCAAGGCCAGTCTCCAAGTCAGTTCTTAGATAAGTTGTGCCTTTCAGGGTTTATGGGAGAAGACAGACTTATCTGTAGGCTTCATCCAAGAAAAAGGCAGGCTAGATAAAAAAGGAATGGGATATGACAGACAAGAGAGAGATGTCACTTCAGACTTTCACCAAGAGGAATTTAAAGTTCAGAATCTCTATCAGGCACTTGGACAAGTTGGAAAAAAGTTCTCAGAATAAACCTCAGACCCCCAAGGGGGGATATAAGCAGCCCTTATGTTTTGCAATATTACTGAGGCTTTGCTGCTTGCAGGCAGTGCTGCTGTCACTGGGACATTTTTGAGTTCATATGGAAACTGCCAGGCCACTGAGAAGAGTGCAAGGTGAGGCACAGCCCAGAGGGCTGCTTGTAGAACTGCGTTTTGAGCCCAGAACAGGAGCTAGGACGTTATGTTGGATACCTTCAGGGGCATAAGAGTCCCACACTAGCTACATTGTGGCTGGTATGGTCCCCTCCACTACTCAGGGAGACACTCTTATTGATCATAACACATGTGGCATCAGTGACAGGAATCCTCTTGCTTATACAGACCCTGGCAGCTGCTCTGTTAGAAATGATAAAACTTTGGCTCACACTATAAAACAAGCTTCAGCTTGAAGTAATTACTAGGAAGCAGCTGGAGTCTTTCCCCAGCTTAAGGAACAGACTATGTTCATCTCATAAAGAAGAAAAAACAGGCATTCATCTGATGAGACAAAGCCAGTCAGTTCTTGTGAAATAAGGGCTGTGAAATTTTATGCAAGATGGCATTCACTGTCCTAATGGTGGTGAAACAGTGTTAGCATCTTTGCCACACAGCTAAAATCCAAGAAGTCTGTTTCAATAAAACCAAGTTTGTTTCAAGATGAACTTAATTTCCTAGTATTTAGGCTTTTTAAAATGACATTCAAGTGAAGTTAGTTTGCAGTTTTTTATGCATGTGTTATATTTTTCTGACTTTTATGTCAATGTTATTTGGTTTATGAAAATAATTTGGAAGTGTTTTTTCTTTCTTTCTGGGTTCTGAAACATTTTAAATAATAGCAAAGTTACCTGACCTAAAGATTTGGTGGCAGTTGCCTGTGAAACCACCTAGGACTGGTGCTTTTTGGGGACATAGTTCTTCATTTTTTTTCTGATTAATTTTATAATAATAATTGGTTTGTCTATATCTTTTATTGGATCAGTTTTAGTAATTTTTATTTCCTAGAAATTCATCCAGTTTTACTTAGGTTTTCAACATTGTGTGTTAAAATTTTATAAAACATGTCTTATAACCACCATGCCACCTGCCAGCCCCTCTTAGAAATTTAAAAAAATTCTCATCAGATGCATGTGAAAGTCTGGAGAAGCCTGGGCAGATTCCTTACCTTGGCAAAATAATTTTTTCTTCAGGTGTTAGGAAGGCATAGTCATTGAAAGTGCTAAATTTCATAGATGGTGGATATTTGAATGGTTTTGCTCCAAAATTGAACTCACATTGTTGATATGACATGAAACTAGCTGCTGCAAAAAATCCAGATCTGCAAATAAAAAATTAGGACAGAAGTCAACAGAATTTAAGGGGGAAAAAAAAGAAAAAAAGTTTATATAGAGTGGTTTTCAGAATGTCATCATGAGCCGTTACACATCTAGCTTAAAAGGTGACAGAATCAGTTTACTAACCCTAGTGAGTCTGTCAATCAGAGAATATCCTGCCTTTAACCCCCTATATCAAACTTAAGAAGAGTTTTAAGATTAAAGGGGTTCCCAATTATTTGAAAGAAATCAATTTTCCATCATAAATGCCATGTAAATGGACAAACTTTCTTTATTTTTCCCCGCTGGAGAAGAGTGCATTCCACAAATCTACTCAGATTTTTGACTGAAGAGAGCTACTTACACAGTAGATGAAAAGACCTGTTTTTCAGGAGGCAGCTGGTTGCCATTCAAAAAGAAGATCATTTGCTTTTCATTCAAGTCTAACAGAAACCCTACTGTGTCTCCTAGAAGATAAAGTGAAATACTGTTAGGATAATGGTGTGTACTACCAGGATTCTGCTAAATGTCTCAAGCGTTTCAATGGCAATGTACTAAAGCTGCAACTTAAGCCACGTATTCAACATGTTCATCTCTCTCGTTTCTTCTGTAACTGATTAGATCCCTACGTACCAGTAGTTTACTGCACTACTAAAAACAAATGCTGTCAAACAAACTGTGACAAGTCATCAATTGCACAATGCATCTCAATGTCAGAGATGTTAAAATGTGGGGAATATGTGCATTTGGGGGATCGATGAAATACATACAGTTAAGAACAAATTCATGTGCTCATTTGCCTCTCTGGTGAGACTTAAAACTCCCTAGATAACAACTACCCAAAAACATGTGAAGAAAAAAAAAAAGCATTCATCTTTAGTAATCAAATAAAACAAAATGGTGACATTTCATCTTTTGTTTTTTACACTGTCTAAGTTAAATGAAATTATAGTGATAACAGGACACTCAATGCTGGTAAAGGAAAATCTAGCAATATATAGCAAGAGCTTCAAAATTTTGAATATCCCCCTCCCCTAGCCAGGTAAGTTTTATTTTTAAGAATTTAGCTTGAGAAAATCTAGAATGGTTTATAATGATAATTTTAAGGACCGGCCCTGTAGCACAGCATAGTACTGTGTGTGGGGAGACAGATCCCACATGGCCAACTACAGTTTGGATCAGCAGCTTGAAAAACATGTTGGGTGTGTGTATGTGCATGCCCCAAATCCTGATGGAGTAGAGAAATGGGGGAGAAAGGACTGTGACATGACAACACCTCTTCTCACTCCCACCTTGGAGGGTTCTGTCTATCTCTGACAAGCACATGTGTCCTCTGGCAAAAAAAAAAAAAAGGGGGGGGGGAGCAAAAATGTCAATGTCCAACAGATGCATTAATCAATATATTGGTAAAACAACGATGTGAGTAAACATTGAGAAGCCATTAGCAAGTACCGTGATTTAATAACTTGGAAAGCTGTTCAAAGTATTAAGTATAACAACAAAAAATATACACACCAAATTTAAATTACAAAAAAAAATGTAAATGGAGAAATTATTCTTTTTTTTTTTTATTTTTTAAAGATTTTTTTGCCCATAGGGTACCTTTGCTCACTGGAGAGACAGAGACAGAATGAGGGGAGGTCTGAAAGCACCCTACCAGGGGGGTCTGGCAATGCTGCAATCCCTTCTCCTTTCAGGATTTTGGGCACACACGCTCATGTGCCTGTTGTTATTTTTAAGCTGCTGGGTCCAGGGCTCGAACTGCAGTTGGTCATGTGAGAGTCCAGCACCTTACCCACCATGCCACCTTTACTTTCCTATTAATTTAAGGACTTTTTTTAAACAACAGAGGGTGTATGTGCTGAACAGAAAGACCAAGGGAGAGGAAGAGACAGAGAGAGGGAGGGTTGTCAACTATAGTCCCTTCTCCACATCTCCATTTTGTTAGGATTTTGGGCACTCAAGCACACCTGCCCAAGCACGTCCCGCAAGCCACCAGGGTCAGGATTAGAGCCTTGTTTGGCTATACGGGATATGGCTTCCTCAACCACTAGGCCATGGGGCTAGCCCTAATTTAAGAATTTATTAGTGTGAAATCTTCTTTATACCAGAAGGGCTCCACTAGAGGTAAATTCTTCAAGGATATTGTTCATATCCATAGCAGTGATACACAGGCTAATATCCCTTTTCATATTCTATCTTGTTCTAATAGATATTTTAAGGCCTAACGTAATAAATGCCTCATAATAACCAGATGTCTTAACCTAGTCAGTAAATTTGTGATGAAGAAGAATGTATACCTTCTTTCCAGCATGGATGTAAATGAGGCTTACTTCTGGCATTGTACCAAATCAGCTGCCGGCAGCCATCATATGCACAGGAGTATTCGTCATCCCCAATGCCATAGCCTTCCTAGAGAGAGAGACAAGACCCAGAAGGTTAGCAAGGTCTACCTGCTTGGACCTGGAAGAAAGTGTTTCTTTTAGAACCATTGACCTAGTGGCTGTTATTCTAGCTTTCTGGATGAAGAGAGAACCTATGATTCTTGGAAAATACTAAAATTATGTCCTAAATCTTGGTTTCAAGTGAATAGATCAGGATTTCACCAACAAATACTTGCCAAGTGCCTCCTTTGTTTCAGGCACTTTCACATTTGTTAGTTCATTTAATTCTCAATAACCACACCAAGTGGGTGGTGGTATTAACACTGTATTTTAAGGGAAACTAAGGCTCAGAGAGGTCAGCTATCTTGTAGTTGGCCAAGGATAATTTTGGACCTAAATTCTGATTCCAGGATTAGTATTCTTCCCATTTCACACATTTCTTACTTGTAATTGACTTCAAAATACCCAAATGCTAAATGATTTCAAAACTGCAGACAAGAGCAAATTTCAGTAGATGATTATCTAAAAGCTATTCTGAGGTCAGTTCAACTTGAGCATCACATAGGTCCCTGACAGTTTCTTCTTTTATTACTGACTGCCTCTTAATTATTTCACAGAATTCTTAAAAATAAAAGAGTAGATGGAATCTTTTTTTTTTGGGGGGGGGGGGAGGTTTTTGCTATAGGGCATGTGTGCTCGCCAGACAGACAGAGACAGACAGAGAGACAGAAAGCGAGAAATCATCCCCCAGAGGGGATGGCCACGCCGCAATCCCTTCTCCTCCATTCTCCTCTTGGGATCTTGGGTACGCACGCACACGCGCCCAGCGTGAGTTTTAAGCCACTGGGTCCGGGACACGAACCGTGGTCAACTACATGGGAGTCCAGCGACATAGCCATTACGCTAACTGCTGGTCCCAAGAGTAGATGGAATCTTAAGAAATTATTTTAAGGGGCCAGCAGGTAGCATGGTGGTTAGGGCACTTGACTCCCACATGGTAGACTGTGGTTTGAGTCCCAGACTTGGCAGCTTGCTTTCTGACTTTCGCCCTCTTTCTTCCTGGTGAGCATGTGGGCCCTATAGCAAATAAAAAAATAATCATAATAAAATAATAAATAATATAAAAAAGGAAATTATTTTAAGTCCTCATTAAAAAAGAAGAATAAATGGAAAGAACATGCAAATCAGACAACTACTAACTCTAAGGATCAATAGGGAAAAGCTTTAGTGCAAAAGAGGAATGAATATATGGGCCAAATCCAACTAAGATCTCAGGCCCTGATAGTTTGTTTTTCTTTTTATTTTTATTAAAGAATTATTTATTTATTTAATTCCATTTGTTATTATTATTATTTTTTTAATTTGACCAGAGAGAGAGAGAGAAAGGGAAAGCGAGAAAGCAAGCTGCCAGGTCCAGGACTCGAACTGCTATTGGCCATGTGTGACTCTAGTTGCCTTTAATCACCACGTCAACTGCTGGCCCCTGTCTTTCTACAGAGTAAACAGTGCAGGGAGGAAACTGGAAAA
This sequence comes from Tupaia tana, assembly GCA_026018925.1. Classification (NCBI taxonomy): domain Eukaryota; kingdom Metazoa; phylum Chordata; class Mammalia; order Scandentia; family Tupaiidae; genus Tupaia; species Tupaia tana. The sequence continues at coordinate 29,632,889 of JAKSZU010000018.1, forward strand.
AAGTTCTGACAAACTCCTTAACTAAGATGTACAAAATTCTTAGATTACAACATACTGAATTTAGATGGATTTTCTCCAAAGGGACACCTCTGAATTAGCTGCAGATATGCAATATTCAGACTACTGAAGAGTTGCATGAGAAGCTGGCTCGCCAGGGCAGTGGTTAAGTACAGTACCATAGGGAGCCAAATCCACATGACTGACCAGGGTTTGAATCCCAGCCATGGAGGCTTGAAAAACACATTAGGCACTCGTGTGTACCTGCCCAAATCCTGACAAGGTACAAAAATGGAGAAAAAAGGATTGGCGTGTGACCATGCCCATTGGGGGGAGCTCTCTTTCTCTCTCTCTGGCTACTGTACATGCTCTCTTAAAAAAAAAAAAAAAAAAAAAAAAAAAAAAAAAAAAAAAAAAAAGAGTTGAATAAACTTGCATCTAATTGCAAGTTAGGCAAAGAAGAAATTCACAAGTCTATCAGAAAGAATACCTTGCTACCAGAAAGAATACCTTTCAAAGGGTAGATAAGTCAGTAAGTAAGAAAACTTAAAAACCACACAATTTGGGCATTGGGACATAGGCAAAAGGCAAGCAATTCTTATCTTCACTTTCTAATGTCCTGGGAAGCACTTGACAGAACAGTTCAAAGAAATTCCTAGAAGATGCCTAGCCATCAAAAGCTGGTAAAGAACAGAGGGATTCTACATTCTTTACTGTGCTCTGTCGTCATGACTGGATGAATTCCACAACCAAGTGGCACTGTGGTGCATGCAGAGGGGGAACTCTAATCATTGTAACCACAGTTATATTCCTCTAGATCTAAGTAGGTGCCTCTGCCTAGCAGAGATGCACTTTAAAAAATCCTTTGAGGGACCAGCAGATGGAGTAATGGCTATGTTGATAGACTCCCATGTAGTTGACCGCGGTTTGTGTCCCGGACCCGGTGGCTTAAACTCAGGCCAGGCATGTATGCATGTGTGTCCAAGATCCCAAGAAGAGAATGGAGGAGAAGGGATTGTGGCATGGCCATTCCCCCTGGGGGAGTGATTTCTTGCTTTCTGTCTTTCTGTCGCTGTCTGTCTTTCTGGTGAGCGTACGTGCCCTATAGCAAAAACCTCTCCCCACAAAAATATAAATAAATTAAATTAAATTAAAAAATTAAAATTCCTTTGAGGGCCAGCTCCATGGTGCAGTAACACGCTGTTCAAGTGAGAATGGATTCCACATGGCGACTGTGGTTTAGATCTTTGCCCTGGTCAACCTGAAACACATGAGCATGCCCATGAGTGCGTAGGACCTAATGGGCTGAAGGACTGGGAGAAGGGGATTGTGGAATGACCAGATCTTGAGGAAGGTGCTCATATCTATCTCTCTCATGTGTGTGCATATGTTTCTAAATAAAGAAAACTCTATTCTGACTTAAAAAAAATTCCTTTGGGCTTACATCTCAAAGGGAAATCTAGATTACTAGATCCTCTTTCTGCTTAAAATCAACCCCAATTAGAAGTAACTTTGGTTTCCACTAACTGGGACAGATAAATGAGAAGAGTAGCTAGCTTGGTATTTGGGGTGATCATTTTGTGCCATGGCCCATATGGCTAAATGAATGTGTGCCTGAGTGGTGGAGGCTGTGGATTTGAAGATAAACATAGAAATAAACACACAAAGATATAAAAGTGAAGAAAAGCGAGGATCAGGTAGGCCCAACCTCTCTGATGGAGGTAGCTGTGGCCCTGAATTGGTCCCAGGTTTATTTTAAAGGGCAGAAAATAGGGAGAGGGGAAATGGAATGTAAAGCCAGTTGTTTTCAGATGTTTATTGGCTGAAGATGTGAAGACACATGGTGCCATGTAGTTCTATGTAAATTTAAAAAAAAAATCTTTTGGGCAAATTCTGATTAAACACATGTGACTTCCTTTAGACATGCTGCTCAGCAGTCTTGATAACAACAGGCAGCTATAGTATTCACATGTTAATTGCACTCACTGCCCTGCAAATGACTTCTCACAGAACTACGTTTCTGTATATGTCTAAAGGTCACAATGTTTGCTCAGATTGGCAGTTCTCCACAATTTTGAACTGCCTGTTTTCTAGTTATGAATTATTTTAGTAATGGAGATACTACTAAAATCAAGCAATGAGTTTATCCATAGCTTGTCATTCAGGGAATAGTTTGAGACCCTTCCCCATGTAGTGGACACTCCTTTTTTCTGCTGTATGGCAATTCAACCTCTTTCTGCTATAGGGAATGTAATGAAGATAGTGTCTTCTTGCTTCCTGCTCTGGAAGTGGTGGGGTAAGATATGACACAGACATGGCCAACTGGACCCTCCCATCAGAAACTCACTGTGATGCAAGTGACCCCACACTGAGAGATGGTTGGAACTGATTCGCCACAGCAGTGTTGGCTACATCCTGGCCAGATCATTCTCCTAAACACTGGCTGTTGTATTTCCTGTCTCTTGGCTCTATCAATACCTTAAGCCTGTCTAGTTCCCAAACCTCTCAGGAGCCTGTGAGAACCTGACAGGCTTCCAAGTCATTCCTTTTCTGTTGGAGATAGCCATAGTAGTCAGTCATTTTCTCCAAGGCAGGATGCTGCATCAGGGGAAGGAGCAAGGCCTGACCATGACTTAAGATCTTCTCCAGCAGTGACTTTGGACAAGTTTCCTAATTTCTCTGGCTCTCATTTTATTGTTATTATTACAATTACTTAATTTTGTCAGAGGGCACATATGTGCGTGTGCATGTGCAAGAGACAGAGAGAGAGACACATACACAGAAAAAGAGGGAGAAGAATGCATCCCTCCACTAGGGCGTGGTCAGACTGTAATCACTTCTCTATTTCTTCATCCTGTCAGGATTCTGGACAGGTGTATACATGTACCTAGGTTTTTCAAATCAGCAGGTCTGGAATTTGAACTGCATGGTCAGCCATGTCAGATCCAGGTCCCTTAACTATTTTTTTTTTAATACATGTATTTATTTATTTAATTTTATTTATTCATTTATTTTAATTTGACCAGAGAGAGACAGTGGGGAGCAGGGAGTGAGAAATGAAACCACCCTCCAGGACTCGAACTGTGGTTGGCCATGTGGGAGTGTCCAGCGCCTTAACCACCATGCTACCCGCTGGTCTCAGGTCCCTTAACTATTAAGACCACAGGACCAGCCCTATTATATTTTTTAAAGTTTATATTTATTTTGGGGTAGTAAGTGGCACAAAGGTTAAAGCACTGGGTCCCACATGGCTGGCTATGTAGCCTGAGTCTGGCCAGTGGTTTGAGAATTATGTTGTATGTGTGTGCATAGCCAAAATCCCAAGAGAAGACTGGAGGACAAGGGGTTGTGATATGGCCACCCTCCCTCGGGGGTGAATTCTCTCTTTCTCTGTCTCCCACTCTGTTTTGCTGTCTCTCTGGTAAGAGCATAAGCCCTACAGAAAAAAAAAATCTTTCTTTTATAAGCGAGAGAGTCAGAGACAAAGAGATAGCACCCCTAACTGGATCTTAAAGCCACAATCCACCCCCAGTGTATCCAGCATACTAGGGAGGTACCCAAATATGAATCTGAAAACTTCCCATGTAGGTCAGCCTCATAGAGTGTCACATTTTACTGCTATACCACTGTCTATCCATAATTTTCCTCATCTTTAAATGGGAGGATAATTATCTTTCTAAGCTCTTGGAAAGATCACAGATGAAAGGCCTGTCACATGATAGATGCTCATGAAAACACAAAAGATATTTTAGATAAGTCAAAGTATACCCTTGGAGACTTGTTCCTGCTAATTCTCTATAAAAATATAAAACACAACAAAACTGCTCTGTAGGTGACCTGAATAAGAACTATCCTGAAGCTTTTCATTTTAATGATCTATCTCTGAACACTTTGATCATCCCTCTGAAACTGAAACCCAAGGAGTAAGAGTATAAATAAGAGAGACTGGAGAGACTTCAAATCTTTTGAAACTGGGAGTCTCCTAAGAATGACTTATTCCATAAAACCACACCCTGTCTGTACAGGCAGAAAGATCTAGAATCATCATAACAATGTCTAATTGAAGCAAAGTTGTAAATATGACATCATTAAAATACTACTATTCAGAAAAAGACATCAGATTTCATCAGGGAATCAATTAATACTTGGATCAGAAAAAAATATTTTTTATATTTCATGATATGCACAAGTATGTATGGGAGAAAAGTACCTTTCATGGGGGCTTGGTCATGCTGCAAATGCCTTCTTCTAGTCCTCTACCCTGCCTGGATCTTGGGTAAGCACACATGCACCTGGTGTCTTTCAGGGTGACCAGCCAGGAACTCAAATCACAGTCAGTATGTGGTTTCCAGCTCTGTAGTCTGGGTTGCTACCAACTGCACCACAGAGGCTGGGCTTTTTTTTTTTTTTTTTTTTTTTTTTTTTTTTTTTTTGAGAGGTTTTTGCTATAGGGCGCGTGTGCTCGCCAGACAGACAGAGAGAGACAGAGAGATAGAAAGCAAGAAATCACCCCCCAGGGGGGATGGCCACGCCGCAATCCCTTCTCCTCCATTCTCCTCTCGGGATCTTGGGCATGCACGCACTCGCGCCCGGCGTGAGTTTAAGCCACCGGGTCCAGGACTCGAACCACGGTCGACTATGTGGGAGTCTAGTGACATAGCCATTACGCTAACTGCTGGTCCCTGAGGCTGGGCTTTTTTTGAGAGACAAGGTCTTGCTATGTTGCCTCAAACTCCTGAGTAACTGGGATTACAGATGCCCAGCTTGTTTGTTTGATTTTAAAGAAAGAAACCAATGGTCTAACAATGTAAAGGGTAGGAAAATAGTATTTTAAGCCTCTTACCTTGAGGAGTCAAATATCTGGAACTATTAGGTCATTGGGAAAGTCATGATGCATTTTTTGCATAGAAAAACAAAAATAGTCATGACTTTTCCAATGACCTACTATATGGCAGAAATTAGTTTAACTAAGATAAAATGATTCAGCTTCTCTGGCTGTTAAAAAAAAAAAAAAAAAGTATAACATACAGTGTCAGGCTTACTCTTAGACCTGCAGTGTGTTTGCTCCCAAATTAGGAGAGACAAATATATGAAACATCTAGAAAAATTTTTCACTTCCAACTGAGACTAGCTAATTTTCTGAGATCCTCCCATTTTTGAATACAGAGAAAACTGCTATGACATAGGAAGAGGAATGGCATCTAGTCCTGATTTCTGTATTTCCTACTCATTTTCAATTTTCTCATCTATGAGCTGGAAGTTGTAACAGTAAAAACTATTATGGGAATCAGATGGCAGGCTCTAAAATGACAGTGCTCTAGAAATTAGGATTTTTTTTTTTCATGTCTGAAGGACTTCATTTATGTCAAGCTCTGGAAATAAGGAATTTTTTTTAAATGTCTGAAGGACTTCATTTGGGTCAGGCAGTCAGTCTAACTGATAGTACCTGCTTTAAATCGGTATTCACCGGGATAGATGTCAGCATGAGGACCCTGTTGGAGGTGCCTGTCTTTCTCTCCCTCTGCTTCCCTTCTCTTCTCTCTTGCTCATGAAGAAAGATCAGTCAGTCAAGCCATAACAATAAATCTGTGCGTAAGTTGGAAACTAGAGCCTTATTGTAATTCTTTCCTGGACTCAGTTACTTCTGAACACCTGGTGCCCTGATGTTTCCAGCTGTTAAAGGCCCCATAGGCCCGAAGGCTCTTGCTGGGGTAGGCCAGAAGGCTTTTGCTGGGGAATGTTGCCAGAGAAAGCAACAGTGGACCAAGCTCTAGTTCTCTACCTTAGATAAGAGTCTAAACCTGATCTCTCTACTGGCCCCCTTTCTCAAAATTGTCTCTCTCCAGTCTATGAGTTTCAGTAAATGCCACAAACAACTCCAGGGTTCAGTATAGCCTTACTGAAAGGGCTCTTTAAATATGTTTATGCCTGGCCAGTTTAGTTTGATTTTGTTGGGTCATTTCTAAACCTTATCCTAGGACCTTACATGTAGGATAGAAGAATGTTATTTAAATGAAGAAAATAATCCAAGGGACTTTGCCCAACTTAAAGGGTAAAAATCAAATGAATACAGGAGCCGGCAGGTAACGTGGTGGTTAGGGGCACTGGACTCCCATATGGCTGACTGTGGTTTGAGTCCCGGACCTGGTGGCTTGCTTTCTCACTTTCTCTCTCTCTCTGATCAAAACTGGAAAATAATAATAATAATATATAAAGTTTAATAAAATAATTCTTTTTAAAAAAATCAGATGAATCCAAAATATTCCAAATAGCTTATAATTTGACTACCAGAAGAAAGCCAGTTGGGCTGTTAGGTATAACGTGGCAAGAAATCACACATCTATAGGAATGAAAGGAACTCCAACAACACTCACTCCCAGGTAGTGGTTGCCCAATCCTGAACTCTAATGGATGTGATCTTCCCTTTCATAGTGTAGTTTTCTATTTTAAAAAAATTACTAAATATTGATGATAAGTCAGCCTACTAGGTGAAAGTCAAGTAGAAGTCAGGCCAACTCTTAGTATAATTTGAAAGGAAGAGAATTTCTAAAAACTTCTCAAAGCATAAACTCAAGGTAAAAACTGCCACTGATCTCACCCTAAGAACTGGGCAATGATGTGGGTTGTCAGCTTACAAAGATAAAGGACACATCCAACACCTAGGTGGAAAGTTAATGTGAACTTAAAACTCAAGGGCGAGTGGCTGGCAGGTGGTGTGGTGGTTGAGGGTGCTGGATTCACACATGGCTGACAGCAGTTCAAGTCCTGGACTGGGTGGCTTGCTTCCTAGCTTTTTTTCTCTCTCGCTCTCTCACTCTGTCCCTCTCTGGTCAAATTAAAATAAATAAATAAATGGATAAATAAATAAAGTTGAAATCATGCTTAAAAAAAAAATCCCAAAACTCAAGGGCAAAAAAAAAGAGGCTGAGGAGTCAGTCATTTTACTTGTATTTTCCTTTTTTTTTTTTGAGAGGTTTTCGCTATAGGGTACGTGCGCTCGCCAGACAGAGAGAGACAGAGAGACAGAAAGCGAGAAATCACCTCCCAGGGGCGATGGCCACGCCGCAATCCCTTCTCCTCCATTCTCCTCTCGGGATCGTGGGCACGCGCCCGGCGTGAGTTTAAGCCACCGGGTCCGGGACGCGAACCACGGTCGACTACGTGGGAGTCCAGCGACACAGCCATTACGCTAACTGCTGGTCCCGTATTTTCCTATTTTTGATCCAGTTGAGCAAACCGCTAGTAAGGATACGGCACCATGTGGTTTAGCCCCGGGAAAGATTACTGAATAAACCTATTTGAAAAATAAGCATACCAGAGTACCTTCCAGATGCCCCTCAAGGAAAAGAAAAAAGAAAAAAGCAAACTGCTGCTGCTCCCATTTGCATGGTCCTCCAGGGTACTCACATGATTGAGAAATTTGCTGTCTCGAGTAGCCCAGCCGATCTGCATAACACCAGAAGTGACCACTGTTACTTCGTAGTACCAAATGCCAGCATCCACACAGAAGGTGCAACGCACACTTTCAAAAGACGAGGCATCACAGCGAGCCTGGCAAAACCAAAGGGTATCACAATCCACCATGAGTGCCTGAAGACCACCAAGGTTAACTGACAACTAGGAAGGGTGAATTATTTTCATTTATTAAAGCTTCTGGTAGAATACTGTTTCCTCCTCTGTCCATCCTTGGTGACAAAAAATATAAAGCCAAACAAAGTACACTTAATGACTATTTTATATATATATATATATATATATATATATATATATATTTTTTTTTTTTTTTTTTTTTTTTTTTGGGGGAGAGGTTTTTGCTATAGGGCGCATGCGCTCGCCAGACAGAGAGAGAGAAGAGAGACAGCGAGAAATCACCCCCCAGGGGGGATGGCTACGCTGCAATCCCTTCTCCTCCATTCTCCTCTCTGGATCTTGGGCACGCATGCACACGCGCCCGGCGTGAGTTTAAGCCACTGGGTCCAGGACTTGAACCGCGGTCAACTACGTGGGAGTCCAGCGACACAGCCATTATGCTAACTGCTGGTCCCAATGACTATTTTATACTTTATTTCCAGAGAGTTCTAACAGGATTGGTGCTAAGCTTAGAAGACCTCAAAGATGGCTGCAGTAAGAATTAGTAACGGATATTGCCTTAGTTTTAAGTACTTGCAGAACTCTGCTTTCAAGTTAGAACCTTTTACAAGTACATAAACATTGCTTTATTCCCTAAATATAATCTAAAGCAGAAAACTACATAAGGTATTTGGCAATCTATTAAGATCAAAGAACTGTTTGCAGCCGTTCATTCTTTAATACTGACATGTCTAGTATCTTATGGTACTTTCCTGCAATTAAGCAGTTCTTTCGCCAACCTTCACCAAAAGATTAGCAACCTTTCCACATACAGGGAGAAAAAGAAGCACCAATTTAATGCTAGTGGCTATGCACAGATTAAAAAAAGGAAAGGACTTTTCTTGAAATACCAGCTTTTTACTTTTAGATGAATAAAATGGCAGACATTAAAAACAGACATATTTGAGCCAGTCGGTAAATATTACAGTGTTTATAACAGATGTAGTATTATGTAGGATATAGAAGAGTAGATAATACCCTGAAATAGCCTTTTCCTCACCACTTCTACTCCTAACCACTCTGCAAGTATGAAACAAATTTATTCTGCAAGACATTGCTTTTGTTCCGAAATAGGGCATGAAAATAAGAGCACAATGACCTTCTCCCAAAAGGTCCATGTGTGCAAACATTACCTCCAAGCCATGAGGCGAAATCTTCAGGTACTCGCTGACATCGTTGCTGTTCAGCATGGCCCCAATGCTACTCAAGTCCACTTTCTCATAGGTCAGCTGTCTACCTTCTTTTAAAACTAGAAGAGAAAAAGTGGTCATGTTTCTCAAGCAGGGAAAAAAAAAAAAAAAAAAAAAAGAGCTAGTGCCATCTCTCACTGCTATCCTAACCAAAGAAGTGTGCCTCAGTGGCAGATTAAGTGAGGAGACTTGCACCCTTTGTGGCTGCACTACCATATGAAGACCAGATAAAAGCTAGGAAGGTGGACCAGCAGTTAGCGTAATGGCTATGTCACTGGACTCCCATGTAGTTGACCACAGTTCAAATCCCCAACCCGGTGGCTTAAAACTCACGCCGGGTGCGTGTGCGTGCGTGCCCAAGATCCTGAGAGGAGAATGGAGAAGAAGGGATTGCGGTGTGGCCATCCCCCCGAGGGATGATTTCTCGCTTTCTGTCTCTCTGTCTCTCTGTCTGGCAAGCACAAACGCCCTATGGTAAAAACCTCTCCAAAAAGTTTTTTTAAAAATTAAATAAAATTAAAAAAAAAAAAAAAAAGCTAGGAAGGGTGTCGCAGCTAGGATTGTGTTTCCATTTCCTGTATCTCTTATTTCGCATGAAACAAGATCAGATCGCACTCAGAATTATCTTTTAACTGGCACCAAGTCCCTTTCTACAAGATTGGGGTAGGAGTTGGCGTGGTGGGAGGGTTCATATGTCCAGCTGTGCTTTAGCATAGTGATAACTATGAAGGGAAGTGAGGATATAGTAGTAGTCGATTTTTTGTTCTAGCTGCCCTTGGAGGAGAAAAAGAGAAAAGTTGGGAACAAACCCCATGGTGTAGGTAAAACATAAACTGGGTTTTGAAGAACAAAGTTGAGATGGGGGAAGAGTAAATAAAGGGAATTCAGGGTAAGAAAAATAAGGCCTGGAGGTAGGAATGCTGGAGATCTGTCTGTGTTAAAGAGCTGGCTAGAAGCAGATAATTAAGGGCCTTGATCAGCAGAAAATATGGTGCCAGTACAAGTTTTTGAACAGAAGAATGTTGGAATTAGAAGCAGTCCATGTAATTCTTGTGTGAAGGCTCTCTAGGACACATTTCTGCTAAAAAAAAATATTTAACCTACCAGTAGATGACCTTAGAAAGGACTCACACTCACTATTATAAAAGAGAAGACCAGTGAGCCTATAAAGGAAATGAGTTTGGAAATGGAAATAGACATTTTAATAAAGAATGACAACTACTTACAGAGATTGTCTAAGCTCCACTGGGCACAGAATCCAACTTGACGTTTCAGGTAATCAGGGTCATCAGCCCAGGACTCCAATGTGACAAGCCGGTCACTAATACTTGACTCAGAGATAGTCAGTTTATTTTCACCTGTTTGGAAAGATGGAATCCTTGAATTAAAAATGAAAGAGTAGGATGCTTTTTCTGGGCAGAGCAGTGCTGGTAAAGAGTGAGGAAAGGAAATTAGAGAACTTGGAAACTAGAAAGGACTGACATTAATGTTTCCAGGAATGACAGAGCCAAAGAACTTTGACTACTTTACTGGCCTTAAAATATCTATTCAGACAAAAACAGAATGTATGTACATTTTGTGGGGTTCAAAGTATAGGTTCATCCAGTAACCAAGGAAAGTAAGATTTTTTAACAAGCAGTTCTGAATCATCAGAGCAAGAAGTCACTATACCTACTTGTCTGTGCAAACTTTTCCAGTGCGATAAGTGCAAAAAGCATGACTGTGGGGTGGGACTGTAACTTCTGAAAGACAACAAAAGAGGAAAAATATTTACTCCCCTGCAGAAGCAGTAGTTATCAACTCCACCTTCTTGCCCAGTACGTGCTAGATTATTTCTGGAGCAGTAATTATCCATTTGGCTGATAATGATATTAACAAAGAACCAAGACAGAATCTCTTAATCTTATATTTTTTTCTTGAAGTCACTGGGTTAATTTATAGATATGGAAATTTCAAAAGTACAGTTATCTTGTTCAATCCATTATGTTACTTATTTAGTAACATTCATAGTAGGACTTTGTTAAATAATGTTGATTCTTTTTTTTTTTTTTTTTTTTTTTTTTTTTTGAGAGGTTTTTGCTATAGGGTGTGTGCGCTTGCCAGAAAGACAGAGAGACAGAAAGCGAGAAATCACCCCCCAGGGGGGATGGCCATGCCGCAATCCCTTCTCCTCCATTCTTCTCTTGGGATCTTGGGCACGCACGCACACACGCCCGGAGTGAGTTTAAGCCACCGGGTTTGGGACTTGAAGTGTGCTTGACTATATAGTAGTCCAGCAAAATAGCCATTACACTAACTGCTGGTCCCAATAATATTGATTCTTACATTCATTTAAGCAAGCCAAACAGCAATCTAGAATTGTAGCTAAAAATGATCTTTTATTCAGAACCCTAAAAAGAACCATTCATCACTGTCAAGTTCCAAAATGATAAATAATGAAATTAATGACTAATAGCTTAGTTTTTAATCTGTTCCATGAAAGGAATTTAATAAATGCTTATGGTAGGTAGGCGAGAATACCAAGTGAACTCTTTCGGTTACATTTAAATCCACGTCACGTGAGTTTAAAGAAAGGCCTATCTGTTTAGCATCAAGTCTCTTCATGGCCATGCTTTCTCAGCTGTTGGGAGTCTCCAGAGGAGCTCTGGAACATCAGATAACTCCTACTCACTTCCCCTGTGTCCACCCAAGTCTGCAAAGCTCATAATCATCATCTTGCCTTGTCACAAAGCCTATTCAGTATCCTGATTCTTGCCATATCCATTTTTCTTTAAAGTTACTTTATGTATTTCATGAAAGACACAGAGAGAGAGAGACAGAGAGACAGATACCCTCAACAGGGTCCTTAGGCTGCAATCCACCCCCAGCCTCAGGTACTAGCCCAGGTCACTAGCATTGTATAGGGTAGCCTCAGGACATGAACCTGAGACCTTCCCATGTGAGTCCAGCATTGTAAAGCAGTGCATTGCCACTGTGCTACCAGTTGGTCCTTCTTGCTACATACAGTCTCAGTCCCGGTGCCTTGATTTTTTAGGCCCTGAACCCTCTCCACCTGGTTACGCAGCTGATATCCTATATCTAGATACTCTCTTCAACAATCAGACAATTCTCTGACTCTGGGCTTCTACCTGTGATGACACCTTAGCCAAGGAACTATTTCTTAAAAATAATTTATTTGATGTTACTTATTTTAAAATTTGACGAGAGAGAGAGGGAAAGTGAGAAAGCAAGCTACCAGGTCTGGGAATTAAACCATGATTGACCATGTGTGAGTCCAGCACCTTAACCACCATGCCACCTGCCAGCCCCAAAACTCGTTTTTTAAAAAAACTTTTGCCAGGGTACCAGCAGTTGGCGTAATGGCTATATCGCTGGACTTCCATGTAGCCGACCGCGGTTCGAGTCCTGGACTTGGTGGCTTAAACTCACGCTGGGTGCCTGTGTGTGCATGTGTGCCCAAGATCGCAAGAGGAGAATGGAGGAGAAGGGACTGTGACATGGCCATCCCCTCTGGGGGGTGATTTCTCGCTTTTTGTCTCTCTGTCTCTCTCTGTCTTTCTGCAGAGCACACGTGCCCTATAGCAAAAACCTTTAAAAAAAAAATTATTATTTTTTTTTTGCCAGAGAGTACATGTGCTTGTCAGAGTGAGAGTGGGAGAAGTAGAAAGCACACTCAAACTGGGTATGGTCGCCTTCCAATCAATCCCTTCTCCATTTGTCCATACTGTCAGAATTTGGGGCATGCATATATGCGTACCTGGCATTTTTATTTATTTATTTTTAGTTTTGCTATAGGGCACATGTACTTGCCAGAGGGAGGGCGAGTGAAGAATCACCCCCTGGAGAGGACCATGCTCCAATCCCTTCTTCTCTAGTTTCCTCTTGGGATTTTGGGCATGCATGCACATGTGTCTGGCATGATTCTCAAGCCACGGGGTGTGGGACTCAAATCAGCCATGTGGAGTCCAACACCTTAACCTCCACCTGTTGGCCTTTTGGCATGTTTGTCAAGCACCAGGGCCAGGATTAGAATTGTGTGGTCAGCCATGTGGGATCCAGCTCCCTTAACCACCATGCCATGGGACCAGCCCCAAGAAACTCATTTTTATTTTCTCTGAACACATAAAAATCCTACCCTTACAGTATAACCCAGCTGAGGTGCCACCTTCATCAGGAAGTCTTTTCTCCCATGACTACCCCAGCCTCGCCTCCCATATCCTACTCCCTCAACTTCTTGGAACTCTTATAGCACTTAGTCTGGAGAAAGTATCATAAAATGGAGGTTAAATGTCTTATCTGAGGAGTTTCATTTTTCTGACTAACCAGTATGGTGCCCACATAGAATAGTGTAAGTATTTTAAGCACATATTATGTAGGTACTGACAAATAAGCTCTTTTGAATCAGAGTTTTGAAAAAGGCCAGTGCTCACTAGGCCTGCAAAAATAACTTTTAAAAATACAGACGAGTCAAGACTGCAGCCTAGCACTGTGAGAAAAGCATGGACTGCACGAATCACAGGTTTCATAGACTAGATCAAATATTCCAGCAACAACAGCTTTGAGAGCATTAGCAGTGACGGGGAGGGTAGAGAGGAATAGAAATTCATATACACTGGGGATCTACTCAGTGGTCTCCTGGCTTTGGAATGCCATATAATTTTGCTTCCACTGTGGAGGTCCCTATTACCATTTGGCAGACTCTAAGGGCACACAAAACTTTAGCCATTTTAGGACTAAATTTAAAACCAGACCAACTCAGCTGTTTTTCCTTATAATAAATTCCTATCCCACTTTTTTTTTTTTTTTTTTTTTTTTTTTTTTTTTTTTTTGTAACATAGGAGGAATAAATAAACAGTCAGGAAACACCTGCAAATAAAATTTATGACTGATTCCATTCTCTGTGCCAGTGGCTATGCTGGCCATTTGAGAAAAAATGCACAATTTTAGATGACTAAGAATAACTAGTTCTGATGTCTCACTTACCAGACACTGTAGCAAATATTCCAGTATTCCTGGGCTAAGTAAACCTATACTTGCAGGACCTAGACAAACACAATGAAGACTGGATATAATTAAAAATATCATGTTATTTTTCTTTTTTTTTTTTTTTTTTTCTTTTTTTGGAGAGGTTTTTGCTATAGGGCGCGTGCGCTCGCCAGACAGACAGAGAGAGACAGAGAGATAGAAAGCAGGAAATCACCCCCCAGGGGGGATGGCCACGCCGCAATCCCTTCTCCTCCATTCTCCTCTCGGGATCTTGGGCACGCACGCACACGCACCCGGCGTGAGTTTAAGTCGCCGGGTCCGGGACTCGAACCGCGGTCGACTACGTGGGAGTCCAGCGACATAGCCATTACGCTAACTGCTGGTCCCATGTTATTTTTCAATAGTAACTAATCACAATAAATTGTCTTAGCAGGACTTTTGACCTTTTACAAAGTATTCTCAGGCACATTTACTCAAAGCTCGTGCTCTGAGGTAGGAAACAGCACTGGTCCCATATCACAGTTGAGAACAGTGTGGGACACTCCCTGCAGGGCCCTTGGGGAGCGCACATGGCAGGGTCTGAACCAGCACCTACATGTTTTGATTTCTAGTAATATTGTTTCTCCTACAATATATAATTTGCTGAGCTGTTCACCAGTACTTAGCTAAAATGGGTAATATTCATAAACAAATAAAATACCTGCTTCTCAAAAACTGCTCCAATCTTTTCCCTTTCCTCTCCCCCTACCCTGTATATCTCTATGGCCTTTCAATAATTTTTTTTTTCAGTTAGTCCCTCTCCATTAAAAAAATAATAATTTTTTTTTCAAGTTATTTCTTTCTGATATAACAGGGTTGATCAAGGATCTCCAGTGCAAATGTCCCCTTAATATCAAACAACTTAAGATCTTCCTCTGTAGAATTACCTGCTAGTTTTTCAGCCAAGCAGCCCAGGACAGCAGAGGTGTTCCTGTGTTTGGCAGGGTGACCTGAGTCCTGGCAAGCTACTTCTCCATTTAAATTGAGAATTTCGGTTAATTTCTGGAGTGCATCCTAAAACAAAAATGTACAAGTGAATTTGATATATACTACACTCTGGTTGTTTTTGTAAGATATTCTTTGAGACAAAATATATCACAGATGTTAAACACAGAATGATCATACCAAAAATATAAAGTATTGATAGGAAGTAACATTTGATCAACCTGAATGTTTTCTCACATGAATTGCTAAATTCCATTTCATTTGAAAAGTACCAGTTATATCAAATATGCTATGTATGTACTCTTGAATCATTAAGACCAAATTACACTCAGATACCAATATGACTGATAACATTAGTACCAAGAAGCTGAAGAAGTTATTTTTAAAAAAGAATTATTTATTTAATTTTATTTATTCATTCATTTATTTTAATTTGACCAGAGAAAGATACACAAAAAGAAGGAAAGTCAGAAAGCAAGCCACCAGGTCCGGGACTTGAACCGTGGTCAGCCATGTGGGAATGTCCAGTGCCTTAATGACTATGCCACCTGCTGGCCCCAAGAAGTTATTTTTTAAAAATGTTTCACCCAAGCAAGAACAAATCCTACCTGTTTTTCAGACAAATTAAAACAGGTGTCTCTTACAAAACTAAGCAAAGTTCAATTCACTGGTGGCTACACTAAAAACTCTTACACAATCAGCAGTATTTTCCGTATTGGGCCCAAATGTTTGAGACTTAAACAGATAATCAAAGATACCAGATCCACAACAACAACAAAAAAAAAAAAAAAAAAAAAAAAGGATTTTGTAGAATATATTAAGGCAATGAAAGTTTGATACGTTCATTTTACGGAAGGTATCATCAAGGTTACACTAACAATATGTTTGATTTATTTTATTAAGACCAAAAGTGCTTTCAGTATGGTAGTTTTTTTCCTCTTAACAGAAAACATATATATATATAAAACCCTTATGAAGAAATTACTTAAAGTAAGAAAATCAGCTCAGACTTGAACATTCTCTTCCAGTTTCTGAAAAAAGATTAAACATTTTTAGACATAAATACTTATATTTTTAACTTTTTTTTTTTTTTTAAAGAGGGATTTTTGCTGTAGAGTGCATGTGCTTACCAGAGAGAAGAGAGACAGAAAGTGAGAAATCAGCCCCCAGGGAGAGTGGCCATACCACAGTCCCTTCTCCATTCTTTTTCAGGGATCTTGGGCATGCCTGCACACGTGCCTGGTGTGAGTTTTAAGCCACTTGGGTCCAGGACTTGAACCATGGTCGACTACAGGGGAGTCCAGTGACGTAACCATTACGCCATCTGCTGGTCCCCTATTTTTAACATTTTTAGTTTTTTTTTTTTTTTTTCTTTCCTTTTTCTTTTTTTTTTTGGAGAGGTTTTTGCTATAGGGCGCGTGCGCTCGCCAGACAGACAGAGAGAGACAGAGAGATAGAAAGCAGGAAATCACCCCCCAGGGGGGATGGCCACGCCGCAATCCCTTCTCCTCCATTCTCCTCTCGGGATCTTGGGCACGCACGCACACGCGCCCGGCGTGAGTTTAAGCCGCCGGGTCCGGGACTCGAACCGCGGTCGACTATGTGGGAGTCCAGCGACATAGCCATTACGGTAACTGCTGGTCCCAACATTTTTAGGTTTTAAAGCCTTATATTAAGCTATTAATATAGGATGCACTTTAGTAGTAATAAAAAACAGATTTACATAATAAAATCAATATTAAATAAGACATCGCAAAAACAGGGAATCACATCAAATGTTTTCCGGAGCTACCTGCTAGTTTTTCAGCCAAGCAGCCCAGGACAGCAGAGGTGTTCCTGTGTTTGGCAGGATGGTCTGAGTCCTGGCAAGGACTCAAGATGAATCACAATCTTTTGTTGTCATTCATCTTGTACTTATGAACAAATAACAGTTTCATAAAAGATAAGTACTAACTTACTTTAGTGGGCAATGGACATTCATCTAGTAACAACGTTATAACAGCTGGTCCCAGTGGGTCTTCCAATGGAATAACTCTAATTAAAGACTGGACAACATCCAACCATCCTTCATCTAAGAGCAAATTAAAATTAGAGGATGAAATCATTCTTTTTAAAATGTGAAAATGCATCACTTATAAAGTCACAAAATATGACATTACATTAAAACAAGCAAATACTGTTGATTTTGGTCCTGTGGCTTTTAAATAGCTGCTATCAATATGTAGCATGGCATAATCATCATTGTTAGTTACCATGATGGAGTCAAAAATCCTAAGTTATAAGAGTAGTGATTTGGGGATGTCTTTCTTTCTTCTTTTTTTTTTGGAGAAAACTTAAGCCATGATCTTAGGTCCTTGAACTGTGATTTAAGTAGTATTAAGCATTTTATAACATAGTTAATTGAGAAAATTAATATACTTCGCAGTTGGCTCTGTTTTCAGAATGATACTTAGGAAACTCAAGGGCAAAAAATTATCCTCTCCATTTTAGAAGTTACAAGTAAAAACTCTTCAATGCCAAAACAATGCTGTTTTTTTTTTTCTCCCATAATTTCAAGTGAGATAAAAACATCACTGAGAGGTACAGCTATACATTCAGGATATAACACACAGTATCTATTACACTTATATGGGGAAATTAACACACAAGGGCATTTTTTTGTTATATATGCTAAGTATTTTTGGAATGTTTTATATAAAATAAACAAAACCACAAAAAATGGCCACTTTTTTATTGTTATTAATTATTAAAAATAAAACTTAAAAATACCTGTTTCTGCCATTTCATGTAATGTAATCATTGAATAGGGAGGTTCCTGATCACTGAAAAACAAATATTCAAGACATTAAACTTGAGGAAACAATAAATATCGATTATAAATAAAGATTCAGATAGGAAGTGTGAGATAGAAAGCGAGAGAAGAAATGAATGAGAATGAATGTGAGGGAAGAACTATAACTTGCAAAGATTAATGTACACCAGGCGGCCTGAAACACAAGCACGGATTCCAACTGGAGACCAGAGCCTGCTCTCAGTTTCCTCTCTAAAGCCTTAATGCCAACTGACACAAGCCCAGAAGGTCAACATCATCTTCCTCATATTTACCTCAAAGGAATGCCAGGGACAAGGCCACCCTTACTCCAACTGAGGACTTATAGAAACAAGATCCTATGTAAATATCTTCATTTTAAAGTTTCCTTCTGGGAAATAACCACTACATGCTTAAACCTCTTAAAATGGTATTAGAAGAAACAAAAACGGGGGCCAGCAGATAGTGTAGTATTTACATTGCTGGACTCCCACGTGGTCAATCTCGGTTCGAGTCTCAGACCTGTTGGCTTAAAACTCATGCCAGGGGACCAGCAGTTAGTGTAATGGCTATGTGGCTGAACACCTCTGTAGCCGACCACGGTGTGGCTTAAACTCACGCCGGGCGCGTGTGCATGTGTACCCAAGATCCCGAGAGGAGAAGGGATTGTGGTGTGGCCATCCCCCCTGGGGGCTGATTTCTCACTTTTTATCCCTCTGTCTCTCTTTCTGGCAAGCACACGCACCCTATAGCAAAAACCTCTCAAAAAAAAAAAAAAAAAAAAAAAGAAAAGAAAAGAAAAACAAAACAAAAACTCATGCCAGGCATGTGTGCGTGCATACCCGAGATCCCAGGAGGAAAATGGAGGAGAAGGGATTGTGGTAACTACCTGCCCCTGAAGAGTGATTTCTCAATTTCCCTCTCACTATCTCTGTCTGTCTCACTCCAGCAAGTGCATGTGCCCTAAGGCATAAACCTCTTAAAAAAGAAGAAGAAACAAAAAACCAACGAATCAAGGAATTATGTAATATTGTAGATATTGCTCTAAAATGGAATTTGTGTAAGTTAATTCAGTGGGTTTTCTTTTCTTCTTTTCTTTTCTTTCTTTTTTTTTGAAGGTTTTTGCCATGTGGTCGCCAGAGACACAAAGTGAGAAATAACCCTCCAGTGGGAATGGCTTCCCTGCGATCCCTTCTCTTCCATTTTCCTCTTGGGCACATGCCTGCACACACACCCAGCATGATTTTCAAGCTGCCAGATCCAGGACTGGAACTGCACAGTCAGCCATGTGGTAGTCCAGTGCCTTAACCACCATGCCTCCTGCTGGCCCCATCAGTGGGTTTTCAAACCAGGATCCCAGAAATCCTAAGGAAGTACCTCCAGGAAAACTTCAATAATAAAATATTTCCCATCAAGCAATAATTCTAATTGGTTAAAGACTCACTGTCCATTTGTTTACATATCATGGATTTCTGTTTCACAGTGAAAAAAACTTAAAAACTATGTCTTAAGTCATTTATTTAATCCTCAGAATAACCTTGTGATATGGGAATTATTACATTCATTTTAGGTACTCATTATGTGCTTGTTATATGGTATAAACCTATGTCCTTTCATAAAAATAAAAAATTATTATTGAAAATAATTTTAAAAAATAATATAACTGAACCATCTGGTGGCATGGAAGTTAAGGCAGCTGGATCCCACATGATCAACTGTGCAGTATGAGTCCTGGACCTGGTGGCTTGAAAAACACACTAGGTGTGTGTGTGTGTGCATGCTCAAAATCCTGAAAAGAGAAGGGATTGTGGAGTGGCTATTCCTCCTGGGGCATACTCTTACACTCCCTCACTATATCCCCCTCTGATGAGCACATGCACCCTATAACAAAAACAAAAAAAATGTATCACTGGAAAGTGGTCTGGCAATAATGAAATTAAGTATGCTCATATCCAACAATTCTAGAGAAATTTTTACATGGGTCTACAAACAGATGCATAATTACGCTATTTGCTGTAGCATTATTTGTAGGAACAAAAATTTAGTAGTAACCTAATTGACCATCACCAGATGAGAAGATAAAAACAGTACTGTCTAGCATACAAAGGAAAACTCTGTAGTTGGAGCAGTTGTCAGTTTACATATAGCAACATATGTCTCAAATGTAATGTTGAGAAAAATGAAAAACAAAGAGGTTTATTCAACGAAATCAGTTATATAAATTTTAAAAAGTCACGCACAAGGGGCCTAGACTTGGTGGCACATGTTGCTAAGAAGCTGTGCTTTGCAGGCTAGGACCACATGGGAAGCCTGGGTTTGATTTCCAGTCAAGTGTAACAGCTAGGCATGACTGTATGTGCCTGTAGTCCCTTGGAAGGTTCAAGTAGGTCTGCAACAGGGCAAGACCTGCCTTTTTTTTTTTTTTAAGTTTTTTTTTTTTTTTGCCATAGAGTGGTGTACACTTGCAGCAGCTCCTCTCTCTCTCTCTCTCTCTCTCTCTCTTTCGTAGAAGATATAAAAACAAAATTAAAAAACAAGGGAGCCAGCAGGTGGTATGGTAGTTAAGGTGGCTGGATCCCACATGGCTGACTGCATGTTTTGAGTCGTGGACCTGGCAGCCTGAAAAACATGCCAGGTGCATGTGTATGCATGCCCAGAATCCCGGGAGCAGAATGGAGAAGAGATTGCACTGGGGGGTTTCTTACTTTCCCTCCCTCTCTCTGTTTCTCTCTGGCAAGTGTATGCGCCCTGTAGCAAATTAAATAACAAACTTATTAAAAAAAAAAAAAAAAGAAGGTATATAGGATTAAAATTAGACAACAACAAATAAGAATAAATAACTTTGTTTAAATGAGAAGACAAAGAGACGTGCTGCAAATAGGTACCCCCTCCCCCAACTTAGCTGCGCAAAACTAGAAACGAAAATCGGGAACCAGCAGCTTGTAATGGCTATGTCGCTGGACTCCCATGTAGTCGACCGTGGTTCGCGTCCCGGACCCGGTGGCTTAAAACTCACGCCGAGCACGTGTGCGTGCGTGCCCAAGATCCCGAGAGGAGAATGGAGGAGAAGGGATTGCGGCGTGACCATCCCCCCTGGGGGGTGATTTCTCGCTTTCTGTCTCTCTGTCTCTCTCTATCTTTCTGGCGAGCGCACGCACCCTATAGCGAAAACCTCTCAAAAAAAAAAAAAAAAAAAAAATAGAAACGAAAACCATGAAACTCTTTCCTAGCAGCAGCTCCTCACTGTGGTGCCCCCCTCACAGATCAGTTTTACCCTTTCCTAAGGAAACGAGTGACCAGGATGATAAATACACGTCATTTTAGAATTGCAAAATATGTATACATTCGCTTGGGCATATTCTTACTAAGCCTACTCATCCCATCTTTCATTTTTTTTTTTTTTTTTTTTTTAAGAATTATTTTAGGGACCAGCAGTTAGCGTAATGGCTATGTCGCTGGACTCCCATGTAGTCGACCGCGGTTCGAGTCCTGGACCTGGTGACTTAAACTCATGCCAGGCACATGTGCGTGCGTGCCCAAGATCCCGAGAGGAGAATGGAGGAGAAGGGGTTGCGGCGTGGCCATTCCCCCTGGGGGGGGGGGGGGTGATTTCTCGCTTTCTGCCTCTCTGTCTCTCTCTCTTTCTGGCGAGCGCACACGCCCTATAGCAAAAACCTAAAAACCTCTCCAAAAAAAGAAAAAAAAAGATTTTATTTATTTTCATTTGACAAGAGAGGGAAAGAGTGAGAGAAAGAGAAAGAGGGAAAGAGAGAGAGAAAGAGGGAGAGAGGGGAAATGAGAAAGCAAGCTGCCAGGTTTGGGACTTGAACCACAGTTGGCCATGTGGGAGTCCAGCACCTTTAACCACCACACCACCTGCTGGCCCTCATGTTTGGTTTTGACAGCCAAAGCTACCGTCTATGTAGGTTTGCTATTATAGCATATAAATTTTTTCTTCATTAGCTTTCAATAAAAATAAGCTATACATCCATGTCTATACTGTCTGAATTCTGTCCGAATACTGCCGTAACCTTCCCTAGTATGTCCCTTTCCCATGTGCTCCACATCTGCCTTATTTTTCCATTTCAGAAGAGTTATAGCTATAATTCAGTAAAAGCATTTTTAAAAATTATTTATCTAATTATTTAATTTTCAAGCCACTGGGTCCAGGACTTGAACCAATCAGCCACATGGGAATCCAGTGCCCCAACCACCATGCCACCTGCTGGCCCAGTTAAATCAGGTTTAAGGTAAAAGCTATAATTTTTCAAACATAAACCACTTGCCTCATATAAGTAAATTATGAGCTTTATCAACAAGGTCACTCATAATTTGAATTCTCCTGAAACTTGGAATTATAGTGCCTACATTGCTCACATACTCCTTACTACTCTCTTTTAAAATATGGCAATCTACTTTGCACCTGTTTTTTCAGTGGGCTCATATTAACACTGCATGTGGTTTACTTCCTTATTTGAAGACAGCTTTTCATTCTGATTTTACAGTACGAGAAATATTGTTTTAGAAAAAAATTATTTGAAGACAAACTTGCTCCAGTATTTTATGAAAGAGTCTAATACAACTCCAGGGATTTGTTTGTATTCATAGGTATACTCTGATGCTATAATTTTGAGGCATAAGCAAAACTGATTTCTTACAATGTCCTTATCAAATATTTATATAATTAAACTTACTAGCAGGAACTGAAGCAACCCCTCACCCCTCAAAAGACATAAAATAAACCAAAAACTAAACAAAACCCAAACAAAAAAAAAAAAAACCAGAAATTAAAAAAAAAAATACTACCTTCTATTGAGCAACTGTTATCTACAGAACACTATACTAGATGTTTTATATACATAATCTCATGATAATCCTCTTAAGAAAAGTATTATTCTGGACCAGTCAGGTGGTGTGGTGGTTAAGGCAACTGGATCCCACATGGTCAATGGTTTGAGTCCTAAACCCAGCAGCCTGAAAAACACACCAGGCATGTGTGCATGTATACGTGTCCAGAAGTGGAGAGGAAAGTGGATGAGAGGGAATGAGGCGTGGTCCTCCCTTCCGAGGGAACGGTTTCCCCACTTTATTATTTTTTTAAAGAATTGTTTTATTTAACTTATTTATTTACTT
This sequence comes from Tupaia tana, assembly GCA_026018925.1. Classification (NCBI taxonomy): domain Eukaryota; kingdom Metazoa; phylum Chordata; class Mammalia; order Scandentia; family Tupaiidae; genus Tupaia; species Tupaia tana. The sequence goes on from JAKSZU010000018.1 coordinate 29,655,617, forward strand.
ATTTTAATTTGACCAGAGAAGGACAGAGCAAGAGCAAGAGCAAGTGAGAAAAGAAGCCACCAGTTCCAGGACTCAAACCATAGTGGGCCATATGGGAGTCCAGCACTCTTAACCACCACGCGACCCTCCAGCCCCTCCTCACTTTATTTTTCTCTCTCTGCCTCTCTCCAGCAAGCACATGTGACCTGTAACAAATTTAGAAAAAGTAGTAAAGTATTATTCCCCAATAATGAATAAGGGAGCTGAGGTTTGGAAAAGTACTTTACCCAGTGTCACACAGCCTAGTAAGGGGCTGGGCCACACTGTGAATCCCAGGTTCACCGTGGCTCTAAAATGTACACTCATGGTACTGAACAATACAACCTTAGCTTAAAATTTGTTTTTAATCTTCAACAATACCCTTTAATTTTAATGTCATTCAATCTAGGATTTTGTACTTAAGAGTTAGACAAAGCTGGGTAAAAGACAAAACAGGTATAGGTGTGCCCTGTAGTTTCAACTTACAAGCTTCCCAAATGGATCTAAGAGGGAAATTAAAAAAGGAGGAAGATGATCTTTGTCCTTATGCTGCCAACAGAAGTTGCATGCAGCCATAACTTGGGTAAAACAACTTACCTTCAGTATCCAGTCAGTGGGATAGATGGGTAAGCACTAACAGTGAGCGTTCATGAACTATTTCCTATAGTAGCTAGTAATGTTCACTTCATATTTACTATACTCCCTAATAAAGATCACAGCTTTGATTAGTGCTTTTTGCTACAGAATGGATTTGACATTTCTAGATAGAAATAGATACCAAGTAAAAACATCAAACCTTATAATTTACTCTGCCACCAGAGGAGAAATAAAACATTCTCCCTTGCCCTGCAAGCAAAAGTCTTGGTAAATACATCCTAATGAGCTGAAGGAGTCCAACAGTGGTGGTTCTTGGCAGGACACTTTCCTTACACTGGAGGAAGCTGGGAGTCAGATACTTACTTATCTACAAGAGTCCTTATTACGGCCAGTGTGTCCAGCACCAGCCCGTCTACATTTTGTTTCTTTCTCCTTGGCTCATGTGGTCCTCGGCCTCTCCTTGGTGGCCGAACAGGGTCCCGGGGTTGGCTCCTTGTGTCAGCAGTGGGTAATGCACTGTTTTCGGCCTGCTGCTGCTGAGTGTCAACACTGTCTTCTGCTCCACTGTCATCTCGGCAGATACAAGAATTACCCATGGTAGTAGTGGCACCTCTAGTCCCCAGGAAGCGGGCTATGTGCTCTTCGAGAGTCAACAGCAGACCCTGGCCAAGGCTTCTGCTCGCTAAGAACACGGCCCAACCAAAGACAATCATTTAGATAGTTTTCAGTTTTCCAAGTACTGTTTTCATAATCCGGAGTTCAGGGACTTGCATCCTATTTGTTTTTAACAACTGAATGCTGAATAAAGTTGCAGAGCTGATCTCCAACATTATCAACTACAGGGAATCCTGATCATCCAATGGTAGTTCTAAAAGAAAAAGAGAAAAAGAAAAGGAAAATTAATAGAAGGTTCTTGGCTATTCAGTTATGCAAATTTCCCTAGTTTACTTTTACAAATATTAGGATGAATTGTCTTTGCTTATTTAATCTATTTTTTTTTTTTGAGAGGTTTTTGCTATAGGGCGCGTGCGCTTGCCAGACAGACAGAGACAGACATAGAGACAGAAAGTGAGAAATCACCCCCCAGGGGGGGATGGTCACGCCGCAATCCCTTCTCCTCCATTCTCCTCTCGGGATCTTGGGCATGCACGCACACGCACCCGGCGTGAGTTTTAAGCCACCGAGTCCGGGACGCGAACTGCGGTTGACTACGTGTGAGTCCAGGACATAGCCATTACGCTAACTGCTGGTTTCCTAATCTATTTTTTTAAAAGAATTATTTATTCAGTTTTGTTATTATTCTAATTTGACCAGAGACGCGGGAAAGTGAGAAAGCAAGTCACCAGGTCCAGGACTCGAACCATGGTCAGCCATGTGGGAGTCCAGTGCCTCAACTACCACACCACCTGCCAGCCCCTGTCTTTGGTTATTTTAATGTTTCCAACATGAAGTGGTAGCCTTAGACAAAAGAATCAACAATCACTAATTCCTTTTTATCATTACATTATAAAGTTAATGGCTAAATAGTGTCCTTGTAAACAACAGGAGTTGCAATTGATTTTTTAAATCAATCTGGCCAGCAGATGGCATAGTAGTTAAGTCACTGGTCTCCCACATGGCTGATGGTGGTTTAAGTCCCGAATCCAGTAGTTTGAAAATCACTCCAGGCACATGTGCATGCGTGCCCATGACTGTGGGAGGAGAAAGGGGAAGGGACTGTGGCATGGTCACCCCCTGGGGGGATGATTTCTCACCTTCCTTCTCACTGTTTCTGTCTCTCTCTCTCTCTCTCTGGTGAGCACACACACACACCGTTAAGGCAAAAAATTTTTTTGTGTGTGTAGGGGCCAGGTTATGGCGCAATGATAATGCATGGGAAAGCCCCAGACTCTTATTCTGGGACCTCTCTCAGTATGCTGAGCATGCACGTGTGCCTGTGATCTGGGCCAGCTGAGGCTAGGGGTGGATCATGGCATAAGGACCCTGTTGGGGGTACCTATCGCTCTCTCTCTCTCATGGAAGAAATAAGTAAACTTAAAAACAAAACCTGTATATGTTGTTCTTTCTATGTATACAGAAATATTTTAGAATAATGTGTAATTTTTAAGGGCTCCTTTTGTGATAAAAGTTACAAGTGTCATAGCATCCATTTCATAGCAAGAATAATAAAAGGATAGTGTTCTAATTAAATTATCCAAAGTACAGAGATTTACAGAAATCACACAAGTAGTTACAAAGGCTTCCTGTTATGTAAGCAAGACCCTGTTTTGAGAAAGATAAATTTATGTCGCAAAGTTACATTTTAGCACTTATCAGTTTGTTGTATAACATGTACAAATTTAAGAGTAAGATATAGTTATCTTTCTCTGAAAATACTAAGCACTTTTGCTGGAAATAAGGTAATAAAGATGAACATGGTGCAGTCTCTGTTCTTCACCAATATATGGATGGCCATTTTCACCCCATATAGTATGTTCACCCAGTGATAGTGAAACAGCTCTTCATCAAATTCAGATAATCTGGCTAGGTTCTAGGAAGAAGTATAGATTTGGAAGCAGAAGACTGACATGGCACTGAAAGCGAAAAGTAAAAAATCACGCTGACATCAGGAGACTGGGACACATAAAGAACAGATGATGTCAGTGTATATTCTCTACTTGACACTTGGCTATTTACAATTAATTCTTCATACTCTGAGTACTGGTTTGGGAATAGATATAAAATTTATAATTTAGTGGGATTAGAAGAGAAAAATTGCTTACACTATTTTGGACAGATTCATAGCAGATTAATTCTTGTGCATGGGGGAAAAAAAAAAAAACAAGAAAAAAGAGCCAGATCAAGGCAGAAAAGTCTTTATAAATACATATTACGTGATGGAGAGGGGAAGAGGTACAAGGAAAGGAATGAGATGGAAAGAGCAGGTCAGGAGAAAGGAAAGGCAACAGACCTTATCTCCTCCTAGGCAACCAAGACAGCCATGACTGAGCCAATATTAACAGAGATGTTTTGGGTTCCCCAAACTAATCAGGCTGTCATCAAAATTTGGAGGCTGTACTTAAAAGGATATAACTAAAGTATACAGGTAGGAGCATGATGCAAGGACTCAGCTGGAAACAGCTTTTTAAAAGAACACACATTTAGGGCCAACAAGTGGTGTAGTGGTTGTGGTGTTGGATTCCCACATGGCCAAACACGGTTCAAATCCTGGACCTGGAGGTTTGAAAATCACGTCAGGGGTGTATGTTGAAACTCCTAGGAGGCAAACGGAGAAGGGAATGTGGTGTGGCCATGCCCCCTTGGCGGGGGCAGGGGGAAATGATTTCTCACTTTCCTCTCACTATGTCTTTCTGTCTTTCTCTGGCAAGTGCACACACCTTAGGACAAATACCTTAATTTATATATATTTTTAAAGACAGCACATTCTAAACCAGGAAGATAAATGAAGTAATGACATCCCCATTACTGCAGGTACAATCCATCCTCCTTCACAGACTACTAAGTGATCTCAATGGATGAAATATAGCTAAGAATTTGAGGGGAGACAGGAACCAGAAAAAACTCTTTTAAAGAGTCCCTAGTATAAATATCTATTCATCTTATAAATTGTGTTGGTTTCTGTGAAAGACAAAAACCCAGCATTGAAGAAGCAATGCTCTGGCTGTTCTCAGAGAAATTTTACAGATAAGGAATATTGAAACATTTCAGATCCAAGGTTTCCTGACAGATCTGCTAATAGGCTGGTTATGTAGCCTTGCTGATTAAGTCCCTAGAGCACTTCATAATCCTAAAGTATTATGTTAAAAGAAAAAAAATAAAACTTCACCTGTTAATTAAAAAAAATTTTTAACACAAATGCTGCATAAGTATAATGTGAATTTTCTCTTTTCCTCTACCTAAATTCATTCTTTTGCCAGAAATAAGTTAAGCACTTCATACATTGGCTTCCACACCTATTATTTTACACTTAAAAATTATTTTTCTTCAGGGCCAGCAGGTGGCGTGGTGGTTCAGGGTGCTGGACTTCCACATGGCTAACCATGGTTTGAGTCCTGGACCTGATGGCTTGCTTTCTCACTTTCTCATTCTCTCTCTCTGGTGAAATTAAATAATAATAAATAAAATAAAGTGGATAATTTATTTTTTCTTTAAATCTAGGACAATGCCATAAATTCTGCTGTGATTTGCTTTTTAAATTAATACAAGTTTCTGTATCAGTATATGTAGAACCACTTCATCCCATTTGAAGACAGTCCAGATACTCACAGTTTCGGGACCAGCCGTTGGCATAATGGCTATCACTGGACTCCAATGTAGCTAACTGCAGTTTGAGTCCTGGGCCCAGTGGCTTAAACTCACACCGGGTGCATGTGCATGCATGCCCAAGAGATCCCGAGAGGAGAATGGAGGAGAAGGGACTGTGGCATGGCCATCCCCCCTGGGGGGTGATTTCTCACTTTCTCTCTGTCTCTTTCTGGCGAGCACATGTGCCCTATAGGAAAACCGTCTCCAAAAAAAAGATACCCACAGTTTTATCAGTTTCTTACCAGCTATGTGGCTAAACCAACTAACACTTTGGGGATGGGAGAAGGGAGTGGTCCAAGATTAGGTCCAAGGAAACTCTAATGGAGGATGCTTCATCCTTTGGGAAAAAGCTCTCTTAACTCCAAACTGCTTGAGGGCCCTTGGGACTGTGCTCTGAGAAGACCCGAGTTCCACTGACTTTTCTAATGCTCCAGAGCCATTCCACACAGCCAGTTATGGCAGGTAGGAAGGGACACAAGATACAAATAATAGATTCAATCCAGCAGACACAATAAATTGGGGAAGGTACACCATAACAAGTAAGGCCAATCGGGTACTAAAAATAACTGGCAATAAGTTGACAATGTCAGTTAATTCTCAGAAAACAAAGCACTAAAGAGGAGAGGAAAGGAGATTATATTAACTTATAGTTTAATGCCAACATTTACAGATATTTAGAATAATTAGCCAGTAACAATGTTGGGGGGGGGATGCCTGTGAGGATAGCAGTAGGTTAAAAATAAGTTTGTTAAATCTCAAATTATTTTTTAAAAAAATTATTTAACTTTATCAATTATTATTATTTTTATTATTTTCCAGTTCGATCAGAGAGAGATGGGTGGGAGTGAGAAAGCAAGCCACCAGGTCCGGTACATGAACCGTGACTGGCCATGTGGGAGTCCAGTGCCTCTAACCACCATGCTGCCTGCTGGCTACCCCCTTTTTTTAAGAGATATTTTTGCTATAGGGCACGTGTGCTTGTTGGAGAGACAGAAAATGAGAAATCATTCCCTAGGGGAATAGTCATGCTGCAATCCCTTCTCCTCCATTTTCCTCTTGTGATTTTGGGCACATGAACTGTGCAGTGGGTGGCCTCTGGTATCCTGTGCAAAATCTGTAAGCTGAGCTGTTTAAAACAATGATCCTTGGAAAGTGAGCCACATAATTTTTTTTTTTAGTTAAATGAAACAAAGCTGTCTAAAATATAATTGTTTTGACATGAGTTTTAAGCCACCAGTTCTAGGACTTGAACTGCGGTCGACTATGTGAGAGTCCAGCGATGTAACTATTACGCCATCTGCTAGTCCCAAATCTCAAATTCTTAAATGTTATCACAAAATTTTTTCCTAAGGCTTATAAAAATCTATGCAGTAGGGACCAGCAGTTGGCGTAATGGCTATGTCGCTGGACTCCCACGTAGTAAACTGCAGTTTGAGTCCCGGACCTGGTGGCTTGAATTCACACCGGGCGCATGTGCGTGCGTGCCCAAGATCCCGGGAAGAGAATGGAGGAGAAGGGATTGCGGCATGGCCGTCCCTCCTGGGGGGTGATTTCTGGCTTTCTATCTCTCTCTCCGTCTGCCTGATGAGCGCACATGCCCTATAGCAAAAACCTCTAAAAAAAAAAAAAAAATCTATGCAGTAACATATAGTATAATTTCATGGTAATTGGAAGATAACTACTACATGCAAGTTTTTTTAAAATCTGACTAAATTAGGAAGTGAGAAGACAAAATAAATTACCCCCCCCCCCCATTTACAAATTAAACTGAAGGGCATTTTTAGGTTATTTTCTTCCCAAAGAGTCATCTTTTTTTTTTTTTTTTTGGAGAGGTTTTTGCTATAGGGCGCGTGCGCTTGCCAGACAGACAGAGAGACATAGAGACAGAAAGCGAGAAATCACCCCCCAGGGGGGATGGTCACACCGCAATCCCTTCTCCTCCATTCTCCTCTCCGGATCTTGGGCACGCGCACACACACGCGCCCGGCGTGAGTTTTAAGCCACCGCGTCCGGGACGCGAACCGCGGTCGACTATGTGGGAGTCCAGTGACATAGCCATTACACTAACTGCTGGTTCCCATCTTCTTTATTTTTCAAGATAGACTTTTGCCATAGGGCATGTGCACTCATGAAAGAGACAGACAGAAAGCAAGAAATCACCCACCAGGGGAGATGGCCAAACCGCAATTCCCTCTCCTCCATTCCTCTCTCAGGATTTTGGGCATACATGCACACACACATGCCAGGCATGAGTTTTAAGCCTCTGGGCCCAGGACTCAAACTGCAGTAACTACATGGGAATCCAGTGATGTAACCATTATGCCATCCACTAGTCCTGAGTCATCTTTAAATGACTCAGAAAATGATGTCAATTATAAAATTGAGTAGGAAATAGAGTTATTTTTTTTAAGTTTTCAAGTACTGTAAAACCAGTTAGTTTTTCTTCCTTCCTCTCTCTCTCTCTCTCTCTCTCTCTCTCTCTCTCTCTCTCTTTCTTTCTTTCTTCCTTTCTTTCTTTCAAGGTCTAGCTACAAACCACAAGGCATTTCAGGAAGGAACATCTATGAAACATAAAAGGACAAAAATCTAGAGCTGCTACTCATAAAGAATTTCTGGACTATGTATACAAAGTACTCTTGGGGTCTATAGCCACAGACAGGGCACATAAATGAACAAACTATGTAATCTTTTGGATTTAGCCAGCACTAAAAATGCATAGCGTTTCATTTCGGAAGTGGGTGTCACTCATGTCACTCTTCACAGAGAAGTTGTGACTGCTGTAGGCAAAAGATTCGGTGATAAAGCAAAACAATTATATTTTAGACAGCTTTGTTTTATCTAACTAAAAAAAAATATATGTGGCTCACTTTCCAAGGATCATTGTTTTAAACAGCTCAGCTTACAGATTTTGCACAGGATACCAGAGGCCACCCACTGCACAGTTCCTGGGCTTTGCAGTCAGATCCGGGTGCAAGTCCCAGTCCTGTACTATTTCCTGCTATGCATACTAGTTCATCTGACTATTGATACACTTTCAAAACAACGGAGTAGTAATAGTTCTTACCCCACAGTACCACTGTGGATTAAATGAAACAGTGCATGTAATACATGTGGCATAGTGCCTAACATTTAAACCAGATCTAAAAATGCAAGATGTTATTATAAAATGAACACATATCTAATCGTTATTAACTAAATAAACTGGGAGGGGAACTCTGGAGTAAGATTTAAAAGCACTAAGAAAATTAAATAATTTATCTGTATAGAACTCCTTTAGCCTTGGGACCAGCAGATGGCATAATGGCTATGTTGCTGGGCTGGACTCCCACGTAGTCAACTGTGGTTTGAGTCCCGGACCTGGTGGCTTAAAATTCATGCCAGGTGCTTGTGTGTACATGCCCAAAATCCTGAGAAGAGACTGGAGAAGGGACTGTGGTGTGGCCATCTCCCCCCCCCACCCAGGGGTGAGTAATTTCTTGCTTTCTAGCACGTTGTGTGTGTGTGTGTGTGTGTGTGTGTGTGTGTGTGTGTGTGTCTGGCAAGTGGAGGTGCCCTATAGCAAAAAATCTCTCTTAAAAAAAAAAAACAAAAAACAAAACAACTCTAGTCTGTACAAAACTCATTTTTTTTTTATCTATAGACTTTACTTATCTATACTTTTAGAGAAACAAGTAATCATACCATTAGATGATGGTATTAGACTCACACAGGGTACTCAGTCAAATTCTAACCCCTGGTCCCACCCCAAATAGCCAGAATCCAAATTTCTAGGATGCAAGCTCAAGCTGTGTTTTCTTAAAAGCTCCCCAGGTGAGGCTGATGGCAGCCGCCTCTGGAAATCACTATGCTAGATAATCTAACATAGAACCTGACAGAGCAGGCAGGACCTACCAACTGAATGAAGGAATGAACTGAAACACTAAAGGATGATTCTTCTAGGATCAAAAATATCAACCTCTCTTTCCAGAAAAATGAACTGAGACTATCTTTGAAGGTAGTGCTTTGGTGTGATCTGCCAAAATAACAGCTGGAATATAGTCATATTGGGGCAAGCAGGTGGTTTAGTGGCTGGGGTGCTGGACCCCCACATGGCGGACCCTCATTTGAGTCTTGGACGTGGCAGCTTGATTTCTCACTTTCCCTCTCTCTCAAAATAATAATAATAAATAAAATTAAGTAAATAATTATTTTTTTAATATAGTTATATTTGTTAGTAATATAATAGCACCTATCAACAATAAAAATAGTTCCAGGACCATCCTCATGACCTGGGTAAGGAAGCAGGTCTCACATGGCTGACTGTGGTTCTAATTCTGACCCTAGTGGCTTGAGAAATATGCTAAGTACATGTACTCCAAATCCCAACAGGATGGAGAAATGAGGAAAGTATTGTGGTATGATCACCTCTTCCCTACTTCTGCCTTTGTGGAGTGTATGCACCTTCTGGAAAAAAAAAAAAAAAAAAGCTCTTTATATTTCCCATCTGATCACCCTCATCAGATTGAATGAGGTGGTACCCTGCTTATGGGTAATATCATCCAGGGATGACAGACAAAATGGAATGGAAAATGTGTATGACCAGAGGTTATGCAAGGCAACACTTCTATAGTTCCTGTACATTAACCTTAACTTTAAAGACTACTTAGCGTTACTTAATGAAGTCAATTTCAAGACAAAAAAAAAAAAAAAAAAGGCTAGTCATATATAAATACAACTATTACATCTGGGGCTGTGGCAATCAATTATCAATTGATTTAATGATATTTTTACCACTGGATGCCACTGCTTAGTAGGAAGACTTTTCTTAACCTCCAAATGACAATGACAATACTTTAAAAATCATTATACTCTTGATAACCATTTTGCTGTAAGAGCATAATAATCATCTTTGAAGATCTGTGAAGAAACTTCAATAAGTTTGTGGAAAATGGAATTAAAACACAAATTCATTTTGGTATATAGTTTTTTCACATTTATATACTTCCCACGAAACTTTTGAAGACCCACTGTTATTTCTCTGAAGTGTGCTCTTATTCATTTTAATCCTCTCCATTTTAAAAAGGACTATTTTCTCCATTTCTGTATCACTTATGATTAGCTTTCTACATTATATATTTTTTAAAAGCTCCTGTAAGAGAAAAAATAAAATCAACCTTGGGGTTCCAGTAAGTTTAGTGTTAAAGCAGTGAGGTTCTGTTATTCACTGTCAGTACAAACCACAGACCTCTACCACCATAAACAGCTCACCATAGAGACATTTGGCCAACTGGCCTAACCCTCTCTAACAAATGGTCCAGGAATTAGTGATTCATCTCTTCAAATATTTGCTTGTATTCAGTCATAATACAGATCAGTGACAGAAAGAACAGTTTCTTTTCCCTGAAAATAAGACTTCAGGATTATGTTGCCCAGAAAGGAGAAGCTGTTTAAATCAATGACCATAAGGAAGAAAAATCAGACTCTGGGCAAAAAATTTCTATTCCTGTGACCTTCACCTCATTGTTCCAAAATAGTGTTTTATGTGACTTTTTTAAGCCCCCGTCTCCCTAAAAGGATAAATCAAATAAAATGAACAGCAATAAAGTATAACATACTAGAAATTTGAATGATTATTCTCAGAAAATATTCTGACTTTTCTGAACAGTGAGTGTGTTACAAGTGATAACGTCTACTGTCAAATTTACTAACCCCTTCCAACATTTTATTATAAAAAAATTTTAAAAATACAGCAAAGTCAAATTTAAATTTACTGCTAACAATAAGCACTGATATACCTGCCACCTAAATTCTACCACTAACGCCTTTACATACTTGTTTTTATCATATATCTATTCATTTTTATATCTAATATCAATCCATCTGAATTATTTTTATGTATTTTGAAGTAAATTACAGGCTCAAATTATCACTCAAATTATTTGTCCCAATGTATATCATTAATTAGACTCCAATGTTTTTAGAAGTTAAACTTACATGCAATGAAATGTGATAATCTTAAGCATATATGTGCTGAGCTTTGCCAAATGTATATACCTGTCAACTCAAATCCTGTTAAGACACAGAATGTTACCCAAAAATGCATTTGCTTTAAAAATATCCTGTGGGACAACTCCAAAGACCATAATTTTCTTACTGAAGATTGCTTTTAAATGGAGAAAAGTTGGAAGCCAACAAGACTGATTATTTGGTATTACAGTTAAGTAGATTTAAAAAGTAGATATAGGGCCAGACCTGTGGCCTAATGGTTAAGAAAGCAGGATCCCACAGGGTCAACTGCTGTTCAAATCCTGACCCTAACATCTTGAAAAACATGGTGGGTGGAGAAATCTTGACACAATGGAGAAATTGAGGTGGAGTGATTTACAGCATCGCTACACTCTATTAGAGGGGTTGCTTTCTCTCTCTCCATCTGTCTGAGCACTTGTACCCTCTTGCAAAAAAAAAAAAAAAAAAAAAAAAAAGTAGAAATATATCAAGTATACTTTTTTTAAATAAAAGAATTGTTTAATTAATTTATTATTATTATTTTTTAATCTGGCCAGAGAGAGGGAAGGAAAGTGAGAAAGCAAGCTTCCGAGTCTAGGGTTTAAACTATTGTCAGCCATGTAGGAATCTGGTACCCCAATCACCACACCACCTACTGGCTCCAAGAGTATACTTAAAAAACAAATTATTTATTCCTTCATTTATTTCAATTTGACCACAGAGAGACAGAGAAAGAGAAAAAGAGAAGGAAAGTGAGAAAGCAAGCCACCAGGTCCAGGACTTGAACCATGGTTGGCAATGTGGGAGTGTCCAGCACTTTAACCACCACGCCACCTGCTGGCCCCAAGAATATACTTTTTAAAAAAAAATAATAATTTATTTTATTTATTCATTCACTTATTTTAATTTAACTAGAGATACACACACAGAGAGAGAGGGAAAGTGAGAAAGCAAGCTACCAGGTCTGGTACTCAATCCGCGGTCGGCCATGTGGGAGTGTCCAGCACCTTAACCACCACGCCACCTGCTGGTTCCCCCAAGAATATACTTTAAAAAAAAAGTTTCATAAGAGAGCTATCCTTGACAGGGTCTTGCTACACAGCAATCCTCTTCAGCCTCTTAGCCAGCCAGGATCACAGCTGTATGTGGTACATTCAGGTCAACCCAGGATCCAAACGCAGGCCTCCCATATGGCTCCAGTATTGCACAGTGGCACCATACTGTCTACACTACCACAGCTGGGCCTGAAGATATTTTAACAAGAGTGTTTCTACCTCTAGACTCTGGTATTTTGTTGGAGGAGGAGGGGGGAAGATTGTGAAATACTTGGTTGGAATTTTGCTTCTCCCTCAGAAGGAAAGGTGGACATAAGGTGTTTTTACATGCCTCCCAGGTATCTAAAACCATCTATCTGTAGTAGCAGTCAGCACTTGAGGTTTAAGCTACACAGGGTTCTATTATCCCCTGAATTATAACCTTCAAGTAGTCCCCGAAAAACTCTAGATGATTCTGACACTCCTCTCATGTGCTGAGGCTGGTTTAAGAAAGTATGCCTTTGGGGAAGCCCAGTAGTGTATTGGTTAAGGGAGCCAGATTCCACATAGTATGTGAATCCCAGACTCGGTGGCTTGAAAAACATATGGGGCATGTGTTCCCCAAATCCCAACAGGATAGAGAAATAGATGAACGGGGATTGCAGGGAGACCACACCCCACTGGGAGGTGGGGAGTAGGGGAACGTGTTCTTTCTTTCTCTCTGTCTCTCTCCAGCAAACACATGGGCCCCCCTGGCAATTTAAAAGAAGAAAGAAAGTACACTTTTGATAGGAAAGGAGATAATTATTTTTGGTTGAACTGTTAGAAAAAGAGTATCTAGAAAAAAAAAAAACTTATAAAATGTTGAGAGCTTTTTATTACAGAAGAGTGGTGTCTGTAGTCAGGTGAGATTTACAGTGGAAAGAATTACAGAACACAATCCTAATCTGAAACAGTAAATACATCAGAAGATGTATTAAAAAGTAAAATTCAGCCTGGGATATAATAAGGAATTTCTAGAAGCTAATGATAATAAAAAGAAGAAAGTAAATAATCTCTGCCTGAAGTCTCAAGGATTGAAAATCTTGCCTTAGACCACCAAAAAAGAAATACTAAGGAAAAACTGAGGTAGGACGCCTGCAGTACAGGGGAGAAAAACAAATATTAATATTTCATACTATTTGGGATTTTCCCCCCAGAAGACATGAAATAACAGGCAATCATATAGCTGTGTTATTCAAACACATACAAATTTGAAGGAAAAGAATTCTATTAATATTATAGAAAACTCTGTTATTAAAACAATCAAACAAAATACGTAAATAGTATAAATAGCAACGTTTTGCTTAATGACATCTACTAAGTGGTATCTAAAGACATTGAATTGCACATTCTAATAGGTATTCAATTTTATTGACTACTACTAAATGGTATTTAAAAACACTGAATTGCACATTAATTGAATACCTATTAGAATCTAATAGCTATCCAATAAATATTTTAAGTGAATTTATCCTAAAATCTGTAAAATAGAAAGTGTTTCCAAAATATTTACCACTTTTAAAACTGAGAGAACAGCATTTATTACAAACATTATATGCCAATGCTTATATGTTAGGCACTGAGCAAAGATGGAAAAAGGTCCCTCATGCTCTTGGCAGTGGGAGCAGGGGTTAGGAACCAAGAATAACGATAGGAAACACACTTTGCTCTTTATCTAAAGCCTATAGATAAAACAACAGGTCTACTAGGAGGACTTTTAACTCTACCAGTTTCCTAGTGGAAAAGGAACCTGACAACTTTGAAGTATCTTTGTATGAGCAAGTTTTTAGGTGATTATATAAGTCATCATTTATGAAACAGGAATAAAGGTCTTCTGTTTGCATCACAACATGTTCATGTCTTAAATTATAAGACAAAATATTATCGGTACAAATATACCCACCCACATGGTAAAAGTTTAACTAAAAGCCCATAAATTAAATTGGTAAGAATAAAGCTAATTTTTTTAGAGAGATTTTTTGCTATAGGGCATGTACACTCGCTAGAGAGAAAGTGGAAATCACCCCCCGGGGGGATGGCCACACCATAATTTCTTCTTCTCCATTCTCCTTTTAGGATTTTGGGCACACATGCATATGTGCCCAGCATGAGTTTTAAGCTGCCATGTATGGACTTGAACTATGGTTGACTACATGGGAGTGTAGTGATATAACCACTAAGCCATCTCCTGGTCCTTAAAGCTAAATATTAATCCTAATGAAAGAAACAAAACAAAACAGGAATCACAATGGGAAGCTAAGATTATTTTGAGACAATCTTGATGATTCATCCCAAACTGAGTACCCTTCTCAAATACTGCACAAATCCCCATTTTGCATATGACCTATGAGAAGTTTCCCATAGGTGCCACAAACTCCCTGGGAGAAAAAGGTATTAAGAGACCACAGTTACCTCTCACATCACTTTAGTTTGGGGTTATATATACCACATTTTAGTAATTCCTTAATAATTCACTTGGTAGGCCCAGTTTAGGTGGTACGGTTTGTAGCATACTAGGCGGCAGGGTTGGAAGCCACATGACCTATTGTGCATTCAGATCCCAGGCCCCAAAATCCTGAGAATCAAGAGGACTGGTGATGGGGGATCATGGAGTGATGGGTCCTGTCAAGGGTGTGTTTTCTTTCTATCTCCCTCTGTTGCGTGCATGTGCACATGCTCTGTATAATGAAAAAAAAAATCACTTGGGCATATATAAGTATGAACAGGTATGAAGCAATAAGAATTTAAAAAAACAGGCTGCATTTCCTAGGAGGAGGGGTGGGGTAGGAACCATATTTTGAGAATCACTGAATTAAGGGAATATAGGAGAGGAAACCTAATTCTTAAAGAGATACAAGGGGGTAAGACAAAAAACTTAAACATTAAATTATGAGGAAATATACTTATTCCATAAGTACTTCTCTTTGAGGTGTACAGAACCCATGAAATTATGCCTGGAACCTAATTTCAAGCACTATGTGCAGTCTATTCCTTTACAACCTTGATCAGTGCAATTCCTTGCTATTTCAAATGTATTCTTGGTTTCCAAAGGCTCACAAACAGACAAAGGGAGATATTCTCTAAGAGCCCACCCCATTTATAAGGTAAATTTACCTGATTTAACCTTACATATACCACACATTTATGTACAGTTACTGATTTTACATATTTAACCAGCAACTACTATCTTTTGGAATGGACACAGAGTTCTTTGTACTTTCTTTTCTAATCTTAAATGTTGGCAAGAAACTCATTTCAAAAGCTGACTTACCAAATAGATAAACCAAAGGGAGAATATTCATTCTTTTGTACTCCTAAAAACTGTAAAAATCACTTCCTAGAAGTTGTGGCCCAAGTTTTGGCATTACTACTTCCTAACTGGTTTGTTTTTCAATTTTCAAATTTGAATACCAGGAAAAACTATCCCAATGCAATAATAAATGCCTTGAAACTGCCAAAATCTGGGCTAGCTGGTGGCGTAGTGGTTAAGGCAGCTGGATCCTACATGGCATGGGCGGTTCAAGTCTTGGATATGGTGGCTTGAAAAATACACCCAGCATATGTGCATGTATGCCCAAAAATCCAAAAGGAAGGAGAGATGGAGGAGGAATAAGTGTGTCTTCCCTCCCCCCCCCCCGGGGGGGGGGGGGCTGATTTCTCACCCTCTCTTTCTCTTTCTCTGTCTCTCCAGTGAATGCATGCCTCTTATAGCAAACTAAAAGTCAAAACCTTGAAGAGAAGCTAATCCATAGTTTATCCTCAAATAACTTTTTTTGAGAGAGAGATTTTTGCTACAGGGCACATGCGTTCACGGGAGAGACAGAAAGCAAGAAATCACCCCCACAGGTGGGTGATCACACCACAATCCCTTCTCCTCCATTCACCTCTCAGGATTTTGGGCACACACACATATGCACCCAGAGTGAGTTTCAAGCTGCCGGGTGTAGGACTTGAACCACGGTTGACTTTGTGGGAGTCCAACAACGTAACTATTATACCACCTGCTGGTTCTTCGAATAACTTCTCTGAAATAGATGACTGATTCTATTGTGCTTCCCATCCATGGTACCTACTGATTTTCCACTTACTTTAGCAACCCTGTTACTATCACATCCTACTTTATAATGGTTTCACTACAAAACACAGAAAAGTCCCAATTAAAATATTATAATAGTGATGAAAATCCTCAAGAATTCCTAATAATTTTTCCAAACAATATGGATTCTAGAGTGCCAAATAAAGTATTTAAAAGAGATTTCCTACTTCATTCTAGCAAATTACTTCACTGTTAGGGAAAGTATATATAATTCTTGATAGACTAAATTATACTTCTGAATTGAAATGATTGTTGTTATAAATATACTTTAGGAACATACAATAATTTGTTGTTGTTGCTAAACTCTTGCCAAAACATAATTCAGAATTGTTGTTTTTACCCTATTTACTATAGAATAACACACTACTATATATTTAATCCCCCTTGATACTTGCTGAATGAAGTTATTTTGCTGACAACGCAGAAAAAGTTCACCTAAAGTATGCTGGAACACTTCCTATAATCAATAACTTAAAAATAATCATTGGGTACAGAAACAATGAAGGGTTCATAAAAACATAAAAGCAGGACACAGAAAGACATTAAGCAGTACGTCAGGTCAGCATGTACCCCGGGAAATCAGAGAGCTTACCAAAAAATCACTATAATGACCTTTTTTTTTGAAGAGCCATGGAATATAAGATTTAAAAAAAACACACACAGGAAATTCAGATCAGATTTAAAAACAAAAACAACTTTAAAAATCACAAATAAATTACCTGATATTTGGAAAACCACCTCTAACAAATGGCCCTAACCAAATATTAGTTAAAGGTCACATTATAGAACCAGTACCTTGTTACCTCATAGAGGGGATCTTCAAAGCAAGACGTCATCCCAGGAAGTGCAAACTCAACACAAGATGAAACAGAGTCTGGGGCTACCACAACAAGGTACAATATTGAAGGAAGAAAAAAATAAAGTGGTCTCATTTACAAATAATAACTAGAGGAGGAAGCATGATATTCACAACTTGGAGAAAGCAGAGATCATGAATATAGATAAGAAATAGGAGGGCTTACAATACTCAGATCAAATCACTTCAAGGAAAATTTCAGCTGTCAGGGAAAAACTTGAAGGAAAAGATTATATATTACAGTTCTAACTACTGCCAGCACCATCCGAAGTTCAAAGTATACTAAATTAAAACTCAGGGAGCAAAACCTGGTCATTCCTCCACCTCTAAGTAGGACTTGAAATCATGGATTTAGATTATAAGTGATCTAAGAAGCTGTGACTGTTGAAGCCTTCAGCACAAGATGCTCCCAGCACTCCATGGGTGGTCGACAACAACTGTATTGATGCTAATCCCTTGCATCTACATAGAGCTTTACAGTTTAGAAATGCCTTCACTTTCATTCCTCAACAATAACCCGTTTGGTGGTAGAATCACAGTATCTTAACTGTCACACAGCTTATAGTGTGTAAAGTATTTTCACACCCTCTGTTGGTTATTTTACAGAAGAGACCCAAAGAATTTAAATTATCCCACTAAAGACGAGCAGATGGTAGGTGAGGGCCTGGGAAACTGCAGAACTCGGTCCGTAAAGCATTTCCAACCCATAAACGTTCAAAGTACAACACTCCAAGGGGAGCAGCCACACCCGGGACATCTATTCAAGATAGGACCTGTAAGCCTCAGGCGACCGGTCATCCTGGCCTTGGTCTCTCTCCCCAAAGACAGGAAAAGTAAAGCAGCAGGCAGGGACAAATGCTTGAGCTGGAGTCACGCAGTGGGTGTTGGTAGGATGGACACACACACACACACACACACACACACACACCCCGGCACTGAGCCTCAAAGGAGCAGGATCCTGGGTCTGGGACACCCGGTCGGTCTTGAGAGAGAGGAGAGAACCCTTTGCCATTCCCGTTTCTCTCTCGCTAGTCCCCACATCAGCTTTCCCATGGAAGGGGGTGTCTTATTCCCAGAACCGCCCAGATATCTTCTCTCTAATATCCTTAGCCAATTTTTAGCTCGGGCCTCTGAGGTAGGAGAGTCCGCTAGCTCTGGCTCCCAGCCCCTGCCCCTGTCTGCGGCGTCTCTGGACCCCAGGGCGTAGATCTCCCCGAAGGAGGTCTGCCTCCCACCTGTGCCACCTAAACCGCCAACTCCACAAAAGGAAACCCTCCCAAAGCGTCCTCCCATCTACCCTTCTGCTCCAGATACCCCCGAGGATCACCCCTCAATACCAGCCGCTTTCCCAGGAGATACCTGCCTCTCACCTGGGCCCCGTTAGCCGCAGCCTCCTCAGAAAGGCGGCCCCAAAGACCCTCCTTCAGCCAATGCTCCCCTCAAAGGGGGAAACACCCTCTTCCAGGTACCTCTTCAAGGCACCCTAGGCGCGGACCTCGGCGAGAACCTCCGGTCTTGTTTCCTGGGCTCTGCTTAACGCCACCCGCTCCCGGGCCCCTTCCCGGAGCCTGTCCCAGCCCCAGACCGGTCTCCGCGCCCCACGATCAAGCGGCTGTTCCCCCCGTCCCCAGCCCTCGGACTCCCGCTCGCTCCGCGTCCCCAGCGGGCTTCCCAGAGCAACACGGCCCGGCTGCTGCACTGACTTTCTCTAGTTCCAGGGCCCACCGGCGGGAGGGGGCGGCGGCGACGGAGCGACTCCTTTGTGACAGGTCCCAGAGAGCGGTAAAGATGGACGCGAGGCCACGGCGCTGCCATTACGCGCAGGGCCCTCCCCCGCTACGTACCGCCCCGTCCCTCCCTCAGTCCCCTAGGAAACGCCCCTTCCTCGGTGGCAATCCCTCTCCTTGACAGCCAATCATAGTGCAGAAACGATGACACGTGATCCCGAGACCCGGTCCGCCCACCGGGCATGAGTTGGCCAATCCCCTTGCTGAGGTGTGAATGGCCCAATCAAGCCTCTCCCCCTCCCTGTCGGTGCACCGGATTTCCATAGTGCTCCTGGGGAGGAAGAGAGCTGTGGATTGGGTTACGCCGCCGGAAGGAGGCGGAGCCTTGTTGTGGCGGTGAGGAACAGGAAGCCCTGAAGGGTCAAAAGGAATACAAAAGCAAAGGCTGTTTTCTTTTTTTCCTCCCCCTTCTTTTTTTTTTTTTTTCTTTTCTTTTCTTTTCTTTTTTTTTTTTTTTAAAGAGCGAGTGGCCTTTACGGTGGCGGTTTGGGGTGGGCGTCGCCAAGGTGGGGGAGTCTCGCCTCCCGCGCGCTGGTAGGTGAGTGCGGCCCGGGTCCTGGCGAAACCTGCGCTGCTTCGCTAAAGAGATGGGGAGCTGCAGCCGCTGTTAGGGTTAGGGCCTGTTCTCAGTCCGCGTTCTCTGTCTTGAATCGTCAGGGCCCAGGCTTGCGGGGCCCAGCTTGAAGGTATCTGGGTCGTGAGGGAGGTTCCCCGAGTCTTTTAGACGGGCCAGGACTGTTGGGCCTCTTTGTCGACTTTCTCCACCTTTCTCTGATACTGGGCCACTCGAACCCGGAGTAGCCGGCTCTGTTCCAGGGGTCTTGGAACGGCTCCAGCCTACTCAGGAGATGCGGGGGCGCCTGATTGGACATGATTGAATCCCGGAATGTACGCGCAGGATGAAACACATCTATTATGTACCACATTCAGTTGCTGTGCTAATTGCATTTTCTTCTAATAGAAAATAAGCCAACTTGCCCGTTTTGCAGAAAACTTAGGAACGAAAATTGAGAGTTGAAGCGTCTTGTTTGAGAGTTGGCGGCCCTTGTGAATTTTAGTCCACACAGGGAAAGGGAAGACCAATGTATTTACAGCAGTGGTGCCTAAACGTCGGTTTACCCCAAGATTTTCCGCGGCTCTTTTCAAATGAAGATTTTTAACTTCCCACCCCCAGGTGGTCTGTCTAGGTTGGGAGTGGGACCTAGAAGCCAGTGCAAGGCTGGTGGTCAGAATTTCCTATGGTTTTAGAGTACCAGATGTAAGATAAGATTTATCGCTTCTTTGGACGCCATAAAACGGCTTGGAGGGCACTGTTTCTGAAATCCTTGAAAGGAATTAGTGTGTAGACTCCCTTTTGATACAAGAAGTTGAGATAAAGGCATCTTTTATACCTTTCAAATAGAGCCCAAGATGAGCTGGGAACACTTTCTAAGGGGCTGAAAGTAGAGGCTGCCCAAATTTCTTCCTCAACTGAAGTCTTAATGCTTGTAGGGGAATTCTTCATGGTTGCAAGAAAAGAAGAATTATATCAGCACCATGTATCTGGCTTTCATTCTTACTGTTTGTCTTTTTTTTTTTTTCTTCCATTTTCACTATGATATATCTAGCTATTATTTATTTTTGTTCTGTTTGTTTGGTATTTAGACTTACTTAACTGATTTAACATAGACCTTTTCACTGTATTCTCTATGCCTCTTACTCTCTATTTTCATATCATTGTGAACAATTCCCTCATTCTCTCTTAAACTATTTCTAATCTGTTATTAAACTTGTCTAGTGGCGGCTTAAATTCATTTATCACATTGTTCCATTTCTGAAGGTCCATTTAGTTCATGCTACTATTTTACAGGTTCTTATTCCTTGCTATTAATTTTGAGGCTTAATTTTTATTTCTTTAAACAAGGTAAGCTTAGTTGTTTTATAATTTATGGTTTTTTGTTTGTTTGCTTTTAGAAATAATTTTGCTATAGGGCGTGTGCGTTTGCCAGACAGACAGAAAGTGAGATATCACCCTCCTGGGGGGAATGGCCACACTTCAGTCCCTTCTGTCAGGATTTTGGGCATACATGCACATGCACCTGGCATGAGTTTTAAGCCACTTGGGCCTGGAACTGTAGTTGACTAGATGGGAGTCCAGCAAGGTAACCATTTAGCCATCTTCTGGTCCCTGGAGTGCTTTCTGTTGTCCCTTGTTCTTGCTGTCTTACTTGCCACTTACTTTTGTCCTGAAGGTGTAGTTCTTAGGATTAGTAGATGAAGGGGGTTTTTAGGCACTGCATGCTGATTGGACTCCTGGCTTTGACTTTTGCTTCATAATGGCACCCAAACTGTAGCTTTCAGGCTAGGGAATGCCTCAGAATGAAATCCACTTTGAATATTGAACCTTATTTCTGGTTTTCACCTTCTCCCAGATTTTGTCTTAATGCTCTATTTTTTTTAATACATTTTATTTATTTATTTATTTGGGGAGATTTTTGCTATAGGGCGTGTGCGCTCACCAGACAGAGAGAGACATAGAGACAGAAAGCGAGAAATCAGCCCCCAGGGGGGATGGTCACGTCACAATCCCTTCTCCTCCATTCTCCTCTCGGGATCTTGGGCACGCACGCACACGCGCCCGGCTTGAGATTTAAGCCACCGTGTCTGGGACGCGAACCGCGGATCGACTACGTGGGAGTCCAGTGACATAGCCATTACGCTAGCTGCTGGTTCCCTTAATGCTCTATTATTTTGCTAGCTTTTCTATTTGTCTAAGAATTCTTATTTTTGGGGGGATCCGCAGATGGCATGATGCTTAGGGCACTGGACTCCACATAGTTGTCTGCAGTTTGAGTCTGCGCATGGTGGCTTGAGCATCACTCTGGGCATGTATGCATGTGTGCCCAAAATCCTGAGAATGTAGAAGAAGGGATTGCACTGTGGCCACCATCCCGCTTCCTTCCTGGAATAATTTTTTACTTTATCTCTGTCCAGTGATCACATGTGCTCTCTGACAAAAACCTTAAAAAATAATTTTTTTTTTGAGTTCTAGATTTTTAAATTCAGAGGTGGAGGATTGGTTTTAATTATAATACCTACCTCACTTTTTCCAGGAGTGAAAGCCCCCCCTTTATCTTGATTTTGGAATGTAAGATTTGTGATTTCTGACACAAAGTTAAAGATTATTTTTGTTTATATATTTAAAATGTCCAGCACTTTTCCTTGTGGAATATCATGAACGCTATTAATATTAAGCCTACGGATGTTTTACACTGAGTGCAAGTTCACTTGTGTATTTAGTATCTAGCACTATACCTTGCACAAAATAGGTCCTCTATAAATATTTGCTTTAAAAAAACTGAATTGGGCGAACCAGCAGTTAGCGTAATGGCGATGTCGCTGGACTCCCACGTAGTCGACCATGGTTCGCGTCCCGGACCCGGTGGCTTAAAACTCACGCCGGGCACTTGTGCGTGCGTGCCCAAGATTCCGAGAGGAGAATGGAGGAGAAGGGATTGCGGCGTGACCATCCCCTCTGGGGGGTGATTTCTCGCTTTCTGTCTCTATGTCTCTCTGTCTGTCTGGCGAGCGCACGCGCCCTATAGTGAAAACCTCTCCAAAAAAAAAAAAAAAAACTGAATTGGAATCTAGCCAGTGGCATGGTGGTTAAGGGAGTGGATCCCACATGGCCAACTGTGTGGTTCAGTTGGAGGATCAGACCTGGTGGTTTGAACACAGCAGGCGCCCATATGTGCTTGCCCAAAGTCACAGCAGGAGGGAGAAATAGAGGAGAAGGAATTGTGGTTATGACTATTCCCCGTGGTGGGGTGTTCTTTCTTCTTTTTCTTCTCTCTTTCCTTCTGTCTGTCTCTGTCTCTCCAGTCAGTGCATTTGCCCTTTGGCAAAATAAGAACAAACAAACAAAAACAACTAAATTGGTTGGCCTTGTATGAGTAGAGTAATGCAGAGCCCTTTAAAGTCTTTATTTTGTTTTTTAAAAAAATGGACTTAGAGTAGAGTTACATAGGGGAGAAAGGAGAGGATGGAGTGATTTGGTGTGTGGATTCAGTTCTAAAGCCAGCCCAGATAACAAAATAGGGTGTAATCAAAACTATTCTTGAAAATCTCTTAGGGAGCACAGCACATGGACATAGAAATACCAGTCCTGCAAAATTCCGACCACCAGGTTTTTGTCTAGCTTTGTACTTTTCTTCCTGTGGGCCTCAGATGCAGTAGTTGGTTTGCATTTAGGAATCACAATATGTAAAAAAAGTAGGAGTAATATTAGAATCATACATACTGAGGGAAGCATTTATATTCTGAGAGTGTGTTTATATACACGAACCAAGAAACAGAAGTTCAGCTAAGAGAACCAATATATATATATATATATATTTTGAGAGGTTTTTGCTATAGGGCGCATGCGTTTGCCAGAAAGACAGAGAGAGACAGAGAGACAGAAAGTGAGAAATCACCCCCCAGGGGAGATGGCCACACTGTAATCCCTTCTCCTCCATTGTCCTCTTGGGATCTTAGGCATGCACACGCAAGCACCTGGCGTGAGTTTAAGCCACCGGGTCCGGGACTCAAACTGCGGTCGAATACATGGGAGTCCAGCAACATAGTCATTACGCCAACTGCTGGTCCTGAGAGAACTAATATTTAAATTAATATTCTTTTTTTTCCCCTTAGTGTATAGATGCATTCAAGGCAATTGGACATATGATGAGACTACTCTTGTGTTATAGAAAGACGAATATATGTGTGTGTGTTAAATTCCTGTTGCATGTGTTTCTTAGTACCTAGAAGGTTATTGATAATGGTCTCTTTAATAAGTTTTTTTTTTTTTTTTTCTTAAGAGAGATTTTTTTTTTTTTGCTACAGGGCTTGTGCACTTGCCGGACAAAGACAGAAAGAGACAGAGAGGCAGAAGGCGAGAAATCACCCCCCAGCGAGTATGGCCACGCCACAATCCCCTTTCCTCCATTCTTTCAAGATTTTTGGGCACACATGTACATGCACCCAGATCAGTTTTAAGCCATCGGGTCCAGACTCAAACCACGGTTGACTACATGGGAGTCCAGCAACACAACCACCACACCATCTGCTAGTCCCTATAATAAATATTTTAAACACAGATTAAATTGCTTGTTCTGTAGTCTAATTTTTTTATTCTTTTAGTATCCTTCACTACTGGAGTATGTTAAATAAACTTCAGTATTAGAAGATTTGCTTGACTGCCTCTACTGATAAATACTAACAGAAAAATACTAATAGAATGCTTTCTGTTAGTAGTTCTCATCCTGTGAAGACTTTATAATTGAAGAAAAATTGGCATGATCTAAATTACTGTATCTTGATAGAAGTGCCTTCTGGCTAACAAGCAATCTTTATTTGGAATATAGTTTAGTTAGCCAAATGGCAAATTCCTTTTAGTTGCTGTCCTGCACTTTGAAGTACAGTGTGACTTGAATGTCACATTTAAAATATCAGAAAGCAATTTAACTGTATTTATTGACAAAAGGAAATGAATTGGCCTATTGTTTTTGTTATACCCTAAGTGAACCTTTAGAGCACCGTAACACAGAAATCTAATTCTCCTGGTGTAATTTTACATGAACAATCTATCTAATTTTAGAGTTAGGAGGGTATGGTGGCCAATGATGGCAACACTTTAGCCTGCCATCTCAAAATTCAGTTCCACAGGAAAGCAGATCTCATTAATTTGACTCATCCACTAAGTGGAATAATTTTTTCCAAGTCAAGGATAGCAGTTACTTGAGGGGTAGCAATGTAATATTCATATTTGAAAATGTGTATAATGTGCTACGTGAGACACTGAGCCCACTTTATCCCATCAACCTGGAAATGAAATACCACAAGTCTCTAGTATAAACACAGTAGTACAGTGTTTAACAACTATTTTGGCTTGAAATATAAGAACTTTGTTTTCTTGGCTGTTGAGCAAATTTGAAAACCATGTTCTTTATTTGTGCCAGTTTTAAACTTTTTTTTTTTTTTTTTTTTTTGGTAGAGGTTTTTGCTTTAGGATGTGTATGCACATGAGAGAGAGAGAGAGACAGAGATGGTGAGTGGGAATGTGAGAACTCACCCCCCAGGGGGGATGGCCATGCTGTAATCCCTTCTCCCCTTGGGATCTTGGGCACACATACCCAGAGTGAGTTTTAAGCTATTGGGTCCAGGACTCGAACTGCGCTTGGCCATGTGGGAGTCCAGCGACGTAACCACTACACCATCTGCTGACCTCCAGTGTGGACAAAGTGATATTGGTTTGGTTTTTGTATTCCATGAATCCCCTTTGGAAGAACTTAAGTACATTTAAAAATAATGGAATGATTAGTTTGATAATTAAACTTTAGTCACCTTGAAAAAAAGCTATGTGAGTAAAGGGAAGTTGACAGCATTTACTCTTTCTAAAATTGTTAAAGTTCACTTATTTTGGGACCAGTAGTTAGCGTAATGGCTATGTCGCTGAATTCCCATGTAGTCGACCGCGGTTCAAGCCTCGGATCCGGTGGCTTAAACTCACGCTGGGCGCGTGTGCATGCATGCCCAAGATCCCAAGAGGAGAATGGAGGAGAAGGGATTGCGGTGTGGCCATCCCCTCTGGGGGTTGATTTCTCGCTTTCTGTCTCTCTGTCTCTCTGTCTCTCTCTCTCTCTGGTGAGCACATGCGCCCTATAGCAAAAACCTCTCCAGAAAAAAAAGGTCATTTATTTCTTCCATGAGTGAGAGAGACAGCACCTTGTATGTGGCCTTGATGCTGAGACCCAGCCACATGCTTCCCCCAGCCTGGATCAGGGGCAGGCATACACCCGGGATACTCTAGGAGGGAGCTGTATTTGAACTGGGAACATTCCCATATGAGATTCCCTCATAAAATGTTGTTTTTTTGCTGCCAGACAATCATCTGGTCCCTCTTGTTTTGTTCTTAATTATTCTAGCAAACAAAAGAGAAAAAGAAGAAACTTGGAAAAAATCTACCTAGGCAGTAAGCATTAGAAGTCAACACAGTCACATTTCCTAGCTTCTCTCTCTATTTCCAGAAAGAGGTTAAAATGCTTTGTGTAGTGAATATTTACTTCTCAGTATAAGTGACCAACTTTAATAAGTGGAAATAAAAGGAACAGAGTAAGTGTTTTTTCCTTGAAAGATGATACAAACTATATTATACAGTGATTTAATCTTGGTCCTTTTTTTCTCAGTGCACAAATTGTTTGTGTTTGCATAGAATTTTCTATGGGACCTTGAACCTTCAGTAAATGCATATTTCATGACTACCATTCTGTGTTACTGGCACTGGACAGTACCTAGGTGAGGGCATTCTTCTCTGCTTAGTCCTCAAAGCCTCCTCATGGTTGGTTTATTCAGTAAGTATTTATTATATACCTAATATATGCCAGACATTGTGCTAGTGTGGGCATAAAGAGGTGTTGCAGCCGTCATAAATGATAAAACACAACAGGTATGTGCTGTAGTAGAGTCACAAATGGCTGTGATGGGAACACAGAGGAAGGAAGTGTACGTTAACTGCTCTGGGAGGTCTTGGAAAGCTTCATAAAAGAGGCAGTCTCTAATTTGAGTCTGGGCAGATACAGGCAAGGGCATTCCTGGTAGAGGAACTAGCCTGGCAAAGCCATGCATGGAGATGAGAAAGTGAACAGCGAGCAGTTCTGTATGGCTTTTGAGCAATGTGTGTAGGGGAGACGATTGAGAGTAAAGTTGGTAAGGTAAGGAAGAAATGACACAGAGTCACGCTAATAACAGTGGACTTTACTCCAGAGTAAGTGATTCCCAGCCCAGGGACAATTTTGTCCCTCAGAGAACTTACAGGAATGTCTGGAGAAATTTTTTATTTTTATAACTGGTGTGGGTAAGTGGCTGCTCCTGGCATCACCTGGGTAGAGGCTAGGGAATCTGCTAAACATCTTGCAATGCACAGGGCAGCCCACAGCAGAGAATTATGTGGCTCAAAAAATGTCCGTAGTTGGCAGGTGGCGAGGCAGTTGGGGTTGCTGGATTCCCACATGGCTGACCGTGGTTTAAGCCCTGGACCCAGCAGCTTGCTTTCTCACTTTTCCTCTCTCTCTCTGGTCAAATCGAAATAATAATGATAATAATAAATTAAATGAAAAAATTATAAAGCAAAACAAAATGTCAATAGTACTGAGGTTGATAAATCTGGCCTAGAGATACTAGTGACTCTTAGAAACTTTTTTTTTCCCTAGGATTTTGTCATAGGGCACATACACTCACCAGAGGGAGGAGAGTGACAGAGAGATGCAGAGAGAGGGAATGTAAGAAATCACCTCTCTCCCAGGGGGGTTGGCCATGCTGTAATTCCTTTTCCTCCCTATCCTCTTGAGATTTTGGGACATGCACGCACATGTCCAGTGTGATTTTCCTGCTGGCCCCTCTTGGAAATATTTTTAACTGGGACATGAATGGTATTAGATTTGTCTTTAGAAAGATCATTCAGTTGACATTGGGGAGAATGCATTAAAAGGGGTTAGAATAAAAACGGAGATTAATGGAATGCTATTGCAGTAGTTTATGCAAGATGAGATCCTAAAAGAAGGGATTGGAATGGAAGGGACCCTTGGGGCCAGCAGGTGGGATGGTGCTTAAGGGACTGGTCTCCCATATAGTTGACTGCAGTTCCCTTCCCAACCCAGCTCCAGACCCAGACCCTGCGCTTGAAATCACTCTAGGTGCATAATGCATGTATGCCCAAAATCCTAAGAGGGAATGGAGAAGAGATTGTGAAGATATTGCAGCATGGCCATCCCCCCTAGGGATGATTTCTCACTTTCCCCCTCTCTCTGGTGAGTGCACACACCCTATGGCAAAAATCTTAAAAAAAAAAAAAAAAAAAAAAAGACAAAGAAAAAGAAAGGAAGGGACCCTTTCCTAAAACCATGCAAAAAACTAAGTAAGAGAAGATGGGTTAAAAAGAGATCATTATGATCCAACAATGACAGAACCTGGTGCCTGGTGGGGAGGTAAGAGAAGATGGGTTAAAAAGAGATCATTATGATCCAGCAATGACAGAACCTGGTGCCTGGTGGGGAGGTGTAAAGGAGTGAAGAGGAGAAACGAGACATGTGTCCAGGTTTTTGCCTGAGAAACAGGACTGGTCTATATTAGTGTCCTTTAGTACTGCCTCTTACCTGTGCCTCTCACTTTGATCATTTATTATCTATGCTCTTATCTGACATAAATACTGCAAGAATACTAAGAATTAAAGTTTATTTCTTTTATACATCTTAGAGAATAGCACAGTGCTGGACATACAGAGCTCAACACAATGCAGTTTATTTAAATTGAACTAGTAAAGTAAAAGAGGAGTCACACGAAAGGTAAACAGAATTACCAAATTACATGTATGAAATTATTATATACACATAATTTGGTAACTGTCTTTGTTAAAGTTAAATATATGTGTGTGCATTTCCTAATTTCTCAGTTTGATGTGATCTCTTTCCACTTAAAGTGTCATGGTGGGAAGATGGAGTAATGGTTATGTCATTGGACTCCCACGTGGTTGACCACGGTTTGGGTCCCGGACTGGGTGGCTTAAACTCAAGCTGGTGGTGTGTGCCCAAAATCCTGAGAAGAGAATGAAAGAGAAGAGATTGCAGTGTGGCCATCTCCTCTAGGGGGTGATTTCTCACTTTCTGTCTCTGGCAAGCACATGTGCCCGATTTAAAAAAAAAAAAAAAACTCTCTCTCTCAAAAAAAATGTCATGGTGGGAACCAGCAGTTAGCGTAATGGCTATGTCGCTGGACTCCCACGTAGTCGACCGCAGTTCGCGTCTCGGACCCCGTGGCTTACAACTCACGCTGGGCGCGTGTGCATGCGTGCCCAGGATCCTGAGAGGAGAATGGAGGAGAAGGGATTGCGGCGTGACCATCCCCCCTGGGGGTGATTTCTCGCTTTCTGTCTCTATGTCTCTCTCTGTCTATCTGGCGAGCGCACGCACCCTATAGCGAAAAACCTCTCAAAAAAAAAAAAAAAAAAAAAAGTCATGGTTATTTGTGTCACTGACTTATTTTCCCCTCACTCCCTGAGTGCAGACAGCAGTCCTCTCACTCCTATGGCCTGTCCAGCATTCAGCATAATTCTTTGTAGTAATGGAAACCCTCAAGAGCATTTTTAAGCATGTGCCAAACATTAGGCAAAGTGCTTTACGTAATTATCTTGTTTATCCCCACAAAAGCTTTATGTTGTGCAGTGCTATTTTGATCCCCATTGGTGAGTGTCATCTGTAGATGAGGAAAAGTCTGGGGAGGAGGAAACCAGTGTTTATACGACTGGTGAGCGGCAGAACCAGATTCTGAACCAAGATCTCTTGATTTCAGACAAGAGTCTATAGTCTTGATCATTGCTCCTTGATAAAGAGACGACAACAGGTTAGGTTATACTGAAAGGTGTCTAAACTCACCTTTACTTATTGTTAGAGCATATGGACAGTGAGGTTTTGAATCCTGAAAAGACTTGATTATTTCTGGAGAAGAAACATTTGGAATATTATCCAGAAGACTCAGGCGTATGGTCCCTTTCCACACACATTTTCTCCTCTTATCTTTGACCTTTTCTAACGTAGAGAGATGACCAAGTTAGAGAGCCACTAGCAACACTAGGGGCAGGGAAGGAACAGCAGCAGTTGGAGTGTCGGGGACTAAGGACCTGCGGAAGAAAGTACCAGTTGGAGAAGGAGAAGAATAAACAGTCTACGTTTTAGTCTGGTCCCTTTTAAACTCACAGGAATTCCCTATGTGTGGCCACCTACCTTGGTTTATTTGAGGATCAAGGAAATGTTAGAATTATGATAGTACCAGTAGCTTTAAACTGTTCATCAGTTTTGATCATATGCCTGTATTTTCAGGAAACCACCTCATTAAGAGCTGATGAGAAATGGAATTTCTCTATCAAATTCTAAAGTCCTTATCTGTGAGCACGTGCTTCCCCCTTTTTTTTCCCTTTTAATTATCAGAGAGATGTGAGGTAGAGATAAGAAAGCATCACCCTCCATTTGGGGCAGGGTCACGCTGCAGTCTCTTCTCCATCCCATGTCTATTTTGGGTATGCAAGCTACTGGGGCTGGGATTTGAACTGCGCTGTCAGCTATGTGGGATTCAGCTCCCCTGACTGTAAGCTACATTGCTAGCCTCACCTTTATTTCTTGTTTTCAGTAACCAACTGTGATTCCTGGTTTTTCTGCTGTGCATGAAAGAGGATAATAGCAGGACCAGCAGATGATGTAGATTCCCACATAGTCTACCACGGTTCTAGTCCCGTACCCAGCAGCTTGAAACTCAAAGCCGTGTACATGTGCATGCATGCCCAAGATCCCGAGAGGGGACTGGAGAAAAAGAGGTTGTGACATGGTCATCCCCTCAGGATGGTTTCTTGCTTTCAGTCTCTCTGTCTCTGCCTGTCTTTCTGGCTAGTGGACACTCCCTATAGCAAAAACCTCTCAAAAAAAAAAAAAAAAAAGAATAATGAGAGTAAAGAGATGCATTTAATGGAACAATGGAACACCAGTGGCATTGTCACATCCTAATATTTCTGTCCCAGGTTCAAGTCATTTGCAGTAAATAAGTTCACTACTCTGAGACATTGATTTTATTTCCCCCTATCTTGTAAGATCAAAGCAACTGGGGATGTTTGGCTCAGAAAAGCAACAAAATAGGAGGAACCTGAGAGTTGTCATAAAATAACTGAAGTATTGTCATGTTGGAGAAGATTGGCTCCTTTTGTGTAGGTAGTCCCACTGGATTGAACCTATGTGTAGAATTTGTAGAAAGCCAGATTTTTAAAGTTTGTTTCTTTTATGAGAGGGACAGAGATAGAAAGAGAGAACTTGGCACACTGTGACCTGGCCTCAGCCAGCCCAGGTCATGGGAATACATTTCCCTACTATGTACTGGGTGGCCCCAATATGTACATCAGGGACCTTCCCGTGTAGGTCTGGTCGTGTTAGCACTGCACCACCATTTGGCCCACATCTTGAAGTTTTAAAATGGAAGTTGGGGACCAGATGGTGGCATAGTAGTAAAAAGTGACACTCTGTAAGGTTGAACCAGGTGGGAAGGTTCTGGGTACATGTCCAGAGACCTCCCTGAGGCATGTGTGTGCCGATGAGCTGGGGCTGGCTGGCTGAGGTTCAGGGTGGATCATGGCTTTAACACCACGTTAAGGGTCCTATTTTTCTCTCTTTTAGTCATGAAAGAAATAAACCTAAACAAACAAACATAAATTAAATAGCCATTTCCAAGATGTACGTGGTAGGGTCACACACTGGATGGAGTATCATATTAAGTGGGCTCTCTACACACCCATCCCTCTTCGTTTACCTGGAAAAAGAATTGAAGGGAAGAAATGAGTCGGCTAATGTAGGGTGAGGAGTGACAGCTAACAGAATAAGAAAGGGGCACGTTGAGGGTCTAATATGTCTTTCCCATCCTTAGAGCCCTACGTAGTTCATGTTTTCTCTGCCAGGGACATTTAAGAAATTGTTGGCTTTTGTTTCATAAGAGATCGTTCTGCAGAACTTGAGGAATTCTTGGCACGATCACAGAGCAAGAACAGTCCTGCTTTGTAATAAGTCTCTGGCTGGTGGCATCCAGTGATGCCAAATCCGGACTGTGCAGGTCGTGGGCTTTAGGTGGGAGCAACAGCTCTGTCGGTTGATTTAGTTTTCTTTCTAGGTATTTACAAAATTATCTCTTGTTATAGGGAACTAAACCTCCACAATAGTAGGATTGAGGCTGAAGTGATTTTTCTTGTTCTGAATGAGTTTGTTTGCTCAGTTTTCATTTCCATCTTTACTAAATAAAAATGTTGCATGAACATTTTCAGCACTGGAATTCTTTTTTTTTTTTTTTTTTTTTTAAAGAGAGATTTTTGCTCTGGATGTGTTGTGCTTGCCATAGAAAAAGAAAGTGAGAAATCACCCCGGGGGAGGGGGATGACCATGTCACAATCCCTTCTCTCTTCTCCTCTCGGGATCTTGGGCATATACACACACACACCTGGCATGAGTTTTAAGCTGGTAGGTCCAGGACTCAAACCACAGTTGACAACGTAGGAGTGGAGCGACGTATCCATTACTCCATCTGCTGATCTGTCAGCACTGGAATTTCATGTAGGGGGGAAAAGCTGAAATTGATATGTTCATGTTTTCAACTGAAATGTAATGTTTTCTGGGGAGAAACAAGGTAAAGTAGGTAACAGTATGAAATTTAGGTGTCAGGCCTAGATTTGATTCTTGGTAGTACTCTTCACCACTTGTTATCACCTTAGACAGGTGACGCATGGCCTTAATTTCTCCATGTGTATGAGATAATGCCACAGATACGGGACCGGTTCTTCCACTCTCACTGTCTCCATTTGTAGTTTGTGTGCCTCTAGGCATATCACTTCTTTGCTGTGCAGTCTGGACCCGATCACTAAGCCTCCTTGAATACCTGAGATTCTCATCCACATCTGCTTGGAAGCCAGAGCAGGTGAATCAGATAGTGTACTGTCCTTGAAGCAGTAATTTCAAAAGGGAACAATGTCAGAAGTTAGAGAAATAGAGGAGGATGAGAGCTGGGAAAAGGACAGGGTGCCCAGGAGGCTGATTTGTTTGAATTTAGTGGGGCAGAAAAATACCTGCAATGTGAGCTTTATTGTGAAACATCAGGTACTGAGAATTATTCCAGGCCCCCTTGCTGACTTCATAGGTAACCAACATCTTAGTGAAAACTATGCGATGTGGGGCTGGCTGGTGGCATGGTGGTAAAAGCATTGGACTCTCACATGGCTGACTGCAGTTCAAATCTCAGACCTAGGAGCTTGCTTTCTTGCTTTCCCTTTCTCTCTCTCTGCCTCTCTCTGGTCAAATTAAAAATAATAATAATAACAACAGGGACCAGCAGATGGTGTAATATGTATGTTGCTGGACTCCCACATATTCGGCCACTATTTGAGTCCCGGACTTGGAGGCTTAAAACTCACCATGGGTACCTGTGTGCGTATGCCCACGATCCCAAGAGGAGAATGAAAGAGATGGGATTGCAGTGTGGTCATCTACCCCAGGGGGGTGATTTCTCTTTTTTCAGTCTTTCTGTCTCTCTGTCTCTCCAGTGAGCGCACATGCTCTGCAGCAAAAATCTCTCTAAATAAAAAAGAAAGAAATTAGTAATGACAAATAAAATAAATCATAAAAAAAACGAAAATGACATGATGCATCAGGGAAAATGTAATGTGTGCTTTCATCGTTAACCTGTAAATTCAACTGAGGATTCAATTTAATATTGGAAGAGAATTTTTAGTCTGTTGCTGGTTCGGACGGAGCCGTTTTTCTTCACAATGTTATTTCACTTCTCATTTGA
Organism: Tupaia tana; assembly: GCA_026018925.1. Lineage (NCBI taxonomy): Eukaryota > Metazoa > Chordata > Mammalia > Scandentia > Tupaiidae > Tupaia > Tupaia tana. The sequence continues at coordinate 29,688,719 of JAKSZU010000018.1, forward strand.
ATGTTCTGTTTTCTTCATAGATTGATCCACTATGGATGGAGGGGATGATGGTAACCTTGTCATCAAAAAGAGGTTTGTATCTGAGGCAGAGCTGGATGAACGGCGCAAACGGAGACAAGAAGAATGGGAGAAGGTTCGAAAACCCGAAGATCCAGAAGGTATTTAGGCTTTAGGCTTATAGTTTGACAGTCACCCTAATGATTCTTTTTTTTTTTTTTTTTTTTTTAAGTCAGAGAGTGAGAGAGATAAAGGACCTCCCACAGGATCTGGCTATGTCACAATCGTTTTCCCTCTAATTCTCTATCCCATATTCGCACCTGCTTGTATGTTTCTCAAGTCAGTGGGGTCAGGACTCAAACCGTTCTCTGCCATGTGAGATCTGGCGTCCTCTGTACAGCACCTAACTGCTGTGCTCCAGGGGACAGTGCTCTACATAATGTTCTTTAATTTTCCACAGTCCTGCAAAGTAGGTGTTAATTGTCCTCACCTAAAGGTTGAGGAGCTAAGACCCAGAGGGGTAAAGTAACCTATGTAATAAGGCATTCATACCTGGGAATAGAACAAAGATACTCACATCCTTGCCCTTTGCTCTCTACTACACTGCCTTCCAGAAGATTCTACTTGTCTGTTCCATCTCCACAGGTGTTTCCACAGCCTGAACAGCTGAGAATGCTGCTGCTAGGGAGTTTTGAGCTGGCTCCTCATCCAGTTAACTAGCTCAGACCATGGACCCTGTTGACATTGATAGCTTTGAGAATGTTGGCCTCCCTCCGAGGGCCAAAGGGAAGCTGTGGGCTTTGTACTATATTTGTGTTATCCTTGCCCTCAGATTGAACAGAGACTTGACTTGATCTTTCAAACTCTTTATTATTCCTAATAATAGGAAAAAAGTTCTAAAGTTTATATCTCCCCCTCTCTCCCCACCTCTTCTTTTCAGAATGTCCAGAGGAAGTTTATGACCCTCGGTCTCTCTATGAAAGGCTGCAGGAGCAGAAAGACAGGAAGCAGCAGGAGTATGAAGAGCAGTTCAAATTCAGTAAGCTTCAGATGGAGTCCAGGAGACTCTGCAGGGCCTTTCCAACGTACTTTTGTCTCACACAATACTTTTTCTAGCTAGCCATGGAATTTTCTTGATTTTTCTAGTTTGTAGATGCTCATTTGGTAGAAAAGAAACAGACTTCTGCTTTCTTTTTTTTTTTTTTTAAAGAATTATTTATTTAATTCTATTTATTCATTTGTATATTTTAATTTGACTAGAGAGAGAGAGAGAGAGAGAGAGAAAGTGAGAAAGCAAGCTACCAGGTCCGGGACTCGAACCATGTTTGGCCATGTGGGAGTGCCCAGCACCTTAATCACCATACCACCTGCTGGTCCCCATTCTGCCTTCTTGATCACATTCAACATTTTTTTAAATTATTATTTATTTAATTTTATTTATTCATTCATTTATTTTAATTTGACCAGAGAGAGACACAGAGAGAGAGAGAGAGAAAGGGATAAAGGAAGCCACCAGGTCCGGGACTCGAATCGTGGTTGGCCATGTGGGAGTGTCCAGCACCTTAACCACCACACCACCTGCTGGTCCCAACATTCAACATTTTTGTTTAGAGATACCCATTTTAATTCTATGCTAATATCTAGTTATGGAGAAATGCCTTGATTTTATGCCATGTTATCTGTCCAAAAGCCATGGTGTTTACCAGTTCTTTCTTCTAATACCATGAAGAATCTGCTGTTTATTAAAAAAGAAGGAAAAAGAATAATTTTATTTGACTGTATTTTTCCTTAAGCCTGCTAAATGTTCCTTGTTTAATTATTTCCTCAGAAAACATGGTAAGAGGCTTAGATGAAGATGAGACCAACTTCCTTGATGAGGTTTCTCGGCAGCAGGAACTACTAGAAAAACAACGAAGAGAAGAAGAACTAAAAGAACTGAAGGAATACAGAATATCCTTTGTACTTTGAGAGAAATCTGTAGTGTCAGTTTTCTCATCACTACCTATGGTCAGCCCTCATTAGTAGAAGGAGGGTCTTCTAGCTTGTGATCTCTAAAGTCTCTTTCCACACTGATATTCCTACGACTGAATCACTGACAATGATTTGTGGAGTTTGTGTTGCATGGAAGTCTATAGCAATCAGAAATCCACATTCTGTAGGATTAACTAAAGTCATAAAGCCTAGTAGTCAGTATCAGAGTAGTATTACCTGATAGGATTAGGCTCTGGGACATATGGGCAATACAGTCAACCTCATCCAGGCTTCTGAGCTTTTTGTTTGTTTTTAGTTTTTAGCTTTTTTTTTCTTTTTAGTTTTTTTTTGTTGTTGTTATAGAGTGCATGCTCTTGTCAGAAACAGAGAAAGAGACAGAGGGAAAGTGAAAAATCACCCTTCAAGGGGAATGGCCATGCTGCAGTCCCTTCTCCTCTATTCTCTGCTTGGGATTTTGGGCATACACACTCCTGGCATGATTTTCAAGATGCTGATCCAGGACTCAAACTGAGCAGTTGGCCATGTGGAATCTAGTGCCTTAAACTCCACACCACCAGCTGGCCCAGGGCTTCTAAGCTTTTTTTTTTTTTGCAAGTTTTTTGCTATAGGGTGTGTGTGCTCACCAGAAAGACAGAGAGACTGAGAGACAGAAAGCAAGAAAGCACCCCCCAGGGGAGATGGCCATGCCGCAATCCCTTCTCCATTCTCCTCTCGGAATCTTGGGCACACACACACATGTGCCGGCGTGAGTTTAAGCCACTAGGTCTGAGACTCGAACCAGAGCCAACTATATGGGAGTCCAGCGACATAGCCATTACGCCAATTGCTGGTCCCATGGGCTTCTAAGCTTTAAAAGGGTGTTTTTAGCAACTTTCCCGTGTCTGCATTAGTAAGACCTTCCCCATTGGTACAGTGTGGTCTGTTTCCCTAGAGGGGCTGAGAAAGCAACAAAGATTATTTCTCTTTGTCTCAGTGCTGCATTTTTTGGCATCCACTTAATAGGCATCCTGGTGTAACTTGACTGAATTAAAATTCTCAGTTTTATACCATGTTATCCCCACTCTCAGCACATTTTTCACCCCTGAAGTCTCTTTCTGGTTTTCCCAATGTCAATACTTGGTGCTCCTATCTGGTGCTCCTTTGGCCCAGGGGCCTCTGGGCCAAAGATTGTCTCCAAAATATAATAGAAATTTAGCCAGTTCTTATCTCTGCTGCCACTGTAATAGTTGTAGACTTTCCTCTGGAGTGTTACGACCATCTACTTTCATCCCTAACAATCTGTGTTCAGATATCAAAGGGAGCTTTTTTTTTTTAAGTTTATTTATCCCATGAGCAAGAGAGAGAGAGCGAGACAGCACCCCTAACAGGATCCCGACCCTTCCCATCCTCTCCCAGCTTCAGCTAGTTCCAGATCATGGGCACATGCGTGCTCTCACAGATGCAGGGAGGTCTCCAGATGTAAGCCTGGAACCCTTCCATGTGGGTCTGCCTTGCAGAGCATCACATTCTCCTACTGCACCATTGTTTGGCTCCATCTTGCTATTTCCTTAACCTGGAATGTTCTGCCCTCAGATTTTACAAGGCAGGCATTTCATGGCACTGAGGTCTCAGCTCACATCTCCCTCATAGAGATTTCCCCTATGCAGCCCATCTAAAACTGCTCTCACCTCATTGCTGTGTATGGTACAGTTTTTTTTTTTTTTTTTCTTCCTTTAGTTTTATTACAGGGCACATGTGTTTATAGGAGAGAGACAGAGAACAGGAAAGTGAGAAATTACTCCCAGGGAGGAAGGTTACACTGCAGTCCCTTCTCCATTCTCTTAGAATTTTGGGCATATATACACCTGCCATTTGAATCACATAGTCAGCCATGCAGGACCCAGCGGCCTTAACCTCCATGTAACCTACTGACCCAGTTATCTTATTTTTTTTAAATAGCATTTGTCACTATCTGCAAATCTTCATTTATTTGCTTTCTGTGTTTTTGTTTGTTTGTTTATTTAATCTGTTTTACATCTGGAATGTAAAGTAGGCAAGTTCTGTAAGAACAAAGTATATGATTTGGTCATTACTAATTTTCTCAGGGGATTTTTTTTTTTTTTTTTTTTTTTTTTTTTGTGGGAGGTTTATGCTATAGGGTTTGTGTGCTTGCCAGAAAGACAGAGAGACAGACAGAAAGCGAGAAATCACCCCACGGGGGGGGGGGGGGGGGGGGGGGGGGGGGGGGGATGGCCATGCTGCAATCCCTTCTCTATTCTCTTCTTGGGATCTTGGGCATGCACGCACGCACATGCGCCTGGCATGAGTTTAAGCCACCAGGTCCAGGACTGGAACTGTGGTTGACTGCATGGGAGTCCATCGACATAGCCATTACGCCAACTGCTGGTCCCTCTCAGTGGATTTTTAAGCTTACATGTTGAGTAACCTCACTAATGGGACTGAACAGGCTTTACCTCTCAGACTGATGATATGACTATGTGTATGTGTCAGTTGGTTATTTTTTGGTGGGATGTATAAGTTCCAGTAAAGAGTTATGTAGGGCTGTCAGGTGGGGTGGAGGTTAAGGTGGCTGGATCTCACAGGCCCATTGTGTGGTTTAAGTCACAGACTGATGACTTGAAAAGCATGTCAGCTACGTATACATGTGTGCCCAAGATACTGAGAGGGAAATGAAGGAGAAGGGATTGCAGTGTGATCATTCCCGTGGGGAATGATTTCTCATTTTTCTTCCACTTCTCTCTCTCGCTCACTTTCTTTCTGGCAAGTGCACATCCTCTATGACAAACTACCAAAATAAAAATAAAAATAAGAGAGAGAGAGAGAAAAAATTATATTTAAGAAAATGTAGACAGATTTCCTTGGATTTGATTTAGATCTGAACTGGTAGCAGAAGACCTGTCTTCCTGTTCCTGCTCTGCTAGTGGCATTGAGGTGCACCATGAAGGTAGAAGTTGACGGCAGGTTACACCTCGATCCCAGTCATAGGATTGAGGACTGGTTCCTCTGAACTACCTGCTTCTCCATCCTGATGACCCCATAATATTATAGATTGAAGTCTGTAGACACAGGCAGATGCATGTATGTATTTTTTCAGACACTAAACTTTTTCTTCTAATGAAATACATTCATTATACTTCTCACTTGAATGATATTTTGTGTTGGCAGATTAGCAAAGAGGAGATACTGTCTCTCAAAGCAGCGTTCTGCAGGATCAGCAGTTAGCATAATGGCTGTGTCGCTGGATTCCCATGTAGCCGACTGCGGTTCGCGTCCCGGACCTGGTGGCTTAAAACTCACACCGGGCACGTGTGCGTGCGTGCCCAAGATCCCGAGAGGAGAATGGAGAAGGGATTGCAGCGTGGCCATCCCCCAGGGGGAGTGATTTCTTGCTTTCTGTCTCTCTGTCTCTCTCTGTCTGTCTGGCGAGCGCACGCACCCTGTAGCAAAAACCTCTTAAAAAAAAAAAAAAAAGGAGCATTCTGAAGGGTAGTGCTGAGTGTGAGATGCCTTTCTGTTGTCAATGAAAAGGAAAGAACCAGGCCTGCTGGTGGCATGGTTCTCAAGGCAGCTGGATCACACGTGGCTGACCGCACAGTTCGAGTCTCAGACCTGGCAACTTGAGAAACAAACTGGGTGCATGTGCATATGTGCCCAAAGTCCTGAAAGAGAAATGGAGGAGAAGGGATTGCAACATGGCCATCCCCACAGGAGGTATGCTCTCTCACTTTTCCCTCTCTCTGTTTCTCTCCAGTGAGCACACATGCTCTCTGGCAAATTAAATAAAATAAAATAAAATAAAATGGAAAGAACCAACAGGGCAGGGCAGCAGTGAGGCCAAAGAAACATTTCTGGCCTAGTAACATTATGACACATTGAAGAGGCTTTACGGTAATGGCTTTAATTGGAAACTTGGAAAGTTGTGGATGTCTAGAAAAACTGAAAAGCAGGCCTTCCAACCTACTGGTGTATATTGCATTAATCCTGAGAATGTGAGTAATCAGAGACATGCTGAGATAGGAATTGAAGGATTAGATATTTGTTTATTGAAGCTCTAATTTAGGAGCTGGTTTTTGCCTTTGCTGGATAATTGTAATGTGATACATTTTATAATGTGCAGCTTCTGAGTACAAATAAGCTGTGGTTTGTAACAATGTAAGCAAATGAACTTGTAATTGTTTCTTTTCAGGTTAAACCAGTAGTGTGTGATACTATGTATGTTTAAAATTATGTGATTTTTTTAAAAGCCTCTTCTAATTAATTTCTTGTGGTTTTGAGGTATATTTGTGTTTTAAAAGCATGTTGGGGTGAGGAGATTAAGGGGGAAAATTGCTTATGATTTGGATGTGGTCAAAAATATATTCCCACTCTCTGTCCCCCTAAAAAAAGGTTGAGATTTTTCTTTAAAAGAAAAAAATATTGAGCCAGCCCATGGCCTAGTAGTTAAGGAGCTCAACCCAGTGACTTGAAATATGCCAGGCATGTAAGTATGTGCATGCATTCCCAAAATCCCAAAAAGAGAGAAATGGAGAAGAGATTGCAGTGTGACCATGCTCCATGAGGGATGCTTTCTCTCTCTCTCTCTCTCTCTCTCTCTCTCTGTCTCCAGTGAATGCATGTGCCCTCTGGAAAATTAAAAAATAATATAAAGTTAAATGTCCTGGTATTATACATACATGTATGTATGTTTACATACTTTCATTATGTTACTTTCTTATAGTTTTGCTTTATTTTTAAATATTGAATATTGAACATTTTCTTCGAAGATTTCTTTTTTTTGCAGGTTAAAAAAAATCATAATATGCTTGGGACCAGCAGTTAGCGTAATGGCTATGTCGCTAAACTCCCATGTAGTCGACCACAGTTCGAGTCCTGGACCTGGTGGCTTAAACTCATGCCGGGCGCGTGTGTGTGCGTGCCCAAGATCCCAAAAGGAGAATGGAGGAGAAGGGATTGCGGCGTGGCCATCCCCCCTGGGGGGTGATTTCTCGCTTTCTATCTCTCTGTCTCTCTCTGTCTTTCTGGCAAGCACATGTGCCCTATAGCAAAAACCTCTCCAAAAAAAAAAAAAAAATCATAATATGCTAATGGTATTTTTACTAGAAAGATGAAAACTCATTTTTTCTATAAAAATGAACATTTAGGATTAACTTATGTCTCCATGATGACTTCCAAAATGTTAAATTGATGACATTCGAAATAGCACTGAGCATTATACATGAACCTTATTGAACGCTGCAAACATTTAACATAACTGGTACCTCAAAGAACAGTTAGTAAACCTGTGCCTGAAGAGGGATCAGAATTAGAATTTATTTCTGGCACCCAGTTTTATTCAGTGTTCAGAGACACCTGACAAGTAGCTGAGGCCATAGATCCTCTACCTGCACCCAGCCCATTGGTCTGATAATAGAGTCTTCGCTTTCTTGGGCACTAGATGTCACTATTGTTCCAGTAAGGCACTACCACATCTCAAGTAAGGGCTTCCTCCCAATCACAGTGCTTACCTATTGTCTAGTAAAGTCGTGAGAGAGAGTATAAAAAGGAGGTAGAGGAGGAGGCTGGTAGAACAAGCAAAAGTGACAGACCTTGACAGCTAGAGATTGGCAGTAGGCATGAAAAGGTTCTGTCACCAGTGAACTGGTTTTGCTTTTTGAAAACAATTTTTTGACTCTCATATGTATGTGCTGGGTTTCTCATTAAAATTACTTTGAGAGAGTGTTTAATACAGAGTCTTAGCTGTCTAGAGACCCTCATTTAATAGATTTGGGGCAGGAGAAGGACCCTGCATTTCCTTTTTTCCTTTTTTTAATTTTTTGAAATTTGCCAGAGGGCATGTGCGCTTGGAAAGAGAGTGAGTGAGAGAGAAAGTGAGAAAGCATTCCTCGTGGGCGACAGTCACACCACACACTGCAATCTCTCTCCATTTCTCTCTCTTTTTGGAATTCTGGGCATGCGCTCACATGCACCCTGTGTGTTTTTCAAGGGATCCAGGACTCAAACTGCACAGTAGGCCGTGTGGAATCCAGTCACCTTAGCCACCACACCACCAGCTGACCCAGGGTACTCAGTTTCTAATGAGCCTCGAGCTGAGTCTGAGGTTGCCCAGTACCTGAAAAGCAAGAGCTAGTCTTCACGATGTCTAAGTTTGAATGCACTGAAATTCATAAGCATTTTGCAAAATTAAATGTTACCCACAGGGAGGGGAAGGCATATATTGTCATATTTCAGGGAAACATGAAAAATTTTTTTTTCCCTTTATATTCCATACAATCTTTATTTTTCCCCATCAGGCATGGTATTGGCCATATTTTTGGTAATGGTAAATTTTCTGGCTGTGCTTAGATTCAGAGAAAATAATGTTTCTTTGTATAACTTTGAAATTGATACAGTACCTTCTGCGGTCTCCTTCATTTCTCTTTAAATCAGCTGGATTTAACTGGCAGGATGGAGAAGGGAGGGGAACTGTTTTTTATGAGTAGGCCAAACACTGCACAGGCAGCTGTAGGGCTAATGGGCTATATTTGCCATCCTTTCTTGAGGTGCCATTGTCCTTGGATAGCTCTCTCTTTTGCTTAGTTTGACCCTTAACCTGTAACTCACAGTAATCTCAACAAGGTTGGAATTTCTTCAGAAAACAAGAAGGAAGTGGAGAAGAAACTGACTGTGAAACCCATGGAAACCAAGAACAAGTTCTCCCAGGCCAAGCTGTTGGCAGGAGCCGTGAAGCATAAGAGGTCAGCCAGCACTCTCACAACTTAGATCTCCCTCCAGCCGTGCGCTCTGAAGCGGCACTGGTGAGGTAGCCAGTGAAATTCCTTGATGTGCTCACCTTTTTCTTCCCTTCCAGATTTGGCATCTCTGTAGCCTTTGACCCTTGTCTCTGGTCATTCATTCAACAAACATAACAATAGCTTCTTTTCATCAGGTACCTGCCATGGGGCAGGCATCACGTTAAGTGCTTCCATTGCATAATCTCAGTCCTTTCAACAAACCTGTGGAGTACACATGAGTATGATCCCTGTTTGACAGATGAGAAGAGGAAGACTGAGAGATTAAGAACCTTCTCCAAGGTCATTCAGTGAAAGAGCTGGAGTTCAATATTTAAGCATCTGTGTTTCTAGACAAATAAGCAAGTCCAGTCCTGTGAAAGGATTTGTGTGGGGTGTAAGGAGAGCAAGGAGGAGGAATGTAGCTGCCTGGAATGTAGCTGTGCTTCTGTTGGGAAGTCAGAGAAGGCATTAAAGATGCTGATCAGGTAGGCAGCTAGGGCTTGGACAGTCAAGGGAGAGAACATCCCAGGCAGACTGCTGTGACAGGGTTCCTGACCTGGCTGTGGCTCTGTTTGACAGGTGTGGGAGTGGTGTACTACCTAAGGTTTTGATAAGTTCTTTGTTCTGTCTGTTTTTTCCTTCCCAAGTCCTAAAAATGGCACCAGAGTGATGAGTCCAGTCATTTCAGTTTGACCAACCAGATCGTGAACAAAAGGATGATAGGTTGAAGCGCAGCCTATCAGGAAAATCAATACGCTTTGCTGGTAGTCAGTCACGTTGAAGGGAGTGCATTAATGCAGTCTTGTGGTTTGAGTCACTGTCCATCTGCTGCAGGTGTTCACAGGACCATTGCCTCCATCTTAGAAGAGGCCATTGTGGTGCATCAACAGAGAGAGGGGAGGAGTAGCCCGAAAAGGGCCATTACCAAGCCATGAATTATTTCTCTCAGGTTCTCACCTAAGCTTTCCCTGGGCTCAGTGTCTTCCAGGATTCAGACCTGGGTCAGTTTTGCTGGACCGTTCCAAGCAAGGGCTGTCCAGGTTGGCAGTCAGTTACCTCTCGACAGTGCGCTTGCTGTGGCAGAATTGGTGTTATAACTCTCTTCTTTACTTAGTCCTAGCTCACGGTTGACAGGGCTTTGTAGGGGCCAGCAGTTGGCATGGTAGTTAAGGCACTGGATTCCCACATAGCTAACCGTAGATTGAGTCCTAGACCTGGTAACTTAAAAATCACTCTGGGGACTAGTACATACATGTGTGTCCAAAATCCCAAGAGGAGAGTGGAGGAGAAGGGATTGCAGTGTGGCCATCCCTCCCCGGGGTGGTGAATTCTCACTTTCCCTCTCTCTATCTTCTCTCTGATGAATGCACACGCCCTATGGCAAAAACTTACAAGGGGGGAGGGGGCTCTGTATCAGTTTGTTTGATGACCTTATGTTACTTTTTTTGGACTATGAAGCTACATCTTTTAATGTTGCTTTGTGATAAATTACTTTCCTAGGGCAAAAGTTCCTCATCTACCCAGCCCTGCGTTTATTAGAGTCACTTGGGGATTTGTTAATAATATGGATTCCCAGGCCTCATACTAATTCTGGTTCAGTAAGTTTGGAGTGAGGTCTGGGAATCTTTTTTTTTTTTTTAATGATAATGTGTGTATGTGCATGGGTGGGAATGAGGTAGGGAGAAAGCCTCCCTGATAAGATCTTTCTCTAACCCTCCAGCTCTCCATGATTTGGGGCACATGCAATCCTAGTGTTTTCAGGCTGTCCATCCCAGTGATGCAAACCTGTGCTCAGCTATGTGAGTTTCAGCACTGTAGTCCAGTCTGCTATGTAGTGGGCCACCTAGCTAGTCTGAGAGTCTTAAAGTTCCATAGTTCATCCTTTTTTTTTTTTTTTTTTTTTGTAGAGGTTTTTGCTATAGGGTGTGTGCGCTCGCCAGACAGACAGAGAGAGACAGAGAGATAGAAAGCAAGAAATCACCCCCCAGGGGGATGGCCACGCCGCAATCCCTTCTCCTCCATTCTCCTCTCGGGATCTTGGGCACGTACGCACACGTGCCCGGCATGAGTTTAAGCCACCGGGTCCAGGACTTGAACTGCGGTCGACTACGTGGGAGTCCAGCGACATAGCCATTATGCTAACTGCTGGTCCCAGTTCCATAGTTCATTATAATGACTGGTGAGAATCTGGAAGCCACTTACATGTGTATGTTATGAAGTATAAAAACACAAGCACCTATTTCATACCTTCTTCAAAGGAATAGTCATTGGTTTCTTTAAGTTTATTTTTTTTATTTTCATTTAGGTATGTTTAGTTTGCTACAGGGCATGTTGGGGGTGGGGTGGAGAGAAAGTGAGAAATCACCTCCCGGCGAGATGGGCACACATACGTACATGAGATGTATTTCAATCTTCCAGATCTGGTACTTAAATGACATAGTCAGCCGTGTGGCTCTAGTCACCTTAACCACTACATCACGTGATTGGCCCCTTGAGATTTATTCTTTTATTTATTGCTATAAACAATTGTCAGATACCTACCTCATTAATATTCAGCCATTCTTTTCAGTTATAGATATATAAAGTTATATATTTCCTCAGTTTCTATTATATACAAATTTTGTATTTTCTCAAGTACTTTTTCCAAGATTTATTAATTGGTTAATTTATTTGTTGAGAGTGAGAAACAGAGACAGGTACCCCCAACAAGGTCTTCACAGCATGATCCACCCCCAACTGCTGTGTACAGGGAGACTGGGATGTGAACCTAGGGCCTTCCTCTGTGTTGTCAGCATAGCAGAGCATTGTATTACCACTGCGCTATCACAACTGGCTTCCTTAAGTCTTTTAAAATATCTATTAGGCTTTCTTTTTTTTTTTTTGAGAGGTTTTTGCTATAGGACACGTGCGCTTGCCAGACAGACAGAGAGACACATAGAGACAGAAAGCGAGAAATCACCCCCCAGGAGGGATGGTCACACTGTAATCCCTTCTCCTCCATTCTCCTCTTGGGATCTTGGGCACGCACGCACACGCGCCCAGCGTGAGTTTTAAACCACCGGGTCTGGGACGCGAACCGCGGTCGACTACATGGGAGTCCAGCAACATAGCCGTTACGCTAACTGCTGGTTCCCATTATTAGGCTTTCTTATATGACTCAAGATGACCTGTTTTATGTATGTATGTATGTGTGTGTGTATATATATATATATATATTTTTTTTTTTTTTTTTTTTTTTTTTTTTTTTTTTTTTTTTTTTTGGAGGTAGAGATTTTTGCTATAGGACATGCATGCCCGCTAGAGAGACAATATTGGACCTGGCTCATGTGACAATCCTTTTTCCTCCATTTCTCCATCCTGTTAAGATTTTGGGTACACATGTACATGCACACGGCATGTCCTTAAAGCTGCTGGGGGCTGAGATTTGAACCACCATTGGCCATGTGGGATCTGTCTGTCTATACATAGGGCTTAACCACTGTGCTGTGGGCGATCTGGGAATCTTTTTTTTTTTTTAATGATAACTTGTGCATGTGCGTGGGTGGTTGGGGTGGGGAGAAAGCCTCTTGACAGGGTCTTTTCCTAATCCTCCAGCTTCCCAGGGTTTGGGGCACATGTAACCCTGGCATTTTCAGACCTGTCCCAGTGATGCAAACCTAGCAGGGTCTTTTTTTTTTTTTTTTTTTTTTTTAATTATTCATTTATTTCCTGAGTGTAGGAAGAAGGATTTGAGAGTGAGGCCCACACCCTTGGTAGGGTTTCCATACTGTGGTCCTACCCTGAGTCCCGCATCCAGCCAGGACCACAGACACACCTGTCGGTGTGCCTAGCATGTTGGAGTAGTCCTTAGACACAAACCAGGAGCGAACCACATGGCCTCCAGCATCATGCTGCCGTGCCCCTGCTGTCTGTGCCACCGTGACTGAGCCAGAATTGTTTTCTTCATATTAGTCTAGGTACCTCATCTTTTTAGTTGAGAGAGAGAGAGAGAGAGAGAGAGAGAGAGAAAGAAAGAAAAGAAAGAAAAGAAAGAAAGAAAGAAAGAAAGAAAGAAAGAAAGAAAGAAAGAAAGAAAGAAAGAAAGAGAGAGAAATCACCCCTCTGGGGGATGGCCATGCTGTAATACTTTCTCAATTCTCCTCTCGGGTTTTGGGCATGCACGCACATGCCAGCGATGTGAGTTTTAAGCTGCTTGATCCAGAACACAAACCGTGGTCGACCATATGCAAGTCCAGCATGTAACCATTATGCCATCTGCTGGTCTTAGTACCTCATCTTTAGGTCAGTATTTGCCTTGGTACCCCTTTTCCCATTTTTATATTGACTCTTTCTGGGCATTAAATTTATTTTTGTTTTTAGGTGCATCTCAATGTAAATAGCTGGTTAGTCTAGAAATCCCAATTAGTAGTAGATTTGACCTATTTCTTTTTATTTATTAAGATTTATTGGGAACCAGCAGTTAGCGTAATGGCTATGTTGCTAGACTCCCACGTAGTCGACCGCGGTTCGTGTCCCGGACCCGGTGGCTTAAAACTCACGCCGAGTGTGTGTGCGTGCGTGCCCAAGATCCTGAGAGGAGAATGGAGGAGAAGGTATTGCGGCGTGACCACCCCCCCTGGGGGGTGATTTCTCGCTTTCTGTCTCTATGTGTCTCTCTGTCTGTCTGGCGAGCGCACGTGCCCTATAGCGAAAACTTCTCAAAAAAAAAAAAAAAAGATTTATTTTTATTAAGATTTTAAATTAAGGGACCAGCAATTGGTGTAATGGCTATGCCACTAAATTCCCATGTCATCGACCGTAGTTCGAGTCCCGGAATGGTAGCTTAAATTCACTCCGGTGCATGTGCGTGCATGCCCAAGATCCCAAGAGGGGAATGGAGGAGAAGGGATTGCAGCATGGCCATCCTCCCTGGGGGGTGATTTCTCGCTTTCTGTCTCTTCTGTCTCTCTGTCTTTCTGGCGAGTGCACACCATCCTATAGCAAAAACCTCAAAAAAATTTTTTTAAATTGGAAAATGCCAGCGAACAGTTGTGCTCACTAGAGATAAGAGAGAAAGAGAGAAGGCATACACCAGTGGGTCTTGGTCATGCTGCAGAACCTCCTCCCCCATTTCTGCTCCCTCTTGGGATTTTAGGCACGTGTGCACATGTGCCTTGCCTGTATCTCAAGCCTCTGCACCCACTTAGGACCCAAACTATGGCTGGCTGCATGGGATCTGCCTCCTTTAACCACTAGCTCACATGGCTGCCCTATCTTTTCACTTTTTAAGATTATTTTTTTTTACCAGTCAAAGCAATGTGTGCCTGTGGTCCCCGCTACATAGTTAGGCTGAGGCAGAACGATTGCTTGAGGCCAGCCCAGGCAACATAGCAAGACTTTTAAAAAGTTTTTAAGGGACCAGCAGGTGGCATGGTGGTTAAGGTGCTGGACTCCCACATGGTTGACTGAGGTTCGAGTCCCGGCCCCAATGGCTTGAAACTCCTGCTGGGCGTGTATGAATGTGTGTCCAAAATCCCAAGAGGAGAGTAGAGGACAGGGGAGAGCAGCGTAGCCATCCCCTTTAGTGTGTGATTCCTCATTTTCTTCTGCCTCTCTCTGTTTCTTTCTTTTTTTTTTTTTTGTAGAGGTTTTCGCTATAGGGCACGTGCGCTCGCCAGACAGAAAGAGACATAGAGACAGAAAGCGAGAAATCACCCCCCAGGGGGGATGGTCACGCCGCAATCCCTTCTCCTCCATTCTCCTCTCGGGATCTTGGGCACGCACGCACACGTGCCCGGTGTGAGTTTTAAGCCACCGGGTCCGGGACATGAACTGCGGTCAACTACGTGGGAGTCCAGCGACATAGCCATTATGCTAACTGCTGGTTCCCCTACCTCTCTCTGTTTCTTAAGCAAGTGCATGCACCCTACAGCAAAAATCTCTCAAGAAATAGAAAAAAAGTTTAAAAAATTTTAATTTTCTTGTATTCTTGCTTTTATTTGGAAATAATTGAGATTTTAGAACTTTTATTTGTTCTTTTTCTTTCTACTCATTTGGCTTTATATACTCTATTTCTATTTTACAGGCTAACCTTGAAACCTTTGCAAACATACTTAGCAAAACCTGAAGTAAACAGCTATTTTATTTCTCTACAAAATTAGACAGTTTTAGAACCTTTAGCTACAATCACCCTTTTCCTCCTTACATGCTGGTACTCTTCAGGATTTTAGTATAATCGTGCTTAATACCACAAATTAGATGTTATTTTCTCATGCAGGCAATGTTTGTTTAGTTATGGTTGTATTTGGTATTTCTTTGTTTACCATCTCTTTCATCAAGGATTAAGGCTCGCCTTCTGGTGTCATTTCTTTCTTTGTTGAAATACATGTTTTGCTTGCTTGAGGGCATGTGCACTTATCAGAGAGAGACAGACACAGAAAGAGCGAAAGAACGCACCTCCCATAAGGAATGGTTACATCTCTTCGTCCTTCCAGAATCTTGGGGACACATGCACATGCACCTGGCATGTTTCTCAAGCCTCAGGGTCTAGGACTTGAAATGTGGCTGCTACATGGGATCTGGCTGCCTTAACCACCAGGCCATGGAACCAGCCTGAAATACATTTTATATATATGTATACGTGTGTGTGTACATTTTTTTTTAGTGAATCTTTTGAGTGACTCTCAGAATCTCTGCATGTCACTGAAGGTGTTTTCTTCAATCTCTGATCACTGAATTTTTGTCATTTGTGAACATGTCCAAAAACTCTTGAAATCTCTGTAGATCTAACCAAGTCAAATGCTAAGGACAATAAAGAATGTGGAGTTTAAGTGATGCTTGAAGATGTAATGCTTCACTCCTTAGTTTGTTAGGGGGTTAAGTTGTCTTTGTAACTAATGATAAAATTTCCTTTTTAACTAATGATAGAACTAACATGAAGACTTCATTTCAGAGCATCCTAGCGACTTGAGGGTGCCTGAGCCCCATAAAAATAGTTATTGGAGCTCTTGAGTCCCTAAGCTTTGATCCCCAAGATTGGACATAGCTTATTTCACCTTGTTTTTTGTTACAGCTCAGAGAGTGGCAACAGTGTGAAAAGACTGAAACCAGACCCTGACCCAGATGACAAGAATCAAGGTGGGTGGCAGCCTTCCTTTCTTTCTTTGACCTGTAATACTCATGAGCCACAGAAAAGGGCTGGAATGGATTGGATTCCTGTAAATGAATACATTTCTCTCTCTTCAAGCAAGCCTACCTAACCTTAATTTTCCCAACTATTTTATACTAGGCAGGATTTGTACTCAAGTGTGTGTCAGCTGCCCTCCAAAAGTAATATGTTAGAAGCCAGCAGCCCTGATAAATGACAGGTGTGCTCTCCCGAGAGTGCTTAAAAGTCTTGGTCTTATCACTTCTGCTCACAAAGCGTTTTTCCTCTGTCTCCCCCAAATGTCAAGGTTCTTGATTTCACCTGGCTTGCAACCAGTGGGCGGTAGAATGCCTGGCTTCTGCTGACTGTCGGGTTGGACTGAGTTTAGAAGTTTACTACAGGCTCCAGGGGTTACTTAGGTGGTTACTTTTAGGTGTTGAAATCTGCCTCTGTATTAAGTGGCACAAAGTTGTAAATGAAGGTGGATGTTCCTGGGGGCTAGATTAGGGATGAGAAAGTCAAGAATCTGTTTTCAGTTCCACCCCTGACTCCCTGTGGGATTGAGATGCTGAATTCAACTGAATGGGTCATCTACAAATAGGGCTTGCATTTCTTTCTTGCTCAAAAAATTAATGGATGCGCTTTAATTTGTATCTACTGAGACCAGTAATGGAGGGCTGTTGCTGTTACCCTTTTGCTCTAGAATCTTCTTTTAAAAAGGATATTCAGTCTTTTTCTAAATCTTCTTCTTTTTTTTTTTTTTTTCTTCTCTTCTTGCTTTTTTTGGAGAGGTTCTTGCTATAGGGCACGTGCGCTCGCCAGAAAAACAGAGAGACAGAAAGTGAGAAATCACCCCCTAGGGGGGATGGCCATGCCGCAATCTCTTCTCCTCCATTCTCCTCTTGGGATCTTGGGCACGCACACATGGGCGCCTGGCGTGAGTTTAAGCCACTGGGTCCAGGACTTGAACCGCGGTCGACTACATAGGAGTCCAGCGACATAGCTATTACACTAACTGCTGGTCTCCTTTGTCTGAATCTTCTGTTAGCCATTACGCTGACTGCTGGTCCCCTTTTTCTGAATCTTCTATCTAACTCTTCCATCCAACTCTCCTTTCTAGAGGGAAACAATATTATATGCTTATTAGAGGGAAACAATATTATATGCTTATTATATATTCATCCAGAGCTATTCCATGCGTGTACAATTACATATATTTTTTATAATGCTTTAGTATGGATAATTTAAAACATATTCAAGAAACAGTGAATGGCATAATGGTTACATTGCTGGACTCCCACGTAGTTGATTGTGGTTTGAGTCCTGGACTGGTGGCTTGAAATTAAAGCCAGGCATGTGTGCATGCATGCCCAAGATCCCGAGAAGAGAATGGAGGAGAAGGGACTGCCATCCCCCCTGGGGGGTGATTTTTTACTTTCTGTCTCTCTGTCCCTCTCTGTCTTTCTGGCGAGCACATGTGCCCTATAGAAAAAAATCTCTCTTAAAGAAAAAGAAATTTGAAACTTGAGATAATAGCATAGTAAACACAATCACCTAGTTTCAACAATTTTTAACATATATCCAGTCTTATATTTATACCTCCCAACTATAATATTTTGAGATAAATCCCAGACATCATATATCATTTCACTCATAATTCTTCAATATGTAGGCCAGCAGGTGCATAGTGGTTAAGGCACTAGACTCCCACATGGCCAACTACTGTTTGAGTCCCAGACCCGGCAACTTGAAAATCATGCCGGGCACATGTGCATGTGTGCCCAGAATCCCAATAGGAGAATAGAAGAGAGATTGTGGCATGGTCATCCCCCTAGAGAGTGATTTCTCACTTTCCCTCTTTCTGTGTCTGTCTGTGTCTCTCTCTCTCCAGCAAGTGCACAGTCCCTATGGCAAACAAAACAAAAACAAATTCTTCAATATCTATCTCTAAAGTCAAGTTCTTCATTTGTTCTAATAATTACAATGCTATAGTCATATCTACAATAATCACAATAATTATCAAATATTATTAAATACCAAGTTAATATTTATTTTCCCCAATTGTGTCAAAAGGATTTTTTTCTTGTCTATTGTTTCTTTTTTAAAAAAAATCAGGATCCTGGGCTGGCAGGTGGCATGGTGGTAAAGGGTGCATGGCCGACCATGGTTCAAGTCCTGGACCTGGCAGCTTGCTTTCTTACTTTCCCTCTTTCTCTCACTGTCACTCTATTCCTTTCTGGTCAAATTAAAATAAATAAATAAAGTTAAATAAGATAAGTATTAAAAAAAAAAATCAGGATCCAAGCAAGAAGCAGACATTTGGCTAATATGGGCTTTAAAAAATTTTTACTTAGATATAAATCCATACACCATAAAATTTACCCTTTATAAGCATACAATTCAGTGGTTTTTAGTATGTCTACAAGATTATGCAACCATTACCACTATCTAATTCCAAAATATTTTTAACATTTAAAAGAAACTCCATACCATTAGCAGTTACTCCTCATTCTGTCTTCTTCAGCCAGGGGCAACCACTAATCTACTTTCAGTGTTTTCAAAGTTCATCCATATTATAATATGGTTGTGTTAGAATTTTTTGTTTGTTTGTTTAGAGAGATTTTTGCTGTGAGGCATGTAGGCTTGCTGAAGAGACAGAGAGACAGAAAGTAAGAAATTGCCCGCGGGGGGATGGCCATGCTACAGTTTCTTCTCCTCCATTCTCCTCTCAGGATCTTGGGCATGCATGCACACGTGCCTAGCCAGAGTTTCAAGCCTCTGGGTCTGACACTAGAACCGTGGTTGACTGCGTGGGAGTTCAGTGTCGTAGCCATTATGCCATCTACTGGTCCCAATGGATGTGTTAGTATTTTTAACTAAGAGCTTGTAATAACTCTGTTTAACATTTTGAGGAACTGCTAAACTATTTTGTGAAGTAGCTGCATCATTTTTATATTCTAGTGTTTGAGGATTCCAATTTCTTCACATCCTTGCCAACACTTGTTGTTGTCTTTTTTTATCATATTCATCCTTGTTGGTGTGAAATGGTATGTCATTGTTTTGATTTACATTTCCCTAGTGACTAATAATATTAAGCATCATATACTTAATAGGTATTTGTATATCTTTGGAGAAGTATCTATTCAAATCCTTAACTTATCCTTATTTTTAGATTAGGTTGTCTTTTTATTATTGAATTATTATAGTTCTCTATGCATCTGGAGATCAGACTTGTATCAGATATATAATTTACAAATATTTTCTCCCATTCTGTGGGTTGTTTTCACTTTTTTGATAGTGTCATTTGGAGCATGAAAGTTTTAATTTTGGAGACATTCAATTTATCTGTGTTTTCTTTAGTTGCTTGTACATTAGGTATCATATCTAAGAAACAATTGCCTAATCTGTGGTTATGAAGATTTAGATCTGTATTTTCTTCAGAGTTTTATAGGTTTAAAATGTTTTTTTTTTCTGTAGTTTTAGCTCTTATATTTCCATCTTTGATTCATTGTGAACTAGTTTTTGTATATGACATGAAACAGGGATCTAGTTTCATTCTGTGGGCCTGCCCAGTTGTCCTAGTACCCACCATTTGTTGAAAAGACTTTCCTCCACTGAATTATCATGGCACCCTTGTTGAAAATCACTTGACCATAAACTTATGGGTTTATTTCTAGACTCTCTTTTGTCTTCCATTGATCTATATGTTTATCCTTATCCCATTACCACACAGTCTTGATCCCTGTAGCTTTTGTAAGTTTTGAAATCAGGAAGTATGAGTCCTCCAACTTCATTCTTCTTTTTCAAGATAATTTTAGCCATTTGGGATCCCTTGCATTTCCATATGCACTTTGGGGTCAGCTTGTCAGTTTCTACAAAAAAAGCCAGCTTGAGATTTTGATAGAAATTGTTGGAATCTGTTAGTTAAGGATATCACTATTTTATGCCACTCTTTTTTTTTGTTTGTTTGTTTGTTTTTTGAGACAGTTTCTCACCAGACACTGTCCTCCTGCCTCATCCTCTCTGCTGGGACTACAGATATATGTTACCTCACCTGGTTCTTTTGACAGGGTATCACAGGCCATCCTTGAGCTTGCCGTCTTCTGCCTCACCCTCTTTGAGCTGCTGGGACTTTAGGTGCATTGCATTGTGCTTGGCTTTTATGTTGAACCAGGAAATGAACCCAGGTTTCCTCTGTGGTCCCACTCTGTGGAGCAAGTGTCTAAGCCACTGTGGCTGGGCTTGCAATCTTTTTTTTTTTTTGGAGAAGTTTTTGCTATAGGGCGTGTGCGCTTGCCAGAAAGACAGAGAGAGACAGAGAAATAGAAAGCGAGAAATCACCCCCCAGGGGGATGGCCACGCCACAATCCCTTCTCCTCCATTCTCCTCTTGAGATCTTGGGCATGCGCAAACACACATGCGCCTGGTGTGAGTTTAAGCCACCGGGTCCAGGACTCGAACCGCGGTCGGCTACATGGGAGTCCAGTGACATAGCCATTACACTAACTGCTGGTTCCTGGGCCTACAATCTTAATAGGCTAGCATGTCCTTTTTTGTTTGTTTGTTTAAGAATTGTATATTTAATTTTCTTTATTATTATTGTTGTTTTTTTTTTTTTTTTTTTTTTTTTTTTTTAATTTGCCATAGGGCATGTGCACTCACCAGAGAGAGAGAAAGTGAGAAAACAAGCCGCCAGGTCTGGACTCAAACTGCAGTCAGCCATGTGGGCATCACCATGCCACCTGCTGGCCCTAGGCTAGCATTTCTTTTAAGTAGAATTTAAGCTATAGATTCTTCTTCCCTTTCTTTCTTTATTTCTTTTTTTTTTTTCGTAATTTTGTCAGAGGGCATGTACATTCACTGAAGAGAGAAAGGAGGAAGAAAGAGAGAAAGCACCCCCCCCCCCCCACCCCGTGGGGCATGGTCACATCACACTGCACCTCTTCTCCATTTGACCCTCATTTTTGGATTTTGGGTATGCATGCATATGCTCCTAGCATGTTTTTCAACATGCTGGATTCAGGACTCAAACTGCGCGGTCGGCCATGTGGATCCAGCTGCCATAACTGCCATGCCTTGGAGTGGCCTGGTTATTCATCCTTTTTAAATTTGCTTTTTGTTTTCTTTGCATTTTATTTGTGAAGAAACTGGGTCTTCCTATCATTATTGATATTATTTTAACATAACCTACTCTTATTTTCAGTGTTTAATTCACTCGTTGTACCTTGGGAATCATTGCATAACTGGACATAAAGAGCTCCCTTATTCCGTGTACTTGTATTTGTAATAATAAGTGTATTTGAATTTGTAATAATTCCTTCTATGGGAGAGAGAGGAAGAGAGATGGGCATCCCTAATAAGGGTCCTCGTGTCGTGATCCAGCCTCAGCCTGCTAGGATCACAAGCACGTGTATGCATACCTGGCATGTGCAGGGAGACCTTGTCTGCAAATCTGGGTCTTTACCATATGGCTTCAGCATCACAGTTTAGTGGTGCCACGTGCCATCATGCCTTTCCCTCTCATTCTTTCATAAGATTGTATAGTCTTAGGACCAGCAGTTAGTGTAATGGCTATGTCACTGGACTCCCACGTAGTCCACCGGGGTTCGAGTCCCAGACCCAGTGGCTTAAACTCATGCTGGGCACTTGTGCGTGCATGCCCAAGATCGCAAGAGGAGAATGGAGGAGAAGGGATTGTGGCATGGCCATCTCCCCTGGGGGGTGATTTCTCGCTTTCGGTCTCTCTGTCTCTCTCTGTCTTTCTGGCGAGCGTACATGCCCTATAGCAAAAACCTCTCCAAAAAAAAAAAAAAAAAAGATTGTATAGGCTTCTATTATATGAGTGTATCATAGCATATTTATCCCATTTTTTAATCAATGAACATTTAAATTGTTTCTATTTCCCTGGTATTTCAATAATAACCCTCTACATGCATAGTATTTCTCATGCAGAAATATATCAGATTAAATAGTTAGAGTTGTTGGATCAGAGAGGATACACATTTGTAATTTAGATAAACATTGCCAAATCACTCTTCAGAGATGTTATCACACTTTACACTCCAATCAGCAGTGTAGAAATTAAGTTCACTGACTTTTTTTGTTGTTGTTATTGTCTTTAGTTTTGCTATAGGGCTCGTGCACTTGATGGAGAGAGACAGAGACAGAGAGAGGGAAAGTGAGAAGTCACCTTCTTAGGGAAGATGGCCACACTGCAGTCCCTCCTCCGTTCTCCTCTCGAGATTTCAGACATGTATGCACACATGCCTGGTGTGATTTTCAAGCTGCTGAATCTGGGACTCAAACCACTTGGTTGGCCATATGGGATCCAGCTGCCTTAAACACCATGTCACTGACTGGCCTGACAGCTTTTTAATATATAGGAAACTCACTAAATTTGGCTATTTAAATAGGATAAATATATACCATATATGTGTGTGAATACACATTCTCACACATACACAAACCTTTATAGGAATATTAAATATATTTCAGCTAGGAAACTAGTTGCTCTGTATATGGTGCTTATTCTGTGGAAGAAACTATTTGAGAGAATCAATGGAAATGAAAATTTATGTGACTTTGAACTCTCAGGAAGACACGTATGTTTCAGAGCCTTCTTTTTTAACATTCTAAGTGCCTTCTCTCTCTGCATTCTTGCAGCAGAAGCTAGGCAAGAAATATCTTCCTTTGCTAGGAGTTAAGGCCCCACAAGGAGGCCCCCTGAAGTTTGCTTCAGAGTCTTGTCCTTGGCAGTGGAAGGATTTGCCCTTCATACCGCAGAAGCTAACGCTGTGGCCCCGGTGGTGATTCAGCCTTCTCCCACTGAAGACTGAGCAGAGCCAGTGAATGCAATGGTTGGCCCCATCTACTCCCAAGTCACGCATCTGTCTGAATCCCAAAAACATTGTCTATCAGTAATTTTCCATGTTCATTTGGTATGACAATGTGATCCTGCAAATGCAGAAGTTGGCAGGAAACTTCACCAAATGGGTGAGATCAGAGGGCACCATTTTGTTCTCTTTGGATAGTTAACTGCTTTTGGAACAAAATTTGTCAGAGTTGCAATCTCTTTTCTTTCTTGAAACCTAGATAATTGGGAGATTTGTTCTTTTCATGTAAACTCTTCTGATGATACACTGGTCCTGATTCCTTAGTTGCATTTCTGTAGCTGGCTTCCATCCTCCCTGAGGCCAGCTCATGTCCTCCATAGGTACTCTGATCTTGGTTCTTCTTTTCTGAGGTAGCACCTTAAGTTCAATTCACATTTGAAATCTTGATAAAATTATATACCTCATTGAATGGTTTCTCTTAAATTAGTTTTCTTTTTGGGGGGATGGAGAGATTTTTGCTATAGGGTACATGTGCTCGCTGGAGAGACAGAGACATAGAAAAAGTGAGAAATCACCCCCTGGGATCAGGGTGGCCACTCTGCAGTCCTTTCTCCTCCATTCTGCTCTTGGGATTTTGGGCACACACGCACATATGCACAGCATTGCAAATCACCAGGTCCGGGACTTGAACCATGGTCGGCCACGTGGTTAATGGCACATTAACAACTATGCCACCTCCTGGCCCCTTAAATTAATTTTCTAAGTAACTGATCCATATACCCTTATAAGGTTTTTTTTTTTTTTTTTTCTCCAAACGATCGCATTTTTGTGGCAGAACTGAAAGCCTCATTCTGTGTGTGATGCATAGTAATACAATGAATGCTCAAGTAATGATTGACATAGTTTAATGTTCTGCTCCAAATTTTAAAAAAGCATCAGATTTTCATACACACCCCACCTCTCAAATTAGCCATTTGTCTTGCAACTTTTTGTAAAATGTCTTTAACACACTTTCTGCATTTTCACACATTGTGGGTACTGGGCTACCCTGCGCCAGACTGCGCGCTGTGTGTCCTGAGGAGGGATGGTGAAGAGAGAGATGGTGAAGAGAGCCCCTCTTGCCTGGAGGGGCTAACAGTTAGTGGGGCATACACACAGGCAACCCCTCCCATCCTTAGGACTGTCCAGTCTTCTACAGCTCTCTTAGCTGGGGTTATATAGATCACGTGGGACTTCCCTCCCTAATTCGAGTGGCCCAGGAAGCCCTCTGAATTTTCACATTTGCCTTTTTTATTTTTAACTATATAAATTGGTAATATATGCACTTAAAAATTTTGAAAAAGAGTATAGAGTGAAGAGTAAATCACTCCATAGCCCAACCACCAGATTCCTTTCCCCCAGAGCGACCACTGCTATCAGTCTTTATGTACTTTTTCAGACATTGTCATGCATATACATGGGCATGTTTCCCCCCACAAATTGAAACGTGCTTCCTGCCCCTTGCCTTTCATTTAGCATAGTGTCTTGGAAGTCACTCAATACCGGTACATAGAGTTGCTTTATGCTAAGGCCGAATTGTAGTCCATTACTTTGAGTGGCCATCTGTGAGTGGGCATTTTGGTTGCCTCCAGTCTTCTCTGACTATAAACAATGCTGCAGTAAACGTTCTCTCTCTTTTTTGTTTTTACAGAGAATTTTGCTACAGGGCGCATACGCTCGCTAGAGAGAGAGAGACAGAAAGTGAGAAATCACCCCCAAGGGAGATGGCCATGCCACATCTCCCCCATTTTCCTCTCAGGATTTTGGGTACACATGTACACACATCTGGTGGGAATTTTAAGCCACCGAGTCGAGACTGTAACTACTGTCGACTACTATAGAGTCCAGTGTTGTAACCATTATGTCATCTGCTGGTCCCACAAATGTTCTCTTTTGAACATCATTTAAGTTTGAAGGACATTGCCGAATGTCCCTGTGTCCTTTCAATGACTTATGAAATTGGCTGTTCCCCACACATTCCGTCTTAGAATATTGTTTATTGTCCTGTGTTCAAAATTCATCTGGTTTTCTGTGTACTGTTCACGTTGTCTGCTTTCCTGGTCAGCTGGTTGTTTTTTAACCTATTTGGAAAAACTCTGTATGTTAAAGAAGTTAGCACAGATCTGCCTCTGCCGTCTGTGGCCTTGTTCTTGCCATCTCTGCAATCACTGTTAGCTCTCATCTGACTTTTCTACTTCTGCATGTTCAACATTGCTTATTTTTAGAGCTGCTTTTCCCTTGTTAGCGCTTCCTGCAGAGACGAGCAAGCACTGAGCTCCTGAGGGCTGTACTGTTTGGAACTCTGGTCTCTCTGTGTACTCTTGGTTTCGTGTGCTTGGAGTGCCCATGTGTATGCATTGTCGTGTGTCATTTTCATACTACTTCAAAAGATTTGTGGGAAATGGAATGAAATATAAGTTCATCTTGGTGCAAAAAAGTTTTGAAATCCGATTGATTTAGTGGCATGGTAGTTAAGGCAGCTGGATCTCGCATGGCCAGCTGTGTGGTTCAAGTCCCAGACACCAGGTGCATGTGTGTGCGTACCCGAAATCCTGAAAAGAGGGGGATGTGGAGAAGGGATTGCAGCATGATTATGCCCTGTTTGGGGGGGGGGGGATGATTTCTCTCTCTCTCTCTCTTTTTTAAGGAATTATTTTTTTAACTTTATTAATTAATTAATTTTTAAAATTTGACCAAAGAGGGTCTGAGTGAGCAAGAGAGAGAGAGAGAGAAGAAGAAGAAAAGTGAGAAAGCAAGCTGCCAGATCCAAGACTGGAACCACAGTCGGCCACATGGGAATCCAGCATCCTTAACCACCGCGCCACCTGCTGACCCTGGGGGGATGATTTTCTTTCTCTCTCTCTCTCCTTACTGAGTGCACATACCCTCTAGCAAAATTAAAATATATATATATATATATATATATTTATCAGAAATCCATGCATAGCCTGTTCATAGTATACATTTTCCACAAGCTTTTCAAAGACCCCCAGTGTGCTTGTCAGCCTGAGACAATGAAGTCTCAGCTTCAACCCTTACTCCCTCATAAACTCAGTACATTATCTTTCTTTTTTTCCCCCAGTTCGTTTATACCTTTTCATGAACAAGAGAGACAGAGAAAGGCAGAGATAGAGACACGTCCCCATGAGGGTCTTGATGCTGCAGACCACCTCATCCACCTCTGCCTTCAGTCAGCCAAGGATTGTGGGCATACGTGTGCCCAGCGTACTCGGGGAGGGCTTCAGGTGCAACCCTGAAACTTTCCCATCTGTGTCAGCCATGCAGAGCATCCTGTTTTACCATTGATTCAGATTTAGTTTAAAGTTTTCCGCTCTAAGTAGCCTATAACCTTGCAAGTCATTAGACTTTCCTCATCAGCAAAGCATGGATAATACCTACACATCAGGTTGTCCTCATGATTAAATGAGGCTGGAAACATTTAGAGGGGAAAGGGGGTAGAGGGGAGTTCTCAATTTTTCCTTTACCCTTCAAGTCCCACATGTTTGAGATGGAGACTTTCTGTCTCTGGGTGGCAGAGTCACTGAAAGTTTATTGAGAAAAAAAGTGCCCTGGCTTCTTGGTGACATTCTGCATGTTTTTATTTATTTATTTATTTATTTATTTATTTTTTGAGAGGTTTTTGCTATCGGGCACGTGCACTTGCCAGAAAGACAGAGAGAGACAGAGAGACAGAAAGTGAGAAATAACCCCCCGGGGGGATGGCCATGCTGCAGTCCCTTCTCCTCCATTCTCCTCTCGGGATCTTGGTCATGCACGCACACGCACCTGCGTGAGTTTAAGCCACCGGGTCTGGGACTTGAACTGCAGTCGGCTACATGGGAGCCTAGCGACATAGCCATTATGCTAACTGCTGGTCCCTCTGCATGGTTTTAAAGTATGTCCTGACTGACTTCAGTTTTCTCCACTGTCAAAGAGGAATACAACTAGAAAGCAAAGACTGTTCGTTAGATACATTTCTAAACTGCTCATCTCCTCCGTTAGGGAAAAGTGGCCCTTAATAAAGAGCATGATTCTGCAGCTGTTGCTTGGCCTTGAACGTGTATCCGTGCTGGGTGGCATATGGGTCAGTACATAGGGACTGGTGCGGTATGCTGAGAATTGTGTAGGAATGTAAATAACTGCTCCCAGTGGCTCTCCTAATCCGGCTCATCCCTACTGTCTAGAGCATATAGAAGCCATTTATTTCCCCTTGGCTGTTTCCTGCCCTGAAAGTGAATAAGGAGTGATACCAGTCATGAGCCCCAATGCTGCACACCAGTACTGTGTGAGGACAGGGAAATGGATCTGGGATAAGTTGTACTCCACAGTAGTCTGTTCTCCGACTCAGAGCCAATGGGGAACAAGAGAGTATAGTCAGGTTCTGATGTTAAAGAGACCTTGGCTCAAGTTCCACCTTTGTCCTTTTACCTTGAGAAGTCATGTCCCCATCCTAGAGCCTCGCTTCCTCCTTCATTTTCCCCGTCTGTAGACTGAGGACGGCAGTATTGACTGCTCAGGATTGTTTTGAGACATCTGTGGGTATAGCCCTTGGCATGGTACCTGGCACCTGTTAGGTATGTCCCGAACTTTGGAAAAGGCTGATGAAGTAACAGGCCTTCCTCTCGTTTTTTGCAGAGGCACCATCCCGCGTGTCTCTTGGAAGCACTTCCCTGAGTGGCCCCTCTATCCACTGCCCCTCTGCTGCAGTGTGCATCGGTATCCTCCCTGGCCTGGGTGCCTACTCTGGGAGCAGCGACTCGGAGTCCAGCTCAGACAGCGAAGGTACCATCAACGCCACCGGGAAGATCGTCTCCTCCATCTTCCGAACCAACACCTTCCTCGAGGCCCCCTAGCTCCTCCGTCCTCACCACAGGGAGCTCCTCCCCAGTAGTAGACCGGACTGTTTATGCCGCCTACAGGCATTTCTTCCCTCACAAACTCCTTTGCCTGCTTCCTGTGCACACTGATGTTTTTAATCCAACCTAAAAATGTGCCACAATCCACCGTGGCCCGAATTATGTCTGGTTCTCTTTCTACTGCCTTGCAGATGACCAAACCTGTCCCCCAGCCTCTTTGCTCACAGATGTGCTGGGGTAGAGGCAGGCCCAGCAGAAACCCCACTCAGAACGCTCTGGGAGGATAGGCATCAGCTGGCCTGCCAGGGTTTTGGTTTGATTGCCTTCTTGGTTTTTCTTTTTCTCATCTCCTAACAGTACAGAGGAGCAAGGGCAGTTGTTGGACAGGTATTATTTAAACATTCTGTGTAGAGGAACCCGTTACTTGGTTCTCCTGCATCATGGAGCATGCGGGGGATGAGAACTGACCCAGGTGATGAAATGGAGCACTTCCCTGTAACTGACCAATTCTCGATGTTGTGTGACTAAGTAAAGATTGTAAACCGCATCTGCAGGGGGTGTCGCTTCACACTCACACTCGGCATTCACGGTGGAGTTTTCCTTGCTGTCGATCCCGCCTTCTCCCTCCATCCAATCCTATTTATGTAGGAAGGGACTGGTAGCTAGGAAGCTTCCATCTTTTACTCAGACCTTTTCTTAGCCTGGCAAATTGTTTTGGTTTTGTGTTTGAAATAAAGGATTTAATTTCAGATTATAAACCTTAGAGAAACAAACATAGGCCTTATTTAATCATGGCCAGGAACCAGAACTGCTGGTAGATATGTTAATGAGATGACTTCATTCTGGCAGCTTCTGGAAGCCCACTAATAACGCAAACTTGCGGGACACACCTGCACTTCGGACTGTACTCTCCCCGCTCTCTGATGCTTATTACATGTGGTTTCTAACTGGGAAGCTCCTCCTAGCCCAAAGGAGCCGCCCTTGTCCTTCCCTTCATCTGCTGCCCCTACTGGCTTTCCCTTCCCAAATAGCAACTCTGAGGCCAGAGCAGTCTACGGGGAAAGGGGGTCCATCCCCTTGATCGAGGGGGGAGAGAGGTTATGGAGGCCTCCAGGACAAGTAGAGCTGAGATTTTAGAAGATCTGTGTGCTCGCTCCCCTGCTCCAGGAGAATGAGCCTGAGCAGTTCATTCTCCCCTTGGTTCCTGCATCGCTTGTTTCTACTTCCTCGGGTGTGAGACTGAGCCAGACACACACAGAATGTGTTGACACCGTGATGCCGGCAGGCAGAGAAGCTACTCAGTTTTCACGTGGGCAGAAAGGCCCCTGGATCTCATCCAACCCACTCCTTTCCCCCTTCCAATGAAGTGACACTCTGGTGCCCGTTGGCAGATGGTGACTTCCCTTTACCCATAACTGATGCCTTGTGAATTCTTCCTCCTTTTCAGAACTGCTCCGCGCTAATTGTTCCTGACTGTCAGTACGGGCGCGCCAGCTCCATCCTAACAAACAAGACGTTTAGGTAAAACTGTGTAGGCACCTTCTGCTTCTCTGCTTCATTGTTCCTGCGATCGTGCTGTCATCATTACAGCACGAACTCAGAGCAGCCTCCCCTCGTTTCAGGAGGCAGACCAGGGAATCAGTTGCCACCTCTGTGTGGTTTGACTTCTAAAGGGCATTACTGTACCTTGTGGCTGCTGTTGATGTTGGAAGAAGTTGACAAAGGTTGCAAGGATTAAAAACATGCATTAACTTGAAAGCTAAAAAGCCTTTCAGAGAGCAAGATTGTGCTTTTCCTTTACTGAATCCTGGGCTTGCAGCTCTCCCGTCTCCCACACCTACTAGCTTGTGCGGAGAAGGTGAACTCCTCAGACTGAGATTTCTGCTCCTGGTTTCTCAGGAGAGACTGAGACCTGCCAGTGGTCATTTCACCGTATTCCATTGTACCCGTTAGTGTAGGGTCTGGAACTGAAAGAGCACGGCAGGCTCAACCTGACCAATAGGAAGCAGCCTGGGAATCATCCGGTACAGATCTTGTGGTTCAAACCCAAAGGGTAAAATGAACAGGGATGTAGGGATGACTGTTCTAACCACCAGATACAATACTCCTGCTCACTGAGATTTTTATAACTACGTGCAAAGGCGTAAAAACAAGGTTTGGGGTGGCTTCCTTTTAGCCTGCTCACATTGCCCTGCGTAGTGGTATTCCTACAGTTCTAAGCCGATGTATGGGAGAAAGTTCATAGGAATCCAGCGCTGTCTGGGGAGAAAAGGTAATAAAATTCAAAGCATTGATTTTCCTATTTATAAAATACAGGGAGGCTTGGACCAGCAGATGGCATAATGGTTACGTCGCTGGACTCCCACGTGGTCGACTACAGTTCAAGTCCTGGACCTGGCGGCTTGAAACTCATGCCAGATACGTGTGCATGGGTGCCCAAAATCCCGAGAGGAGAATGGAGAAGATGGGATTGCGGTGGGGCTATCCTCCCTGGGGGGGTGATTTGCTTTCTGTCTCTCTGGTCAGCACATGTACCCTATAGCAAAAATATCTCTCAAAAAAAATTTAAAAAGCAGGGAGGCTGATGTGACCAAACACCAAAAGGTGGCTGACTCTCTGTTTATATTTGCTATCTCTGGGTCTCAGAACCCAGAGGGGAGAAAGCACCCCCTACCCTCCGGATCCAGAGGGAGGGTCTTCAGCTTTTTTCAGGAGCATTCTGGACCAGGAGCCAGGAGTTCCTTCCTGGGGTGACTTAGGCTGGTCCTTTGCAGCCTCATTTCTTTCACTCCCCAGATCCCCACTGCCTCTGCTGCTCCTCCCCCCTAGGAACTCGGCCTAATGCCTCCTCCTGGAACTATACCATAGTATATGACATTCTTGAAGCAGAAGTTACTGTGTCCCTCAGGCAAGGTCCTTAACCTCTGGGCCTCACTTTCTTCTTCAGTAACTGTGAATACTACCACCGGCTTCCTACGGAGGGTGAAAGAGCATCTAGACTGGGGGTTGGAGTGATACCTGGCTCACAGTGACTACTCAGTACACAGGGGCTGTCCTCAGTAGTACCGTTACCATCAGCCTACTCCTGCTTCTGGGGTGTTCAGAGCCTCCATTATAGGTGGTCTATGCAGGCTTACCCATTCCACAGGCATTCCTGAGTTGCAGCTAGAACACTGCTGTGATGAAGGGTCAGGCCTGGCTGTCAAGGTTTCAACCACCAGCTTCTGCTATCTGCTTCCCTCTCAGCTAAATGTTAATTGCTTAGGCACACCCGGTTCCTTGGCTCAGCTGTCCTAGTCGTGGGTATATGGCTCAGCTGTTGTCTTTAGCCCCTCCAGAAAAACAAAAAGGAGAGCTCAGTGGCAATGCACCATCATCTGAACTTGGGTATTTTCTTGATTTCCTGGTGTGCCCAGCCCACTTACGCATAACCGGATGGAACGCACGTTCTGCTTGGTGGGAGGCTGGAATCTTGGCAACACTTCCGTAGTCACAGGTTGAACACATGAAACTGGCCACATGGTCATGCCTCAGTGACTCTGGCATTTTGCTCCCTTACCTGCTGGAGCAATGGTTCCAGGGAAGAGGGAGCGGATGGCATCATGGCCATGGCGCGGTCCCCATGCCAGCTCTGCCGAGGAGCAAGGCTGAAAAACGCAGGAGGCACCCCTTCACCTGACCTCTGTACTGTTGGCTGGCTTTCTCGCTTTGCAGTCACAGTCACATGTATTATCATCATCCCTCGTGTGGACTTCCTCCATTCTGTGTTTACCAAGGGCCTTCTGTCTGTGCCAGGCAGGGTGGGGCATTCGTGTGCTATTTTTGTGGACTGTAATGTCTTTCGTCCTGAAAAAAAGTCCTGTGAAGCAGCCTTCTTCTTTTTTAATTGGCTACAGGGCACGTGAGCTCACTGGAGAGAGACAGATGAAGTGAGAAAGCACCCCCCATGGGGGCTGGTCATGCTGCAATCCCTTTTCCATTTCTTCTGTCCTGTTGGGACTTTGGGCGTCCCCACACATATGCTTGGTGTATTTTTCAAGCCACCAGGTTTGCCACTAACTATGCAGTCAGCCACATGGGATCCAGCTGCCTTAACCGTCATGCCCCCGGCTGGCCCGAAGCAACCCTTCTCTACATTTTATAGAGGAAACCAAAATTCATAGTGGCTCGGTGACTTGCCTGAAGTCACCCAGAAAGGTGACAGATCAGAATTTTCATTTAAGCCTTTAACTCTGTGGTTTCAAGAAAACTGTAATTTTTTTTTTTTTTTTTGCTCTAGGGCTTATGCACTTGCTGGAGAGAGAGGGAAAGTGAGAAATCACTCCCTGGCAGGTTGGCCATGCTACACTCTCTTCTCCATTCTCCTCTCAGGATCTGGGGCATGCACACAAACGTGCCCTGTGTGTTTTTCCAGCCTCCAGGTCCAGTCTCCAAACTGCGCACTTGGCCACATAGGATCCAGCTGCCTTAACCACCACACCACCTGCTGGCCCTCAACAGAACTTTTAAATGGATGCCAGTGCCCAGGCCTTAGTGGGAGAGCATTCGAGGGTGGAAAGTCGCTGGTCAGATTTCCAAGTTCACTTTTCAGCCCGTCATCCCTGTGCTAAAACTAAGCTAACCAAACCAAGGTTTGGGTATTTTTCCTCCCTTTGAAAAAAAAAAAAAAAAAAAAAATTGCCAAGTGGCACATGTGCTCTCCAGAGATAGGGACGGAGAAAGCGCCCCCAATGATGCATGGCCACACTGCAGTCCCTTCTCTATTCTGTGGGGATTTGGAGCACACACTGCACATCTCCCAGAGAGGGCTGGGTCTGCCCCACGTAAAGGCTGGAAGTCGGGACTGCAGCCACCTCAGCCGAGGTCTGTGGTCTACAAGTGCAAGCATTTTGGTCAGGCCCCCAGCGCAAGGCAGGGCCTCTGCTCTTACATAGCCCAGCAGATGGCAGTCAACCCAGTTTCAGCAATCTGATACATCACTCCCATAGGAAGTTGTAAGGCAGAGGTAGATGAGAAGCAGTCACCCCAATGTACCCATCATGTGGGGACTAAGGGAGGAGGGGTGAGGGTAAGGCAGCTCCCCTATACAGGCCTCTGGTCAATCAGACTTAGCAGATTCTCCCAGGCTGGGGTGGGTACAGACTTCCCTGATGTGACATCACTAGACTCATGTCAACTACAAAACAAGCAGTCTTATGCCGAGGTTATGACTAACACCCAGCCTTGAAGCTGACCTGACCAAACAAACCAAAAGCCACATGTGCTAGGCCTGGGGGCCAATGCACTGTGCTTTTCTAGAAGACCACAAAGCAGCTCCATGCAATCTTGTGGTCCCCAAGAGAGGTAGAGGTGTCCCTGAAGGATACTTCAGCCAGCGCGGCCACACAGTCGGCAGAAATGTTCAAAGCTTAGGATAAAGGTCTCGCTCACCCGCTCCCACAGATCATCGCTCCTGAGCTCACCAGGCACCTGGAGTGGGCATCTGCCTGGTGGCTGCCCAGAGCTAGCAGGCATCTATTGAGAATGACTGGCCAGAGACTGCCCAGTTTCAGTGGAGCAGAGTGACAAATTCATTACCTAGCTGCTTGAGTAGAACCCTTTGCATTGCCAAGAGAAGCCAGTGAGTGCAGGGAAACGCGACTGTGGAGAGAGCGACTCCCGTGTGAGTTCTGGCTCTGTCTCCAGCCAACTGGATGAGCTGCTCTGTTTGTTTCCTCATAGCTGAAAGGGTCATAGGGGCTATTGGGAGGTTCTTCAAGAGGATGCCCATAAAGCAGGTAACGGAGCCAGAAAAAGTGCTTAAAAAATGTCAGTTATAAGCAACATGTCTGTGTCAAAGGGGCCAACTGGAACTCCAAGGGAAGGGTGGATAAAAGGGAGCGGGACCAGCGAATGGTGTAATGGTTGTGTCGCTGGACTCCCACATAGTTGACCATGGTTCGAGTCCCGGCTTAAAACTCATGCTGGGTGTGTATGCGTGCATGCCCAAGATCCTGAGAGGAGAATGTAGAAGGGATTGCCATGTGGCTGTTCCCCGTGGGTGGGTGACTTCTCACTTTCTGTCTCTATTTCTCTGTCTCCCTGGTGAACACATGAGCCCTATAGCAAAAACCTCTCTAAAAAAGAAAAAGGAGAGAAGTACATAGAAGAAAGGAGAGCACTAGAGAGGGCTGGGGTTTCAGAGAATGATCCTCTGGCTGGTTTCATGCAGCTGGGCCTGAGACCAGAGCAGGGGATGTGGTAGAAGCAGCAGGAACAGAGGCAGCCCTATTTAGGGTCTGAGGCCAGTGGTTTTCACACACAGACCACAATGCCTGGAGACCAGACAGGAACAAATGGGTGGCAGTGACTGCTGTCCAGATCTGGGGCTAGGGGGTCGGAGCAGAGAGAAGCCTAGGGCAGCGAGGACTGAGAGGAGGAAAGGAGGAGAGGACTCCCAGGAACACTGGGTGGGCCTGTGCGTTCTGTTCACCCACAAGGATTTACTGACCACGTCCCATGTGCCAGGTTCTGTGCCGGTTTAACAGAGGTCATTTGGTGAGGAGTTCATGTCCCCAAGCAGAAGCGACCATGCCACTTCATAGGTGCTGGGCAGGTGGCGGTGGTATGTGACGTCTCCTCTCCCAGATCAGTGAGCCCATCTGAGGAAGGCACTGACACAGGCATGTCTGAAACTCCTTTATTACCCTGAGTGTGACAAACAGAACACAGTCACAGTATCTGAGAAAACAGAGCAGGAGTCAGGTGTGGGCTACAACACGCGGTGTGCACCGAGGACACGGTCCCTCCGAGTCTGCAGCTAGTTACTTGGAAAAAGCCAGTCATGATTGTAAAAATTTTATTCCTTAATAACAATAATTCCACTAAAATTATACAAAGTACATTCAATACTTAGGTGGCCAAGGTGGGGAGAGGAGGAGAGGAAGTCAGTCTGGACTGGAAGCATCATCAGTTGACTCCAACAAAGGAAGCCCAGCTGGGCTGGGGGAAGCTGGGGGTGGAGGTCCAATTGTAAAAAATAAAAATGTGGATCAGTTAAAAAAAAAAAAAAAAAAAGGCCACCCACGAGGAAGCAGGGTGAACGTGCACGTTCCCGGGGGAGGCAGAGGCCCGCCGCATGCTGCTGGGCACTGGGCTCAGGCGGGCTCTGAGTTGGCAGGGGGCAGGTTTTTATGCTTGAAATACTGCACGACTTGTTGGGGCAACTCCGCCAGCACAGCTTTGGCCAAGGTCTCTTTTGCTGCCTGCAGGGTCAAGGGTGGGGTGGGGAGGAGAGAGAATTGAGGAATGAAAGTTGTGAAGAGCACCCACATGCCCAGAGAGCCGTCCCAGGTGGTGTCGTGGAGGACAAAATTCGGGCTGAGGGCCGGGGCACCCCTCATCCCAGCCCCTGGCTGAACGCCCACCATTAGGCAATGCCTGCCTTTCCGTGAAGTGTAGCTCATGCCTTGAGCACCTGAAGTGCCTGGGAGAACCTCTGAGGATGAATTTGTTGGGGGAGGCTTTTCGGGGAAGACAGTGGAGGCGAAGTGCACAGCCCACTGGTCTGCCCAACATTTCGGAGCATCTTCTCGGCCGGCATAAATGGGCCCATTTCTACTGTCCTGACCACTGTTGAGTGGCCAAGTGTGTGGAGGGGTGCAGTCACTGTCCCAAGCCCGAGCGTGTGTCTGACGCTCAGCACTTGTCATCAGGAACTCACACTCCGCAGTGAGAACCATCTCAGGCAAGCTCTATGGATACTGGGCAGACATGAGGACCACAGGGTAGGAACCAACATGGTCAGTGCTGGCTGAGAGTCTCCCAGGACCTGAGCCACAGCACCCCTGTGACAGCTGAGGGAACAGAGGCTCACAGAGGTCAGGACTTGCCCAAGAGCACACAGCCTCTGGTCAAATGATGGTTAGACTCCAGGTCGGCAGTGCAGGGGTGGCGTGTGGAGACTGTGGTCCCCGCGGGGGCTCCTCTTGGGCCCTGCTGCTAGGACAGTGACCTGAAAGTCAAGCCCTGCCCCCTTGTGGGCAGACCAGGTATTACCAGCAAAAGAGCCAGAGCCACCCCCAGAAACAAAGCAGGAGCCACCAGTCCCTCCCTGCAGAGGCCTTCAGGAAGAGGAGAAGGCACTTGCTTTCCATCTGCAAAACAAGGGGGCTGGATGAGAGAAGGCCTCCGCCTTCACCCTCACTGGCGTAGAATGCTTTGCCCCAGGAGGATAACCCCTGCCTCATGTGCGGCACCCCCGTTGGAGGGCAAGTTCTCCAGGAAGCCCTCCCCGGAGCCCCAGTGTGGACTGAGCACTGCTTCCATGTGCCATCGGCTTGTGGAAGCCAGTGCTCGTTGTCACAGCGGCCTGGCCTGGGCGAGTCCTGACCCTGGGAAGTACAGTCGATGCAGCTGCGGGTGGAAGCACTAGGGCTGGGCCAGCCAGTCTGAGACATCCCTCCTTGCCAATGGGCCCTTTGCCATCCCGCCCGGCCCGGGGTCCACACTCACATTGCGGAACTCTCGAAAGGGCACGAACTGCACAATATCTCGGGCTGCCTCCTCCCCCGTGTGGGAGCGCAGCCTGCGGCTGTCCCCATCCAGGAACTCCATGGCAGCAAAGTCGGCATTGCCCACGCCCACGATGATGATGGACATGGGCAGCTTGGATGCCTGCACCACGGCGTGCCGCGTCTCCTCCATGTCGCTGATGACGCCGTCCGTGATGATGAGAAGGATGAAGTACTGCTGCAGGAACGGGGCCAGCCAGGCACTCAGCAAGGCCCTGACGCCCCGGCACCCCTTCTCCCTCCTTCCCCAACTCCTGGGAGGAAGGCAGCTCTCCTTCCCCGCTGCAGACAAATCCCAGCCCACTCCCTAAGAAGTGGCTCCCCCCTCCTGTCTGTGCGTATCTTAGACTCCTCAGTTGAGGTGCCTTTGAGGCCTGGCTCAAGGCCTGGCTTTGCCAGTCGCTACACTGTGGAACTAACGGACTTAACTTGCCGTGCCTCAGTTTCTTCATCTGGTGAAGTCGCTGCACCTATCTCATGTCTGATATGTGGCAGATACGGGAAGGCTCACTCTGGTCCACCTCCTCTGCCCCATCTGGGCATTAATATTCGTGACCCCAATTATTCCCTTCTCAATACAGCATCTGAGTCCCTGCAGGAGCTAAGACCAGGAGTAGGGGACTCTGCTGGTGACAGAGTGGATCTGGGTCACATTCCAGACACACTGTCAAATACCAGGGGCCTTTCACTTCTGGAAACTACCCAAGAGGAAGTTTTGGTGGGTACCACTGTGTTTTTTTTTTTTTTTTTTTCCTGAGAGATTTTTGCTATAAGGCATGCGCAGTCACTGGAGAGACAGGGAGAGATGGAGAGACAGAGAAACAGAAAGCGAGAAATCACTCCCCAGGGGAGATGGCCATACCGCAGTACCTTCTCCATTCTCCTCTTAGGATCTTGGGCATGCATGCACATGTGCCCAGCATGAGTTTTAAAGTGCTGGGTCCGGGACTAAAGCCATGCTTGACTACATTTTTTTTTAAGAATTATTTTATTTGGGCCGACAGGTGGTGTGGTGGTTAAGGTGCTGGACTCACCACGTGACTGAATCCCAGACCTGGCAGCTTGCTTTCTCACTTTCCCTCGCTCTCTGGTCAACATTTTAAAACAGTAAACTAAAATAATGACAATGAATAAAATTAAATAAAATAATTATTTTAAAAGAAAATAATTATTTAATTGTATTATTTTTATTATTTTTTAATCTGACCAGAATGAGAGAGGGAAAGTGAGAAAGCAAACCACCAGGTCTAGGACTCAAACTGTGGTTGGCCACATAGGCGTCCAGCACCTAAACCACCATGCCACCTGCCGGTCCCTCTTTTTAGGTGTTTTGACAGGGTGCGTGTACTCTCCAGAGAGAGACAGTGAGAAGGAAAGTGAGAAATCACCCCCCAGGGGGAATGGCCATGCTACAATCTCTTCTCCTCCATTCTTCTCCTGGGATTTTGGCATGGACACACACACGCTCAGTGTGATTTTTAAGCTGCTGAGCCCGGGACTTTAAATTGTTGAAGTAAAAAGTTGAATAAGTGGTATGGGCAATAAGTGGATAAAGAGAGGGCTTCAGAAAGTCCTGGGTAGTGTGTATTATGGAAAAACATGCATTAATTTCAAAAAACTTTTGCACCAAAATAAACTCATACTGTAATCCTATTCTGTGAGCTTCCTGAAGTCCCCTCACACGAACTGTGAAGGCGGGGGTGAGGGAATGAGTTCAGGAGACCTCGCTGCTCCGTTAAGTCTGTCTTTAGTACTCTGGCCCAGTCTGAGGGAACTCGATTTTTCCCATCCATAAAAGAAACAGGTAAACCCTGATGTTCCTCACATTCTCTGGGGCTTTGCCTTTTAGTCTGATCCTTTTAATTTTCAAAAGAGGAAACCTAGGCCCTGGCTAGTGAAGATCATGGAGCTAAGGAGGGTGGAACTAAGCCAGACCCTAGGTCAGTACGCGGCCACCTTCGTATCCCGCAAAGCTGCCTGTTCCCAGGGGAACCTGGAGAAGCCACAGGCTCAGCCCCCTAGACTGCCTTGCTCCCTGTCCATGCCCCCCAGGACAAACTGGAAGGGAGCAGTGGGGTGAGCCGTGTGGAGACAGACTATTGCCCTCATGCCCAGCTCCAGTTAGTGGTGGTCCAGCTCTAGCACTGTGCCTTTAAGAGACCATTCCCTTGGCTGGGGATACCTGTTGCCATGGAGATGGCAGCTTGAATCCACAGTGGAGGACAGCTCCCACCAGTCCCTCATCCTGGCTTTGGGGGCCTCACAGGCCATGCAGACAAGCCTGTTCCCCCACAGCCCACCATTGCTCCAGGCCTCCTTCCCTTACATGGCCCTCTCACCCGCCTCGATCCCACCAGAATCAGTCCAGGGCGATATTCCTGGGGCACCTAAGGTGGCAGGAGGGAGGAGGGCACTAAGAGGTCTGGCAATGAGGGAAGAAAAGAATCCTGACCTCGGGACCAGCAGTTAGCGTAATGGCTATGTCGCTGGACTCCCACGTAGTCGACCGTGGTTCAAGTCCCGGACCCGGTGGCTTAAACTCACGCCGGGCGCATGTGCGTGCGTGCCCAAGAGCCTGAGAGGAGAATGGAGGAGAAGGGATTGCGGCGTGGCCATCCCCCCTGGGGGGTGATTTCCTGCTTTCTGTCTCTCTGTCTCTCTCTGTCTGTCTGGCGAGCGCACGCGCCCTATAGCGAAAACCTCTCAAAAAAAAGAAAAGAAAAAAAAAAAAAAGAATCATGACCTTGGTCTAATGGGCCCCACAACCCAGTGGGTGGGCCTTGTCTCCCAGCCCAGACATGTGGCACCCCTCCCTCCTCTCCACATGCCCTCCCTGCTCTCCTGTTCCAATCAGTCATGCTCAGGATTAGGGGGTCTGGAGGGTTCAGGCCTTGGCCTCCCTCTGGTCTCCCTCTTCATCTTGCAGTGCAGCCTTCCTCCCCAGGGAGATGAGAGCAGATGGAGTGGGGTTCCTGCAGGGCAGTGGCCACCCATGAGCTGGGTGAGGAATCTCAATAACAAACTGTGACTTCCCACATACTCTATAATCCTTGCATTGTGATCTTTGAGAGACGAGACGCAGAGGCCCAGAGAGGTTAGGTGACTTGTAAAGGCCCCATAGCTGGGAACTGGCATAGTCTAGATTTCAACTCGAGTCTGGCTGACTCCAAAGCTCAAGTTCTTTCCATGATGTCCCCCTCTACCAGCCAGGCACCAGTGGCCTGTCATTGTCTACCCAAAGAGTGAGGCCTGG
Source organism: Tupaia tana (assembly GCA_026018925.1). Taxonomy (NCBI): domain Eukaryota; kingdom Metazoa; phylum Chordata; class Mammalia; order Scandentia; family Tupaiidae; genus Tupaia; species Tupaia tana. Next base: position 29,728,137 of record JAKSZU010000018.1, read on the forward strand.
CAGGGAGACGCTTTCCTCTCACCCAGCGTCAGGTGTCTAAGGGCCTGACTGCCCAGGACAGCAGCTTGGGGTGGGACCAACCAGTCAGCCATGATGCCTGCTCCGTGTGCCCGGCCTTGGCCTCTCCCCAGCAAGCCTGATGTGGCTGACAGGTCCTGGGCTTGCGCCCAGCCTGGGCAGAGCAGGGGTTGTCTGGGCACTCACAGATCCATGACAACCCTGGGAGCCCACAGCCCCATGCCCAGATGGATCAAAGGGGAGGTAGCGGGAAGGGTGGCGGATGGGGAGACCGAAGAGAGGAATATGCAGGACAGTGGGACGGGCTTGCGGGCTCTGCATCCCGCAGACAGTCCTGGTCTACCCCTCCCTAAGCGAGCTCCTTCTGCCCAGCACACCCTTCCCAGCCACAGCTCCAAGACCCACCTGAGCACACCTTCCATCTCCCAGCCCTGAACTGCCGGTGCTTATCTGTTGGGGAGGGCACCTCTGGCCACTCCCCTGCCCCACACCCTCAGTGCTCCACAGGGCAGCCCCTGAAACACTCTGTATCAGACAACCTGGTGCCCTGTCCACACTCCAGGAACAGCCAGTCAAAGCCAGGTCAAACCCCAAATCCCAAACTGCCAACATGTTTCAAGGGCCACGTATCTCTTGTCTTTATCCAATGGTTCTTCAGACTTCTACGCTTGTACACAGCTGCTTCCCCTGATGCATTTAATGTGTGATTTGATTTATAAGAAACTTGGGGACCAGCAGATGGCATAATGGCTATGTTGCTGAACTCCCACATAGTTGACTACAGTTCAAGTCCCGGACCCAGCAGCTTGAAACATGCCGGGCATGTGTGCGTATGTGCCCAAAATCTCAAGAGGAGAATGGAAGAAAAGGGATTGCGGCATGGCCATCCCTCCTGGGAGGTGATTTCTTCCTTTCTGTTTCTGTCTCTCTGGCAGGTGCATACACCCTATAGCAAAAATCTCTCTCTCAAAAAAAGAAGAAACAGACTTGACCACAACAGTTCCAGGCAGAGTCTGGGGAAGCAGCCTCACTCCTGAGCTTATTCCGGAGCAGCTGGCTGCTGGGAGCCCTGGGATAGAGTTGGGGGTACTCCCAGGGTGCTGGCTACTTCCTGGCATCCCCTCCACTGAGACACCAGATACCCGGGCGGCCATGACAGCAAGGCCCAGGTCCTGTGGGCCAAAGCATAAGGGAGAATGAAAGCCTGACGTGGGAGTCAGCCCTGGCCCTACCCAAACCTGCTCAATACCCATATGGGCTCCCCACTACCCTCAAGAGAAAATCGATTCCCCGCTGGTCTCCGTGGCCCTGTGGAGCTGGCCTACCTTTCCAGCCTCACCTGCCTTCCTCACTTCCCTCACACCGCATTTCTTCCTTCAGTGAAGCCCATGCCAAGCTCCCCAGGCGTTTGCACCAGCTGTTCCTCCCACCTGGGGCACTCCAGACACATGCATCCTTTATGAGGTTTTTTTTTCTAATTTGTCATGGGGGATGCATGTGCTTGTCAGAAAGAGATGGAAACGGACAAAGCACCTCCCAATGGGGCATGGTCACACTGCCATCCCTTCTCCATTTCTCCATCTTGGTGGGGTTTGGGGCATACACACAAATAGCCCTGGCATGTTTTACGAACTGCTGAGTCCAGGATTTAAACTGTGTGGTCAGCTATGAGCAATCCAGCTCCCTTGACCACAAGGCCATGGGTTGACCTTTGGGGCTCTTTTCTGTTGTGGGTGTGTGTTTTAGGTTTTGCCATAGGGTGCATGCACTCACCAGAGAGACAGAGAGAGAGAGAGAGAGAGAGAGAGAGAGAGAGAGAGAGAGAAACTGAGAGAGAGAGAGAGAGAGAGAGAGAGAGAGAGAAACTGAGAAATCAACCCCGAGGGGAACAGCCACACCACCACCCCTTCTCCTCTCAGGATTTTGGGCCCTCAGGTGCACGTGCCCAGAGTATTTTCCAAGTCACCAGGTCTGGGACTGAAACTGTGCAGTCGGCCATGTGGGATCCAGCCATGTTAGCCACCATGCCACCTGGCTGGCCCCCGAGGCTAACTCTAAATAGCCTCCAGGTTTCAGTGTGGTCCTCACTCTCCTAAGAAGAGCTCCCTGAGCCCTCCATCTGGGTTGGGTTAGGTGCCACCTTTATGACTGTATCCCCACCATCACAACGTCAATCCCACCACATCACAGCCACCGCCTCCTGGCCCGGCTCCCCACCACACCAGACTGCAGGCTCTGGGAGGGCAGAGGCCACAACTGGCTGATCGTGGTCTCCCCGGGGCTGCACTGAAATAAGCTCATAGAGACATGGTGAGCAAATGAATGGGAGCATGCAGGCCTGCCTGGAGAGGCTCCCACCACCTGCTCCGGTTTCCTGTACGTGGGTGTGCATGTGTGCGCATATGTCTGGGGACAGGGAGGGTGAAGCCACTCCAGCTATTCCCCTCAAAACCAAAAAACAAAAAACCCCAGCTGAACAAAAGCATCAGATAATCCACAAATTACTTCCTTTTGCTTTGGGCCTAAATGTCCCCTGCATCACCCAGTGCAAGCCCAAATAGAGTCCCCCGAAGATGTTGCCACCAGGGAAGCACTCACTGTGGGCCATACACTGTGCTGAACAATTTATATGCCACCCTGCTGAACCCTCGTGATGTTTCTAGAAGGCAGGTACTGTTTCCATTATCCCTGTTGTATGGTGAAGAAACTGCCCTGGGTCACACTGCCAGGAAGTGGAGGAATTGGGATTTGAACCAGGTTGATGGGCTTCCAGAGCTGGAGGAAGAACAGTCCAGCAGCCCTACCTCCCCACTTTTGGTGCACAGGGATAATGGAAGGAAAGAAGAGGAGAATGGCTGTGTCTGTGCCTAGACAGCGAAGAGGGAGGAGACAACAGAGACCCTCCTGGCCCTTCTGCAGCCCAGAGATGCTCAGAGATCACCCGAAGTTGCACACCCTGGATGAGTGATAAAGCTTACTGAGGGCAAGGGAGCGAGATGAGGCTGCCTTCCCTAGGCCGATCAGGACAAAGCGGCTGGGGTGTCTGGGGGACTAGGACTAGGTGTCCCTTGCTTGGGCCTCAAGTCTCTTCTCAGAGAAAGTGTCATGTTCTTCCCTCTGCAGGTCCTCAGTAGTTGTGCCCCAGAACACACAAACACCCTTCCTGGTCTTCCGAGGGGCCCAAACCCTTTTCTAGAACTGGGGTTCAGCCAGCAGGGGCCCGTCTTCCCCCAAAACCCCACCTCCCGCCCAGTCCTGCCCTGGCTTGGCAGGCACAGCAGGTGGAAGGGCCCTGGTTGTACCCCTTGCTCCCAGCCCCTGGTTTTCCCCTTAAACATGCAGGCCTTTCCCCCATCGCTTTGAAAGCCAGCTCAGGAGGGTAACAGACTGCGGTGGGGAAGGGAGGGCCTGGCATCCTGAGGGAGTGCAAACCGCACGCTGCCTCCCACTCTGCCCTCTCCCACCCAGGTACCCCCAGGAATAAAAAAGCAACCACCACAACAAAAATCCCCCCACTCAGGCCCTTCCCAGTGACGCCCATCCAGGTTACCCCAGATCCTCACAGCACCCCAGGGGGCCTCCAGTGGGGTCTTCAGAAAGTACATAGAAGATGCGTATTATGAAAAAACTCTGCTTGCATGTGACCTTTTTTTGGACCAAAATAAGCTTGTATTTTAATGCCATCCTTCCATGAACTATTTGAAGCCCTCTCATACTGCTCTCATGTCATAAGAGGACATAGACTCAAGAGTTGGGAAGGGTCTTGTCTCAGGCCTGCAGCTGCTGGGGCAGGGCCAGAGCTGGCAGCAAGGCCCACACTCCAGGCAATGCCGACCAGCACCCCTCCTTCACTGCACCCCAGCCTCCTTCCTGCCTGTCCCCACTCTGCTCTGCTTGCTCTTCCTGCTCCCCTGAACTCTTTGCTGGCCTGCCTTCTCTAATTCTTTTTTTTTTTTTTTTTTTTGGTAGAGGTTTTTGCTATAGGGCACATGTGCTCTCCAGAAAGACAGAGAGACAGAGAGAGAAATCAACCCCCAGAGGGGATGGCCACACCACAATCCCTTCTCCTCCATTCTCCTCTCAGGATTTTGGGCACGCACACACATGTGCCCAGCGTGAGTTTAAGCCACTGGGTCCAGGGCTCGAACTGTGGTCGACTACATGGGAGTTCAGTGACATAGCCATTACGCTAACTGCTGGTCTGTCTGGCCTGTCTTCTTGTCCTTCATGTCTTTCTGGGCATCTGGTACTGTGCTAGCTTATGGAATGCTAATACCATCACCTCCAGGTAGGTCCTATTACTATTCCTGTTGTACAAATGGGAAACTGAGGCTGCGTGACTTACTCAAGTCAAACAAGGGAAAAAGGACAGGGCCGGGGTCAAATGCTGGCATCTGACTCAGGGTTCCTGTTCCCCACAGACCCTCCATGGCCCCCGAACAACCAGATGAGCCATGCCCTCCCCAGACCGGCCCTGTGTCCTTTTTTTTGGAGAGATTTTTGCTATAGGGCGCATGCACTCGCCAGAAAGACAGAGAGAGACATAGAGACAGAAAGTGAGAAAGCACCCCCCAGGGGGGATGGCCACGCTGCAATCCCTTCTCCTCCATTCTCCTCTCGGGATCTTGGGCACACACTCACACGCACCCCGCATGAGTATAAGCCACCGAGTCCAGGACCCGAACCAAAATCGACTGCATGGGAGTTCAGTGACATAGCCATTACGCTAACTGCTGGTCCCTCCTATTCTCTTTTTTAAACTTTTTATTATTTTGGGCCAGCAGGTGGCGCGGAGGTTAAGGTGACTAGATCCCAATGTCTGGCTGCATGGTTCAAGTCCTGAGCCTAGTGACTTGAAAAACACAAGGAGAGTGTATGTATGCCAGCCCCAACTCCTGAGGTGAGTGAAGGAGAAAGGACTGCAGTGTGACTGTGTGACTGTCTCCCTCCGACCCCCACCCTGGGGAGGGGGGTGCCTTCTCACACTTCCTCTCTCTGTCTCCCAGCAAGCACATGCACCCTATAATAAAAAAGGTTTTACAAAAATGTTTATTTATGGGGGCCAGCAGGTGACCAACCATGGTTCCCATGTGGCCAACCATGGTTCGAATCCTAGACCCAGCTACTTGAAATTCGCACTGGGCATGTATTACATGTGTGCCCAAAATCCCAAGAGGAGAACGGAGGAGAAGGGACTGTAAAGTGGCCATCCCCCTTGAGAGGTGATTTCTCACTTTCCCTCTCTATGTTTCTTTCTGGTGAGGGCACACAGCCTATGGCAAAAACCTAACAAAAGAAAAATCTGAAAATTTCAATGATCTGCTCTAAAAAAAAAAAAAAGAAAACCAGTTTATTTATTTCTCCCATGAGTGAGTGAGAGAGAGAGAGAGAGAGAGAGAGAGAGCTGCTCCAACGGCGTCTAGACACCGGCTTGGCTCACGTGCTCACACATGCTCCGTGTACTCAGGGAGGTCTTCAGATGCGAACCTGGAACCCTCCCCCGTGGGTCAGCCTTGCAGTGTCATGTCTTACTGCTGTGCCACTGTCCAGGCCCTCTTCTCCATTACAATCTCCCCACTTCCCTAGCTCCTTCCTCTGGAGGGTCCCCATGGTGCCCTTGTTCACAGGACCAGGCCACCCCTCCTGAGCCCCCGCAGTGCACACAGCCCACTGCAGAGGCCCGGAGCATGACGAGAGCCTGCCGCACTCTAGGCACGGTGCCAGGCACAGAGAAACGACAGCGAACACATGTCCCGGCCCCTGAGGGGCTGAGTCTGAGGAGAGGGGGACGCACACAGACAAGCACACGCTGAGTATGTGAACAAGACAGTCGAGAAGGGGACAGGCAGAGGAGGCAGGAGACTGATGTCAGATGGTGATGAAGGACGGTCACTCTGAGAGGTGGCACTGCCAGGGACCCTGAGGGACAAGACAGAGACAGCCATGCAGAGTCTGGGGAAGGACCCCCAGGCCGAGCTCTGGAGGGGAACAGCTTGTGTGTCTGAGCACAGAGCAGTCCCTGGTCGCTGGTCACTGGTCTCTGGTCGCTGGCAGAACCCAAGTGCAGGCAGGGGTGGGGCCGTAAGAGAGGAGGTCTGCAGGGAAGGCAGATTCGATCTGGCTGTACAGGGTTCTGGCAGAGGAGTGGCAGGGCCTGCCTCTTGGGAAAAGTAGTGGGTTGTAAGGACAAGAGCCGCAGGGGGTGGCTGCAGTGTCTAGGGAGTGGGTGGTGGCCGAGGCAACGCGGCAGCAGCGGACTGGGATTAATGTTTCAGAGTAGAGGGGAACACACATGTTCTAGAAGACACTTCAAGGCTGGCGCCATGGCCTTGTGGTTGAGAGCCACATCCCACATGGCCGTCTGCAACCTGAGTCCTGGCCCTGGTGACTTGAAAAACTCCCCCGGCACATTTGTACATGCCCCAAGTCCTATCCAGGAGTGCTTTCTCCCCCACCCCATCTCTCTATCTCTCTCTGAAGACAGCACATGCTCTCTGGCAAATAAAAAGGGGGGGGGGGGAGCTGGAAGCCCACAGAGAGGCAGGGGCTTGTTGAGGTCGCCCAGGGGCAGTGGCCAGGAAGAAAATAGATTCGGGATTCCTTGGCCCCAGACCAAGATCCACCACTCGAGGGTTGGTGCCACAGTCTCAGCCATGGCTTGGGCCTGCAGGGCAGGCCAGGAGATAGAAGTGAAGTCCTCTTCATATAACCTGCCGAACAGTCAGGCAAGGCAGAGAGGTCTCTGGGGTCAGGGGAAGGCAGAGGGGCTGTCAGAGAAGTTGCCAAGGCGGAGACACTACCCTTAGGGCAGGGGAAGAAGACTCCTCAACTCACATTGCCGAGTGAGGTCAGTGCAGGTCGTGGTGCACGGAGAGAAGTGGGTACGGTGACCCTCAGTGACCCCAATACTAGCAGCAGGCCTGGCTTGTAGGGCCCACCTGGACGTCAGCATGGAGCTAAGGGGTGCACAGAGGGAGACAGGGAGGAGCCCGGGGATACAGATGCTGGGATGGCCACTTGCCACATTCTCCAGAGGCCAGTCAGAGCTCGGGCAGCCTCGGGCCAGGCCAGTGAATTCTGGCCTTGTTAGCTAGTGCCAGGCAGAGCCAAGCAGTTCACAGCATCACCCCAAGCAGTTCTGTAGACCTCGGTGTGAGGAGAGGCTTTTCTAAGTGGAACTGGATGGCTTGGAAGGGTCAGCTCTAGGGCCACAGGGGTCACTGTTAGTCACCTGGTTTCCACCTGTTCTAGGAATAAGAGGTGCCCTCACCCCAAGCCCCACCCCCCCCACACACACACATGCACCCACTGATCAAAGCCCTATTTCTTGCTAAGCATGAACAGAATCACTGCAACTTTCTGAGCTCTAGGAGGCCAGGACCAACCACGTGGGCATGATCTGACCCCTTTACAATGCTTGCAGGTAAACCAAGGCCCAGAGTGAGGCAGGGGCTCCAGCTCCATGACATGAGGGTAGGGGGGCAAGAAGGCCAGACCCCAGCCTGGGTCTCCCTCATGTCAGATGGAGGTGCCCAGCCAGTGCCAGCCCTGTCCTGGCATGCACATCACGTGACCCCTACTCACCGTGGCTGTCTGCTGCTGCGTGGCCTGGGCTGCAAACCGAGCCACATGATTAACGATGGGAGAGAAGTTGGTGGGACCGTAGAAGCGGATATGGGGCAGGCAAGCTGAGTAGGCCTGGGCGATGCCATCCACGCCTGCTTCGGGAAGAGAGTCAGATCAGCCTGGTCCCCCGGCCCTGTGCCACACTCAACCCACTGCCGACGCTCACTCAAATGTTCCTGCTATGCCAATGTGGGCCCCTAGAGACTGGAAGCTCTCAGAGAGCAGGGCCAGGGTGGAAAGAGCCAAGGGCCTTGGACTTGAGTCAGACAGACCTGACTTTGAATCCTGCCTTGGCCACTTCTAAGGTGTGGGGCCAGGACAACTTGTTTGATCTTTTGAAGCCAGTGTCCTTGTCTGTTCAATGGGCAGCCTGCAGGAGGGGGAGTTCAGGAAAGGAAGGGGTTGGCAGAGCCCGCAGTGGCCGCAGGAAGCCATCTGGAGGCCCGTTCTGGATGTGCCATGACTTCTGCTCAGGGCTGGGGTCTGAGCTGCCCACACAGGCCCCACGTACCGGAGCTGCTCTGCCAACAGCTGCTCCGACCAGCCTGCTGCCCTGTGGACCTGCCCAGGAGACTCCTGGCCAGGCATGAGGTCAACCAACCCGAACTTGGACAAAATATCTCTGGAGACCTGCCCCACACCAGACACCAGCAGGGTATAGGGCCACATTTCTAGCCAACAGAGGCCCATGATTGCCAAGTCACGGCACCAACCCCAAGCTGGTGACTTAGTGCTTTTCTATCCCAAACAGGGCCCACTCGGGGATCGCCAGGGAAGGTGGATGCTACAACCCACCAAATCCTAGGCTGAAAGGTCTGTGAGGGTCAGGGCCATCCTCTTCCATACCACCCAGATCCTCTCTCCTCCTTGCATGGTTTCTTTTTTCTTTTATGTCAGCAAGTGAGTGAGATTTTGACCAGGTCTGGCCACACCAAGCTCCTACTGCCCCAGGCTCCCAGGGAGCTGGGATCACAGGTGTGCAACACCATGCTCAGCCTCTTCAGGCTGGGCCAGGAATCAAACCCAGGCCTCCCGTGCAACCTCAGCCTCTGAGGAGTAGGGTCTCCATACCAGCAGCCACACCACCGCGCTGAGTTGCTAGCAGTTTCTGAACTGTCACGGGGAGGCTCAGAAATCAGCACAGACACTGCCAGTCCCTGCCTGCCCCACCCCTCGCCAGGCAACCCCCAGCCCTAGGCTGCCAGGGCTTTTTGAGGAAGGCAGAGAGAGCAGGGCTGGCTCTCCAAGGACAGGAGGGAGGACAGAACGGAGGAAAGAGCAGATGTGTGACAGTGCCATCCTCACCTCCTCCTGGGTCACTCAAGGGCTCCTCGCCTGACCACCCAGAGCCATGAGCGCAGCAGGTATCACACCTCCCAGGGTTAGGTAAGGAGGCGAAGGCCCAGAGAGGTACAGTGACCTCTCCAAGGTCCCCCAGCCAGGAAAGGGCAGAAGTTGGCCTTGAATCCAGCACTGTCCGACTCCAAACTCCAGCTCTCCCCACCTGCTACTCTGAGCAAGCACCGGGGAAAGGGGCCAGGAGAAAGGCATGGAGAGCTGCGCCCTGCCCTCCTTCCACCTGGGCAGAAGGCCAAGCCTGGGGTAACGCAGGGCAGAGGCAGGTGGGCTGACACTCACCTGAGCAGAAGGGGTTGGTGGGGTTGAAGTTGATGGCAAACTCGTGGGAGACCTGAAACGCAGAGAACGTGCTGAGCTGGCAGCCTCCTGCCCCCCGACCTGGGCCGGACCCCACCTGCTGCCAGGCTAGGCTCCGACAGTACCTGGCCCACCCCACTTCTTGGCTACTGATCCTCCACACTGTGTTTGCCTCCACTGTGGACCCACAGAGGCCCACCACCCTCATTCCAACGGAGACCCTTCCCCATCATGCCCATCTCTTCTGGGCTTCCTATGCCCCTCACCCGCTAAGAGAGTCCCTAAGTGGGACAGAGATGTCCCCGCAGACAGCGGGTTCTAGGAGCACTGGAATGCCCCTCACTGCTCTCTCTGTGCTTGGGGACCATAATTGAAGGCCGCTCTTCTGTTCCTCAAGGCTTTTCTCTATCTTGATAGGAAGGAAAGTGCTTGGACAGGGCTGCCTCAGGCCAGCTAACCAAACTGGGCTTAGCCGACAACCGCTCAGAACTGAACAGGGGAGGCTGAGAAATGTCAGCAGCTGGAGGGGACACAGGGCTGTCCCAGTTCCCCCAGGGACAGTCCTGTTTCTCACCCTCCAGCCCAGCCCCAGACCGGGAGGACCATCGGAGGCTGGCCTTGAATGCCCCAGGAGGCCGCTGGACCCATGGCAGGGCAGCCATTGCTGTCTACGTGGCTCCAGGAACACTGAGGGACCTCTAACTGACCCCCAGCTCAGGGCTGCAGGAAAACTGCAGCAGCTGCGGGACCCAGGGCCTCAAGAGAGCCAGAGAGCTCAGTTCGGGGGACCCCTCCACTTGCCGTCCCTTCCCGGCCACCTCAGCTCAGAATCCCCTCGTCTCCTTCCTTCTTCATGCCACACCCCCCTTAGCACTGTGCAGACACCCCCTCCCATCCCCACAACCCAATGGGAGAGGAGGTTTTCATCACACTTTACACATTACAAAATTGAGACACAGAACGCACTAGAATTTCCACACGTTTACTGAAGGGCAGAGCCGTGACTAGAACCGATGTCCAGTTACACTGGGAGCTCACATTCCAGGAGCCCATGAACCCTGGAAGGTGCTCCTCCCCCAAGGGTTTGCAATTAGGAATGAAGAGATGTCCAGGGCAGAGTGACCCCAGTCCTCGGCTGTGGTTGGGAACACACAATCCCAGATGGACCATTAGCTCCAGCCCCTGCAGTAGGGGTGCTGGAAGCCCCACTAAGAACAGTGTCCCCATTTTACAAAGAAACAAACTGAGGCCCGGAGAGGGGAAGCCAGGTGCCACAGCAGAACCAGCCTGAGACCTGGGGTTTGGCCCACCAGCCTTCAACTCCCCAGAGGGGAGGGACGTGACTGTGGCCTTGCCCACACTGCCCTGGGGCTGGCAGCCAGGGCTGGGGGGCGGGGCTGGAGAAGACTCCTCCTCCTTTCAAGGATGGGGTTTTCAGTTCTTTGCGGTCAGACTTAGGCACCAGGCAGGAAGCCAGTCCCCTGATACCCATCATGGGCCTTGTCCCTGCCCAGGGGTCCTCTTCAACCTCTCCCCAGCCGGGGCTCCAGGTGTGGGGGCCTGAGGTCCTTGTTACCATGGAGACTTCGTGAGCCTCTGTAGAGATTAAGAGGGGGGCTTGCATGGAAGGGGCTGAGAAAGGAGAATGGTTGCCAGGGAAACAGGACTCTCTTGGGCCAACAACTTCCTGCATAATCAGATTTTAGGAGCTTTTAGAGACCAAGGGAGCAAAGCTCTCTCCTGGTAGGAACAGACTAACACTCTGCTTTCCTGGCCACCCGGCCTCTTCATGCCCCCCTTCTTTCCTTCTTCTTATTAGGGGGAGGGTGGTCTGGCGGCCAAGTGGGTCGTACTGTGAGAAGTCACCTGTCCAGACAGAGGCCTCCCAAGTGGTCTACTCCAACAACTCCATTTCACAGGTAGAAAAACTGAGGCTCACAGAGTGCCCAGAATGGTCCCCACATCTAGACCTGGGGGACAGTGACCCTGCTGTGCCCCAGCAGCCCAGCTCCCCCCCCAACTCACTGCTCTGCTTTGCCTGAGAAATGCCAGCAAACAGGGCAAGGTTCCTGGAGTCCACATCAAGCCGATTAGGGAGCCCTGGGGACCAGCCCTGGCCACAGGCCTTTGTCCTGGGACTCCCTGCAGCTTTCCGACATCAATGGCCCAGTTCACACACCTGGCCCAGCTGGCCTGGCCCAGTCAGAGACTCAGCACCCTGCAGTCCTGGTAGGGGCAGGTAGTGGGGAGGGGGCATGGAGGGAGCTGATGGACCTCTGAGTGACTGTCGTCCCGAGCCTCAGCTTCCCCACCTGTAAAGTAAACACTCCCTGACCCTGGACCTCTGCCCAGACCCCACTCTTCATCTGAGTGACGCGAGCACATCTCACAGTGCCAAGACTTCACACTGCCTCCTCAGGGAGTCGTGTCCTCCCACAGCCACTACCTGGGGCAGGGGGTTCCTCTGAGCTCACCTGGGCCAGCCCCAGGGAGAAACTGAGGTCCCAAGCGGCCAGGTTACACGCTCCTTTTGGCTTCTTCTAGCTCCCCATCCTGGAGAACGAAGCTCTCTGTTTGCTCAGGACACTGGGCTGGGCCCAGATTCACTCTGTGGACAAACAAGTACCACAACTCTGGACGCCAGGTGCCGGGGCACGCTGAGAGCAAAGCCGTGGGTAGGCCTGCCCAAGAGATCACTAGTGACTCAGAGACAGGCCAGCGCCAGGGCAGAAGGAGGGGGCCTCCATGTGCGTGTGGTCAAGGGATCCCAGAGTGGGAGCTCCAAGCTGAGCAGCCTGCAGGGAAAGATGGTGAGAGGGAGCAAGAGGCTGGGCCATGGCCATGTGCAAAGGCCCTGAGGTGGGAATGAAAGAAAGTTCCCATGGTAGGAGAGGCAACTGGGAGTGAGAGGGGCCAAAGGGCTGGAGGGGCTGTGAGGGGCTGTGAGGGGCTGTGAGGGGCTGGGCCTGGCGGGCTCCAGTGGCAAGGGGAGGCAGGACAGAGCATCTTCTCTTTCTTAGCCTGACTCCACTAGCCTCCCTCCTGGCACCACCAGGCACTAGGCCTGGCCAGGCCCCGGCCTCCCCAGAGTTGCCCTGTGACATTTCCAAAGAGGCTTTTGCATAAGAAAACATCTCATTCAGCCAAGTTCTTTGAAAGCTGGCTGGTGTCCTAGCAACAGGCTCGTGCTGGGCCTGGCTGCTCCAGCCGCCCTGCCCCCTCCCACTCCAGTGCCATCACTCTGTCTCTGGCTTTGGTCCCAGGGATCCTGCTACATGATGGCCAGGATGCCCATCTCTCCTGCCCTGGCCCCAGGGCCATTTCCTGAAATTCTGCGGGAAAACTGTCCTCCCCAGAGAGGACCAGAGTGTGGCAGGGAAAAGCTGCTTCTGGAAACAGCATGTAGCACAGCCGGGCAGACAAGAAAGATGCTGGCTGAGACAGGTGCAGATTTAGGGGCTCTGCACCTGCCCCCCACGGGCTTTTTACCAGGGAAGCAACAGATTCTGAGCATAAACTTCAAAAAAATTTTTGTCAAAGCGCACGTGTATGAGAAACAGAGAGAGAGAGAGAGAGAGAGAGAGAGAGAGAGAGAGGAAGCACTCCCCACAGGGCCTGGCCACCCTGCGATCCCTTTTCTGCCAATTCTGAGAATACACCTGAGGGTCCACCCGCCCCGCTGGCATGCAAGCCCACTGTGAGCACAGTATTTACTGGGTGAGTCTCTTTGGGGCTCCAAGCCTCAGTTATTTCACCTGCGCAATAGGCCGGGCTTACCGCCTCTGACTGCAAGACGGCTCGGTCTCGAGGCCACCATGTCGCCCTTTTCCTCCTGCCTTGTTATGTGAGGGGCCCCTCCTTGGGCCCCAGCCATGCCTCAGGGCTCTCTTTTCTCCCCTGCTGGCTCTTCTGGTCCCTTCCCAGCACCTTCTCACCTGCTCTTCCCTCCCTCTCTCCCAGCTAGCCCACTGCACGCGCCCTTCGGTGGCAGCTCTCCCTGTCCGCCTTGTGCCACACTGTGGCTCTCTGGCTGTGGTCAGAAGGGAGTGGTCACTTCTGAGGCTTCTCTCACCCAGCCTGCAGACAGCCCCCCGCCCCGCTGCCCTCCTCCCTGAGACACCAGTCCTCGGTTTCCTCCGCCTTCCTCCACCTTCTGTAAGGGCGAGTAACAGGGCCCACTGCCTCTGGACACTTCAGCAGTGTCTAGAAGAGCCTAAGAGCCTAATTAAAGTTGCTTTTTACATTTTCTTCTTAAAACATTTATTTATTTCTCACACGAATGAGAGAGACAGACAGACAGCACCCCGTCGGTGTCCTGACGCAGCCTTGGGTCATGGGTAGATGCGTGCCCAATGCTTCAGAGGATCTCCGCGGACCTGAACTCAGAGTCCTTCCCCGTGGGCTGACCTCACAGAGCATCGCCTTCCACTGCCGTATCACTATCCCGCCCAGAAGCTGTTCCTTCTTGGTTTGTTTTCCATGGGCTCTTCACCTCGGCTTCCTCCCACTCAGGCCCCTCGGCTCGGTCCCCACTCCCTTGACTCAGTCTCACATGTCCCTGTTTGTCATTCCACCACCTCCCTGACCATCTTACCTGCCCAGAGTTTGCATGGTTGGCTGAGACAGCAGGGCCCCCACTCCTTTCTCCTGAGCTCCCAACCCCCAAATCTCCCCTGCCCTGTTCCCCATCTCAGCACCTCAATGCCTGGCTGGAAACTGAGTGGCCTCCATGGTCCACATACCCCGGTCACCTAGCCAGTCCTGCCCACTGCCCAAGTGTCCCTGTCATCAGCCCTTCTCTCCATCCCTCCATCCTACAACCTCACTCAGTCCTCACTCAGCCACCAGTGGTCTTGCCTCCTCCAGGAAGCCTTTCCTGATGCTACCAGGCTGGGCTGGGTCCTCTCCTTAGAATTTCCCGAGGCCTATGAATTGTACATGATGCACAATTCAATCTGTATTTCAGATAAACGAGGGACAATTTTTTAATGTGAGTATGCCCCAATATTCTGTCCCGTAATAAGTATGCAACATTCTGGCCATATTTATACTTCAAAAATTGTTGTGTAGATGAGATTCTAACTTAACTGGGCATCCTGCATTTTCCTTTGCTAAATCTGGCAGCCCTGTCTATCTTCCCCACTTGGCACGGCTGCAGGCGCAGAGACCATACTGTGCTGCCCTTGTTACAGCCTCCGCACTGCGTCCCTGAGCCCCCTCCTCCTGCCCCAGCCATGCCTTGGGGACCCCTCCCTCAGCTCACCTGGGCCAGCCCAGGTGAGCGTGGTCTGGGGTGAACACAGAAGAGCCCCTGGTCTAACACCTTTTCAAAGCACATCCCAGAGAGGCAGACCCCACAAATCCCATCACAACCAAAAGGAAACTAAGTCTGGCTTCACTCACCTTCCAGTCTGGGGGTAACTGGGCCCCGAATCCCAGAGCCGGAAACATCTTATCACTAGTGAGAGAGGAGAGAAAAACAGTGAGCCCCTGGAGTAGAGACCCACCGTGCTGGAAAAGGCTCTGTCACAATGGCCTATCTACCGAGCCAAGCCCTCCTCTAGGCATCTGCGGGACACGTGGCTTGGCCATGGCTACACTGGTGGCGGGCACTGCCAATCAGCAACAGGACTTCTAACCAATGAACCTGGGGGCGGCTTCTAGGTCTTTCTCAAAGCAAGACCCCAGGCAGCCCCTAAGCCAAGGTCATGGAATGTGCCGGTTGCCCCTCAACCAACTGCCCATGGCGAAGGAAAACTCTCCTACAGCAGGAGCCCTGGTTTGGCATTCGAGGCCTTTCATCACCCATCCCCAGGGCCTCATCTCACTCTACCCGCTCACCCTCACACCCCACTTTTCCAGCCCTGACCACTGGCCACTCGCTGTCCCCCAAACACACTTAACCGGGTGTCCTGTGTTTTTATTTGCTAAATAAGTACAGCACCTTCACATCCCAACTTCAATTCTACTATGCCAGCGGTCTGTTTCCCCTGGCAAACTCCTACTCATCCTCCAAGGCCCAGTCAAAGTGGCCCCTTCTCTCTATGGGATTCCCTGATATACACTATGATGCTGCTCCCTTTTGTGATCCCACGGCTCCCGCCTCGCTGGTAAACTGGGCTCTCAGCGCTCCAGTGGCTTCTTCCCCACCGGCGTGCTCTTTAAGTGAGAAGTCCCTGGAGCAGGGACCATGTCTCCTGTTCATTCGTTTGACATATACTCCTTTGGCTGCCATATGGAGGATAAGCTCATGAGGCCGGGACAGAAATGGGGAGACCAGAGAGGAGGCTAAGATGATCTGGGCAGGAGGCGATGGTGGCTCAAACCAGGTGTCCCAGCCGACCAGGGCCTTGCTAAGTCTGAATGCCCATTAGATGGCCCAGTGAAGGGGCTGAGTGGGCGGCTGGATACCAGGGTTCTCTGTCCCGCCGTGCAGAAGGGGGCTTCCAGCTCCCTTGCTCTGCATGCCATACCTCTCCATGTGGCCTGGGGTCCCAGCCACCCTTTATGTCCTGACCCCCGGGAGTCAGATGCTAGTCCTCAAGCTGCCCTATTTCCCTAATTCTAAGAGGAGAGATTGTACTGATAGCAAACAAGTTCCATCTTCCATCCTGGCTCATCTTCACACTGGTTCCCCGGTGTACCACGCGGAGAGGGATCCCAGTCTGAATCTGAGCTCAGCACTCGATCACCCATGTCTGCCTCAGGCACAGGAAGGAACAATAACCACATATCTGTCATGTGCTGGACATTCTTAGATATGATAATCTCAGGGTCCCTCCCAGCTTTGACCAGCTGAGTGCCCCAGGCTGCATAGAACCCCACCTGACCCCCCAACCCCTCTCTGAGCTCACCTGTCATAGTCTTGAATGATCTGCCCGACAGCCCAGATGGCTGACAGATACTCGTTGGTGCCCATGGGGTTGATATAGTGCAGAGAGGAAGGGTCGAGGGGATTCCCATTGGAGGCTGTGAAGTCTATTCCAACCTGAAAAGTGGGGATAAAGGTCACCTGAGATGGCCCAAGATCTGCAGTTCCTATCCCAATCCCGGGCTGTCTCTCAACCGACTGTGCGTGGCTAAGGAAAACTCTCCTAAAGCAGGAGCCCTGACTTAGCATTCAAGGTCCTTCATCATCCAGCCCGAGGTTCCTGTCTCGCCTCCCTCCACCTGCTCGCCCTCGTATCCCACGGTCCCAGCCCTGACCACTGGCCACTTGCTGTTCCCCACACACACAGGGCACCTTCACACCCCAACTTCAATTCCACCGTGCTCCCGTATCTCTCCCAATGAAACACGGAGAGCTCACTCACCTCCCTGTCCCCATCCCTCCCATAGGATGCTCTGAAGCCTAGGAACGGTATCACTCCTCTGCTCTAATGCCATCCATGGCTCCCTATGGCTCAGGCATAAAGTCTATTGTCCAGATACAGCACGAAGCTGGCTTATGGCCCCAGATTCCTTCTTCCTCCTCACGGTCCTTACCCACACATTCCTCTGTCCCCTTTTCCAGGCATGTGTTCATGAGGTTCCCTCTGCCTGAGAAGACAAGCCATCTTTTCTCCCTATCTAATTATCATCCATCCCTCAGGCCTGACACAGATGCTGTTGCCCCCCTGAAGCCTTCCCAGATACCTCACCTCCATCCGAGCCATCTCCCCACGGTCACTCAGATCACCAAGGGACCCTGGGCCCCAGAGCTGCGGTGGGGCAGTGCCTATCTCACTGGTTGGCTGGTGTGCACAGCAGTCGAGGCGCATGCCCTCAGGCAGCCTGGTCCAAGGCAGGTGCTGACAGGGACTGAGGGCTGATGGCGGGGACTGGGCTCCTCTCTCAGCCCCAAGAGGATGCCAGCTCAGTCCCTGGAGGGGTGGTATGGAGGGGAGGGGCAAGGGTGGCCCTGCCCAGCAGGGGAGGAACAGAGAGAAAGGCCACCTGGAACTCAGTCACAGTGGAGTGGGAGAGAAGGGGCCACCTATCCAAGTCCTCTTGCTGTTGGAGGATCAGTACCCCAAGGACAGGGCTAGAGTGGCCTAGTCCTCGAGGGACCCCTCCAGGGCCACAGCCTAGAGTCTGGCACAAGGAGATGCCCAGTGCACACTGGCTGAGTGAATGTGTGTACACAGGAGAATGAGAAGGGCCTGGCTTCTCTGCAAAGGAGTGGGCAAGGTGACCAGTGGGGTTAGAGGTCAGCAAGGCCAATCCTGACTCCACGTAATACTGCGAGACCCTTCAGCCCCCCACTGGGATCTAGAAGGGGTGAAAAAGAGTGACCAAGGGTTGTGGGGAGTGGGCCAAGCAGGGTCTCAGCAGGCTCCTCCTCTGTGGGCCTGAGGCTCCCCTGGGGTGAGGACAAAAGCCAGGACAAGTGGCACAGCATCCAGTGGGGACGCTGCAGGCCAAGGGCAGTGAGAAGTCTTCCTTTCAATGAGCATTTGCTGAGCACCTGCTACGTGCCAGGCACTGTGTGCTATCCTAAGGCCGGCGAGGAGACAACGTAGACAAAGTACCCTCACTTAGAGCACTCACAGCCCAGTGCTTGGCAGGAGTGGGGCCAAGCAAAAAACACACAGGGTGAGGGACCAGCAGATGGCATAATGGTTATGTTGCTAGACTCCCACGTAGTCAACTGCAGTTTGAGTCCCAGACCTGGTGCCTTAAACCTCATGCTGGGCATGTGTGTGTGCCCAAGATCCCGAGAGGAGAATGGAGGAGAAAGAATTGCAGCATGGCCATCCCCCCAGGGAGGGTGATTTCTTGCTCTCTGGCAAGCACACGTGCCCTATAGCAAAAATCTCTCTTAAAAAAAAAAAAAAAAAAAAAAAAAAAAAAAAAAAAAAGGGACCAGCAGTTAGTGTAATGGCTTTGTCGTTGGACTCCCAAGTAGTCGACCGCGGTTTGAGTCCCGGACCCGGTGGCTTAAACTCATGCCGGGCACGTGTGCATGCGTGCCCAAGATCCCGAGAGGAGAATGGAGGAGAAGGGATTGTGGCGTGGCCATCCCCCCTGGGGGGTGATTTCTCACTTTCTGTCTCTCTGTCTCTCTCTGTCTTTCTGGCAAGCGCACGCGCCCTATAGCAAAATCCTCTCCACAAAAAAAAAAAAATAAAAAAATCAGAAAAAAACAAAACAAAACAAAAAACAAACAAACAAACAAAAAACCCTACACATGGTGATTTCAGAGCATGGCACGTGTCCTGAAGTAACAAAATAGGGAAGGCGTGGTGGTTAAGGCACTGGACCCCACATGGCCGAATCTGCAGTACAAGTCCCAGGCTTGGTGGCCTGAGAAACATGCAGGGCACATGTGTGTCTATGCAAAAATCCTGAGGGAAGGATGGAGGAAAAGGGACTGTGGCATGGCCATTCCCACTGGAGGGTGATCTCTTGCTTCCCCTCTCTCAGTCTCTCTCTGGCGAGTGCAGCATGCAAAAATCTAAAAAAATCTAAAAAAAAAAAAAAAAAAATCTAAAAAAAAAAAAACCAAAAAATAAAAAAGGGAGATGTGACAAGGAAGGGGCGTCAGGGAACGTCTCCCTGAGAAGGTGGCCTGGAGGATGGCGAGGAGGCAGCCTTGCAAAAGTTCTGGGGAGGAGCATTTCAGGCTGACGGAATGGCAGGTGCAGAGGTGGAGCAGGGCAGTGTGGCCAGTGAAGGGAGTGGTTAGAGCTGAGGGAGCAGGGAGGGAGGTGACGGCAGCGGAGGCAGGTGGGGGCCCAAGGTGGAAGGCCCTGGCTTTGTGTCCCTCGGAAAGGGTGCAGCCGGCAGAGTCAGAGCCATGCCCTGAGCTAAGCCCCACTGAGGCCCACCCAGGGGACCAAACCAGCCGTGCCCTCTGCGCTGGGGCCAGACAGCCCCCATGGCTTGGGGAAGTCCTTCCTGAAGTGTATCCCAAGGCCCTCCAGCTGCGGTAGTGGCCCAGGCCCTGAGGGAACACCCTGTCTGGGGCAGGAGGATGGGGGAGCCTTACGGTGAACATGAGCTGGCAGCCTCCCAGGATGTAGTCCAGGAAGGAGTAGTCCCGGTTTATCTGGAAGGATAGACCAGCGGGTGAGTCAGTGGGCACCTGCGCCTTGTCACACTCACCGCATATGTCCAGGGAGGGGTTGTTCTCTATGTCCTGAAGCTCCATAGGGACAAGGAGGCCAAACAAAGGAGATATGCCTGACCTGATTACAACAAAACCCGTCACTCCATAACAAAACCCTGCGAACGATGGCTCCCAAGGGCTGGGGGACTTGGGGCAGGTAGACACCCACACACCCCACACACACACACACACACACACACACACAACCTTTCCAGGCAGGGTCCCAGGGCCCAGTTACATTACCTGACAGAGAACGTCTCCAAGTGTAGCTAGTAGGTCCTTAACTCCCTTTAGCCCTTAAGGACCTCCCTCTATTTTAAATTTTGCTATTGGGCATGTGCTCACCAGAGAGAGGAAGAAAAGGGAGGGAGGGAGACTAAGTGAGAAACCACCCCCAGGGGCATGGTCCTACTGCAATCCCTTCTCCATTCTCTTTTCAGGATTTTGGGTATGCACTCACACATGCCCGGTGTGGTGTTTTTTGTTATTTTTATTTTTGGTCAAGTCACCAGATCTGGGACTTGACTCAGTCAGCCATGTGGGATATGATCGTATTAACCACCATGCTATTGGCTGGCCCTAACCTCCCTTTTTTAAAAAATAAACAAGAACTTGATTCATTAATTCATTTCGAGAGACAGAGAGACAGGCACCCCTAACAGGCTTCACTGTGTGAGATTATGCTATTGCCTGGTCCCTAACTTTCTTTTTTAACAAAGAGAACAGACAAAGCCTTCTACAATAATTTTTTTTTGGAGAGGTTTTTGCTATAGGGTTGTATGCTTGCCAGAAAGACAGAGAGAGACAGAAAGCGAGAAATCATGCTCCAGGGGGGATGGCCACACTACAATCCCTTCTCCTCCATTCTGCTCTTGGGATCTTGGGCACGCACGCACATGCACCTGGCGTGAGCTTAAGCCACCCAGGTCCGGGACTCGAACTATGGTCAACTACATGGGAGTCCAGCGACATAGCCATTACGCCAACTGCTGGTCCCAGCCTTTTACAATAAATGAATAAAGCTGTTACTAAAACACCACATTGGGACCAGGAGGCGTGGTGATTAAGGCAGCTGGATCTCACATGGCTGACTGTGCAGTTTGAATCCCAGAGCCAGTGACTTGAAGAATACTGGGCACTGTACGCATGCATGCCCGAAAACGTGAAAGGAGAGAAATGGAGAAGGGACTGTGGCACGACCATTGCCCTTAGGAGATGCTTTCTCACTTTTTCTTTCTCTCTAGAGAGAGAGAGATTAAAACACACACACAGACAGATTAAACACACACACACAAACACACACACAAAACCACTGCATTTGCTCTGAGATCTTTGCCTCCTTTTGGAAAAGAACATCGGTATTTCAGTTCTTTTCAAACTAAACATAGTTAAGTTAATTTTAAAAAAAGGGGAGGGAGGAGAGGAAGGCTGATTTAAACAATTACAAAGGAAAGCAGGTGCCCAAATTTGTGAAAAGAGGGTGTGCAGGATGGGAGTTTCAGAAATGAGGTCCCTAGACCCCGACACAGCAGCGGGGCAACCTCACCCCTTACAGAGCACTGTGGCGTCACAACCTTGCTGAATGTTCACGGGAACCGGGCCTGACAGCCGGTCTGAACACGAGGAGACAGAGCCTGGGTGTGCGACCCACCCACTGGCAGACAGCAGCGCCAGGACTCACTCTGGAACCTCTGGCCTGCAGGGGAGGGCTCTGGCTGTCCTGCCCGAGGCTGCCGTCCTTAATGAACTGCCCGAACCACAGCTTTTAGCCACCAGACAGCCAGGGGCCTGGCCCTGACCACAGCCCAGCCACTGCTGGGTGAGCTTCCCTACCCTTCTGAGACCCAGTGGTCCCAAACAGACCATGGGAGTCACAGTCACCAAACCCTCACTGATGCCAGAGAGGACAGGCTGACCCCGTGTCCTCTGCCCCTCTGATGCTGTCAGGAACCACAGCACTTCTCTCCACGGTTACCCTCCAACTAGGAGAGGCCGCAGAAAGCCTTCCCATGGCCCCCTCCTCCTCCGCACAGGAATGTGACATGAGCCTCACCCTGCACGGCTCCACCTTGTTACCAGCCCCACTCTGCAGGCCAGGAGAAGATGGGCACAGAACCAGGAAGTGGCAGAGCCAGGGTTGGAGCCTGGTCCTCACTGGCTCCAGACGCAACGCTCTGTCCACCCCCCTTGCAGTGACACCTCTCTGTGAGCCCAAACCTCCCCACCCATGCAGTTGAGCTCACCTTGCAGGAGCGCAGGATGATGATGCCTGAGTTTTTATAGTTCTTCTTCTTCTTCTGTTTCTTGGGGTTGATGCACTCGAACTCCAGCTGGACAAGGTGGGAGAACACAGAAGCTTGGCTTGAGGCATTCTGAGGATGGGTCCTCCCCAGGGCCCCCAAAACTCCTCCACAGCCTTGATGAGGAGACAGCATGCCTCCTCCAGGGAGCCTCTGGACATCTACACCCAGAAATGGTAGGAGGACCAGCCTCTGCCCCCTGCCAGGCAATCAGCCACATCTTATCCACATCACGCACCCAGAAGTGATGCTCAGAGCCCAGCTTCTCAAGGGGAGTTCAATGAACAGCTCCTGACAGCTCACTAGATGCAAGGGACTCTCCCTGCATCGTCTCTCTCTACTTAGTTCTCACCTGACTCCCCTGTCCTATTGACAGGGAAAAAAGAGGCTCAGCGATGTCAAATGTCTCGCTCAAGGCTGTACTAGACCCCACCTCCCAGAGAAGTGGGATCAGAGCCCCAGTCTGCCTGATTCAAATCCCAGGTTCCTTCCCCAGCCCCTGCTGAAGTCTTGGTGTCAGGGCTCACGCCCATCTCACCGGGATACCGTCGCGAGCCTGACACATCTGTGACACCGAGGACTGGAACTCGCCAATGAAGTCGTGGCCCCCGTCGTTATCATAGTCGTAGCACATGACCTGGAATGGGTCCAGTGTGGTCACCCCAGAGCTGCCCCCCCAAGAGTGTCTTCCAGCCCTTCTAGCTCCCCAAGCAAACCCTATGTCTTTAGTTTGGGTGGTACCTGCCCCCAGTATCTACCTAGCTGACTTCTGTAGCTCCAGCACTGCCTCCTACAGGAAGTCTTCCATGATTGCTAGGGAAAGGATAAGATATGCACACCCCAGTACCCATGGTGCTGGAAGCTTGACTCAGCACTTGGCTTCTCCTCTGTTGGGTTACAATCCACACAGCTAATAGACCATGGTCTGGGCCCTCTCTAGACTATTTCTGTTTTTCTGAAATGGGCATAAAATCCCAGCTTTACTTGCTCTCTAACTTAGTCACCACTAGGAGGAGGCAGGGATTATTGAACACATCCAATGGATGAGTACATTGAGGCCCCCAGAGGGAAGCGCTTGCCCAAAGTCTCAGAGCAGCAGCAGCAGTGGTCCTGGGACTAGAACCCATTTCCTGTCTGGGGCTGGCCTGACATTGCCCTCTCCCCACCCCACCTGCTCTCAGACCTGGCCCCTGGGGACTGAGGACTTTTGCAGTCAGGTAATCATCGTCCTCACCCTAAGGTGTTCTGTAGTCATGTCCTGTCAGCAGCTCTGCCACCCTCCGGGAAGGGTTTATGGGGCAGGGCCAGCCAGGTCCCTTAGAGGTTGAGCGGGCCTGGACGAGCACCCAGGTCTCCTGCTCTCTCTCCCCAGTGGTGGGTTCTCCCCATCTTCATAAGCAAGAACTTCTGACAAGGCAGCCTGGGAAGCCTCGGGCAGACCGGGATGCTGGAACAGGCAGGGTGGGGACCAGGGCCCCAGAGCCCCTCACCTGGATGGGCTTCTCCATGTCCCCATCACACAGGGACACCAAGGGCACCGTGAATGGCTTCCACACAGGGTCCAGCGTGTACTTGATCACCTGCAGGATAGTGAGGGACGGGGAATTCAGGTCAGCACTCTGGGTGGAGCCAGGCGAGTGGGGACCAAGGGGACAAGGGAGAGAGACCCACAGCCACACTTCTGGGGAAGGAAGCAAGAATCCCCATGGCTGGGAAGGCACATCCCCTCAGGTGCCACTGTGAGCTTTCCTGCATGTGGCATGGCTGGGACTACACAGCCCTAGCCTGGGCATTGTGGGGGGATGGACTGCAGACCCACTGCTTAGGCCCCCCCGAGTCCCCACACACCCACCTCAGTCCTGTGCACCAGCATCCACTTTCCGTCATCTCCCGGCTTATAAAACTCAAGAAATGGGTCTGACTTCCCAAAGAGGTCCTGGGGGTGCAGGAGGAGATGGGTGAGGGCGGCGCGAGGCGATCGGGTTCAGGTGAGATACGATGTGGCTTGGCTGCCTCCCCGGACCCAGACTCAGAGTGGGAGATGTGGGCCCACCCAGCCTGGCCCCTCTCCCCTCAGCCTTTGCAGGGTCAGCGAGAAGCCCAGGTAGCTGCAACCCCTGGCACCAATTGGTGTCCCCCCCAACCCTCGGAGCAATCCCGCCCCCTATTCTGAGGTCTCCAGAGCTTAGAAACCCTGAGACCCAGAGCCTGCGGAAGTTAGAGCTCCAGTATCTCAGAGGGTCTGGGACTTCTAGGGGTGACTGTTCCCAATACACAGCGAGGCCCCCAGCAGGCTGTGACTTTAATTTATTCTGGTGGGAATCTGAAAAACTGATACCATCCTGCACATGACAGAAGGGATCGAAGGTCTTTAAGAAAAAAATTTTTCAGAGAGATTTTTGCTATGGCGTGTATATGCTCTCTAAAGACACACAGAGAGACAGAGAGACAGAGAGACAGAAAGCAAGAAATCATCCCTCAGGAGGTATGGACACACCACAATCCTTTATCCTCCATTCTCTTAGAACTTTGGGCACGCATGCACATGCCCTCAGCATGAGTTTCCAGACATCGGGTCTAGGACTAGAACCATGGTCAGCCATGTCGGAGTCCAGCACCTTAACTACTACAGCACCTGTTGGCTCCCCCAAATTCATTTATTTTGGCCCTAAGGCCAGCCAGTGGCATGGTAGTTAAAGCAACTGGATCCCACATGACCCACTGCAAGGTTTGAGTCCTGGACCCACTGGTTTGAAAAACATATGGGGCACATGTACATGCATGCCCAAAATCCTGAGAGGAGAAAGAGAAGGGACTGCACTGCGACCATACCCCACGGGGGGCAACTTATCACTCTCCCCTACCCCCTTTCTGTCTCTCTCTGGCAACCACAACAACAACAAAATTACTTAAGTTTAAAAATGTATCACTCTAAGGAACTTATATTCAAGTGAGGGAGACAGAAAGTCATCTAAGTGAAGATTGTTAGATGGCATTAACTGTTAGGTGACAAGTAAAGATGGAGGGGTGGGACATCAAAGGCCACTGCAGTTTTAGAAAAGGCCTCCTTGAGGAGGTGACATAGAAGCAAAGTCTTGGTGGAGACGAGGACACTGACAACATTCAAGGAGACCGTGTCCCAGGCAGAGCCAACAGCAAGTGCAAGGATCCTGAGCAGCGGGGGGGAACTACAAGGTGCTGATCTGGCTGAGGCAGAGTGAGGGGGCTGGTGGTGGTGAAGGGGTGAGGTCAGGGGGGCCAGGAAAATGGGGACACCAGGTAGGGCCCCCTCGGGTATGGTAAAGACCCTGGAATTTACACTGAGTGAGAAGGGGCACCTCGTGACTGGCTGTGTCTGGAACGCCTCTTTGTGATGGGAGGCTCAGGACGTGGGGGAGGGGGTGGAGGAGTCCACCTTTGGGGTGGCCAGCAGGGCCCTGGGCTAGGCCTGTCCCTAGGCAGCCATGAAGGAGGCAGCCAGATGCCCCAGGACTAGGAGGCTCGGCCCTGGGGCTGGGGAGGGCAGGCCCCTTGGTGGAAAAGCTCTTCCTCTGCGAACCTCACCTTCTTGTCCAGCTTCCTGCCCGCCAGACTCAACGTGATGACCCGGTTGTCCGACAGCTCCTGGGCGGCGATCTGTAAGGCCAGAGGGCTGTGAGGGAGGGACCTGCTCCTTAGATTCCCTCCGGCCTCCTGCTGGGCAGGGTGGGCACCGGGAGTCCCAGGGGCCAATTCTCTAGGGCTGAGAGGGGGGCAGGAGGGGAAGGGGCATGCCAGGTGACCTTGGACAAACCTCAGTCTTCATCTTCTGGGAAATGGGGGTAATAAATAACCCATCTGGACAGGAGGAATCAGGAAGCGACCCCACGCAGCAGCCATGGGGTAGAGGGGAAAGATGAAGCAGAGACCAGACACAGGGAGAGCCTGGAGCCCTGGGGAGGGCTTCGGGCCAGAGAGCAGCATGGCAGGCCTTCCGTGTGCTCCTGGAGACCCAGAGGACAGACACCTCAAACACGGAGGCGCCAGGGACGGCGGCACCTTCGCCGCGCAGCTGGGGGACGGCCGAGCTCCTGAGCTCCCTCTGGTCATCGTCCCCCATGTGCTCTCCATCAGCCATGTCCTCTGACCCCAGCTCAGCCAACAATGGAGCAGCTGGGTGACCCCAAGTCTGCCAAGAGCCCTCTCTGGGCCTCTCTCCCCTGATCCCCAGAGGGGCAAGGCCACATTCTCTGAGCTGGAATTTCCTGTCCCCTCCTGCCTCCAGGACAGCCTCACTAATGTCATTCTTCCCTCTAGGACCACAGACCGAAGCCAGCAGGAATGGCCCCTTCCTGTCCTCTAGCTGGCTCAGAAACCCTCTAGGGTGGGCTCTCACAACGCCCCCGTTCCCGGAGGAGGAAATTGAGGCCTAGAGTGGAATAGTCAGGAATGCTGGGGGTGCAGGGGCACACCCATTGGGTGGGGTCTGTCTGGATAAGGAGGTAGCAGAGAGCTGGCTTACAAATGCATTTACTGGAGTGGGTTTAAATGCCAATGTGGAGTGGGGTGAGGGCTCCGAGGGGGCACTCTGGGTGGCAGGAACCAAGTAGGCACGGAGCTGGGGACCTGGGTACATCCAGGGTATGCTACATGTCCAGTCAGCCTTGAACCCAGGGCAAGGAAGGCGAGGGGGGAAAGCCAGCCAAAGCAGGAAAGCCCAGCAGAGAATGGACCGAGCCCTCACTGCCCTGAACGGACAGTGCCACGGGCAGCGGGGAGCCACGGGAGGTTCCAGAGCAGGGGAGTGACAGCCAAGGGAACGTAATGGCACAGAAGGTGTGGGCACCGCCCCCAGGCACCACACAGGCTGGGAGCAGGACAACCCAGGGCACTACCTCTGAGCTGAACGCCCGCAGGGAACTTCCTCTTTGGGCCTCAGGTCCCTGTCTGTGAAACAAGGCTGTCCGAATTCTAGGATTCTGTGAGGACCAGGTGGCTCATCCACCAAGGGCCTGCACATTGCAGGAGGAATCAGGGACATTGCAGGGACCCAGGGATGCTTCGCAGCCACAAGCAGAGCCCTGCTGGGCGAGGCTTCCAAACAAAACCCCAGAGGAGGGCAGGCTGGACTGGGCGGGCCTGTGGGGAGAGGAATGCTGGCAGGGCCTGGAAGCCTTCGGGGAAGGGCAGAAGCATTCCTTCCAGAGCTACGACCACCCTGTGGGGGCCTTTCCGCAATCCCCCCAGCTTGGCGCCTGGAGCATCATTTGTGAAGCCAGGAGCCCCGTTGCTAAGAGACCTGTTGCTAAGTTGTAAGCTGGGCCTTTTTACTCCAAACAAAGCTGGTGATTATCCGCCAGGGAAGCGGCCCATTGATGGGGGAAGGCAATGGGAGGAGGCAAGGCGGGGTGTGGAGTGCAGGGAGGGGGCTGGTACCGTAATCAAGCCCTTCCCCGCAGGCTTGTCATTCATCAGCAGCAGAGGCCGGGTGATCTTCTTGCTGGAGACGATCTGCAGGGAGAGAGGAGAGAAAGCTTCAGTGAAGCCACTCCAGCCAGGGCCTGCGAAACCTCTGGCAGCAGGAGCCTCACCATGGGAGGCAGAGGCCACCGTCACTACCCAATCTGGATGGCTAAGATGATGGGGCCCACTTGTCTGCAGTTCCACAGTTGGGGTGCAAGGCCCGCAGTCTGACTCCTACTGCCCTGCTAAGCCCTAGGAAAGGCTCCTGCAACGCTTGTGTCTGGAGACAGCTGCAGTGAGTTCAGCCCCCCAATAGTCCTCACAAGCCATGCTGAACTCCACCCTCCTCAGGATGATCCCTGGAGGCCAAATTTAGATACTTTATATATTTTCTTTTCTTTTTCATTGTCAGAGGGTATGTCTGCTCACGAGAGAGAGAGAGAGAGAGAGAGAGAGAGAGAGAGAGAGAGGGAGAGAGAGAGAGAGACACCTCCCCAATAGGGCATGGCCATACTGCAATCCTCCTTCTTCCATTTCTCCATCCCTTCAAGATTTGGGGCACCCAGGCACAACACACGTGTGTTTTTCAGTCGGGACTCAAACCATGATCGGCTGTGTGGAATCTGGCTCTTCAGCACTGCACTACAGGGTGGGCACTCTAGTTTTGTCGTTTTGAAGACGTAATATATTCACACCGGGTTTGACAACCAGAAGAGGATAGAAATAGGGAAATAGCGCTGCTCACGCGAAGCTGGATCCATAGGGAAGAATGCAGGTTTGGTTCCCGTTTGACCTATACGCGCTGGGAGCATGTGCCATTGACTTCGGGGGGCCTGGAGGGGCAGGGGCATGAGACCCTACTGAGGGCGTCTGTCTTTCTCTCTGTGTTTCTTACTCTCATGGAAAAAATAAACTTAAAAATATGCCTAGAAAGGAAAAGTGGAACACACTTTCCACGGCCCCCCTGCTGGTCTCTGTCCCCTGCATTCCTGCACTGTTTGGGTGGCCACCATGGCCTGGTTTCTTGGCTAAAATGCCAGTGTTTCCTTGCAGTTCAGCGGCCACACCCATCTGAGCTGTGTCTGGTTCTTTCCTGGCACCCTCTGCCCTTCTCTGTGGGCTCCATGCCTGGCTCCCCTTGCTCTGGCTTTCACAGCTCTCCAGCCAGGGGTGGCACCCTGGGCGATGGGAGAGGAGAGGAGAGCAGCTGGGAAGGTTTGATGGAAGCTCCTCATTGCTCCTCCATGCTGGGCCTCCAGTCCAGAGGCCTCCCTCCCCTGTCACTGCCTCCCCAGAGGCTGAACATCCCTTCCTCGCCCCGCCTTCCCTCCACAAGGCCCTGGGCTCTCTCCTCCGTTACTGAGGACACAGATACACGAGGGGGGCCCTGACTGCCACACACAGGTAGACGTCACATCAACTGTCCCACCTCAAGGATGTCCATGAACCTCATTCCCAGAAGGCCCAGCATATTTCACAGCTTCCTCTAGGTCCTCACAGTCTCCAATTCTCTTTTACTCCCTCCCCCCACAGGCTGGGCAGAGCCATCATCATCACCCCCCAGTGAAATCTGGAGGACAGAGGCATGGAAAGGGGTGGGGCTTGCCTCAGGCCACATATCCGTAAGAGAAAATTGGGGCTTGTGACATGGGCTCCTAGCCAGTCCCTCCCAGTGTCCATGAGTTCACCAAGGACTGGGCTGGAAGGGGAAGCGTGGCCCAGAGAGGAAAATGAAGCTGTCCAGGATCACACAGTGAGTCGGCCAGGCCATGATGTGGGCTGGCTGTGTGTGTCTTGGTGACTGGTCCAATGCCCCTACCCAGAAAGTCAAGGCCACATCGAATCACTCCTAACAATAGGAAGCTTTGGCCTTCTGGACAGAAGCCTGGCCCTGACACACTCCCCAGCCCAAGGCCACCTGCAGGAGTGCTTTGGGAGCCAGCCAGGAAAAGGGTGCTGGGGGAAGTTGGCACAGGGAGGGGCAGACATGTGATGGGGTTGCTGGGTGATGCGGGGCGGAGGGTGCTGCCCCAATCCCACCCACAGGAGGACCCTGGCTCACTGTGCCCAGGCTGCAGGAGAACTGGCCCAGGAAGTCGTGCTCATCGAGCTGTGTGCTGGACTTGTCCTGGTCGAACAGGGCGAACTTGAGCTTCTGCACCTCCTCAAAGTGGTAGTCGAGGACGAACTTCTTGGAGAAAGCTGGGTTGAGGTTGTTGACCGCTGTTTCTGTCCGATCGTACTGGCACAGGGGCAGGGAAATGAGGGTTGGTGTCAAGGAGGCTGGTTCCCCCCTCAGGCTGTTGGAAACCAACCTGCTAAGTTGCCAAACACCTTCTCTTTGCTGGGCACTCATGGCCAGTGACCTGTGTGACTGAAGCAATCATTAGCTCCAGCTTGGAGATAAGGACAACAAAGCACAGAGAGGTTAAGTGGCCTACCTGAGGTTGAACAGCTAAGTGGAGGGGTAGGGCCAAGATTTGAAACCCTGGGTGAATCTAGTACCTATCCTCCTTTTTTTTTTTTTTTTTTTTTTCTTTAAATTAATATTGCTATAGGGTACATGAGCTTGTTGGAGAGAGAGAGAGAGGGACAGTGAGAAAGCACCTCCAGTTAGGGATGGTCATGCCGCAGTTCCTTCTCCAGTCTCCTCTCAGGAGCTTGGGCATGCACGCACATGCTCCTCTTTGGACATTTTTTTTTTTAAGCTTCGGGGTGCATGCTTTCACCAGAAACAAAGACAGAGATACACAGAAAGGAATGTGAGGGACCAGCAGTTAGCATAATGGCTATGTCACTGGACTCCCATGTAGTCAACCACGGTTCAAGTCCTGGACCCGGTGGCTTAAACTCACGCCGGGCGCATGTGCTGCGTGCCCAGGATCCTGAGAGGAGAATGGAGGAGAAGGGATTGTGGCATAGCCGTCCCCCCTGGGGGGTGATTTCTCGCTTTCTGTCTCTCTGTCTCTCTCTGTCTGTCTGGTGAACGCATGCGCCCTATAGCAAAAATCTTTCCCAAAAAAAAGAGAAAAAGAAAGAAAGGAATGTGAGAAATCACCTCCCAAAGGAGATGGCCACGCTGCAATCCATTCCCCTCCATTCTCCTCTTGGGATTTTGGGCACACACACACACACACACACGTTCGACATGTTTTTCAAGGTGCTGGGTCTGGGATTTGAACTGCACAGTCCTGTGGGGTCCAGCTGCCCACCACCATACCACCAGCTAGTCCAACACATCCCTACCTCTTTAGACCTGGTGTGTACCCAGGTGTTGGGGAAAAAAGCTCAGGCCCTGTCCCTGCCTGTGCACGTGACCCAGGGCAAGTCCTTGTCCCTATCTGGGCTCTAGTATCCACTCCTATAAGACACAGGCATGTGACCGTGGTTTCATATTCTTTATTTGGGGAGAACACTTTTTCCCAAACCACATTTTACATGGAAGCTGGAGGAGAAAACAGAAAGAAAGAGAAGGGCCCCGAGGACAGTGGAGTCCAGGGCCTTCCACAGAGCAGGGGGCGGGGCACAGATGTCTGTATCGTGCTTGGAATCCTGGAACTACACAGCCACCCTCCTCCCCAGCGTGGATGCTGGAGCCCGAGTGAGGATGGCGCCTGGCACGGAGGATCAGGAGTGACCCTGGAACAGGAACTCTGCCTCCTGGCCTCGACACTGAGGCCCCAAACCATGCAGTCGGTGACAGGCTATTTTGGGGCTCAAGCTGTGTTGATTTTTCCTCCCACCCAGTTCCTTTCCAAGGTCTTGAGCAGCAGGAACCGGAAGAGGTCTTGGCCCTGGGCTATGTTTAGCCTGGGTGGCCGGCCTGGTGGGAGTGGGGAGGGCAGGGAGCGTATGAGTGGGGGAATATGTCACTCACTGAGAGGCAGGCGGGATTCCCAAGACCTGGCAGGGGAACTGACGTCCCACACGCCCGCCACAGGCCTGAGGCTCCTCCCAGGAGCCCTTGTCTGACCCAGGTCTCCCTCCCACTTCCGGCAGCAGCACTACCCACTGGCGACACTGCACTCTGGCTCAGTTCCCACCTGCTCTGGGCCCCCATCCCTCGCTGTAAAACGGGTCACCAGTCCCGGCACCAGGTCTTGGGCATCACGAGGAGCAGCCAATATCTGGGGAAACTCTGCACATCACAGCATATCTGGCTGGACACCTACCCTGGCCAGTTAAAATCTATTTAAAAAAAGGTGGCCAGCTCACGGCTTGGTGGTTAAAGCAGTGGGATCCCACACGGTGGGCCAAATGATTTGAGTCTTGGACTTGGCAACTTGAAAACCACTGGGCCTGTGTGAGTGCATGCCCAAACTCTCAAAAGGAGGGAGATGGAGAACGGATTTGGCGTGACTATCCCTGAGGGTCTCTCCCTCTCTGTCTCTCTGGTGAGTGCATGTGCCCTCTAGATGCGTAGTATAGAAAGTATACATGCATGAGAGATTATCTGAAAGGCGGGACCAGCAGCTAGTGTAATGGTTACATCGCTGGACTCCCACGTGGGTAACTATGGTTCGAGTCCAGGACCCGGTGGCTTGAAACTCACACTGAGCACATGTGTGTGCATGCTCAAGATCCTAAGAAGAAAACAGAGAAGGGATTGCAGAGTGGCCATTCCTCCTGGAGGGTGATTTCTTGCTTTCTGTCTCTCTGTCGATCCAGTGAGCACACGTGCCCTATAGCAAAAATCTCTCTTAAAAAGAAAAAAGGAGAGAGAGATTTTGCTATAGGGTGCATGCACTCGCCGGAGAGACAGAGAGAGGCAGAGAGACGGAAAGTGAGAAATCACACCGCAATCCCCCTCCATTCTCCTCTCAGAGTCTTGGGCACGCACGTACAGCCTGCCCAGCATGAGTCTGAAGCCACTGGGTCCAGGATTTGCACCATGGTCGACAACGTGGGAGTCCAGAGACATAACCAGCCAGCTGCTGGTCTCCAAAAATCTCTCATTAAAAAAACAAAAACAAAAACAAAAAACAACTATCTGGAAGGCTGGGTACCCAACATGTTCATGGTGGTTCTTCCTGATCAGTGAGTTCCCAGCCATTTTGATCTTCTTTAGGTTTTTCTGAATTTTCTAAATTTACTACAATAAATATAGCTTCCTTTTAGAACAGGAACAAAGCAAGTTTTAAGATCTGAAAGTATTAACAGTTTAAGTTTTTTTTTTTTTTTTTTTTTTTTTTTAGAGAGAGATTTTTGCTATAGGGCATGTGTGCTTGCTGGAGAGACAGAGACAGACAGAGAGACAGAAAGTGAGAAATCATCCTCTCGGGGGAAGGGTGGCCACACTGCAATCCCTTCTCCTCCATTCTCCTCTCGGGATCCTGGGCCAGCATGCACACATGCCTGGGGTGAATTTGAAGCTGGCATGCATTTGAAACGCTGGGTCCAAGACTTGAACCACGGTGGACTATGCGGGAGTCCAGTGACATATCCATTATGCCATCTGCTGGCTCCTGGTTTAAGTTTCTTAATGCCCTTTCTCAAGTGCTTCTCTTCTCCAGCTCTCAAACTGGGGTTTCCAAAAGGCCTTTGGCTAGGGCACCATCGCCATCTCTAGCTCTGGGGCCTCTGGGACCTCCAAGGGAGAGAGGGTAAAAAAACAATCCCCATTTCACAGACAGGTTCAGAAAGGGACAGACACTTGCCCAAAGACACACAGCTGGGAGTAACACGGCTGGGCATCAGACCAGCTCAGGGACCAAAATGTAGCACTGGTTTCTCTGTTTTCTTCTCACTGAAATAGAGGGGGATGGGGAGGAATCATATGGCATAGAAGATAGGGCACTCACTGCTTTGTGATTCCGGAGCCACATGAGAGGCCCAGGTTCAGATCCCAGGGCCACCTGAACATGAGGGTGCACCTGTGATCCTGGCTGGCCGAGAGCCACTGTGACATAGTGAGACCCTCATAAGACTCCCCAAGATAACAAATTTAAAAAAAAGAAGAAAGGGAAAAGGTTATTTATTTATTTTTGAATTATTTATTTTATTTATTATTGTTATGATTTTAATTTTGCTATAGGCACAAGTGCTCACCAGAGAGAGAGAGTAAGAAAGCAAGCTGCCAGGTCTGGGACTCAAACCATGTATGTGGGAGTCCAATGACTTAACCACCATGCCATCTGCTGCCCCCATGAGGAGAAGCTATTTAAAAGTGGAAGTAAGCTTTTTGTAAAACTACAAAGTGTATGTATTATACTAATTTTAAATGCTTTTTTAAAAAAGTGACAAAATAATACATACAAAACTATTAGGTCATTTTGTATGTATTAGTATATGTATTAAACTGTTTTTTCTGCAACAATGTGTCAAACTATCCAGACAACCAAAATATAATTTTAACAATAAATGTATAGATTATAATAATGCAAATACAAATGTAACTTTATTAAATAATATTTTAAATATATTTAAAATTAAAAAATTTTTAAGAGAAATGTTTGCTATTAGGGCACATGAGCTCACCAGAGAGACAGAGAAAGAAAGTGAGAAATCACTTTCCAGGAGGATGGCCATACCGCAATCCCCTCTCCATTCTCCTTTTGGGATTTTGGGCATGCATGCACATGTGCCCAGCGTGAGTTTCAAGCTACTGGATCTGGAACTCGAGCTGCAGTCAACCCTTTGGAGTCCAGCACTTTAATCACTATGTCACCTGTTGGTCCCCAAATTAATTTTTAAAAATATATCAGAGGGCAGGACTAGCAGTTAGCGTAATGGCTATGTCGCTGGACCCCCGTGTAGTTGACCGTGGTTTGAGCTCTGGACCTGGTGGCTTAAACTCACGCCGGGTGCGTATGCATACGTGCCCAAGATCCTGAGAGGAGAATGGAGAAGAAGGGATTGCGGCATGACCATCCCCCGTGAGGGGGTGATTCCTTGCTTTCTGTCTCTCTGTCTTTCTCAGTCTTTCTGGCAAGTGCACGTGCCCTATAGCAAAAACCTCTAATATATATATATATATATATATATATATATATATATATATATATTAGAGGGGACCGGCAGGTGCCACGGTGGTTAAGGTGCTGGACTCCCACATGGCCGATAGCAATTTGAATCCCGGACCTGGCGGCTTGCTTTCTCACTTTCCCTCTCTCTCTGAGTCTCTCCCTGGTCAAATTAAAAAAAAAAAAAATTAAATTAACAATTCAAAAAAGTAAAATAAAATATGTCAGTAGGCATGTGTACTTGCCAGAGACAGACAGACCACAATCCCTTTTCGTCCATTTCTCCATTCTCTTGGGATTTGGGGCACACACACGTACCTGGAATGTTTCTCAAGCCACCGGGGCTGGAACTCAGTTTGTGGCCAGCCATGTGGGATCCAGCTCTCTTAACCATTAAGTTAGAGGGCTGGTCCCAAATAAAGTTTGACTTGATGAGCAACAATTTTCTAAGTAATCCCCTGCCCCAGCGTCCCACTCCGGTGACTTCCAAGGACTGACCTGGAGGCTCCGGGGTCCAGTGGGACGCCCACCTTCCCAGCACTACAGCCTCCCTTTACCACCGGCGATGCACACGGAGAGGCCTCACCTCTATCCACCTGCCATTGCTCTCTGTGAAGAGGACACAGAAGGGGTCAGACTTGGAGGTGACGTCACGGTCCAGCAGGTTCTGACCGCTCACTGACAGCTCCACCTTGCACACGCAGTACTGGGAGCCCATGGGGACTGCTCCTGCTGCGGGGGCGCCCCCGCCTGGTGTGTAGGCCATAGGGGCTGGCGGCGACAGCAGCAGCTCCTGGCAGTCTAGGACAAGAGGAGTGAAGGTTAGAGGGGACAGACACCACCACGGGGAGGCAAAGCCACCTGGCCTTTAAAATGTGGACATGGCTGGGAGAAAGAAGAAATGTAAAATAATGTACCATCGAGGAGCCTCTGGTTGGTGTATTTGGTTTGTCTCTGAAGTTCTCTATGATTTGGTCATTCCTGACCTGTGAGATACATACAGGTTCCCATGGGTTGTCCCCATCAGATCAGCCATAAATCAGAGCAGACAGGTGTGCTAGAAAAGCCTGGGCTTTTCTTGAGCAACCATGTTGGCCTATTGTGGCCATAGTGAGGCGTACAACTGTATTCCCTTATTGCTTTGGCCACTAGGAAGCTCACTTCTGGTAACTGACTCAAAATGCAACCTTGTTCCTTGTCTGTCTGGGCCCAAGCAGTGGGAGAAGTACACAGGAAGCCTTCAATAAACATTCAATATACATTTGCTTTCTCACTTTCCCTCTCTCTTTGTCTTGCTCTGGTCAAATTTTAAAATAATAAAAAAATTAAATTAATAATTCTAAAAAGAGTGAGAAAAAAAAGAGTGCGTGTATAGACAAACCCTCCATATTGCTCAGACTCTGTCCGAGTTGTCCTTATTGTCAACAAAGAATGTATCGTTTCACTCATACACAACTCTGCCAATTCCACACCCCAGGCCTGGGTGTATCCTTTTCCCATGCAGTCTAATCGCAGACACTCGGTCACGTGCAGCCGTTCTGTCCTTTGAGTATAGGTGTGCCCTGGGAGCAAGAGTAGAACCCACTGCGAGGGGCGGAGGAGAGCTCTGGGGCCCCCCTGCCCCAGGCCCCGCAGGTAAGCCCTCTGGCTCTCCGTGCCTCAGCCTCCCATCCTGCCATGGACAGCACCTCAGTTCTTTGAGGCCCCTGTGGTCAGATCTTGTTTCCACGGCACGTACATTTAACAAGGCCTTGTCACCCACTTAGCCGCAGAGGCCAGTTCCAACTCCTTGACTACTATTTCTTCCCCACTGTGAGGAGGAGTACCTCCCCAGAGGAGGGAGGAGGAGGTTCCCTCCGGGAACTGAACCCAGTCCCTATGCTGAGGGCACTGACAGCATGACAGTAACACGGTGTCCTAATCCGTGCTCGGACTGTTGGGGAATCATTCTTGCCCTCATTTTCCAGAGGAGGAAACTGAAGCTCACTGAGTCTAGAGGGCTTACTGAGCCTGTCCTGGGACCCTACAGTCTGAGCAGTGTCCCATCTCAGCCCCCACAGAGCTCACACTCCAGTCTGGCTGGGACCCACTCAGACAGCAGGGAGAGCGGCCAGGTCACTGCAGGCCCGCCTAGGAGCCTGGGTTACATTCTGAGAATGCTGGAGGTCTTAGAGGCACAGAGGTGACATGATCTGCTTTGCATCTGTTTGTTCTAAGTTTATCTTTTTCATGAGAGAGACACGGAGAGAGAGACAGAGAGACAGCACCCCCAACAGGGTCTCAAGTCCATAGTCCACCCCCAGCCCACCGCGGTTCACAGACAAGCGTAGACTCAGGGAGGTCTCAGGACTCAGAGCCAGACCCCGCAACATGGGTCAGCCTCCCCAAGCACCACTGTCAGGACCCTGATGCACATTTTTTTTTTCTTTTCTTTTTTTTTTTTGGAGAGGTTTTTGCTATAGGGCGTGTGCGCTCACCAGATAGACAGAGACAGACAGAAAGCGAGAAATCACCCCTCGGGGGGGGATGGCCACGCCGCAATCCCTTCTCCTCCATTCTCCTCTCGGGATCTTGGGCACGCACGCATACGCGCCTGGTGTGAGTTTAAGCCACCGGGTCCGGGACTCGAACCATGGTCAACTACATGGGAATCCAGCGACACAGCCATTACGCTAACTGCTGGTCCCCCTGACGCGCATTTTCTAAGAGCTTGCTCCGGCCCCTGTGGGGAGAGCCAGCTGTCAGACCAGGAGAGGCAGCGACTGCTGTCCTCCGGGAGGATGGACCACGCCTGGTCACTGTGCTGGATCCACTCCTCCTCCCTCTGACCTCACCATGGCCCAGCCAGCCTTTCTGGGCAGACACAGGCCTGGTCTGCAGACCTCCAGGGCAAGGAGGAAGATGCCTTCCTCCTCCAGTGACAATTTCTCCAGGGCGTGCCTGGCAGGGACAGGATCTGGACGGTGACGAAGCCAGTCCTCACCCCCTCCCTCCCACCGGATGGCCCTAGAACCTCATTATAATCACACCAGCCGGGCGTCAGGACAGCACTGCAATTTGTCTGCAGGATTCACTCCTGTGGCCTAAAAGCCTGTTTCCATGGGAGGGGCCGGCACAGTGCGTTCCCTCTCACCATGCGCAGCTGGGTGGCCGTGCCCAGTGCAGGAGGGGCGAGCACCTGGACCACAGATGGGCAGAGAGAAGGATGTCCACCTTGCTTGTGGCCGAGAGAGCCTGTGTGTGCCCATACCCGCCCAGCCAGGGGCTAAAGAGTGCAGGACAGTCACCCCCACTTCACAGATGAGGAAACCGAGCTCCAGAGGGTAGAGCTACCAGGCCAGGAAATAGCAGAGATAGGGTGTGAACCAGGTTGGCACGCTCCCAGGCCAATGCTGGGGTAGTCAGGGAGTCTGCTGGACCAGGAGGTCTGAGGGTACCAGGGCAGCGCTGTGACCAGGGCCCCACAGCCAGGCACGGTAAAGGCACTCCCCATTTAACAAGCACCCAGGATCGACCCCAGAACACCGAAGGTCACCAACCAGCTCCTCTGGGTTCACCCTGCCCACAGCCCCCTGTATCTTTTACCATTATCAATGGGGTAACTTCCAGTTCACCCACTTCCTTGTCACCCCTTCCACAGGCCCCCACTGTGACATGCTGATGCCACCTGGGCCACCGCCCTCTGCTGCCCAGTCAGGCACCTCTTCTCTCATCCTGAGTGTGTCAGACTCGCAGACTTGCTTGTTCATAAACACACATATGCACTCTCACATACACACGGACGCACACACACCCAGACTAGCCAGTGCTATGGTGCACACTCAAATGAACTCTGAGGCCAGGTTCTGTCCCCCATCGCTGCTCTGTCCCCTGTCCAGGCCCAGTCATCTGGCAGTGGCTACTGCACTGGGGCCTGCTGCACCTCACTCCCTCCAGCGCAGCCAAGGCCATGCCCA
Source organism: Tupaia tana (assembly GCA_026018925.1). Classification (NCBI taxonomy): domain Eukaryota; kingdom Metazoa; phylum Chordata; class Mammalia; order Scandentia; family Tupaiidae; genus Tupaia; species Tupaia tana. Next base: position 29,766,187 of record JAKSZU010000018.1, read on the forward strand.
GGGCCAGGTTCCAGAGAGTCAGGGGCTGGGCTAGGAGCCTCAGCTCACTACAACTCCACCTGGATCAGCTCACAGGCTCCAGCTGGAGTGAGCAGAAGGTGGGTGGGGAGGGGATTCCTCCCAACCAGAAGCACGTCCCCCATCCCCAACTCACCCTCTGGCAGGAAACTCTTGGATCCCCTAAACGGGGAGCACATGTCTGTCGTTGGGGCAGGCAGGGTCAGTGGGCCCCTCTGTGCCAGCCAGGCAGGCAGCGGGCCCTGAGGCCTGACGCAATGGAAAAAGAAACCACAGCCTAGGCTGGGCCGGGCCCCCTCCCCTCCTACCCCACAGCAGGGTGGGCGGCAAGGTGTCATTAAGGGAGGGTTGGGCCTGCCATGCGCATCTGGGCAAGATGGAAAGGCTCCCTTTGGCACGAGCTCCACAGGTAATTTGAGGTTTCAGGCTGGAGGCAGGACATGGGGAGACAGGGCATGCTTAACAGATGCTCCTGAGACCTGGCATTCATGGGCACAGGCCTTCTGGGGTGACTGGAACCCCCACGGAAGGAGCCTGGAAAGTGAGAATGCAGAATTATAGTCTTTTTATAGACAGGTTCACGGAGGCTGGGAGAGTGGGGCTTAGGAATTCCGTCATCCATTCATTTCACAAACATTCCTTGAACACCCCGGGGGAGAGCACTGCAGACACAGAGGGCTCAAGCTGCATGGGGGTCCGCTGCCCTGGAGAAGAGGCATCTTGCCCTTAGCAGAAGGACAGAGCTGGAGACTAGCACCAAGCCGCAGGTCTAGAACATCAACGTCTTAGCCAGAAACCCAGAGCTCATCGTCCCGAGCCCTGGCACCTTCCCCTCCCGTGTCCCACTGGTGCCGTGGGGTCCACCTCCAGGCTGCATCTGGCACAGTCTATAGCTCCCTGCTTCCACTGCCTCGGCCTGGCCAGACTTCATCACCTCGTGCCCAGCCATGGCCCGTGACAGTCCTCCCTGATGCAACCTCAACTATACTCCCTTCCCCACCCCAGTGCCAGTGGGAGTCTACAAATGTATAAACCAGACGCTACCATAGCGCAACATGAAAATCTCCCGCTGCCTTCACTTTCCAGGTCACACAAACCCAAACGGTCCCTAGGGAGACAGGGCCAGGCCTGACCTGACCTGACCCCCACCCCATGCCACCTTCTCTCTCTGTCCCACGGCCCCAGCCACACTGGCCTCCCGTCTGCTATGCATATATGCCGACCTCTCTCCTGTCTCTGAGCCTTTGCACGCTGTTCCCTTTGCCAGAAAAGCTTTTCTTCACATGAAGGATGTTTATTATCAGCTTGATGTCACCTCCTCAAAGGCCATCCCTGATCACCTGAGCTAATGCAATCTGTCTCAGCTCTGCATCGTTTTTTAATTTTTCTTTTTAATAATTTTTGTCAAAGTTTCTTTCTTTCTTTCTTTCTTTCTTTCTTTCTTTCTTTCTTTCTCTCTCTCTCTCTCTCTCTCTCTCTCTCTCTTTCTTTCTTTCTTTCTTTTTTTCTGAGAGGTTTTTGCTATAGGGCATATGTACTCGCTGGAGAGACAGAGAGACAGAAAATGAGAAATCACTCCCCAGGGAGGATGGTGACTCCACAGCCCCTTCTCCTCCATTCTCCTCTCAGGATTTTTGGCATGCACACACATGCGCCTGGCGTGAGTTTGAAGCCACCAGGTCCGGGACTTGAACCACAGTTGGCCATGTGGGAGTCCAGAGACGTAACCATTATACCATCTGCTGGTCCATCCAACCTTATTTCTTCTGTGAGCAAGAGAGACACAGAGAGACAGACACGATCAACAGGGTCTTCATGCTGTGACTCATCCCCAGTCTCCTCTAAAGAATAACTTACTTAATTTTATTTACTACCACAGTTGGCCATGTGGGAGTCCAGAGACGTAACCATTACACCATCTACTGGTCCATCCAACCTTATTTCTTCTGTGAGCAAGAGAGATACAGAGAGACAGACACCCTCAACAGGGTCTTCATGCTATGACCCATCCCCAGTCTCCTCTAAAGAATAACTTACTTAATTTTATTTACTATTATTATTATTATTATCATATTTTAAAATATGCTTAACAAGTGTTTAGGGCATGTGTGCTCACCAGAAAGAGAGAGAGAGACAGAGAGAGAGAGAGACAGAGAGGGAATGTGAGAAAGCAAGCTGCCAGGTCCAGGACTCGAACCGTGTCGGCAATGTGGCAGTCCAGCACCCTAACCAGCACAGCCCCTGTTGGCCTGACCCCCGGTCTTAAATGGCCTGGATCATGGGCATGTGCTCAGATCCAGCTTGCTCAGGGAGGCTCCAGGATGCAAACCTACACCTCTTCCCACATGGGTCCACATGTGTCACAACTGTACCACTGCCTGGACCCTGCACTGTTTCCCTCACAGATCTCTGTAATGCACAGCCCTGAACATATTTACCTGTGTGTCTGTGTGGTCTCTCTGCATCCCCTCAAACAGAGGCTCCCCAAGCAAGGCACGACTAGTTTTCTCAGCGCGAAAGCTGTCGGGACTAGTTTGGCATGAATACGTTTTTTTGAGTGGGGAAGGCTGCGGATTAGAAATAGACGCAGTAACAAAACACACAAAGACACACAGGTATAAAAAAGCGAGGGCTGGGTGGGCACAGCTCTTCTAATGGAAAAGTTGCGACCAAAACCAGCCTCAGGTTTATTCTTTTAAAAGGCAAAAAATAAAAAAAGGGGAAAATAAAATATAAAAATAAATAAAATAAAATATAAAAAAATTAAAATACAAAGCCAATTGTTTTAAATATAAATCAACTAAAAATATAAAAATAATTGGCACCATATAATTTCTCTAATCCTTTTAAAAATAATTTAATAGAAACCAGCAGTTAGCATAATGGCTATGTTGCTGGACTCCCATGTAGTCGACAGCGGTTCGCATCCCGGACCCAGTGGCTTAAAACTCTCGCCGGGCGTGTGTGCATGCGTGCTCAGGATCCCGAGAGGAGAATGGAGGAGAAGGGACTGCAGCGTGGCCATCCCCCCTGGGGGGTGATTTCTCACTTTCTGTCTCTCTGTCTCTCTCTGTCTGGCAAGCACACGCGCCCTATAGCAAAAAAATACTCAAAAAAAATTTAATAAAGGCTTATAACTTCCTTTAGCCTAATACTAAGCAATATCAAAGTATTAAATATCAACACCAACCAAACAACAACCATTAACAACAAACAAATACTACTTTTATATATAAATACTTTTCAAGAGCCCTACTAAAGTAACTTACAAAAGCACATGTCTACATGTGTCTTCAGGCCACAAGTTTTAATCACATGTTTTCAAACTGACTACTCTCCACACACAGGCTCCCCCAGAAAGGCACGACCAGTTTGCTCAGCACGAAAGCGGCATCTGTATTTAGTGCGTGCTTAATAAATGCATAAGGGGCCACCAGGCAGCCTTTCCATCTGCAGCCCCGGAGGAGGCACAGCCAACTCCTCCCTACACACACTGCTTGAGAGGTCTCAAAGCCACTTCTCAAGCCCTCAGATCACTCAGGGAGGCTGACATTGTCCTACTTCAGGGGGTGTAAACTGAGGCCCAAGAAGGGGCAGTGGTTTTTCTAAGTCAAGGAGAGATGGTGCCCGGACCCAGAGCCACAGCTGCCCAAGTCTGTCCTGTCTTCCCAGCCTGTGCCAGTGAGGGAGACCTGGGCACTGAGACAGGAGGAATGGAGGGCAGGTCCGAGGTGGCCAGGGAGCCAGGAGCCCTCACAGCAGAGGTTCTCAGTGGTGAAGACCATGGGCCAGGGTGACAGTGGCTGCCTTTCAGGACTTCTAGGGAGAGCTTCACGTGCCATCAGGAGCAGCTCGGTCAGGGCTGGCCGCAGCAGAGCAGAGGCCCTAGATCAGAGGTTGCAAACGGTCGCCTGAAGGCTGGCCGCACCCCACGATGGCCCTAGGGTGCACTGCACTGGGCAAAATGAGGCAGCGGTCATAGCTGGTCTCCATGCAAGTGCTATTAGCCTCACACACTGAGCGCCCCCGCCAGGTCTCTGCCAGGTCTCTGAGTCTGCAGCCACTGGTCTAGATGGTGGTGCTCTGTTAACCAGAGCCCTTGGCTAACTACACATCCTTCCCCACTGGCCCTGAGGGCTGCTAAGTTAACAGCACTTCCTAAGGCTGGAGATGAGAAGATCTAGGAAGACAAATGGCAACTGTATTAGTCAGGGATCTCCAGAGAAACAGAATCGACAGACTATCTCTGTCTGTCTGTCTGTCTGTCTGTCTATGTATCGAGAGATGAGATCGAGAGAGAGAGAGAGAGAGAGAGAGAGAGAGAGAGAAATGTATCTTAATAAATGGGCTCATGTGATTGGGAAGATGGAGGGTAAGGGTAGGGGTGGAAAGTCCAGAATTTGTAGGACAAACTGGAAGGCTGGTAATGCAGGCAGCATTTCTATCGTTACTGTGTTGCAGCCTTTTTTAGTTAGGTGCAAATGCTTGGTGAAGACAGAGAAACAGAGAGAGCGGGCAAGTGAGAACTCACCCCCCAGGAGGATGGCCACACTGCAATCCCTTCTACTCTATTCTCTCAGGATTTTGGGCAAGCACACACATGCACCTGGCGTGTTTTCCTTTTCTTTTTCCTTCCTTCCTTCTTTCCTTCCTTCCTTCCTTCTTTCCTTCCTTCCTTCCTTCCTTCCTTCCTTCCTTCCTTCCTTCCTTTCTTTCTTTCTTTTTCTTTTTTGAGAGAGATTTTTGCTATAGGGCACATGCACTCACTGGAGAGACAGAGAGAAACAGAGAGACAGAAAATGAAAAAATCAGCCCCCAGAGGGGATGGCCATGCCACAACCCTTCTCCTCTACTCTCCTCCTGGGATTCTAGGTGCACATGCACACTTACCCAGCCTAAGTTTCAAGCCACCAACTCTGGGACTCAAACCACGATTGGCCATGTAGGAGTCCAGAGCCTTGACCACTATGCTACCTGTTGGCCCCATGAAATGTTTTTCAAGCTGCCAGGTCCGGGACTTGACCTCCACACCATCTTCTGGCCCTATGTTGCAGTTTTACAGTGAAGTCCTTCTTTGAAAAACTGGGGCTGGCCCCCAGCCCAGTGGGTTAAAGGAGCCAGATCCCATACGGCTGACCTCCGTTCAAATCCCAGCACTCACAGCTTGAAAATCACTCAGGGTGCATGTGTGTATATGCCCAGAATCCTCAGAATGGAAGAAAATGGAGGAGAAGAACTGAAGCATGACCGTACCCCCTGGGGGAGCACTTCCCCCTCCCTCCCTCTCCTCTCTGTTCTGGTGAGCACACGTGCCCTCTGGCAACTTAAAGGAAGAAAGAAAAGAAGAAAAGAAAAAGAAAAACCTTAGTCTTTGCTTTGGTCTTCAATCAATTATTGCACAAGGCCCATACTTTATGGAGGGCAATTCACAGTCTTCAAAGTCTACTGATTTAAGGGTTCGGGGTATCTTAAATAAATAAATAAATACATACATACATAAATACATAAATAAATAGATAAATAATGAAACACTCTCACAGCAACATCTTAGGCTAGTATTTGGCCAAACAACGGGTTGCCATAGCCTAGCCAAGCTGACACATAAAATTCACCATCGCAGCCACCCTTAGCTCCTAGACCTGCCAGGGGGCAGGAAAACAGGGTCGTCAGGGCTGAGTTGGGGCGCACACGGAGGGAGCGAGGAGAACCCTGTCCCCAGAAAGCACGGGTGAAGGTGGGTGTGGCCATGCTGACGGAGGTCCTGTGCTGACAAGCCTAGGAACTGTGCAGCTTTCCCATCAGGCTTTATCACACTCCCATGGTGCAGGTGCACCAGCTGAGGCTTGGTGGCTGAGTCCCTTACCCAAATGTTCCAGCCCTCCCTGGTTCCCAGGCCGGCACCCCTCTCAGCCTCTGAGACGCTCTTGGTGCCAAAAACATTTTGAAATCCAGGCGTCGTTTTTTCCTAATACACGTTTTCCTTGAATTCTTTGGAAACTCCTTGTGTCTGTAATAGACCCAAACTGGAAGGCGCACCCAGCTCCCTGTCATCGGGGGCGGGGCAGATGAAAGGTGACGTAACAGTGACAGCACGGCATGGGCCTGAAGGAAGCACACGAGAGCCAACGACCTGGATGGTCTCGCAAACACGGCAAGCGAAGGAAGCCAGACATGGGGGAGTGTGTAGTCCTGTATGACTTCCTTTATGTGACGTTAAAGGACAACCAACCTATGCTGCTGGAAGTCAGAGTGGGACAGGTGGAGGGTGCCGCTGACTGGAAGAGGGCCCTGGGGGCTTGGTGCTGGTGCTGTCTCGGGATCTTGGTGTTGGTAACCCGGATGTGTCAGTTCCTGAACAGTCACTAAGCTGTATGTCCAGGGCATCTGCTCTATTTTATTTTTTTAGAAATATCTATTTATTTTTATTTATCATTGTAATTATTATTGTTATATTGAGAGATTTTTGCTATAGGGCACACACGTGCACTCGCCAGAAAGACAGAGAGATAGAGACAAATTGCCCCCCCTGGGGGGATGGCCACACTGCAATCCTGTCTCCTCCATTCTCCTTTTGGGATTCTGGGCACGCATGCATATGTGCCTGGTGTGTTTTAAGCCACCGGGTCCGGGACTCAAACCACGATCGACTATGTGGGAGTCCAGTGACTTAACCATTACACCATCTGCTGGTCCCATTATCAGTATTTTTAATTTGCCATAGGGCATATGTACTCACCAGAGAGAGACACAGAAAGAGAAAAAGAGGGAAAGAAAGTGAGAAAGCAAGCCACCAGGTCCAGGACTTGAACTCCCATCGGGAGTTTAAGCGCCTTAACCACCATGCCACCTGCTGGCCTCCATCTGCTCTATTTTCAACACAATGTTAAGGAAACAATTTCAACAATGCAGAGACTTTCCCCGCAAAGCCCTTCAGAGGGCCCAGTCCTGGATGGGGAAACCCTTCCTGTATCGCCACATCACAACCTCTGGCTTAGGCGGTGCAACCTCGGAGCTCAGAGCTGGGCCCAAGTCTGAGTTCATCTCTGTGGCTCCCAACCCAAGAGGCACAGAGAACACAAATGCTTGTTTAACAGGAGGCACGATGACACTTGGAACTCTAAAACCCTGGGATTGCAGAGCCACAGAATCCCAGGCTCTGACAGCTCTGGGATTTCAGGAACCTGGGTTCTTTGGGTCTCTGAGGTGGGAGGCTTTAGAGATTCTGTGACCCCAGCTTCCAGCTGCACATGCACTCTGGCCCCAGCCCCACCCCAGCACCCCAGTGGCCTAATTCTAGGAGCCGAGTCTGGCCCCATCTGCTCCCATTCCCCAGGGCCCTTGCTGCACGCCCATCACTGTGCAAGCTTCTGCCAGGCAGGAGCAGCCCCCAGGGAGAGGCTAGCACTCTTGACAAGGTGGGGGGGGGGGGGCGTCTCCACACAAATCACTTTTCTAACTCAGCGATGGCACCGGCTGCTGTGCTCAGAAGGCACCACACTCCGACAGGCAGCCAGGCAGCCGGGCCATTATGTGGATAAATATAGATGCAGACGGTAAGGCTGGGAGTTGGCAGCAGGGGTCGGCCCCATGTCCCCCAGAGGCCCCCAGCTTCTGCCAGACCACACTCCCAGGGAGGCCATTCTCTGATAACCTCACCTAATCACTGAGCTCTGGCCCTTGGGAACAGGGGCCTTCCTTGAGGACCCCACAGGCTCCATGTTCAGCTCAGTAACCTGTCAGTACAAGGACTGGCCCAGCAGGCTGAAGGGTGGCCTCTACCCCTCCCTCTGGGCCTTGTCTCCTCCATCTGTGAAATGGGGTGGTCATGCCCTGCCCTTCACCTCCCAGAGAACTGGAGGGGATGAGGAGACCTCAGAAGTGGGTCTGGCCAGGCTCCGAGGGCAGACAGGCTAATGGACAGTTGAGGGTTTAGTGAGATGGCGACCACCTGGCCCGAGTCATTTGCACTTGGCTTCATTTAAATGGGATTCTGGGGCCATCTCAGAGACAGAGGCACAGCCCTGTGGCCGTCCCCGAAGGTGCCCACATGCACCCACGGGAGTGCCATGAAGCAGTTGGGTGACAGCAGTCTCTAAGTTCCGTGTGAACCCAGCCAAGACTCTCTGCCTCTCTGTGCCTCAGTTTCCCTGCCTGTGAAGAGAAGCCCGACCAAGCCTCCTTCCAGCCTTAGGGAATCTACACGCATCCCTTGGTCTTTCCTGGGCTCCTCTGGGCTTCCGCCCAAGCTTCTCCCCAGAATCTCGGGGCTGTTAGGGCCATAAAAGCCATCTGGACCCTCCTGGGCCTGAGTCCCTCTGTGGTTTCTGCGGTGGCTGTGCATTCCACTTATGCCCATCTGGAGATGGAGAGCTCGCCGCCTCTGCCAAATGGCTCTGTGCAGGGCAGTGGCTCGCAGCTGCCCTGCCCACGCCCTGGCACACTGAACAGGCACCCTGTCTGCCGCTCCTTACCCAGACAGTGAAGGGGACCTCTGTGAGCCTGGGTACCTCAGGGAAACAGACTCCACCTCAGGCCCAGGCCCCCCGTGGCAAGTCCCTCTGACCAAGAACACTGCCATCCACTCTCCACTCCTGGCTCTAGCTCCCGGGAAGTCCTCCCCAAGGAGAGGGAAATTATGGCATGGACTGATTACATCCTGTGCATCTGAACCTGTTCCAAGGGCCTATGTCTCCCTGCAACCCCATTTGCAGGAGATGGGCCCTGTTGCTCTCACCCCATTTGACAGATCTGAGGCTTGGGGAGATTAAGTAACCTGCCTGTCATAGGCTGAATTGTGTCCCTGCAAAAAAAAACCTCCCAGTACCTCGGAATGCAAACTTATTTTACAACAGGGTAGGTGCAGGTGTAAATAGTTAAGATGAGGTCAAACTGCAGCTGGGCGCGTCCTTAATTCAACATGACTGATGTCCTCCTGAGAGGACAATGTGAAGACAAGAGGCCAGGTGAAGGAGGAGGCAGAGACTAGACTTATGCTGCCCCAGGCCAAGGGGCCTCTAGGCTACCAGAAGCTGGAAGACACGAGACAGGTCCTGATGACAGCTTGCTTTCAAACTCGTAGACTCCGGAACTACAAGAGGATAGATGTCTGTTTTTTTTTTTTTTTTTAAGAATTACTTTTTTATTTAACTTTATTTATTTACTCATGTCAGTTTGACCAGAGAGGGACAGAGTGAGAGAGAGAGAAAGAGAAAGTGAGAAAGCAAGCCACCAGATCTGGGACTTGAACCATGATTGGCCACATGGGAGTCCAGCGCCCTCGACCACCACCCCACCAGCTGGCCCCGATGTCTGTTGTTTTAGTCACCCAGTGTATGTGTGCTACTCAGTCAGCCCATGGCAAAGCAGAGTCTGAACCAGGCTGCTCAGCCTCCACTGTACTCCTTTTTTTAAAATAATAATAATAATAATAATAATAATAATAATAAATAATAATAATAATAATGTATTGATCTATTTATCTGTTGTGATTTTTATGTTGCCAGGTCCAGGACTTGAACTGTAATCAGCCATGTGGGAATCCAACACCTTAACTACCATGCCACCTGCTGGGCCTGCTGTGCTCTTAAGCAGCGCTGTGTGCCCTCCCAGGTGGGCCTGCTGGAGAGAGGGCTGGAGGACCACCTGCTGGGGGCTGGGCATGCTCCCTCCCGTGCTGAAGGCACAGCCAGGGTGCACTCAGATGTCCCCAGCTCTTGACATGACACAAAACCATGAAGGGAGACAGTCGGCTCAATCGCCAGAAGAATACACTAAACACGTTCCCCACAGCAGGGCCTTCGCATGTGCGGTTCGCCTGCCTGGGGCCGTCTTCCCATTTGTTTATTCAAAAACATTCGCTGGGCACCTGCTGGGGATCGAGTGATCCAGGAGTACGGCCATGAACAAGAGAGGCTAGCACCCTGCTCTCCGGGGCTTCTCAGCTCAAACGTCACCTCCCCTCAGGAGACCTCCCTGACTCTGCCCTCCCCCCACTGCCTCCATCACAATCACTTCCCACTGCTTTTTCTCATTTCTACTCTGCACTTTTCCTGTCCCTCTGCCACTGGCTCACCTCTGTCTGTCCTCCCATTCTGCTCTGGGTTCCTGAGCTCAGGGGCTGAGTCTGTCTGGAAGGAGATCGTACCCCAGCCTAGAGCACCGTCCTGACAGGGGACCTGCAGCCACGGCGGAGACAGGAATGACAACAGGCGTGCATAGCGTGCTCCAGTTCCCAGCCCTCTCTGCGCTGCCTTAAGGACCTGGTGAAGAAAGCTGCAGGGAGACCTCCTGTTTAAGGTCCTCATTTCCTACATGAAAGAATGAAGGCCAGAGAGGTTAAGGGTCTTGGTCCGGGTCACACAGGGAACAGTGACTCTCCTTAGCACACCTCAATCCCCCGGGTGGGCAAGCAATGGCAGCAGGCGATGCCCCACTCAGGATGACAGTCGCCACCTCCTCTGCCTCATCCAGCCCCCCGTCTTTTCGTGCCAGGCAAACCCCACCTTCTCTCAGACACACCTTTCCTGGTCCCCTCCTCGGTGGGCAGGTCCACTGCCCTCTGGCAGCCCTCAGTACTCAGCACGGTGAGACAGTGATCCCCCTGGAGACCCAAGAGGCCAAGCTCAAGATTCTTCCAGGCGCCATCACCCAACTCAGACTCATTTAACAGCTTACCAGGAGAGGGAGACCCTATCATTCCTCTCACACACGTTTACTGGGGACCTACTACGTGCCAGGCGCTGTTCAAAGTGCAAGGATGGGTATTGCTCTCACCCTTTTGTGGAGCTGACTCCCTATGGCGAGGGGGGCAGACCATACACAGGTGCACAAATGGATAAATACGGGGATGCCAGAGAGCGGCAAGGGCTGCGAGAAGATGAGGTGATGCAACAGCAGGGAGGGCAGTGGTGCAATCCCTCACTAAAGATACTCTGCTCAGAACCCACAGGAAGGCGGCATGGGCTGGAGAAACATCCTTGAGCCCACTGTGAACAAAGACTTGGTGGCCCAGTGAGGGCAGAGGACATGGGCTGGGAGCCAGGAGACACCTCTGATCCCACCTCAGCCCTGCAGCCTCCCTGTGCAGGGTCCCACCAGCATCCCTTCGTGCAGTGACGGGTGGGCCTTGACATGACTACTGCCTTCTCAGCTGCTGCCCCACAAGACTGCAGGATGATCCGGCCTCCTTATTCCCGTGGGGCCCACACCGTGTCCTGCAGGGGGCTGGGATCCCAACATCCCACTTTGCTGAGGCCGATTTCTCCATGGGGAAGGGGGCTGGATTCTGGAGGTGGTTTTGCTTCTACTCAGCAGCCCTGGTACTGTATGCAGGGGTTCGAGGAGGAAAAGAAAGAGGGAGACCTCCATCGGGCAGGGGGCACCCTGGCCCAGGCTGAGGGCTTCTCAGCAGGAGACCCTGCCAAGACATGATGCTTCCTGCTCCACCAGCGGAGGGAATATCAGAAAATGCTCTTTCGCTTTCTGTTTACTCCTTAGGGCCTGGTGAGGCCAGCCAGAGGGAGGACACGGGGACACCAGGAGGGGACCTTCCGTCTCACGTGGTGTGCTCCATGCCTCAGCTGGGAGAACCTTCCCACCCAGGCCTCTGCCCTTAGAATGGCCTAGGAGTCCCATGTCTGGATTCCATGGCTCCGCTCTCCAGGGAGGGGGAAGAGGAGGAGCAAGCTGGCCTGAGAAAATCCCAGAAGGAATCCTGAATGCAGTTACCCACAAGTGCCTTCCCAATAGTCCTGTGCGTAATGACAACGACAGTTAACGTTACCAAGGGCTCAGCGTGCACCCGTCACAGTGCTGGCACACAAGCCTGTGGTTATCTAATTAAATCCGCACAACTACCTCTAAAGAAATACACGACTACCCTACAAAGCTGTACTACCCAGAGGGAAACCGAGGCTCCAGGCCCAGCCTCTTCTACATTTAGGCACCTGAGTTTTCGATTCTCATGGCATCCTGGGTGTGTGGGGGTCCCCTGGAGACACTGAACACACCACTCATAAAGTGCTCCCCATTTTGCAAGATGCCTGGCCCTTCCCCCATGTCCTGGCCCCAGCCCCTGAGCTGCCCCATAAACAGGGTTATGTCAGTGTGCCTCCTTTTGCTTTCTTTTTTTTTTTTTTTTGGAGAGGTTTTTTGCTATAGGGCGCGTGCACTCGCCAGACAGAGAGAGACAGAGAGACAGAAAGAGAAAAATCACCCCCCAGGTGGGATGGCCGTGCTGCAATCCCTTCTCCACCATTCTCCTCTCAGGATCTTGGACACACAGGCACACGCACCTGGTGTGAGTTTTTTTTTGTTTGTTTGTTTGTTTTTTTTGGAGAGGTTTTTGCCATAGGGCGAGTGTGCTCATCAGACAGACAGACAGAAAGCGAGAGAAAGCGAGAAATCACCCCCCAGGGAGGATGGCCACGCCTCAATCCCTTTTCCTCCATTCTCCTCTGGGGATCTTGGGCACGCACGCACATGGGCCTGGCATGAGTTTTAAGCCACAATGGACTACATGTGAGTCCAGCGACATAGCCATTACACTAACTGCTGGTCCCTAGTGTGCCTCCTTTTAAAAATGTCTTCTTTTTAAAAATTTGCTAGAGGAGGACGAGCAGATAGCATAATGGTTACATCACTGGGCTCCCACACAGTCGACTGCGGTTCAAGTACTGGACCCAGCAGCTTAAAACTCAGGCTGGGTGCGTGTACATGCGTGCCCAAAATCCTGAGAAGAGAATGGAAGAGAAGGGATTGTGACGTGGCCATATTCCCTGCTGGGGGGTGACTTCTTGCTTTCCGTCTCTCTGTCTCTCTCTGTCTCTCTGGTGACACATGCATCCTAAAGCAAAAATTTCTCTTAAAAAAAAAATCAAAATTGCCAGAGGGTTCATGTGCTCGCCAGAGTAAGAGCTGTAGGGCATGGCCACCCTGCAGCTCCTTCTCTTTCTCCATCCTGATAGGATTTGGGGCAAGAACCTGCATTCACTGTCTCGAGCTATTGGGGTCAGGATTTGAACTCCATGGTTGGCCATGTGGGGTCCAGCTTCCTTAACCATCAGGTCCTAGAATGAAGCTGGGCCTACAATTTCAGACCTACAATGTGCCTCATTTCACACAGGGACAAATCTCCAATCCCAAGGGGTGACAAGTCACACAGACAGGAAGTAACAGAGTTGAGAAGAACCCAAGCATCTACGGCCTTCATGCCCGGTTCTGGCCATGGAGAAATCTACTTGGTGACCCCTCCTGCTCAAGCTTGGTATGTCAGCACCTGGGGTAATCCCAAAGCTCACTGGGCCCCATGCCAGGGGGACTGCAATAAAGCCACTCCTCTATGCTATGCCTGCAGGCAGGTCCCAGATGACTAGCCCATTTTACAGATGATGACCTAGAGGCTCCGAGGGCGGAGGGTCCAGGCCAAGGCCGTACTACTGGTCAGACATGGGTGTTCAGATCCAGGTTTCCCAGGGCTGTCCACAGGCAGGCTGGAGCTGCCAACAATTACACTCTGCATTGAAATGCCTGTTTGGGGCCAGCAGGTGGTGTAGTGGTTAAAGTGTTGGACTCCCACATGGCTGACTGTGGTTCAAGTCCTGAATCTGGCAGCTTGAAATGCATGCTGAGCACAAGTGTGTGCCAAAGTCCTGAGAGGATGGAGAAGGGATTGTGACATGACCAGACCCCCCTGGGGGATGATTTCTCATTTTTTTTCTCTCTCTGGCTCCATCTCTTCCGCAAGTGTGCAAGCCCTATAGCAAAAATTGCTCTAATAAGAACAAAAAAATGCCTGTGTTCCTGCCGATGAAGGGCTCCTCACTTTGGATCCTTGACCCCACAATGGCACCCGAGGCTCAGTGGCCCAGTGAGGGCAGAAACACGGGAATGGGAGCCAGGGGTACCTCTGATGGTGACTGGGACCTCAGGCACTGTGGGACCCCACAGCTTCCTTTCTAGACAGTGAAGGAGTGAGCCAGGATCCGAGATCTGATCGTTCCCTTCTTCCTTCTTCCTGCTTCCTGCCAAGATCGCAGGGTGACCAGACCTCCACAAGGTGACCCGCCCTCCACAGGGTGACCAGACCTCTACAGGGTGACCGGACCTCCACAGGGTGACCAGACCTCTACAGGGTGACCAGACCTCCACAGGGTGACCTGCCCTCCATAGGGTGACCAGACCTCCACAGGGTGCTAGGAGAGGGAAGGAGAGGAGTACCTTTCTGAGGCCCTTTTCTTCCAAGGGGAGGGGACTGGTTCTGGAAGGGCCTTACCCCTGAGTTGGAAGCCCTAGGGCTGTCTTTAGGGGTTCCAGGAGGGGTGGGGGAAAGAGACCTCCATCAGACAGGTGGGACCCTGGGTCAATCTGGGAGCTTCTCCATAAGGGACCTTGCCTAATGATGATGCCACCAAGCACTGAAACGGTGGATGCCTCAAGAGGTAAAAGAGAAAAAAAAGCCTCCCACCTTGGGTGACAGCTACGCAGCTAAATGAGCCAAAGCTATGGGCAGATACAACAAAGGGCCGTTCAAATAATTCTCCTGGACCCCTTGCCCTTGCCCCTTCTCTCAACACATATGGGCAGGGGGAGTCAGAGGGCAAGCTGGTACCTAATTGGCTACCAGAGCCTTGGGTTCAAGTCCACTGTGACCTTGAGCAAATCGCAGCCCCTCTCCCAAAGGAAAGCTGGCAGAACTTGGGGAAGGGGGCGAGGCTGGGGGATGGGATGGGAAGAGAAAGGGAGGAGTAAGACCCCTCTGTTTTCAGAGGAACATCAGTGTGGGAGCGGGAAGGAAGGTCTTGCTCTTTCGCTCTCACTCTTTCCATGCACCCCCTCCCCCTTTAAACACACAGGTGCCAGACAGCTTTTGCGCAAAAACTAGTTTGCAAACACACGCCGACTTCTGGGCGGCTGCCCAGCTCCACTCCCCCTCTTCGCTCCCCTTCCGGCTTGGGAGTTGGCCCCTGGCAGCTCCCTGGGGCAGGGGGTAGGAGTGGGGTTAGAAGTAAATAGGCGAACACGGAGAGGGGCCCACGCCTGCCGGGAGCCAGTCCGACCTCACGCCTTCAACGCCTTCAACACCTGCGGCTGCAGCAGCAGGACTCCACCTTCCGGACGCCCTCCCAGTTCCTAGGGATAGGTAGGAGGGTCCCCAAAAGAAGCTAGGCCAGGACCCCTGGGTGGCGCCACTCCCCTCTAGCCCTTCCCCCCGCTGTCCGGGCGAAGGCGGAGCGCCCCCGCGTGGCCGGGTCGGAGCTGAGTCACCTAGACGCCCGAGTGTGGGTGCACGCGAGTAGCGGGGGCTGGCGCCCCAGTCCCTGGGGGCAGAACCTAGCTTCCTTTGGCTCGGCCACTGGTGCCAGGAGCCCAGCCCCAAGGCCGAACTTGAGCACTCGCGCAGGCTGCCCCGCCCGTCCGGTGCCCGCCCGGGCCCCACTCACCGCGGGTGTGCGGGCGCCGCCGCCCTCACAGCGCGGCTGCTGCTGCTGCGCGCGCTCCGGGCCACCGGGGCATCCCCGGGCGCTCCCCCTGCTCCGCCGGGCCGCCGGCGCGGGACGGGCTCAGGGCGCTGCCCGTGTGGCCATGGCGCGCTCGCGTGCGCTCCCAGCCGCTCGGGGTCCGGTCCTCCTCCCCGGCCCGGCGGGCGGCGGCGGCGGCTCGGGCTCCTCCCTCCGGCCGAGGGGGGGTGTGGGGAGGGAAGTGGGGAGGCGAGGCTGGCGCTTCCTGGAGGGGCGAGCGCTCTCCCACGGGCGGAGCGGGGGCGCTGTCCCGCCCGCTGTCCGCCGCCCGGAGCCCGCAGCTGGCACGCCTTGGCACTCCGGGCGCTGGGCGCCGCGGAAGCCAGCACGTTCGAGGCCCGAATCCGAGAGTCGGAGCGTTCCAGGCTGGGACTCCGCGAATCGGAACGCGGCAGGTTCGCGCCCTCCCAGGCCTGCTTCGCCTAGTCTCCCGTACCTCGGAGTTCTGAGCCCTGTGCGCTCCAGGCTGCTGACGCGGGAACCCAAGGGAGGGCTCGGCCCAAGCCTGCGGGGCCCCGGGGTGCCACTTGCAGTCTCGAGCCGGAGCGCTGATGCGCGAAGCGCTGCGCTCCGGGCGGAAACACCACAGGGCTTCGTTCTGGGCTGTGCAGGGCAGCGCTAGGACCGCATTGTCCCCCCGCCCCCCTTCTTTTCCCCAATAGCAAAAGAGCTCAGTATTTTCTTGCTGCCAGAGACAGGGAAGATGACATTTTTCTCTGACACACACGATAATATAAAGACGGATCGGAACGAGGCCTGGGGCTAGTCGGCATGAGGGCAATCAGGCAAGTCTTTAGGACCCAGGAGCCGAGGCCGCCCCTTCTGTGAAGGCCTCATTCCCAGAGGCACCAATTCTTAAGAAAGGGGATGTCGCTGGGCACTCAAGCTGCTGGCCACTGGGCAGTATTCACATGCCCTCCAGCAAGTTCACCATGGGGCATCAGACAGCTGGCTTCCTTTAACCGGACTGTAGGGGGCGGAGCTGTCCTAAGATCGCAAGATTCTGTCAAGGCCCTTGGCCCTGGGGCTCAAGGAACAAGCAGCTGGGAGTTCTCACCTTGCGCTTTGGTTGTGGATTTTCCATTCCGGGTAGGTGAGGGTTAACCAGGAGGCTCACGCTGCAGCCTGCGAACCTCAGAGCCAGTGTGAGTCATGGGGACTTTGCAGCCTTAGAGGGGACGCCACTAAACAAGCCCCAGGCTAGGAGCTTTGTTCTCTGCCTGTCTGCTACCCATCCTTCCCCTTTCCTCACCTTCTCCCACCTACAGTCTGCAAAGCTCTCTGCCCAGCTCTGGAGCAAACCATCCCACAGGTGTTCTGAGACCCAGCTCCAGCCTGACTTCCTGCAGGAAGCCTTTCCTGATTGCTCTGACCCCTAGAATTCCTCTCTTCTCCATCAGCAGCAGGAGATCCAGGCACTGGGGTGGACAGCAGTGAACCAAAGCAGACAGACCCTCTGAAGAGCCAGCCCAGGGCAATCTTAACTGTGTGAAAAGTGCAAAGGATGGAGGCCCAGTGGCCCAGAAGACCCAGCTCAGTCACCAGGGTCAGTGAGGCTTTCTCTAAGAGATCTGAAGGATGAGGCAACTGGGCTTGTCAAGAGGGGGAAGAGACTGGATCTCTGGACAAGGGGACAGAGTGCAAAATCCAAGGGTCACAGCAATTCCACTCCTGGTGTGTACGCGAAGGGGAGGAAAGTGCATGTTCACACAAAAGCTTATGCATGAGTGCTCATAGCCGTGTGATTTGTTACAACCCCAAAGTGGAAACAACCCAAATGTCCATCAACGGATGAATGGAAAGACCAAGCGTGGCATGTTCATGCAATGCAACGTTATTCACCCACCGCGAGCTAGGACATACTGATACATACAATATAATATGGATGAACTTTGAAAATATTATGCCAAGTGAAAGAAGCCATCGCAAAAGGCTTAATAGTAGGTAAGTCCATTTAGGTGAAATGTCTGGAATCGACAGATCCATAAAGATAGAAAGCAGATCTGTGGTTGCCTAGGTCTGGGAGAGGAGAATGGAGAGTGATTGCGATTGGTACAGGGTTTCTTTGGAGGAAGATAAAACCGTTCTAAAATTAGATTATAGCGATGGTTGCACAACTGTAG
Source organism: Tupaia tana (assembly GCA_026018925.1). Lineage (NCBI taxonomy): Eukaryota > Metazoa > Chordata > Mammalia > Scandentia > Tupaiidae > Tupaia > Tupaia tana. The sequence continues at coordinate 29,783,846 of JAKSZU010000018.1, forward strand.
ATATACTCAAAACTACTGGCTTGCATACTTTAAAGGAATGAATGTCATGGTATGTGGATTAAAGCTGTCTTTTTTGTTAAAGAGATTTTTGCTATGGGGTACATGCACTTGCCAGAGAGAGACGGAAAGTGAGAAATCACTCCCCAGGGGGGATGGTCATGTCACAATCCCTTTTCCATTCTCCTCTTGGTGTTTTGGACATGCATGTTCATGCACCTGGTGCGAGGTGTAAGCCACCAGGTCTGGGACTCGAACCATGGTCGACTACATGGGAGTCTAATGACGTAACCATTACACCATCTGCTGGTCCCAAAGCTGTCTTTTAAAAAGGTCAGGGATAAGGAGAGCCCAGAGGTCAGTTAATAAAGGCCAAGTGTGTTGGCCTCGCTGCCGAGGCATGACAGTAACACAAGTGCCCTGCAAGGCTGGAGGCCACATGGCTGGCTTTGGTTTGGGATCCCTCGTTTGGCCTGAAAATATGCCAGGTGTGTGCTGGTGCCCAAGATCCTGGGGAGCCAGGGGCTGGGGAAACGGGATTGTGACGTGACAAGATTCATCTCTCTCTCTGCATGTGTGCATGCATTCTCTATTCAAAAATAAAACTTAAAATTCAGACAAAGTATCCATTTCGAGCTGAATTCACACACTCTGTAGGCAATCCACGAAGGACGCAGCCTGTGAAATGGTGAACGAAGCCTTCCCTTGCCCGGGTAGTGGTGACCTCTCTGCACTAGCGAGAGGTCTGAATCTCCCTAAAGAGCCCCCTATCAGAATGCGTGTGTGTCACCACCTGCCATCTGGGCGTTTATTTGCACAGCCTAGACCATTTGGACAAGCAGATCAGCAAAAACAGGGCTGCCTTGAACTGAAGGCACGTCAAAGGAGCACCACCTGTTTACCAAGACTGGCTGGGCCTCAGGTGTGTGTGAGGTAAGGGGGGGTTCTGATGTCTACGCTGCAATACAGATCACCCCAAAGCTGCTCTCTCATGGTTCTGAGGGTCAGCTGGGCTCAGTCGGGCAGGTCTTGCTCAGAATTTCTCTGCACATGCCTGACAATTGATGCTGCTTGTCAGCTGGGACCTGAGCTGGAATTGCCAGCCGGAACACCTACCTGTGACAGCTCCACGTGGCCCAGCTTCCGTGTCACCTGGCACTGGGTTCCGGGAGAGAGCATCTCAAGAGAACTGGCTGGGAGCTTCATCTTCTCTTACACGAGTTCTGCCGTAGCCACAGAGCAAGGCCACTGTCCCGTGGTAGGGATGTGGGATGGGAGCTAGTTGGTGGCCGTCTTCAGAAAACACCATCTGCCACGGAGGGGGGCGGGGTGTGTGTGTGGATATGGAACATGCACGCGATAGATATCCCTGCTAGGCCTTGCTGTTCCGGGCAGGCGTGGTATTTGACTCCAGGCCAAATCCCAGGCCTAGATTCATGGCCTGGGGTTTGAATCTCAGTCACTCCAGGTGCTGCATCACTGAGACCACTCCATTCTCTGGGCCTCCGTTTGCTTGTCTATAAAATGGGGATTGACTTAGTATTTGCTTCCTGGGATGGTCATGAGAATTCGCTCAGTGAAACAGGATTCGGTGAGACTGTAAGGTGGCTAGCACGGTGCCAAGCCTGTGTAGACACTGGGGATAGTGTGTTGTTGCTATTTTAAGTCCCAGAGTGCAGTCACTCTGATGCAGGCATGTCCCCTTCTAGAACTGGCATGGCCAGACCTCTCTGCCTATCCAGCCAGCCCCAGACAGCTCCCTGAGCTCTGCCCTGCGCGGTAGTATACATGTGTGCGCATCTGTGGGGGTGGGGACCGACCATTCCTCTAGGTCACTGATGCTTCTGGCCTAGTGTTCCTAACTCAGGGGACCCCCAATTGGCCTTTGTTCCCTGGAGAAAGCTCCCCTCTTGTTCTCTCCTTCCTGGGGCAAAGGTTCCTTTCTGGGCAGCCAGGGTGTGGTTAGGGAGGGATGAGCCACCAGGTGTGGCTTCCAAGGGCCAAGGGGGAGGACTCCAATGTGGGGAGACACACACAGTGGGAGAGGGCTCTTCACCAGGGTGGCTGGGAGGTGGCAGGAAGACCAGCTGTCCCCGGAACTTTCTGAACTCAGCCCTAAACGGATCTTTACCAAACCAGTCACTGAATGGTCTTTCCAGAAAGCTCTGGTGTCTGGCTGTGTCCAGAGGGTGTGTTTTGCTCTGGTTAGGGTCACATTCCTTGAGCCTGGCCTTGACCATGCAGGGCGGGGCTCAGGGCAGAAGCGGGGCCCAGGAAGAGTGCACGTGCACAATCTCTCCGAAGAACACACAGACCTGCAGGATGGTTAAATCCCCAGCCCAAGACCACCCCAAGATCCTCCTGTCCTTTTGCTCTGCTGTTGGAATCTGAGCCCCACAAAATACTCACTGCATGATGCCCTTTCTGCATCTCACGTTTCTCATTTGAAAAACGGGAGAGATTATAGCTGAGATCGTCAGGGGTCTAGACGAGCTCACAGATGGAGACATGCCGTCGAAAGAACCAGGCAGGATTGGAGACAGAGGCTCCAGAACTCCCTTAAGGGAGTAGAGAAATGAACCGTCAGGTCATCTCTGCAGCTGGAGAAAGTAGGTCCTGACCTCGTTTTGCTCATCCCCTTACGGAACAGATGAGGACACTGGGGTGGCACCTGTGGGTGAGTCAGAGCCTCACAGAGACCCAGGTTCCATTCCTGGTCCTACCAGTTACCAGCTTTATGCGTTCAGAAAAGTTAGGGGAAAATCTCCAGGTCTCTCTGTCGTCCTCTGGGGAGGGAGGGAGCCCAAGATCCTCAGGACAAATAAGGGCCAGAGAGCAGAGGCTTGCCCAGCCCTTCTCAGAGGCAGCCAGAACAGGGGGTTACCTCAGCGGCAGTCACTGGGGGAGCTTTCTCAATACTCAAGCTCCCCAGGTGGTTCTAAAGTGCATTCAGGGTTGCGATCCACCCACTGATCTATATAATCTTGCTCAGCTCAGGTCTAGCAGTGCGGCTATCATGTGGGAGTTTTGTAGAAGTGCAGATCCCCAGGCCCCTCCCAGACCCACTGAAATAGAATCTCTGTGTTAACAGGATCGCCGGGTGGCTCCATCCACAGTCACGTGTCTGTAACATTTTGGAGATTACGGGCCCAGATAGTGGATTTCAGACAGATGTATGTTTTTTTTTTTTTCCTAATTATCTATTTATTTAATTCCATTTGTTATTATTATTATTTAAATTTGACCAGAGAGAGAGAAAGGGAAAGTGAGAAAGCAAGCTACCAGATCTGGGACTTGAACTGTGGTCAGCCATGTAGGAATCCAGCACCTTTAACCACCATGCCACTTGCTGGCCCCAGACAGATGTATGTTTTGGGGAAGGACTGAGAAGGCAGTTTGGAAGGCCCTGAGGCCTGTAAGGATGGGAAGGGGGAGACTGTGACTCCCATCAGGAAGAAGGACATTCCATCTGTAAAATGGCATGATGGAGCCAAGTGACGAAGCAGCAAAACGAGCGAACCCCAGCCTTGAAGACAGACACTGTGCGGGTTCCAGCCCTATCACGTGTGTAGTAAGAAGGCGCGTGCAGAACTGGGGACCACACCGCCTCCTGACTCTGAGCCTTACTCTTCTTTGAATTTGTTTTCATGGGCATATATTTAAACAGCCTACTTGGTTTAAATACATACACAGGAAGGAAGGCAGGGGACAGGGAGACTGGGGGGTGGGGTGGGGGTGGGAGGACTGGACCCATCAGCGTCAAATAGGAAACTAGTCTGGGTCTCTAAGCAGGTGGGCGGCAGGAAAGGGGATTTCTTGATAACATGAACAAGGCAGTTTCGCACCAACTTGATGTGGGCCCAGTGATCCTGTGGTGGCTTTCGGGGCAGCTGCTGGAAGTTTCTTGGAGTTTAGAACTTGGGCAGAGAGGAAGGGGAAAAAAGAGAAGAGTGAAATGGATACGCAGCAAATGGACATACACTCTGCACTCCGGGACCCCCAGCCCCACGCCCACCCTACCTGGCCCAGCACTTCGGAGGGGAATGCTGTTTCTTCCTCACCTTGACTTCCCTGGACAAGGCATCTCCAGGCTTCGAGGGCCTCGTGCTCCAGTCTTGGGCAAGGCTAGGAGGCAATGGGACTGGGAGTGGAGGGACACACTGAAGGCCTCAGGTCCACTGGCATCATGTCCCAGGAAGGAGAGACAGAATTTAGGGCCCATGGTTTCCAGGTAAACCTCTTAATCCTCTCCCTGCCGACTTCCCCTCCTGGCCAGGCTGATGGCGCCCTTCAGTGCCAGGTGTGCCCTGACCCTGGCCCGATAAGGGTGTCCCTGTACGAGGTGTGGGTGCTTGGCACTCGGCCGGAGGACTTTCTCCTCGTGCTTGGCGGGGACCCGGGGACGTGGAGGGCAGCAGCGGTCAGGGCCAAGCCATTTGGGTGAGGCAGCAGCAGGCCGGGATATCCCACGCTGCTAGGCCAGGTAGGAACAGCCCTTGGCATCACCTCCTAACTTCCCTCGGTGTCCAGGGGTGAAGTGAAGCAAGTTATCGCAGGAATCGCTAGTGGGCCGGCCTGCCCTCTAGTGGCACTCCCCTGTAACTGCACCCTCCTGGCTCCACTTTTCACAGCGCTAAGAGAGGCTGCTGAGGCCAAGATGGGCTTGCTCTGCAAGGGTCCAGTTCTGTCTTTTGGGGCATCTCTCTACCTCGTATGGTATTCAACCTCAGAAAAGGAAGGCAACTTGCATGTAACCAGTACTTATTCTTTGTTCCAGGGACTAGGCGCACCTTGCTTCGCTGACCTCTGCAACAGCCCTGGGGCATGCAGGGGCTGCCAAAGGCTCGGTGCCTGTCCTCAAAGACAGGTCCCAGGGGTCAGGTCACATTCCCTTCCATGCCTGTCTGACTTCGAGCCATGCTCTGAAGGTAACTCCCACCCGTAGAAACTGCAGGTCAGGGGTCTGTAGGCTTCCAGGGGCCAGGGTTTAGGGTCGGGAAGAGGGGTGTCAGTGCAGCAAACCGAGGCATGTGGGCATCTGAGGGCACAGCCATGCGGCTCCAGCAGATTACTCTTTTTTTTTTGGAGAGGTTTTCACTACAGGGCGTGTGCGCTCGCCAGACAGAGACAGAGAGACAGAAAGCGAGAAATCACCCCCCAGAGGGGATGGCCACGCCGCAATCCCTTCTCCATTCTCCTCTCGGGATCTTGGGCATGCACGCACATGCGCCTGGCGAGAGTTTTAAAAGCCACCGGGTCCGGGACGCAAACCGAGGTCGACTACGTGGGAGTCCAGCGACATAGCCATTACGCTAACTGCTGGTCCCCAGATTACTCTTGAGAATGCTAGACTCAAACTTAGGAGAAACCACATCTGAATTTGTATTTAAAAGCTTCCAGCATTCATTCATTTAGTTCACTTGTTTTAAAGAGGTTTTTGCCTTAGGGCAGAGGTGCTCACTGGAGAGAGAGACAGAGACAGTGAGAGGAAAAGAAAAAAAAATCACTCCCCCCTGGGTGGGATAGCCATGCCACAATCCCTTTTCTTCTCAGGATCTTGGGCACACACACACACACACACACGCCCACACGGTGTGATTTTCAAGCCACTGGGTTCAGGACTCGAACCATGGTCAGCCATGTGGGAGTCCAGCAATGTAACTGCTATCTGCTGGTCCCCATTCATTTATTTTTATGACAAGGTCTTGCCATGTCACTGTTCTCCTGCTCAGCCTCCCAGCTGGAACTACAGGGACATACCACCACACCTGGCTTCTTTAGGCAGGGTCTGACTATGTCACCCAGGCCAGCCTCCAGCCCAAGCCCTCCTGCCTCAGCTTCCCCAAGTGATTGGGATTACACCCCTGCACCTGGCCTTTAGATGGACCAGGAACTCGAACCTGGAACTCTCGTGTGTCCCAGCCTGTGGTGTACAGTGTTTGAGCAACACATGCGGCTGTAGCTCGGTCTCAATTTCAAATAATGACAATTAAGTCCAAAAAAAGTTTAAGTAGAATATAAATGAGACAAAACCTGCTTCTAACATTCTGAGCTTCTGTAACACCCTCATGTTGTAGGCGAAGCCTGGAGAGAGATAAAACTTACCCATGATCTTATGACCCACTAGAGACAGGTCCAGGACTCAAACCTTTGTCTTCCGACTCCCAGGCTAGTGCTCCTCTCAGCACTGCACCCTGCTCGCCAGTCCCCAGGGAGGGGCAGATTCCAACTTGGTGGCACAGTGGGAACCATCAGACTCAGGCTAGAGGCTGGGAGGTTATCCATATTTATTGATCAAACTCAGGTTAGAGTGCAGCAGGGCCACCCTGGGCCCCTCCTGGAGGTAACCAGAACACTGTCACATATGGCACCCTGGGGACTCACCGGATCCCGCGGCGGAGGTAATACCTAGAGCCAGTGGCCTGGCTGATTACCTTGGCAGTGCCCCCACCCACTCCCTTAGACCTGGCTTTGTCCTTGCATGGGGCAGACTGGGCCTGTCCACTCCTAAGGGTTGTTGGACCTGGGCCTGGGCCCAGAGTTCCTGGGAAGCTGGCATTTAAAAGGGAGGGAGTTATCCAGTTTACAAGTGGGGAAAATGAGGCTTGAGGCAGGAGGGGACTTTATGGCTGAATGCCTACCCAAAACCCTGGCCCTTGGGCCACTGGGCTAGTCAGTGCTTTGAATTTTCCTCTTCCCAGGTCAGGAACAAAGACTTCCCTGGCTCAGCTGCTCTGAAAATGCAACATATAAATACATAGATACAAAGTTTACAAAGTAATAAATTAGAGCTTGGGCCAACCTGAGGTTGTCCGGTTAGCCACATTCCACGTACAACATGGACGTTTGTCATGTGTCACATGGACCAATCATGTGTCCTGCCAGTGTGGTGGTACGGCTCATGCCATGGATCACAAGTTCCATGGATGTCACATGTCCAGAGGTCAGGCTGCCATGTATGATCTTCCATGTCGCCTTACATCATGACACCCTTATTGTGCCATGTCTTCAACTGGTCACACATGTCACACGTGATGCAAGGACTCTTGGCCACACCGGGCTTGTAGTTCCCTAAAATGTCCTCCTTGAGGACAGTAGCAGGACAAATGTGCCCCTTCCTTCCGGGCAGGGGGCAGGATTCTCCACGATGCTCTTTTCCTGCGCCCTCTACCCTGGTGGGTGAGGCTGGCATCTCTTGACTGGATTCATTCCAGGAGTCTCGAGGCAGCCGTCAAGTACCCTGAGGGTCCTGGGGCGGGGTGTCGAAGAAGGCGAAGTCCAGCCTGGGCTCCTGCCTTTGCAGACACTGGGCCATGTCGGAGGGGATGGAGTTGTTCCAGAGGCTGTGGGGAGATGGGCGTGCAGATGGGAGCTACTCACTCATCTTCCTGTCTCTACCCCGTGCCCTGTCTACACAGTGGAAGACTGAGGCCCGAATGGGGAAGACCGTGCTGAGAGTTACCCAGCAGAGGCAGGTCTTAGACCAGCATGGCTGCCCTAGGGAGATGGTACCCCCAAACCCGCCTCCTGACTTCTTCCTGGGAACTAGTGATCCCAGCCAGGGACACTCCCAGGCCTCATTAGTGCAAAAAAGGAAAAGGCTCCCCTTCTTCAGGACACTTTACTTCCACCTGTCTGAAATTGTCATAATATATTGATTTTGATCAAATAAGACACTACGGGGCCAGCAGATGACGTAATGGTTATGTCACTGGACTTCCACATGGCCGACTATGGTTCAAGTCCCAGACATGGTGGCTTAAAACTCACGCTGGGTGCGTGTGCGTGCGTGTCCAAGATTCCAGGAGGAGAATGGAGAAGAGATTGTGGGATGGCCATCTCCCCTTGGGGGTGGTTTCTCACTTTCCCTTTCAATGTCTTTGTCTCTGTCTCTCTCTCTCCCCCAGTGGACACATATGCCCTTAGGCAAAAACCTCTTAAAAAACAAACACACAAAAAACAAGCAAACAAAAAAAAACCCAAGATATTTGCTAGAAAGCAGTTGCGTCTAGAATGTGCACGGTGTCCCTTAGGTGTCCCTGTGCCGTGCACAACCTATACACCTGTATGCGGCTTCGATTTAAGTGCTTGCTGTGTGCCAGACATCGGCTCTGTGCTCCATCTGCTCAGTGACTCCTCACAGCTATCTGAGGAAGAGACGATCATTATCCCACCTTACGGATGAAGAAATGGATGCTCAGAGAAGTTGAGCTACTGAGTGCACAAATTTGTACCCTTGGCAAATGGCAGGGCTGGGATTTGATCGAGGTCTGTGTGCTGCCAAATGATTGCTGGAATGGTCCAAGCCCTGCCTCCTCCTACGAGGCACCCTCTTAGATTGTGGGATGGTGTGGCCTCCCACCACCCCTGCCCCTGCAAGCTCTGTTACCGGATGACTGGGGTGTGTGACCCCTGTGCCAGCCCTTCTGCCAGGTGCCAGGCCCCACGAGCTGTGATCTTGTTCTTCTCCAGGCTTCCGAGTGGACAGCAGAAGAATGGAAGAGAGAGACATGGGAGTGAGACCGCCCAAGGGGGCTTCCCTGTGTCCCTTCCCAGGCCAAGATGGGGGGACACGCTACCCCCGCACTACCGTCTCAGAGAATCCAACAGACCACAGCGGGCAGTGGTGGGGGCAGCAGGAAGGCCGAAGGCTAGAGCCCAGGGAGAACTGCGCATGGCAGGGGCTTGGAGCTTGCCCAGTGTGCAACTCAGGAAGGACTCTGGGAGCCAAGGGACTGACCCAGCGGCTCCGGGGCTCTCCCCAGGATGTAGGCCCCCTCAGCCCTTCCCATCCCCTCTGGCTCCCCAGGAAGTGCCCCTCATACTCGAGTCTCTTCAGCTGGTGCATCCGTGGCAGGACCTGGGCCAGCTCAGCAGCCGCCTCGTCCCCAAGGAGATTCCAGGACAGCCTGCAGGAGGCGTGGGGGGTTCAAGGTCAGGGCAGAGGACATGGAGGGGTAGAGACAGGGCAGTGGGTGGGAGGGTGGGGAGCCTGCAGGAGAGGCATGGCAAGAGGGGCCACCCGATGGGGTGCCCTCTCTCCCAAGATGTTTCAGGACATAGGTGGCTCCTCTCCTCACACCCCGCCCCTTCCTGAGCTTGTCCCTCTCAAGAACGCAGACGGCTTGGGTGCCGCTGTCTGGAGAGTTCCAGGCTTGGTCTGGAGTTTAGAACACGGGTGCGGAGACAATGTCGTGATCCAACATCCATCGTGTGGGTGCTGCCATTACAGTTTTTGCTATAACCACGCACCTTCTTTCTTTTTTCTTTTTTTTTTTTAAGAGAGATTTTTGCTATTGGGCACGTGCGCTCACTGGGGGGATAGAGACAGAGACAGAAAGCGAGAAATCACCCCCTTGGGGGGGATGGCCAGGCCGCAATCCCTTCTCCTCCATTCTCCTCTCGGGATCTTAGGCACGCATGCATACATGCCTAGCGTGAGCTTTAAGCCACCAAGTCCGGGACTTGAACCCTGGTCGACTCCATGGGAGTCCAGCGACATAGCCATTACGCCATCTACTAGTTCCCCATGCACCTTCTTTATTATTGTGTTTTTCTTCTTTAAATTGGCTTTCTGATGTAAAGAAATTAATCTTAAATTCCAGATTAAATTCTTAATTTAAGAAATTAATTTGAAAAGGACGCATGTATCACCACTACCCACGAGCCACCTGTGTCGAGGGCCCTAACTATTACGGATGACAGTTAAAAGGCTAAATACAGCACAAGCAATGACACTAATGTCCAGCTGGAACCAGTGTCCTTCCTCAGGTGCGGCCTGCCCCAGGTGGTTAAAAGAGGAGACGCACTGGTGTTAGGTGTTAAAGACGAGTCAGCACTAATCCGAGACTTTCTTTCTAGTCTAATGAGAAGGGTCAAAACATTTATGAGGGGCCAACAGGTGGATAGTGTTTAAGGTGCTGGACTCCCATAAGGCTGACTGCAGTTCGAGTCCTGGAGTAGGCAGCGTGAAAATCACACTGGGTGTGTGTACGTGTGTGCCCAAAATCCTGGGAGGAGAATGAAGGAGAAGGGATTGTGCTCATGCCCCCTGGGGGGTGATTTCTCCCTTTCTCTCTCTCTGTGTCTTTCTCTGGCAAGTGCAGACGCCCTTTAACAAAAGTCTCTGTCTAGGGACCAGCAGATGGCATAACGGTTATGTCACCGGACTCCCACGTAGTTGATCACGATTCACGTCCTGGACCTGGCAGCTTAACTCACGCTGGGTGTGTGTGCATGCATTCCCAAATCCCAAGAAGATAGTGGAGGAGAAAGGATTGTGGCATGGTCAACCCCCCCGGGGGGGGGGGTGATTTCTTGCTTTCTGTCTCTCTTTCTCTCTCTTTCCTGAGAGCGTATGCGCTCTATAGCAAAAACCTCTCTTAAAAACAAACAAAAAAATTCTCTGTCTTAAAAAAAAGAGGCCTTTATGATGCAAGCCTAAAACCCACTTGTAATCCCTTTCGTTCTATATGGAAGGAAACTGTTCCCTAAGGAAGGAAATAGCCTTTTCTTCCATGCTGTGGTTAGGGCCCGGGGCTAGTCCCGACAATCTAGTTTATCATGAGGCAGTGCCGTGAGGCCCTAGGTCTGAGCAACTCGGATGGTCAAGAGGATGCCGTGGTACCACCACAGGGGAGATGGGGGAGTGGGGTGCCCACTGGCTTCAGCTACTTTCAACACCAACAGTGGCTCAGGAAGGAGTCCGCATGAACCAGGCAGGTGGTCTGCCAGCTTCCTCCCAAAGGCAAGGGCGGGGGCAGAGCGCCTGTGGAGACCCTCTGGCCCACCTCCCCTGCCACGCCATGGATGGGGACATGGGGGGCTGAATGGCTTTGCCCCGAATCACGGAGGCTCCCGTGTTAAAACTTCCTCCAGAGCAGCTCAAGGGTCTTTCCTGTTTATAGGAGGGAGCTGGCCGTGAGGGAGGGATCAGGCCACCCCCAGCACCTGCTTGTCTAGCCCAGGGCTCTTGTGATCACTTACGAGATTTCTTCCAGGGCTGGGCAGAGTGCGAGGCTGGCGGCCAGGAGCTTGGCAGACTGGTTGTCAATCTCACAGGAAGCCAGGCTGGGAGGGAGGAGATGGGGCTGAGGGGCCTGAGGGAGAACCCCTGGCCAGCCCCGTCCCCATAGAGGGCAGGAGGGAGCAGAGGGCTGCACGGGGTCGGGGGGTGTCAGGAAAGGGCTCCTGTCTCACCCCTGCCTCAACCATCCATGAGGCTTTTGTCACTTCAAAGGCCTTCCCAGTGTCAGGCTCAGCCAGAAAGGGCTGCCTCCTCCCACCCCACCATGGTCCCCAGGCTGCCTCTCCCAACCTCACTGCTGTCCCCACCCCACAGGTCCCCGGCCTGCCCCACCCCACTGTATGTTCCCAGGGTGCCCTCCCACTGCAGGTCCCCAGGCTGCCCCCTCCCCACCACAGGTCCCCAGGCTCTCCCCACCCCACTGTATATTCCCAGGGTGCCCCCCACAGAGGCCCCCAGGCTGACCCCCCTGCTGGTACCCAGGCTCCGCCCCTACCACAGGTCCCCAGGTGGCCCCTGCCACTGCAGGTCCCTAGGCTGCCACCCCAACACAGGTCCCCAGGCTACTTACTCAATCTGTCTGAGCAGTGGGAGCCCCTTACAGAATTGAGGCACCCCTCTGGCCAGGCTGTTGGCTGCCAAGCTGCAGGGCAGGGGAGACACCTGTGAGGGGAGCTCCCAGCCCCTCTCTGGCCTGTCCCCTGCTCAGGCTGGGTGGCCCCCACTCACCTGATCTCTTCCACACATGGGCATCCATCCAGGGCCTGGCCCAGGCTCTGCGCCCCCTCTGGGCCCAGACGGCTGGACTGCAGGCTGGGGAAAGGGGGAGGGGAGAGTGGAGACTGGGGACCAGCTGTGTGGGCCCCAGAAAGACCCCCCCGCACACCCTCAGCCTTGTCTCAGGCTGCAGCACCAGACCTTAGACGTCTCTGGGCAGCGGCTGTCCCCAACTCCTCCCCACACACAAGACTTGGGTGGATACCACGGGCCTGGCATTGGGGTCTGAGAGCCCAAGTTCCAAGCCTGGCTTCTTAGCGTGTTCTTGTTCGTAACCTGTCCTGGCCTTTGTCCCTTCACTGGACTATGGAGAACTAAAAGTCCCCAGCCCCACGGGTCGGCCGTGAGGCTCACAGGAGGCCGTGTACTGGGAAGTGATGGGGACGTGCTGTTTGGCACATCCCCCACACAGCCCTTTGCTGACGTTTCCTCCGTCACCCTGGGGACCAGATCAGGGAACTGAGGCTCAGAATGGGGATGGCTGTGGCCAAAGGCCTGCAAGGGCTGGCGGCGAAGCCAGGACCAGGCTGGGTCTCCAGGCTCCAGAAGCCAGATCCGGACAGGAAGGAGCAGCCAGCCCCAGGCATGCCACAGGCTAGGCTGCTCTCTGAATGGGGGGCCTTGACCCCTACTGCTCAAGGCGGTCCTCCTCCCACCAGCCTCGCCAGCATCACAGCAGGGGACACTCACTGCAGGACCCTCAGGTGCTGGGGCAGACCCCGAGCCAGCCCCAGGGCTGTGGGATCACCCAGGGCATTGCAGGTGAGGCTGAAAGAGGAGAGAAATCAGCGCTGAGCATGGCTGACATTCAGGACTCCCGTCCTGCCCCATGCCCACCATGGACGAGGAGGGCCGGGTGGGCCTGCGGGGCACAGAAGGCAGAGGCCCGACTGGGCAGACACTCACATCAGCTCCTCCAGGTGCCTGCAAAGAGTGAGGGACTCGGCCAGCAGCACTCCTCCAGCTGGGCTGATGCCATTTGCTGAGAGGCTGCAGGAGGGAGGGGCCACCATCAGATCCTCTGGCACCCCCCTCCACCTCCCCGACATCTGCCCTGTCCCTAAGAGATGACCCCCCACTGCCACCTTCCCAACCTGATGGAGCAGGAGGCATTAAGAAGAGAAGGAGCTGGGGTGGCTGGAGGATGCCCCCTAGCAGGGCATGGAGATCACCCAGTCCTACTGCCAGGACACAGAGGTGGGGGCAGGCTGAGCACCATGGGCCAGTGTCTCCTAGGACCACAGAGACCCCTCTCAGCAGGGGCCGGCCACTCACTCTAGTTTCCGGAGCTCAGGGCAGCCCTGGCAGGATGGCAGCTAAGTGCTGGGCACCGGCATCTCCGATCTGGTTGTGGCTCAAGCTGGGGAGAGAAGAGCAGGAGAACCGGCACCATCAGCCTGCCCCACCCCCACCGCATCTCATCTGGTCCACACCCTCCTCCCAGAGCAAGTAGAAGGCCAAAGTCAAGGGAGGAGCCGTAGCTCACGCTGAGAGACTCCAGTCACCACATCGACTTGGGGTCTGTCTAGGACGCTCTCCCTGCTACCCCACCTAAATCCCTCTTGTTGCAATCAGTTTGCTTACACCCCATCTTTGGGTGTCCTGGCATTCTGGGCCTCGGTTGTGCAACATGGAAGGGGGTGAAACAAAGTGTGTAATCAAGGAGCCCCTTCCTTTTGTCATCTTTCCTTGTCAACATTGTCCTGGGTCTGGGGGAAGGACAGGCAACTCACCTCAGCTCCTCCAAGCTGGTGGCAGCTCTGAGAGCCTCTGAAAGGTGACAGCAACTCACATCACCGATTCTGTTCTCACTCAGTCTGGAAGAGCGGGGAAGACAAAGGAGCATTCGAAACTGAAATGTCTTTGCAGGTGTTGTGCTAAACTCTCCAGTTTGCAAAGCCTTTACGCATCAGAACTCATATGCCCGCCATAAAACCTCTGGGGGTAAAGGTGAGTGAGCAAGGTGGGAATGACTGTCCCAGTGTCCAGTAAGAAAACCAGGGCCCAGCAGTGAGCTGTGACTGGCCAGACTCACAGTGACACGCAGCAAGGTGGGAAGAAACCCAGAACCCCTGGCCTGGGAGCAGTCCCTGCATTTTTGTGGCTTGCTTCGGCCTGTGTGTCAGTGGTCTCCAGGCCAGCCCGGGAGAGTGCCCACTGCACGTGGGTTTCCCAATTCAGGCGAGTCGATTCTGCAAGGCATATGGTGGCATTCTCATCTATGCATGCAACAGGCTTTGCTTTAAACGCAGCTGATTGCCTTTTCTGTACCCTGACCTGGTCTGCCTCTATGAATGGGGAGAAACAAACAAAATGGACCAGCAAATTGTCTTAGCCCTTTTTTAAGTATTTATCTGAGAATTATTTTGTTTTTACAAATTCAATTTTAGAGAGCTGTCTTTTAGTATATTAATTTTGGGTGAAATGACCTGGTTCTTGTCACACACACACACACACACACACACACACACACACATATTATGATATAACCTCCAGAATTTTTTTCCTTATTTTTTCTTAGATAAGTTAAAAAAAATATTTATTTAATTTGAGACCAGCAGATGGACCACAGATGAAATACTCTGTTCAGTTTTCTGTCTAGATACTGTTTAAACAGGAATCTGTGCAGGATGGGGATGTGTCTTTTAGACTAGAGTTGTTTTTAGTGTTTCAAAGAATTTGGTGTCTCTAAAGTATGGAAGAAAGTAGAAGTTGCCAGTTACTAAGGAAATAACTGTAGACAAATGGCCTTGGACATCTGTGGGTTTCTTCTGTCTGGAGTTTGTTCTCCTAATAATAAAATCCTGGGGATCAGCTGATGGCATAGTGGTTATATCACTGGACTCCCAAGTAGTCGACTGTGGTTTTAGTCCTGGACTCGGTGGCTTAAAACTCAAGCCAGGCATGTGTGTGTGCATGCCCCAAATCCCAAGAGGAGAATGGTAGAGAAGGGATTGCAGCATGGCCATCCCCCCTGGGCGTGATTTCTCGCTTTCTGTCTCTCTGTCTCTCCAGCAAGTGCAAGCATCCTATGGCAAAAATCTAAAAAATAAAAATTATTTATTTAATATTTTTACTATTATTACTATTTTTAAAATTTGTTACAGGGAGACCAGCAGGTGGAGAGGTAGTTAAGGTGCTGGACACTCCCATACGGCCAACCATGGTTCGAGTCCTGAACCTGGTGGCTTGCTTTCTCACTTTCCTTCTTTCTCTCTCTCTTTGTGTCTCTCTCTCTCTGGTTAAGTCAAAATAAATGAATGAATAAATAAAAATTAAATAATTATTTAAAAAAATTGTTACAGGGCACATATGCTCACCAGACAGAGAGAGAGAGAGAGAGGGAAAATGAGAAAGCAAGCCACTGGGTCCAGGACTTAAACTCTGATCAACCATGTGAGAGTCCAGCACCTTAACCACCACACCACCTGCTGGCCCCCATCTTTTATTCCCCCCCCCCCAAAGGGTGTTTGCACTCTGCAGACAGAGAGGAAGTGGGAGGAAGCCCCTCCCCAGTGGGGCGTGGTCACACTACAATCCCTTCTCTATTTCTCCATCATGTTGGGATCTTGGGCAAGCATGCACACATGCCTAGCATTTTTAAAGCCACCGGGTCTGAGACCCAAACCACATGGTCAGCCGTGTGGGATTTGGTGCCCTTACCCACTAGGGTACAGGAATAGCATACCTCCCAAATTTTCTAACCTCTTCCTACTCAGATGACACGGCCAGAGACAGGGTGGAGACTTGGATAAAAACAAAGCCATGCTTTGTGTCATTGCATGACTTTGTTTGTAGTCACAATATTTTATATTTTGAAAACTCACAGGACGAGAGAGTCTCATATTTGTTTATCGCAGTGGGCAGGGAGTGAAATCACAGGGGAGACTGTCAAGGCCACCGGTCTGAATCTAGACCCGCATGACAACAAGTGCAGCCTGTAGGCCTGGAACTGATATTCCCTGGAAGCTAGTTAGAAATGCAGAATCTGGGGCCGGCAGGTGACGTGGTGGTTAAAGGCACTGGATTCCCACATGGCTGACCACGGTTCAAGTCCCGGACCTGGTGGCTTGTTTTCTCGCTTTCCCTTTCTCTCACTCTCTCTGTCTCTATCTGTCAAATTGAAAAATAATAATAACAAATGGAATAAAATAAATAAATAATTCTTTTTTAAAAAAATGCAGAATCTGGAACCAGCAGGTGGTGTAATGGTGACATCGCTGACTCCCATGTAGTTGACCATGATTTGAGTCCTGGACCCAGTGGCTAAAAGTCACGTAAGGTGCGTGTGTGTGCGTGCCCAAGATCCCAAGAGGAGAATGGAGGAGAAGGGATTGTGGCATGGCCATTCCCCCTGGGGGGTGATTTCTTGCTTTCTGTTTCTCTGTCTGTGTCTTTCCAGTGAGCACAAAAGCCCTATAGCAAAAATCTCTCTCTCAAAAAAAGAAAGAAATGCAGAATCTAGGCAACCCTGACCTTGGATTCAGAACTAGCATTTTTTTTTTTAATTGCCAAAGGACATATGTATTCATCAGAGAGAGAGAGAACCCCCATACACACAGGGGCATGCAGTCCTTGTCCCCCCACTTCTCCATCATGTTGGGATTTGGGGCCACACATGCATGCACCTGGTGTATTTTTCAAGCCACGGAGAGCTGCAATTCAAACAAGGATCAGCCAGGTGGGATCCAGCACTTAACCTCCATGCTTTGAGGCCACCCCCAGAATTAGCATTTTAACAAGAACACATGTGACTCGTGTGTACAGGAAGGGTTGTTCTGGGACTTAGGCCTCCGCTCTTCACTTGACCAGGAGGAAGGCAGTGGCATTAGGAGGCAAGAGCATCAGGCTGCACAACCTGGGAGGGCACAGGATGGCGCAGGAGGGAGCCAAGAGGGTCCCACGGAGGCACCCTCTGTGCTTTCCTGGGAGTGTCCCAACACGCCTGGGGAGTGTGAGCTCCTACTCAGTCCACGACGTCACACGTCACTCACCGGAGGTGCTGCAGGAGAGTCATGTGGCTTAGTCCGTCAGTGAGCGTGGCCAGTGTAGACTCACCCAGTGGAAGGTGACTGAGGCTGCAGGAGACGGAGCCAGGTGAGCTTGGTGTTGCTGGCATGGGGTCCCAGTACAGACCAAGGCCCTGCCCAGTCCAGGGCTTGAGGCCTGTGCTCGACATGTGCTTGGCAGTTCCAGGGACCTCCAAGATGGCCACTTCCACCCACGCAATGTACAAAGTCGTGCAGAAGGAAGTGCACTGCGAGACCCAAACCCCATTTCTCTGCGTGAACTACTGAGGTCATGCAGGGAATGCTTCTATTTTCTGAATCAGGCTGGACCCAAACTAATGACCAGTAATGAAGTGATCACATATCAAGCTTCTACTGGTTGTTGGGAGAGGCGGAATGATTTTTCTTATGCAAAAATGTGTCAGGACTTTTACAACAACTCAATAGAATGGACTCAGAGCCATCTTGAAAGTGGGTTCATTATCACCCCCATTTCTCAGATGAGGAATACTGAGGCTCTGAGAGTTAGCAAACTTGTTCGAGGTCACACACAGAAAGTGGCAACAGCTGGAACAGAACCCAAAGCTGTCGTTCGCCCATTTCTGGCCCAGCCTTGTGTTACTGGTGAGAGCACAGTCAATCCTCCAGCCCGGGCAGGAGAGGGAAATAATAATAGCCAACACCCATAGACGGAATTCAGTGCCAGGCTCTGTTCTAAGCACTTAGCGTGTATCTCCGCGAATCCTCACAACATCCGTAGGAGGTAGGGACTGCTCTTATCCCCAAAGTTAAGGAGACCAAAGCAGAGAGAGGCCTGGGGGCTTGCACAAGCTCGCACATCGAGAGGTGAGACCAAGAGGTGATCATCTGCCCTGGTTTGCCTAGAATGGAAGGGTTTTCCAGGACACGGGACTTTTGGTGCTAAAACCAAGACAACCCAGGCAAAGTGGGATAGGTGATTGCCCTACAAGAGTTGAACCCAGGCAACTGTGGCCCTAAGCGTTTCACCACCAGGGGAATGGGAAGAAGCCAGCTGGATTTGTGAGAGGAGATCATTGAAATGACAGATCTAAAACTGGAAGAGGACTCTGGGCACTGAGGATCCTTCTCCTTCCCTCAGGCAGGAAGTAGTCATACATCGTGCCCACTGTATAGCCAGGGTAACAGACACCGGGAAGGAGCAGCATCAAGTGCTGGGAAATCAGAAGAGAGGCCCCAGGCCATGCGTGCCATGAGGTGCGGATACGTCTTCCACCAGCTCCTGGCTCAGGTGCCCAGGTCAGTGCTTATGCATCAAATGCACGAATGAGTCATGAGTGAACTCACTGAGCCTCTAACCCCCTAGAAAACTTCCAGAAAACTGAGCCGAGGTGCAGGCATACAGGGGTGGCCGAGGAGGCAGAAGGTTGGGAAGACAGGCGAGCCCTGTGGTCAGAGGTTTCGCTAGCACCTTCTCTCCCAGTGTCCTAACCCTCTCCTAAGCCAAGTGGGACAAAGTGGGAGAATTTCACTGTTACAGGAAATACAGCAAAAGGCTAATTTTAAACGGTATTCAAAACATTTGGAGAAAAATTCACACACAGTTTTCTCAGGGGGTGTCATCTCCAGGGGATTTAAGTTCTTTGTTACATATTTCTATAATGATGGAACTATTTATAACCGAAGTGTATTTTGGGTCATCGGAAAAAGTTAGAGATTAAAAGCAGAAAATACTCTGTTCAATTTTCTGTCTAGATACTGTTTACACAGAAATCTGTGCAGGATGGGGACGTGTCTTTTAGACTAGGGTTGTTTCTAGTGTTTCCAAGAATCTGGTGACTCTAAATTCTGGAAGAAAGTAGAAGTTGCCAGTTACTAAGGAAACAACTATAGACAAGTGGCCTTGGACATCTGTGGGTTTCTTCTGCCTGGAGTTTGTTCTTCTTCTGTTAATAACATCCTGGGGACCAGCCAATGGCATAGTGGTTATGTCACTGGACCCCCAAGTCATCAACTGCAGTTTAAGTCCCAGACCTGGTGGCTTAAAACTCACACCAGGTGCATGTGCATGCATGCCCAAAATCTCAAGAGGAGAATAGAGGAGAAGGGATTGTGATGTGGCCATCCCCCTCAGGGTGATTTCTCACGTTCTCTCTATCTGGCGAGTATACTTGTCCTATAGCAAAAATCTCTCTCCAAAAATAAATAAATTATTATTTTTTTTTAAAAAAGTCTTGAAATACCAGCTTTCTAGGTCCAGAGAACAGGCTGGGCATGTGGCCCAGATCTGGCCAAATGAGAATGTTTAATGCTCAGAGTCACACTATTGGTTTAGGGGTAGGCATATGACCCAAGTTCGTCTAGTGAAACTCAACCCAGGGCTTTTTACTGTAGCCACGAGGTGAATGGTGCTCCCTTCCCACTGAGCTGGTAGAAAGGAAGCCTACAGCTGCAGGAACAGCCTGTCCAGGAAGCCAGGATAGTGAGTGAGCAAGTGAGAGAGGAAGAGAAACCTGATGAATATGGAATCCCTAGATCCAGCCATTCCTGAAATCATTTTCCTTGTAATTTCCATGACCTAAACCGATATTGCAGTCATGGGTGGGGTTGACTGAATTCTCTTCCCCAGGACATAACCAAGCATCTCAATGGTACTCAAAGCCCAGTAAGGAAGTCCAAGGTCTTGGGAGGGCATTCAGCTCACCTGGGTCCATCCAGACACCTGAAGTTTATGTTCACAAGAGGTGTCAGAGTTCCTGGGCGTACCCCCCATCCCCCCACACACCCCATTAATCATCACCATGTCACTTACTCGAGCGTCTTTAGCCTGTACTTCCCGGCCAGAGCCCCCATCAGCGCCCTGGTGCCCTCCTCGTCGAACTGATTGTTAGACAAGCTGGTGGGGACCAAGCACAAGGCCAGGGTTAGACGAGCTGCCCAGCACCTGAGCGGGGCTGAGCTGTTTGGTCGGCTCCCCTCACCCCCTCGGTCGGCTCTCCTCTTCCCAGGAGATGGACCTAGCAGATCCTAGACTAGGCTCCTAGTTCAGGTTCTGTGGGGTTACTCCTGGATCCAAAGTCAGGTTCTGGGGTCCCCCATAGAAAGGAGACATGAAGTCACATCAGGCCCATCTACTCAGGAAGCCGGGGGCGAAGGACACACACGCAATAATCCTTCTGTCCCTTAGCCCTTCTGCACCCTGATGCCATAGCCAGCCTCGGCAGAGCAAGGAGGAGGGAACCGAGCCCAGAGAGAAGAGGCTTTTGGTCTAGAGTCGCTGTGAGACCCAGAATGCAGCGCTCAGTCTTCTCTGGGCAACACCCAGAATGGCTTGGACTTCACCAGGGAGAAAGTCTGTCCACCTTAGCGGAGACCCACATGTGCTCACCCCCACCCCCGCCCCAACTGGGCCATCCCTTCCCACGTCTCTACCCCTGCGACTCACTCCAGCTCCTCCAGATGGTGGCAATGGCCCAGACCAGAAGCGAGGTGGGTGAGGCCCTCGATGCTCATGCAGCTGGAGGTCAGCCTGGTGGGGGTCAAAGGGTAGTAGGTCAGACAGGAACCCAAGTCTGGGGAATGCTGATACTAGTGGCAGAGGGCAAGGATGTGCGGTGGAGATGTGATTCCTGGGGGCGGCTGGAGGGGGCCTTCCTCCCTTCATGTAGCTCTTCTACGATGAACTCGTTAAGCCACCATGTGGGGGCCAGAGCACAGACTGGCTGAGTAGCCCCACACGACATCACTCGGGTAACGTTCACGACATACACCAGAGTTGCGAAGCACTGTGACGTCTAGCTAGCTAGTTACCGTTGTTACTGTGAGCTCTGCATCTTTGAAGCAGTATTGGAAAGGGGTCAAAGAACCAAAGAGTTTCTTTCTTTTTAAGTTGTATTTTTAATTTCTCCTATGAGCAAGAGAGACAGAGACACAGAGACAGAGACAGCATCCCAAACAGAATCTCGTTGCCACAATCCACCCCCAGCTTCAGCCAGCCCCAGATCACAGGCACACGTGCGTGGTTCATACTCAGGCAGGTCCTCGAAGATGAACCCAGACCCCGCTCAGATGAGTGGTTCCATAGAGCCGGTGCTTTACTGATGCCCTACACCGCCTCGCCTCCCCCTACCCCGCACCAGTGAGCTCCTTTTTGATATAATCAGTCGTGAGGAAAGAACGTTGAACGTTAGAAAAGCCCTATTTTGCAACCATGATATCGATCACGGATTCAGATGGGAATGATCAATGCATGCTGAAGATTGTGGGTGAGGGTCTGAGGAAGGAAAGGATATTTCCCTAGGGCCAGCTGGAGGTTCCGTGACCACCCAATGTATCCTAGAACCTCTCTGAGCAACACGCAGTGATCCAGGTTGGCTGAGACTGGGGTGCACAGTGGCATAAAAACCTTGTCGGGGATGCTTGTCTCTCTCTCTCTTATCTCTGCCTCTCATGAAAAAAGAATTTAAAAAGCACTGGATATTTACAGACATTTACACAGTCTTAAAGTCTCTCCTTGCAAGATATTCATTACAGAAAGCAAAATAGTAAGTTTGCAAGTGAAGAAACCTGGCAGATACCATCTTCAGCAGGGGGTGACAGTTAACATCCCCAGCAAGGGGACATGTAGATGTCTCGTGTCCCCTGACACGAGGCACTAAGAACACAGCATCCCTTGTGTCCCCATTCAGTCTCTACATCTAAGCATGAGGAAACATCAGACAAACCCAAGTGGAAGGTCATTCTACAAAATAGCCGGTCTGTAAATGTCAGGGACAAGGCCACAAAAGAGAGAGAAGGGCTGAAGAACTGCTCCAGACTGAAGGAGATGACCGAGAGATGGCGCTAAATGTGGCCTGTGATCCTGGATTGGATCCAGGACTGAGGAAAAAAATGCAAACAACATCCTTGGGACAACTGGTAAAACTGGAGTATGAACTGTAGGTTAGATAAGCAAGATCCCTGATCCAAAAATCTGAAATCTGAAATATCCAGAATCTGAAATGTTTTGAGCCCTGAACTGATGCCACAAATGGGAACTTCCACACTTAACCTCCTGTAACAGGTTGTAGTCAAAAGGCTGCGACACAAAAATATGCATCGAATTGCCTTCAGGCTATGTGTGCTAGTGTCTAGACTTGGAGCTCACCCCCAAGGTATCTCATTATGTATATGAAAATATAGTGGTTATATCACTGGACTCCCACATGACTGACCATGGTTCGAGTCCCAGACCTGGAGTCTTGAAACTCATGCCGGGCATGTGTGCATGCATGCCCCAAATCTCAAGAGGAGAATGGAAGAGAAGGGATTGTGGCATGGCCATGCCCCTGGGGAGGGAGTGGTTTCTCACGTTCTGTCTCTGGCAAGTGCACACATCCTATAGCAAAAATCTCTTTCAAATAAAAGAAAATACTCCAAATTAAAAAAAAAAAATTGAGGTCTGAAACACTTCTGGTCCCAAGCATTTTGGATAAGAGATACTTAGCCTGTATTTGTATATCAATGTTAAATTCCCGAATTTTAGGATTTTACTGGATTATGGAAAGGAATGTCCTTGCTCGTAGGAAATTCAATAAAATCTTAAAGGGCAAAGGAACATAATTATACAACTTTCTTTTATTATTTTTTTAAAAATTTTTCCATAGGGCCCGTGTGCTCCCTGGAGAGAAACAGTGAGAGGGAAAGTGAGAAATCACCCCCATCCCTGGAGGATGACCATGCCATAATCTCTTCTCCTTTATTGTCCTCCTAGGATTTGGGGCACGGACGCATACATACCCAGTGTGAATTTCAAGTCACCAGGTCTGGGACTCAAACCACGGTCAGTCACGTATGTGAGAATCCAGTGCCTTAACTACCATGTCACCTGCTGGCCCCTACAAATTACTTTCAAATGGTTCTGACAAGAGGTGGGGGGAGCAGGGGGGAAGGAAGGAGGAGAGTGAATATGAAAACGTTTCGCCCAAGGATGCATTTGGGGACAGGATATATGGAAGTTCTTCTCAGTCTTGCATTTTTTAATTATTTTGCTATATGTCAATAGAAAAAGGAATCAAGAAGAGAACAAAGCCTTAAAAAGGAAGTAACTTTCTCACCACGGAGCTCAGCATCAGCAAGGCCATGTCTGTGACCATGCCCCCTAACACCATCTCCAGGACCACCGTTGGTCCCTGCTCACGGGGTGGGACTCAGAGTCCTCTGAGCCCAAGGCTCGAGGCCCAGGGCTCGGGGATAACAGGAGGGGGCCTGAATGAGTCTTGTCTGCTTACCGGAAAGTCTTCAGCTCAGAGAGAGACAGCAGGAGGCTTCGCAGCAGCAGGGAGCTGGCACTGTCGTCACAGAGGTTAACCTGGGATAAGCTGAAAAGATCCAAGTATATTCCAGAGGATTTCAGGCTGGATGTACCTCAGGGGTCATCACCTACAGATGGGGAGGCCAAAGAGGCCAAGGACCACCCGAGAGCTCCCTCGTGCCACCCCAGGGCTCCCTCCTACTAGCCATGTGTGATTCTCTCCTATGCAGGGAAGTGAGAATGCCGGGGTGACCTGTGGCCTGCAGAAGGCCCGGAGTTACCCACAGTACTCGGGGCCCCAGGTGTGCTACCGGGGACTGACCTGAACCGCCGCAGCCTGGCACATGTCTCCATCAGCTGCCGGACAAGAAGGCTGTGGTGGGTCCCCAGGTCACAGTGAGCCAGCCTGGAGGCAGACAGCCAGGTGGCAGTTTCTGAACACCTGGTCAGTACGGGGGACAGGTCCCTGCCTGCAAGGAGCTTATGGTGGAAGGATAAATGAATGCTGCTCAAACACAAAGTCCCACAGTTTGCTATCCATTTCTGAGACGTGATCTGGAGAAGGGGTCCCGATGGGCAGCTGGTATGGCCGTGCAGGTTGCTCACTGTACAAGGGCACACAACCAAGGAGGTGAGGGGGTGCTGAGAACCAGACAGGCTCAGTTCCCCAGAATGTAAACGTGCTGGGCTGCCTCTGTTCAGAGAGGTGGCATTTTAATTTCCGAAAGGGTGCTGTATGCATTAGGGTGCTAAGAATGCACACAGCTGTAAGAGTGGATAACGGGAGTGTCTGCTAAGTCTTGGGGACTCCCTGAGGTGGTGGCATTTAATGTAAGATCTGAAGGATGAGCAGGAGTTAGCAGGGGAAGGAAAAAGAGGGTGGGTGAGAAATGAACATTCTGGAAGGGAAAAGCAGGCTGTGCAGAAGTCCTGAGGTCAGTGAGAATGCAGTGGTGTTCAAGGAACTCAAAGCTGCTGGGGTGGCAGGAACCGAGGCCTGCGTTTGGAGTGGGGCAGGTTGGACCAGACCTCATAGGCCACAAAACATCTTGGAGCACCAAAGGACTGTTGTAGGGACATGTTCGGAGAGAGGCCCTGAGGGTGTGGGGATATGCTCTGAGCAAACACCACCTGTCCCTTTGGGCTATGGCAGAACCTTGCAGCTGGTCTTTTCTTCCACTCTTGCTGCAGGCAGAGCAAAGGGTGGAAATTGTTAGAGGCTTCCCAGCAGACATATTTGATGGAATTCAGGAAACATCTTGACTCCAGTTAGCAAAGTCCAATCCCTGCTTTGCCTCTGCAAGATTCTTTGGCCTTCTCTGGGCATGTGGTGCCCGCCCTAGAGAGAGATTCTTTAGCCTTCTGTTTCTTCCCTACATCTGCAGCTAGGCCTCTCTCCATTAGAAAAGAAGATGAATGGGATTTCTCCTTGATGGGCTTATCGCCACGGGATAGACCTGGCCCACTATATCTCAGGCCTTATAAATTTGTTACCTGCTTCTGTAACACATCAACGTATCTATGGAATGTCATGAAATACACATATGTAGTATCACTTTGCCCTATAAATAAAGGCACACAGTTTGTCTGGGCAGCACAAATTGCTTGGGTTGCCTAGGCTCAGGTTGCCTGTGTCCACTGCTACTCTGTCTCTTTATCTTTTCTTTCCGCTTCCCCTTAGATTGAGCCAAGCCCGGGGCAGACGCCGACAGACTATGAGCAGGGGAATGAGAAATGTTGGTCAGAAGCAGCCGTGTTCTCTTCCCCATCCCTAACCAGCCATTCCCTTGGGGCTCTAAGTCTGGATCTCACCTGAGAGCCACAGCCTCTGGGTTCTCCTCCTGACGAGGAAATTCCAGCTGGACACAGAGCTGCTGCTGGGTCTTGGCGATGCTGAGGAGAAAAAGATCAGCCCGTGTGAGGCCCTTGGTGGCTTTCCGCGGCAGGCTGAGCCGGCCCTAGGGCTGCCTGGCCTTGGACTCTGAGCCTCAGGGTCTCCCCTTCCCCTCCAGGGCTCAGCTTAAGATGGAGAAACAGTTGCTTCCCTGAGTCCATACGCCAAAAGTGGTGCTTCTTCAACAATTTTAAGTTAAGCTGGTGAGATATTTTTTCCATACATGACAGAAGGACATTGAAGGGCTCCAGAGGTAGTTCTAGAATTTTCTGAGGGTGGGGCTTAAGGGCCACAGTGTGGCAGAAGAGGGGTGGAGACGTGTCTGGAGGCTGCATTTGCACTCCACGCTCCCTGCCTTCCCTTGCATGTTCTCTCTAGGGAGGGTGGTTGTGGGGGAGGCCTGGGGGAGAGGCTGAAGTCCCTCTGTCACTCTGGGAGGACAGGCAGGAGCAGGAAGCAGGGTCTGCAGCTGGTGGCAGAAATCTGATGCCTTCACATGCTCCCGCCATCCAGTTCTCCTGACCCTGCATAAGGGGAGGTCGCACCCCTTTTCTAGAGCAGAGCTTGAGGCCAGAGGGCACAGGAATGGGCTCAGACCAGCAAGTGGCTGAGCTGGGATCTGAACGCAGGTCAGGGGGATGCATGTCATCTTGTCATCTCTGGTCACAGAGCCATGGCGTGTTACTTTATCCGGGGGTCACCTCTCAGCCATGTCTGCCTAGATTCAAATGTCCTTTGTCTTGAATCTGGGGCTACTCTCCTCTGGCACTGTGGCTTGACTACTGCACAAGTCCCAACCACCATGTGTAGCCTCTTACACATGCCCTAGAAGTTCATGCCATCTCGGGGACACAGAGAAGTTACCGATGGCATAGCTGTTACCACGTAGGACAAGATAGTAATTGTCTAGATGAGGGAAGGCCAAGGGAAGGCCCCAATGAAAAACTGAAGAACTCTGGGGTGGGGGGTGGCGTCTTCCTGGACTCACCTTATCTCAGTGACGTTGCCGGAGGCCTGGGCACAGACTTCTAGCAGGGCAGGCACCTCGGTTCTGACCACCCATGGTTCTTCCACCCTGTCAGAGATGGGAACACAAATGAAGGCCCCCGCAGTAACAGCACACTTTGGGGGGTTGGTGGACAGGGCAGGAGGAGGAGTGTCGGGGAGGGGGGCTGGAAGCTTTCCAGTTTTTGCTTATTATGAAACTATGGATATAAAATGGCCTGGCCCTGTGGTCTAGTAGTGAAGGCAGCTGGATCCCATATGGCTAATTACCCATGGTTTGAATCCCAGTCCCGGTGGCTTGAGAAACACACTGGGCCCTGTACCTGTGTGGCCCGACAGGATGGACAAATGAAGGAGAGGGATTGCAGTATGACGACTCCCCACTGGGGGTGCTTCCTCTCTCTTTCTCTCTTTGGTATGCACCCTCTGGCAATAAAAATAAATTAAGAAACCTAAAATTATACAACTAGGCATAAGCATTAAATAGGAAATTTACATCATCCTTACTCTAATAATTATTATTGCAGCCATCCAAACAGGACATGTTACTATTTTTTTTGCTTTTTTTTTTGAGAAGTGTTTCTTTTTTTTTTTTTTTTTTTTTTTGCTATAGGGTGCGTGTGCTCACCAGACAGACAGACAGAGACAGAGAGACATAAAGCGAGAAATCACCCCCCAGGGGGGCTGGCTATGTTGCAATCCCTTCTCCTCCATTCTCCTCTCGGGATCTTGGGCACGCACACACACGTACCCGGCGTGAGTTTTAAGGCACCCGGTCTGGGACTTGAACTGCGGTTAACTACATGGGAGTTCAGCGACATAGCCATTATGCTAACTGCTGGTCCCAGGACATGTTATTTTTTAGAAATATTTTTTACATTCAAGAAAAAAGGTTCTCATATTATATTGCAGAGATAAGGAAACAAAACTATATTTTAAAAAAGGAAAAAATATATGAAAAGCAAAAGCTTTAGGAGAGAAGGAGGGATATTAGAGGTATAAGGAAATCATATTAAATGTTATGGCAGTCATGTAGATGGTAGAACTCTCAAGAAAGATTTGAATTGTATTTCTTCTTTCATTTTCTATATTTTCACAGCTTTCTATAATGTGTGTGCATTAATTTGAAGTGGGCAAAAATAATTTCTTAAAATATTTCTGCTTTTGGGGCCGGCAGGTGGTGTAAAGGTTAAGGGCGCTGGATTACCACATGGCCAACCATGGTTTGAGTCCTGGACCTGGTGGCTTGCTTTCTCACTTTCTGTCTCTCTCACTCTCTCTTACTCTGTCCCTCTCTGTTCAAATTAAAATAAATAAATAAAATAATGCTTTAAAAAATTTTCTGCTTTTAAGTTAGGTTTATTTTTATTTTTATTTTTTTTGGAGAGGTTTTCTGCTATAGGGTGCGTGCACTTGCCAGAAAGACAGAGAGAGACAGAGAGATGGAAAATGAGAAATCACCCCCCTCCGGGGGGGTGGCCATGCCACAATCCCTTCTCTATTCTCCTCTCAGGATCTTGGGCACACACGCACATGTGCCCTGTGTGAGTTTAAGCCACCGGGTCCGGGACTTGAACCGCAGTCGACTACATGGGAGTCCAGCAACATAGCCATTATGCTAACTGCTGGTCCCTAGGTTGAATTTTTTTAAGCACTAATTTCTTCTTTATGTTCTTTTGGATTTTCCACACATTTCTACAATGAGTGCATACTCAAAATCATTTTTAGATTATGGAAAGTTTTATTTTAAAATGCTATTTTTGGTTACATTAGGTAATCCAGCAATTCTGGATATATATCTTAAAAAAATTAAAAGCAGGAACAAAAAAAGAAATATTTGTACTCCCATGTTCATAGAAGTATTACTCAAAATAGCCAAAAGATGGAAACTACCCAAGTGTCCATTGATAGCTGAATGGATAAACAAAATGGATAAACAAATGCAAAATAATATTGCATTGTAACAATGCAATATTATTTCATTTTCCTTTAAAAGGCTGGCCCGTGCTATAACATGGACGAATCTCAGGACATTATGCTAAGTGAAAAAAACTAGTCACAAAAGGTGGTATGATTCTACTTTGTTTTTGTTTTGCATGTGCTTGCCAGAGAGAGAGAAAGAGAGAGAGAGAAAGAGAGAGGGAAAGTGAGGAACCATCCCCTGCATCCCTACAAGGAGGATGGCCAAGCCATAATCCCTTCTCCCCCATTGTCCTCTTGGGATTTTGGGCATGCACACACCTATACCTGCAATAATTTTCAAGCCACCAGGAGTAGGACTTGAACCATGGTTGGCCATATGGGAGTCCAGTGCCTTAACCACCATGCTACCTGCTGGTCCCATGTGGTATGATTCTAGATATGAGGCACCTCATAGAAACAGAAAGTAGAATGGTGGTTGCCAGAGGCTGGGGAAAGAGGAATGAGACACTTGCTTAATGGAGGGCAGAGATTAAGTTTTGCAAAAATGGAAGAGTTCCAGGGAGCAGTTGCACAAAAACTTGAGTATAAGTAATACTACTGAACTGTACACTTAAACACATTTCTGAAGGAAAATTTGATTATGTGTATTTCACATCTTTTTTATTCTTTTTTTAGATTTTTGCCATAGGGCATGTGCACTTTTCAGAGAGAGAGAGAGAGAGAGAGAGAGAGAGGGAAAGTGAGAATTCATCACCCAGGAGTGATGGCCATGCCTCAATCTCTTCTCCTCCCTTCTCCTTTTGGGATTTTTGGCACACATACACGCACCCGGCATGATATTCAAGCCACTGGACCCAGGACTCAAACCATGTTCGACCATGTGGAATCAAGCTCCTTAACTACCATGCCACCTGCTGGCCCCTGTATTTCACAATTTTTTTGTGTATGTGTGTGGGGGGTAGTAACTAAAACCTTTATTAGATACGGTTTTCCAATAACAATAATGTGAAAATTGGAATTATCAATTAAAATAGCAGCAAAGTCTGAAATTTAAAAAAACTAGACTAGGTATCAGGACAAAAGATAAAGGAAGATGAGAAAGTTTCTTTAATACTATTTATTATCTCCCTTTGTATTTCACAATTTCAAAAAGATTTTTTGGAGAATATCAGACCTCACATGCCCTACTGTGGATATGAAGATAAGCACACAGCACTGTCCACAAGGTATTTGGGGCACAACTATGTACCCTGAATCTCATTGAGCCTTTTTTTTTTTTTAATAAAGATTTTTGCTAGAGGGCACGTGCACTCACCAGAGAAACAGAGACAGAAAGCAAGA
This sequence comes from Tupaia tana, assembly GCA_026018925.1. Lineage (NCBI taxonomy): Eukaryota > Metazoa > Chordata > Mammalia > Scandentia > Tupaiidae > Tupaia > Tupaia tana. Next base: position 29,813,089 of record JAKSZU010000018.1, read on the forward strand.
AATCACCCCCCGGGGGGATGGCCATACCGCAAACCCTTCTCCTCCATTCTCCTCTTGGGATCTTGGGCATGCACGCACACGCACCCAGTGTGAGATTAAGCTGCTGGGTCTGGGATTTGAATTGCAGTTGACTACGTGGGAGTCTAGTGATGTAACCATTATGCCATCTATTTGTCCCTCATCAAGTCTTTTAATCTAACTTCCAGTTAACAGGAAAGTCAGGGGTGAGAGGAACAGGGTCTGTGGCATCGTGAGGAGGCCACCAGACAGAGCCAGCTGGTGGGACGGTCTATAGCACACACCAACTTTGTCAACAGTCACTGACATGAAACAGACAAGTGAGGCGTGCCATAGATTAAGTCATAAAAGCTGTCGCCACCATGCAAATATGGACCTTGACTGGGTCCTGGATCCAACAAGCCAGCTGCCCCTTTGGGGGCATGGGGAAATTTAGATTAGACTGGGTAATGTATGTCACTAGGGAACTTCTATAGAGTTTCTTAGGTGTCCTAACTGAATAGTGTTTATGTGGAAAACTGCTTTGGCTGCACAGGTTGGGGGCTTGCCTGATATGCCATATCTCATTTAATTCTCACAGCACCCTTTTCAGTGGGGAAGTTAATTAACCGAGGACACGCCCGTGGAAGGAAATAAGGGCAGAATTAGTTCCTCTTTTAGAGACTCACGGAGAAATATTGAAGGGCTGTAAGTCATGAATCTATAATTTACTTTCTAACACTTCAGCCAAAAAAAAAAAATATGAAGCAAATATGGAAAAATAAGAACTACCATCAAACCTAGATGTGGGAATATAAGTTTTTTTTGTGTGTTTTTTTTGTTTTTAATTTGCCAGAGGGTACACGCGCTCACTAGAGACAGAGAGAGAGGGAGAAAACACCCAGCGTGGCATGGGCTCATTCCACAATCCCTTCTCTTTTCTTTCTCCCTCCTTCTGGGATTTTGGGCACTCACACACATGCACCCAGCATATTTTTCAAGCCACTGGGTTCGAGACTCAACCATGAGATTGTCTATATGGAATTCAGCCACCTTAACCAACAGGCCACGGGCTGGTCCAGGAATATGAGTAACTATTCTAATTTTTGGTACTTTCTTTTTTTAATAATTATTTTATTTAACTTTATTTATTTATCGTAATTTGATCAAGAGGGATACAGAGAGAGGGAGAGCGAGAGGGAGAGAGAGAAAGAAAGAGAAAAAGCAAGCTGCCAGGTCCAGGACTCGAACCACAGTCGGCCATGTGGGAGTCTAGTGCCCTTAACCACCATGCCACCTGCCAGCCCCCAGGTATCTTCTTTTTAATGAATGTTTAAGAATTAATGATAAACATACAAACATGATATTTGTTTTATACTATTTATGTATTTAAACAATTTGCCAGAGGGTGTGTGCATTTACCAAAGAGAAAAGACAGAGGAAGAAGAAGAGGGCACCCACCAGTAGGGCATGGTCATGCTGGAATCCCTTCTCCTCTATTTCTCCATCCTGCGGGGATTTGGTGCATGCACAAGTACCTGGAGTATTTTTCAAACCTCCAAGGCTAGGAGGATTCAGCTCTGTTAACCACTAGGCCATGGAGCTGGCCCTGTTTTATATTATCTTTATCCTTAGTTGGGTATCCTTTGGAGCTCTTCCCCCCCTTATACCCCAAAGCACAGGCCCCCATGGGGAGGTGACAGCTTCTCTGTGTGCCTTGGCAGGGTACAGGTGGGTGGTGGTCTTTGGGACAGATGGGCAGGGTCCAGGTGGCAGGGCTCTGAGTATAGATGATGGCCAGAGCCATGATCCTGGGACCCATACTCCATTGCTCTCCCATGGCCCCCTTTCACGCCACAGCCCCCTCCCAGGAACAAGGAGGAAGAAGGTACCTGAGGGTGAGCAGCCCTTGTGGCCGCCTCACCAGGTGCAGGAGGACAGTCAGCTGCTCCAGGCCCAAGCAGCACCAGCTTAACCTGGGGACAGAGGTGACTCACTGGGTGGCTCTGGCAGGGTGCCCCCACTCTCAGCTGTCCCCTGGGCCTGGCCTAGTTACTCACGTGAGCTCCATCAGTTGCAGGGCCTTGCTCAGGCCGGTGGCCAGACTGGGCACTTGCTCAGGCCGGAAGCTGCACTCCCTGAACCTGAGGGCAGAGAGCAAGGGGTGGAGCCTGGGTGAGGCCTGAGGGGGCTGCCACCTTGTGTTCGTCCAGTCTCCCCCAGGGCCTGCTGGGGGAGCCACCACCAAGAGCAAAGGACTAGACTACGGCCTGAGAAAGGCCAGAGATGCACTCCTGCCATGGGAGGAGCTTCCTGTCTCCGAGGAAGTATTAGTATAAGTTACTGTGAAGCCCCCGGTGCAGGCCAGACACTGGGCCTGCCTTGGGGGCATGGCGTGAGGTGGGCCTGCCTTACACGTGCTATCTCATTTAACTCTCATAGCACCCTTTACAGGTGAGGGACCCAATTAACCAAGGACATGCCCGTGGAAAGAAATAAGGGCAGAATTAGGTTTCAAGCCAAGTCAGTCATACTCTGGACCCCAAGCCCTTCCTCTCCATCACTGCCTGGTTCGAGGCTCCCTGGGGAGGGAGGGTGGGGCTGAGTGTGCTGGGGCTTCTTGGCTGTGACTCTGCCCTCCAGGTGCCCCAGCTCTATGTGGCCAGTAGCAGGCCTCACAGACTGCTGCTCAGAAAGAGGCCTACTTGAACACCACAGGGCAGCTCACTCAGACTGACCGGCTCAGGGCTAAGATCTGGCTCAGAGGCCCAAGCGCAATGCAGAGGCCCTGCCCAAGGCTGGTGGTGTGGGGCACTGGAGGGATGTCTAGGGACCCAGACCCAGACAGTGAGTTTGAGGCAGGCTGTCTGAAAGAGGAGACAGGCCAGTGAAGAAAGCGGCATGGAGGCTGCCACAGGACCAGCCTCCTAGGCCCCTTTGTGTCCTCTGTCCCCAGTACCCCACCAGGATTACCTGAGTATCTTCCCAGCCTCCTCCTGTTTGGAGAAGTGGATCCAGCAGCTCTGCTTAGAGCCCAGGCTGCAGAGAGAGGAGGGTGGGGAGGCCTGGGACCCAGACGTTCCAGCAACCTAGACACCCGAGGTACCCAGGGGACCCAGAGAGGGAAGGGGGCAGGTCCCATAGGGTCAAGGGAGGTGGTAGCCACAGAGGATCAGCCCTTGCCAACCAGAGCAGACCTCAAACTCATCCCATGAGGATGATAGCACCTGACTGTCCCACACCCACGATACCTGGGCCCCAGGGAATGGACATCATGACCCCACACTCAAAGAACCCCGAGACTCAGAGAAGTGAGGTTGCCCAAGTGACACTGATGGAGCCACAAAGTGTGGGGGGCTTGTGCTCCCCGCTGTTGGTCAATGGTCCTAACATCTTACTTCACTGAGGCCTCCCGGACACGTGGATGGGAGGGCAGCATCTCCACCAGGTCCAGGGCACTTTCCTGAGAGAAGCCGTTGTCACTCAGACTGGAAGAGAAAGGTAAGTGCGATGTGGGTAAGGAGCGGGATGCAGCCCTGGCCAGCACCCCGGCCCCACCCCTTTGGATGATGTTTCCAGAAAGTGAGGCCTCAGTGGCCAAGTGTCCATTCTCCAGATGGAGACACTGAGCCCAGAGAGAGGCCCAGAAGGGTCACTATCCCCACATGCGCAGAACTGGCACAAGCTCCACTCCCCTGAGGGCTGCTCTCATGGTGCCTTGTGGCCCAGGGCAGGTGAAGACGAGGCCAGGCTGGCAGTGCCACCCCACGCGGGTCAGGGCTTCCCAGAGCACAAGCCACAGGCTGTCTCCTGGCCCTGGCTGTCTCCCAGGTCACTGGGGAGATGATGAGTGTGTGGATGGCTTCCTTAGGACCCTCCCACTGCAGGGACATCTCAAATTCACATCCTGTAAATGATGTCAGGGGTGCTTCAGGGACGGGCTGGACTCGGAGCTGGGCAGCTACAATCACACGGTATCTGGTTAAGGATGAACGGGCACCTTCTGACCCTAGGTCAACTTGGCTGAAGGCAGTTATGGAGGGGCAGATCCTGCCATGAGTCAAAGCTGCTCTGGGGTGTCTAGTGGGGGCTTTGCCCAAGGTGGGCTTGTGAGGGAAGGACCCCAGGTGAGGGCAATCAAGTAATAATCGCTCCTTTCCCTTCCCTGGTCCTTGACCTCTGGGGATCTCTCGGGCTGCTCTCAAAAGGAACCCATTCATCCTCTTGGCTTAGGGGAGTCTTCTTCCTTGCTGTCGTGACGTTGTCCCCTACTTACTTAAGTGAACCAGAGATGGGAAGCTGTGGCAGACACCCCAGGAGACATCTGAGCCCGTCATCACCCAGCTGGTTTGACGTGAGGCTGCAAGGGGTAAGAGGCAGTTGGTAATGGTCAGACACGTCTCCACAACCTGGGCCTACTCCTCACAGTTACCACGGCCACTGGGTGTCCTGCCACTGCTGTGCGACATCACTGCACCACCACCAGCACCAGGGTCACCATTACCACGACCACCACCACCATCATTATCCCTATAGCTCACGCCACCACGCCCGTCACCACCGTCACCTCGCCTCCATCACCACTAGAACTGTCACCAACTCTCGTATTCCCTGCCACCATCCCCTCACCAGCACCCCAGTAAACTAGTCCTCATCTTCCCCTTCAACACCTGGTGATCACTCCCAGGGCTCGTGTGCCTCCACGGGCTTGCGGGAGTTAGGGGAGAGCCAGTTAGCATTTTACCATGCTCTCGGCCTGCATCCTTCGGGAGCCACAAATTTTGTCCAAGAGTAAATTTTTTAAAAAAATAGGTAAATGTCTAGAGGATGCCTTTACCCAACTGGTTTCTTCTCTGAGTTTGTGAATACCGTGTGGGAAACTGCCCCGGAACATGAGAATACATTCTTATGTCCCTTCATCGTGTGGCTTTCACTATCGTTGCAGAAACAATGCAACCAACATGCTCTGGGATACTGAATTTTCTTTCTATGTATTTTTAAATTTTTGTTTTGTTTTATTTTATTTTATCTTATTGCCTTAGGGTGTATGTGCTTGCAGAGGAGAGAGAGACAGAGAGAGAGACAGTGAGAGGGAAAGTGAGAAATTACCTCCCATCGGGGATACCATGCCATAATCCCTTCTCCTCCATTCTCCTCTAGGGATCTCGGGTACACACACACACACACACACACACACACACACACACACACACAGGCCCAGTGTAATTTTCAAGTCATGGGGTCTGGGACTCGAACTGCGGTCAGCCATGTGGAAGTCCAGCAACATAACCACTATGCCATCTGCTGGTACCCCTCCTACGTCTTTGACACTTTGGATACTTGTTTATTTTGTCTTTTTCTAAAAGATTTCATTTAAAAATTGCTAATGTTGTGAAGCCATTTAATAAAGTCATCTTTAAAATAATAAAAAACCCAAACATGTCTACAACGAAAACCAGAAAAATTCAAAGTTGTACTGCTCATTCATCTTTGGTCAGAATTCATGATTTTCATCTGCCCTATTTTCTCTTCTTGGCCACACCACAACAGGAATCGAAATGGTGTGATGTTTTGGTAGTCAGCTCAATTTATCACCAGGCCTAGGATGGTGTTTTAAAGATTTTAAGCAAAGATTCTACATAATCTTAGTTGTGTGACCTTGGACAGGTTCCTAAGCTCTCTGGGCCCCAGTTCTGTCTTCTATAAAATAATGGTACCTGGGGTTGTTGGAGAGATGAAAACACATGTAAAACAAAACAAAACAAAACTAACCACATAAAGCACTTAGAAGAGTAGCAGAAGTACTCCTTGGGTGTTAGCTAGTATTATCATTATTTTTCCACCCAAATGGGATTGCCCTATTTGGACACCTAAGACAGAACATACAGGGACCAGTAGATGGCTTAGCAGTTTCGTCACTGGACTCCCACATAGTTGACTGTGGTTCAAATCCTGGACCTGGCAGCTTAAAAAAAACTCAATGCCGGGTGTGTGTGCACATGTGCCTAAAATCCTGAGAAGAGAACAGAGGAGAAGGCATCGTGGTGTGGCCATCCCCCCGGGAGGTGATTTCTCATGTTCTATCTGTCTCTGTCTCTCTGGTGAGTGCACGTGCCCTATAGCAAAAAATCTCTCAAACAACAACAACAAAGACAGAACACACAGATACTGCTTCTCAACAATACCATGGCCCTGTCGGCTCATGCCCACCCCCAGCCTGAGGCATCTGGTACTCTCAGCTGCCTGCCAGGCACACTAATGGGCCCTTCATTTTAGTCCCTGCCATCTGCCAGCAGAGTTGGGATATACTTGGTCACCAGGAGGCTGAGGGGCTCCTGCAGTCCTTTGGGAAGGGCTCTCCAAGTCAGAGGACCACAGCGTGACACCAGCTCCACTACCGCACGAGGGTGAAATGGGCACTTCCTGACGGATGGTCCTGACAGGTGTAGTCAGGTACACACCAGCACACGTGCACCCAGGGCAGCCCCAGACCCCTCCAGAGCCTCCCCCTCCTCTGTAAGTAATGGACTTACTCTAGCTGTTTGAGGTCTTTGCACGTGCTCAGGGACTGGCACAATGTCTTCACGTGCTCCCGGCCGAGGTCGCAGCTCGTGAACCTGCTGAGTGGGGGGCGGGGGGGAGTAAGCAGAAGATGGGGTGTTTGGCTGATCACACCATGTACTCTGACTAGTCTCAAGTGGAGCCGCTGAACTCCAGGTGGGGTCCCACCCAAGCTTGGACACTCGAAAATCCCCAGCATTCCCTGCTTCCACTCCTCCACAGTTTCCATCCAACACCCACATCTTCCCTCTAGGACGGGGTGCTTCTCAAAGTGTGGTCCCTGGCCAGACACATCAGCATCCCTTGGGAGCCCGAGATGCAACATATGGGACCCTAAGCTGAAACGCACTGAATCAGAAATTTGGGGGAGCAAAGCCCACCTGGTGATTCTGATTCAAGCTCAGGTTGAATATCAGCTCATTTTAATGACCCACTGGTCAAAGAACAGACATGGGCAGGATGGGAGAAAATAAGGCTGAGGACCGCTCCTGTCAGGGGCGATGGCTGCTGAGACTTAAAGTGATAGCACCTCTGCCTTTGGAAGGCCGAAAGTGGGACCATGCAGTAAGGTAAGAAAGGCACTATGACCATCCAGGCTGAAAAATCAGAATCTACTCTTAGTCACTTCCTATCTTCCTTAAATCAGTGCACCCTTTTTATTTAATACATGTATCATGAAAGGAAACCCTATATCGCTAACCTAAATGGAAGACTAGCATTGATGCCTGAAACCATAAACATAAGGATACATGAAATGAGAGCAAATACCGTCATTAAATTTGAACAGGATGTTGGGCCCACCAGGTGGCGCAGGGGTTAAGGTGGGTGCTGGACTCCCATATGGCCAACCACGGTTTGAGTTCAGGACCTGGTGACTTAAAAAATCACACCGGGCACATGTGTGTGCATGCCCCAAATCCCCGGAAGTGAAAGGAAGAGAAGGGATTGCAGCATGGCCACCTCCCAGGGGGTGATTTCTCCCTCTCCCTCTCATTGTTTCTGTCTCTTTCCAGAGAATGTAGATGCCCTATGGCAAAAATCTTTTTAAAAATTTAAAAATAATTTTGAACTAGATATTGACCCTTGCTGAGGGCTCTCTCTTTATTAAACAAGGGAGCTTAGCCAATTATATATACAATTTTATATATACACACACATATACTGCATACACACACACACACACACACACACACACACACACATATATATATATGCACACACAATTTTATGTATTTAATTATATAGACATTGACTAGTGGAGCAGAAATTGAAGGTATACATCATAATGTAGTGTTCTTTGCTGACAACAATGATCATTGTAATATCCTTGATTTGATAATAAGGATTTGGTATCCTTAATATCACTGCACGCATACTTTGAAAATCCATTTGTACCCCACAAAGATATACAACAGTTAAATGCAAAGAAGAAATTGCTTAAAATAAAAAAAACGAAAAGGGAGGTTAGTGGGCTGGCTCCTTGGCCTAGAAGATGAGACCGTTGGATCCCCTGTGGCCAACCTTGCTTGTGGTCTGAGTCCTGGAGCCGGTAGTTTGAGAAACCGGGTGAATGTGCGTGTGTGCCCAAAAATCATGAAAGGAGAAAGAGATGGAGGAAAAGGGATTGCTGCATGGCGATTCCCCTTGGAATAAGCTTTCTCCTCTCCCTGTCTCTCTGCCTCTCTCTCTGGTGAGTGCTTCTGTCTTTTAGCAAAGAGCAAACAAGTGTGAGAGAGGTATTAAAGACACACTAACGCCCAGCTAAGGTTTCCTCTTGGCCTTAATCAGGAAGAGGACTGAAAAGGGAAAAATGATCTCACTAAGGGATGAATGGTGCTGAGCTACCGTGTGATCAGCCTGCCCTCGTAAAGATCATCACACCCCGTCTATGTCCTAATTTTGGAAAACGGTAACTAGTAGTGCTGGGCTAGGTCAGGGGTTAGCGAGCTACAGCCCCCACCGCCTGCTTTCGTAGGCCCATGAGCTGAGAGTGGTATTTACACTTGCAAATAGTTGAAGAAAAAAAATCAAAAGCAGGATGATATTGGGTCATCAAGAAAGTCAAGACGCATTTTTGCATAGGAAAACATAGAAACATACTTCATGACTTTCCCGACAACCTAAAATTCCCGACACACAAATACATGAAATTTGTGTTCGTAAATCAGTGAATTTCAGCGTCTGTAAATACAGTGTTTCTGGCCCTCGGCCACATAGTGTTTACAAACTGTCTGCTTTGAAACTACAATGGGTAGTTGGGTAGTTGCAACAGTGACTGGGTGACTTGAAAAATCCTGAATCTTTACTTTTCAACCCTTTACATAAACAGCGTGTCTGCCCCTGGACCGGGAGCATAGTCAGACAGCCTGAGTTCAAGTCCAGCCCTGTCCCTGTGGCTGTGTGGCCACAGCTGTGAGCCTTATAGGAGTTAATATGCTTAAAACTCTTAGAGTGGTGCATCACAGGGGCTTGGTGCTCAGCAAACATTAGCTGTCCTATTTTAAATTATTATTTTTTTAATTCTTTATTTAATTTTATTTATTTATTTTTAAATTTTTGCTATAGGGCATGTGTGCTCACCAGAGACAGACAGAGACAGAGAGACAGAGAGAGAAAGGAAGAAAGCAAGTCACTAGGTCCAAGACTAGAACTGCAGTTGGCTATCAGAGAGTCCAGTGCCTTAATCACCACATGCCACCTGCTGGCCCCTTAAAATTCTCTTTTAAAAGTTTATTTATTTACTTCTGAGAGAGGGAGAGAGAAGCACCCCAGCAGAGTCTTCATGCCACAATCTCTCCCAGTCTCAGCCATCTGGGATCACACATGCAGGCGTGCCCTGTGTGCTCAGGGAGGTCCTGGGATGCGAACCTGGGATCTTTCCCATGTGTGCCCAGGTGCACTACTACTGTGCCACCCCCTGGCCCCTGTCCTCTTTATTATTATTTCATAGCTGAGGAGTCTGAGATCCAGAGAGAAGAAGGAACTGGTCCAAGATCTCATGGAGAGCTGGTGGCATCAAATAGTTACGACACGTCATCTCCACATTCGAAGGTGGCTCTCTAGCCCCGTCATCCTGCACCCACTGAGCACCACCCCAGGACTCAGCAGAGGAGGCGCACTCACATCTGAGTACCTGACGCTTTTTAAGCTACTTCATTTAATCCTTGCAAACACTCCACAGTGCAGTGGCTCTCTGCTCCAGCTGCAGAAGCTGAGAATCAGGGAGGCTAATTTGAATCTGAGGAGCTCAGATTAAAAACCAGGCAGGCAGGTGGTAAGGCCGTTTCTGCAGGACCAGGCCCCCAAGTTCTGGTTCAGTCTGACATGGACTTCATTGGCCCTTGGATAAAGCTGAACCTTCTCTGGACCACTCTTTCTTCATGTTGCTGCAAGAAGTCCCCTTGGGAGCCCTTCCCAGCAAGGGGTCTACGGTAGGCAGTCTGAACTCTCTCTGGCCACCTGGGAGGCAGGTCCCCAATACCCTGACTAGCAGGGCCCTGTTCGGGTGGACTTACCCACAGCACACGCTGTCCTGCTCCTCGTGAGAGCTGAAGTGCAGGGTGGCATGCTGCAGGGACCTGTAGCAGAAGGCGCCGGGTCAGCCACCCTGGCCACAGCCTGCAGACATCCCCGGGGATGGGCACCCCTCCTTCAGAAACCTGGCCTCTGCCTTCATCCTACCCCTTTATACCCACCACACTCCAAGCACAATCCTCCAAGACTAGTCCCAGTCGTCCCAGGGCGACGCCCACCTGAGATCCACCTTCCGAACCCGTGGGCACAGGCCGAAGGTGTCAGCCAGCAGGAAGGGGCTTCTCTGAGACAGTCCAGTCTGGCTCAGCCTGAGAAGGAAAGGGACAGAGCCAAGCAAGGTCAGTGGGCAGGGAGGCCGGCTAGGCTGGAGGGAAAGCAACGGGAGGTGGGGAGAGCTGGCAGCTCCGCAAAACAAGGAGGCAGGCATTCAAGAGAGACGCTGAGGGGCTAAGGGGCGAGGGATGAGGGGTTGAGCCCCATTTCTGTTTTCTGGCTGTGCGACTTTGAGCAAGTCACTTAACATCTCTGAGTCAGTTTCTTTATCTGGAAAACAGGATTAATCTCGGCATCCCTTCCTCTCAGGGCATAGGAGGCTTTGGTTACAATTGAGCTGGTGCACTGCATGCCGCGATGCCTTGCCCTGCTGGTTGTTTCTATCCCCGCTGTGTTCACAGCAAGTACGGTTCTTGCTGACAGACAGTGGGAAGCTGCAGACCCTTCGGGCAGGTTTTTTTGTTCGCTTGTTTTTTGCCTTGGGGGCTTTTGTTTGCCAGAGACAGAAAGAGGGAAACTGAGAAATACCACCCCCCCCACCCCCCCACCCCCCGAGAATGGTCACAACGCAACACCTTCTCTTCCAATCTCTTCTCAGGATTTTGGGCACACACGCACACACATACAACTGGCGTGTTTTGTAAACTGCAAACTGCAGGGTCTGGGACTCAAACTGTGGAGTAGGCCATGTGGGATCCAGTGCCTTAACCACCATGCCACCTACTGGCCCTGAGCAGTTTCTGAACCATAGGACTGTTATGATCTGGAGGCTAATAATTTTTAAAAATATTTTTAAATTTTCATTTGTTCATAATAGGGCACATGAGAGAGAGGAGGGAGGGAGAGAGAGAGAGAGAGAGAGAGAGAGAGAGAGAGAGAGAGAGAGAGAGGCATTCTCCACAGGGTCTGGTCATGCTATGACCCTCTTCCTCCAGTCCTCCAGCAAGTCAGGTCCTGGTCACTTGTGCATGTGCCCACAGTGTTCCAGGCAGACCAGGCTGGGGATTCAAACCATGGCCACCATGAGGGATCCAGCTTCTTTCCCTCTCTCTGTCCCCCATGCCCCCCCCATAGGGAGTATGTGCTCACTGGAGAGATACAAATAGAGAGAGCGAGAAAGTGAGAAATCATCCCTCAGGGGGAATGGCCACACCACAATCCCTTCTCCTCCATTCTTCTCTCGGGATTTTAGGCATGCACACACACCATGATTTTCAAGTTGCCAGGTCTGGGACTCAAACCATAGCTGGCCTGTGGGAGTCCAGTGCCTTAGCCACCACACTGCCTGCTGGCCCCCCAGCTTCTCTTGAGCAGCAGATCCCTGCTGTGTCACAAAGGCAGCCTGGTAACTGTCTATTGTGGGGCTGGTCGGTGCCCCAGGGTGTTTAGCAGGACCTAGGCTTCCATTCATTAGGTGCCAGTGATCGCACTGCCCCCCACCACGACACCAGATATTGTCAAATGTCCCCTAAGGGGCAAAATCACCCTGGCTGTAGACCACTGCCTTAGGGAAAGTGAGATGGGCCCCTCTGATCCCGGGGGCATCCTCAGCACCTCATTTCCTTGGCCCCATGAACCCTCCATCAGCTTGTCTTGTCATCCCTGCTGGTCCCATGCCTGTTCATTTTAACCTGTCACTTTTTGTGTCCAAAGATGGCTTTCCTGACTCATTCTCTCTGGGTGAGGTGGGACCTTTGGGGGTGCCAGGTGACTTGCTCACCTCTGGGCTGTTGTCACGTGTCTCCTCCCTCCACCCCATAGGACCTGCAGATAATCAAGATCCTGGTGATGGAGCTGCCTTAGGCATCCCGGAGAGCCTCAGCCTTCGTACTTAGTGCGGTTATTAATATTATGACTTAATTTCCTGTTGTATTTTTCCATCTCAGCTGCAGCTGCTTCCCCCACCCTGCCCCCCCGCCCCCTGCTAGAAGAATATTTCAAGTAAATCCTTTTTAAATTCTAACCAGTCTGAGCTGAAATTAGAAAATGCGAGTTTTAAATACTTTGGGGGATGCTGCTTAAATTCCCCTTTGACGGAGTTCAAGGGTGACCTTTAAAAAGTGGCGTGTGACATATACATGACCTACATCTGTACATTCCCTCTCTGGGGGTAGGGGACCCTGCCGTGGATGGGGAGAAGTAGGACAGCTCGCTTGTCACCAGCCTTCTATTCTCGACAGTGCTTTTAGAGCAACTGTCCAGTTCAATCCCAACCCTGGGGAAGGTTAGGGAATAGGAATCCCATTTGTCAGATGAGGAAACTGAGACCCAGAGGGGGCAAATACCTCTCCTTGAAGTTGACAGAGTATTCGGGGTGAGCTGGAAGCAGAGCACACTCCCCAATTGTGTCAGATAAAATGATGGAAGTGCCCAAGGGAAGGAGCGAGGGGGAAGAGGACGAAGGCTTTGCAGTGCAAGCGCCTCAGGGACACAGGCCGAGGAGCAGCAGGGGCAAACAGTCTTACTGCAGCAGGCTGAGCTGAGGGAACCGGGGCAAGTGGTGCAGCAGAGTCTCCAGACTCTGGTCGCTCAGGACCTCGCAGGACAACCTGTGAAACAAAGCATTTGATGAGGAGCGGAGAGACCCTTCTGGGAAAGCAGGGTGTGCGACCTCACAGCCAGAACCTTCTGGAGATGGGACCTAACCAGCGCTTCCGAAAACATTCCCTTCCAACACGGGGTCCTTGAGTTGTCCTTGCAGTTGGAGGAAGGGGAAGGTCAGGTAAGTTCTGAAAACACTGGGTTAAGCCAAATGAAGTCATTTCTTAGCTGTACAACTTCTCTGAGCCTTTAATAGGCTCTTGTGCATGGTGAATTTCCAAGGGGTATAGTAGACTTTTTCCCCAAGTGAATGGACTAGCAGGATTATTGTCTGAGGGCCACAAAGTTTAGAGTTCTGTAAACACAATTATTAGGAAAAGAGTGCTGGGGCCAGGAGGGGGCACATTGGAAAGAAACAGCACTCTGTGAAGCAGTCTTACATGGAAAGGTTCCTGGTTCAAGTCTGGAGGCCTACCCAAGCATGCCTAGCACATGATCAAGATCTGGGTCTGGCCAAAGACTGGGGGTGGATCATGGCATCCACTTCCTATTGGGGGTGCTCTCTCTCTCTCTCTCTCGCTCTCTGTTTCTCTCTCTTACTATTTATAAAAGAAAAGAGAGAGAGAGAAGAAAGAAGGAAGGAAAAAAATGAAAAGAATGCAGCCTTAGGGGCCTGCAGGTGGCATGGTTGAGGAGCTAGATTCCCACATGGCCAGCTGCAGTTTGAGTCCTGGACTTGGCGACTTACTGTATCACTTTCACTCTCTTTCTCTCTCTCTGTCTCTCTCTGGTGAGTGCATATGTCCTATAGCAAAAACAAACAAACAAACAAAACAAAACAGAAACAGAGACCAGCAGGTGGCGTGGTGGTTAAGGTGCTGGACACTCCCACATGGCCAACCACGGTTTGAGTCCAGGAACCTGGTGGCTTGCGTTCTCACTTTCTCTCTCTCTCTGTATTTCTCTCTCTCTCTCTCTCTCTCTGGTCAAATTAAAATAAATGAATGAATGAATAAAATTAAATAAATAATTTAAAACAAAACAAAAACAATAATAATAATTAATAAAATAAAATAAAAATAATTGTTAAAAAATAAAAGAATGTAGCTTAACCCAGAGGAGTGAATATGACACTGGAAATTCAGCATGTAGTGAGTTAGCAAAGGTGAGATGTGGGTCTCTGGTTACCCATCAAAACCAGACCGGCCAGCTCATCACTTGCCCAGATAATTTGTTAGAACTCAGGGCACTTGGAAGACACTCCAGATGCCCACTTTCGGTCTCTACTCTAGATGGAGAACAGGGAGAGCTAGAGTCCCTGAGCACCCCAGGACTAACATCTACTCCTCCACTGGGGGAGGGGCTGGAGCCACTTCCTGACCCCCGGAAGCCTTTGGACTGTGTTCTCCTTCTGCCTTCTCCCCCTTCAACCTTCACTGGCCCCCTTTCCTCATCCCTATTTCTTTGTCCAATATAGGCTCTCCTTTTCCCTCACTAAGGCCTCCAGGAGCCCTGGCTCTCTGCTACTGGTTGGTTGGGGGTGCAAGAACCAGCATCATTTTGCAGGGTGGGGTGGCATGGAGTAGAATGGGAGGAACAGCCTGTGGTTCTGGTGCCAGAAGCCTCTTGGTGGAACCCCTGCCAGGCCCAGGCTACAGGCTCGGCTCAACCCTTTGTGTCCCAGGGACTGGGCCTGGGGTCTTCACTGAGGGGTGGTCTTCCCCCAGATTCCAAATACAGTGTGATGGCCGCTAGCTGGGTGAGTAAAGGTGCGGCTTATACACTTTTTTAAACTGATGGATCCTTTACCCATGACAGCATCCCACATGGTAGGTCAATAAGTATGTAGCCACAGCGGTCCTGCCGTGGTTAAACCTGGGGAGGGGCTGGAGTCTCACTGCTTCCCTGGCCACCAAGTAAAACCCCAGGATATGGTTGGTCAACACTGAACCTCTGCATTAAGTACCTTGATGATTATTGATAACAATAATCCTATAAGAGGTCATGGTTCTCTTACAGCTGGCAAAGGGCTTTCGTGCCCATTTTCCCACTTCCTCCAACTACAGCTGAGGCAGGCTCTTAGACTTCCACCTGGGCTCACCATCCAGCGTCACCTGTGGGCTTTTTCCATGACACACCTCCCCCCATTAATAGTGAGCCCCTGGTGGATATCCCAGTCACCCTTGTGTCCCCAGTGCCTGTTATAAGCAGAATCTTAACATTTACATAATGGAAGAGTACTTTGCGGCATTGGTTGTGGTGCTACAAAGAAAACAAAAAATCAACCCCCTGGAAGCAGCTTGGGTATCTTTCTAGCCTCCAAATGCAGGTGGTTGAACAACTTGCACATGCCAACACTGTGGTAGGTCAGTATTGAAAGACATGAATATACAAATACTGTAAATACATATGAGATGATCAGGGAAGATGAAACATCGAAGGCGTATTTGATGATTTTGAGGAATTGCTGTTAATAGTTTATGAATAGAGGCCAGCAGGTGGCATGGTGGTTAAGGCACTGGACTCCCACGCAGCCAACCACGGTTTGAGTCCCAGACCTGAAGGCTTGCTTTCCTACTTTCCCTTTCTCTCTCTGTCTTTCTCTGGTCACATTAAACAATTGAATAATGATAATAAATGAAATAAAATAATTCTTTAAAACATTAGTTTACATATAATGATTTTGTGGTTATGTTGGGAAAAAAAAGTACATGGGACCAGCAGATGGTATAATGGTTATGTTGCTAGACGCCCACATAGTTGACCATGGCTTGAGTTCCTGGTTTGGCAACTTAAAACTCACTCTGGGCGTGTGTGCATGCATACCCAAGATCCTAAGAGGAGAATGGAGAAGGGATTGTGATTTGGCCACCCAAAGAAAGAAATCAAGAAATCAAGAAGTGATTTCTTGCTTTCTGTCTCTCTCTGCCTCTGTCATTTTGGTGAGCATATGCAACTTGTAGCAAAAATCTATCTTAAAACAACAACAACAGGGAACCAGCAGTTAGCGTAATGGCTATGTCGCTGGACTCCCATGTAGTCGACCGCGGTTCACGTCCCGGACCCGGTGGCTTAAAACTCACGCCGGGCGCGTGTGCATGCGTGCCCAAGATCCCGAGAGGAGAATGGAGGAGAAGTGATTGCGGCGTGACCATCCCCTCTGGGGGGTGATTTCTTGCTTTCTGTCTCTCTGTCTCTCTCTGTCTGTCTGGCGAGTGCACGCGCCCTATAGCGAACCTCTCCAAAAAAAAAAAAAAAAACCAAAAAACAACAACAACAAAAACAGTAGTTATCTTTTAGTTATGTATACTAAAATGTTTACAGAGAAAGCAATAAGGTATCTGGGAATTAAAAAAAAATAACTGTGTATGTGTGTGCACGCACATATGAGTGCATGTGCAGGTTGGGACCACAGGTTGAGAACTATTGAGGCAGGTGGAGGCTACCATAGGGTCTATTATACTATTCTGTGTTTTTGTTTGTTTTTTAAATTTTTGCCATAGGTTGTGTGTGTTTGCTGGAAAGAGATAGAGAAAGACAATGAGAGGGAAAGTGAGAAATCACTCCCCAGGGAGGATGGCCACACCACAATCCCTTCTCTTCTGTTCTCCCCCTGGGATTTTGGGCACGCACACACATGCGCCCAGCATATTTCAAGCTACCAGGTCTGGTATTAGAACTGTAGTTGGCCTTATGGGAGTCCAGCATCTTAACCACAATGCTACCTGCTGGCCCCTCCCTCTGCTTTTATGTGTACTTGAAAATCTCCATAAGAAAAGTATTTTTTTCTAAGTTTATTTATTTCTGATAGAGAGCATGTGCGTGCATACCGACAGGGAGAGAAAGAGAAAACACCCTCAGGAGGGTTATATCACACCATGATCCCCTTACCCCAGCTCTCCAGCTTCTGAGGACCTGCCGTGCTTAGCATGTTTCCAAGCCAACCCCTGAATCTGACCACAGTTAGCCATGGTGCTTCCAGCACTGCTACCAACCACACTCTGGGCTCGGCAGGAAAGTGTTCTTTAAATAAGAGTAACTTTACAGCAGAAAAGTAGGACAGACACTGCCTTGGCCAGGTGATCAGGGCCAGCCTCAACAGCATTAAGTCGGCAGCCGGCATCCCTGGGACAACATGACAGTAAAGGCATGTCCTCTTCCTTGTGTTCTTCCCCCAGTCCTACAACCCCAGTGTAACCCTCACAAAGATATCAGACGAACCTCAGTGGAGGGACAGTTTAACATATACCTGCCAGAAACATGACAAACAGGGTCAGCAGGTGATGTGGTGGTTAAGGGGCTGGATCCCACATGGCCAACTCTGCAGTTTGAGTCCTGGATCCAGTAGCTTGAAAATCATGCCAGGTGCATGTACATACATGCCTAAGAAAATCCCAAGAGGATGGAGAAGGGATTGTGCTGTGGGGGTTGATGTCTCACCTTCCCCACCTCTGTATCTCTCTGTCTTTCTCCCTTTCTCTATCTTTTGCCCTACAGCAAGCATCTAAAAAAAAAAGAAGAAGAACATGGAAAAACAAAGAATGAGAAACTTTCACCTTCCAGAGGTGGCTAAGGCACATGAGGGCTACATGTGATGTGGGGTCCTGAATGGGTTCTGGACAGAGAAAGGGCATTGGTGGAAAAGCTGGCAGAGCCTGGGTGGAGTCCGGAGTCGAGTCAAGAGTAGCATAGTTGTCTCAGTTGTGACAACAGGGCCGTGGTAATGGAAGATGCTAACAACAAGCGAAATGATGAGAGGATCTGAACTACCTTTGCAACCGCAAATGAGGTCTAAAACTATTCTAAAATAGTTTATTAAAAAGCAAAATAGGGGCCAGGTGGTGGCATGATCATAATCGAGGTTGGGAGCCAGCAGGTGGCACAGTGGTTGAGTTGAGGTGCTGGACTCCTATGTGGCCTACTGCGATTCAAGTCCCAGACCCAGTGGCTTGGAACTCACACTGGGTGCGTGTGCGTGTGTGCTCAAAATCCCGAAAGGAGAATGGAGGAGAAGGTATTGAGGCATGGCCATCCCCCATGGAGGGTGATTTCTCACTTTCTCTCTTTCTGTTTCTCTCCGTGAGCGCACACACCCTATAGCAAAAAATTTCTTTAAAAGAAATTGAGTTTGAGTCCAGGGACCTGGTTGCATGTGCTGGGTACAGCCATGAGCCTGTGCTCGGGCCAGCTGAAACTGGGGGAGGAGCATGGCTTGAAGATCCTGGTAGGGATGCCTGTCTCCCTGTCCAACTCTTTCACAGAAGAAATAAGTAAATAAATTAAAAATAAAATACTAAATGAATCAGACCCACATGTTCTGATATTCAGGTAAAGCCATTTTGCAGAGGTACAAAACAAAAACTTTGTGCAGAGATCTTAAATGGTTAGAGCCTAGGTGTGTCAAACATCAAAGACCCCTCCCTCCGGGTCTCTGTGTGTCTTAACATGGAGAAGGCCACGCAAGGGATGGACGGTCCCAGAGACCAATGACAGCACTGATGTGATGAAAGCGGTTGTTTAGGTGAAGCGAGTTTTGTCCTGGATTTCTTTAAGCTTAATTACCGTAATAAAGTCACAACAATGACAAGGGGAAAGGCCGTCTGACCACTTTGCAGGTGAGGAAGCTGGGGCCCAGGGAATCAGAGCCACTTGCCCAAAGTCACCCGGCATGGAGGTGGCTGAGCCAACTCCAGAGTCCAAGTCCGAGTCTAGACTCCAGTCCCAGCCCCAGGTGTTCAGGGGTGAATGAGGTGGTAACCCCGAGCCTAAAGAAGGGCTCTCTGAAGTAATGGAGCCCCAGCCACGGAGGCGGGACTAAGTGGGTGTCAGGGCGGGGCTCCAGGGCTCATGGCCTCCTAGGTGCCCTGCCTGGAGTGGACAGGGAAGGTGTCCCCAGGCTGTTCCCCAGGCTCAGAACAGCACTTCATGTGTGTCATGGAGGCAAAGAACCACCACTCCCCACCCCTCTGCGCTGCCACACACATACCCACTAGGTCGGAAACTCCCCTAGGCCCAGGCTAGCGAGATCTGGGGGGAAGGATTAGGAAAGACTTGCCAGGCCTCTCACCCCAACCCCCTTCCCAGGTGCCAGGCTGATACCCACCTCATGCCCTCAGGGCTGTCTTTGTTACTTACTGGACTTCCAGTGGCCCTGGACAGTCCTCCAGAGTCGCACAGAGGTGGGTGAGGCTGGAGGGCTCCAGCTGACACTTCCCGAGGCTGGAAAGAGGCAGGGGCAGGCCCGGGGATCAGAGAGGGCTCAGGTCGTCTGACCCACCCCAGGGACGTGCTCCTTCCCCCAAAGGCTTTCTCCCTAGGCCATGGGCCACAGGCGACCTCCCCAGCAGGGTACCCTCTCCTCTCCAAGTCTCTCTGAATTCCCAGTCCCACCTCTCTGACAGTGACAGTTTTGCCCAATGATTCTCCAAGTCCCTCCTGCTGCCCCTGCCTGAGCCTGGGGGACCATCCTCACTTCCTGGCCCATTTAACACCTTCCAGGCTTCGCTATAATCCCTCTACGCCCTGTAAATATCTCATCTTTTAACACTGCAGTCTGATCAGGCCTCTCTCCTGCTTAAAACCTTCAGCTCCCTATTGCCCTTAGGCTAAACACGAAGTGCATTTCCCTTGGCCTCACTGGCCTCTGCTCTCCCGTTTATGCGCTAGCCCTACTGAAATGCTTCCCAAGGGCCACGCTTCCACTCCTCCGGGCCTTTGCACACGCCGTCCTACCTGCCTGGCACACAACTCACTCTCCTTTCTGGAAAACCCCAGCAGGTCTCAGCTTAGGTGAGGAAACAGACCTGGGGAGCGGGAGGGCTCAGCCAGGGTCTCACAGGCTCTCTTGGCAGAGCCGGGAAACTGCCAGCTCCCAGGCTAGACCCCAGCAAAGGCAGGCAGCGTTTCTGTCTCTGGCTTGACTTTTCTTGCAGGTGAGTAATATATTTGGGGTAGCCACTTTCTTTCTGGAGAATGGGTACCCCCCCAAAGCAGATGGCACCTTAGACAGGGAAGGGCTGGGCTGCCCTGTCTGCTTTCAGAGAAATATGGCAGAGAACGCTGGGGCCTGGGCCTGTCCAGCTGCCTCCCACCCCCAACTCCCTCGCATCACCCCTCTTTGATGTGTGTGTGTGTGTTTTTTTTTTAGAGAGAGATTTTTTGCTATAGGGCACATGTGCTCACTGGAGAGACACAGAGAGACAGAAAGACAGAAAGCAATAAATAACTCCCCAGGGGGGATGGCCACATTGTAAGTCCTTCTCCTCCATTCTCCTCCTGGGATCTTAGGCACACATGCACATGTGCCCAGAGAGAGTATTAAGATGGCGGATCTGGGACTTGAACCATGGTCGAATACGTGCAAGTCCAGCAACGTAAACATGATGCCATCTGGTGGTTCCTCGTCACTCCTTTTGCTTTTTCTTTTCTTTTTTTTTCTTTTTTTGAGAGGTTTTTGCTATAGGGTGCATGCGCTCTCCAGAAAGACAGAGAGAGACAGAGAGATAGAAAGCGAGAAATCACCCCCCAGGGGGGATGGCCATGCCGCAATCCCTTCTCCTCCATTCTCCTCTCAGGATCTTGGGCATGCACGCACATGCACCCGTCACAAGTTTTAAGCCACCAGGTCCGGGACGCGAACCGCGGTCGACTACATGGGAGTCTAGCGACATAGCCATTACGCTAACTGCTGGTCCCTCATCACCCCTTTTTCTATCAAACTCCTTCTTGCCTCCATCCCAGTCCTCAGTCCTTAGTCCTAGGCCCCTCTTCTCAGTTCAGCCCACTCCCTGCCCCCTCTCCCTCATTGTAGTTACCCCCAACACAAGTAAAATGCGGGTGAGACCATACCGGAAGCTCCTAGAGCTGCAG
Source organism: Tupaia tana (assembly GCA_026018925.1). Lineage (NCBI taxonomy): Eukaryota > Metazoa > Chordata > Mammalia > Scandentia > Tupaiidae > Tupaia > Tupaia tana. The sequence continues at coordinate 29,833,864 of JAKSZU010000018.1, forward strand.
CGCTGACCCAGCCCTGAGGATTGGGCTCCCTCTGGGAGCTCTGGCAAAGATCCAGCAGCTGGTCCATGTCTTGAAAAGGAGAAAGCATTTGAAAAGGCAGTTCGGATCATCCGCCCTGGAATCCTAGACCCGAAGTCAGGACTGGAAGGGGTGCTGGTGACAATCAAGTCACTAGGTCCTAGCCCAGCCCTTCATTGTACAGATGGGGAAACTAAAGCCCAGGGGAGCAGAGCTGGAACGAGAAGAGCCAACAGCTTGGACCTGTGCAGGTGTGCAGCACCTGGCCAGTGGGGGAGCAGTAAGGGGCTAGGATGGAGCCCTCCTCTCTGACCACCGACTTAGCATCACATGGCTCCTGCTTCTCTGCACCCAAGAGCTCTTGGCTTCAGAGAGCTAAAGGCTTCCAGAAACTGAGCCCCTAGCCTGGAAGCAAGACCACCTGGCCTCGGGCCAGCCCTGGCAGCAGGTGGCCCACCTGGGAGGGTAGTACTTTTCCCCGACCTGTTGACTGTGAATTCGCTCTGCCAGCTGAATGGACAGGCCCCCTTTCTGTGGCCAAGCCTCCCAAGTGAGGCCAGCATGCCCGACCCACTAGGGGGCAGCTGGAAACATCTGTGAAGAGCTAAAACCATTATGCACTGTTTATTGCAAAGATCAGGAAATAGTTTTTTGCAGAGACTCAACGGTTCTTGATTTCTCGACTCTGAATGTGATACTCAGAGTGTGAAAGGGCAGTGACTCATATGAAGTCTTGAGTCTGCAGAAGGCCCCCAGAGGCAGAATCTAACTGTTCCTGTGTCCCCACCCACACAGCAGCCATCTGCTAGCACCTGCATGGCTTTGGCATCACCCTGGTGCCCTTGCTCCCTCCCTCCCATCAGCATTGCCTTCATCCAAGAAGGATTTCAGGCAGCTGATTACTGACGATCTCCATGAGGGAGGCGGCAGTTATAGAAGCGGTGATTGGTTCTACGTGCCTGACCTGGGTAGCTTGCTCTAGGGCTAAGGCATCAGCTCAGGTCTGGGTGGGGGAGGCACTGCAGGAAATGGAGGCCAGAGGGAGAGGGGAGCCCACCCCACCCATGCCATCATAGAGCGCTCCCGCCTCACCTGCTTCTCTTGTCACCGCTCAGGAGGATGTGCTGGCTTTCAAGGCTGGAAGCAGAGGGGGGGCAGCAGTCTGAGAAAGGGCAAAGGACCCCTTCCCAGGCAGCGACAAGAGAGCAGACTGGCGGAGGGGTGGCCTGCTTTCTTGGCGAATAGAACAAGAAGCAGATTAAGCAACAGCCACATTTATAAGGCACGTGCAGAGCACACCACCGCCATTATCTCATTTGATTTTCACAATTCCTGACTTCCATGGAGCCAGGAATCATCCTTATCTCTATTTTACAGATGAGAAAATCGAGGCCTGCAGAGGCTTGGGGACCACGTCCATCTGCTATGGCACTTTCCATTCTTGGGGATCCTCAGAGAAGGGCGAGGGAAGCAGACCTCCCCTAAAACCATGGATGCTTTTTCTTCTATATTCTCGGCTCCAGTGACCCCACAATTAAACCAAGCCCCGAACATGCAATTCCCAGTTTTCTTAAAAGTCTCTGAGGTTAATGCAGAGTGAGGGAGGGAGACTTTGTCCTATAGTGAATTTGGAGAAATGAGTGCCCTTGGGCTTTACCCCTTCATTCATTCCTTCCCCATGCCCACTGCACCCAGTATGGCCCAAGGCCCTAAGGATGACACGTCATAGACATGACAGATGTGGGGGGGCGGGGCCTGCATAGGAGCCGGTGGCTCCGTGGGATGAGGGGCTGAGGGGGCTGGGGTAGAGAGGCACGCTCACCTGACGTCCAAGTGGAAAACCCACCGCAGAGTGGAAAAGCACTTGGCCAAACTAAACACAGCATCCAGGGACACGGCATTCTCACTGAGGCTGGAGAACATAGGAGTGACATTGAGGGAGGCCACCGGGACTCGAAGGCACCCTCTTTGTGATCAGAGCACAGGACAGGGCTGTCCCTGATTCCAGATGATGAACCCACTGAGCCCAGATGGTCAGAGACTTCCCCTTCTGGTTCTTCTCTGTACAGGTGGGGAAACCGAGGCCCACTAAGGGCTACGAGACATTGGTGTCAGAGCTGAGATTAGAACAAGGATTCTTTCAGTCTGTGATGAATGTGAGCATGCTTTTTGGAAGAACTGGGCCTCAGTTTCCACATCTGATAAAGGAGGGGTGGTGCTTAGTGCAAAATGAAAACGTAGGGCCTCCTGTTCAGAATGCAGGGACAAAGCTTTTTCTTTCTTTTGTGGTTTTCCTGTCAACTTGTCATGATGGTTTTTTAATTGCCATTTAATGTCGCACTCCTCAGGCGTGGACACTGGCAGGATGACAGGCACTGGGTCGGTCATCCAGGCACCTATCGCATTAAGAAGGGGCATGCCTGAAAGCTCCAATCTGCATGTCATTTGCTGGCAGTGCAAGGCTGCCCTCCCTTTCCAGCTGCAGGCCTGCAACAGGAAGAGGGTGACCTTCTTTCCTTGCCATTTCCAAAGAAAGATCGGGCAGGAAGGGCCCACAGCACCTGATTCTGAGACTGTGGCTGTAAGCAGGAGGCATACCTACAGTTTCTGTGTTCACTAGAAACCAGGGGCTTGGAGAGATCTAGTACCCTGCCCCAGGTCACACAGAAATTAGGTGGTGGAGCCAGCCTGGAATCCAGGACCTATGACCTATCAGAGGGTCCCTTTCACTTTGACCGTAGGAGCTCAGTGGTGGGCAGGACATGTGGAAGCCATGAACCCTACGGGCCTTTGAGGCTCAGGAACTCTGGTCTGCAGGGGCCAAGTTAGAAGATCCTGGCCTCCTTTCAGTGTGTTTCCTATACAGACTATCTCTCCTCTCTATCAGGTACTCCCCACCCAGCACTGCCAGTAGCCTGGGTACCCTGTTCAGGTACCCTCCTAGTATAAACCCTGCCTGTGCCCCATCAGACAGCCCCTTCCTGGACCTGGAGCCAGAACGGCTACAGGCTATTAACCACTGATACGTCCCATAGCGTCCACCCCACCCCAGGTGGTCTGGGCCTCCCAGAGACACAGAGACAGGTGGAGAAGAGAAGCTGGATTATTGAGTCAGAGAGGCCAATGTGAAGGAGTGGGAGTCACGGTGGCAGCTCCCCTACTGAGAACACTTACTGGCTTTTCAGGCTCCGGGCCAGACAAGGTACACGCCTGCTCTGGTTTCATCTTTGCAATAACCCCAGGAGGGAGGGGATGGGACACAGGATGCCCCCGCCCTTTCCTGCCCAAGACAACCCCGAGACACTTTGCCTAACTGTTCACTCACGTCAAGGACTGCAGATGGCCTAGCCCTGGGAGCAGCTGAGTCAACAGGGCCACACCTTCATCGCCCAGAGCATTGCCTGATAAGCTGGAGAGGGGGAGAGAAGTCAGTGCGGGTGGCAGTGGGGTTTGGTAGCAGAATTGCTCCCCGGGCACTTGGCTTCTGAAACTGGGGACCCAGGCCTGGGCTGCCAGGCCAGATCTCAGCAGATCTCATGTGACACAGTTGGGGTTTCCCCCAGGTTCTCATCCTACATTTCAGAGAACATGAAGTATAGGGGGCCTGAGTCATAACTTTCTTTATTCTTAAAAATTTGCTAGAGAGTGCATGCATTCACCCGAGAAAGAGAGAGAGACAGGTGGAGGAGTGAGAAAGCACTCTCCCCAGCCCGCCATGGAGGATAGTCATGCCACAATCCCTCCTCCTCCATTCTCCTCTCGGGGACTTGGTCACACATCCATACATCTGGCGTGTTTTTCAAGCTGCTGGATCTGGGACTCAAACCATGCAGTTGGCCACGTGGGATCCAGCTGCCTTAACCACCATGCCACCAGGGGAATCCCAGCTTTGTGCAGATTTTCTAAGGAGCTCCTTCCTCGCTTCGCTAAGGGAAATGCCACTGATAGATGTCCCAGAAGGCACGCTAATAGCTAACGCTGATGGGCCCCGCCCACCTTGTGATCACTTACTCGAGGTGGCCCAGGTGGCAGCTTCTTCCCAGCGCCTTACTGAGCGGCTCTAGGTGCTTGGCTTGGAGGCCGCAGTGGGCCAACCTGTAGAGAGGCAGACCTGCCCTGCTGAAGGGAAGTGGGACCCGCCCGTCGCCCCAGACACAGGCAGGGAGCCAGGCTTGCAAGACAGGAAGGACTGGAGCCCAGATAGAGAAACAGCACACACCACACTCATGAGACCTCACACACATATGAGTCAGAGACACAGAGGGAAACCAACACAGAGAGACCCAGAGAAGAGAGAGAGAACCAGAGGAGGACAGAGAAGACTAAGGGTAGTAGAGAGAGAGAAACAACTTATAAGAGGGAAGGGGTTAGACACAGAGAGGATGTTGAGCCAGACACCAAGCCAGCTGGGAGGTGAGAAGAGGCAGACTGGGGTGGCCCACGGGGCCAGCTGAGTCTCCAGACATGGGCCAGGACCAGGAGAGAAGGGGCCCAGTGCTCCCCTCTTCTCTGTCCAGAGTTCCCCCAGCGCCTCAGCTTCTAGGGGCTGGGAGCTCTGGAGAGTGGGGATTCCTGGGCTGCAGAAGGGGGCTGCCTCTTGAGCTCTGTCTGGGCTGGGCGGGGCCAGGGTGGCAGGAAGTGGAAAAACAAGCCACAAATCCTGGATACAGTTAGTCACGGTATCCCCAGGGAGCAGGTGGGGCTTGGGGTCTGGGGCCAAGTTTGGAGCAGGGAAAAGAGGAGGCTGGAACCACACCCGGGGCCAGAGGCCATCACTGTACCTGATCCTTCTGGAGCTCAGGGGCAGGTCAGATGGCACCTGGGGCGTGAGGCTGTCCAGAAATGCAGCCAGCCTGGAGGGACACACACAAAGGCCAGCTGGGCAAACACTTTGTCCACTGTCTCCGGAGCCCACCCTCAGCCTCATCTCCCACAGTCAATCTTACACTCAGTCAGCCAGATTTGGGTTGTAGTTTGGCCTCACTTCCGGGTAGTGTGACCACCCCTGCCCCTCCCCAGGATAGTGCTACATACGTGACTTGCCTTAGTTTGGTGCTTGGTGCATTTGTAATAAATGCTCGATTACCCCCGGCTGTTATCATCATTAATCTCATCATCCGGGCCTTCAGGGGTATCAGCCCCAGCTCTAATCAAGCCCTCAATAACTCAGACCCTCCAGAGGAGACTGGTGGACACCAAGGAACAAAGAGCTGAGTCTTTGCCTGTGTGCTAGACTGGGGCAGTTCAGGAAGGCACCCTGGAGGAGGCAAACACCCCCTCAAGGGTCCTGTGTCAAAAGGAGCCAGAAGTTCCTACAAAGATCAGAGTTTCAGGCCAGTCAAATGCTCTGGGTTTAGGCAGGAGGGCCTGTTTCCTGAGCATCACCCTCTGATTGCCCTGGTCTGGCTTCCTCAACCGCAGACACCCTATATCTCAGAGCTCTCTGGGCACCACGAAACAGGGAGGCAGTCTGTCCTTTCAAGGCCCCTCTAGACTATATCCAAGTTTGCTCACTTCCTGCTTCTGCCTGAATTCATCAAAGTCAAAGGTCAGGGAAGGGTGGACCTGCCCAAGAGGGGAGCTGGGATGATGCTGGGACCATACCTCTTCTGGGTCCCCTTCTGCTCCTCCGGCTCTTGGGCAAACCAGAAGATCACAGTCTTGTGCGTTAGGCTGGAGAGATAAGCGAGAGGTCATTGGATCCCTGATCTCTGGATCCCTCTTAACCCTAATGGAACACCCCTGCCTCCCACCGTATCCCCCTCCTCTGAACTTTGTGGGACTAGAAGTCTTTCTACCATGGTCGCAAATTTGTCTGTTGCATAAGCAGCCCTCTTTTTGTGGTAAATCCTTGAAAAAAAAAGCTTAATTTCTGTCTTCTGTCTCTTTTGGCCTCCGGCTGAAACCTCCCTCCCTCTGCCAGTCACTGCTGTTCCCCATACTCAGAGAGTATACACAGAGAGTACTCCGGCTGAGGGTGGTTCTCCTCCTGTCCACGGATGCACGTGGACTACCGATGGCCACTGGTAGCTTTTTGGAATGAGTCCTCCAAGTCTTTCTAATGCACTTAATTTTTGTCTTACTAAAATGGGATTGAAGTATTGATTCTCTTTTTTTTTGAGAGAGATTTTTGCTATAGGGTGTATGTGCTTGCCAGAGAGAGACAGAGACAGAGAGAGAGAGACAGAAATCACTCCCACAAGGGGACGGCCACATTGTAATCCCTTCTCTTCCATTCTCCTCTTGGGATGTTGAGCAAGCGTGCACACATGCCCGGTATGAGTTTCAAACTGTCAGGTATGGAACTTGACCGCAGTTGGCCAAGTGGGAGTCTATTGACGTAACCACTATGCCACCTGCTGGCCCCTTGATTCTAATTTATAAATTAGTTTTTTAAGGGACAGAGGAAGAAATGAATTACCAATGAATATAATTATGAATACAGCTGAGCCTTGAACTTATATATGGATTTTTTTTCAAAAAATATATTGAAAAACATAGTACAATACTGTACATGAATTTTCTCCTCACGATTTTCTTAATAACATTTCATTTTCTCTAGTTTATTTTACCTTAAGAATGCAGTATATAATACATATGACATATAAAACATATGTTAGTTCATTGACTCTATATTATTGGTAAGGTCAGCAGTAGGCTATTAGTTAAGTTTGGGGGAGGGTGCTTAAAAGTTACATGAGAATTTTCTTTCTTTCTTTTAAAATTTCTTCCATGAGAGAGAGGTGGAGGTAGAGAGAATGCACCCCCTAAAGGGTCCTGATGCCACAGCCAGTCCTCGATCAAGACCATGCTCAGAGAGGTCTCTGGATGCAAACTGGGAACCTTCTTGTGTGTACCAGCCCCACAAGGCAGACACATTTTACTGCTGCACCACCATCTAGCCCCTATATGCAAATTTCCAGCTGTGTGGGAGGTCAGCAATAATTATTAATAGCAATGGGTTATCTTATCCTCTCTACCTCTGAGTATGCTTGAAAAGCTTTGTTATTTGGTTGTCGGGCAAGTCGTGATGCATTTTCTATGTTTTTCTATGCATGACGCCCCCAACAACCCAATATAAAGAGGATGAGTTAAAATTTTGTAAGTCTATTAGGCTAGCTGGTGGCATGGAGGTTAAGGTAGTTGGATCCCACATAGCTAACTATGCAATTCGAGTCCTGGACCTGGCAGCTTGAGAAATATGCTGAGCAAGTGCATGCCCAAAATCCCAACAAGAGAATGGAGGGGAAGGGATTGTGGCATGGCCATCTCCCATGGGGAGTGCTTTCTCACTCTCCCTTTTTCTTTCTGTCTCTCTCTCTGGTGAGTGCCTGTACCCTAAAGCAAAACAAACACAAAACCAACCTCCCTCCCACACACCTCCCAGAAAACAAACAAACACACAAAACTTATGTAGGTTTATTTAATATACCAGTCATTCCTCCATCTTAGAATTGGATCTATTGGGGGGGGGGTCTTCAAAAAATTCATGAATAATGTGTATTATGAAGCTATGCATGGATTTCTTTCCTTTCTTTTTATTTTTTTCTGCAACAAAGTAAACACTTTAGCTCTGTTTCCCACAAATTTTTTGAAGACCCCTTGTGTAAAAAGCATTTTTCAATTGTTCCATGAAAAATGGTTGAGTTCTCTCTGGAAGTCACTTAGTTTGCCTGATACTCTCCTGTTAACCATTTTGGTTCTTTTCTTTTCTTTTCTTTTCTTTTCTTTTCTTTTCTTTTCTTTTCTTTTCTTTTCTTTTCTTTTCTCTTTTCTTTTATTTTCTTTTCTTTTCTTTTCTTTCTTTATTTTTTTTGAGAGGTTAGGGCACATATGCTCGTCAGAGAGACAGAGACAGTGAGAGGGAAAGTGAGAAATCATCCTCCCCCCCCCCCCCCCCCCGGAGGGATGGCCACACCACAATCCCTTCTCCTCCATTCTCCTCCTGGGATCTTGGGCATGCACGCACACACGCCTGGAGTGATTTTCAAGCCACCAGATCTGAGACTCAAACTGTAGTGAGCCATGTGAGAGTCCAGCGACACAACCACTGTGCCATCTGCTCACCCCCATTTCGGTTATTTTCAGGTTTTTCTACTATCATCAACACTGAGGTGAACATCCTCAGTAACTATTTTTGCACAGCCATGGTAATGTCCTTAGCTACAGTCCTAGAAGTGAATGAAGTGTTATTTGGAACACACCATGGACTCTTTATTGAATCATCGCGGAAAGTGGACGGGGGTGGAGGGGCCGGGGGGCTGCCCCCAGCACAGCGGTAAACCACCACACTGTGTGAGGCAGCCCCACGTGGGAAGGTTCCTGGAGTTCTTCTTTGAGTATTCAAGGTCGTATGTGCCCATAAACTGGGGGGGGGGGGGGGAGGGAGGGCTCTCAGCACTGAGACCCCATTGGGGGTACAGTCTTTCTACCCCTCTCTCTCTGCTTGTTTTGTTCATGGAAGAAAGAAATGAACTTAAAAAAATAAATTAAATTAAGGGGTACTGAGGTCTCCTTGGTAAACTCAGCTTCACTCTCCTCCCTTGAGGGGTATTTAAGCAGGGACCACCCTCTTCCGTTGGCCGAGAACGAGGTTTCCTTCTGAGCAAGCGCTGTGCTGACACTCACGAGCATCTGTCTTCAGTTACCATACTGAACAGCAGGGCTCAGAAAAAAGGGGAGCCCCCTCTTTTTAAAAAAATAATTATTGGGGGAACCAGCAGTTAGCGTAATGGCTATGTCGCTGGACTCCCACGTAGTCGACCGCGGTTCGTGTCTCGGACCCGGTGGCTTACAACTCACGCCGGGCGCGTGTGCGTGCGTGCCCAAGATCCCGAGAGGAGAATGGAGGAGAAGGGATTGCGGCGTGACCATCCCCCCTGGGGGGTGATTTCTCGCTTTCTGTCTCTATGTCTCTCTCTGTCTGTCTGGTGAGCGCACGCGCCCTATAGCGAAAAACCTCTCAAAAAAAAAAAAAAAATTATTGGGACCAGCAGTTAGCGTAATGGCTATGTCGCTGGACTCCCACGTAATCGACCGCGGTTCGTGTCCTGGACCTGGTGGCTTAAACTCACGCCGGGTGCGTGTGCCTGCGTGCCCAGGATCCCGAGAGGAGAATGGAGGAGAAGGGATTGCGGCGTGGCCATCCCCCCTGGGGGGTGATTTCTCGCTTTCCGTCTCTCTGTCTCTCTCTCTCTGTCTGGCGAGTGCATGCTCCCTATAGCAAAAACCTCTAAAAAAAAAAAAAGATAAAAAAATAATAATTTTATTTAATTTTATTCATTTATTATTTTTTAATTTGGGGGTGGGGGAGTGGGAAAGCAAGCCAGTTCAAGCCCGGGTCTGGGACTTGAGCTGCAGTCGGCCATGTGAAGTCCAATGCCCCAGCCACCACACCACCTGCCAGCCCCAAGGTTGGGCCCTTTTTCAAGTTAGGTTTTCCAGCAGCAAAGCCTGGGCCTGTGACCAGGGAGGGAGGTCATGTGTCACTTGGTCACTTGTGTACTTCATGTGCTGAGGGACTCCTCTCAAGAGAAACCAGGAAGGGACTGTGGGAGCTGAACTGGGCAGTCCTCGGCCTGATCCGAGAGGAGCTCTGGAGCCTGACGGGCACCTAAGGCAGCAAGGCTGGAGAGTCGTACCCTCTGCCTGTCCCCATCTCTCTGGTTGGGGGCTGGGTGGGGAGTACCCTCCCAGGTGCCACTGGTTCCCACTAGCCAAGGGCGGACGTCCAGAGGAGGTAGAGCTGTGGGCAGCCTGGGCCTAGGGACACCTGCTATACCTGAGTCTGAGCAGGCCACCAGCAACTGCTGTACCTCTCCCAGGCCTGGGGCCAGAAAGAATGCAGAAGACTTCAGAGAGCCAGAGGGCAGGGTGCCGTGGTCCACAGGGGTCTCCTACCTGATGTGCAGCTCCGACAGAGCTGGGCACGCACTCGCGGCGCTCAGCACGCCGTGTACCCCGGACGTGGAGAGCCCGTTGTCGCTGAGGCTGTGGGCAGCAGGAGGGATGCAGCTGTCAGCAGGTGGCTGAGGTCCCCAGCCCCGGGCAGCTCCTGTCCCCTACACATGGCAGCTTGCTGGCTGTCACTGCTGGGAGATCCTCGGTCCCTAATCAGTAGCTCTCAAAGGATTTGAGCCAAGAATGTGGGTGAACCAAGAGATGCAAGACCCCACCCTCCACCCTCAGAGTAAAGCTCTCCAGCTTAAGTGGTGAGAGCTGACGGAGTTTTCACCTCTCTGAGCCTGTTTCCTCATCTGTGAGATAAACACCATTTTCAGAGCACTGACTATACCAGGTTCTGTGCTGAGAGCCTCATACCTAAATGGTCTCATGAGTCTCATTTTACAAATGGGGAACCTGAGGTCCAGTGATACTCAGTTACTTTCTGTTGTTACAAAGCTATTAAGGGACAGAGCCAGGCTTTAAATAGAAAGCCAAGGGCCTGAGCCAGTTACCAAATCTCAGCCTTTCCTATCCAGCTAGTTCCCTGAGAGGCTGAGACAGAGCCTGAAGACCCCAACACACCTCACCCCATACCACCCGCACCCTATACCACACAACCCCTCAGCACACCCCACAAACCTACACTGTCCTTGTCTACCTCACCCCCCAACAACCCACCCCTGCACCTTGACATTGACCCACCCAAAGACACCATCTCCTGGTACAACCCTCCAGCACCCATCCACCTGGCACCCAGTGCTGCCCAAAGCAACACCCCATCCCACCCCACCTTACGTCAGGGCCATAACAGGGATGACTAGAACACGAGCCACCTATGTGCAGTGAACATGGTCTACATGGGGAAGAGTTTCCATAATCAGAACCCGGACAGTGGCTTGTGCCAGAGGTGAAGGTGAGACATGGCCAGGCCATTCCACTTTGCTGAGCTGGGAGAAGGCAGGGGTGGTTGGTGGATGGCACTGTTTCTGATGACTATGGGCACAGGGATCAGGGCAACAGGGACCAGCTGGATTGTTACCCAGGGGCAAGGTAGGCAACTCACTCCAGCTTCCTGGCGATGTGCAGCTGGGACGTGGCTTCTGCCAGGACTCGACAGCCTTCATCTTCTAGCTGGTTCCCTGAGAAGCTGAGACAGAGCCCAAGGTCCATGCTGCCGGCCTGGAGTTCTCCCAACGCCCTGTACCCATGCAGTTCCTCTCTGACTCTAGTCAAGGCATCACCCCCAAGAACGAACCTTCATCCTAACTCAAATTGAGAGACTGTATACCACAGGCCTGGCAATGTTGTAGGTGCTTCTACAACTGTCATATTGGCATGTCTCATCCTCAGAAGTCTATGAAGCAGGCACTATTGCTGGCTTCATCTTACTGATCAGTAACGCCCTGCACAGAGTGGTTAAGGCCTTGCTCAAGGGTGGGCCTGGATTTGAACCTGGGCAGCCTGCCTTCAAGGCCCACCCTCACCCTTCCTTAGTCTGACACCCTACCTCACCAATGTGCCTCATGGTTTTAGGGGCAAGCATCTAACCTAGTCTGGGGGTCAGAGAAAGTTTTCCTGATACTTGAACCACTTTCTGGATAAAGTAAGAGTTCAAGAAGTAGAAGGCAGGGAGAGACGGGGGCAGGGGGTCCCCGATAGTAGGAACTGCACATTCCAAGGCCCTGTGGTCCAGCACATGCAGGACCTAAAGGAAGCCTGTGCGTCTGGACTGGCAGGGTGGGCTCAGATGGGGCTTGGGAGTTTGGGGGCAGCATTCTGGACTAGCCAGAGTTTTAGGATTTGGGCTCTGTCCTGAGAGGAGGGAGTGAAGGGGAGGGCAGTGGGGCACTGTGGTGCATTCTCTGCCAGCTGGAGGTGGCCAGGATGGAAACAGGGAGACAGAGAGGAGGCTGAGGTCACCCAGGCGAGAGATGAGGGGTTGGCGTGAGGGAGCTGGATTTAAAAAGGATGGAGAACAGGGATTGCTTTGAGAGCTCTTAACATCGACCCAGGATGGACTGGCTCCGGGGGGTAGGCCAGGGAGCTGTGGTGTGGTCTGTGTAACCAGGTGAGTGAGGAGCAGGTTACTGCAGGTAAGAGTACTGGGGGCGGAGTGGGTTCGGGGGGCCCAGGTGGGTGGAAGGATGCCTGTTCAGAAAGAACCACTTCTTTTTTTAAAAAAATTATTGTATTTAACTTGTTTATTTTTTATTTGATCAGAGAGGGACAGAGTGAGAGCAAGAGAGAGAGAAAGTGAGAAAGCAAGCCACCAGGTCAGGGACTTGAACTGCAGTCGGTGGGAGTCTAGTGCCCTTAACCAACATGCCACCGGCTGGCCTGGAAAGAATCACCTCTGAGTCCTGCCCTGGTTGTTCCAGTGAAACAAGTATGAATCAAGGCTTGGTCACCAAGGGAGCCACCCCCGTACCTCTTGACATACATCATGGCCTTCCACCTCTCCACCTGTATATCATTTGAGGACTTTCTGGGACCATCCTGGTGGGGCTCCCCTCTTAGTGACAAGGCAGCACCTCCACCAGCCCCAAAGCTCTCATCAGTCCCGCCCAAGAACAGGAACACATGGGAATTTTTCCAGCCCTCAGGTTGTCTCCCTTTACTCTGGGAGAAAGTCAGGGGCCGATCCAATGGAATAGGGGACTGAAGTTTAGAGACCCAGGTGGGTCGGCATTTTTATAATACTTTGCAGATCTCAATGACTGAAGTAGCCGGGGCTATAAGGATGTGCCTGGGAGTGGGCTGTCTGGGCTTGAATCTTGGGCTGGATCCTTCCTACCTGTGTGCCTTTGAGCACATTTACTTTTCTGTGGCTTGAATTCCTCCTCTCTTAAGTGTGGACAGTAACAGTGCTTCCATCATAGAGATGGGGGGTTATGACACGAGGGTGGGTGTAAAAGCCCCTCCCCAGCAGCCAACTCAGTCCTAGATTGTGGCTGTTGTCATGAGTCTCAGATTCCCCAGAGTTCTTCACGAGCCAGCACACCCCTTCCCCACACCACCCACCCAAAGGTGGGGCCCTGCCCCTTCTGCCTCCTGCCCCAGGGGTTCCCAGGATACTCACTCCACTTCCTCCAGGTGGGGGCTTTTGTGGAGCAGGACTGTGAGGGCGTCTGCATGGTGGACCATGAGCTCACACTTCTGGAGCCTGGTGAAGGGGTCGGGGATGGAGGGGCTCAGGGCCAAAAGCCACACCAGGCTCTCTCCGGCTTTGAGAACTGGGTGTGTCAGGAGACTGACAGACCTGGCGGCTAACCCCGGCCACACTTCTTAGTAGCTGGGTGATCTTAGGCAAAGCCTTTGACCTGCCTGAGATTCAATTTCCTCCTCTGTCAATTAGGAACAATAATGTGTGCTGCACAGGGCTTCTAGAAGGATTGCAATCAGAGTAGATAAAAAATATTTGACACCATAGCTGCCATATAGCAGGGGACATTAAACTGCGGCTCTCCCTGTGACTGGTGCTTCTTATTCAAGCCGAGCTGGGCTATGCACGCCCTTTCCCTGCACAGCTCTCCCTCCCCTAGGACTCCCATTCCCCTGGGACTCCCCCATAGCATACCCTTCTCCTTAATGAACAGACCCCACGGAGGTACCTGAGTGTCAGGCTTCTGCCAGGAGCCTCTTTCCTCTGGCTGTCACTTTCTTGTTGGCCGGAAGTTCTGACAAGAACAAATTAAACATTAGCCTGGGCTCAGGAGACAGGGCATGTTGGGCCAAGTCTCTTTCCTTGGGTTCTCAGGGCTGGAGACCCTGCAGCAGCACCACAAGGAATGAGAACCAAAGATGGCGGCTGGAAAGCACCCGAGGCACCATTCAGCCAAGAGCCACAAGCAAAAGGTGTAAGGTCAAGAACAACCTTGATTTAACTCTGGCTCTGCTTTGTGTAGCTGGGTGGCCCTGGGCAAGTCACCCAAGTCATGTTAGACTCCCCTCTTTTTTGAAATGGAAAGACAATATCTAACACACAGCATTCCTGCAGGACCCGACGAGACAGTGCGTGGTCAGGCACCCGACATTGGCACAACACCAAAGCTCAGCGTGTGCTCACTGGGGTGTGTGTGTGACTGCGAAGGCAGGGACCATGCGCTGTACACAGGCGCCCAGGCTTGGGGACTCTTTCCTATCTGGCCAGGAGAAGTCTGGGGGGCTGCAGAGAATCTAGGACATTAGGAGCCAGGTTTCAAGACTTCTAGATGGGTGCCATGAGGGCTTTCTACAACGATGGAAATCTTCATTCATGTCATCCACTATGGGAGCCACTGGCCACCCAGGGCCACTGAATAAGTGAAGTATGACCATGTAAATAGCTCCATGTGGCTAGAGGCTACCATATTAGACCTCACGGATCTGGACAACCGAAGGGGAACGCTACTGTGGTCCTGCTGGGAGTTGGACAGGTGAAGGAATCGAGGCCTAGTGCAGGGAAAACATTAATCAAGGACACACATCATCTCTCTCTGGGCCAGGGGAGAGAGTGAGGGGGCACAGGGGCCATGTTCCTTAGTGGGAGGAGCTTCCCTTTCTTTACCCATCCAAGACTTCCCAAGCAGGAACCAGGCACAGCAGTGTTGACTGCATGCCAGCTCTGTTCTAAGCACTTCATCTTTGAAAAAAGTGTATTTATTTATTTCCTTCATGAGAGAGAGCTAGAGAGGGAGAGAGAAAGGAAGAGAGAAATCCCTAACATGGTCTTCGTTTTGTGATCCACCTCCAATCTCAGCTGGCCTGGATCACGGACACGTACACGTACACCCAGCATGCTCAGGGAGGTCTCCAGATGCGAGCCCAGGACCTTCCCCACGTGGGCCTAGTATTGCAGACTGTCGCATTACTACTGCATCACCATCACCATCTGGCCTCTGTTCAAGCACTTCAAATGCATGGACTCATTTACGTCTCAGAATAGCCCTAAGATATAGGCCCGTAACTGCCTGCCCCCATCTTTATTTCAGCTGTGAGTTTTCTCAGGGCACTCACCACCTGGTATGGCGGTCTAACTGTGTCTGCATGTCCTCCTTAAGGGCCTGGCTCTATATCTGGGGATGCTCTCTGACTACAGGGTGGTCCAGATATGCTAGAGGAAGTTAAAATCCCTCACTGACTGCAGTAATTCATGCCTCAGCACAGCAATAGCATGAAGAATTCCCACATTCCAGTTCTTCCTAGATTCTTTTGGGCTCCTTTTGCCCAGACCACATCTCAGGATGGGTTTCCCTCTCTAGCTTCTTACCTTTGTGGCTCTTCAGCTGTCTTCGTGGGTGGGGAGAGAAGGAAGATAAGGTCTGACTCCCTGTAGGATCAGAAACCGAGTCATGAACCTCATGAACTAAAAACTAGCACATTGCCCCCACCCAGGCACCCCTTCCTGACCCAAACATCTAGAGAATGCTGCTTCAGAACTGGCCAAAGTGCCTCAAAGCAAGCATGTAAAATCTTGACTCTGCCGTTGTTGATGAAGTTGCGCCGCAACTCAAGCAGGCAGTGCTGGGGCAGCACCATGGAGAGTGGCAAGCGGCTAGCCGTTCCCTTGGCTATGCTGGTGCTTCTGAGATCTGTCGATTCTTTCCTTCCTCCCTCCCTCCATGCAACTATCCACTCACCTTTCCATCCATCTATCCATCCACTTTCCCATCCATCTACCCACTCATTTTTACATCCATCTATCCATTCATTTTTTCCATCTATCCATCCTCTGTCCACCAATCCATCCATTGTTTCCATCCATCTATGCATCTACTTTTCTACCTGTCCATTCACTCATCTTTACATCCATCTATCCACTCATTTTTTTTTCTTTTTCTGGAGAGGTTTTTGCTATAGGGTGCATGCGCTCGCCAGACAGGCAGAGAGAGACAGAGATAGAAAGCGAGAAATCACCCTCCAGGGGGGATGGCCACGCCGCAATCCCTTCTCCTCCATTCTCCTCTCGGGATCTTGGGCACGCACGCACACGCGCCCGGCATGAGTTTAAGCCACCGGGTCCGGGACACGAACCGCGGTCGACTACGTGGGAGTCCAGCGACATAGCCATTACGCTAACTGCTGGTCCCGTATCCACTCATTTTTACATTCATTTATCCATCCACTTTTCCATCCATCCACCCACTCATACATACATCCATACATCTATCCATCCATTTCCCATCCATCTTTATATCATCTCTCCATTCATTTTTCCATCCATTCACCCATCTACTATTTTGAGTACCAGGTGCAAGACCTGAGCTAGGCTTAGAGACACAGTTGTAAGACAGACTCTCACACGCACATGGAGATCTTGAGGACTAGAGGCTTCTCCCCTTTCCCATCACCCTTTCTCCTCCTCCTTTCTCAAGACCTTGAAAGCTGGGATCCCATTGCTTCTGCTCACCTGGCCTGCAGCATCCTGACAGTAGGGTACTTGACTGCCATCTCTGCCAAGTGGAGTAGGGTTGACACGGAGATGTTGTTGCGGCTCAGGCTGCGTGATTGTGGCAAAGGTGTCAGGAGTGAATCTCCGTGGCCCTCAGACCCTTCTTCCTACTCAAGCAGGGAGAGGGACTGGGCTGGGAGAGGGAGTGGAAAAACTACCTACTCAAGCTTTCGGAGCTGTGGCAGGAGAGGAAGTACCTCCATGATGCTCAGCACCTCCTGGTCCTTGAGCTGGTTGTCCTGAAAACTGCAAGAAGACCGCAACCCAGTCCCTCAACCCAGGGGTTGACATTTGGATGCCCCAGCTAGCAGATGACAGGGGGAGACAAGACAGAGGCCCAGAAAGAACTGGTGACCTGCCACCTGGCACCCAGCAGGCAGAGCTGGCTTCACTTCTGTCCCCATGCAACCCCTGTGGGGGAGTTCCAATCTGGTGGGCCAAGGATCTAGAAGACTGACTGTGAAGATCTCATGAGGAGAGTGAGGAGACCCAGTGCCCCGCTTTCAGGGCTAATGTCTGCAGTATGCACGATGCCCAATTCCTTAGGCCTCTTGGCCCCTCGGTGATGAGCAAAGTCTGTCCTGGGATACCAGAGATGTCACTTCCAGCCTCAGCTCGGGCCCTGACTCACCCAGAGAACCATGGAAACACATTTCTCTCTGACTTTAACTTTTCCATCTATAAATGGGGTCCATAGTCCAGTCTGATCGAGAGCAATGGTGGGTGATGGGAGAAAGAATGAAGTTACTCCTTTATCAGAAAAGTGTCAACAAGTTCAAAATTCTAAGCCTTTGTCCTGACCAGAGTGATCACTGTACAAAGGCGCCCAGCTGAGGGGACAACAGGGACGGTGGTCCATTTCACGTTCCAGTCAATAAAGTGCTGCACCCTAGGTCCAGGGTGCATCTGTCCAGATGAAGGGCTGTCTTCTCTAAATCTCAGGCAGGTGCCGTATGAACCAGTGGTTCTCCAGGGAGCTGCTAAGAAGGGACCCTGGCCCCATATCTCCTTAGGGAAAGAGCGTATTTGTGCGTGTACTTACTAGTGTGTGCTCCCATCTGGATGTGTATGAGCATCCAAGTGTGCATGTGCGTGCTGCCCACGTGCACACCTATGAACGGGCAAGTTTGGGGACATATATTTGAGTAGGTAAGTGTGTACTTCCATGCGAGTGTGCTCACGTGTGTGCACGAATGCATAGGTGCATGCGTTTCATGCATTGATGTGCATCCGCAGTGCCCAACTCCTGCCTACACACTGCCACTGCTTACTCCAGGATCACAGAAAGAGGGGAGTGAGTACTGAAACTCATGCTCCTCAAAGAGGGCCCAAAACACTAGACAAGAAGAACCTTTCTCTGGAGTCGTTGGAAGCCTTGCATTTGGATTCGGCACCCCACCCCACCCCAATTCTTAAATTGATGCCTCTCTTCTCTGAGTCTCACTAAAAGCTCCTAGTCAGACCTTTTGAGATATCCTGGGACCTGGGTAGTGGCTTTTCTCCCCAGCCATCGAGCCCTCCAGAGATCGCGTACCTGACCTCTTCCAGCTGAGGACAGAGGGGCAAAGCCTGCACCAGGTGGCTGATGCCTCGCGCAGTGATCTTACTTCCTGATAACCTATGGGGTAAGCAAAGATGGTGGGGAGCATGGGCATGGGAAAGGGGAGAGACCAGGAGTCCGTCCTGTACAGGACTGGGAGGAAGTAGGAGAGTCTCTGGCATCCTTGACTGAAGGTCATTGTTCTGAGTCCTGACTCACCCCAGCTTCTGCAGGCTCCCCATTGTTGGCAAGCTCCTGGAGAGGGCTTCAGCAAAGGCATCCCCATACTTCCGGCTCTTAAAGCTGCCATGGAAAGAAGAAAGGTGGCAGAGGACCAGTGCAGCCAGGGCTCAGAGCTCCTCACACCTCCTCCTCTGACAGACAGGGCTTGAAAGGGCTAGTCGCAGTTGCAACAAATAACACGCTATGGCACAGACTGTCAACTGTCCACTAATGTCCATTCTCCACTTTTCAGCAGTAAGAGAGTTGTAGTTGAGAACATGGATTCTCAGACAGAGATGACATTTCCCAGCCTCCCTTGCAGCTCAGTGTGACATGTGATTATGTTCTCACCAATGGGATGAGAAGGAAATAGATGTGTCCTAGTTCCAGGACTGAGCTTTAGCACACTGGTGGTGGTGGTGGGGGCTGTCTCTCCCACGTTCTCTTTCCCTTTCTCCAAACCAGAGCACAGCTATACTTTTAACTCAGCTTTGACCATGCAGACTGGATTCCCATAAGGATGATGGAGTGACACAGAGGGGGGGTCCTGGGTCCCTGCATGAGTGCATGGAGCTGAGCCACCCAGTGACCTAGACCACTTGACTCTGACTCTTCCATCAGAGAAATACTAGACTACGTTATTTAATTAGCTTTATTTGGGGAGGTTTGTTTGTTATTGTAGTCTAGCCTTTCCTTTCTTCCTTTTTAATTAGCCAGAGGCCATGTGCACTCACCCCACACTCACCCACTCACACACACACACACACGCACACACACACACACACACAGAGCACACTCTCCATGGGGCATAGTCACTGGTCATGCCACAATTCTTATTCCTCCATTTTTCTCTCCTTTTGGTATCTTGGGCATGCACACCCATGTGCCCAAAATGGTTTTCAAGCTGCTGGGTTGCTGGGTCTGGGACTCGAATTGCACAGTTGGCTATGTGGGATCCAGCCACCTTAACCACCACACCACCAACTGGCTCAGTCTAGTCTTTTCTCCAGCTAATACACACATTGAGACTTTGCTCTGTGCGAAGAACTGTTTTTCATGCAATATCCCATCTCCTTCTCACAATGACCCTGTAAGTGAGCTATACTGCAGATTCATTTCAGGGCTGAAGACTGAGGCTGAGAGAGGTTACAAACCTGCCTGAAGGCAAACAGCCTCTAGCAGCCCAGCCGAATTCGAAGCTCCAGTCCGTGACTAACAGAGACTGAGAGTCCAGAAACTGCAGACAGGAAGAGGGTCTAACTGGACCCCAGGTCTTATTAAGGCATGGATCTTCTCCTCTATTCCATGAGGGACAGTGAGGGCCGTTCTGTTCTGATACTAAAATTCTTTTTTTTTTTTTTTTTTTTTTTAAAGATTTTTGTTACTGGGCATGTGTGCTCGCCAGAGAGAC
The DNA here is from genome assembly GCA_026018925.1 of Tupaia tana. Classification (NCBI taxonomy): domain Eukaryota; kingdom Metazoa; phylum Chordata; class Mammalia; order Scandentia; family Tupaiidae; genus Tupaia; species Tupaia tana. The sequence continues at coordinate 29,853,430 of JAKSZU010000018.1, forward strand.
AGAAACAGAGAGACAGGAAGTGAAAAATCACTCCCTAGAGGGGACGGCCACACAGCAATCCCTTCTCCTCTATTATCCTCTTGGGATTTTAGGCATGCACATATGCACATGTACCCAATGTGAATTTCAAGCCACTGGGTCCAGGACTCAAACCATGATGAACTATGTGGGAGTCCAGTGCCTCAAACACCACACCACCTATTGGCCCTGTGATACTCAAAATCTTACCCAGTTCCCCACTGGGCAGGGTTCTGCCAAGCTGGTTGGGCTCTACTCTCTCAAAAGCCTGGGTTCCTCCCAAGGCCTCTCCTGAATTCTCCCACCATTACTTACCTGAGATGGTCTATCTGCTCACAGCCTATCAGAGCCTCAGGACAGTGGGGCTCCAGGAGGCAGCCCTCCAAATCCAGGTGGATGGGAGCCTCCCTGTGCTTCAGGATGTTGGTCAAGGCAGCCAGGTCAGCGTAGGTCAGTGGAAAATTGTGGAAGGGCAGGTGGTAGCGGAGGCTCTGGGCGGCCAGGTCAGCCAAGCCTGGATCCTGTGTCTCATACACACAGTGACACAGCTCCACCACCTTCGGTGCCGTGAGCTTGTGGGTGGCCATCTTCCTCAGCACCTGCATGATGGTAGCCTGTTTGGTGCCCACCCAGCTCTCCTCCTGCTGTGCCAGTTGTCTGAGGAAGGGACGGCAGGCAGAGGATGCCAGGCCTGCCAGGAAGGTGGGGAGGTGGTCCGAGAGGCCCAGTCTAGTTTTGGTCCGTAGCACCCAGCGGGAATTGAGGGTGACATGGTGGGCGAGCATGTCTTTGTCCACCTGGGGACTGGTCATCAGGTGCAGGGCAGCGAAGAACTCCTGCAGGCTGAAGTGGGCAAAAGCGTAGCCTGTCTCCTGGTGCCCAGGGCCTGTGCGGACACAGAAGGAGGTCAGCAGGTTGAGGGTGGCACCGAAGGCCATCACGGATGGAGGGATATCTTCAGCACAGAAGATAACCTTCCCGATCTCCAGGCCCTTCAGGGCCACCTCACCCAGGGCCAGCAGAGACACAGCAGACTGATGCCCTGGGGGAGTAAGGGCGAGCACCATCTGCATGTAGAGCTGAGTCACGGTGGGCAGGAGGGCTGCACACTGGCCTGGGGAGGTGCCCAGGAGGAGATGGTGGAGGCAGAAGCAGGTGACTTGGCACAGAGCAGGCACTGCACACAGGCTGTGGAGGTATCCACTGGCCTGCAACTCTGCCAGGGCTGCCTTCTGTGATGACAGGTTGTGGAAGAAGATGCTCACGTACTTCTCCACCCGCGGCCCGTCAAAGCCCCACATGTGGACCATGGCTGCCTCCGTGGGCAGGCAGCCAGGCAGCTTCCCGGGACGGGAGGTGGCCATCACCCAGCAGCCGGGTAGAAGGGTGCCATGGCAGAGTCCAGAGAAAAGGGAAAGGGCTGGACCTGGAGCATCAGGACCTGCCATCTTTCCACTGGAGCAAGGGTAGATGGCTTCATCCAGCCCATCGAAGATCAGCAGGACGCGATCCGCGTTCTCCTTCAGGTACTGGAAGACAGCGTCGGGGCCTGACTCGGGGCTCAGGTACACATCAAAAAGCAGCTGGGACAGCGTCATGGAACTGGTGAGCAGGTTGAGCCGACGGAATTCAAAAAGAAACAGGGCCTGGAAGCGCTCCAGCTGGCCGTCAGCCCACTTCCGGCAGAGCCAGTGGGCCAGTGTGGTCTTGCCCACACCAGCCTTCCCCAAGATCACGGTCACCTTCGGGCCCTTGTCGGCCCTGGAGCTGAAGAGTTCCCAGATGCTCATGTCAGTGCCATCTTCTGCCTTGAGGCCTCCCATAACAGCAGCCCCCTTCTTGGTGTCAAAGGGCACTGTGGCCCGGCTCCACTGCAGGATCGGGGGGACGTAGGCCTGGTGGGACGTCAGGGGCTGTCCCAACCTAGGAAGTTCACCACCATAGTGCTGCTGGGCAGAGGCCCTCAGGAGCTGCAGGTACCTCCTGGCCAGCTCTGTGGGGAGCAGAGAGACACCATGAGGGCAGCCCCCCCCCCCCCAGCCCTCTGCCCATGTCTCCTTCCTCCAGGACTGGGCTGCTGGGAGCCTCTAACCATAGCTGTGTGTATGTGTAGGGGTGGGGTAGCACATCTGCATTATGGGATTCTTGGGCCACACAAACTTCTAGGAGGAACTGGTTCTACAGAAGCACAGGCTCTGGCTCCAGCAGTTTTTTAAATTTATTTAAAAATTTCATATATATTCCCACCCACTCTTCTTTTTTTTTTTTTTTTAAAAAAAAAAAAAAAGAAAAAAACAGGGTCTTGCTGTTCCTATCATCTTGCCTCAGACTCCCAGCTGGGACTAAGGGCATGTGCCACCACTCTGGCTCTGCAGACTGGGTCTTGCCATGTTGCCTAGGCTAGCCTAGACTTTTTCTTGCCTCAGTGGGATTACAGGGTCACATCCCCACGCCTTTCAGTTGGCCCAGGAATAGAACACGGGCCTGTTGTGGTCCCAGTCTGTGAAGCCCAGCATCTTAGCAGTGTGAAACACCAGGCAGCCATTTAAACAGAAAGGCAGGAGTGGGGAAGTATAGGTCTTGGCTCTATTTTTCTGCAACAATAGGAGTGCTATAACGTTTTTGGTGTGATGGGGGAAGGGAATGGGGACACTTCTTCCAAAGCATCTCACTATTACAACCTGTTCCTAGGATCTGCCCTGGCCCCTGCCCAATATCTCAGTATGGCAATGCCCGGGGTGCATGCCAGCAGCCTGTGAGCCTCAGCACTGATCTGTCGGTACTGTAGGAGCTGGGTCCCTGCAGGGCCAGGTGTTGACCTTTTAATCCCTAGGTCATGGGAGGTCTCAGGTGACCTAGGGGAAGGGTGGGCTGTTTCTGGTGGAGACCAGGAGGGCCTGAGGCAGTGTGCTGCTTTGTGTAGATGTTGGCAGTGGTAAGGTGGGGAGGGGTGAGTTTCCAGTGAGTGAGACATCTCAAGAACAAGGACTTTTCTAGACACCTGGCCAAGAATAAGAGATATTTTCTCCCCTTTCCTCCCTCTTGCCTGGCCAGTCCTCAGCAATCCCATGTCCCCCCATGGGCCCTAGGGTCTCTGTCTTACGGGGGTTCTTCTGGGCATCCTCATCACTCCCCATCCCTGCTCACCCTAAACTGGCTAATAAGGGCCAGGTCTGAAGTCATACTGGTCACCTCCCTGGGGCTCCCTCGACCCTGAGGAAATGGGATATTCCTGGGGGAGTCTAAGTCTGTTGGGGTCCTTCCAGTGCCTTTGGTTGAGCTACCTTTGGAGGAGCCCCTGGAAGTCCCTCTAGTCCCAGCCCTCTCCTCTGCTCTCCCAAGATCTCTGATTCTTCTCTCCTGGAGGCTTGGAGGATAAGAGTCCCTGAGCCCTGCAGGCTTGTTGGCCAAGGACAGTGTCCAGGGTCTGTCCTAGCACCAAGACAGCCTGACTTGTATGCCCTGGTCCCGCCCCAGCTGGGTACCCACCTAGCTGCTGTTGCTTGCACTGCTTACGGCGGGGTGAGGACCCACAGCTCTGATGAGGCCGCTTGAGACCTGGAAAAGCAAAGGGAAGGGTAGAGGGTGCGATCTGGGGACCTGGGCTGGGCCCAGTGCCTTTGGGGAGCTGCATTCCACAAACAGGCACAGGCAGACCAATGCGTCCACACTTAGGGCCGGCGAGAAGGCATGCAGCAGGCAAAGGCTGCAGAAATGCCAGCTTCTGATGGCAGAGGGGCGTTGCCAGGCCCTGCTGGGGGAGTGCTTGTGGTTCCAGGCCTGGAGAAAGGGAGTCTCCAAGTCAAGGATGTAGGAAACAGCCCATATCTGGGAGCTCCCAAAACTCAGCCCCAAGCACTCAGTGGACTGTCAGGGAGGGACCAAGCTCTGCAGAAGCCTGTGCTGGATGGGAAAGTGAAGCTCACAGTGGGCTTGGCCGGCCTGAGACCTCCCTCTTGCATTAGTGCGTGTTATCACCCTTCTTTCTTATCACCCATATTTCCTCACTTCCCTCAAGGGTTTCATGAGCTCTTGTCTTACTGTTTGGAGTTTCAAGAGTCATTTGAGAGCCTTTCTGGAAGAGTTTGGGAAAGGAAGAAGGAAGGGGAGACAGGAAGGAGGGAAGGAAGAAAGACAAGAGAACTTAGGAAAAAATATTAAGAAAGGCTGGATGCTCCTACAGCTAGACAGTGGTGAGCACCCCAGACAGCCCTGAGAGCAGCGTCCAGGGCCCCTCACCCTGCTGGGCATTAACTTTTTAGTTGCTGAATTACAGTGAGTTCCAGAAGTCCCATAACGGGGCTGAAACCCATCTGAGAGTATTTCAAAAGGACTCGTTGACTGAATATCAGTCAGACCTGGCCACGACCAAGAGACGGGTATGATAACTCAGCAGGAAGGGCCAGAAAGGGCCAGAGACTTGGACCAATAAATTTGATTTCAGAGGACCAGGGGTACAGGGTGATTTCTGTTAACACCAACCCTGTCGATGTTCCTGACATGTATAGCTATAGCTTGAAAGTCGATACTGCCATAGAGAAAGGTTCTCAGACTATGACGTGGCCCATGAATCAGTGAGGTGGTTGACATTCAATCGCTGACCCCTCTGATTCCCACTGGAAAATCTGTCCAAGGCCCCCCATGTAAACAGCAGTCACAGGTGTACGAGAAAGGCACAGTGGTCAGGGCTTCCTGCTGAAGGCTGACGATGGGCCTGGGAGACAGGGAAGCGAGAACAGGCTTCTCCAAGTGAAACCAGACAGGGGAATCTGGTGGTAGCTGAGACTGACAGCTGACACCCACAGGCTTTCCCAGGGCTCCAGGTTAGACCCTGGGAGGGGCAGCAGGACAAGCCCCAGCCTTCAAAAGCACAGAGGGAGAGGTGAGGCTGGAAGCCATGCTCACATGTAGAGGGGTCTGGTGGTGGGAAATGGGTGTGGCCAGACACCGTCAGCCACTGCCAGCCTCCTCCAGGCTCTAGATGGGGACCTAATGGCACTCACCACCCCCTCTGGCTCCCCATCCCCCGGTCTCACCATGGTGAAGCTGAGACTCAGGCTGGCTCTCGTCACCTGCTCCCAGACTGGGGAACTCTGCAAGAAAGAGACACATGCCATGGGGACACAGTGGGCTGGCTGCTATGGGGACCAGCTCTGGTCTGGTGTCTGGTTCAGGGCTCATCTCATGTAGCAGATGGGGACTCAGCAAGGAAGATAGAAAATTAACACCCCATTTTCTGTGTGGGGGAAGCTGATGGGAAGCCTTGAATGCAGTGATGGGCAGAAATGTGTGTGTGAGCATACAGGTGTGCATGTGCAATGTGCACGTGACACTTGTATGCATGTGTATACATTGTACATGCACATGTGTGTGTCTGTGTGTATGTACATCCTTCCACCCCTTGCTCTTCTTACCATCTGCCTTGTGCTAGAGTCATTCAGTGAATTCTCACTTTCTCTCCAAGGACATTGTTGTCCCTAAATGTCCTGTTTCCCTCAGATGTGTGCAAACAAACGGTGCCCAAGAAATGTCCATCAAACTGGTCAGAGTTAAACCTGCCTACTGTTAGAACAGGTTGGAAGGGCCCACCCATTAAGGGCTATTTGGAATTTTCTGGCTAGGATCATATGCACCCTTGTTCTGAGTGACTGGAGTGGAGCCAAGGGTGCAGAAGGGGTCTCCCAAGCCCAGGTAGCTTTGTGGCACAGGGCACTGGCTCTGGAGTGCCCAGAAACACAGAAGCTTGTTTGGAGTTCAGCCATGACCTCTCTGTGCGGCTCAGGTGGGTCTCCTGCCCACTCCTACCTTCTTCGTGGCCCCACATGCTCAGCAGTGGCACCTCCAGTTCCAAAGGCACCTCCAGCTCCATGCACACACAGTGGATGAATGACTGCCAGGTGGCCAGGCCTTGGGCACGCAGTCTGCTCAGCTGGAAGATGACCCTCTGGGCAGGGTCTGGGGTCTCGTTCTCGGAGCCCAGGTCCATGTTGGGGAGGAAGAACTTCATCTTGGCATTCAGCCATTCTAGGTCTTCACTGAGCAGTCTCACAAGCCAGCCCCACCGGTTCCTGGTGCCCAGCTGCAGGCTAATGGGGTCCATGAGGCGCTGACCTGCAGTGACAAGGTAAGACAGTGACCATGGGGCAGGTGAACCATGATGAAACCAAGGGGGGCAGTCAGGAGCCACCTCCCACAACCACTGGCAGAAAATAGGCGGGAACTGCAATCTCCATGGAGCATGCAGTGCGTGCAGTGAGTGCACTTCACTGGATCCAGTGTGTGCCGTGAGTGCAGTGCATGCACTGCATGCAGTGAGAGCCATGAGGGATCCAATGCATGCAGTACATGCAATGCATGCAGTGGATCCAGTACATGCAGTGAACGAGTGCAGTGAGTGCAGTGCGTACACGGAATTCAGTGTGTGCAGTGAGCGCACAACTGCACGCACTGCACACACTGCATGCACTGCATGCATTGCACTCACTCCACACACTACGCACATTGGATCCACTGCATGCACTGCACGCACTGCATGCACTATGCACATTGGATCCACTGCACTCACTGCGGTCACTGCACTCACTACACACATTGGATCCACTGCACTCACTGCATGCACTGCACGTGCTGGATCCAGTACACTCACTGCACTCATTGTAAGGTAAGTCTGGGGAGAAAGTTGTCTCAGCAGTAGGAGGGGTGTGAAGAAATGGATGAGACGGGATGAGAGGTGAAGGGGAGTGAAAAATCACCTACTTGGCTTCCTGGTTCATGATAGATGTTCTAGGGTTCCCTTGAAGAGGGTCTTATGGGTGTTCAGGCCAAGTCCTGTGCCCTGAGCTGGATTTACAAGCTGACTCCATAGTGCAGGCCCCTAAGGAGAGAAGAGACACTATTGCAAACTCCAAGAGAAATGCGACTAGGCGTCAAACCTTGCACCTGCCTGCCAAAAACACTGCCAAAGGACACTCAGCCCAGAAACGGTGCCCTGGGCTTCACGTACAGATCTGTTCTCCTCACCACAGCTCTGCATGTCCCTGGAGTTCACATAGCCTAATCCTCCCTGACATCACCTCCATGTACACCTGGCCTAGAGCACACCCCTCTTCCTCCTCCAATGTGGATAGTCACCTCACAGTGGCCTGTGACGTCACAATGCATCCTGCAAATCCAACAGATTTATTCCCATTAATTTACCCAGACAAAAATGGAATAATTAAGGCCAGCATGTGGTTTGATAGTTAAAGTGGCTGGATTCCCACATGGCCTACCCCGTTTTGAGGCCCAGATCCAGAGACTTAAAACTCATGTTGGGCCTGTGTATGTATGTGCGAAAGCAAAAGCTATCCCCTGGGGGAATGGCCATGCCACAGTCCCTTCTCCTCCATTCTCCTCTCAAGATTTTGGGCACACACACACATGTGCCTGGCATGAGTTTCAAGCCTCTGGGTCAGGGATGCAAACCATAGTTGGCCATGTGGGAGTCCAGCACCTTAACTACCAGGACACCTGCTGGCTCTATGATTCCCTTTATATAAGATGTCCAGAAAAGGCAAATCTATGGAAATAGTAAATAGATTAGTCATTGTCTGGGCCTGGGAGTAGGAATATGGATCATTCTAAAGAATTATGAGAAATCTTTTTTTTTTTTTTTTTTGGGAGTTTTCCAGAGAGACAGAGACAGAAAGCAAGAAATCACCCCCAAGGGGGGATGGCCACGCCACAATCTTTTCTCCTCCATTCTCCTCCTGGGATCTTCGGCACGCACGCACATCCACCTGGGATGAGTTTGAAGCCACGGGGTCCAGGACCTGAATTGCAGTTGGCTATGTGGAACTCCAACAACTTAACCACTATGCCATCTGCTGCCCAGGTATGAGAAACCTTTTGCAGTGATAAAAATGCCTTGAAACCAGGTTGCGGTGATGAATGCATAATTCAGTAACTTTATTAGAAAACATTGCATCATACAATTAAAATGGGTAGATTTTATAATAATGTAAATTACACTTCAATAAAGTTGTTAATAAAGTAATGCAGTATAGGGGACCAGCCAGTGGCATGGTGATGAAGGCGGATGGATCACACATAGCTGACCGTGCAGTTCAAGTCTCAGACACAGCAGCTTGTAAATCATACTAGGCATGTATGTGAGCATGCCCACCACCCTGAAAGGAGGGAGACATGGAGGGGAAGGCATTGTGGCCTTACTATTCCCCATAGAGAGGGGTGCTTTCTCACTTTCTCTCTCTCTCTCTCTCCAGTGAGCACATGCACCTTCTGATACATTTTTTAAAAGCAGTATAAATTAATGTATTAAAATAAAACATTTTATCATCATTAAAATTGTTTTCTGTACAGAAAAAAAAATAGCATCAAACAAAATGAAAGCAACAATCTGGGAAAAGCATACCACATATGACAATAAGCTCACTTTCTTCATGTAACAATGACTAATTGATAAGGAAAACGCAAACAACCGTACTGAAGATATGGCCAAAGATATTAAATGATGACATTAAAAAATTCAAAATATGCTTAAAATCACTCCAAATGAATGACCATAAATAAACATTATCTATACAGGAACATGCATCCCTTTGGCAAATGGAGAAAAACCTGAAACATCAATAATATTCCATGATGGTGAGTTGGGAAATAAACCATTCTCTTCATCGTTGGTGGGGTAGTATTGGTTCTGATCCTTTAGAAGGGTGTAGCAGGCAGCTCTGGGGCCGTGCCCATATTTTCTTGGGTTTACCAAAGTGTACCTGACGCACTTTCCAACCATCAGCATCTAGCTCCTTGTCTGAGGACTTTCTCAGGCCTTTTGATCCAGCTTCCTGGACAAAGAGCCAAGGAATTCATTTCTCCTCAGCCAATAAGGAGTGGTGTCCAAGTCCCATGGCTCCTTCACTCCTCAGGTCCGATCATTCTGGGGTGTGGGTATGTTGTATTGGGCTCAAAGAACTTTCCAGAAGGACTGCTCCAGATGCCCACGGTGTTAACTTGTTTCACAACACATCAGTCTCGGTTGCCTTGCCTTCCTGTCTCAGTTCCCTGCTCTCCTACAGGTAATCTCTTGGATCACCTCCCAAATAAATCACTTGTATTTGTCTCAGGGTTTGCTTATGGGTGAATCTAAATCGAGTCAGAGGAAAATGTGTATAAAATTATAAATACACATGTCCTGCCACTTAGCATTTGCATGTTTAGAGCTGTAACTGTGAGGGGCCGGCAGGTGGCATGGTGGTTGGGGTGCTGGACTCCCACATGGCTGACCACAGTTCGAGTCCTGGACCTGGTGGCTTCTTTCTCACTTTCTATCTCTGTATCTGTCTCTCTCTAGTGAATGACTGTACCAAATGAAAAAAATAATAATAATGAAAAAAATTAAAATAATTAACTGTGAAATGTCCTTTTATATCCTTTTGGGGTTAACATTTGTGTGTGTGTGTGTGTATGTGTGTGTGTGTGTTATAAGGACAACACTATAATCCACTAGGAAAGTGGTTGACAAAGTTTCAAATGTGGCAAATAAATAAAATGACACTAGTAGGGGCTGGCTCCATAGCACAGCAGTCGTGCGATGCTCAAGAGAAGCCAGATTGCATATGGCCACCCAGGTTCAAATCCCTGCCTGGTCAGCTTGAAACACACTGGGCATGTGCACAAATGCTCCAGATCCAGTGAGCTGGAGGACTGGAAGGAGGGGATTGTGGCATGACCAGACCCTGTGTGGTTATCTGTTACGCTCTCTTTCTCACTCTCGTGTGCTAATGCACAGCTTCTATCATGAATAAGGGAAAGAAACGAGATAAAAAACTTACCTGTTTTGAGAGGTAGGCACAAATGCAGGCTTTTTGTCAAGTGCTTGGAACATACTTGGTCCGTTGCCAGAGTGCTTGCTGTGCAGGGCACCATGCTAAATGTTTTCATGCACCATCCTCGTTTATTCTTTGCAGCAGGCCATCCAGGTGAGTACTTATGTTATCTCCATTCAACAGGCGAGCCAACCAAGGCTAAGTGACTTGCCCAAGGTGACCAGATTTAAATCCGGAAAGTCAGAATGCCTACATACAAATACAAGAATACTAACTGCACTCTCACGAAAGCAGCAGGAGACTGGAAACAAGGCAAATATCCATTATTAGGAAGTGTGTTCTGATACACCTGTAGAAAGGAGCCACTTGAAAGACTGATGTATATACAGTGACACAAAAATAGCTCGAAAGGAGAATATTAAATAAATCCTGGGGTCAGCGGGTCATGTGGTGATTAAAGCACTGGAGTCCTACATGGCCAATTGCGGTTTGAGCCTAAGACTGGGTAGCTTGCTTTCTCATTTTCTCTCTCGCTTTCTCTGGTGAGTGAATGTGCCCTATAACAAATTAAATAATAATAACAATTAACATTAAATAATTATTTTTTAATTCCAATTTTTAAAGCAGCTATGGGGCAAACTGATGGCCAACTGCATGGTTTAAGTCTTGGACTTGGTGGCTTGAAAGACACACTAGGTATGTGTGCATGCATGCCCTAAATCCCAAAAGGAAGGACAAATGGAGCAGAAGGGATTGCAGCATGACCATCCTCCATGGGATGGAGGAAGTGCTTTCTCATTTTCTCTTTCTTTGTCTCTCTCCACAGAGACAATTTTTTTTAAAAAAAAACAAAAGCTATAGAATGTGAATGTTCTTTCTTTGTCTCTCTCCAGAGAGACAATTTTTTTTTAAAAAAAGCTATAGCGTGTGAATGTTTTAAATGTGTGTATATATTTGTATATGTAGAAACCAATGCTTGGTGACTACACAAGAAAATGGCGATATGATTCTATATGAGAGTGGAGGTGGGAGATGCAGAGGGAGGAGAACTCTTTACATTGTATTGTACTTCTGGACTATGCTGTATCATTTGACCTCTTTGACATGTGCTTTTGGGACCAGCAGTTAGCATAATGGCTATGTTGCTGGACTCCCACGTAGTCGACTGTGGTTCGCATCCCAGACCCGGTGGTTTAAAACTCATGCCGGGCACGTGTGCGTGTGTGCCCAAGATCCCGAGAGGAGAATGGAGGAGAAGAGATTGCGGTGTGACCATCCCCCTGGGGGGTGATTTCTTGCTTTCTGTCTCTCTGTTTCTCTCCGTCTGTCTGGAGAGAGCACGTGCCCTATAGTGAAAAAAACCTCTCAAAAAAAAAAAACACAAAAAAACAAAAAAAATGTGCTTTTCAGTTTAAAAAAATCATAAAAGCATTTACACTAAAACCAAGAATAGATATTTCCTCTATGTTAAAGGAAGAGAAATACATGATGATAAACAAGCATAAGAAATGACCATTCATGACTCACAAAAATGGAAGTCCCCTAAATGATGTGCAAGAATAAAACTAAAACAGGAGGAAGGTGATATATGATGATAAGTGTCTGCACTAAGTGTGATGAATATCCCAATTAAAAATATTCATGCCTATTGAAGAAATATTTCATTCTGCTTCTGGGTTTAACATTTGTGTGTGTGTTACAAGGACAATAGTTTTCCTAGTAGAAAGTGATTGACAAAGTTGAGCAGACGATACAGTGAGACAAGTGCTAATACCAGACAAGTGCCTTTTGGTGTAATCTATTTTAATTCTCTCAAAAACACCCACTTGGATGATCATATGTGGTTCAGATTTTCTGAATTTACAACGGGCCCCATAACCTGGGGATTAAGGGAGCCAGATCCCACATGGCTTACTTCAGTTCAAGTCCTGTCCTGGTACCTTAAAAGAGATGCCAGGTATATGCGCATACATGATCCAAAGCACAGAATGGGGAAAGAGAGGAGAAAAAGTGGCATGACCACACCCATTGCCAGCTGCTTTCTCTACTCCACCACCCCCCTGAGTGCGCATGCCCTGTGGCCATTTAAAAAAAGAAAGAAATCCAAGTCCCAAATGAGTTATTGATCTCACAAACTGTTCCTTTCTGCACCTTCCTGCTTCTTTGAGTTCAGGTCAAAGACGGCTTCGTTATCCAAGCGTGTTCCAGAATCTTGCTTTCTACTACTACCTCCTCAATTTGGTAGCATCATTTCTCACCTGGATTCCTGCGTCAGCTTCCTACCTGGTCTCCCTCATTCTGCACACAGTGATCAGAGTATAGCTTTGAAGGTAGTCTGTTCAGGTCCCTTTGCCTTCCAGAAACTTCTCACCTCATCCTGAGTAAAAGCCAAAGTCCTTTCCAATTCTGTAAAGTCATTCAGTTTCTAAAAACATCAAACTTGATAACTTCACAATTTTCGGCACTGTATCGGCTGTTTTCCACTTATTTTTTAAATTAACTTTTGGCAATTTATATTATTTAGAAAACTCATTTTTTAAAAAGAATTATTTATTTATTTAATTCCATTTGTTATTGTTAGTTTTTTTGGTTTTGGTTTTGGTTTTTTGTTTGTTTGTTTGTTTTGTTTTGTTTTGTTTTTATTTGACCGAGAGAAAGAGAGAGAGAGAGAGAGAGAGAGAGGGAGAGAGAGAGAGAAAGGGAAAGTGAGAAAGCAAGCCACCTGGTCTGGGACTTGAACCATGGTCGGCCATGTGGGAATCCAGTAACCTTATCTACCACATCGCCTGCTGGCCCCAGAAAACTCATTTTGTTAATTATCCAAAAGTAGTTTATCACGCAGTTGTATATAGAATTTTCTGATCATTTTAAATCTCCTCACGTTGTCACATCTTATTTAGTTTATTTTGTCTCCTCATCATTAGATTTGCGGTTGGTATCTCTTACAAAGGATCTTCAAAAAGCTCACAGAGAATTATTATTAAAAAGGAAAATCTATGCATGGCTTTCAAAATTTCTTGGTACCAAAATACATGTGTGCTTTAATTCCATTTTTCCTTAGTATTTTTTAAGTCCCCTCAGACCTTTAAGAACAAACTTTGTTTTCATTTATTAATTCTGCTAGAAATTTCTCCTTTCTTATATTGTAATTTTTGTTTTTATCTTTGGATTTCTTTGATTTACTGAGGTTGTTATTCTTTAAACTTATGAGTTTTATTGCTGAGGCCATTTCCAGTCTTTTGTTGTTGTTTTTTATTAAGGTTTTTCCTATAGGGTGCACATGCTTGCTAGAGAGAGACAGGAAGAGGGAAAGTAAGAAATCACCCCCTAGTTGAGATGGCACCCCCTAGACGGGATGACAATGCTGTAATCCCTTGTAATCTTGGGCATGCACACACATGTGGCTTGAGTTTCAAGTCACTGGGTCTGGGACTCAAACCGCAGTCTGCCATGTGGGAGTTTAGTGCTTTAACCACTATGCTGCCTTCTGTCCTCATTTCTAGTTTTTTCCCTCTAACAAGTAAGAGAAAACATTTTTGGCCAATTTCTATAAGTTTATATCAGCAGTTTATTTAACACTAAGTAGACTAATAAAAATTTGGATCTGAGTCATTTAATAGAGGGTTAGGAAATTTTTCGTTTTACTGTACTATACAAAGAGTATGTCTTATACAATTTCTGCTTTGGGGAATATCTTGAGTTCTTCCTTTTTTTGCTTAGTATATGATAAATTTTAAAATATTCCATAAATATTTAAAAAGTGTTCTTTTTGGATAAAGATGGATTTCTATTTCATATACCAAAATAAAGTCTAGATTGAGCCAATATTTAAATGTAAAAAATTAAACCATGAATATACTAGACAGCTATAGATTCAATTTATAATAATTCGTGAAGCTGTACATTTATGTTATATTTTTTCTTTTCTTTTTAGTTGCTAGAGGGTGCATGTGTTTGCCAGAGAGGGACAAAAAGGTGGAGGGGTGGAAGAGAAAGCATGCTCCCCACTTGGAGCACCATCATGCCACAATCCCTTCCCCTCCATTTCTCCATCCTGCTGGCATTTGGGGCACACACATACACCTGTCATGTCGCTCACGCTGCCAAGGCCGAGACTTAAACTGCAGTTGGCCATGTGGCATCTGGCTGCTTTAACCATTAGGCTATGGGACTGGTTCCTGTCTGTTATATTTTTCTATGTGTTATATTTCACAAAAAAGTTAAATGATGTTTAAGAGCCAGAACAAAACTCAGGAAAAAGTATTTAAAAACGTAATTTCAGAGCTTGAGCCTGGCCTGGGTAGGCCTTTAAGGTAAGTCCATGCTCGGGGCCTGGGATCCACTTTGGGACTTTTGGACTTCATTTTCACTGTCCCAGCAACCTGGGCTCTCTCCACCCACCACCCGCCCAGAGTCTTGAGCCCGGTCTGGGCAAGCCTTTAGGGTGAGTCTGTGTTTGGGACCTGGGAGACACTTTGGAATTTTTGGTACACCAACCTGTCAAACTGGATCATCTCTGCCAAGTTATATCTCCTTAGCATGCTACCACCTCAAGAACTAATATCTGATAGAGGAGCCAAGCACCTGAAGTTGCCCATAACTGCTCTGACCTGGGAAACACAGCTCTCCACTAGTAACACACCTGGGAAATAAGGGTGAAATTTCCTCCACCAGTACTACAGAATCTACTCCAATAAATAGGAAAAAAGTGAATACTGCATCAGATAACTAGAAACCAGCACAGATCTCTAAGAATCATGAGAAAACAAGGGGTACCGCTTCACCAGGTGAGGATGGTAACTCCTCACCAACAGTGGACAGCACCAAGAAATACACAGAAATGTCAGAAAAAATTCCAAATATTCATAGTGACAAAACACACTAAGATGCAAAAGAAAACAGACAATCACTTCCAGGAAATGAGAAAATTATTTCAGCACATGAAAGAGAAATTTCATAAAGAAATAGACACCCTAAAAAGAATCAAACAGAACTTCTGGAACTGAAGAACACAATACAAGAAATTAAAATCCCCTTAGAAAACATTAACAGCAGATTAGACCATGCAGAAGAAAAAATTCCTGCTCTTGAAGACAAAGTCACCAGCACAAATGAAACCACCAAAAAGAAGGAAAAAAAAAAAAAAAAAAAAAGCAAGGACAACATATGGGAAATACTAGACACCATAAAATGTCCAAATATCCATATAATGGGTATTCCAGAAAGTGAAGAATCTGCTAAAGGTATGGAAAACCTCTTTCATGAAATACTATCTGAAAATTTTCCAAATATAGAGAAAAATGGAGAAATTCAGACCCAAGAGATAAAAAGGACCCCAAATAAAATCAACACAAAAAGATCTTCCCCCCAGCACATCATTGCCAGATTAGTAAAAATTAAAGACAAAGACAATATTCTAAAAATGGCAAGGGAGAAACATCAGTTACTTGTAAAGTCTATTCCATTAGGCTAACATCAGACCTCTCAACTGAAACAATGCAGGCAAGGAAGAGATGGTAAAATGTGTTCAAAACATTAAAAGAAAAACAATTTCAACCAAGGATACTATATCCAGCAAGACTGTCCTTCAAACGGGAAGAACAAATTAAAGTATTCTCAGATAAAGAAAAACTGAAGAATTCATCAATAATAGACCAGCTCTACAGGAAGTTCTGAGGGGAGTTTTGTATCAGGATAACTGAAGAGAGACAAACAGAACCAGGAGAACATAAAACAACTGAGAAAATGACTAACAAAATGACAGGAATAAATCTGCAAGTATCAATAATAACATTTAATGTTAATGAGCTAAATTCTCCCATTAAAAGACACCAGACTGGCTGAATGGATACAAAAGGAGAAGCCATCTACATGCTGCTTACAAGAAACACACCTCACTGATAAGGACATATATAGACTGAAAGTAAAGGGCTGTAAAAAGATATTTCATCCAAATGGAAACCAAAAAAAGGCTGGAATAGTGATACTGGTATCAGACAAAATAGACTTTAAGATGAAAGATGTAAGAAGAGACAAAGAAGGACATATAGTACTAAGAGGACTTGTTCACCAAGAAGATGTAACACTTGTAAATATCTATGCACCCAACACTGGAACACCTAAATACATCAAAGAGAGATTGTTAGATCTCAAAGGAGAGATAGGCTGCAATATAATGATTGTAGGGGATCTCAACACCCCCACTGACTCCATTGGACAGATCATCTAGACAAAAAAATAAACAAAGAGAAACAAGATCTAAATGATACCATACATGAACTGGATTTGACAGGCATCTATAGAGTATCTCACCCAACTACTATAAATTATACATTTTTCTCACCCCTACATGGAACATTTTCAAAGACTGACCACACAATAGGGCACAAAACAAACCTTTACAAATTCAAAGGTATAAAAACTATACCTAGTATCATTTCTGACCATGATGGAATCAAACTTGAAGTCAACTGCAGAAAGAGTCCTTGAAAATTTACAAACACATGGAAACTAAACAACCTACTCCTAAATGACTTTACGACTATAGAAGAAATTAAGACTGAAATCAAAATGTTCATAGAAACCAAAGATAATGAACAAACAAGTGTTTATTACTTATGGGTGACGGAGCCATGCAGGCAACACAAGCTGGTATGGATGCTGCCTCCCATTCTAAGGCAAGGCCTGGACTGGGAAGAAACTGAGGCAAGGCCCGGTTTACGAGCTCTCCCTTGTGTCCTTGAACTGGCCGGTATTCAATTTCTCTGCCATGAGTTTTACTGTTATTACAGTACCCTGTAAGGGTAAAACATCACCCCCAACCATTACAATAAAGCCAATTAGTGACCTTGTAAGAATGTGGTTCCCTAAGACTGACAGGAGGACCAGGAAGCTTAAGACTCCCCCACCTGTCTGATTTTAAGCCAAAATTAACATATAGATTAAGTTAGTATAAACCAAGTTAGCATTAGGAGTATATGTAGACTAAGTTAGTTTAAGGCTAGTTTTTGTAAATACCCTTTGTTAAAGCTACAGGCCAAAGTTAACTCATGCTAGACAAAGTCAGCAAATTCACCACATAACAGAGACTCAGAGATAAAACAAAAGAACTCACTAATTGACAGACTCAGCAAATAAAATGCAGAATCCCACAGGTTTATTAAAGGAAAAGGCCTGGCTGGGACAACAGGATAAACAAACTTGAGGGCTCCAGAGAAAGATTAACTTAGCTGGGAGCTCTTAGCTAAAGCAACAGGTAGTTTTCAACTACAAAGAGTTTCTCATCTATATGCTATTGACTATGAAAAACTGCTAATAAAACATCCTGTGTTGTCTCCTGAGCTACAAGATCATCTTCCTTTCCCATGCATAGATCATAGACTCACCTATTGTTGTAATGTATGAATGGTCCATATATTAACTGTGTCTTTACTTAGCAAGACAAGATTTCTATCTAGGACTTTACAACCAGCAATGTTATCGGCCTGACCCAGGACTGAAGTTATCAAACATCCTGCAAGCCCCCTCGTCTGAAGACCCTTCCCAGTAATCAAGATCTAAGAAGAAGATACAACAGACAAATGGACTTCCTCATCCTGAGAACTGTGATTGATTTTACCTGATCTGACAAGACAAACAGCATGTTTTATATTTATTGCTTCCATGCTTTGTACACCCTGTTCCTTAGAGTAAATTTTTTTCACTGCCCATTTACTTGCATGTATCACATTTTCAATAAATAAGCACGATGATTCCTAGCAGTTGTCACTCCTCAGAGAGCGATTTCTGGGAGTGTCCGGCATAGGACGTGCATGAAAAGGCACCGAGGCCTATGTCTTCTGTTCACCTGCGCCGCCTCCGTCGAGTTGACCCACCCCCGCCGAGGCTAGACCCGAGGCTAGACCCCGGCATATGGGACACAGCAAAAGCAGTCATAAGAAGAAAGTTTACAGCAATTAATGCCCACAAGACAAAAACAGAAAGGTGGCAAATAAACAACCTATGATACAACTCATGGAACTGAAAAGACAACAACAGAAAAATCCCAAAAAATTCCATGAGAAAAGAAATAATAAAGACTCTAGCAGAAATAAATGAAATAGAGAATAAAATAACTATACAGAAAATAAAATAAAGCAAAAGGTGGTTCTTTGAGAAGATAAACCAAATTGACACACCATTAGCTAGATTAATCAAGAAGAGCAGAGAAAGGAACCAGATAAATAAAATCAGCAAAGAAACAAGCATTACTACAACGGCTATAACAGAAATACAAAATATCATCGAAGAGTATAATGAGTGACTATATGCCAACAAACAAAAAAATATAGATGAGATGGACAAATTTCTGGACACATATTACTTACCAAGATTGAGCCAGGAAGAAATAGAAAGTCTAAATAGACCTATATAACAAGCAATGAGATTGAATCATTAATAGATAGTCTTCCAACAAGCAAGAGCCCAGGTCCTGAGGGCTTTATTTCTGAATTCTACAAAATTTTTAAAGAAGAATTAATCCCAATTCTCTTTAAACTATTTCTAAAAATTCAAAAAGAAGGAACCCTCCTGAATTCATTCTATTAAACCTCCATCATTTTAATTCCAAAGCCGGACAAGGACATGACAAAAAAAGAAAACTTTAGGCCCATATCTCTGATAAATAAGGATGCAAAAATTCTCAGCAAGATACTAGCAAACCATATTCAACAACATATTAAAAGAATTATACACCATGACCAAGTAGGATTTATTCCAGGGATACAAGGATGGTTCAACATATGCAAAACGAGAAATACAGTACACCACATTAACAAAGGGAAAGATAAAAAGCATATGATCATATCAATCAATGCAGAAAAAAAATTCCATAAAATACAACATCCCTTTATGATTAAGACTTTCGGCAAAATTGGCATAGAAGGAACATTCCTTAACACAATAAAAACCATCTATGAAAACCCATAGCTAACATTATACAGAATAGGGAAAAGCTGAAAGCCTTTCCACTAAAAACTGAAATAAAACAAGGCCGCCCACTTTCTCCACTCCTTTTTAACATAGTACTGGGAGTTCTAGCCAATGCAATTAGACAAGAGAGTAAAATAAAAGGCATTCAAATAGGAAAAGAAGAAGCATCATATCTCTATTTGCAGATGATATGCTGTTGTACATAGAATATCCAAAAGAATCCATGAAAAAAAAAAAACTCCTGGAAGTGATAAACGAATATAGTAAAGTGGCAGGATACAAAATGGACGTACAAAAATCTATAGCATTTTTATACACCAGCAGTGGACAAACTGAGACAAAACTGAAGAAAAAAATCCCATTTACAATGACCATAAAACCAGTAAGATATCTAGGAATAAACCATATCAAAAACATCAAAGATCTCTTGGGACCAGCAGTTAGCGTAATGGCTATGTCGCTGGACTCCCACGTAGTCGACCGCGGTTCGAGTCTCGGACCCGGTGGCTTACAACTCACGCCGGGCGCGTGTGCGTGCGTGCCCAAGATCCCGAGAGGAGAATGGAGGAGAAGGGATTGCGGTGTGGCCATCCCCCCTGGGGGGTGATTTCCTGCTTTCTATCTCTCTGTCTCTCTCTGTCTGTCTGGCGAGCGCACGCGCCCTATAGCAAAAACCTCTCCAAAAAAAGAAAGAAAAAAAAAAAAAACATCAAAGATCTCTTTAAGAAAAACTATGAAACACTAGAAAAAGAAATTAAAAATTATACAAAAAAGTGGAAAACATCCCATGTTCCTGAATTGGAAGAAGTAATATAATCAAGATGATAATCCTACCCAAATTAATCTACAAATTCAATGCAATTGCAATCAAACTACCAGAGATATTTATCACAGAAATAGAAAAAAAAATCATAAAATTTGTCTGGAAGCATAAAAGGCCCCATATCACCAAAGCAATACTGTGAAAGGGGAATAAAGTAGGAGGCATCTCACTTCTCACCTCAAAACATATTACAAAACTATGATAATTAAAACATCATGCTATAGGCACAAAAACAGACAGGTAGATCAATGGAACAGAATTGAGAACCCCCACATAAACTCCAAAACATACAGTCAGCTGATCTTGACAAAGGGCACAAGACAATCCAATGGGAAAAAGAAAAATCTCTTCAGCAAAGGGTGCTGGGAGAACTGGATATCCACCTGCAGAAAAATGAAACTAGATCTTTATTTCTCACCACTAACAAAAATTAACTCAGAATGGATTGTGGAGCTAAACATAAAACCTCAAACTATAAAAATACTGGTGGAAAACACAGTAAAAACTCTTGGAGACCTTGGAGTAGGCAAAGAGTTCTTAAAGAAGATCTCCAAAGCACAGGTTATAGTCCCAAAAATAAACAAATGGGACTACATTAGGCTGAGAAGCTTCTGCACAGCAAAAGAAACAAGTAGAGTGAGAAGACAACCCTCAGAGTGGGAGAATATATTTGCAAATTATATCTCAGATAAGGGACTGATAACCAGAATATACAGGGAACTCAAGCAGCTCACCCACAAAAAAGTAATCAAACCAATTAAAAGATGGGAAAATGAGCTGAACAGAAAATTCTCTGAAGAAGACATATGAACAACCCCAAAGCATATGAAAACATTCTCGACATCTCTTATGATAAGAAAAATGCAAATCAAAACCACAATGATATACTACTTAGCTCAAGTCAAAATGGCTAAAATAAAGAAGATAAATAGTAAGTACTAAGGCAGTGGTGAAAAGGGAACTCTCCTACACTGTTGGTGAGAATGCAAATTAGTAAAATCACTTTGGAGAAAGATATGGAAATTCCTTAGAAACATACAAATAGATCTACCATAAGACCCAGTAGCTCCACTTTTAGGCATTTGTCCAAAGGATAGAAAAACCCACAGTTGGAAAAACACTTGCACATCCATGTTTATTGTGGCATTATTTGTAGTTGCTAGGACATGGAATCAACCCAAATTGTCTAAAAATAGATGACTGAGTTGAAAAAAAACGTGGCATGTGTATTCTTTGGGTACTATTCAGTCATAAAAAGATATGCAATGAAACCCTGACATGTGATACAAAGTGGATGAATATGGAAGACTTAATGCTAAGTGAAGCAAACCAGATTATGAAAGATAGACATTGTATGTCCCCGCTCAATATATACTGATTATCTGCGCTCTATGGCAAAAACTGAAAGTCTGGAAGGTCTAGTAGCACGGAGGGCAAAGGTAGATACTAGAGATAGTAAGGATGGGGGTAATATGGGAGTGGGTCATAGGGTGCTGCTGCTGATGTGTCTTTGCCTTGATTGATATGTATGGTAATTGTGCTGGAAAAGAAATGTTATATACTGTAAAGATATATGTGATTAAATATGATATAAAAATAAAAAATATAAAAAATAATAATTTCAGAGTAGAGAGGGCTTTGGTAAGCATGACACAAAACTCAGAAATCAGGAAAAAAAAACTAGATGAATTGACTAGAAAGAAATTTAAATTTTTGTATTATCAAAGAATACTAGGGACCAGCAGTTAGCATAATGGCTATGTCGCTGGACTCCCATGTAGTCGAATGCGATTCGAGTCCTGTACCTGGTGGCTTAAACTCACGCCGGGCGCATGTGCATGCGTGCCCAAGATCTCAAGAGGAGAATGGAGGAGAAGGGATTGCAGTGTGGCCATCCCCCCTGGGGGGTGATTTCTCGCTTTCTGTCTCCCTGTCTCTCTCTGTCTTTCTGGCGAGCACACGTGCCCTATGGCAAAAACCTCTCCAAAAAAAGAAAAAAAAGACTACTACAAATAAAGTCAAAAGACTTAAAAATATGAGCTAGCTTTTTTCACACAAAGACATGATGTTTTTCATATAATGAGAGCTATCCTAAGGCCAGCAGTGGTGGAACAGGTGATAGGGAACTGACGTATAATGCTGGAGACATGCACAGGACCCAGGTTCAAATCCCAGTCCAACCTCAACACACTGGGCATGGCAGTGCACACCTGTGAGCCTAGCTAACTTGGAGGGTTAGGCTGGAGGACTGTGGTATGGAGAGATCCTGCTGAAAATGCCCATTTTTCTCTCTCTCTTTCTTCCTCCCCTCCCTCTCTTTCTCATTGAAAAGAAAAACGTTACTACAAATCATTACTAAAAGACCAATGATCTGATAGAAAAGTGAGTGGAGAACATGAACAGTTTCCAAAAAAGAAAATACCAATGGCTCCTAATTACATGAGATGTTCAATCTCATAAAAAAGGGAAAAAAAAAACCCTGTACATTAGAACTAAGACACACCATTTTATAACTCTTACATACTTGGCAAGGTGGCAAATTAACAGGCACTTTGATGCATTGGTAGTGGGAATGGAAAACAATATGATCTCTGTCCACCGAAATTGGAAATATGACCACATCTAAAAAATAATCATATGTAATAATTTCATACCCAGGTATTTAACTTCAGATATCTTCGTAATGTGCAAGCTAACCTATTTCTAGCAATATTTAATGTGGCCTTGCTAATAATAGCCAAAGATTGGAAAAGATCTAACCATCTCTCAAAGAGAATGTGTTATGGTTAAATTATGGAACATCCGTACAATGGAATCTTATGCACCCATTAAAAAGGAAGAGCTAAAGTCAGCTCTGTGACACAGTGGTTAAGCCCTGTGTATAGGAAGCTGGATCCCACATGACCAACAATAGTTCAAATCCTGGCCCCTGCAGGTTGAAAACATACGAGGTGCATGCACATGCATGTCCCAAATCCTGATGGAATGGAGAAATGGAAGAAAGGGATTGTGGGGTGACCACATCCTGCTGGGTGGAGCTTCCGCTCTCTTTTCCTCTCTCTCTCTGGCCAGCATATGTGCCTTCTGGCCATTAAAAAAAGAGAAAAGAAGAAGAAAAAGAAAAAGAAAGAAAGAAAGAACAAGAAAGGAAGAGGCAGAACTATATGGAAGATATGGAACAGCACCCAAGATATATGGAGTTAAAAGTAACAACAATGAAAATAACAAAGGCAGAACAAGTTATAGAATATGCTGCATTGGTGCAAAGAAAAAAATGCATGTGTTCACAAATACGTGGATATTTCTAGAAAAGACCTATAATAGTATTCATCCCTAGGAACGAAAACTTCAGAATTTTACACTTCATGCACATGTTACCTAATCAAAATTAATTATTATTATTATTCAGTGTTTGTCATGGTGTATGTGACCACCAAGGGAGGTGAGAAATCACCCCCTAGGTGGGATGGCCATGGCACAGTCTCTTCTTTTTCTTTTTCCTTCTTTCTTTTTTTTTTTTTTTTTTTTTTTTGAGAGAGGTTTTTGCTATAGGGCATGTGCGCTCGCCAGAAAGACAGAGACAGAGAGACAGAAAGCAAGAAATCACCCCCCGGGGGGGGATGGCCATGCTGCAATCCCTTCTCCTCCATTCTCCTTTCAGGATCTTGGGCATGCACACACATGCACCTGGCATGAGTTTAAGCCACCAGGTCCAGTCCTCGAACTGTGGTCAACTACATGGGAGTCCAGCGACATAGCCATTATGCCAACTGCTGGTCCTGCCACAATCTCTTCTCCTACATTCTCTTCTTGGAATCTTGGGAACACACATGCACCTGGTATGATTGCAATTCCTTCTCCTCTATTCTCCTTTTGGGATTTTGGGCACACACACACATATGCCCTGCATGATTTTCAAGCCACTGGGACTGGGACTCAAATCATGGTTGGATGTGCGGGATTCCAGTGCCTTAACCACCACACCACCTGCTGGCCCTTCAAAGTTAATGTTTTAAAGTTGGATATATCTATTACCTCAGCTATATTGGTTATCCTGCAAAACTCTTACATGCATATTTATTTGATTTGGGAGTATCAATCAAAGAATGAGACATCACTGTGCTTTGATCAATTTCTCCATGCATGGCTAGTAGGTTTTGATTTGCATATAAATTCTTTGAGGTTCATGGTACCAAAATACATAAAGTTTTATTACCATTTTACAGAAAATGAGAGACCAGAGCTGCTACGAACAGAACAGAGAAAATGAAACCCAATAAACTCTCGAGCCTTCACACTTGCATCTTAGCACAGGGACTGAGGGCCTTGAGTCCAAACCACTACCTGAAAGAGTCCCCATCTTCTTGGGTTGATATTTGTGTCACTTTTCACGATTGCTAAGTCATGGAAACATGACTTTTTTACTTACAGATTGAAGACAATCTTTTACTTACAGATTGAAGACAACAGAAAGACATTATACTAGACAAAAGATCAGAGGACATTATTAGAGTATAATACAGAAAAACAAAGCTAGTCTAGTAACTAGAAACAATTAAAGGATAATAAACACTGTTTATAGAAGATGATAAAAAAAAAAAAAGAAAGAAAGAGTCTCCATCATGTCCCTGAGACAGGGCAGTCAAACACGGAGCATGGAGAAAATGCCCAGGGTCATATTGGAGGGGAATCCGGGCACATGGACTCACAGTCCAGGGTTCTTGCCACTCCAGGGCGGGCAGCGAGAGGAAAAAGGGGAGGGACACACCTGGAAGACTTCCGGGACCCTGGTCTGTCGGGTCTACAGCGAGGTTGACCCTGCCCCAGCTTCAATTCTCCAGCAGACAGACCCTTCCAATTCCTGGGGTCTCTTTCCTGCCATTCCGAAATGCTACTGGTGTAGACGGAGGGAGTGGAGAAATTAATATGGTTCCTTTGCTGTAGGTCCCCAGGCCTTTTCCTGGCTGTTCCCTTGGCCTGGAGAGCTGTCCCCCTTGTAGGGAAGACACATACATGCACATGCACGCACATACATGACCCCACACATGTACGTGTGCATACCTCTCTGTTCAGAGTTAGCTCTACAATTCAGCTCTGGCCTGGCCTCATTGCTGACCCTCCTATCAGCTTCCCATCACCTCCAGGATAAAAACAGGCTGTTATTGTGACCTCCACGGGCAGATCTACATCAGGTGTCCTGGAGAGGTTCGGGGGCTGACCCTTCGCCATCTGGTTCCTGGCCTTCCGGCGGCGTTCTCCTGCACCGGTTGCCCCGCCCACTGACACACACAACCCCCTTTCACAACCCCCTGCCCCATACCGCAGCTTCCTCTGCCTCTCATCCTCTTCCTCTTTTCCTCATCTTGCAACCTTTTCTCCTTCCAGACCCAGATCAGCTTGGGCTGCCTTGTTGGGAAAGCCTTTCCACCGTCTCCCCGGCCGGAGTCCTACACCCACCACGGGGCTTCCTCCTTCAGCCCTCTTTCCTATCTACTCTATTGAAGGTCTTGCTATTCTGTGGTGTCATTTCCTCTTGGCCTGCCAGCTTCCTTTGGCAGGCTGGGAATATCTTTTTTTTTTTAATCATTATTTACTTTATTTTACACTCAGCAGAGAGAGACAAAGAGAGAGAGGAGGAGAGAGAGAGAGAGAGAGAGAGAGAGAGAGAGAGAGAGAGAGAGAGAGAGGAAGAATGTAAACTGTCAGGTCCAGGACTCGAACCACAGTCAGCCATGTGGGAGTCCAGTGCCTTAACCACCATGCCTGCCACTGGTCTCAGGCTGAGGTCATCTTAAGAGCTGGGGCAGTGCCTGGTCCTGGCTGGAAGCAAATAATTTGGCACCAGGGCTCTGCCAGTTACCAGCTGTGTGACTTTGGCCAGGCTTTTTAGTCTCTCCACACCTCAGTGCCCTCGTCTGTAAAACGAGGATGCTCTAGGCCAGGTTCCTAGAAGCAGAGGCCAAGATGGGGGTTCTTGTAGAAGTCACTTACTAAGGGGTAAGGGCAGTGGGATGGACTAGCCGAAGAGGCTAAGAAAGGTGTGGTTTCAGGAGAAGCCTGGCTCCTGGCCGACTCACAGGCAGCTCTGGAGCATGAATGATGCCACAGATTTGTCCCGCCATGAGGTGTGGGTCTGGGCTGGCAGCCCACATTGCTCAGTCACTGGGTGTGGGTCATGGCCAGGGAAGGAGGAGGGAGGCAGAATGCCCAGGCACCTCTGGGTGAAGCAATGCCCATCTGCCAAGGGCAATCCTTTGGAGAAGGGGCAGGTGTCAGGGGCCAACTCCTGCAACGGTTGGGGGTGGAGGGAGCACGGAAGGTGTCCACTATGGGGGCCATGATGACATCTGCCTGGAAGGTTGCTGAGAGATGGATGATGCATTCAAATCTGGTCCCCGACTTGATCCAGTTAACCAGTGAAACTGTTAGCATGGTGGCTTCTGCTTCCCCCAGCCAGCATGGGTGCGAGGAAGGGAGGGAAGAATGAGGGAGGGGATGTGAGCTGGGACACAGGCTCTGGCCGCCATTCCTTTGGCTTCTTCCCTCTTCCTGCCCCTCCAGGCTTCAATGAAAGGGGAGCCCTCCTGGGACTATGTGGTAGAGGAGAATAGGGCCTCAGTTTCCTCATCTGTACAAGGGGTCACCACCTGCCTCACCTGTTACCTGGTGCTGTGCAGGAGGGTCCCAGGGTGAGGGGCAGAGGGGGGTGGGCCATGGGAAGAGAGGGCCAGAGCTAATAGGCTACTAGTGCTAACCTCGGGATCAGAGTGATTATGGCTTAACGGGACAGTGCAAAGGCTCCCCTGGCCCAGAATATGGACACTTGGACGGAAATACCCCAGAACAGAAAGAAAAGTGCTACTGACCAAGTGGCAGGTCAGGGCCTAGGACTCAGAGGTAGGGTTGAGACCACAGAGGCCCTCAGGTGCTCAGACTCTTCCACACCAAGTCCTGTGAGGGTGATGACAGTGAAGGCAGGGACTCTGCTTCCCCACGGGAGTGACTGATGACACCAGGGCTTCAGCGCATGCCTGAGCCCAGATGCAAGGGGTGATGGAACTGGGAACACCTTGGCTGTGGGCCTGCCTGCCTTTCATCCTTTCTCCCTCCGTCTCTCCTTCTAAATTGTTTGTGGCCATGTGCACTTGCCAGAGAGAGGGATGGAGAGGGAGAAAGCTCCCCCCAGCAGGTATGGTCACGCTGCAATCCCTTCTCCTCCATTTCTCCATCCTATAGGGCTTTGGGGCACATACGCACACACACTGCATGTGTTTTTCAAGCCACTGGGGCTGGGATTCAAACAGTGGTTGACCATGTAGGATCCAGGTCTGTTATCTATGAGGCCATAGAGCCAGCCCTGAGGCCCATTTTAATGACAGGGAAGCAGACTCTGAGAGGGGAGAGGCCTTGCTGACACAGCAAACAGAAAGCAAAGGTGGGGCCTTTCTGGGAGGCATTGCCTTCTCTCATGGCCCCACGGGGTGCCTCCCGGAGATGGGAGGAGCCATTTTCTCCCTTGCCCACAAAAGTGGGCAGCGCAAGCAGGAGGTGTCCTTGCTTCTCAGGCGTTTCCGTGGGGTACTGATGTGTAAGGGTGACTGCTTCCTTCAAACCATCATCTCCATCGTCCCTCACAATGGCAGGGCCCTTCGGGACTTCAAATGCATGGACATGGGGCTTTGCAGAAGAGGAAACCGAGCCTCTCGGTGGTGAAGGGACCTGCCCAGGACACCAGCTAGAAGAGATGGACAGAGCTGGAAAATGAACAAGCATCTCCTCACCTTGAAGCCCTTTGTGGTTTGTGGGCTATTTCCAGAAAGGGCCGAGTGGCCCAAGCCTGTACTCTGAGCCTCAGGCCTGGGCCTGGGCAGTCTTTGTCCTCAATCCAACTAGGCCTCTCTCTTATTGTCATGGGGAACCCAAAATCTGCATCCAGCCTCCACCACCAGTGCAAACCACTTCCTGTACCCCAATAGCTTCCTACTCAAAAGACTCAGATTTTCCACCACAGGGTCCCCTAGGGTTCCAGAGGCACCCTCCTCTGGGACCAGGGTACCCTCCTCTCAGCCCTATCCTGGCTGGGACAGCAGGTGGCCAGGTAGTGATGCCTTTCTTACTCAGGCCTGGCAGTTTGGGCCTAGCACCCACAGGAAGTGGCTGGTGCCACCTCCTGAAGAAAGGTCCTGCCCAACAGGACCCTGAGCTTCCAGAGGCTTCTCCTGAGATCTTTGAGGTCAGTGGCTCCCAAACTTGTTGGCACGTTAGAACCACCTAGAAGGGAGGAGGAGGATCATTTAAAAAATTTAGCAGGCCGTGCTCTAGACCAATCACAGGACGATCTCAGGTGGGATGCAGCATGGCACTATTAGGTGCTGCCAGGTGAGTCCGCCATGCTGACAGGCCTGGGAGCTGCCATTCCAGGCTGTGGGACACCCAGCTGTCCACTCCCAGTGGGGAGGGCTTGGCTCCTCGTTCACTTGTACCAGGAAACCTACATCTACAGCAAACCAGAGCCAACTAATTCTTGTCCTCCAAATGGCCCCAAAGGCCTTGGGGATAGAAAGCCCATCCAGGCGTCCATATTTAGTTGGAGATCCCATGGAGGTTGCCCTATGACTGACACTCAGCCCTGCCCCTCACTTGAGAGGGACATCCGCCTGGGCCTCTGGGTTGGGCTATTTCCTGGCACCTTGTGACCCAGCTCCATGGTTCTGCCAACAGGGCTCGGCATGCCCACACCAAAGTGAAAACGAAACTGAGCTTCGGAAATCCCCTCTTCATTGCCAACAACGCGGTGGACATTGAATGAGGTCCCAGAGTTGAGGTGGGAGGACAAAGGCAGGCCAAGATTAAAGGCAAGAAGGACTGGCATCTTGAAGTGCCAGTTCGAGGCTTGGAAATTGGCCTGTCCACTTTGCACAGCAAGTTGTGAGTGACTTCCCTACCGTAAAGTGCATCCACAGTCTCACCTCAGAGCTAAGCTTCTCAGCAGAGGGCTGCATGGGGACCACATAGCCTGGGACGATGGCGTTTTGGACCAATGTTTGTGTCTTCCCCAAATCCGTAAGTTGAGGTCCTAAGCCCCCACGTGATGGTAAGAAAAGGTAGGACTTCGGGAGGTAATTAGGCCATAAGTGTGGAGCCCTGGTGAATGGGACTGATGCCCTCAGTGCCCAGAAAAGACTCCAGAGGGGCCAGTGAGTGGCCTGGTGGTTATGGTGGCTGGATTTCACATGGCCCACTATGTGGCTGAGTCCCAAACCCAGTGGCTTGAAAAACACATCAGACACATGTGTATGCTCAAAGTCCCCAAAGGAGGGAGAAACAGAAGGGGAGGTATTGTGGCATGACCATCCCCACAGGGAGAGGTGCTTTCTCACTTTCCCCCTTTCTCTCTCTGTCTCTCTCTGTGAGTGCCTACGCCCTCTGGCAAAAACAAACAAACGAACCCCCCAGAGAACTCTCTACTCCTCCTTCTACTGTATGAGGTTACAACGAGGAGTCAGCAGTCTACAACCCGGAAGAAAGCCCTCACCAGAACCCGGTCATGCTGGTACCCTGATCTCGGACTTTAGCCTCCGGAATTACGAGGACTACGTTTCTGTTATTCATAAACGACGGAACCTTGTTATAGCAGCCCGAATGAGCTGAGACGTGGAGAGCCTTGGGTGAGGAAATTCCCGCAGGATCATCCGAACAACCTGGATACCCAGAACAAAGGCTGGTGTAACTACACTGTGGGATGATGGGTCTGGAGGCAATCGACCATGAGTGGACCTGGCTGGGTCTTCTAGACATATTAATACATTGCACACTGATGTGCACGTGTGTAAGCACTTGTCTTACACACACCGACAAAACAGCAGTACCACGTCTTCCCACCGGTCTATAATAGCATGTCTTTGTAACTTAGAGGTTAAGAGCATGAACTTTACAGGAGACCTCAGGACCTAAACCTGGACCTTCCCATACAGCTCCAGCATTGTGTTCTGCCATGCCACTGTGTCCAGCCCAGAATCTCACTTTTAACTCTACTTTTGAAAGTATCTTCTGCCATGAACTGAAGATAGGTGTCATCCACCCCAGAAATAAACACCCAGAGAAAATTAAAAAAAAAAAAAAAACAATATGTCAAACCATAGCTGAGTACCATTCCCAGCCCAAGGCTCTGACCCAGGCCTGGCCTTCCTGTGCTGAGAAGGGGATCGGGACCAGAGGACGAGCCCATGGCACAGTGGTTAAGGCAGCTGGACCCCACTGGATGATGGCATGATTTGAGTCCAAGCTGAAAAACACACCAGGGGCATGTGTGTGCGTGCCCAAAATCCTGAGAGGAAAACGGAGGAGAAGAGACTGCTGCATGGCCACTTCCTGTGGCCATTTCTCCCACTCCTTCCTTCTCATCTTTCCCCTCCTTCCCTTCCTTTTAGGAGCGAATATAGTAACCCCACCCCAAGTCCAGCTCCATGAGAGAGAGTGATGTCGATCTCTCTCTCTCTCTCCCTGGTGAGCTTGCACATGTTGGCAAACTGAAAGAAAGAGAGAAAGAAAGAGAGAAAGAGACAGAAACAAGGGAGATCGGGAGTTGGGGAGGCTTTACTGACACAGCACCTGACTGAGACTTTCTTGCAATGCAGGAAGACTAAAGGAGAAGTGAAAAGACAATAACCTCTCACTTCATGATTCGATTCATTGACTGTCCCATTCATGAACCTCCTAGATCATCGTGTTGACTGCTATTGGATAAGTCCTATTTGGGGAAACATTGACCTGTCCACTTCAGTGGTGACTTTTTTTTTTTTTTTTTTTTTCACTCAGAGGGCACACACACTCACCAGAGAGACAGAGACAGAAAGAGGGAGAGGAAGAAAGCACCCCCTAATGGAATGTGGACACAACACAATCCTTCTCCTCCATCTCTCCATCCTGTTGGGATTTGGGGGCATGCGTGCACATGCATTTTTCAAGATGTCAGGGTCAGGTTTCGAACCACAGTTAGCCATATGGACTCTGGGGCCCTTAGCCATTAGGCCATGGGTCCAGCCCATATCACACATCTACTAGTTCATTGTTTCTACTGGTACATCAGCAGGGACTTGGTTGTGTGCCCAGCTATAGACCCTGGGGCCTGACAGACACATGCCGACTGGATTCACGACTACACGAGGGAGCCAGAGTTGGCCTCTGTGTTGATGGCACCCACCTCACACACAGCAGGGGCATCATAGACTGGAAATGCCTCCCTGCCACTCTGCCCCTAAGAAGCTTCTGGAAGTCCTCTCCCTGTGTGGCCTACTCTTTCCCAACATCTCACCCTCTTCCCTTCTCTCCTCTCTCCTTCCTTTCAGGTGCCCATTTAGAGTCCCCTCCCCACGTCCGACTCCACGTAACATAATCTGCCCCCACACCCATGTGCTGGACTCTACTGACTCCTGGGTCAGCACCTTCCCATCCCGAATTTTCCCAGAAATACCTCCTTCTTTAAGAGAATTCTGAAGACAGCTACTAGAAGAATAAAAATGCTTTATCTTTTCTTTTTTTTTTTTTTTTTTACAAAATATAGGAGAAACATTCCATATATTCTAGGAGAAAATGAGGTCCAATCTAAATGTCTAACCAGGATGGACATGGTTCAGCCCTTCTATGGGCAACTACGCTGCCACCTAAAATAATAGTGTCCCCATATTACACAAAGACCAAATGTCCTTAACATGCCAGAGCTTCTACATCTCCGTAGGAAAAAGATCAATAACCCAATAGAAAAGTGGGCAAGTGATATGAACAGTTTGTGGGAAAGGAGCTACAGATGGCCCTTTAATATGTGAAAAGATGCGCACCTATTCATTAGAGAGGTGGGGAAAAAGGACACCATTTGCAAATGATTTGCAAATATGAAAAAGTTTGTAACATACATGTCGGGGAGTGTGAGGGAAGTAGGTATTGTCACACATTGCTGTTTGGGGTAAAAATTAATACAACATTTAAGAAGAGTCATTGGCCAGGTTTTCTAAGTTCAAACTGTGTATTCCCCTTGGGCCTTGCAAATCTACTCCTGGATATTTTCCTTAAAGATTAACATAAAATACGACACTTGAATAAAGATACTCATTACAGAACTATTTAGAATAGTATAAAGTAAGAGGCAACCTAAATGTCCAATAACAGCTAAGGCAATTTCAGAACAACTGTACAGTGGAATACTATATAGCTGTTAAAAAGAAAAAGGAAATGGCAATTTTTTTTTTGTTTGTTTTGATGTAGAAAAACTTTCAAATTAAATTAAGTTTTTTAAAAAAGGTTAAGAATGGACCAGCAGATGGCATGGAGGTTTAGGTGCTGGATCCCAAATGGCCGAAAGCGTGGTTCAAATCCCAGACCTAGCAGCTTGAAAATCACACAGAGCACATGTGCATGTGTGCTCAAAAGCCCAAGAGGAAACTGGAGAAGGGAGGGTGGCATGGTCATTCCTTCTGAGGGTGGGGAGTGTGATTTCTCACTTTCTCTTTCTCACTCTCACTCTCTGGTGAGCATATGCACCTTATAGCAAATTCTTAAAAAAATAAATTTAGACAGCACTACATAGAATATACTACCACTGTAAGAAGCAGAAAAAAATACATTTGTGTGTGGATGTATATATGTATACATATATTTTTATAAAGGGTGTTCAAAAATTTCATAGAAAATGTATATTTGAAAAAACTATGCATGTATTTAAAAGTTTTTTTGCACCAAAATAAACTTATATTTTAATTCCATTTTTTATTAATTTTTTTGAAATCCCCACAAACATAAACATCCATGTTTCTAAAGGACCAATTAGGCTATCTGAGGAACATTGCACATGAACCCACTAGCACTGGTTGCCTTCAGAGAGGGCAAATGGTAGCTGGGAGATAGGGGTAGGGAACTTCTTTTTATTACATGTATTTTATACATGCTTTTCACTTTCCTATTATATGAATGCATTCACTACTAAAAATTAATTTTAAAAATACCATAAAATTTAATTTTTCTTTACTATATAATTTGATGTAATTAGCCTAAAAGTGAAATTCCATTTCTGTTCTTATTTATAGATATGTTAAAACTATGAATAGGGCCAGCTGGTGGCATGGCAGTTAAGGATACTGGATCCCACATGGCTGAGTATGAAGTTCAAGTTCCAGATCCGACAACTTAAAAAACATGCCAGGCTCATGTGCATGTGTGCCCAAAGTCCCAAGAAGAGAACGAAGGAGAACGAACTGATGTGGGCCATCCCCTCTGGAGGATGATTTCTCACTTTTTCTCTCTCTGTCTCTCTCTAGCACATGCACATGCCTTTTAGCAAATAAAAACAAAAATGAAAACAAATTAGAATTAAAAAAAAACTATGAATATGCACACATTGGGAAAAAAAACTGGAAATAAACTGGTAAGAGGGGTTATCAGAGTGTGAACAATGCTTCCTCAGGCTCCTTGAAATTCCCCTTTGCCAAATGTCAGAGTCATCCCTGCCAGAGGGCTGCTAAAAACCTTCCTGGATAAAGACTCCTGGGTGGGAGAATTTACTGAAAAACTTTCATAGGATGAAAGTCATCACAGAGAGTCAGGATTGACAGAGACAGGATGAGTGAGTGTTGTCACATTTCCCCGGCTTCCCATCTCCCTGCCCTAGGAAATGGCTGCTTTCATACCTTGGTCAACCTGGGTGAGAAGGTGACCACAGAGTAGAAAAGGAGTCTGGGGTCAGAGATGGCTAAGAGAACTAAGCTCATACCCTTAAGATCCACAGAGACCTTGAGAACACTTTGGACTTCCTTAGAAAAGCAGAATGAGGGTTCATGCGGTTGTTCTTAGCTCTCAAGGACTCAGGAAAGTCCAGATGGCAGGTGGTCGCACGGTCGTGCTTATATTATGGAGTAATCCTACACGTAACCACGTGCTTGCCTGCCTTAGCACTTCTGCCTGGTTGTAGGTAGTGCATGTTTGTAATCTGAGGGACTCAAAGGCTTCCCATCTCCAGACAGCCTGTACCAATGGCCGGGCTGATCAAGTTCAATTTCTTTTTTTTTTTTTTTTTTTAATGAGAGAGGGTGTGTGCATGTGAGAGAAAGAGAGAGTGTGTGGGCAACCCCCAACGGGACTGGGTCACACCTCAATCTATTTTCTTTTCCATTCCATCAGGATCCTGAGCATGTGCCGGGTGTGTTTTTCAGGCTGTAGAGGCCAGGACTCAAACCCTGGCCCTGTGACTGCACAGCTTCCTCTGCACAGTGCTTAACCAATGAGCTGTGGAGCTAACCCAAGACCAATTTTTTTTTTTTTTTGAGGGGGCAAGGAAGCAGAGACTTTCAAATTACCTGAGCATTTTCGCTGCACGTAGAGTTTTGACCAAAGTAGACTGACTGTCCAATCGTCCAAAAATGGATCCACCAGAAGTTTTTATGAAGAGTTTGCACTTGCACTAATTTGTTTAATCCTTTGTCAAACTGGCTAGAAAGCCAAGGAGAGATGCTGGGACGGCCTATTCACTTCCGGGCTTTGTCACATCACAGCTGTAGCTGTTGTAATGAAATGAGGTAGAGGTACCGACAACTGGTCAACTCAGATAACAGGACTCTATTATTGCAGTCTGGAAGCTAGAGACCTGAAATCAAGTGGTCTAAGTCAAGGGCCGTACTCCCTCCAGAGACTTGAGGAGAAGATTCTTCCTAGCCTCTTCCAACTCTGGTGGCTGCTGGCAATTTTTGTCGTTCCTTGGATTGTATCGGGTTGTTGGAAAAGTCATGACACATTTTAATACATCATGACTTTTCTGGTGACCCAATAGATACCTCATTCCAACCTCTTTGTCCCTTGTCATATGGCTGTCTTCTGCCCATGTGTCTCTGTTTTTATCTGCCCATCTCCTCTCACATAAGGGCATCGGTTGGATTAAGGGCTCTCCCTACTCTGGAATGACCTCACCTTAACTAGTTATATCTGCCACCACCCTATTTCCAAATAAGGTCACATTTGGAGGTACTTGAGGTTAGGACTTCAGCATACCTTTTTGGGGGACACAATTCAACCCAGAGCAGACAAAAGAAGATGTACTAAGTTTTGCTGAATTTTCCTCAGTATGAGGATGGGGGTATAGGGAAGTTGATTGAGTCCTGAACACTGGACACCTCTGTGTCTGGTCCAGACAAGAGACTAAGCTTGTCCTAAAAAGCTTCCAGAGAACTTCCTCCTCTGCTTGTCTGCCTTCCTCAAGGAACCATTGCTCCCTCCCCTCATGCGGTACTTTAAGGTTGACCAAGTACCGGGTGTACCTCATCCCATTCAATCCATTGAACGTGCTCTGAAGGATATATTACCATGCCCATTTTTTTTTTTTTGGAGAGATTTTTCGTTATAGTGCGCGTGCGCTCGCCAGACAGACAGAGAGAGACATAGAGACAGAAAACGAGAAATCACCCCCCAGGGGGGATGGCCACGCCACAATCCCTTCTCCTCCATTCTCCTCTCGGGATCTTGGGCACGCATGCACACGTGCCCGGCGTGAGTTTTAAGCCACCGGGTCCGGGACGCGAACCACGGTTGACTACGTGGGAGTCCAGCGACATAGCCATTACGCTAACTGCTGGTTCCCTTACCATGCCCATTTTACAGGCAGGAAACCAAGGTGAGATGTGGTCACTACTTAAGTATAAGTGGGCTTTGCGAAGTTTGTGGAGAAATGGAATTCATGCATGAGTTTATTATGGCACAAAAAAAATTGAGATCCATGTGTAGCTTTTTCATAATATACATTTTCCATGAACTTTTCAAATGACCTTTTAAAATGACCCTAAACCTAACTCTAAACCTAATTATTAACCCTAATAATCTTTTAAAATTACACTTGCTAGAGAGAGACAGACAGACAGACAGAGCCAAAGTACCCCCCAGCGGGGTGTGGTCATGTCAAAAATCCCTTTTCCTCCATTTTCCCATCCCTTCAGGATTTGAGGCATGCATGCACATATACCTGGCTTGTTTCCCAAGCTACTGGGACTGGGATTCGAACTACAGCCAGTCATGCCAGACCCAGCTCTCTACGCACAGCATTCTCTGCACTATGCTACCAGGCCAGCCCTCTATGAACTTTTTTTAAAATTTTTATTTTTTATTTATGAACTTTTGATGACTCCCTCCTAAATGTGCCGAGAGCCCAGGTCTGTCCACCTCCCATGCCAGGTGCTGTGTTTCTGGAGACTAGGCAGGCGGCCATAATCAGTGGCCAGGTGGGCTATGGTTCAGTAAGGTTTGAGGAACACGTACTGGATGAGAACCTAGGTGTGCTTCGAAATTGGTTCCCCTCCCCCCTGTATTCTTCACCACACCTGGAGCTTTATAGAGCTCGTGAGAGGGGCCCTTTAAAAGTCTCATAGAAAGATAGAAGTCAAGTTCAAGTTTATTTTGGTGCAAAAAAAAAAAAAAATGAAATCCATGCATAGTTTTTTTTTTTTCCCCCATAATATGCATTTTCCAAGAACTCTTTGAAGACCCCTAGTCTTTCTCCCTTGGGGGGAAGGCGATCAGCTGAAGGGGTGAGGCTCCCGTTACTGACCCAGGGTCCACCCACTGCCTGCCGCTCCCAGGTTTTACAGGCTGGGATGCCCATTTTCGAACTGCTTTTTGTGGCAGCAGAACCCCCAGCCTTTTAAAAAGAAAAATAAGAACCCCAACTTATAAAATAGATGCAAATGGGGCTTAAGGTGAGGGTCTCTCCCCAGCCCCCTCCAACAGCCACCTCAGGTCCTGGCTTTCTGAGTGAGAAAAGTGACAGAGAAAAGAAAAAGAAATGCAAGAAGCAAGTAAGGAAATGATCCCCCGGTGTTCGCCTATTATGGTTAGAAGGTGCACTAGCAGTAGTGTGTGGGGTTTGGACGGTACAGGATTCTTGTTAAAATGCTGAAGGTATGCTGAAGGTATTGTGGTTTTAGCGCATTCTCAACTGCTTCTGCGGAGGTGCTCTCTGCAAGTTGTTTCAAAATGAGGTGTGAGAGAGAGGAAACCCGGACTTCGGATACGGCAGCACATCATTGTATCAGAACCAGCAAATCCAGACAGTTCGACCTTATTTTATTCCTTCTATTGTACTATTGAGTATGTTTGCCATTATGCGTAATAAAACTTTTTTTAGGCTCAAAAGGCTGAATCGTGCATATTGAACAATGCAACGTTGGTCACTCTTTGAAGCGCAACCACAAGTTGAAAGAAAAAAAGCAAGGGATGGTGACTCCAGAAAGTGAGAGGAGCGTACATAGCGAGCGAAGCACAGCTACCTACCATGTCCCCCAACCTGGACAACCTGTGCTACCTTCCTTAGCTGCTGGCAACTCAGCTTCCAGACTCCCCAGGGTAGCAGCCTGCGCGCTGCGGGGCCACCGGCACCCTGGCTGCCCACCAATCCAACTGTCCGTCCTCCTGGCTGTTGGTATCACCTGCTCCAAGGCCTCTGTTTCATGCGGAGTTCGAACCCGGAACCGCCTGGCGACGCTTGCCGCCCACCACGCCCGGTCCCGCAGCTCGGCGGCGGCCAACACTCACCCACTGCACTCCCCAGTTCGCTGCGCGCTCCGGCTTGGCTGCGGTCTGCTGGAAACTGAAAGTAGCGGCGGAGAGCTGCCTAGCTCGAGCTTGGAACTGGCGGCGGCTGCCGAGAAATCACGTGGTTTCAAAGTACCAGCCAGGACTCCCTCGCACACTGCGCTGGGACCTGGCACACCCACTTTTCCGCAACTCGCGCGCCTCCGGGGCGATCTTGCCAAACCGGACCCTAGGACCCTTCCGAGAGGCAGGCCAGGAGATGCAGGGGCACTCACGCCTCTCCGCCTCTGCCGAACAGGTATAGGGGTGACGTTCCTGCACCTGGCTCACCAGAGAGGAGCCGGCGGCCGGCAGGGGGTAGGGCGTTGTTGGAGGGACCCCGGCTAAGATCCCCTCTCTCTGCCTCCTAGGAGACTAGACAGGGTGGAGGGGAGGAGGTTCACTGAGCAGAGACTTGGAACCCCCTGATTCTGGGGTAGAGTGCTGTCTAGGAGGAAAAGTAAGAATGTACCGGCTACCAGTCTAAGTGACCTGCCAGGTGACCCAACAAACGCATCTTGTCTTCGCCTTAAGCCTAAAATACAAGTATTACCCCATTTCACAGAGGAGCAGCTGAGGCTCAGGAGGGAGGTGATGGGAATTACCTGAGTCAGATCACAGGCCAGAGAGGGAGGTGCAAAGGAGGGGAGTGGGGAGATGGGTAAGAGAGTGCTGACTTCCCATTGAAAGTTTTGTAAACCCCCCACCCCCCCAGGCGCCCTGGGATGAGGGGGCTCCTCTCCTCCTGCAAAAAACATGTTCCTCCCCTGCCTTTGGGAAGCCCTGGCTTTCTCCTGGGAACCGACTGTGAGTGGGTGGGATCCTAGTCTCTGAGGCCTGCCTAGGTGAGAGGGTCTGGGCTCAGATGGGGACCCACCCTAGTCAGGACTTGGGGAGGTCAGGACTGTTTGGCCAGCCCCTTGCCCTCTGGGACTCCATATCCCAGTCTGCTAACTACACCCCTCCCGTGGTACAGGGGCAGGTAAGTGCCCTCCCAGCTCAGTCCTGGGGAGATGCTTGCCAGCGACAATGAAGAAAGCTGGGGGAATGCACCCCTCTTCCCTTCTGGAGCACAAAGGAGCCTCAGGGTCTTCTGGGGTCCCAGCCTGGCTGGGCTGTGCAAGGGTCAAGACTCTAGGTGACTTCTCTGCCTGCCTCTTGTGGTGATGAGAGTTTCTGTTCAAGGAAGGAGCCGCCCTGCTGCCAAGTTATCCTGATAGAGATCTGGGGGCCTCCGGAGGATTTGAGCTTTCCCAGCACCTCCCCCCTCCCCTCCTGGGCGCACTCCTGGGTAGAGTATGGCTCCCAACTGGGGTCAAAGGCTAATCTGCCAAGGCCTAGAATTCCCACATTGGATTCAGGGACTGCTGAGACTACCAGAAGCTTCCTGCCCTCCCCCAACAATGCTGTGGGTTGGCTTAGGAAATCAGACTGTTGCTTCGGCCCTTAGGGAGAGAGAAGCCTGAGACAGCCTTTGGAGGGGACAGGAAAGGGTTAGAAGGAGCCTGGCTCAGAAGATGGTATCCCCCCCATCCCTACGCTTCCCAGATCTGAAGGGGTCTCTCACTGCTGACCTCCACTCAGCCCGTCTCTCCCTGGTCATTAAAATAAAGGCCACACCCCTCTGCCCCTTCCACGTCATGGCCTCGTCACTCACCCTTTCCTCTCTCCTCTCCCTGCCACACAGGCCTCCTTAAGATTTCTCGAATCTGCCATGATTCCCTCCACCCCGGGGACTTTGCACACATCGGTGTCTACTATGCTTCTCCCTACCCCATCTCGCTTGGCCAATGAGTTGGGAGGGTTCTCCACACACCTGGAGAAAGTTGAACCTGGCACCTCCCAAGACTAAGATGGTAGGAAGAGACCTTTTGTGCTGTAGCTTGAGGCCAGAAGGTGAAGATAGGATTTGAGCATAAAATCTCAGCCAATCAGAACTTCAGGTCCTGGGATAGGGGGTGGGGTGGTCCAAGGATGGAAAGCCGCTGGGATGGAGCATTCCCTAATTGGCAACGGATGACCCCCCTTGGGAGTCCCCCGCCTTGAGGCTCCAGATGCCCTAGGCCCTGGCCCAGGATCCAAGGCTGGCCCTGTTTCCTCCTTCCTGCCCATTGTGTGAGCTACCCAAGGTCCCCGGCAGCTTCCCTTTTTTCTGTTTGCATCTGTGTTAGATTCTGTGACTCCTGAGGACCCTGATGGATACATCCTCTGAGTCTTGGTCATCTACTCTCCCTCAGAGGCCTGCTGAGCTGTGGATGGTGCACATAGTGGTAGCCCCGTGAACTTAGAGGGGAAGATGCTGGAGGGTGTATGGGTGATTGACACAGATTCCCAGACAGGTTGGGGCTTGATCTAGCCTTGGAAGGGTGGTAGGGGCTCTGGAAGGTTGTTGGGAACAGGAGGGAACCTGCCAGAGATGGGGCTGATCAGGACTGTCCAGCAGAGAAGGCAGCCCCAGTGTGATGGGAACAGGAAGTTCTGGCTGGGAGTAGTGGATTCTAGGAGATGCGTTTGGAAGATACTCAGGGGCCTGATCAGGGACAGCCTTGAATGCCCAGGTGAGAGCTTTGGATTTCTTCCCTCTGACACTGAGGAGCTTGGAGGGTTTGGGAGCAGCTGCCATAGAAGGGTAGAAAGGAGGATGGACTGCCAGGGCTGGGTTTGACAGCTTGGTGTAGGAAAGGGACAGGACCAGTGACAAATGTCCCTCCCTCTCCCCACCCTCCTGTCCCCAGACACAGAAGAGCTACCCTCCCAGCTCTTAGACACAGCATTTTAATGCCAACAGGCCTTTAGGGTAGGGAGTGTTGGGAGCCAGTTTCCACCTCCCTTCACCCCGATCCCAACCATGATGGGCGATGGATGGAGACACCAGGGTTCTGGCCATGAGCCTGGTTCATGCCTTCTGGTCTGAGCTCCATCTCAACCTCTTTGGAAGCATCTAACTCAAGCTCTGGAGGAAGTCCACCAGCAGGTGCTCAGGGAAGCCAAAGTCCATCTGCAGCAGCAGGAAGCCCTAGGACGGGGGAGAGGGGAGAAGGGTGG
Source organism: Tupaia tana (assembly GCA_026018925.1). Classification (NCBI taxonomy): domain Eukaryota; kingdom Metazoa; phylum Chordata; class Mammalia; order Scandentia; family Tupaiidae; genus Tupaia; species Tupaia tana. Next base: position 29,893,711 of record JAKSZU010000018.1, read on the forward strand.
GCTGGCTGACTCCCAGGCCACCAGGAGTGAGATGGCGAGGGCTCCCTCTGCCTGTTCCCAGCAGCAGGTCCCCCTGAGAACGCTGTCTGGGGGCTCCCTCCCAGGACACTGGGCCAGCAGTAGGCTTTATACTCACATCCTGAGTGATAATCTCAGGGTCGATGATTTCAAAGAGGTCCAGGCCTTTGCTGTTCATGAAGGCTGTAAACACCACCTCGAGCCCTGGGACAAGGAAGGAAGCCCCAGTCAGCCTTCTTGGGGAGCAGGACCATCCTGAAGCTCATGGACCAATATCCATAAATATTGGTTTCACTTTGATTGATTATAGAAGGTATATCAAGTGCTCCTAGGGGTGAGGGGTGGCAGAGGCGGCCTGCTGGCAGGACTGCTCCTCTCCTGCCCCAACAAATTCTACTCTGCCCCAACCTTAAGTCCCTGCCCACAATGGCCACAGTTCTACAAGTAGCTGGGTCCACCCTGCTTAGAAGGACACTTAGGGAGCAGTTGTCGCCCCTCAGCCTGTCCTGGCAGTCACTCCACACCCTGTAAAGCTTCTTGAAGTATTCTGTGCAATTGCAGAGTGGTGTCCCTGCATAACTTCTAGAACACAATGTAATCCATCCCCATAGTGTTAGCTCCACAATACAGATGGGGAAAACTGAGGTCCAGCGAGGCCAAGTCATCCAGCCAGAATAATACATTTCCACTCCTCTCCTCTCTTCCAAAGCCATGTGGACAAGCAGGTGTTCAAAACAAAGGCACAGCTGGCTCAATATGCTCTTTGGAGAAAAGAGCGGAAAACAGTTGGCAGGGCCTTGTTCAAAACATCCCTGGCACATCCCTGATATGGTACCTGAGATGCCATCATTAGGATCCCTGCGTACGGACAAATATCCTACAACGTTAGGGTCAAAAGGGAATTTGGAGATCATCAAGTCTAGCTCTCATTTTACAGAAAAGGAAACTGAGGCTCAGGGCTGAGCTAGAACTAGGTCTTGGCCTCCCAGAGCACGCTCATTCTGCAGCATTGAGTTGCCGTTAGGAGACCTGCATCCTTAAAATGGATTGGGTCATCTTCCCACGGGGTGGCAGAGAGCATGTTCTCCAGGTAAAGCAGAATCAGGATCCACACATCTGCCTGAGTCATTGGCAAGCGCTGTCACCGGCAGGGAGAGGTGCCTTGCGAGAGGGGACCAGAGCACTGAGTGTCAGTGGCTGGACAGTCAGAGACACTTGGAGCCGCCTTGGAAGGGCCTGTTAGGTGAAGTGAGAGCACTTCATCAGGCTTGGTAACTCCCAACCTCTGATCCAGCCCACACTTACGAGACATGACCTCAGGGATGCCCACTGTGGTGATGATCGATTGCAGAAGGTTCTGGATGGACTCGGAGCGGCTCTGTCAATCAGAGGCCTTTGGTGAGTGCTCTCTGGGAGCATGGAATTATCCCAGGGTGCAGGTGACCACACAGCCAGTGTATTTGTCTACATGCCCCTCCATGAAGATGTATATCCAACCCACTTCTCTCCTCCTGTCCCCAAGATCATTCCTACCCTGTCCATCCTAGGCCCTAGAAGGGCCAGGATTGTCCTACCTTTCCACAGAGGGAAAACAGAGGCCCAGGATGAAGCCCAATGCTCTCAGTCCCCCACCCAATCCGTACCCCTGATCCCATTTCTGCAACACAAAGGTTCTTTCAACAGATACATCAGGGGACAAGGTCACAAGGAACGCAGGAGGGACCATGTGGCCTCATTCCTTTGGTCCCATTGCCTGATTTCCTTAGGGCCTTCCGTCTGCTTTCTTTAAGACATCAGGTCCTATAGGGCTATTTCTCCCAGTCTCCCCAAGACCACTTACCTCACTCAAGTTGGAAACAGTGTTTGGCTTAATCCTAAAATCAAAAAGAGATGAGAATTTGCCCCTCTCTTGGGTCCTTCCTGTAACCCCCAGAAAAGAAACTCTAGGGATAATTCTAAGTGCTCCTGTCTAAATTCAATGCCCTCCGTAAGAGAACCCTTAGAGTACTTTCTTGGGAGTGGTTCTGTCTTTCTGCTAGGTCCTCCCTCCATTCTTCATGGTACCTCTTCTTCCTAGTTAAGACTCTAGGTGAGCATCTTATCTCCCCACACCCAACCCCAAGTCCTGGAAGGAGGGAGTTATATTTTCTCGCCACACCCCAGTCCTGCACCTGACACCAGAGAGGCCAGGGAGAGACTTTCTGAGCCAACCATCTCTTCCCCTCTCTGCAGCACATACTGGAAATCCAAGAGGCTTAAGAAGAGCTTTTTCTTGGAATAGGAGGCCTGGACAGTAGTGATGACATCCTGGGGAGAGAAAGCAGATTTGCTGTGAGTTGGAGCCTCCCTCCCAGCCCAAGACCATCGATACCACTCTAAGCAATCAGACAGGTGTGGGGAGAAGTAGATCCTGGGGGGATATTGGGATCAGATCTAGTGACTGGTCTTCCGAACGCTGAGGGAAGTTCCCCAGCACCTGTGGCTTTGGGGTTAGGACTGAGTGGTCACGCGGGCATGTCCCATCCTACTTTCTGACTTAGTCACATTACTAATCACTTCTTCCTGGCTGGTCAGAAACAAGCATGGACCAGGATGGTTAGGCATGGCTCCCTTCCTCCACCTCCCAAATGAAGCCATGGCCAAATGACATGAAGCTTCCTCTCCTGGTAGTTAGGTCTATCTGTATTTCTACACTCTAGAGACCACGTACTCTATTGGGTCGTCAGAAAAGTCATAATGTATTTTTCTATGCAAAAATGTGTCATGACTTTTCAGATGATCCAATAGATTGGAACGGCTCCAAGTATGACCCTTTGACCGCAATGTCATTGCCACAAGAGAGGGAACTTAGAAATGCAGTTCTCAGGCTGTGCCCAAGACCTAACAAATCAGAACCTCTGTGGGTGGATACATGAGTCTGTGCTTGAACAATCCCTCCAGGTAATTCTAATGTACACCCAAGTTTGGACATGGCATTGGGTAACTTCAAATAGCTCCTTGATTTTGAGTTATCAGTTGCACAAGCACTTTCCCTGACCAGACTAAATTAGATATTCTATAGCTTTCTGTTTGACTACTTAGTGACTTTTTTATCTCTGCCCATTACTCTAAGCTTCATGAGGTCCAGAACATATGGGCCAGGCCCAAAGTAGGAACTTAACAGATGTTGTTGAAAATGATTAAGTGTGGGCTAGCCCTGCAGTCTCATGGTGAAGGAAGCCAGATTCCACCTGGCCGACTGTGTGGTTAATATCCTGGCCGTGGTAGCTTGAGAAGCATACCAGGCATGTGAGTCCCCAATCTCAACAGGATGGAGAAATGGAAGAGAAAGCATTGCAGAGTGACCATGCCCCAGTAGAAGGGGTGCTTACTTCCTCTCTCTCTCTCTCTGTATCTCTTTGGCAAGTACATGTGCCCTCTGGCAAATTAAACAATAATAATAAAAGCAATTTATCAATTAAGAAAAGTAAATGAATGACTGAATGAATGAATGAATGTGCTGAGAATATAGAAACTGTTGACTCTGGTATGAATGCGACTTGTGACCTTGAACAACCGTGGTTGATTCTAGGCCTCTGGAGTTCCCTCTGTACAGTGAAGGGGCTCAGTTTGAGACCTCAGCAATCCAGCCATCCTTCAACAGCATCAGATATGTCGTCTGTTCCCGCTCCCCACTCCAGAGCTTTCTGTGGCTTCTGCTTTCTCCTTCAGGCCTTTCAGCCTCATGGTCTTGACATACTTTGAATCCAAAACAATTCCTTCCCCTAAGCCACACTGGAATTTCCCTTCCCAGGCCCTATTTATATCTTTCCCTTGGCCAGGACACCTTCCCGCAGACCTGTCCCTTGAGATTCAGCCAAAACTCCCTTCTGAAAGCATTCTGCTAATGGTTTCGATATGGTTTGTCCCCCAAAGGTTCATGTGCTGGAAGCTTGGTTCCCAGTGTAATTGTGTTGAAGTGACAGGACCTTAGGAAGTGGGGCCTACTGGATGATGTTTAGATCATAGGAGCCCCATCTTTATGAATAGATTAATGCCATCTTGAGAGAAGAAATGAGATTACTTTCTCTCAGAAATGGATTAATTCTCATGAGCGCGAGTTGCTATAAAAGGAAGATGACTTCCCACAGGTGGCGCTCTCTGTTTGCACACACACACACACACACACACACACACACACACCTTTCTCTCTGCTTCTGTCAGCCATGTTGCAATACAACACCAGAGGCTGGCCAGATAGTAGCCCCACACTCTTGGACTTTCTAGAATCATGAGCCAAATAAACATCTACTCTTTATAAACCACCCAGTCTTGGCTATTTCTCCTTATCAATACAACACTCCCTTCAGATTTGGCCAGGCATAAGTCCTAGTTAACACAGGTATCTCAAGACCAGCAGTTAGTGTAATGGCTATGTCTCTGGACTCCCATGTAGTCGACCACGGTTCGAGTCCCGGACCCGGCGGCTTAAACACATGCCAGGCTCATGTGCATGTGTGCCCAAAATCCCAAGAGGAGAATGAAGGAGAAGGGATTGCAGCGTGGTCATGCCCCCTGGGGGGTGATTTCTTGCTTTCTGTTTCTCAGTCTCTCTCTGTCTTTCTGGCGAGCACACGTGTCTTATAGCAAAAACCTCTCCAGAAACAAAACAAAACAAACAAAAAACCCCACAGGTTTCTAAAAATTGTTAATGTACACAGACTGATTCAAAAGTAAAAAGGGAAGTCTTCAGGAGAAATGAGAGAGGAGGACTAGAAAAGTCAAGGTGCGGGGCCAGGAGTGGCATAGTGGTTGGGGCGCTGGACTCCCACATGGTCAACTGCAGTCTGAGTCCTGGACCTAGAGGCTTGAAACCCATGCTGGGAGTGTGTGCATACGTACCCCAAATCCCAAGTAGAGAGGGGATTACAGCATGGCCATCTCCTCTGGAGAGTGATTTCTTACTTTCTGTCTCTCTCTTCAGTGAGTATACAAGCCCTATGGCAAACAGCTCTCAAAAAAAAAAAAAAAAAAAAAAAAAAAAAAAAAAAAAAAGAAAAGAAAAGGATAGGAAAAGTCAAGGCAGGAAAGGAAAGGGTGGTTGGCAGGTATTTGCTATAGTATAACAATAATTCTGTGCTTGACCAAACTTTAATTGGGCTCCTGAATCTTTTTCTAGGCCCGTCTGTACATCTTTATAAAATCCAGGTCTAGCAAGAACCCCCTACTCTCGATAACTGAGCACCCTCAATACGTGATCAGGTTCTTCACTCTTCCCATTCCTCAGATGATGTCTGATCACCCTGGCCTGTCCTCAGCAAGAATCCCATTAGATCAGTTCAGCCAGAATGCTTTCTTTTTAAAAATTTTTCAAAGAATTATTTTATTTTATCTTTATTTTATTTTTAAATTTGACCAGAGAGGAACAGAGAGAGAGAGAGAGAGGGAAAGAGAGAAAGCAAGCTGACAGGTCTGGGACTCGAACCACCATCGGCCATGTGGGCGTCCAGGGCCCTTAACCACTATGCCACCTGCTGGCCCCAGAATGCTTTCTCTTATTCCTGCTGTTTCCTCCTAATTTTCCATCTGCTGAGCACCCCCACCCCCTTGGCTATAAATCCCCAGGTGCCTGTGCTGTCTTAGGAATTAAGCCCAGCCTCTCTCCCCAGCTGCACGACCCCATTGTAGTGGTCCCTTTGTCTATTAAGATGGTCCTGAGTAGACTCTGCTTTGTGCTTTAACAACTATCACTGAAAATTCTTTTCTTTAATAAGTATGAGGGGACTTCAGAAAGTCCATAGAAAAAGAGAATTTAAGTATGGGTTTATTTTGGTGTGAAAAAATATTGAAATCTATGCAGAGTGTATGGGTAGATGCATTTTTTCATGAACTTGTTGAAGACCCCTGATACACTGACCTTTTCAGATTCTTAAATAACAGAAAATAAGGAAATAAAAATAATGGACGACTTGAAATTCTTTTAAAGGCTAACTACAATGTGTTATCCTGAATTGGATCTTGGAAGCGAGAAAAGGTTATCTGTGTAAACACTGGCGAGAGTCAAGTGAAGTCCTGAGTTGGGAAACAGCAGCGTATCGGTGGTCATCTCTGGGTTGTGACATGTGTGGCACGCTTGCATAAGATGTTCACAGCAGGGCAAACTGGGTGAGAGGAGTATGGGAACTATCTGCAGCTCTTTGCTACTTGTATTCAAATATAAAATTATTTCGAAATAAGAAGTTTATAAAAAAAATAAAGCACAGAAGGAAATGCACCCCAGTGTCCAGAGAGGCTGTCTCTGGGTAAGAGGATCATCATCGTCATCAGTGCCTGCATTACTTTCATCTTTAGTTGTTCATTTATTTCTTCTTCTTTTTATTTTTTAGCTTGCCAGAGGGCATGCGAGCTTGCTGGAGAGAAATAGAAAGACAGAGAGGGAAAGAAAGCAGAAGAAAGCAGCCCCAGGACATGGTCACACTTCAGTCCCTTCTCCATCTTTCTATCCTGTCAGGATTGGAGGCACACACACTCACATGCCTGGTGTCATTTTTCAAGCTTTCAAGGCTGGGATGTGAACTGTGCAGCCAATCATGTGGTATATGGCTCCCTTAACCACTAGACCGCAGGACCGGCCTTGACTTTTGTTTTTAATATATTAACAAATGGGGGCCAGTGAGTGGCCTGGTGGCCAAGGGGCTGGACTCCCACATGGTCAACCACAGTTCAAATGCCAGACCTGAAGGCTTGAAAATCATGCCAGGTGCATGTGTGTGGGTGCCCCAAATCCTAGGGGTGGGAGGGAAGGTGACTTCTCACTTTTTTCTCACTGTCTCTCTCCAGTAAGAGCACATACCCTATGACAAAAATGCTAGGGGAAAAAATATAATAACAAATATTGAAGAAATACAGGGACTTTAGAAAGTTTGTGGAAAATGGAATTAAAATAAAGGTTTATCTCGGTGCAAAAAGCCTTGAGTAGTTTTTTTTTTTCATAATTTGCAATTCCCATGAAAGACCTTATTCTAAGAGCATTGAGGCTAATATGATCCTTAATTTCATATTTACAATTACAAAATAAAACAAGCTCTGAAAACGCCACGATTGTTGGCAAAACTCAGCTACCTGGATGGAAGACAATGTATAGAATTTGTCTCACCTCATATGAATAGTCTTGTGTGGAGAGATGTCAATGTGTTTGATTGTGGGGTGTCCCCCCAGACCTTGTCAGGGGTGTTCTGCAATGTATCCTGTGGATGCTCACACTATAGCACTTTTCTTTTTCTTGTTTTATATTTTTGCTCTAAGGCATGTGTACTTGCTAGGGAGAGACTGAGAGAGGGAAAGTGAGAAATCACTCCCCAGAGATGGCCATACTGCAGTCCCTCCCCCTCGTGGCCATACATGTACATGCACCTGGAGTGTTTCTCAGAGTCTGGGACTCCAACCACACAGTCAAGGGGTGGGGGATCCAGGGCCTCAACTATCACACCACGTGCTGGCCCACTGTACTGCCTTTCTAAGAGCCATGAGATTCTGAGTTTGGGGATCCACATGGCCCCAGTGCATATGGATAGAGGCCTATGCATATGGGTGACTAACATCTACGGCCTACCACTCAGTTCAGGAAAGAAAATACTACCCAGACTGTCAAAACCCCACATATAACCCTCAGAGCTGGCATCATATGATTTTGATGGTCAGCAGTAATGTGTAAGAAACAACCAATCACAGCAGAGGTGAGAAGAATCTGGGGGTTTCAGAGGCCCCATCTGGACCCATCTATGGGCCAACCCTCCCCCCGCAACCTCCTTGCACCCACCTCACCTCTTCAAAAGTGTAGGCCACAACACGCTGCCTGCCTGGGCGTGGGAAGAGGAATTTCACGACCACAGGAGAGTTGACCACGACACCCTTGCTCTGGCAGGAGACCGTAGGCTTCTTGAGGCAGTGGACGGTTACTTGGGCCTGGCCTGGGGGCAAGCCCGTGAGAAGCTGTAGGAGACAGGGGTCCCATGGCCAGGACAGGAGCCCATCAGAACAGCTGCCTTCAGAGAGGGGAGGGCCAAAACTGCCTCGAGGTCTCAGGAAGCAAACTATGGTAGTGACAAGGCCCCAAGCTGGGCTCTGAAAGCCTGAGTACCAAGCTCTATCCTGCGCTAACTGGCTAGAGACTTAGCAAATCAGGACTCTCACCCTCTCTGGCCCTCTGTTTTCTCATCCCTGTGCCAGCAAAGCTATTCTCACCCTTTGCCTGCGTCTGGCCTGTGTATGGTAAGGGTGTCTCCACTTCGCCTGCTGTGCCTCACCTCTTCATCTGTAAAATGGGAGTAATACTTCCTCATAGGGTATCTGAGGATTACATGAGATGATTTGCTTAAAGAGCTTAGATCTGTTGCATGCGAACCCTCCAAAAGACGTTACTGATGCTTTTATGTAACAATATTCATGGAGGACTCTTAGGATTCAGCCCTGGGCTAGGAGAGGAACAAATAGACATGATTTCTACCTGAAGGAAGCTCAGCATTTCTCAGATAATCCCAGAACTGAATGTCAGATTGAAACTAAGAAGTATTTGAAAGAGTTCTCCAGATGGGAACTGCCCTAGTCAGGGAGACGGGAGAGGCCTGTCCTGAGGATGAGAAGGAATCAGATGGGAATCGGGCAGAGGGCAGGATGTGGGCAAAGGCCCCAGGAGGGTGCCTGGCCAATACAAGCAATGGGCAGGTGGCCAGTGGGCCTGGGGGGTGGCTCGTGAGAGGCCAGGCAGGCCAGCAGGGCCCTCAGTTTACAGCCTGTGGAATGGGGCTCAGGAAGACATTCCCTGACAAACCACCCAGCAGATGGAGGCATTGCTGCATAGGATTCATTTACTACAGAGCTGAGTTTGGAAGAAAGAAAGGGGTGGTACCAAGTACCTGAGAGAGAGAGAGACAATGGAAAGCCAAAGTGTAAACAGCAGGCCCAGAGAGACAGAGGAGTGGCTCTGTCTGCCCGGGCCTGCAAACCACACACTGCCCGGGCCTGGAGTTCTAATACCCACAGGAGAAACAACTGCAATGGGGAGGGGGGGGTGAAAAGATGACGTCCCTCAGCGCAAAAGAGACTACCTCACTCCACCCGCCAGGAAGTGGGGGAGGAGGGTACAAACTTAAAGCCCTGGTGTGCCCTGGCAGGTCTGAAGCATGTGTGTGGACCGCCTGTGTGGTATACGACTTCCTGACATAGAAACACACCAGAATAAAGGACGGTGCAACCCTCGGGGCCCTGACAGGAGTAAATACAAAACAGTCCTCTTAGGACATTTAGGTGATCCAGGGGGCAGAGTGTGTCCACAGAAGAACCAAGTTCCGCTAAAGACAATCTCCCAAACAGACAAAAAGGACAAATACACAAGGAAATCATCCAGGATGCCCGAGAGCTAGCAAACACACCAGGGTAAGTGCTCCAAGAACTTGGCATAATAGCACCACTGGAAGAAACGACAAAGGAAGCTGGGTTTTTATTTTTGTTTTTGAGATATTTTTGCTATAGGGTGCATGCACTCACTGGAGAGACAGAGACACAGAAAGCAAGAAATAACTCTCCAGGGTAGATGGCCACACCACAATCCTTTCCCCTCCACTCTCCTCTCAGGATTTTGGGCATGCATGTAAATGTGCCTGGCATGATCTTATTTGATTTTTTTTATTAATTTATTTTACATTCATTCTCTGAACATCATTATAGCATACAAAATGTGATTTCCCATCCAGAATACACTGCATAGTGGCTTAATCATACTTGTTATGAACAACAGATAATTTTCCATTTTTGTTTCATATATGTGTGTGTATATATATGTGTGTGTGTAAATATATGTGTGTGTGTGTGTACATATAATATACTTCCCCCTATTTCTCACCCTCTGCCATTTCCCACCCTCCTCCCATACTGTCTCTGGTGTCTATAGTTGCTTTCCATTCCTCCCCACACACACGTTCTATTGATTCACAAAGTATCTTAATTAATCTAACTACTTTCAATAGCAAGTTCAGCTGGTATATACATATCTGTGAACACACGTCTGACTTTAGGTGTGAAGCTCTGAGTAGAATGAATATACTATACAGTAGCACCTAGCTGATGCCATATATCTTACTGTGGTCATTAAATAAGTATTTTTTAATACGCCTAAATTTTAAGCCACCAAGTCTGGAACAAAAACTGTGGTTGACTACTTGGGAGTCCAGAGACATAACAATTACGCCATCTGCTGGTACCCAAAGTAAGGTTTTTGTTTGTTTGTGTGTGTGTGTGTTTTTAATGTTAAAGCAATAAAGCCATCATAAAATGACAGGACTCGGGGGATGAGAAAGACAAGTTAGGTTTGAAAATAAACTAAATAATTAAATTTCCATACATGAAAATTACTGATATTAAAATGAAAACCTCAGTTAATACAAGAGGCATTTGACAAAACTATCCAGAATTCAGCAAAAAGATATAAAGAGGTGAAAAATATGACAAAGCAACTAAAAGTCATATGAGACAGAATGAGAAGGCCCAACATATGTCTAATAGAAATGTAAGGAGTTAAGAATAGAGGAAGTTGGGGCTAGCAGTGACATAGTGGTTAAGGCACTGGATTCTCACATGGTCAACCATGGTTCGAGTCCCAGACCCAGTGACTTGAAACTCATGCCAGGTGTGTTTGCATGGATACACAAAATCTCAAGAGGAGAATGGAGAAGTGATCGTGGCATGGCCATTTCTCCTAGGGGGTGATCTCTCACTTTCTCTCTCTCTCTTCTCTCTCTCTCTTTTTCCCTGGTGAACACATGCACCCTATGGCAAAACAAACAACAACAACAAAAACACTAAAAGAAAAGAAAAGTAGGAGAGAGGCAGTAATTGAAGAGAAAGCAATTAAGAAATTCCCAGAGCTGGTGAAAGCATCAATTCTTACTTAAAGAATTATGCTGGCCCAATAATGCTGTTGAGCGGTCAACAGGGGCCAACAGACCCAGGACCCTGGAGGCTGTGTCAGAGAATGTTCCCTCTATCCTAAAACTCTTCTCCTTTATCCTTGATGAGTTTAAGCAGGTAAGTAAATAATCAGTTTTGCTTCCAGAAAAATGAAACAGTTCAAGCTGTTTAGGAAACAGATTGTGGGAGTGGAGGTGTCAGGAGAGCCCCTCTAAGTCCCCACAAGAGATAATGGTAGCCTGGCCTGGGATGGAGGAGGAGACACAGTGAGAACATACCATGGACCAGAGTCAGTAATGGGGATGAAGGAGAAGAGCAGGCCAAGGGCATGGCCCAGATTCCGGGTTGTATACCAGGAAGGATGGGCATTTGTGGAACGGGGGATGGCTAGAAAGGGTAGACCTGAAGTTCAGAGGGAAGAGGGGCTACCCTCTGTCAAAACAGGAGAAGGACCACAGGGTGCTGCTGCGTGGGTTGGTGGTGGGACTGGGAGCAGGAAAATGAGGGCTAAGTTCTGTTGGTGGCACTGTCCCTTCTCTGGGGAGCAGGTTGTACGTGGAAAGGGAGGTAGGAAGTAGAGGGTGGGGAGCAGCTGGAGGTGTGAGGATGGTAGGGAAGGACTGAAGAAGCTGTGGGAGGTGGAGTGGGTTGACCAGAAGGCTAAGGGAGGTTTACCCAGAAAGGGTGAGGGTCCATTTGAGGTGGGAGACTGTGAGTTCCTAGTGGAACCTTGCACTGATGAGTGGGATCAGGGACATGACTGTTACTAGGCAGAGCAGACAGACTCCCCAAGGAACCTGAATAAGGTTGGCTTTGGAATTCAGGGTAATCTGTATTTGCATCCTATAGCGAGGGCCTTCTGAGCCTGGGATTGATCCTGGGGTTCCAGCCCCACATAAGCCCTGTGGGCTGAGAAATGGAGCATAGCCTTTGGGGGCAACTTGGCTGGGCACAAGTCCTGCCCTGCACTTACTAAGGCCCCATGTGTCAAGCGGAGATCCTGGGAGTGCCTCTCTCCAGGGTTGCTGAGAGCCCTGAGTTGAGTAGGGAGCTGCTGTCCTCATTGTTCCTATTGGCTATGGGATGAGGGGTGGGGCTCCTGAGCAAGAACTGGATTGGGTGCATGAGATCAACAGCAGGACAGGGCGGCCCTTACCTCCTGGAAGATGTCCTGGTTGGTGTGGAAGCCCCGGGTCTCCAGCACTGCCTAAAAAGAGATGGAGAAGGCGCAGGCATGGGTGGGAAGGTCGGTTTTCAGAAGGAAAATTTGCAAGGACAGGACCCTTCCCAAACCCAACCTCCACGTCCCTCCCAAAAGACTTGAGGTGTCCCAGGTATGGTGTGGTACAGGGATCCCTGACCTGGCTGCAGCCCTGGGTCCTGCACCCTGCTCACACAGGCTGTGGGGCCTTGGGCGAGTCTCAACTAGGGACCTCAGTTTCCTCACTGGGTCAATGATAGGCATGGACTAAAACCCACCCAAGCTTCTCTAGTGCAGGGTAAGGCCCAGGGTTTGGTGCCTCCTCTTAAACACTGTGGGAACTGTGGGATCTTGGGCAAGTCACCTCCACCCTCTGGCAAAGTGTAGGTAGTAATGGGCTTCACCTCACAGGCTAAGTGCAGCAAAGAGAAATATCACACAAATAGTAATAGCAGCTCACATGTATTGCACAGTTACTATGTAAGTATGGGAGGGGACTTCAAAAAGTTCATGGAAAATGGAATTCACCAATTAATCTCTTTTGGTGCAAAAAATTATTGGAATCATACATAGAAATGCATGGGGTTTTTTTTTGGTAACACATTTTCCATGAGCTCTTGGAGTTTTCCACATCTTTCCTTACATCTGTCTGTCTGTCTGCCTACCTACCATAGTACCCACCATACAGGAGGCCCCAGTGAATGCTTCCTCCAATTAGTAGTCCACGCTCCTCTGCCCACCCCCCCCCATTTCCCTCCTCCCTACACGTGCACACACACCACATGCGTACCCGAGTTCCCCGACAGCTGGGCTCCATCCCACTCACCTTGAACTCGTCCCCCGTCAGGCTGAGCATGAGGCGGCCATCCTGAAAGGCAGCCTTAGCCAGGGAGTCGAGGATGTGCTCAGAAAACCAGAAGTACAGCATGCGGGAGTCCCCCAGCAGACTGGGTGAGAAAGTGGGCAGGGCCAGGTCCTCGGACACGTTCTTGTAGATGAAATGACCCTGGAGAAAGGCAGATGCTGCCTGGAGCCCTCACTGTCCTCTCCTACCCTGAATGTCCCTGCCCAGCTCAGGAGCCAGCTACGGGAAGACTCAGAGACACCTTGGAAAGCATCCAGCCCAGAATACAGATGGAGAAACGGAGGAGAAGTTGCACTGTTTCCTCCCAGTAGTATTTCATCCATTCCACAAATATGAGGGGACTTCACAATGTTCGTGGAAAACTGGGATTCAAATATGTTCATTTCGATTCAAACATTTTTTTAAATCTGTGAGTAGTTGTTTCAGAATGTGCATCTTCCATGACTCTTGAAGATCCCTTATATTTTATGCGTGCCTCAGCCACCGTGTGAGGTAGACCAGATACACACGGTCCCGCCCTCACAGGCTCATATCCCAGGAGAGACATCAGTTGGGACAGCTAGTGACCAGGGCTTCCACGTCCCACCCTGGCTGGCTGGCCACCAGCTCCACACCTTCTGGAAGCAGTCTACTGACCAGCTGCCCTGGGAACTGAAACGAGGAAAGAAGCCAGTGCCCAGTTCCCTGCCCGTGTCATGTCATAAGCCACCCGTGTGTTGAGAGTGTCCACAAACCCCTGGAGTTATCCTCTCATTCACTTTACTGGGAGAAGCTCCATCAGAGAAATGCTTGGCTGTCCCCTAAAATCTCTTTGTCCTCCCCATCCCTCTCAGAGTTCGGTAACACCCAAGTTTTAGCTGGGCTTATGGGTGCCAGGAATAAATTTTGCAGCTTCCTTTGCAGCTAGATGTGACCGTGTGCCTAAGTGTAGGCCAAGAGGGTGTGAGCAGAGAGATGTGATGGCCAGGGTGGCCATCTTGGGCCATGGGCCACCTCTGGGGTGACTGGGCAGCTCAGTGAAGGGGTCTGCAGGCCTGACACTACAAAGCCACTAAATTCACACTGGACTACATATGCTTGAACCCACATGGAAGGGATATAAATATATATCTTGTTTAAACCACTATTATTTGGGGTCTTCTTTTTTTTTTTCGGAGAGGTTTTTGCTATAGGGCGCGTACACTCACCAGAAAGACAGAGAGAGATGGAGAGATAGCAAGAAACTACCCCCAGGGGGGATGGCCATGCCCTTCTCCTCCATTCTTCCCTCAGGATCTTGGGCACGCATGCACACACACCCTGTGTGAGTTTAAGCTACTGGGTCCGGGACTCAAACCGCAGTCAGCTACATGGGAGTCCAGCTATGTCGACATAGCCATTATGGCAACTGCTGGTCCCAGGGGGTCTACTTCTTATAGCAATAGAACCTGTATTCTGATTAATAGAGAGGTCAAAGGCTTTGTCAACTCCCCTGGGGGTGCTATGATTCCCCCCACTCACTGCTGTAGAGGATGATGGAAGCCAAAGAAGCCCTCCACAAAGTAGCTAGTGCTTGCTGGGACCCTTGGAGTGGAGGGCCCTGGTGCCTGGACAGGGGCTCAGACACACAGTTGTGGGCCTGTCCTCCTTGCTGCACCAGGGTGGGCTCTGCAGAGGTGGGACAATGGAACTCTTGGGCACATGGGGTTGAAGCTGTGGAACCCAGAGGCCGGTGCTCAGGCAAGGTCCTAGCCAAGGAGTGTCCAGGGAGGTTGATATTGTCTCTCACTCTCCCACACTCCCACCTTGTGATGGGACTCCAGGTAGGTGGCTGTGATGACGGGTGACCTTGTCAAGGAAATGTCCACGTTGATGTCTCCATCAGAGAGGATGTTGGCTGTGGGGAGGGAAAGGTGAAGGTGAGCCTCCAGATGCAGGGACTGCCCACAGGTGCCCCAGCCTCCAGTCCCAGGATTCCCGTCTGTAAAATGGGGTGGCTTTTCATTCCCTCTTTCCTCAGCTCTGTCTCCCTGGGTGGCTTCGCCCTGTGGAGCCCTTTTGCAGACTGGTTCAGAGTGTGGGGTTTGGAGTCGAAGACCCGGGCTGTCACCCCGGCTCTGCTCTATTGATGGGCAACAAGGCAGTGGGCAGCCTCACCAGCATTGCATCCTCATCGGCCATGAGCATGTCCGCTAGGCCGTGTGAGAATTGAATGAGATCATGTGTGTAAAAATAGCTGGGCACAGAATGTGAGTGACCACGAGGGGGTGTGTCCCTGAAAAGTTCATGCGCTGGATTTGGTTATGAGAGTCTTAGGAGGAAACTTAATATCTTCATGGTGCCGAAAGGTGGGGACTTCAGGAGGGATTAAGGGGCCCCCATGATTGACTCCTACTGGGTTTATAAGGAAAGGGAATGAGATTAGAACACGGAGCCCATGGACAGCCCCTCTGTTCTGCTCTGACCCTCGTGTAATCAGGACTCTGCAAGACCCAGAGGTGGCCCCGGGACCTCAGACCTCCAAACCACGAGCTGCAAAACCCTCTGCCTTTGTAACTCGCCCAGTCCCAGGTATTTCTGTTAGCAACATGGAAGCAGACTAAGTGATTCTAAGTCTTTTTCTTCCTAATCTTCAAGGAGAAACAGGGAGTCCTCATGGATTTAACCTGCCTGCTCTGAATTCAATAGTTCAGAACAGTGCTCAGCAAACTCTTCTATACAGGCCCAGAGAGTTCATACTTCAGCTCTGTGGGCCCTCCCGTCTCTCTTGCACTCAGCCCACCCTGCAGCGATAGCACAAAAGCTGCCACAGATGTGCGTCCATGAGTGGGTGTGGCTCTGTCCCAATAAAACTTTATTTATTGATTTATTTATTTTTTGGAGAGGTTTTTGCTATAGGGCACGTGTGCTCGCCAGAAAGACAGAGAGAGACAGAGAGACAGAAAGCGAGAAATCACCCCCTGGGGAGATGGCCATGCCGCAATCCCTTCTCCTCCATTCTCCTCTCGGGATCTTGGGCATGCACGCACACATGCCTGGTATGAGTTTAAGCCACCGGGTCCAGGACTCAAACCGTGGTTGACTACATGGGAGTTCAGTGACATAGCCATTATGCTAACTGCTGGTCCCCAATAAAACTCTTTTGTTAAAAGCCAACAGTCAGTGAATTTGCAGAACCCCCTCATTCCCTGCCTCCTCCCTCAAGCCTATGTCAAGGGTCGTGTTCTCAGGAGCCCCCATGGCCACCCAACAGCTTCTGAATTCTGGTGGCTGCTTGGGCCAGTCCAGAGAGGCACTTTGCCCTCTCAGCAGCCTCTCCCATGTTCTACTAGAGGCCCCGCCACCAGTGTGGTGTTCCCAGAGGGACAAACAGGGCTCCCATGCCGGGTGTACGTGGTGATGCGAATGGCGAGCAGGGGAGGAGCGTGCCACTCAGGAAGATGGCGGTGCTCACCCCCTATGCTGCCATCCGTGCCGTGGGCAGGAGCCTGGGAAGCTGCCATGGGCCTGGTGTTGCCTGGAACCTCCCCTCGCCATGCTCCCATGGTGGCCCAGAGGTCTACCTTACGTGGGGCTTCATTGTCCTTTCACTGCCCCGTTCCCTGAGTACCTACTGTGTGCCTGACACCTCTCTCTGCAGGGACCCAGGGCATGGGCATCGCTACCCAGGTTCGAGCTCTGCTCCTCCACCTCCCAGCCGGAGGGAGGGCGTCCACTTGCCTCCATTGGAGCTCAGGTTAGTGGCACCTCCCTCTCTGGGCAGCTGAGAGGGTCCCCTCACTGATGTGCGTATTTGCTAGGCAGTGCGTCACTGAGTGATGGCGGGTCCTATCCTGTTAGGACAGGACAGACCTCCCCACTGTTCACTTCCCCTTCTCTTCTTGTCTGGGTTCCTCCCAGTGCCACGGGGATCACCATTGGACAGACAAGACCAATTTCTGAGCAGTCTCTTTGACGGGGCACAGCCGTGTGGGAGTGTCCCTTAAGGCTGGCAGGAAGGCAAGAGAGAGACTCCGGGCAGGGCAGGGAGTTCCGGTCCACACATGGTTTTGTCCTTCCTGTTTCTACCCAGTGTTTACTGCTGCTTGGAAGGTAGTTGACCCTGTGCTTGGGGCTCGGGGTATGGGGTGGTGACAGCAGTTACAGTAGTAGGGGCCAATGAAAAGCCAGGTATGGTCCTGAGTATTTTACTACATGTTTTTCCCCACTCAATTCTCAAGTCACCCTTTGGGATAGGGGCCATTATTATCCCCATTTTATTGATGAGAAGACCGAGGCTCAGAGAGGTTATATGATTTGCCTAAGGTCACTCAGCTTGTGAAGCTGCAGCCCTGACGGGAAACAACTTGCCATAGCCTGACCATAGCTGGTCACCAAGAGTCAGAGCCAGACAGGGGTCCTGAGGCCCAGACAGGGAAGTGGCTGTCCCCAGGCGTGTGGTAAGCACAGGCGGCCTTCTGGCTCCTCCCACTGCCTTCTCAGGCAGCGAAGACATGCACTCACCAGCCCTCCTCTGGACAAAGTCGGCCATGATGTTGGAGAGGGCGTTGATCTCCTTGCAGACCTGGGGCAGACAGGGCACGCCGCCCATCAGGTAGGAAGGGGACCAGGGGAGGGCGGGGTGGTGCCTCCCTCCAGCTGTATGGGGGCGGCAGGCCCAGGAAGGGGTACAGAGGTCTAACATGCCGGGGGAAGGAAGGGAAGGGAAGGGGAGGGGAGGGGAGGGGAGGGGAGGGGAGGGGGGGGAGAGGAGGGGAGAGGAGGGGAAAGGAGGGGAAAGGAGGAGAGGTGGTCAGCCCCTGGGCATGACCCTGACTTGCAGGCGGGGTCAGCTGGTCTCACTCACCTGTCCCTTCAGGACCAGCTTCAGGGTGAAGGAGATGAAGTTTGTAAACAGCTGCTCTATCCAGCCAGGACTGAAGGGAATGAGCACCGTAGTGAGACCTGGCCAGTCCAGTGTGTCTTTGAGCACCTACTGTGTGCTGGGCCCCCTCACAATGACCCCCACTTCACAATGGAGAATGGAGCCTCAGAGAGAGCCTCAGACCTGAACATTAACCATGTCGCCATCTCAGTTCCTGTGACATTCACCCACCGCACGTATGGACCTGCCTAGAGCCTGGATTCACACTTGTGTACTCCAGGGGCAAAATGAGCCAGAATGGAGGGCTTCTCCCCAGCCCTCCCCATCAGGTCCCTCCCGCATTCCATATTTGCTTTGGTTGTGTGACTTGGGCCTCTCTGAGCCTCGGTATTTTCCTCTGTGCAATGGGGCTACGCACAGCTCCGTGACAGAGGAGCTGGCCCAGCCAAAGAGTCTCAGCCTGAGAAGAGGGAAAGTAGAACATCCAGGAACTCAGGTTCTGGGGTCAGAGTATGCAGAGTTCAAATCCCGCTCCACCTCTCCCACCCCCCAACCCCCGGTGAGGCACGTTCCTTCGCTTGACTAGAGCTTTATCTGTGAATTAGTGATGCCTGGGAGGCAGGGGACACTCAGCTGATGTGCAATTTTTCCTTCCTAACTCCCTATGCCTCAGTTTACCTGGATGTAAAAGCGGTCATGGACTCTACCTCCTAGGGCTGGGCTGTAAGGATTAAATCAGCGAGTGCATGGGAATGGCGTGCTCTGTCACCGTTGGCTGGTATTACTTTTCCAGCCTTGGAGGGTACACTGATGAGGAGGGTTAGGGGGTGCTGACCCTGGAGGGGCGTGGACCCATTAGCAGGACAGGAGCCCCAGGGGCAGTGCACTTACTCACGCTCTCCCTGGAGATGCAGGAGCAGCTTATGGAAGGCCAGGTAGCAGTTGGGGGCGTTGGTCCGCACACTGCCAGAGTCACAGGCTGTAGAGAGACCACAATGGCATGTCAAGGCAGCTTCGCTACCGGCTACCCGTTAGTGCCCGTGGGCTGCCTAGGCCAGCTGGGACCTTGGCAAACTATGGGCTCCCCCAGCTCACGCTCTTCCCAGGCCAGAACTCCTTCGGTGGCCTCGTACTCTCTGCCTGCATAACCTTCTCCTCTGTTAAGGCCAAGCCCTGGAGTCCGGCCTCCCTGCCTCCCGGGAAGACACCGGACACATACTCAGCCGTGTGTCGACATGGAGGTCAATGGCGGAGTCGATCTCGAAGTCGATAGACTGATCAATGCTCAATCTGCAAAGAGCCAAGGATAGGACCCGCGTTCTAGCCTCCAAACTGGAGAGGGCCAGGGAGTGGTGCGTCAGCTGGTGAGAGTGCTTACCCCCAGGCCCCTGTGTAGCCATAGCTCAGGGTCCCCTTGAAGATCACAGACACGTTCTGAATGGAGACATCGATGGACGTGGCGTCCATCAGCTCCACCTGACTGCTGGCGATGGACAGGTGGCTGATCTGGATGCTGGGAGAGCAGACGGAAGGAGGCATCAGCGCCCTGGCCTAGGTCTAAAATGGTGTTATCTTCACTTTACAGAGGGGAAGGTGGACGTGCCAAGGTCACGCAGAGAGAGTGAGGGCTGCTCTGGACTGGAGGCACCGGCACCTGCTTCCAACCCCTAGCTTACAGAAAGCAAAGCCGCATTCCAGCACCGCCAGCGCCCCCTGGTGGCTCGACTATCACATGCTCGACTATCCAACTTTTCTGCATGAGAGTCCACACACGTCGAGCATGTTTAGGGAGTTTAAGGGAGGATAAGGTTGGTTGTAAGACAAAGATAAGGTCCCTCAATGGTGTCTGTCCCACCCTTGGGGCCTCAGACAGACACACACACACAGACAGGACCCAGGCGGAGGTGGCAGGAAAGTGGCTGTGTTCCAAGGACTGAGACTGCCTGCCTGGCTTGCTGTGTCCTCCAGGCCGCATACCCTCTCTGAGCTCCTGTGTCCTTACTTGTTAAGCAAAGCCACTGGGGGTATGATCAAGATAAAGTGAGATATTAGCCTGCCCTGGGCTGTCACCGTCATCTCCAGTAGAGTCTGGACACCCATCTTGCCAAGAGATCTCTCTACCCCACCACCCTTTACCCCAAATAAGACCACCATCTTCCTAGGGCTGTGAGAAAGAGCCTTTCGGGGCCTGAATCTCTTGGAGCTGTTGCAAAGGTTGATAGTCTCTGGTAAGTCCCCACAGTGGCACTGGGGTGGGGTGGGTTGAAGAGAAATGGCAGGGGGTAGAGGGTGGGGGTGTGGCAGGCTTTCACCCCTGGGACCAAGTCAGGTGGAGAGCTCCGAGTTCCCCTGGCTGCCCTTCCTCCCTGAGGGCCGAGGGAGCACGTCCTGGGCTATTTCTCGCTCCTCCCAGCCCCCTGCCTGTTCACACCCGAGGCCGACTCACTTGTGCAGTCCATAGTGGACTTGGCCAAGGATCATCATGGCCTTCTCGCCCTTGATGTCTGGGTAGTTGGCTCGCTGGAAGGCTGTCTGGATCACCTTGGAAGTCTCCTGGTTCACTGGAGGAGAGGGAGGTGGCTGAGGGGCTACAGGCCCAGACCCAGGCCTCTGACGCCCTCCCTAACCTTGGCTATGGCTCAGATACACTGTGATAAGGCCTCCAGAGGGCCTCTGAGCCAAGCAGGTAGACTGGGCCTCATTGCGAGTAAGTTGGATGGCAATTCTCAGAGAACACAGAGAGCCCTGACTGCTGACCCAATCAGAGATCCTGGGCACAGTAGCCTCTGGACCCTCACACATAGAAAACCCTATGGTTCAAGTCCAGTGGCTGCTCCTAAACCCAGGACTAGGCTAAGCCCAGCCTCCTTAAGACAGCCCTCCTCTGGCAAAACAAACAGCCTATAATGAGAAGCTGTTCTATTTTAGAGACCACATTACTTAGCTTCTTCATGCTGTACTGTATTGAGCAAGAGGTGGAAGCCCAGAAAGGGGAGTGGAGCTGACCAAGGTCACACAGCATCAGTGACGGAGCCGACCCAGCCTATGCTGACCCCTGACTCTGGCCCAACACCAAATTCACACTAAACTCCCAACCTTCACCCACTAACTTGCCCTCCCAACGTGGTTCTGCTCTGAACCTTAACTGGAACCCCAGACTGACTCTGAGTCCCAAGCAAACATGCACCCCCACACCTGGCTGTTTCCAGCTCAGCAAGGACTTCTCTCTGAAGTGTTTGACCTTGCAGGTGAGGCCACTAAGGATGGCTTCACTCAGCCTATCTCATAGCCAGGGCCGGCTTCTGGCCAGGGAGGAGTCCTTGAGAACAGCCATGGCCGGACAGATGGATGCACGGACAGAGGTGGGCTCTGGTACTTACACACTAGGAGAGCAGGCTTGGTGATGCGGCATACAATGCCGGCCTCATACGAGGTGCCATTGGAGCAGGCGTGGGCACTGCCCAGCAGGGCCAGGGTCAGGAGTGTGGTGGCAAGCATGGCTCTTGGGCAGCACTGGATGAGTGGCCCTGGCTGGTCTGCCTGGAGCTCATATATGTGTGTCCACTCAGCCCTTGGGACGTAAGGCACTTCCTGGCCCCAGAGATTGGCCTCCTTCCTGCCCACCCTCCTGGCTGCCTCCTGGGGTCAGAGCAGGATGTCTGACCAGAGCATCCCCCCTCTGTCCACCCCCTCAATCATCTGTACCGTTTTTGTCATCTTATATTGTCTGAATAATCATTTCTTTAATACATGTTCTAGAATTATTCTTTTTAAATATATAAACAAATGTCTCTAAGAATAAACTATCTTTTACTTGCTGTAATTAAAGAGCAAAATATAATACCTATAAAATAAAGATATTCAGAGTCAGCAGATGGCATGGTGGTTATGGTGCTGGATTTCCACATGGATGACTGTGGTTCGAATCCTGGACTTGGAGGCTTTAAAATCACTTGGGGGTACATGTGAATTCTTGCCCAAAATCCCGAGAGGAGAATGGAGGAGAAGGGATCGTAATGTGGCCATCCCCCTTGGGGGGGGGGGGTGATTTCTCACATTATCTCTCACTGCCTCTCTGTGTCTCTCTCTGGCAAGTGCACATGCCCTATGACAAATAAATAAATAAATAAATAAATAAACATGAGAAAAGACATTCAATCCTAGCTAGATATTGTTGCCTGACAATGACCCTACGTTTGAGGCCTGATGTTTCATGTAAATTAGAACTCAACTGACAAAGGAGGGGTGCCAGGTGGCAGAGTGGCAATGCCACTCTCTGCAATGCTAGACCCTGGTGGGAAGGTTCCAGGCTCATATCCCAGGGTCCCCCTCTTCCCACTGGGCACCCATGCATAGTCTGTGATCCAGACTGGTTGAGACTGGGGCTAGGCCGCACCTGTTGGGGTGCCTGCTTCCCTCCCACTCTCTCTTTCTCAGATGAAATAAACTTACAAAAAAATAAAATAAAATAAAGAGAGGACTTTGTGGGTGTCGAAGAGACTCCAGCACTGACCTTTCCCTTGCTGTTATTTAAAAGCTTGAAAGGCCCTAATGTCCTCACTGCGGTATTCATGGTATTTCATGTTCACCTGCGTACCACGTAGCAGCGTCTTGGATCCCCTTGGAGCTGTGTGTCTCACTCTGTGAGATTATAGATCAGAGATCCCTGCATTTAGCCTTCATGTGCATGTGTGCCTGGTGTGCTCAGGGAGGTGCTGGGACCCGAACCCACAACCTTTCCCATGTGAGTCTATTCGCATTACCACTGTGCCACTGTCCGGCCCATGATCCCTTGGGTCCAAGGAGATAAAGGGAGTGGACCCTGTGAAGAGTCCTACCTATAGACTCTGCCTAGTATGCATTGAAGAGCTCTGGGCGCCGCACAAGAACACAGCGGCCTCTGGGAGGAATAGGGTGACTGGGAGTGAGGCGTGGGGACTCCTGAGGATTTTGAATCAGGAATCACAGGAATGTGTTACCTTTCCCAAAACTGCAATACACAGTGCCTTCCCCCATGGCTGGGGCCAAGACTCCCTGTGGTGACTGTGACAATAATGCTGTCCCCTCAATTCCTTCCTGCAACGGAGCCCGGAGCCGGATCGGAGTCGAGGCCTCCGGGATATGGACAGGATGCTGTGCCCCGGGGGACAGCCCAGGAAATAGGCTCCCTCAGCCTCTCTCAGGGGTTCCCCAGCCTGTGTTATCTTCCTACTCAAGCCCAGCACAGCACAGACTCGCGCCCCACCGTTTCCCAAGGCTCCAAGAAGAAGCCGACTTCCCCAGGCATCTGCAGAAAGGGTTCGCACCTGCAAGTGTCACGAGGCCTCCCCTCAGCTGAGCGGGCGTGTACCCACTGCCTTGCCAGGGTAGCCCAGGCCCCCGCAGTGCCCAAGTGCCCATCCACGGCCGGGCAGGGCAGCCTCGTGCACTGGCTCCGTTTCTTCAGGAGCATGAGGACTTCCTGCGGGCTTTTGTTCTCCGAGTTGTTTATGTCCCACACCCAGGGCAGTAGAGGGCAATGACCGAGGGTGACCCTGGCAGGGTACTGGCCGTCAGCAGTCCTGCCTGGAGAGGAGAGGTCGGCCCGCTTCAGCCTTCAGTGCAGCGGGTCCCAGCCTGCACTAGCCGTGTAAGAGACCCCAGGGATGACAGGTTAAAAACAAAAATAAAATAAAGACAAATCCCAAACCAGAAAAGCCTTTCCCTTTGAGCTATGGACTCTGCATCTCAGACTCTTAAGACTTTATAATAATCATAATATAAGCTATATTTTCAAGCTGTGTGCTTTTCTTTTATTTTCTTTCTTTTTTTTTTTTTTTTTTTTTTTTTTTTTGGCATTGTCACAGTGTTTTATATTGTCTTTTTTTTTTTTTTTTTAGAGAGAGATTTTTTCCATAGGGCACATGCACTTGCCAGCAAGACAGAGACGGAGAAAGTAAGAAATTACCTCCCAGAGGGGATGGTCACATCACAATCTCTTATCCTCCATTCTTCTCTTGGGATTTTGGGCATGGACACACACGTGCCCAAAGTGAGTTTCAAGTTGCCAGAACCAGGACTCAAAACACTGTCAGTCATGTGGGAGTCCAGCACCTTAACCACTACACCACCTGCTGGCCCATCTATTGCTTTTTTAAAGTTTATTTATTCATTTCTTCCAGAGACAGAGAGAGACATCCTCAACATGACCTCATGCTGCAATCCATCCCCAATCTCAGCCGTCCCTGATCTTGGGCACCCAGAGCTTATGCAGACTTTGGGTTGCAAAACAGGGTCCTTTATATGTGGGCTCAGTTACCACTTTACTGCTTTTTTAAAAAAATTTTATTCATTGTCATTATTTTATTTGTACTTTTTTTGAAGTTGACCAGACAGGCAAAGAGGGAAAGTGAGAAAGCAAGCTGCTATGTCCAGGACTCAAACCATGATCAGCCATGTGGGAGTCCAGGCGCCTTAACTACCACACCACCTGCCGGCCCCACTCTTTTACTGTTTTTTAATCTTTTTATTTTTTATCTTTATTATGGTAGCAGCAAATTTACCATTCATCTGTAATTAAAATCGACCATTTTGAGGCCAGCAGGTAATGTGGTGGTGAAGGCCCTGGACTCCACATGGCCAACCATGGTTCAAGTCCCAGACCTGGCAGCTTGAAAATCACTCCGGGCATGAGTGGGTGTGTGCCCAAAATCCCAGGAGGAGAATGGAGGAGAAGGGATAATGGTGTGGCCATCCCCCCTAGAGGGTGATTCCTCACGTTCCCTCTCACTGCCTCTCTGTCTCTCTCGGCAAGCACACGTGCCCTAAGACAAAAACCTTTAAGAAAATTGACCTTTTGAAAATGTGCAATTTGGGACCAGCAGATGATGTAATGGTTATTTCACTGGACTCCCACATAGTAGGACCACAGTTTGAGTCCCAAACCTCAAGGCTTAAAACTCACACCAGGCATGTGTGCGTGCATGCCCAAAGTCCCAAGAGGAGAATGGAGGAGAAGGGATTATGGCGTGGTCATCCCCCCTGGCAGGGGTGGTTTCTTGCTTTCTGTCTCTCCCTGTTTTTCTGGCAAGCATATACGTCCTATGGCAAAAATAAGCAATAAATAAAGTGTACAATCCAGTGACATTTAGTACATTCGCAATATTATGCAATTGTTGATTTAGTTCTAAACAGTTTCAGTATCCCTGAAAGAAACCTCATACCCAATAAGAAGTCACTCCCTAGGGCCAGCAGACGGTGTAGTGATTATATCTCTGGACTTCCAAATGGCCTCCTGTGGTTCAAGTCTCGGACCTGGTAGCTTGAAACTCACACTAGGTACATGTGCGTGCGTGCCCAAGATCCCCGTTGGAGAATAGAGAAGGGATTGTAACGTGGCCATCCCCCCTGGGGGGAGGTTCTCATTTTCCCTCTCATTGTCTCTGTCTCTCTCTCTCCAGAGATTGCATATGTTCTAAGGCAAAAACTTCTAAAAAAAAAACAAAAAGAGTCACTCCCCATTCTGCCTTCCCTTGATCACCTGGCAACCACAGATCAGCCTTCTGTCTCTGGATCTGCCTATTCTGGGCACACCTATAAATGGACTCACACCACGTGTGTCTTCCATGTCTGGCTTTGCTCACTCATCCTCATGGGTTCCAGGTCACCGCAGCACGTGTCCGGGCTTCGTTCCTCTGTGCGGCTGACTGCCCTGACTGCCCTCATTGTACGGCCACACCCTCTCCATTAAGCCCTTCTCCTGTGGATGACATTGGGGCTGTTTCCTACCTGATTCCATCTTCACAACCTCCCCAGGCACCTGGATTGCCCTGGCTTTATAGACTAAGTTGCCAGGCAGAGAGAGGTTGGACAAGACGCTCAGGTCACACCGGTTATGGGACAGGCTCAGATGTCGCATTGGAGTCTGGGGCAAAGGAAAGCTCAGTCATATTAATTCAGTCTTTACTTAAAGTTTAACTTTGTTCATCCTGGATCTTTTACATGTTTTTCTGTTTTTTTTTTTTTTCCTCCGGAGGGCACATGTGCTTGCCAGAGAGACAGAAAAAGAGGGAAATTGAGGGAAATCCCCTCCATGGGATGGTCACACCACAACCCCTTCTCCATTTCTCCCTCCTTTGAAGGTTTTGGACATGCATGCACATGCTCTCAGTGTAGGTCTCAAGCCACCGGGTCCAGGACTCGAACCATGCAGTTGGCCATGTGTGACCCAGCTGCCTTAACCACCATGCCATAGGCTTTATTTTTAATTGCCAGAGGGCTTGTGTGCTCACCAAAGAGGGAGAGAGACAAAGGGAGAGGGAAAAAGCACCCCATGGGTCATGGTCTCATCACAATCCCTTTTCCTAGTGCTTCCCTGTTGTCAGGACTTCAGGCACACGTATACATGTGCCTGGCATATTTTTCTTTCTTTCTTTAATTTGCCAGAGGGTGCATGCACTTTCTAGAGAGAGACAGAGAGAGAAAGTGAGAAATTACTCCCCATGAAAGGTGGTCACGTTGCAATCACTTCTGCATTTCTCCTTTTGGGGTTTGGGCACGCATGCACATGTTCTTGGTGTGTTTTTCTTTTCTTTTTTTCAGAGATTTTTGCCACAGAGCTGGTATGCTTGCTGGAGAAACAAAGAGAGACAGAGACAGAAAGTGAGAAATAACCCCCGCCGAGGTGGTGGCCATGCTGCAATCCCTTCTCCTCTATTCTCCTCTTGAGATTTTGGGCACACATGCAAAAATCCGGTCAACTACATGGGAGTGCAGCGAGGTAACCATTATGACATCTGCTGGTCCCTCTTGGTGTGTTTTTCAAGCCACCGGGTTTAGGACTCAAACCACACAGTTGGTCACATAGGATCCAGCTGCCTTACCATGTGGGGTTTGGCTCCCAATGCCCTGTGCTTAACCACTGAGCAGAGGGCTGGCCCCTTTCCCAAACTCTTGCAGACAGTCCCAGCCTAGGAAATAGGGGATGGTTGTAAAGGCCCCTCCCAGAAATCTTGGCTCTGTTTCCCACAGTGAGAGCCATTAGATTCAATAGGGAGGCAGGATGCGGGGTCAGCCAGCTAGGGCAGGAAGGCTTCCCTCCAGACTGCAAGGAGAGCCCTTTCCCTCAAGTGGAAGGACATGGGGACCCTGTGGCCTCCTGTTTGCATCAAGGGCTGAGGGAGGGGCCAGGCTTTCCCGGGGCAGGTCAGTGACCTGGAGAATCACATGCCTGAGGACAAAACTGTAGTCACCACCACAGCTTACGCCTCAAGCTCTGAGAAGCAGCCCCCTGGAAGTTTGAGGAGTGGGGAAAGAACCTGAATTCATTGCTAAATTCTCAGGAATTTTGCAAATCAGTTATTAAACAGGACTATTATTAAAAATTAAATGAGAAGGGCTGGGAGGTGGAGCCATGATAAAACACATCACTCTGTGAGGTTAATCTATGTGAGAAAGTTCTGGGTTTGAGTCTGGAGAGTAAATGGGGCACACACCTGCCCGTGATCGAGATCTGGTGGAAGCTGAGGGTGGATTGCAGCCCCAAGACCCTGTTGGGGGTGTAGTCTCTCTGTCTTTCTGTCTCTCTGTCTCTTTTTCTCATGGAAAGAAAGAAACAAACAAATCAAGTTATATGTATTAGGACAGAATAAATTATATTACAAAGTCAGGTAATACTCAAGCCAGTCCTTGATGTGATAGATCCCACACAGTCAGCTGCATGGTTTGAGTCCCAGACCCTGTAGCTTGAAAAACACATTGGGGGACCAGCAGTTAGCATAATGGCCATGTCGCTGGACTCCCACGTAGTCGACCGCGGTTTGAGTCCTGGACCCGGAGGCTTAAACTCATACCGGGTGCGTGTGTGTATGTGCCCAAGATCCCGAGAGGAGAATGGAGGAGAAGGGACTGCGGCGTGGCCATCCCCCCTGGAGGGTGATTTCTCGCTTTCTATCTCTCTGTCTCTCTCTGTCTTTCTGGCGAGCACACGTGCCTTATAGCAAAAACCTCTCCAAAAAAAAAAAAAAAAAAAAAAGACATACTGGCACCTGTGCGTCATACCCAAGATCCTGAAAGGAGGGAGAAATGTGACTGTCACTCACGGAAGGTGCTTTCTCACATCCCTCCCCCTCTCCCACCCCATCTCTTTCCAACAAGTGCACACAACCTTTGGCAAAATTTAAAAGAAAAAAAGTTTATACTACAAACTCATCCCTTTTGAATGATTTTACTACCTGCTGACATCTATTATATTGTTTTAAGGGGAATTCAGACAGTTCATGGCAAGTGGAGGCCAGATGTCGGGCTGAAGTCAGGGTGTGAGCAGGGCAACTCCCTCTGCAATGTCTAGGGACAGATCCCTCCCTTGTCCTACCGGCTGCTGGTGGCCACCAGAGCTCCCTGGCTTGTGGCCACATCCCTCTAATCTCTGCCTCCATAGTCACTTCACCTTCTCCTTTCCGGGTATTAAATATCCTTCTGCTTCTGTCTGTCTTTTTTATTTTCAGTTTATTTCTTCTGAGGGGGGGGGGGGAGAGAGAGGTGAAACCTCAGCAGGGTCTTTGCTCTGCAGTCCATCCCCAGCCTCAGCCAGTCCACATCATGGGCCTGCAGGTGCTCACCCAGTACTCGCAGGGAGAGCCGGGATGTGAACACGTGACCTTCCCGTCGGGTCCGGTGTTGCAGAGCGCTGCGTCACTGCTTCTCTCTTATAAGGACACCTGGGACTGCCACTAGGACCCACCCAGCCAATCCAGGATCATCACAAACCACGATTGTTCACCACATCAGCAAAATCCCCCTCTTTTCTCAGGTGGATACCAGTCACAGGATAGAGACGTCTTTTTCCTTTGTTTTTAGTTTTGCTATTGGGCTCCTGCACTCCGCAGGGAGACAGAGAGCGGGGAAAAGTTGGAAAGCACTTCCGCCCAGGAGGGGATGGCCACACCACCATCCCTTAACTCCATTCTCCTCTTGGGATTTTGGGCATGCATGCACACACACCTGGCATGTTTTACAAGCCACCAGGTCCAGGACTCAAACCGTGGAGTTGGCCATGTGGGATCCAGCCACTTTAACTACCATGCTACTGGCTGGCCAGGAAGCAGAGAGATAAATGGTGCTCTCTTTGGGGCAGAGAGAGCCCTTATTCAGCCTACCATGGTGTCACCAAGGGAGAAGAATATGGTCCCATTTTTCTGTGAAGCAGATCATGATAGCAAAGCCCAGACCACAGTCGTGTGCATGGAGGTCAGAATTATTTGGAAGGGACACACTGCATTGTTAACTTTGTCCCCTAGGTGGGGGTAGGGGTGAGGGCAGGGGAGGTCACATCACCCTTTATACCCCTAGATTGGCGAGCTCCTTGACTTTGGGCCACAGTGCCTGAGGGTCGCAGGATGCAGCAGAGCTACACAATGACAAGCCTCGCGTGGCTCCAGCTTGGGCCGCTCTGTGGCTGCGTGACTTGAGTAAGTCACTCAACTCCCAGAGCCTCAGTGACGTGACCAGGGGGTGGGAGTGTCAACGCGCTGCTGCAGAGGACAGTCTTAGCACAGTGCTCACCTCCGTCAGCGATGTCATCATCCCCTCCTCTGTACTGCGAGGACGGTGCTGTCCCCTGGTCTAATTGCCCAGGTCCTCCAAGGCCGGTTGAAGATAGAGCCGCCATCGTCAGCAGGTGAGCTCCTGGCACAGTGCCTGGCACACAGTGGGACTTCGCTGAGGATTCCGGGCTAGAACAGCTGTGAGGAGGACGGAGGATTCCTTCTAGTCACTGCCTCTGCTGTGGTCGTCCGGGGACGCTCCTCCCCATTCATGCTGGTAGGAGGCCTGACAAGGGGCCTCTGAACAGGACTCCTGGGTCCAGCTGCCTCTACGAGGGCCACCTTGGAGCCTTAAAGGGGCCCACTTCCCACAAGCAGAGGAAGCCTGGGCAGGAGCAGTGAGCAGCATTCTCTGAACAGGCTAAGTGCTGAGAATAGGGGAGACAGCACCTTGAAAGGGCCCAGAGACAGAACGACAGAGCCCTGATGAGGAAGAAGAGGAAGTGGCCAGGCCAGCCCTGCTCCTAGAGGCCCAGGTGTCAGCACCTTGGTGACCAAGGTCAATTGGATAAGGAGCCCCCTTCCGCTAGGACCCACTGAGACCACCCAGGGTAGCCCACAAGTGCCTTCAACAACAGGTCCACTCTCAGAGCCTTGGACCTTCCAGGAAGCCTCAGTCAGGCTGAGATAGACTGACACACGTGCACGTGCAGATAGTCCATGTACACCAAATGCCCCTGTGTCCACACAGTGGCCTGGATAGACTGACACACGTGCATGTGCAGATAGTCTGTGTACACGGGGACAGGAGTGTGTTCACACCTAATGCCCCATGTCCACATGGTGGCCCATATAGACTGACACACATGTACGTGCAGCTAGTCTGTGTACACGGGGGCACAGGGTGTGTTCACACCTAATGCTCTGTGCCTACACGGTGGCCTGGATAGACTGACACACATGCACGTGCAGATAGTCTGTGTACACGGGGACAGGAGTGTGTTCACACCTAATGCCCCATGTCCACATGGCGACCCATATAGACTGACACACATGTACGTGCAGCTAGTCTGTGTACACGGGGGCGCAGGGTGTGCTCACACCTAATGCTCTGTGCCTACACGGTGGCCTGGATAGACTGACACACATGCACGTGCAGATAGTCTGTGTACACGGGGGAAGGGTGTGCTCACACCTAATGCCGCTGTGCCCACATGGTGGCCTGGATAGACTGACACACATGTACCTGCAGATAGTCCATGTACACGGGGGCAGGATGTGCTCACACCTAATGCCGCTGTGCCCACATGGCGGCCTGGATAGACTGACACACATGCTCGTGCGGTTAGTCTGTGTACACGGGGGAAGGGTGTGCTCACACCTAATGCCCCGTGCCCACATGGCGGCCCAGATAGACTAACACACATGCACGTGCAGATAGTCCGTGTACACTTGTGCACAGAGGTGCACACTCCATACACACACTCAGCTACATCTGCCGTGAGACATACACACCTGTAAATGCACACGCTGCCTCTGCCCGTCTCACAAACGTGTGGGCATCCCACTGTGTTTAAGCAAACATTGTCAGGGGCTAGAGGTCCACGAGCTGTTCGAGCTCGGTATTTCCTGCTCCTCCGTTGCTCAGGAATCAGTCGTGGCTTCCGTCTTTTCTGCTAATGCTTTAGACTATTATTTACTTGACCTTTAAACTGACTCACTTTTTTATTTAAATGTGTTTTAAAGGGGAACTTTATATCCCTACTTTAAATGGAAAAGAACTTTTTAAATATATTTTAAAATATCACGCTACTAAAATAAAACGTTTCTCTATCTAGAACGGTTCTGCACACCCACCCCGGGTCACATTTGTCACCTTTAGGAAGCATCCTAATTCTTTCTGTCAAGCTTGGGGCTCTAGGTTACGAGTCACAGGGGTCAGTGTTACGGGTGAGGAAGCAGGAGTTCGCCGAGGCTCAAACCAGCCCGCCTGTCCCCACTGCCCCTCCCTAGTGACAGCTCCTCTGGCTTCATCCTTACAAACTGCCTCCCATCACAGGCCAACACCAACCAGAGGGCTGTCATCAGAACAGACCCCCCGCCTTCCTGGCTGTCTCTTGTCCCTGCTTGCCTCTAGCACCACCACAAGGTGGCGCCTCCTCAGTCAGCCTGCACTAGTGACTTGCCCTCTAGGACCCCAAAGCCTCTCACCTTGCCCTCTGTCATCCGCACTCTCCACTGTTCCCTTAAGTGCGGGACTTCAGTCTATACTGCACTCCCCTTAGCCCCCTGTCGCCCAGCCCCTCTTGCAGCTCTAGCCACATTGACAGAAATGCCATTCTTCTGCAGCCTTGAAAGCCCTTCCAGATCTGGCCCTTCCTACCCTGGGCCTCCTCTCCTAGGACTGCTCTCCACTCAGCTCCAGCCTCCAGCTACCCCTAGAGGTGATTTCTCACTTTCCCTCTCTGTCTCTCTGGCAAGTGAATGTGCTGTGCCCTATAGCAAAACTGAAAAACAAAAAACAAACCCATTGTACAACCGCTAAGAGAGTATTGTCTTTCTTTATATTCTATTATTTATTCATTTATGTATTTCCATTTATTGTTATCTTTTCACTTTGACCAGAGAGAGATAGAGAAAGAGAAAAAAGCAAGCCACCAGGTCTGGGACTTGAACCACAGTCACCTATGTGGGAATCCAGCACCTTTAACCACCACACTACCTGCCGGCCCCCTTTATATTCTTACTCTATTATCTTTTTCCTATGATTAAACTGATATATATAAGTATGTATTTGTTTTTTAAACTATTTTGTTGAAAATCAAGACACAGACACACACAGATTAGCCTCGGCCTACACGGGGTCGGGATCATTAGTATCTCCACCCTCCACCTGCACATCTTGTCCCACTGCCAGAGCCGTGATGAACAAGACAACAGGAGGTTAAACCAATCACAGGAGAAAATGATGCAACCTGGAGACACAGTGAGCAGGAGATGCACGAGGCTGCTGCTGATGTAACACGGCTACAGTTTTACACAGGAGGTGTACCCTCTAAGATAGCAGAAAGCAGTACTGCAAAAATACAAGCCAGCAGCGCAGGCACATGCTATCAAGCATTGTGCACTGTGCAGAATTGCATGCACTATACCTGTACATGACCGGCTGTGCAACAGGTCTGCTTACACCAGCATCCCCACAAACACGTGGACAATGCGTTATGCGACAATGTCAGGACGGCAATGATGTCACTAGGTGGTAGGAATTCTGCAGTTCTGTTATAATGTCATGGGACCATAGTCACGCACGCTGTCATTGACCGAAGTGGCCTTACATGTGCGTGGTTTTGAACTAAGACCTTCAGGCCAGTAGAGCAGAAGGCTATGGATAAAGGGAGCAAAGATTTGGCTAGTGGATCCCTAGGGGTAATACTGAGTGGCCCACTTCCATTTTTACCCCTTAATTCTCCACCTGGGAATCCTGCTGTAGGGGAAACAGCGCCTTATGCTGGAAGCATGATTGCCAGGGGCCTGGTGAGCGGAGTGGTCATGGTGGTGGGAATGGAGTTTCCACGTGGCCTCAGCAATTGGACTCCCGTCCGGTGTTAGGCACATGAGGAGTGCTCGGAAAGTTGCTGAGTGAAAGCGATGGCCGAGCTCCACTGCCTACGAGGCAGTGTTGCTAGTCTTCACTCGGCCCCTGTGGGGCCATGACATTGTCCAAGTCGGCTCACCTCCACAAGATGGGAGGGTTGGCCTGGAAGCCAAAGACCATGCACATTAAGTACCTTAAAAACACCAAGTGATCATTCCATCGCATGCAGTTTCTCCCTTGTCAGTAAGACTGTCGTCCTCCTGGAAGACATTGACCAGCCCTGCCAACAATTGCCACTTGGCCGGCACTGAGTCCTCAGAAGGCCATTCTACTGTCCTGTCAAGTCAGCTGTATCAGAATAAGGGACCTATGCATTTCTCTAGGCTTCCATAACAAATCATCATAAATGAAGTGGCCTGACACAACACACGTTTACTTTATTATTCTGAGGGCTAGAAGTCAGAACGTCCGTGGGGCCATTCTCCTTCTGAAGGCTCCAGGGAAGAACCTTCTTGCCTCTCTGGCTCCTGATGCTTGCTGGCACTCTGTAGCAATCTGCAGCATTGCTTGGCTTGCAGTGGCCTGACTCTAATCTCTGCCTCTGTCTTCCCTCTGTGTGTATGTCTGTGTCCAAATTTCCCTCGTCGCTTGAGGCCATTCAGTATGATCCCATGTTAACGTGGTTGTGTCTTCAAACACCCTATTTCCAAACATGATCATAGCTGCAGGTTCCAGATGGACATAAACTGGGGGACACTAGTCAGTTCCGAGAATGGGATAAGCCCTGAATTCCATGAGCACGAACCCATTGCCAAACTCCGTTTGCTGTGAAGTCAGTTTCTTGAACAGAAGCAGTGCTGTGTGGGATACCATGATGACGGGTGGGGCATGCTGGGAAGACCACATGTGATCACTAGGGCAGAAACATCGCATGCAGGTGAGGCAGATCCATACCCAAAGCAGTCATTCACACCAGTAAGAACAGTACTGCCCCTTCCATGCAGGAGGTGCCACCAAGTGGCTAGCTGAGCAGCTTGGGGAATGGTGCTGATTAGGGACACAGCGTGGGTCTCTGCAAGTGGCAGATGGACACTCAGCAGAGCTGTAGCCAGGCCGGCCTTGGTGAAAGGATATCCGCATTGCTGAGACCACGTATAACCTCCATTCCCACCACCATGGCTGCTCTGCTCACGAGGCTATTGGCAATGACAGCAGTGAATGGGGAAAGAGGCTGGCTGGTGTCTCCAGAACAGGTCGTCCTGCCCTCTGGATTAGTAGACTCCCGCTCTGCTGAGTCACCCAATAGTGAGCATTCACATGACAAATATCTTCATTGCTTTGTCTATTTAGAGAAGTTTATCTGCATAACTCTCAGACCTCTTATCACCAATTTTCCAGTTATTTTCCTTCCAAGGCTGACCAACCAGCCAAACCACTGGCCACAGTCCATAAATCGGTAATCGACTTAAACCGCTAGCTATTTCTTTCCTTCTAAGGAAAATAAACGAGATGTACTAATGTGGCAGAGAATGTCTGAAACTGTTCATGGAGTGTTTCCCAAAAGGTGTCTAAGGAGTACTAGGCGCACCTCGGGAAAAGTCTAATGGACAAATTGTTTAATCCAGTGACTCCTTGAACACAATCACACAGGCTCCTTGTTGCAGGATTTCAAGAGCATTTAAACCTCTAAGAGGAGGGGCAAGAGTGCTGAATTACCCAGAGCAGCGAGACAGGGAGCTTTTCCCTCTCCCTGTACTCTTGCCCTGCCCTCCGCCAGGAGCCCCCTGACCGGAGATTACCAATCAGACTCAGGCTTGCAGCTGGAAAGAGATTTGCTTATGGGCACGGGGATCCCCCACTTTCCCCTGCACTACACTCTCCTCCTCTCCCCGACCTTAGGCTTGCCATCTTGGAAAGAACACATCCCAAGCAGCTCTCTTATCCTTTCCATGATGGACTCATTCACTTCATTTTGATTTTTGATTTTGATATAGGACACTTGTGCTAGTGAGAGACAGAGGGAGAAAGTGAGAAGCCACCCTTTGGGGGAGATGGCCATGCAGCAATATCCTCTCCTCCAGCCTCCTCTTAGGATTTTGGGCATCCACACAGACACACTTAGTGTGATTTTCAAGCTACAGGGTCTGGGACTCGAACTGCATTGTTGGCCATGTGGGAGCCAGTACCTCAACCTCTACTCCACCTTCTAGCCCCTGGACCCATTCATTCATCTGACATGTGGATTGTCTATATATATATTTTGAGTTTTTGCTATAGGGTGCGTGCGCTCATCAGACAGACAGACAGAGAGACAGAAAGCGAGAAATCACCCCCCAGGGGGGATGGCCATGCCACAATCCCTTCTCCTCCATTCTCCTCCCGGGATCTTGGGCACGCACGCACACGCGCCCGGCGTGAGTTTTAAGGCACCGGGTCCAGGACTCGAACCGCGGTCGACTACATGGGAGTCCAGTGACATAGCCATTATGCTAACTGCTGGTCCCTGGATTGTCTATATTTGTCATGCACTTGGTGTCTCATGGTAGACAAGAGGATCTTGGTCCCTGCCATGTAAGAGCTGACATGGCAGCAAGGGAATACACTTTCACTCACACAAAGGCAGCATGTTCGGGCCTAGAAAACTCTAGACTCCAGCTGTCACGCCTCCCCCTACCCATTGTAACTTGGATCTAGCATTGCTGGGTGTGCAGTAAAAAATTAACTGGGCTGTCCACACTGTGCACATTCCACAGAAAGGTCTGGTCCTTGCCTGGTTTCTGGGACGTCACCTTTAAGGCCTCGGGATATCCTGCCTGATAAGACTGTCCTTGTTTATTGAGGGGAAGGAGGACCGCAGGCAGCCAGATAGTTTGTGATTTATGGTGGGACTTTTGGCCACTCAGGATCAGCTGGATCCCTAGAGGTACTAGAAACTGAAATTTAGCCAAGGAGGTGGTCAGCACCTCTGTGACTACGCCCCAACAAAACCCTGAACTCCGGCGCTCAGTGGAACTCCCTTGGCTGGCAACGGTCCTTGTGTGTTGTCACATGTTGGTGCTGTGAGAATTAAGTGCCACCCATGAGTCCACTGGGAGAGGGCTCCACTGCCTCCTCCTCCATGTAGACCTCGCTCAGTTCCTCCATACCACGTCCAGGGCCCTTGCTCAGATGGGGCTCTCTTCCCCTGCCTCCGTCTGGCTGCCTCCTGCTCACCCAAGCTCTGCTTAGCAGTGCCCTTCTAGACCTGCTGAGGAGCCAGTCCCATGTGTCTATGGCCCTCCTTTGAGCTTGCCCACGGTCGCTGCTTTGCACACTTCCCCAGCAGGCTCCAGGCTCCAGGCAGGTGGGGCCGTGTCCAGCCTGCCCCTCATGATGTCCCCCCACCCTCACCCAGTGTTACGCACCTGAGGACTGCTCAGAAAGTCACTGAGTGAATGTGATGGCCGAGCTCCACTGCCTGCAAGACAGTGTTTCTAGTCTTAACTCGGCCCTGTGGGGCCATGACGGACAGTCAGCTCGCCTCGAGATGGGAGGGCTGGCCTGGAAGTCAAAGACCATCCACATTAAGTACCTTAGAAACACCAAGTGATCATTCCATCACACGAGATCTCTTCGGGTGACCCGGAACCTCTCCCTCATCAGTGAGACTGCAGACAGGTATGGCTTCTCAGGGCACATGCACTCGCTAGAGAGGGAAGGAAAGGGAGAGAGAGTGAGAAAGGATTCCCCAGGGGGATAGAAACATGGCAATTCCTTCTCTTCCATCCTCCTCTTGGGATTTTGGGCATGCACACACACATACCTGGCATGTTTTTCAAGCCACTGGGTCTAGTACTCGAATCGCACAGCCAGCCAGGTGAGATCCAGCTGCCTTTGTCACCACACCACCACTACAGGCTGGTCCCATTAAGGTTATCTCCACTGTTTAATATGTAAGACGCACTTCTAACCACTATCTGGCTGCTGCTTACGATGGTAAATGCAGTGCTAACAGTATCCAACTGGCGGCCCGCGGTGTGCTCTGGGGAAGGGAAAGGCTATGGACCTCAGGTCGGTGCTCCCAGTACACCTCAGAGTGAAGGCCCTGGAGTCCTGAAGTGAAGAAAACCAAGCTCAGATCAACCTGATGCTTCCAAGATGCACCACACCGTGGAGTTCATTTTTTGGAGTGTTTCTTCTATAGAATTAGGATTCAAGAAAACACCTTTAAAAGTGTAAACTTAAAAGTGACTGTGAGGCCAGCAGGTGGTGTGGTGGTTAAGGCACTGGACTCCCACATAGCTGACTTCTGTTCAAATCATAGACCTGGTAGCTTGAAAATAATGCTGGGTGTGTGCCCCAAATTCCGAGGAGACAGAGGGAGAAGAGATTGTGGCATGGCCATCCCCCTTGGGGGATGATTTCTCACTTTCCCTCTTCTCTCTCTGGTGAACGCGCATGCCCTGTGGCAAAAAACAAAAAGAAGAAAAAATCAGCTAAGCTCAGAGCTAAAATTTGGGGGTTTATTTTTCGGGTACTTAATTGCTACTTAATGAATATCCAAACCAACGATCCCTTCTTTTTTTAAATTATCTAACTTTATTCATTCATTCATTCATTTATTTTTATTTGACCAGAGAGAGACAAAAGAATGAGAAAGTGAGAAAGCAAGCCACCAGGTTCGGGACTTGAACTGTGGTTGGCCATATGGGAGTGTCCAGTGCCTTAACCACCATACCACCTGCTGATCCCTTAAACCAACAATCGCTTAACGTTCAGAGTGATCTGAGGCACATTACTTCACCACGTCCAGTAGCCGTTGTGGAAGCTTTGAAATTTCTGCCATGTCCCCCACCTCTCAGGGCCTGAAGCTTACCTGTTGTCTGTAGGTCTCTCATCTGCCCTAATGGGGCTTGGGCCAATCCGAACCCTGGTTAGCTGGGCTCAGAGCACTTTCCTGGCACTGTTTGGGCTGGTGGAGTCCTGAGTTTAACCCTCACAACCTGACACCTCAGTGGGTGGGAGCCTGCCCCTTCACATACAGGGGATGGGCCTGCCAGCGGCCTGGGGCCCCTTACCCCTTGCCGCTGAAAGGCCCACGACTGTGTGCATTCTTGCACGATTGTTTTTACAAACCAAGACGACCTGGTGCCCAAGCACACCCAGGATCCAGCTACTCTGCGGGAGGGCTGAGGCCCATCGCTGCCTTCTCTTCAGCTCAGTGTGGACTCCCCATCACGTCGCTTCCTCTTCCTCACCATAAAACCCTCTGAATACCCGAGCCAGTCTCCAGTCATCTCTTCCTCTAAGAAGATATTGTCTTCACAATGTGCTGATAATCACCACAATCCAACAGTTCTAGTCTAGAGGAACGTTGTTATTTGAAACGTTTTTTGCCATTTAACTCCTTACATAATTATCTTACGTGCCATTTTCTGTTTGTGTTTGTTTTTGAGACAGGATTTCCCTATGATGCCCAGGCTGGCCTTGAACCTGTGATGCTCTTGCCTCAGTCTCCCAATTACCTGGGAGTCACAGGAATTACAGGCGTGTGCCAACTGCTCCCAGCTTCTCTATTGGGTTTTGAAAACACAACCATATGTATCTTTTCATCTACCTAGCATCTTGCTATGAATTGTTCAATGGATATTTATTTGATGTAAATGATGCTTCCAGTAAGGATTAGTTTAAATGATAACCATGATACAAAAGGCACTTTATTTTGCCAAAAAAAGAACACCGACCAGGCCCTGCAGCACATTACCCGTGATGTTATTCATGTGATAATATACAGAACTTTGCTTTTAAGATTAGTCTCAAAGTTAATACTGAAAGGATTAGAATGGCTAAATCTCAGCATGGCTTATGAAAGCATGACATTTGAGCGGGTGAAACCACTGCAGAATTGCCAAGGTAGGAGGTTCTTAATGCCACTGACTTTAAATTTAGGAAATTTAACTTTGATGGGTTCCTCCATAAGCCAGGACTATTCAGAAATCAGGTAATGGGGGAAAACACAGGTATGTTCTCAGTGAATTAAAAACTTTCAGGGCCTTACCTTTTTTTTCTTTTTTCTTTTTTTCTTTTTTTGGAGAGGTTTTTGCTATAGGGCGCGTGCGCTTGCCAGACAGACAGAGACAGAGAGATAGAAAGCAGGAAATCACCCCCCAGGGGGGATGGCCACGCCGCAATCCCTTCTCCTCCATTCTCCTCTCGGGATCTTGGGCACGCACCCACACGTGCCCGGCGTGAGTTTAAGCCACCGGGTCCGGGACTCGAACCGCGGTCGACTACGTGGGAGTCCAGCGACATAGCCATTACGCTAACTGCTGGTCCCGCAGGGCCTTACCTTTTCATTCTTCACCAGAACATGCGGTCCTTTTATAAAATACAGCATTCACGTTATTTAGACATCAGCAACTCAGCTATAACCACCCACTGGACACGTGTAAACTGCTAGCATGACAGGAGCCTCTGGTGGGGTCGTTCATAGTAAAACTTTATTGAACAGAAAACCCGGCAAAGGTTTTCACCTCTGCAAAGTTCCCCTGGGTTTAAAGTAAAGCCCTGCGTTGTAAAAAGCAATTATACATAAGTCTTTCTAGAAAAGTCCTGCTAAAACATGTCTAGCAATTTCATTGATTATATAAAGTAGTACACTTAGTGTAATTTAAACATTCCAACAGGAATCAAATCTTACCAGCAGAACCATTTCTGCATCTAGGACGTCTATGTACAATCACACATGCAGACACACACATCTGGAGAAGTTCCTCAGGCATAAACATGCGACACTTAATGCCCTCTACTTACAAAGCCTATTAAACTACATACAGTATATATTAAAGCTCTTCAGAATAAAGACATGAGAAGCCGTGGACTTTTTTTGTTCATCAATATGTATCATGGCTTCATGTCTTATTTTCGCTTTTGCCTGATCACAAAAGCATTATCATCATCCTTGTTGGTTTTTCAATCACTCTGGGTCACTGCCACTTCCAGGTGAGGAAATCCAGCCAGAGCCAGATGATCCAGTCCATGCCTGTGGAAGCCTCTAGCCGTTAAACACGAATGCCATCAGTTTGCTATGGCTGGAGGCCCTTCCGGAAGAAGAGAGGCAAAGAAAGTCTTGAAAACGAGCCATGCAGTGTTCATAAATGAGGGGCTGGTCTGCTCTTCATTTAGGACATCCCTGTCCGGAGGGAGGTGGTTGGGGTCTTCAGTTTCAGGATCGGAACCCTCCTACAGGTAATGAGACACAAGGAGAAATGACTAGGACCGCAGTGAACACCAAATGATGTTAGGACAGGGCAAGGTAAGTCCCTAGCCCCCGCCCCACAGGCCGCGCAGCCAGGCAGCTGTGAGAAATGACGTTCTAGGCTGGACAAGGCGCTTTCTCAAGCTTCCACATCAAACCTGTGTGGAAGTGTTCATAATTTCAGATACTCTTGGCAGTGAGTATCAGAATGAATGAAGTAACTAGATCTTCAGCTATTATTAAACTAGTAATTAAGTTTGCCACTTCATTAATATGTATATCCCAGTGTTAGCAGTACTCCAAGTTAAAAAACCAAAAATAGAAACCCAGAGTTCTAAAAACATATTAGGAAACCATGTATACTATGAAAGAATATCCTTCAGGACCATGCACTAATCTGCCTTACAAAAATTCTCTTTTATTACTTTCCAGGAAATCAATGCTGTGAGACAAGTTTATGCTTCTGTATCTTTATTAGAATAACTCCGTCAGCAGTGTCCATGTATAACACATTGTTAAAGAAAACTGAATACTCAGGATAGTGGGTTTAAAAAAACACTTACATATGCAAAAATGTAAATAGCCACATGACAAAAACATCTGCTGAATCTTATGGTACATTTGATGTTATAAAAATAGCTCTGAGGGGACCGGCAAGTGGCGTGGTGGTTAAGGTGCTGGGTATTCCCACATGGCCGACCATGGTTCAAGTCCCAGACCTGGTGGCTTGCTTTCTCACTTTCCTCCTCTCTCTCTCTCGCTCTCTGTGTGTGTGTCTCTCTGGTCAAATTAAAATAAATGAATGAATGAATAAATGAAATTGAATAAAATAATTTTAAAAATTAAATTGAATATTTAAAAAAAAAAAAATAGCTCTGGGAGCCCAGCAGCCTTCTGGTTAAGGTAACAGGTTGCAC
Source organism: Tupaia tana (assembly GCA_026018925.1). Classification (NCBI taxonomy): domain Eukaryota; kingdom Metazoa; phylum Chordata; class Mammalia; order Scandentia; family Tupaiidae; genus Tupaia; species Tupaia tana. The sequence continues at coordinate 29,934,853 of JAKSZU010000018.1, forward strand.
ACTGCCTTTAGAGGTTTGAATCGCAGCGGTGGTCAAGTGCAACACATGATAGGTGCTTGGCTGTAGATCCCCAAATCCCAACAGAATGGAAGGATGCGAGGGGAAAGGACTGGGTTGTGACCATGACCCAGTGTGTGTGGGGGGGGTCCTTTCTCCCTCTCTTTCTGTTTCTGTCTCTCTGTCTCTCTCTGGCTATTGCACACACTCTCTAACAATTAAAAAAGAAAAAAATAGCTGGGCCAGCAGGTGTCGTGGTGGTTAAGGCGGCTGGCTCCCACATGGTTGGATCCAGATCTAGTGACTTGAAAATCACACTGGGTACATGTGTGTGCATGCCCAAAATTCTGAGGAGAAGGGACTGTGGTGTGGCCATCCCACCAGGGGGTATTTTCTCACTTTCTCTCTATCTCTATCAAGTGCACATACCCTTTAGCAAATTTTAAATAAGTACATAAATAAAAACAAGTAGCTGTTGCTCTAAGAATAAGTTTGCGGGGAAAAAAAACATGAAACATTTAGTCTAGTAACTGAGAAACCACAGGCTCAGAAACAAAGGTGAAGGATCTGAAAGCCCGACACATTGAGCTAAGCTTGCCCAGATTCCCGGAGCTCCATACCTGTAGGTTATTGTTGGGGTCCTGATTTACGGCTTCACGAGGAGGCCCATCGTTTGGGAAGTTCTGAGCTGGCCTTGGTCTAAACGGAAACCACCCAACATGATGCCTTTAAAGGAAGCATATGAAAGTCCACCTTAGCTAACATCACAGTCAGATTTACTCAGGAACCCAAGGCCCCCTCCTCTCATCATGACAGCACCCCAATTATAGGCTCACGACAAGCCCATCTGCAGAGACTTTCTATCACACTGTCTCCTAGACTTTCACACTGGCACGTGAGGTCTTCTAAGGCATTAGAAGACCTTGGCATCATATTTAAATCTACCTTCTTCAGTCATGACTGAAGTTTGCTCAAAACAGCAAACTCTGACCTTGGTTTGAGTCACAGTGTAGTGTAATGGTAATGGGGGGAGGGAAGAAGGGAAGAGACACCACGTGCTTACAGGTACATGACAACGGTGGCCCCCATGACCATGAGGAATCTGCTCAGGGAGGAGTAGAAGTAGAGGATGCTGAGGAAAACGGAAAACGTTGCTGCTGAGTAGGTCCAATCCAACCAATCGCGATTGAGCTCATCATCTTCCTCCACAATAGGGCCACCCTGTGCATTCATCCGCAAATTTTGATTGGCTCCAGGATTAACCACCACCTGAGGAGCTGCATTCTGATTGGCTGGCTGGTTTTCAGCTGGAAACTGGTTGTGGATAGGGGTGGGAGCAGGTGCAGAGACTACAGGTATCTCTTGTGCGCTTGGTGATGGGACAAAAGCCCCTGATGCAGCAGTGGCAGCTAAACTAAAAATAAAAATGACAGAGGTAGATACCTTTGAGAACAAAGCACTGTGAAGACTGTGGCTCTCATAACCTTATCTACACAGGGGTCTTTTACCATTAATTATACATAGATACATACACACTTGACTTCTCTTCAATTTAGTGAAGAGCTTCTTAACCAACAATCTTATCTACCAATGTCTTTACAGAAAGAAGCCACGTGTAAATTTCATCTGGAATTAAACATCAAGACTACTGTAAAATTATGGTGCAATGGCAAATTAAAATTACCACAAAACTTCAAAGACACTATAAATTAAAAAGGAGTAACATATTCTAAATAAAGTCATTAAACTATCTATGGGACATCAGCACCCCTACATCATTATACAAATTAGGTAGCAGCTATCATTTATAATCTACTCCACCCACAGAACAAGACAGAGCAGGGCTCTGAAATTTCATTCATCCCTCCATTCTGAGCTTTATAGTAACATGGATGGGCTTTCCCTCGACTTCCCGGGGCCCTGGCCACACCCAGCATGGTAAGGAGGACTCACTACTGCATGTAGTACTGCCGTGCATAGATCTGCTGGAACCAGGACAGCTGCAACCATCCGTAGGTCGTGTAGCCAGAGAAACCATGACCCAGGCCCTGGAATGCCTGCTGTGCAGCTTCAGACCTATACACAGATTTGAAGAAAAAAATAAAGACCATTTATTTGGAGTTGGTTGAGTATAAATAAAGGAAACTACACTTAAGTGACAATCAGGAATTCAAGTCAAAGAGGCAGGAGAACGGGCTTTATGGCAGTGATGTGGCTGATGACTGAATGATGCACCTTGAACAAGCACAGAAAGTGTTGAATGACAAAGCCTCCGACCAGGTCCAGGTCCATGGGAAAAGGAGGGCATTGCCTGGCACTAGGCTCTCCTCATGTCCTGGCATCGGTGGGCAGGGGCTGGGGATGCTTGTGCTGTGCTCGGGTGCACAAGGGAGCTGAGCCTTTTCAGTTTACATAGACTCCCCACCCCACATTTTTGCCTTGCCAAGTCTCACTGCAAGTCTAAACTCACTGGTCATCTTTTGGAGAATAGCTCAAAAGCCACTTTCTCCCTAAGTTGTTTCTGAAGGGAATTTCTCCCTTCCTCTCAATGCTCGCTTCTCCCCACTACCCTGACTCTGCATCTCTGCTACAGCAGTGTTGTGTGTGCACTCTATGCATGCTTACTGACCACCTGGCGTCCTGTACTGGCTACCAGATCCCCAATAACTTGTGGGCAAGGAGCTCTCAACCCCCCCATACAGAGGGGAGCCAGAGTATAGCTCAGGGAAGACAAGGGATTTGCACAGGGTCAACTGAGCTACAAGCTGCAGGGCTGGAGTTGAGACCTGTTTATTTGATGCTGTACTCATGCCTCTTTAGTCATGCAACACAGCCTCAGCTGCCTGGGGCAGGGTGTGCGGGAGTCATCCCTGCTCGGCGCTCCTTACTCAAACTCCTTGTTGGCATTTCGCAAAACTGAAATTGTAATATAATTGTGGGAAGATCAGGAGTTGGATATGTGATCATTCTTGCAGGTCAACTCATATCCTTTAGCCAAGATACACATACTGGTTACTCAATAAATATTTGTTGAATGAAATCAACAAGTCTAAATATGGTGAAATTTAAGCAGTCACATGTGGGCCTCAATTCTCAAGTTCTACAGGTAGAATAAGGGACACAGTTCTAAATGGTTCTAGCCAGTAATGTATCCAATTTATACACTGATAGTCTTTTAACCAAATTTCATACCTAGGGTATTTCTACAACAGTATTCCAATACAAGTATGTCTTGGTGTTTATATACACTTATTTTTAATTTTGCTAGAGGGTGTGTGTGCTTGTTGGGGAGAAAGAGAAGAGAAAGTAAAAAAGCACCTCCCATGGGAGATGGTCGTGCCACAATCCCTTTTCCTCCATCTCTTCGTCCCGTCAGGATTTTGGACAAACATACACAGGCACCTTGTTTATTAAGTTGTCAGGTCTCGGGCTCAAACCATGTAGTCAGTCGTGTGAAATCCAGCCATCTTAAACACCATACCATTGACTGTCCTTGATAATTGTTTATAATCTCTTTCAAAATTATGGTGCATGGAAATGAGGTGATAAGGTGCTTTTTAACATTTGTTAGATCTGATGATGATATACTAGCTACACAAGGTAACCAAAAGGTTTTTACAGCTGTGTATTGAAGTATGAAGGGATCTAGTCACATGACTTCTGGGAATTACTTTTAAATGCTTCAAAATAGAGGAAGTAGGCCAGAGATGAAGCAAGTCTGGCCAACTTTGATCATTCCTGGATCTCAGTGATGTTGTGTGAATTTGTCACACAGTCCTCTCTACTTCTGTGTATAATCTGAAATTTTCATTAAGAAAAAAAAAAAAACACTCATTTCTCAAACACGTGACTTTATAAAAAATCAAGTACAAAAACTACTACCAGGAAAAGGAAAACAGGAACTGTAGAGTTGCAGAATTTCAACTTGTAGTTAGTTAAACAAATGATTTCTCCCAGAAGTACTTGCATAAGAAAATGTTCCTACAGCCATAAAATCCAAACATCAGGGAACCAGCAGTTAGCGTAATGGCTATGTTGTTGGACTCCCACTTAGTCGACCATGGTTCGTGTCCCGGACCCGGTGGCTTAAAACTCACCCCGGGCGTGTGTGCGTGCGTGCCCAAGATCCCGAGAGGAGAATGGAGGAGAAGGGATTGCGGTGTGGCCATCCCCCCTGGGGGGTGATTTCTCGCTTTCTGTCTCTATGTCTCTCTCTGTCTGTCTGGCGAGCGCACGCGCCCTATAGCGAAAATCTCTCCAAAAAAAAAAAAAAAAAAAATCCAAACATCAGAGCAGTTAGTCACATCTTGCTTTTGCTCTAAAGATAAGCTCTAACTGCTCTAAAGTAACTTTGCTGTTGTTGTTAGTAAAACTTGGTCATTAGCAAAACACTTCTTAAACAGGCTCTTCACCTTTTGTCACCATTGTTATCACAAACAAAGCACAAAGCCACTCAGCAAAGCAACCAGGCAGTGCTGACCACAGCTGTTTTTCTGCAGCAGGCTGGTTTCCTCTTCTGAGGGCAATGAAGGGGTCAGCACAATGGAAAGCACCTCCCACAGGAAGACAAAATGCCTGCATTTCCAATACAGTAGCTCCTCCCTTTGAGATGTTCCTAAGAGGCTATGTATTAAGAAAAGTTAAGGGGCCAGCAGGTGGCGTGGAAGTTAAGGCGCTGGACTTTCACTTGACTAACTGCAGTTCAAGTCCCAGACCCAGCAGCTTGACAATCACTCTGGGCATGTGTGTGTGTGTGCCCAAAATCCCAACAGGAGAATGGAGGAAAAATGCTTGTGACATCACCCCCATGGGAGTGATTTCTCACTCTCTTTCTGTCTCTCTGTCTTTCTCCTATGAGTACACGCGTCCTGTGGCAGAAAAACTTAAATTAAAAAAAAAGAAAGAGTTAAATACATAAGAGATCTTTGAAGTGAAGCTCTTTTCTTTAAAGTGACGCCCTTTATAAAGCAACATTCTGCCATTTTACAGTTCTCTGACTATATATGTATAAATACACCTTATTTTTAAATTGATGCAAGTGAAGTACGTTCAGGTTGTATAAGTCTGTCTCTTTATTATAACACTCACCTTGAAATGTTCTCCCACTCAGAGGGGGAAAGGTTCCGAAGAGCTTCCCTTTGCCTTAAACCTTCACTGGAGGAATCCCCAGGATTCTGTCCTGGATTAGGACTGGCTGGCTGCTCTGTGGATTCAGCAACCTAAGTAGGTGTAACATGAGCATCAGAAAAAGGATCTACCATAACTGCCTGAACCCCAACTAAAAGCATCGTTTTTGTGAATGGATTATATCTCCCAACCTCATCTCAGACTTAAAATTAAATAGATACAATGTTATATAAAAAAAATTCTGAAATTTGTTCAACATATTTCTCAAAATACAGCTCCTGAAAATTCTGTATTTCCCCTCCCCAGGGTAACTATGCTGCAGTCTTCCTAAAATCATCCAATGAAGTTACCATTGATGGGAAAACTTATTGACAATGCTCTATACATCCTCTGGTGCTCAAGAAACTAAATTTGACCAGAAGGACTTATATGCAGGATCTTAAAAAAAAAAAAAAATACATGGAAAATGTGTATTATGGAAAAGGTATGCATGGATTTCAATTTTTTTTGCATGAAAATAAGCTCATATAATTTAATTCCACTTTCCCACAAACTTTCGGAAATGCTTTGTAAGTACAACTAAAAAGAAGGGAATTTCCTGTTATGTTCAGAGGCTTTAAAGAATAAAATTGTAATACAAATTATATTAGGTTCTGGACCTTAATGTCATGTATTTTTACTTATTAAAATTGTTTCAATGAAAAGCATATTAGAAACATGAACTTCTGGTCCAGTTGGGAGTTCTTCATTTGATGTGATATTTGCATGGAACTGTTTGGATCTTTTTATTTTCTAGTCATCCCTACCCCTTCCCCTACTGGTTAGAATTGAAGCTAGAATTTTCTCTGGATAAAGGAACAGAAAATGAGCCTGTTATTTGTAAATTTATGTTTAGTAACTAGTGGTAACTTTGAATTATTAGAATATATTATAAGCCTAATCTAGGTAGTCTTAGGAAAATGAATCTCTTTTTAACTGTCTTTTGAACCTGTATTCCCACTGGTTTTCAAGATATTTTAAGTTATATTTTTTCCTGTTTATTTCAGAGCTGCTTCTTATTTGGGGGCTACTTTTTATTATTTTATTTTTTTAATTGAGATGTACTTCACAACGGGATGCATTTTTTTGTTGTTGTTGTTTCTTTGATACGGCTTCTTATAACTCTAGCTGGGTGTTTTGCTCTTGTCCTCCAAGAAGAGCCATTTCATTTTTAGAGTCAACTTCTAAAATCATGTGGTCATTAGTTTGGGGTTCTGCTGTGCATACCAGTGCTGATACACATCAGAACCCAAGTAGGCCTTGTTGCATGTCGCCCTGCGAATGTCAGCAATGAAAGGAAGACCTGGCCTACAGTATGCTATCGCTCTGGACTGAAAAGCTGGGAAGAAATGTAATTTTCTTCTTTTGTAAGTCAGAAAAACTTAACAGCTAGCGTGCTGTTTCCATGTTAACCTCAGTTGATGAAGCAAGCTGGTAGTGTTAATTTAGATTTAAGAAATTATCTGAATCATGGTTTGTGTAGATTTGTAATCTACATGCAATATTAACTAAATCAGATAGCTTTTACAGTCCCACGTGTGTACATAGGCCCCTCCCATGCCTTCTACATTCACTAGTTATTGAACTTTGTAAACTGGCATTGAGACATTACAGCAATGTTTTGTTGCACCAATTTTATAAACTTTTACAGTGCAATATATGTTTTTTCTCCTGAGGCAAACCAAAGGTAAATTTCTCAAGGTTCTTGCTGCCTTCTTTAGTAGCATTTGATGAGAATCTTTTATACATTTGTAATAGATAAAAATAAAGCAGATTACAAATCCTTTTTTGTTATAATCTTAAAACCATGTACCAAGTTTTTGGTCCAAATTGTGTAGGATAAGTTAAACTTAAATTGCATTCTATTAACCCATATGAGTATATATCTGTAAGCATAGTTATGTTGAAATAAAGTTTTAAAAAGCAAAGAAAAAAAAAATTTAGAATATATCCTCACATTAGAATGTTAACACTCTATATTTGAATAGCATTGTTAAATAAAATATTAAAATTTATGACTGTCAAATATAAGTCTCTAGAATTCACTTATAAAGACTCTCTCCTTTTCCTATCCAACTAAATAAATACAACACAAATTCCCAAAGAAAATATATTCACTTTTTTACTCTTTGTGAAAATTAACGGTCCGAATGGCAGCAGCACACATTGTTAGGGCACTGTGATCCTCAGGCTGAGACCACACGGGAGACCCAGGTTTGGCTCTAGGTCCAACCTTAAGGCCAAATGCAATGGCTTGTGCCTATAATTACAGTGACTTAGAGGGCCTGAGGTAGGAAGATGGTGAGCTTGAGGCTGGCCTGGGCAACATAGCAATACCCTGCCCCTGCCCACACACCAACAGAAAAAAAAGCCAGGTACGGTGGCTCATGTCCGTAGTCCCAATTGGGAGGCCGAGGCAAGAGGATTAAGACAGGGTAAGACCCTGTCTTTTTTTTTTTTTTTTTTTTTTTTTTGGAGAGGTTTTTTGCTATAGGGCGCGTGCGCTCGCCAGACAGACAGAGAGAGACAGAGAGGCAGAAAGCAGGAAATCACCCCCCAGGGGGGATGGCCACGCCGCAATCCCTTCTCCTCCATTCTCCTTCGGGATCTTGGGCACGCACGCACATGCGCCTGGCGTGAGTTTAAGCCACCGGGTCCAGGACTCGAACCGCGGTTGACTATGTGGGAGTCCAGCAACATAGCCATTATGCTAACTGCTGGTCCCAAGACCCTGTCTTTTTTAAAAAAAAAAATCGAAACCATTCAATGGTTCCTTAGAAGAAACTTGTTAAATATACTACATTCAATAAAATGCATTTTCAAGTGCCTTATAGGATCAGCAGATGGCATAATGGTTATATCGCTGGACTCCCATATAGTTGACTGTGTTGAGTCCCGGACCTGGCAACTTAAAAGTCATGCCAGGCTCATGTGCGTGCATACCCAAGATCCCAAGAGAAGAACGGAGAAGGGATTGCGGCATGGCCATCCCTCTGTGGGGGAGAGACGATTTCTCACTTTCTGTCTGTCTCTGTCTCTCTCCGGCGAGTGCACGTATCCTATAGCAAAAATTTCTTAAAAAAAAAAAAAAAAAGTGCCTTGCCAGTTCAAGATCTGGATGGAGAGTTAACTATACGTCAAATCATATCTCAGCAGACAGGGTAATTTCCAACTTCCCTTTTCATGATAACACTAATAGAACAATCTATTGTTATAATAAACTCTCACTTGCATTGCTCACACGATTTCTAATTCCTGGTACTCGCTATAGAAGAAATGCTACTTGGTAAAGAGCCTGGAAAAGCTCTTAAGAGTTTGATCAGCTTTGCTTCATTCCTCCTTTGACAGTCTGAATGAAAAAAGCAGACATACCTTTGTGCTGGTTTCTGACGTTTTTGAAGGACTGTTCACATTGCACACCAGATGCAAAACATGCCGTTTTTCCTGCTAAAAGTAATAAGTAAGTATTTTAGGACCTGCGCTCAATCTGGTAAGTGCTTTAAAACATTCAAAAGTTGATGTGTACGTGACGTACCTTTGGAAGCAAGTCCCTGAGACACTGGTGATCCAACAACAGCTTCCCAGAATAAATTAACCTCTGGTCCTCCGGACGCTGATCACAGAAAGAAAGAGTAACACAAACACAGGTCAGCATTTAACTCCGTAAGCTTCCAAACACATTAGAAACTGTTCTGTAGAAATAATTTGAATATGTGTGTTTCCCCTCAATATCACAGAAAAACACTTTTTCAAAAGCCCCACATACAAATTTTTATTTAGAAAATACTTAAAAGTTGGGCCAGCCAGGTTGTGTGGTCGTTAAGGTGGCTAGACCCCACATGGTTGACCATGCTGGACTGGGTAGCTTGAAAAACATGCCAGGTGCATGTGCATGTGTGCCCAAAATCCCAAGAGAAGAATGGAGGAGGGATTGAGGTGTGGCCATCCTTCTGGGTGGTGCTTTCTCACTTTCTCTCTGTCTCTCTCTGCAAGTGTATGTGCCCTATAGCAAATTTAAAAAATCAGAAAAAGAAAAGACAGTACTTAAGTTTAAACTGATCTCTAACCCGCAAATACATTTAGGATGGCAAATTACCACCATTACCACAGTCACAAAACCTATGGCAGCATACTTAACTCCCAGGGAAATTGCTTTTTGCTACTGAAGACACGAATTCTATCTGGAACCCCTATAGCAACTAATTTCAAAACCTGGTTTGTCCTCAGAGAAAAATGCAAGAGTACTTCTGAGATCTAGCATTGCCCCAAAATAACATGAGGTGATTCTAAACTTTAAGACCTCAGAGAATTTCATGACATACTAATGCAATTATAGAGATGATGATACATGGGTAACATTATATATAACAACCCTGTGAGTTTTTTTCTTTTTTTTTTTTTTGAAAGATTTTTGCTGTGGGGCACATATGCTTGGCGGAGACAGAAAGAGAAAAATCATGTGCCCAGCATGAGTTTCAAGCTACTGAACCCAGGACTTGAACTGTGGTCAGCCATGTGGGAATCCAGTGTTTTAAGCACTACGCCACCTATTGACCCCCCCCCCCCCCCCCTGTGAAGTGGTGTAGTATCCCTATTTTATGGGGAGAAAAATCTGAGAAGTTGACTTATCCAAAGTCACCTGCTGTTAAAGAGCCAAGATTCTAATCCTTCTTTACTTCGAAACAGTGACTTTAAGCCATAAGAACTCCCTCCACACATTTACACAAATCTCACTTTAAAGATCTATTATTAATTCTTTTTAAACTGTACAGTACTTAAAAATAATGGCCCCGAATAACATAGAGCAAAGTCAGTAGACTGGAGATCACCAGTGTGTCCATCTACTCCTGCCAGGATAACTGATTACTCTACCTTGGAATGAAGCCATTCCTGCCAAGTAGCCTGAGACTGTAAGGTAAGTCGTTTAAATCAAATATAAGAAAACAGCAGTGGGCCCATCCCATAGCGTCATGGTTAAGGGAGCTGGATCCCACGTGGCCAACCGTGACCACACAGTTCGAATCTCAGCCTGGTGGCTTGGAAAACATTGTGGGTGCAAGTGCATGTGTGCCAAGTATACCAAGAGGAAGGAGAATCAGAGGAGATGGGATTGCAGAGTGACCGCACCCCACTGGGGGGTACTTTCTCCCTCTCCCTCTAGGTCGCTCGGGCCAGTGAACACAACCTGTGGCAAATTAATTTTTTAAAAAAGAAGAAAGAAAAATAGCAGAAATTGCATCAATGTATCTATCGGGTTGTGGGAAAAGTCATGACATATTTTTCTAGGTTTTTCTACGTAAAAATGTGTCATGACTTTTCCAGCAGCACAATGTATACCTCAGGACTTTCTGACTTCAAAAATATTTTAAAAATATTTATTTGTAACTAAATCAATAGATTGGCTATTATGTCACTGTTGGTCTCACTGATTGATTTTAGAGGTAAATGCTAAACACATGAATTTGTTAAAACAAACAAAAAAAAACTATTGTACAAAGGAAGCTCCAAAACTTCATGATAAATTGGAATTAAAGTTTGAGCTTATTTTGATGCGAAGTTTTTTTTCGAAACCAACCTAGTTTTTTCATAATATACATTCCCACGAACTTTTTGAAGACCCCTCATATATGAAGAGTCCTGAATTGCATTAAAGAGTTCAACCACTAGAAAAGGTTTGAAAACCACAGCTGCTGTGGATTTGTTTTCCCCCTTTAAAAGAAGGCCTGAATTGATCCTCTGTGTGTTCACCCAGAAGGCAGATTTGAAAAAAAAAAAAAAAATTTAAATATGTTAAGCAAACAACTAGTATAAAGGAGAACATCTCACATTATACCGTTTTATTCTACACAAAAGATGAGTGTTCCAGCACAAACACAAGTTTGTATAACTGACAGATCTTTTATTTGCAATCCTGGGTCTTCAGACTCAACAAACAGGAGTCGTGTTTCCTCTCCAAGGGCGCTCTCAAGGAAAATCCCCTTCTAAAACACTGCCTTTTTCCAGATGATGCAACTAGAGACAACACCTGCTTCACTAATTTGTGTACCTAATAGCCATTCTGGGCAACACAGCTGTCTAGTTGCGTGAAAGCAGCTATGGTGAAATCGCAGCGTGCCAAGGGGAATTCTTAAGGACACTAGAGTGGCAGCTTGCTAAGTAAATAAGCAAATGTCACAATAACAACTCAGAAGTAAAACTCATTTCTGCCTTCTTGGCAATATGGAAAAAGAGACACAGGAGCCGCCGCGGGTTGGAACGCTTGAGACAGGAACTCGGTCTCTTCCTGCCTGGATGCCCTCTCCTGCTGGGTGGAGAATTACACTGTGGGCAGCGAAGAGCACTGCTGACACTTACATAATATCCCAGCACAGAGTAAATACAGGAAGGTCCGGCTCACAGCCTCATCACGTGGTGGTGGGGACGGAGGGAGGGCGGGGCTAAGGGCGGTGTTGACAGCTGTGTCAACCAAAACAAAGCACGGAAGTCTCCCTAATGGAGAGACCGAAGTCTTAAAATCAAACTCCAGGCGACTCCTTCTACCCCCATCCCCGATTCCGGTCTAAATCACTCTGCCAGAAAAGTGCACCCGGCTCCTCCTTGGGACTTAGCAATGGCGGTGAGGTCCGAGCGACGGGGAGGGGCCGAGGCGGAAAGTGGACAGGGCGGGGAAGAGCCACGTCTTGCTTCTGGGTGTGGGACCTAAGAAGGTCCTGGTGCCTGGTGCACACCATGTCCCTCTAGCCTCCGAGGTGGCACCTCTTCCCGCTGAGACGCGAAGTTGAGAAAACTCCTTTCGCAGCAATCATTTTTGCTTTGGTCTGTCCACGGGATGCCAGCCTAATTAGGAACGCCTGGTCGCCCAGTCGTCTGGGGGAAAACTGAGGATTGGAGGGTGAAATGACTCACCCAAGGTCAAACTGCTGTTTCAGGGGGTTGGCTAAGACTGGAAGTCAGATCTGGGGGACAGGAAGGGCCCTGGGGAGGGCGCGGGAGTATGACTGTCTTGGAGCTTTGGAGGTACGGGAGGCAAAGAGACCGAGGATGGCAGCCCGGCAAGAAGGAGAGGTAATAGCGGCCCACCAGGAGGTGACAGCCACCGGGGAGGAGACGGTAGGGCAGAGACCACAGCCCTGGGCGGACTGACCGGGCGAGGACCAGCCATCAGAAAAAGGTCAGCGAAGGGAGAGGCCGAGGGGAGCGGAGGCAGACGCGGCGCCCCTTAGAGAAGGACGCGGGGGCTGACGGCCTGGGAGCGGTCGGGGCCCCCACTCACCGGGCGCTCGGGGTAGACGCGGCTCAGGTGGGCCTTGAGGTGGCCCACGCTCCAGGCGCGGTCGCCGCTCAGCTCCAAGTCGCGGTGGCGCTGGTTGGGGCTCTTCACCAGCAGCGTGACAGGCTCGGGCTCCGGCTCGGGCTCCATGTCCGCGGCGCTGTGGGCTTGGCTGCTCTCCGAGGTGCCAGGCTCGGCGGCGTCAGCAGCCGCCCTCAAGGTCCTCAACGACGGTTCGCGTCTCTCGGGCGCGAGGCCCCGCCTCGGCAGCCTTTTATAGGCGCCCCGCGCCCAGGCTCTGCAGACAGAACCTTCTGTGGCTACTGCCCATTGGCTGAGGTGGGGGTCACTGCCCTAACGTGGCCCAATCGGCGAGAGACAGAGGGGCGGGCTGAGCACGTGGGCGCGGGCTGATGCAACCCGCTGCCGTTGCGTCACCCCGAGTCACGGCTGCGGCTGGGGAGCCGGGGTTCGGCGGCCATGTTTGGGTGCGCTGCGGTCCGCGCGGGGCTGCTTGGCTTTGGGAGACTGAGGTGCTCTCCAGTTCGGGTCGCTTAAGTCGCTATGGCAGGTGGGGGCCAACCCTCCTGACTCCTAGTTCAGCATGTGTGCAAGCTGTTTTCTCACAAAGCAGCACCCCGCCCTTTGTGACCTCAGGCACCAAGGCCCACTTCCCCTTTACCTTCCGTAACGCGGCCCCACTCAGGCCTCACAGTCTGCCCTGCAGGGGAAGCCTCCCCACCCTAACCCTGGCACCTGCATCAACTGGGCGACCCGTGTGCAAGCCCACCGCGCAGGGAGGCTGCGTCTTAGAAACACGGAAGAAGTAGGGCCCCTCCCTTGGGCTGAGGGTGGATCCTGTGGGCAGGTGTTTCCAGTCTACACGTGGCCCCAGCATGAACACTACACCCTCCAGTACGGTAGTTACAAGCTCCATGATGGCAAGCCAGCTACAGTCCAGTTTACACCGGGTGCCACTCCCACTCGCAAAGGGATGGGTGCCACTCCCACTCGCAAAGGGATCGCTTTGTAGGCTTTTCACACATTCCTCCTTTAAAGGGAAGCTGAGATAAGGAAGGCAGGGTTCTCAGATTCCTAAAACTGACCACAAAGGCCTCTCTGCAGTGGGCAGTCTCTCTCTCCTCCGTAGGAAGTCTTGAATTACAGAACTGACATTACTCTGCCCTATTCTTGTTCCAATCTTGTTGGGACATGGGTTTTCCCAGCTGTTGGGAGTTTGGCACAGGCAGGAGGGTCCACAAGAAGAGGCTGCTCTGATTATGAGTGTGTTCATTCGCTACAATGAAGTACTATAAACTGGGTAACAAAAACGTATTGTTTTACAGTTCTGGAAGCTAGAAGTCTGAGATCAGGGTGTCAACAGGGTTGATTCTTCCTAAGGCTGCAAGAGAGAATGTGTTCCTGGCGCTTTCCTAGTTTCTGGCAACCCTTGGCATTCCTGAGCTTGTCGGTGACCACCTTGACCTCTGTCTTAGTGTTTACATGGCCTTGTCCTTGTGCGTGTGCCTTCGCATTATCCTTAGGCATCCTTTCTGCGTCCAAGGTTCCCCTTCTGATAAGCACACCAATCATAGTGGAGTAGGGCCACCCTAAGGACCTCATCTCAAACTGAGCGTTCGTAAAGCCCCTATTTCCAAATACGTTGCATTTCTAGGTACTGGGAGTTGAGATTTCAACATCTTTTTGGAGGACACAATTCATCAATTATAATTATCAGCCTTAATCTAACATAGAACAAGGAGCGTTTTTTTTGTTTTTTTTTTTTTTTTTTTTTTTTTTTTCCAGCTATATTTATATTAAGAACAGACGCTGAAGGCTTTGGAGATAAATTGTCCCCATGCTCAAATTTCTGTGATTGGTTTTTGTCTGTAGAAGTGGTCACTGGACCTTTTCAAGGAGGTTGGCTTCACGGGTGGATGGGGGGCCTGTGCAGTGGAGTGAAGAGCCCCATGCTTGGTTTAATGTTCTTCTGTTACTCTCTTAACATTCTTAATGCATTTTAAACAGAAGGCCTGTGTTTTCATGTTGTACTGGGGCCCACAGACTATGTAGCTTTACATTGATCAGGATGGGACAAAGTGATGGTGCTCAGGTAGTCGTGCTACTGGCTAGAAACTAACTAGTATGTTAAGACCAGACTAAAACAGGTAGGGGTCTTCGAGGAGGCAGACAGGCAGGAGACAGGAGACAGTGTTTCACTAGAAAATTAAGAACACCCACACATGGAATTCCCTTGTAGTGTCAAGTCTAAGGGAGCCTTAAGATGGCAGATGGCACTATACTCCCACATGACTGATTGTGGTTCGAGTCTTGGACCTGGTGGCTTGAAAATAATACCTGGCATCTGTGTGTGTGACCAAAATCCTGAGAGGAGAATGGAGAACAAGGGATTACAGTGTGGCCAATTTTACTGGGAGGTGATTTCTCACTTTCCCTATCTCTGTTTCTCGTAGTCTCTCTCTGGTGAGCACAGGCACCCCATGGCAAAAACCTAAATTAAAAAGAAAACAGCTTATTTATTTCCACTCAGTAGTAACAAAGTAAAAGAATGTTTTTTAAAATATAATTATTTAATTTAACTTATTTATTATTATTATTTTATTTGACCAGAGAGAGACAGAGAACAAGGGGAAACGTGAGAAAGTAAGTTGCCACATCCAGGATTCAAACCATGGTCAGCCATGTAGGAGTCCAGTACCTTAAACACCATGCCACCTGCTGCCCCAAGGAGTGCTTTGTTTTGTTCCCTATAGGAAAAGATTCTGTGATTCTCTGTCGAGTTCTCAATAAGATAGCTGCTTTTAAAGGACTCTGATGATTCTTCTTCTAGAATATTTAGAAAAACATTAAGTTTGAGCCATCCCCATAGAACATTAAGTACTGTGTGTCAGGATCTGGATCCCACATAACTGACCATGGTTTGAGGCCTGGTCCCATGGGCTTGAAAAACATGCCAGGTGTGTGTGTGTGTGTGTGTGTGTGTGTGTGTGTGTGTATGTGCGTGTGTGTGTGTATGCCTAAAGTCCTGAGGGAATGGAGGAAGGGGGATTGTGGAATGACCACATTCCTATTGGGGGGGGGTTCTCTCTCTCTCTCTCTCTCTCTCTCTCTCTCTCTCTCTCTCTCGTGCATGTGCCCTCTGGCAATAAAAAGAAAAAAGGAACGTAAGAGGGAAAGAGGGAGGGAGAAAGAAAGACAGGAAAGAAGAAAAAGCATTAAGTTCAAGTCAACAAATGTGCCAGGAATAGAAAGATAAGCACGGCACGTCCCCGCTCTCAGTGACCTTACCACAGGGGTGGTAACAGAAGTACAGAAATAAGAAACAACCCAGAAGTCTGAAATATTTGTGAAGGATTTAGGATTACATTCAGGGATTACACAGAGACAAGGAGGAGATAAAAGGGAGTCAGAGAACATGTAATGGAAGACATTAAATTTGAACTGAATTTTGAAAGATGGGTGGGATTTGAATAAAAATAATAATAGCAGCAATGACTGATTATGCCCAGTGAGGTGTCAGTAACTTTACGGACAGAATTTTTACCAGCTCATTGAGTGCTCAAAAAATAAAAAAGAAATAAAGAAGAAAATAGCTCATCTCTGCGACCTGACAAGCTATATTATTGAACCTCTCTGTACCTGCTTTTCCCAACTATAAAGTAGAAATGATAACAATAGTATCTATTTCATAGAGTTGTCGTGGGACTTAAATGGTGCAACATTGCTAAAGCTCTTGGGTGGACCCAGACATACAGTAAGTGCTCAATGCATGTTGGCCATTAATGTGTAAAGAACTGCAGCGAGTCCAGTCTATGGAACCTGTCTGTGCCAAAAACATCACTGAAGGAACTCTTTATAACATGCAGTGCTATGGTCTGATGTTTGTCCCTTCTAGAACACATGTTGAAGTGTAGCTGCTATTGTGACAGTATAAGAGATGGGACACTTAAGCGGGGATTAGTCCAGAGTCCTGCCCTCATGAATGAACTAATGGCATTCTTGCAGGAGTGGGTTCCTTCTCTGGGGATGGGTCTGCCTTCTATTGCTCTCTCTCTCTCGCTCTGTCTCTGTGCCCTTCTGCCCTGAGATGCCTTCCACCGTGTTATGGCCCAGCAACACGGCCCTCACCAGATGCCAACACGTCGATACCGTACTTCCCGGCCACCAGAAGCGTGAGCCAATACATTTTTGGTCATTATAAATGACTAGTCTGTGGCATTTTGTCATAGCAGTACAAAACAGACTACGACAAGAAGAATTCTACAACCTCAAGTCCTGGCAAGAACGGGGAGCAATCAGAACACGCACACGTGGTTGGTAGGAGAGTGAAATAGTACAACGCCTGTGGAAATTGATCTCGTAATTTCTCATAAAGTGAAACACACAGATACCTGATAACTCAGCCATGGCACACCTGGGGATTTACCCAAAGGAAATGAAAACACATGTCTGTACAAAGACTAGAGCCATAATGTTCATGGCAGCTTTATTCGTGATAGCACTGAAACCCTGGGAACAGTCCAGCTGTCTCTTGGGGAGGCGAAGCGGTGTTCTGTTACTTACGGAGTGTGTGTGCATGAATGAGAGAGTGGGGGGGGAGGAGAGAGAAGCATCCTTTTTTTTTGAGATATTTTTGCCTTAGGGCATGTGTACTCACCAGAGAGAGAGACAGAGACAGTGAGAGGGAAAGCGAGAAATTGCCCCCAAGAGAGATGACTGTACCACAATAATCCCTTCTCTATTCTCCTCCCAGGACCTGTGCACTCGCGCACACACCATCAGGAGTGATTTTCAAGCCGCTGGGTCTGGGACTCGAACCACAGTTGGCCATGTGAGAGTCTAGCAACATAACCACTATGCCTTCTGCTGGCCCCATGAGAGAAGAATCTTTAACAGGGTCTCATCATGCCACAATCCTCTTTCCCCAGCCCTCCAGTTCCTCAGGATCCTGGTCACCTGTGCACTCCCAGCATATTTTCAGGCCAACCCAGGGATCCAAACCCATAATTAGCCATGTGGTCGCCAGCCTGGTGGGACTACGGTGGCTGGGCCTTGATGAAGGACTCATAGTACATGCGTACAATGGAATCCTCTCAGTAATACGAAGGGACAAACCATCACTGTGTGCAAAAGCAGTACTGAGTCTTACAACCGTGTGGACTAAAAGAACCAGATGAAATGAGTATGGACTCTGTGACTGCCTGTGTGTGAAACTCTAGATCAGCAACACCGATCAGCAGTGACCGAACACCGATCAGCAGTGACCGAACACAGAGGAATGGGTGCCCTTGGAAGGCTCAAGGCAGCAGTAAGTGGAGGCTGGCTTGTGCTGTTCGACAAAAACTGATTAGGAGCCTCGCTTCCCATCTCCGCTTTCGATGACATCACATGGATAGCTTGTAACTGGCTATGATGAGAGTATTTATACCATGGAGGTCTACGAACACTATCAGTCAGAGCTTTTCACCCCCAGGGGGCTGGCTGTTAAACTTTCACCAGCACATCGCGAGGCGTGAAGGACATTTCTGGGGTGATGAGAGGGTCCCTAGCTGATAGGGGTGGGTGTCACACAGGTACAGGCATTTGTCAAATTTGATCGCGTAGCACACTTATGATTAGTGCTTCACTGTATTCACATTATACTGTAGTGAAAAAAAATGTAGAAAAACATGAAAACAGGCATCAGTGTCTCACGTCAGGGCTTACCAAACGGGGCCTGATCCATTGGCATCTACTAGTCAAGGGTGACAGTGAGCACAGGGTTTATGTAATGATGACAACGACCGTGTCAGTGAGAGGTAAGACTGGAAAGAAGTGTTGGGACCGACTCAGGAAAGACTTTGAGGGGCCAGCAGGTGGCATGGTGGTTAAGGGTGCTGAACTCCCACATGGGCGACTGCGGTTCAAGTCCTGGCGGCTTGCTCTCTCTCTCTCTCTCTCTCTCTCACTCTCTCTTCTCTTTCTCTCTGTCTGTCTCTGGTCAAAATTGAAAAATAATGATAATAAACAAATATTTTTTAAAAAGACTTTGAATGGTCACCCTTGGCGTTCAGGCTGTGTTTTGTGGACAGAGGGAGGTTTGAGTTTCAGAAGGGACGGGATCAGAGTCTCTACGAAGATGGGGAGACTTGGGACCAGGACACTCAATTGATTCATTCAAGAGGAACTGTGAGGACTGGAAAGTGGTGTGGAGGTAAAAGACAATGCTCTGTAGGATGACCCATGTGGGAGGGTTCCAGGTTCATGTCTGGAGACTCCCCTGAGCACAATGGGCACACGTATTTGACTGACACCTGGGTCTGACTGAAGCTGCAAGTGGATGGCAATGGGGAGAGCCTGTTCGGGGTGCCTTTCTCTCTCTCTCTCTCTCTCTCTCTCTAGCTCATAAAACAAAAACATTACAAAAAAGAAAAGAAAATGTGGATTAGCACTAGCATGAACAAAACAAGGAAAGTGAAAAATAGAAAAAGAAGGTGGGGTCAACAGGTCATGTGGTGGTTAAAGTGCTGGATTGTCATGTGGCTGACCATGGTTTGAATCCCAGACCCGGTGACTTGAAAGCCACACTGGACACTTGTGTGTGTGTGTGTGTGTGTGTGTGTGTGTGTGTGCCCAGAATCCTGAGAGGAGAAGGGATTGTGGTGTGGCCATCTCGCTGAGGTGGGGTGTGATTTCTCACTTTCCCTCTCTCTGTCTCTCTCTAGCAAGTGTACACCTACGGGGGTGGGGAGAATAAAGGAAAAAAGGCATTTTAGAAATAAAGCAGGAGGGAAAGGGGTTTGTTAACAAAGCCTGGCTCATGAATGGAGATATTGGTGAACATGCATTGAGTGTCTATTTTGCACCAGACATAGCTTCAGAGTCTCATATGACATCATTTATTACATGGCTTCATTTATTGTATGACTTCATTTATTGTATGACTTCATTTACTGTAAAATGCTACGATCACATCCATCTTACAGCTGACGGAAGTGAGGCCATTCAAGTATCTTGCACAAGGACACAGAGCTAGTCACTCTTTTTGAAACGATTATTTTTAATGAACTAATACTGAGACACAGTTCACATACAGTAAAGTACAAGGATCTTAACCGTACGGTTTCAAGCATTTTGGCAAGTGTACGTGCCTGTGTAACCCATAACCCTACCTAGACATATAACACTCCCATCACCTCTAACAGTTCGCTTAAGGGGCCAGACTGTGGCATGGCAGTAAAACTCAATCTTCTGTGAGGCAATTCCATGTAAGAAGTTTCCAGGTTCGAGTCTGGAGACTCTCTTAGTACACTGGGCAACCATGTGCCTGTGATCCAAGGCTGGTTAAAGGTTGGAGTGGATTGTGGTGTTGGGACCTGTTGGAGATTCTCTCTCTCTCTCTCTTTCTCTCAGAAGAAATAAATAAACTTTTAAAAACAAAACAGAAAACAAAGTTCCTGTGAGGCCCTTCCCAGTCAACCCCCTGGCCTCCCACCACTCCCGGTCTCAGGCATCACAGGTCTGCTTTCTGTCACTGCAGCTCGCTTGTGTATAAACGAAATCATCCAGTACATATTCTTTTGTGTTTCTCAAAGACTGGCATTTCAAACAGAGCAGGGAAATGAAAATACCGAGTGGGAGGGAAATCCATATTCATGAACGGAATTTTTGGAAATGTGGAAATGAAAGTACTTTGGAACTTATTTAACTTGATTGCAATAGCGTGCTGGGGTATTAGTCTCTGCCGTGACTGAATCCATGATTCAATTCTGAGAGGAAAAAGGGAGGGAAGAACCAAGGCTTGTCTTATTGTATAGTTAGGTGGGAGAGTCTGGAAGCGGCCTTTGCCAGACCTGAGCCAACACAGAGCCTTGTCAGCACACAGGTTTATCTGAAAGTCTTAGGCCCTGCCGAACGTCCATGCTTTGTTTTTGGAACTCTTGTTTTGGTTTCGTTGCTACAGATCCCCCAGATAATTCAAACTCCCACCAGAAACATCCCCTTTTATGGTCATTTCTGAAGTCCTGATTCGGCCACACAGGAGGGCCATCTTCTTTAGCGCACAAAATGGACATACTATTGTGTGCTCACGAAAGCCATCCCTCAGCAACTCTCCTGCCCACACCAAACCGGAGCAGCCCTCTTTCTTTACCAGAAGTAGCCCCCGAGGCACATTTTTCCTTACAGGTGACCATCGTGGGAAAGTGTTTCAGTCTGACAAAGGCAGGAGGGATCTCCGACTGTGGTCCTAACTTTTGACTGCCTATGGCATCTACTTCCCTATGATCTCATGACAGTGTCACGTGTCTCTTAACAAAGCTTGCTACATATACTTTTTAAAATGTTTTAATTTTTAAAAAAATTTTAAGAATTATTTATTTAATTGTATTTATTATAATTTTTAAATTTGACCAGAGAGAGAGAGAGAGAGGGAGAGAGAGAGAGAAAGTGAGAAATCAAGCACAGTTGATCATGTAGGAGTCCAGTGCCTTAACCACCACACCACCTGCTGGCCCCCATATACTATTCTAATTAGAAGAATAAAGTTAAAACCAAGTTTCTTAAAAAATAAATAAATAAGGCCTTTTGAAGTTAATTTTTCCCCAAAGCAAGAGAAACAAGGCGGGGAGGGGGAGACAGCACCCTCAACAGGGTCTTGACACCGAGATCACCTGCCACCACCCCTGGATCCTGGGCACACACACCCTGGGTTGGCTCAGGGAGGTCTCTGGACATGAACTTAGAACCATGCCCTTCCATATGGCTCAGCCTTTTAGAGCATCGTGTTTTACCACTACACCATTGTCCAGCCCCTGAGCTAGCTTTCCAGAAACCCAAAGTATCTCGCAGATAGGAGATACCAAGGGTTATGACCTATCAGGGCTGCCAATTAGGGCCAACTTGTGGTAGCAGAACAAAAGGTCTGCTAGTTAGCTGAACAGCGCGCTTTTAAACTCAGCCTTTACGAAATCTAAAAAAACGTGCTGGGTATTCCTCAGTAAGTCAAACACAGAATTACAGTGTCACCCAGCAATTCCACTTTTAGGTATTTACATAAAAGAATTGAAAACAGGGGTTTAAACAGATATCTGTCCATGATTGTTCATCACAGCATTACTCAAAACAGGCCAAATGGTGAGGGAAAAAACCCTAAGCATTCATCAACTGAAGAATGGATAAGCCAAATGTGGTATTAATACATCCGTCCACACAATGCACTCGTACTCGGACATAAACAGGAATATAAAACTAGTACAAGCGACGACGTGGATGATCCTTAAAAACATGATGCCAAAAGGAGGAAGCCAAACACAATGGCTGTGTATTGTACCCAGTTATAGGAACTATTCAGAATAGGCAAATTCATAGGGGCGGAAAGCAGGTTACTGGTTGTGAGTGGGGGTTTACTGCTAATGAGTGGAGGACTTCCTGATAGGGTGGAGAAAATGCTTTGAGAATAGAGAGTGGGAATGGTTGCATGACCTTGGGACTGTACCAAACACCCCTGAATTATACACTTTAAAACAGTCATCAGGGTCGATGTTATGTTACACCTTTGGCCACAATTTGTAAAAGTGTATTTATTCCATGAGTGAGAGAGTGAAACAGAGCTGTAGAACTTCTAACAAGGGTCTCGATGCCACGATCCACCCCCAGCTCCAGCCAGCCCAGATCAGGGGCACAGAAGAGTCCTGTGTACACAGAGAAGTCTCTGGATGCAAACCTCAAACCTTCCGATGTGGGGCAGCCTTGCCGAATATGGCATTTTACTGCCGGATCAACATCTGGCCCGTCACAATTTAAAAAAAAAAAAAAGCCTACCCAGGCTTCTCCCTTCTGTTGAATGCTAGCCTTTCCACCCACAGAGGGAGAATTCGATAAATAACCACACAGCACAAATCCTTTCTGGTTGCCTCCAAACGGGGCTTACCCTCTGGATGAGTCAGGTAGACGGCGGCATCCACCCGTCCAGATAATCTCTCCCAGAGTAAATGCTTGACTTGGCTCTAGATGGCTTACTAGGTTTGGCTTTAGGCAGGCAAACAGGAGTCAGGTGGACCTTGCCCTCCAGGCTGGCGGGCATCCGGGACAAGGGTCATGGCTGAACTCGGAAGCTCCAGGTAACCTCAGAAGCCCACAGTCTCTGTTTTTCCCCATCACAGCACTCTGTCAGGTTGTCTTCTAAATTTCCTGATTACAAAACAAAACAAAAACATTTAACTGCATGGGCCAGCTGCTGGTGTGGTGGCTCAGTGACTGGATCACACACGTCCAGTTGCGTGGTTCAAGTCCAAGACCTGGAGGCTCAAAAACGTGCTCTGTGCACGTGCATATGTGTCCAAAATCCCAAGAGGAGAATGGAAGAGAAAGGACTGCAGTGTGGCCATCCCCCTGGAGGGTACTTTTTGACTTTCTCTCCCCACCCTTCCCATCTCTCCAGTGAGCACATGTGCCCTATAGCAAACCAAAAGAATAATAACAATGAAATATTCTGATTGCAGTCTAGTATTTTGCTTTAAAAAAAGGGGGAAAATTTATTCATTTAATTCTTTTTTTACATGCACAGAATCTTTTCTCTACCCTAAGTGGGATTTTTATTTTCTGTTCATCTCTTTCTTTTTTCCCCCAGCACATTTCCCACCATCTCCACACTAGCTTCAGAGGAGACCTAGCACTCTAGCAAAGGTGAGCCGACAGAAATAGCTTGTAGCAACATTCTTGTTAAAATAGTGAGACGTCTTCATCTCCTCTATGAATTCGCTTCTGGATGTTCAGCCCTCCTACTCAACGCTGGATGTTTGCTCCTGTTTACCAGCCCACATCTGCTCGCTCCTCCAACTCACTTATCTCTGACTTGGTCGGGCTTTCCTCTCCTGCCCTAGGCTCACATCAACCACTAGGATTGTAGGAAGGAATCCCTGTGTCTGATTCTTTGCAGTCAGCCCCCAGCCTTCTCCACTATACCCTGCTTAGACCCCGAACCTCCTGACATTAAGCGACTCTGTCTTTTTCCAGGAAGCACCCTTGAATATCGCCCTCTCCCCCTCTTCACTCCCACTGCTGCTTTAAGGCTGTTCTTTTGCATCTTTGTTCTTTCTTCCCACCAGTAGAAAGACAGAAAGCGTGAGAGACAGAAAGCATCTCCCAGTGGGGTGTGTTCATGCTGCAATCCCTTCTCCTCTATTTCGCCATCCTGTTGAGATTCGGGCATGATGCACCTGTGCTCAGTGTGTTTTCCAAGCTGTTGTGTCCTGAATTTGAACCACTGGAGGCCATGTGAGACCAGTCTCCTCTGACCACTAGGCCTGAAGTACGACACTGGTGGTGTCCATCTTACAACCTGTTTGATCTCAGAGGTTATTTGTCTGCAGGAACAACCCATCACCCTTAGGACCCTCTCCTGAGGTCTCACTCAGCACCTTGGACAACTGGCTCACCAGCTTCCTTTTCATCTCTGGGCCCTCCTAATGAACAACTGCAGCATCCAGCCCGCACTCGCTCTCATGGTAGTCCCCACTTCCCTACACCTCGCTCCACTCTGCTCCCACAAAGCATTGGTACAACCCATTCATTCCTTGTTTGATTGACGCCACAATCCACCCCCAGTGTGAGCCAGCCCTGGATGAGGTTTGGGGTACTAGAGAAGGTCTCTGGATACAAACCCAGAACTTGACAAACATTTATTGAATGCTAAGTCTGTACTAAGCCCTGTGCTGGGGACTAGGGAGCAAGGATGAGTCATATATGATGGCCATCTGACCTGCCAAGCAGCAGCTGAGGTATCGAAATGCCCCTGTGCCAGTTAGCCCATAGCCACTGTCCCGGGTCCTCTCCAGCTGCTCTGGGTCCTCCCCTGAGGCTTCCACATCTCCCTACCATCCAGCAACTAAAAGGGCCATCCAGTTAGCAGCTTCCTAAAAGGGCATCCCAGTCAGAGCTCACAGTCAAATGGTGGCCATGTTTGAGTCCGACAGTGCTCGGACAGGGTTCCAGCCCCTCGAGTGTCCAATTCTGAAATGCATGCTCAACAACAGTGAGCTGCCTTTATTCTTCTCCATCTCCCTCCTTCCCACCGCACATCATTCTTGTCCTCGGCCTACTAGCCCTTCAAGTGTTCTCAACTGTTTAAGTTCATTTATTTATTAATTTTTTCCATGAGCAAGAGAGACAGAAAGAGAGAGAGAAACGGCACCACCACAGGGGGTCTGATGCCACGGTCCACCCCCAGTGTCAGCCAGCCTGAATGAGGTCCGGTATACTTGAGAAGGTTTCTGGAACCTTCTCGTGTGGGTCAGCCTCACAGAGCATTGAATTTTACCACTGCACCCCCTTCTGAACTGCCCTCCCCCATAACTCGTGCAACTCCCTCTGGCATCCCCATTCTCCTAGAGCTCGCGATCAGCTGTTTTCTCACCCTCCTGGAATCCTTCCTCCCTTGTCTTCCATGCTGCTGGCCTGGAACGTGTCACCCGCATTTGCCACACTTGCTTTCTGACCTGATGTCCAGCATCCCCGCTGCGGCAGGTCACAAGGGCAGGCATCCTGGGAGTTTGGCGCCTTCGGGCTACCACACTTCATCTATGCCTTTCTGCTGCTTGGCAAAAAGTCTCCACATTTTGTTTATTTGCCGTTACTACTTTATCTTTCATTATTCTCTTACTTGTACTTGTTCATTTGTTTGCTTGAGAGTTGTTTTTTGTATGTTTGTTTCACTGTAGGGCACATGTACTTGCTGGAGAGACAGTGACAAACAGAGACATAGAGAGTGAGAAATCAACCCCAGTGGAGATGGCCACACCACAATCCCTTCTCCTCCAGTCTCCTGTCAGGATTTAGGGCTACACACACATGCGCCTGGCATGAGTTTTCAAGTTACTGGGTCTGGACTCAAACCACAATCTACCACATGCTAGTGCAATGCCTTAAGCACTACACCATCTGCTGGCCCCTCTTGCCTGCATCTTAAATCTCTCCCTTCTGACCTATAAATTCACTCAGGTCTTAATTATTCATCTCTATTCCATCTTACAGCTCTATTCCATTTGTTACTTAATGGTTATTGATATATCCCCCCAAATCTCCAGCACCTTTGTAGTTAGGTGGAGCCATGTGACTTATTTCTCTAATGGGCTCTATGTGGCAACGACAAGTCACTTTTGGGCTAAAGCATTTAAAAGCCAGCACATAACCTCGTAGCTCTCTTTCCCTCTCTTCAATGAAGTGGATGCTATTGGCTAAGGCTGTACTCTCAGATGGGGGTAGTAGTTTTGATCATTAAGTCTTGATGTGGAGAAGAGGAACCCTGAAGAGCTGCCTGACCATTATAGGAGTATTTGTAAAAGAGAAACAGATCTTTGTCATGTAAGCCACTAAGAGTTGGAGGGTTATTTGTTACCGCAGCATAGCCTAGCACTGCGCTAATACACCCTCTAAGATAACTACAAAATCAACCTTCCCTCAAATTTGCCATTTCCCTCAAGTGTCCACCCTATGTTCCTTGAGCTCTTCATTGTTGGCTTATAGAAGTATAAGGTCTACAAGCAGGACCAATCAGGTGGCATGGTGGTTAAGGTGCTGGATCCCACATGGCTGTCTATGCAGTTTGAGTCCCAGACCCAGAGACTTGAAAAACATGCTAGACATGTGGGCATGCATGCCCAAGATCCTGAGAAAAAAATAAAGAAGGGACTGTGGCATGGCTAGCTCCCCCGGGGGGGGGGGGGGAGTGATTTCTCATTTTCCTTCTCTCTACCTCTGTCTCTGGTCTCTGTCTCTTTCTGGCAAGAGAGTCTACAAATTTGTCTACTGTTTTCCTTTCCTTTTCAAAAATTGATTCTCCAGTCTCTGATCCCTGACCCGCCACTTTGTCAAATTATTCTCCACAGGGCTCTCAGTGATGCCCAGAACCCCAAAGTCAATGGCACTTTTAGCAACTTCAGTCCTCTTGCAGACAGCTACCACGTGGGTCTACTCTGACCCTCTGCCCCTTCTCTGGTGCCTTCTTAGTTATCTGGGTTTGCTTCCTCCCCCTCCCATGACCTTTGTAGAGCTGCTTTATCAGCTGCCCCTTCTCCATCCTTCCCTAAGTCCTTGCTTAGCCCCTCCCCGTACTCTATATGTTCTCTCTTGAGCTCACCCACACTAGGGCTTTGATGTCCCTGACCATGAGTAGTCTCTCAAATCAATTCATGGTCACTGCCCTCAAAGAGCTTCAGGGTGGGACCAGCAGTGAGCGTAATGGCTATGTCGCTGGACTCCCATGTAGTCGACCGCAGTTTGCGTCCCGGACCTGGTGGCTTAAACTCACGCCGGACGCGTGTGCGTGCGTGCCCAAGATCCTGAGAGGAGAATGGAGGAGAAGGGATTGCGGCGTGACCATCCCCCCTGGTGGGTGATTTCTCGCTTTCTATCTCTCTGTCCATCTCTCTGTCTGGCGAGCACACGCACCCTATGGCAAAAACCTCTAAAAAAAAAAATAATAAAAAGCTTCAGGGTAACAGCGGAACACCCTGAGCTCTGTCTAAGCTCTAGGACCGCGGTTCTGACCGGCTGGATGTGCTCACAGAGTGTCAAACCCAAGCCGACCTTCTCTCTCTTTCCCCCCAGCGTTAAGCCTCCACCCTGCCCTGGTTTCTTTATGCTCATAACTTCCCAGGCTCAAATTCTTGGTCCTTATCTCCATTCATATATACATTAGGCAATTCCCAGTTCTGGAAGATTCTAAGTCTTCACACTGCCCTCCAGCTCTTCTATACACAGCTACAAGTGAAACCTGGCTGCTTTGCATGTGTTTGGAGGCCTAGCTAGGTGGTTCTCTCCCCTCTGTTACTCTTAAAGAGTGCTGAGCCTTGTTGACCGACGTTTGGATTTCTGCACAGCCTCCACCCTGGGCTCCTGTGTTTCCTCTTCCAGTCTCCATCTCTCACCCAACCTAGCTTCCTAAGGCTTGGATCTGCCCCTTCACTTTCAGTGGCTCCTCAGTGCCTCTGAGTCCCCTCAAAGTGCCTCAGCCTCATCGCTGGGGCCTTCCTATTCTGACTGTCCTAGTCTTTTTTTCCCTAGGTACACATCCCTCATGCTCTGGGAAAACTGGTTTATTTCTTGCTCTCTAAACATGCCTCAGGCTGTTCTTTCTCTGGCCCTTGGTAAACTGTTCTTGCTACCTGGAACGCCTTCTCCAATCCCGGCTCTCTCATTCTAACCGTTCTGTTGAATCCCACCAACCTTCAGATCTACGCTAAATACCATTTTCTCTACAGAGACTTTCCTAATTTTCCCTGGCTGCCCCTTCTCTTGTGACGTCAGAGTATTTTCTCTGTGACACTTACGAAATGAGATAAAAATGTTTGTCGTGTCTTGCCACTGTCTTTCATCCCTAAGACATTCTGCTTTCTGGCCTCCCAGCCAGGTGACTCTTCTCAAAGTATTTTTAGAACCTGAATTGTTACTGGCTCCCTTTCAGGAAGTGGGTGCTTAGGTTGCACTCAAACTTTTCAGTCACAGGATTAAACCTCGCTTCAAGTGGGAAATTACCAACAAGCACCGGAGTCTGGGCTTTTCTGAGCTCCATTTCTGTGAACCCTTTTAAAATTAGCAGCATTTTTTTTTTTTTCTGACACCCTGAACTATACACAGCTACAAGTGAAACCTGGCTGCTTTGCATGTGTTTGGGGGCCTAGCCAGGTGGTTCTTCTGGAACATTCCAGCCGGTTCCATCCCTGTAAAATCTACCTCCTTCTTGCTGCACTAGAGCAGACAGGCAGGCATCTAAAAGGGAATTCGGTCCAAACCAGACTCGGAGTGAGTTAACGAGGCTCACAGCTTTCCGCATGCAGAAATGGAGCTCCACAAGCCTATTGGGTGAAAAATGGGCCGTGCTGTTCTCACTTCAAAGCCACAAGTCTGGGCAGTAACTAAAGGAGGATACTAAATCCGAGGCATTTCTAGGCTGAAATACCAAGGGGAAAATTGGAGTTACCTGGGCAGTGGGTCCCCAGGGAGATAAACCAAGAGCCCCTTCTGGGGTGGCCCTGTGGCCGCTGCCTAGGGATGGGTCTTGGCCTCTCTGTGGGTCAAATGTTCAGTGCACAGCAAAAGGGAGGACTCCAGAAATTCTTGCCATGAAAATTCATTAACATGAAGTGTTTTGTCATCCAAAGACAGAAAGAATGGCATCTCTTTCCCTCCATGGCCCAGTAGGCCAAATGATGACCTGGGAGGCCCTCAAGTTCCCCCCAACCCACAGGCTCACACAGCAGAGTGGTAGGAAACGGTGGGCTGGCAAGGGTGGGGGTGGGGTAGGCTAGAGTAACATGCACTCCCCTTCGACCGCGGTTCCCACAAACCACGCCCCTCGGCGGCCTCCCCACGTGACCATTGATTTCTCGCTTTCTGTCAGTCTCCACGTCCTGGTGAGCACACGGCCCCGAAAACCTCTCCACAGTCACCCTCGGGGCATTGTGGGCGTCCGGACCAAACCACAGTCAGGGGCAGGCCAGCTGGCTGGTGACACCTGTTCTGCTCCAGTTCTCTCATTTCATGTTCCGAGCCCCCAAGAGGCCGGGGGGGGGGCAAATCTAAGATTACACAGCCAGTTTTGGGGAGAAACAGAAACTCAGATCCAAGTCTCCTGGTGGCCACTCCACGGCTCTTTGCACTCAACCTCTTTATGGCTCAGTTTGAGGCGAGATGGAAAACGCTGGGAGACTTGTATGCGGCGGAGTCTGCGAACGCATGCAAGAGCAGCAAAGGGGAAAGAAGCGTCTCCCGTAAATATTCATGCAGCAAGCTGGACAATCTGAACTACAGAACCGGTACAAACTCATGGGAAAGTTCAATCCAGGGTTGCAAAAACAGTAGTTAATTTTTTTCAAAACACTCAGCAGAGTTGAAAACAGTGTGTTCCAAAACAAATAAGTTCTGTCGACTGAGTGAACATATATTTTGATTCATTGCATTGTTTTGGCCTCACTGTTTATTCAAAGGGTTTTTTTTTTTTTTTCTTTTTCCCAAAAAGATCCTACTATTGTTTAAAATTCACTGTTTCTGGGGCTGGCAGGTGGTATGGCGGTTAAGGCGCTGGACTTCCACATGGCTGACCATGGTTTGAGTCCTGGACTTGGTGGCTTGCTTTCTCACTTTCCCTTTTTCTCTCCCTCTGTCTCTCTGGTCAAATTTAAAAATAATAATAATAATGACAAATAAAATAAAAGAAATTTTTTTTTTCTAAATTCACTGTTTCCAACAGAGTGAAAATTTTACTTTTTTTTAAAAAAACAGACCCAAAGCATTCTCTGTACCTGACCAAGGACTCCCTAAGATCTGAAGAGGGAGCACTCAGTTGTGGGAAATTGTGTTCCAGGTGGTCCTAGAAAGGCAAGCACTCCATGAAGGAGGTTCCCCCTTCTCTGGGGTTGGGGGCTGCACCCCAGATGCCTCAGGAGCAGAGCGGCAGGCCTATTCTTCAAGTCCCTTGGGAGCAGAGGAGCTGCCCCAGCAAGCCTTGATGCAGTGAAAGGACAGTGAGAACTTTGGATCAGCCTGGAAGCCCGGAGCCTTTAGGCTCCCTGCTGGCTTTATTAATTCCCTTCTCTTCCCTGTGGGATGAGATGAGAAAATGGCATTGCTGCCCAACAAGTGATGTCACAGTGAGATGACCTGAGAAATGTGCCCTAACGGCAAGGAGACCTTAACCTTCATACGTAGACCCTGGAGGACAATGACAGCTGAAGGTGCTCGTTCCTTCAGCCAGCTCAGGGCTCGGATCACCAGGCAGCTCACCTGCACCTGTGCGGCTGTGTCTAGAGCAGCAGAAGCTCTTTCACGGCGCCACGCCCCGCAGCCTCAAATGTCTCCTAACGTACCTTCCACTCTCGCACTTGAGCTTGATGGCGCGAACACCCGGGGCTGTTCAGTCTCTGCTAACCTGAACGTCCCTCCCGAGCTAGGCCTAAGTCCTTTCCTCATCCTCATCTTCCCCACCTCCCGGGCCTCCTGCCTTCACCCCACCGCAGCTCCTCCAGTGCCTTGCTCTCCTTCCATCTCCCCACCCCATGCTTTCACCAGTCTCCCACCCTTTCCTTTCGGACCCTGTGCCAATCTTGCCATCTTTACGTCCCCTCTGATCCTCCATTCCTGGCATCCTTGTCCTCCGCCCTTGGCCACATCGACACCTGACATCCTTCCACCAGACTCCTTACGCCTTGCCTCCTTTGCCACTCTTTCTTGATGCTCTTCTAGTCAATGTTCCCCCTTGCACATTTTGTTAATTCCTTTTTTTCTTTTTCTTTTTTTTTTTTTTTTTTTTGCTGTAGGGCACATATGCTTGCAGCGAGAGAGAGACAGAGAGAGATAGAGAGAGAGAGAGAGAAAGGGAGAAATCACCCCAGTAGGGAGAGCCACACTGCAATCCCTTCTCCTCTAATCTCCTCTAGGGATTTTGGGCATGCACGCACATGCGCTTGGCGTGTTTTTCAAGCCACCGTGTCCAGGACTTGAATGGCACTGTTGGCCATGTGGGATACAGTGCCTTAACCTCCTCATTCCCTGCTGGCTTTATTAATTCCCTTCTCTTCCCTGTGGGATGAGATGAGAAAATGGCATTGCTGCCCAACAATGGCTTTTTCCCAAATCACCCGGGCTCCCCACTGTGGAGACAAACCCTGGAGGCAAAGCAAAGCGACCTGTATTCTTCAAATGCTGGGTCACTTGATGAGGCTGCAAACTCACTCTAGTAGATTGCAACCAACATTAAAGAGCAAGAGAGAGCAGGTGCAGAAACACAGAAGGGCATTGCCCACAGTGTGGGTAAGTTTGGTTTTGTTCCAGTCATTTCTCTGTGTGACTTCCGCGTCTCAGCGTAAAATGTATTTCTTACCATGGGTTGCAACCAAAAAATGTTTGAAGGGGCCAGCAGGTGGCATGATGGTTAAGGCGCTGGACACCCATGTGACTGACTGATTGTGGTTCAGGTCCTGGATCCAGCAGCTTAAAACACACTGGGCATGTGTGTGTAACTGCCTAAAACCCCAAGAGGAGAATGTAGAAGGGACTGTGGCACGACCATCACCCCTGGGTGTGATTTCTCACTTTCTGTCTCTCTGTCTCTTCGGCAAATGCACGCACCTTATAGCCAAAAGCTCTAAAAAAATTTGAAAAGAACCAGTGAAGACACTGAAGACTCATTATTGAAAGTAAAGGGATCAGGGGGAAAAAAAAACACATTTTGTTTTTGTTTTTGTTTTTGAGAGGATTTTGCTATAGGACGCGTGTGCTTGCCAGAAAGACAGAGAGAGAGACAGAGACAGAAAGAAAGAAATCACCCCCTGGGAGGATAGCCATGCTGCAATCCCTTCTCCTCTCAGGATCTTGGGCACGCACACACACACGCGCTCAGCATGAGTTTAAGCTGCCAGGTCTGGGACTCAAACCATGGTCGACTACATGGGAGTCCAACGACATAGCCATTATGCTAACTGCTGGTCCCTAAACCACACATTTAATAGACATGAAAAGGAAAAGTTATCTGCTCATGATAATGTATATGGCAATGTCTTTGACCTGACTAATATGTACTGTATTCATGCTGGGAAAACCATGTTGTGTACTGTAAAGATGCACAGTAATTAAATGTAAATTTAAAAAAATATTAAGGACAATAATAACACCAACAGAGCAATAACAAGAGCAATAAGAGAATAGATATGCCAGACTTAAATAAGCCTTTTTAGGATTCCTCTTTTGGGTATAAAGAAAAATTAAGAAAGTAAAGGGAGTGAGAGGTGGTCAAGGGAACTGACATTATAGTGGGGACATGGGGGGCCCCGCACCCCTGGGCTCCTGCAGGCCTGCCGGTGCAGCTCCCCGTCTCCTGGCTGCTGGAGGAGGATGTATGGTTTAAGAACCACCACGAGGGAGACCAGCAGTTGGCGAAATGGCTATGTCTCTGGACACCCATGTAGTCGACCGCGGTTCGAGTCCCGGACCTGGTGGCTTGAAACTTACGCTGGACATGTGTGCGTGTGTGCCCAAGACCCCGAGCGGAGAATGGAGGAAAAGGGATTGTGACATAGCCATCCCCCCTGGGGGGGGGGGGTGATTTCTTGCTTTCTGTCTCTATCTTTCCAAAAACCTCTCCAAAAAACAAAAGTTAAAAACAAAAAACACCACCAGGAAAGGGAGGACATGCTAGATAAACAGTAAGCTTCACGTCCAGCACTCTGACTCAAATGTGCATACAAATCAAAGACTAAAATTTTAATCAGTGGTCATCAAGATAAAAGCAAACACACATTTTTTAAAGGAATAGGACTCTCCAGAGAATTGTACATGCAAGTCCATCTGCTACTTCTCCAGCCCGTAAAGATGAGGCCCAGAGGACTTTGAAAGTGGAGTTTAGCCAAAGCTTGGAAATCTACCATCTTCCTCAGTCAATCATCAGATGTTACTGCTAAAAGCACAAGGGACTGTGAGTCTGTTCCTGTGGCCCGGAGCAGCTGGCATTCCGACTCATCCCACACACCCTCAGTTTGGGCAGGGACTGCGAGCCTGGAGTTACTGGCAGTAAAAGGTGAGCACATTTTCCTGGTTTCCTCGGATCAGGATGACGGGAGGTCTGAGGTCCTGGGACAGGGTCTCCAGCCAGGCCATGTACAGAGAGCTCGGACACTTCCCCTTCCTCCCCACTGGCAAGGTGCTGCAAGGCAGGGAGAAGCACAGGCGGGAGCTTACCAGGGCTTCCCCATGCAGCCCAGCCCGGTGCGTTTTCAGAACAGAAAGTCTGCCTGTTGTCCTCTTCAGAAGAAGGAAGGAATGCTCTCCTTTCCTTCAAACCAGCTATGAAACATGTCTTCTTCTTCTTTTCTTTTTTTTTTTTTTTTTTACCATAGGGTGTGAGTGTTCACCAGAGAGAGACAGAGGGAAAATCAGATATCGCACCCCAGAAAAGATGGCCACGCCCCAATCCCTTCTCTTCCATTCTCCTCTTGGAATTTTGGGCACACACGCATATGTGCCCAGCGTGATTTTCAAGCTGTCAGGTCCAGGACTTAACTGTGGCCTCCCACGTGGGAGTCCAGCACCTTAACCACCATGCCACCTGCTGGCCCTACCATGCAGTATTTCTAAACAAAGCTGTGACTGGCAGGGCCTGTGTGAGCTAGACCTTGCCATCCCCTACAATCTCAACTCCTACCACCTTTGGCATCACTTCTATCTCTAAACCACTATGCCTTCCTTTCTGTTCCTGGAAAAAAAAAAAAAAAAGCCAAGATTTCTCCTGCCCCAGGGCCTTTGTATGTGATGGTCTCTCCACCTGAAAGGCCATGCTCTCAGTTCTTCACCTGGTCAGCTCCTTCCAATTACTCAGTTCCCTTCTGAAACGTACCTCCTTCTTTGATCACCCTCTCCGTAGCAGGTGGCCCACACCTCTTTTTCATGTCACACCATTTTATTGTCTCCCTAGCTCTCTTGATTTTAAAAGCATCTTCTGCT
This sequence comes from Tupaia tana, assembly GCA_026018925.1. Classification (NCBI taxonomy): domain Eukaryota; kingdom Metazoa; phylum Chordata; class Mammalia; order Scandentia; family Tupaiidae; genus Tupaia; species Tupaia tana. The sequence goes on from JAKSZU010000018.1 coordinate 29,968,778, forward strand.
CTGTTGTCTGCCTCCCTTCACTAGAATGCGTGTCCACTCACAAGCAGGTGGGGTGTGTGTCACCACACACTTGTCACCACCCTTTCCCCTGTACCCAGAACAGTCCGAATGGTTGGTTCCATGCATAGCTGTGAAGCAGGAGATCCCACGCCGTCAGGCCTTGCATCCCGTGCCCTCTCCTGTGTGCAAGGCTCTGGGAGCAGGACTCCCTTAGCTTTGGGAAGGCCCTTGTCCTAGGTGTGCAATGCTGTGCCTGGGAATGCCATTCAGCCATGTTTTCCCGGCTAGTTCAGGAAGCTATTTTCTACCGTCTCAACAATTTCAAAAGTGAACCAGGATGGCTGCTGCTATCTGGCTCTTGGCTTCTGGAGAAGGCGGCATCTCACAGATTCCCTTTCGCTTTGTGAAGCTGGGGTACCATCACCTCACATGGGACTGCACTTGACAGTCAGTTTTCCCAAAGTATGGAAAACAGCCCTTGGGGGTAAGGCAACAGATGGCATGGTGGTTAAGGCACTGAATTCCACCTGGTCAACTCCATGGTTCAAGTCCTGGACCTGATAGCTTCAAAAACATGCTGGGCATAGGTGCATGCATGCCCAAAATCCTAAGAGAATGGAGGAGAAGGGGTGCAATGTGGCCATCCCCTCAGGTGGTAATTTCTTACTTTCCCTGTCTCTGTGTCTCTCTCTAGTAAGCACACATGCCCTTTGGCAAAAACCTCAAAATATAGGGAACCAGCAGATGGCTTAATGGCTACATCGCTGGACTCCCATGTAGTTAGTTGACCACGGTTCAAGTCCCAGACCCGGTGGCTTAAACCCATGCCAGGTATGTGTGCATGCATGGCCAAGATCCCAAGAAGAGAATAGAGGAGAAGGGATTGCGGTGTGGCCATCCCCACTGGGAGTTGATTTCTCACTTTCTGTCTCTCTGTCTCTATCTTTCTGGAGAGCGCATGCACCCTATAGCAAAAACCTCTAAAAAAAAATCTAAAAATATAACAACAGAACAGCTCTGGGGGAAGAGCAGGACCCACACTCTGTCTTGCTTCACAACTGAGAGAGCCAGGCAGAAGGAGGGGACACCCTGGGGACAGAGTACATGTTCTGGCATCAGAGCAGCTAAGTTCCAAGTTTGCCTCTTCCTGAGCCAAGTGGCTTTGGTGAAATGTCACACTGCCCTGAGCCTCAGTTTTCTCTTCTCCAGAGGCAGAACATACAGACCTCTCTCCTGGGCTGCCTGTGAGACCTAGAGAAGGAGAAGCGGGCACTAGCACATACGAAGCGTCAGTCCATCAGCCGCAATGCGCGTTTGCGTCACCTGTGATGCACCTGCAACAGGTGACCAAGCTGGGGATGGCAGAATTGGGGCTCCACCCAAGTCCTGGGATCTGCCCAGCCTGGCTATCCCCGCTCAATGCAACCCCCTCTTCTGAGGCTGGGAAGGGTACCTGAGTCCCTGACAGCTGCCTCATCATTGAAATCCCACCATCAAAGTGCACTGGCACAACCATGCCCTCCTTGAAAGGCGAGGTCCGAGAGTAGAGAAGGTGGTCAGAACAAAGGCATTTCATTATGCTCTTGCCATCTTAGTCACCACGCTGTGCTTGGTGACTTTCCAGGGGGAAGGAAGTACTGAAACCACACTCTGCTGATTTAATAGTCAGGCCCAGGGTGCAAAATGCTGCCAGAAAATCTGATGTTATTTTCAGGGATGGAATTCAGACACTTCAAAGGCCACAGGGCCCAGCACCTGCATTATAGGACAGGCACACCCGTCACTCCTGCAGGGGCCTTTCAAGCTGCAGCAGGAACTTCCCTCCCCCAACAGATCCTGCCCCGCTATCCAAGGGACAGCCGCCTTTCCCTCACCACCCACACCAAACAGTGCCACATTCTATTTCTGCCTGTAGGATGAGCAGGTCTGAAGCTGCTGAGCTTTAGAAAGGAATTAATTTTGGGCAAGCAGGTGGTGTGGTGGTTGAGGCACTGGACTCCCATATGGCCAACCACGGTTCCAGTCCTGGACCTGGCAGCTTGAAAATCACACCGGGCATGTATGTGCGCATGCCCAAAATCCCAAAAGGAGAATGGAGGAGAAGGGATTGCTGTGTGGCCATCCCTCCGGGGAGGGTGACTTCTCACTTTCCCTTTCTCTGTCTCTCTCTAGTAAGAGCACACGCCCTATGGCAGCAACCTTAAATAAAGAAAAGAAAAAAGAAAGAAAAGGAGAAAGAGAAAAGAAAGAAGTGAAGCAACTCTAGAACAGAAGAACTTGTGGTTCTGAATCACATCTCTTAGTCACAAAGCAAGACAGCTTTCGACCTAACCTAGAGGGAACACAATAGCCCTCCATCAGAACCATAGTCCCAGCTTCAAGATCCTGGGCAAGTTGTCGAACTCTGTTTCCTCATCTTTAAAATGCGAGTGAGGAGGAGGTTCAAATAGAGTTTTGAAAATAAATAAGGCCCAGTGCTTTATCACAGGTTCAGTCAAGGGGGGTGTTGATTATTACTCTTTGGCTTTGGGGAAAGAGTCTTTATAGAAAAATGCAGTGTCTGAGCCCATCAGGACTAGGTTGCTAGTTTAATCCAAGGTTGCTGGACTGTACACAGACTGCTTTATCAGTTATGTGGGTGTAGCTGCGCTTAACCATGAGTTATTAATCAGATAAATTGCTGAGGACCCGACAGCAAACACATTCTGCCTCAGACTGGCTCTAGAAAATGGTCCAAGGACCAGGAGGTGTCCTAAAATTTGTGAAACAATAAAATTTAAGTATGAGAGTTTGGGTTGTTATTTGTTTCTGAGGCAGGGTCTCAATACGTTGTCTAAGCCGGCCTTGAACTCGTGACCCTCCTGCTTCAGCCTCCCAAGTAGCTGGGATTCGAGGCATGCACTGTCGTGCCCTAGCTTTAAAATATAAGTTTATTTTGGTGGGGGAAAAAAAATCTTGAAAATCCATCCTGGTTTTCTTGTAGTCTACATGTTCCACGAACTTGTTGAAGACATGTACTCTCTGAAATGCTAGCCAATGCGATTTTCTCATTTCCCTGAGGTTCGGGGAGATTTTTTTTTTTTTTTTTTCAGTCGACAGAATTTCTGGGGAATGCAAGTTCATGGAATGCAATCCTGATCTGGGAGGGACAAGGAATGTGCATTGTCCATGGTGCCTGGGGATTCTGAGGAGGCCGACCCCCTGCCTGAACTTTGAGAAACACTGGGCTTGTCTCTAGGTCAGAGGTTAGCAATGCAGAGCTGGCTGCTGTGTCCTTCATGGAGTGGGCCCAACAGCCGGGCCCCTTGGGGCGACAGCTGCAGCTGCTGGCGTGGGGCAGGACATTCTGTGCAGGCATTCTCTTGAAGGTAACTGGACTCAGAATTATTTGCATCAGCAAATCCCACATAGGCCGGTGGGTGGGGAACTGTTTTTCCCTGTGAGGCTCAGGGGGCGGGGGAGCGGAAAGCAGAAATGCTAGAATGAAATTCCTCATCTCTTGGTCTGAGAGATGAACTCATGTGAGTGGCAAATAAACTTAGATCACAGCATGTTTGCATGAAAGAGAATCTTGGAAATATTGGGTAGTCGGAAAAGTCATGATGCATTTTCACATAGAAAAATATGTCATGACTTTTCCACTAGTTTTCCTAATAGTTAAACTCCTCTTTCTTTAGTTAGGGAAACTGAAGGCAGAGAGATGCAGGGTTACTTACCAAAGGCCACACAGCAAGCTAATAGCAGAGACAAAACACAAGCTTGCTTCTCTGGACAGGGTGGCACCCATTACACCGTGGCTGGCTCACACGCACGCACCAGCCGGCACACACGTCAGGTACCCCACCCAGAGGAAAGTCTGGGGAGCCATCCCGACATGAAGCCGTCTTCACTCTGACTCAGTCCACACCCTGGCTAACCTTCCCTTAGGAACAAACATTCCCTGCTAGGTATTGGCCAGAGGCCTGGCGAAAAACCAGCCCCTTCTTTACCATGGCTCTCATGCCACAGAAACAGGGAACATTCTCTTTGTGCAAAAAAAAAAAAAAAAAAAAAAAAAAAAGCCTCTGGAAGCATGGTTGGGGCAGAACCAGCCTCAGGCATGGGATCCTGTGCTTGGAAGGGTACAATGCTGTGCTACCACTATCCTGACTTGTTTTTCCTTTCTTTCTTTCTTTCTCTCTTTCTTTCTTTCTCTCTCTTCTCTTTCCTTCTTTCTTTCTTCTCTTTCTTTCTTCTCTCTCTTTCTTTCTTTCTTTCTTTCTTTCTCTCTCTCTTTCTTCTCTCTCCTTCTTCCTCTTCTCCTTCTTCTTTTCCTTTTCTTCTTTCTTTTCTTTCTTTCTTTCTTTCTTTCTTTCTTTCTTTCTTTCTTTCTTTTTCTTTCTTCCTTTCTCTCCCCACCCCCTTTCTTTTTCTCTTTCTCTTTCTTTCTCTTTCTTTTTTAAGGTTATTGCCATAGGGCACACATACTCAATGGAGACAAAGAGAGAGAAAGTGAAAAATCACCCCTCAGGGGGGATGGCCATGCCACAATCCCTTCTCCTCCAGTCTCCTCCTGGGATATTGAGCACACGTACACACATGCACACATACTTGAAGTGATTTTTTTTCCAAGCCACTAGGTCCAGGACTCAAACTGTGGTCTATATGGAAGTCCAGTACCTTAACTACCACACCAACCTGCTAGACCTCTGACTTTTTTTCTTTTATTTCCTTTTTCCCTTTCTTTTTTTTTTGGAATGCCCTGTTTAAGTCACCAGGGAAGTGTGGCCAGTGAGAGTTCCAGTGGACCACGCTGTGAACTACACCACTGAGAAATGAATCTGTGAGCACCTCGTCCTTTAGGCAAAGTACTTGCCGGCACTGGTGCCATCTGGCATATGGGAAATCCCAAGACCTGGGGAAAGGCAACTGAGTTCCACACTCAATTCTGCTGAATAGTTTCGGGAACCAGCAGTCAGAGCTCACGTACACTCTTATGCTCATTCTGCTGAAAATCCCCCCTGGGGGGTGAATGGTTGGCGAGCGTCTATAGCACGCTGCACAGGGTACCAGGGATCACTAAGGCTTCTGCATGTCTACTGTCCCCTGGCACAGACGCAGTGACTGGGAGGGACAACAACTTGGTAAGTTGGAACCGTTTGCTCTGGTCTGGATTTTGTGTCCACCCCAGAACTCACACATTGGAATTCTTACCGCCAGGGAGAATGGCGGGGGAGATTAGGTCATGAGGGTGGCGCCCTCCCAAATGCAGCTCCCTGGCTCCTCCTGCCAAGTGAGACACAGCAAGAAGGCTCTGTCTATGAAGCGGGAAACAGGCCCTCAGCAGACAAGGGATTTGCTGGCATTTGACCTTGGACTTCCTAGCCTCCAGAACTGTGAGAAATACATTTCTGTTGTTTCTAAGGCACCAGGTTTACAATATTTTGTTGTAGCCCCAGTGGACTAGGATGCGAGTCCTGAACCCTGAGTGTATGGTAGTACAGTTGGAGTATTCTCCAAGCATGTTTCTAACAGTTGGAACCACTCTTCTGCTGGCCACACTCTGCAAAACTTCACCTCTGCCCTGTCAATGCAGGGTAACTGAGATAGTGCCTTTGAATCGTCCCAGGCATCTAAAGACAAAAATCAGGCCACATCCCAGACTGACTGCTTTGCCTCTACCACTGGGCAATTCTTAGGGGTTCTACTTCAGGTTTTATCTGTCACTTTCCTACTGATCTGCTAGAAGCCATTGGCCATTTTTGGTCTGAACCTGTTTGCCTTTTGATTTTCTCAAAGGGGTACTTACACTGCCCTAAAAGGAACATTGCTAGCGTGCTCTTGGGAGAGGGCATTACAGGAATGGCCCCAAGCTCTGTACATAGGCTAACCATGGTTCAAGTCCCAGTCCCAGCAGCTTTAAAAATATACCAGGCACATGAATACATGTGCCCAAATCTTGATGGGATGGAGAAGTAGTGGAAAAGGGTTTCAGCATGACCATGCCCCATTGGGGGGGCTTTTTCTCTCTGGTGTGTTCACACACCTTCTGGCAATTAAAAAATAAAAAAAGTGAAAGAGAGTATTATGGATATAGAATGAGGGTTTTATGCATCTTATACAAAGATCTTCAAAAAGCTCACAGAAAAAGCATATTATGAAAAAACTATGTATGGCTTCCTTTTTTTTGAGAGAGAGATTTTTGCTATAGGGTGTGTGCACTCACTGGAGAGACACAGAGAAACAGAGAGTAAGTAAGAAATCATCCCCCAGGGGAGATGGCTATGACGCATCCCTTCTCCTCCATTCTCCTCTTGGGATTTTGTACACACATACACACACACACACACACACACACAGCATGTTTCAAGCCACCAGGTCCAGGACTCAAACCATGATCGACCATGTGGGAGTCCAGCACCTTAACTACCATACCACCTGCTGGCCCCTGGATTTCGATATTTTCTACACCAAAATACGTCCTACTTTAACTCAAATTTTCCATGAACTTTCTGAAGTCCCCTGTATAGTACTTGAGCAACTGATGGGGTGGAAAGATGGGGTTTGAGTTGCTTTTATTACCCTCAATGGCCTCATTGGCCCGAGGTCTCTTCTCAAAAATTGGATGTCCTTAGATCCTGGCATGCCTAGTCTAGATGAGATGGTGACAGATCTGGGGACAGGCTGTATCTCCTAGAGCACACCTTCCAAGGACAGCGTGAGGTGCTAGATTTAGGTGCCTTCTCTCCAGGGAAAAGCAAGCATGATATGACACTTACTGCTCATGATATTATCTGTGTGGTTGATTTTCAATGCAAATTGTGTCATGCAGATTTATGGCAATGTACGAACACATGAGCACTGAAAAGTAATTCCTTGGGACCAGCTGGCAGCATAGTAGTTAAGGTGGCTGGAGCCTACACGGCTGACTGTGCTGTCAGAGTCCTGGGCCCAGCAACTTGGCAAACACTCTGGCACATGTGCATGCATGCCCTGAAAAATCGAGAAAGGAGAAATGGAGAAGGAATTGTGGCGCAACCATCCCCTATGGGAGGTGGCTTTTGACTCTTTCTCTCTGTTGCTTTTTAGCCACTACATGCACCCTCTAGCAAATTTTTTCTTTTTTTAAAGAAAAGCAATGCCCTAAAGTTGCAAGTTCATGTTTTTGTTGTTGTTGTTGTTTGTTTTGTTTTACTTTGTTTTGTTTTGTTATAGGGTGCATGCATTTAGAGAGACACCGAGAGAGGAAGTGAGAAGTCACCCCCCAAGGGAGGATGGCCATGCCAGAATCTTCCCTTCCACTCTCCTCCTGGGATTTAAGGCATGCATGCACATGTGCCTGGAGTGAGTTTAAAGGTACCAGGTCTAGGACTTGAACCATGGTCAGCTATGTGGGAATCCAGCACCCCAAACATCATGCCACCTGCTGGCTCTGGCACATGTCCTCTTACCTACACCAACAATCAACTTATGGCCAGTCGTGTATGATCTCTATTTCCTCCTCCTTCCCACCACCATGACAGTTTTATACATATATATATTCCAGGGGGACCACCAGTTGGCATGGTGGGTAAGGCACTGGGCTACCATGTGGCCAACTGTAGTTTGAATCCCGGACTCAGCAGCTTGAAAATCATGCCAGATGTGTGTGCGTGTGTACACAAAATCCTAAGAAGAAAATGGATGAAAAGGGATTGTGGATGGCCATCCCCCCTGGGGAAGGTGATTTCTCACTTTCCTTCTCTCTGTTTTTCTACGGTGAGCACATGTGCCCTATGGGGGAAAAAAATTTTTAAAAAGAAAAACCACACTCCAGGGCCAGCAGATGACGTGGAGGTTAAGATGGCTGGATTCCACACGGCCGATTGCACAGTTTGAGTCCCAGACCCAGCGGTTTATAAAACACACTGAGCTGAGAGCTAAGAGCATGTGCATGTATGCCCAAAATCCTGAAAGGGGAATGGAGAAGAAGAGATTGTATCCTGGCCATTCCCCCTCAGGGTACTTTCTCACTTTTCCCCTCTCTCTGCCACATACCCTAAAGCAAAATTCAAACAAACAAACAAATTCTATACATTCTATATGGGCATGTCAAGGAGATTGCCTTGAAAAGAAGGACCACATCTTGACATTCTTAATTTTTGAGTAAGGGGCACTACATTTCCATTTTGTCCTAGGCCCTGAAAATTGCATAGCTGGCCCTGGATTTTGGTATAAAAAAAAACAGGTCAAGCAAGTTGCTTGGCTGTCCTACAGGATTCCCAGGTAGTTGGCCCCCGGGAATGTAAGGAAGGCCAGTTACTTGCCTGGCTCTTCCTGCTGGCCTCAGAAAGTGTGAGCCCCCCTCCGTGTCACTGTCACCTCTCTCTTACCTCCCACGTGTTCAGCCCCAGGTTCCACCCCAGAGCACTCAGAACTGGGCACGGGTCAGTAGGGACCAGCAGCGGCAGAGCAGGCTCCTGTCTCTGTCACCTAGGCTTGGTGCCAACATCAGTTGGGTATGGCCTCCGGTCAAAGGGGGCTGGGCAATGTCCCAACAACCAGGAATCCATTTCCTTCTGAAATAAGGCAGGTCCCCCCCCCTTGCCAAGCCATGTGGAGGCAGAGGTGGCCAGCGGGGACAAGCAGGGGGAGAGGGAAGGACTCGGCCATGCCTGGGACGCTGAGGCGCCAGACCTCTGCCAGCTGGAGCTCAGACAACGGGCATGGGGCAGACACAGCCCACGTGCTGAGACGTCCCCTACCCCACCCCCAGCAGTGTTTACAGAAGCTTTGGGCCCTTCTGCCTGCCTCACGGGGGAAGGCTTGGTTTCTGCCAGGCCCCACCTCCCATACCCCCCTCTGAGCTGCCAGGCCTGACCTCCAAGCCAGCCAGTTGCTACTCACATGACCACGAGGGCCGCGTCCCGGGAGTAATCCAGCAGAATCTCATTCAGCCTCACCTGCCGGAGGGACTGGGCAAGGAAAAGCCAGGCAGTCACTTCCCGCATCCTTGAGGGCACCAAGCCCATGCACCTCTTTTAATATTTCTGACCAGATACATGAATGATTCCCCTCCATTTTTATAGATTTCTATGCCTCCTGGAAAGAAGGGGATCCTTGCAGTAATTGAACACCAAGTTCACCTCCTCCAAGGAGCCTTCCTGAGTTGCCTTTCTTACCATGACCAGTGGGAGAGGGGGAAGAGAGTGCACTTCACTAGGCTCACATCTCAGCCTTGGTATCTTACAGTAGAGAGAACCTGAGCCAGTCACATTGCCTCTCTGAGCCTCGCTGTCTTCATCTGTAAAGTGGGTGTGATAATACCCTCTTCCAGGGAATTTGGGGATGATCAAACGAGGTAACCATCCAAAGCACCAAGCAGGTAGAGGGCCTGGTCCATGGAAGATACCCCAGAACAAACAAGTGAACTTGGGGACAGAAGGCACCGCCTCCTCTGCACACAGAACGGAAGGCCTCTCTGGGCCTTTCCCAGAGCCTGACATGGACCGCCCCCTGCGAGGCAAGGTCTGCAGCCTGACAGCTCTGGGAACTCGCCCAGGCTTGTGTGGGGCGGGGCTGGGGAGGAGAACAAACCCCAGGGGCAGTCTCCAAATCATTGAGAAACTATCCTCACAGGATCCGACCACCGATGTGCACCTCATTGCAGAGAACAGGAAGCCAAGGCGAATCTGAGGCAGACCATTCCGTCCCACAGGAACTGTCCTGGCCCTGCGGTGAGCAGCCCAGGCCTCTGCTTACTACGCTCTACCCCCAGCTGTGACAACCAAGAATGTCTCCCTCCAGAGGCTGCCCAATGTCCCCTGGGTGTCAGTATGCCCCAGGTGAGAGCCACTGACCTGGAACACAGTGAAGGGGCCAGAGCTAAGAGCTATTCCCTGCCCTTCCCCCTTTTGTTCTTTCTTCTTCTTTTTTTTTTTTTAGAATCGCTTAATGATTTCATTCCATTTGTTGTTATTGTTGTTGTTATTTAATTTGACCAGAGAAAGACAGAGAGAGAGAGAGAGAGAAAGGGAAAGTGAGGAAAGCAAGCTGCCAGGTCCAGGACTTGAACCATAGTCAGCCATGTGGGAATCTAGCACATTAATCATCATGCCATTTGCCGGCTGCCCCACTGTTGTTCTTTTTGCCAGAACTCGTATATGCGGTGCGGGCGGGGAGAGAAGGCAGGGGCACCTTCCACAGGGCCTGGTCATGCCACAATCCTCTCTCCTAGTCCTATAGCCACCAGATCAGGTATCCTCTGCCAGCACGTGGCCAGAGCTTCAGGCTGACCAGGCCGGAGATTCGAACTGTGGTCACCATGTGGGATTCAGCTTCTCTTGAGCAGCCCATTGCTGCACTATGGATCCAGCCCACCTTGCCCCACCTCAAAAAGGCCACAGCGGTCTCATTAAGAAGCCACCCTCTCCTCTCCGCACACACCCTCCCTGGTCCCCTCAGAGTGCCAAAGGTGGGAGGGGAGAGTAGGGATGGGGCTCAGGGGAAGGGGCTCGGGAGGCTCAGGGCCCATGAACACGTGCCCTGATGCCGTGGTGCACCTTGACCCCCCACCCCCACCCCAGCAAGGCCTCTCCCTCTCCTGTACCTTGATCCTGTTCCTGTTAATCTCCTCATCGGAGATCTTCCAGGGACAGTCCCGTCTCATCTCTGTGACGGTGGCCTCGTCCTTGAAGCCATCGTTCAGGCGGAAGGGGGCAATCATGTCCTCAAACCGCTTGGTGCTGGGGACGAGAGAGCAGGTGAGGCTGGGCAAGATGACCCAGTCCCGGGGGACGCAGGTTCCTCGGGTGGGGCAGGGGGTGCTGGAGGTGCTGCACAAGGCCATACGTTTCAGGCTGGCACCTCATCTGAGGCTGTCACTCACATCTCACCTGACGATGAGACCTGGCAGTCAATCAAACTTCCAGGACTCTCTGACGACCGACCTGCGCACCCTCCACCCCCTGACTGCCCAGCAGCTGTTTACTCAGCCCTGCTCTGCGCTACACAGCAGGGAACAGAGCAGGCTGTCCTCTCCTCTGAGCTCAGGTCTGCTGGGCCGTAAGCCAACAGAGAAGCAAACACCAAGTGGGAGTTTTCCTAAGAGCCAAGGTGGGTATTGGGACAGAGAGTAACGGGGCGGGGGAAGCCCTCTGGGACCTGGAGGCAGAATGGCCTGAAGCCAGCTGTGCACAGGGCAGAGGGTGCAGGAGCAGCCAGAACTGAATGCGCAAAGGCCCTACGACAGCGGGCGTTGGGCTGCGTGAGGAGCAGCAGAGGAGCCCGTGTGGGGCGAGGTGAGTGCAGGAGAGACGGGGGAGGCGAGACACAGGGAGGGGGCCAGACAAGCAGGGCTTTGTTATGTGCCCTCAAGGACACAGGAAGCTGTTGGAGGGTGTTCAGTGTGATCTGACTCACATTATTAAAGACAGACATGGGGACCAGCAGATGGTGTAATGGTAACATTACTGGACTCCCACATGACCAACCGTGGTTCGAGTCCTGGACTTAATGACTTGAAACTCACACAGGGCATGCGTGCATGTGTGCCCAAAATCCCTAGAGGAGAATGGAAGAGAAGGGATTGTGGTATAGCCATCCCCCCTCGGGAGTGATTTCTCACTTTCTGTCTCTCTCTCTCTCTGTTGAGTGTACATACCCTATAGCAAAAATCTCTCTTAAAAAAAAAATAGGACTAAGGCCCAGCCTAGGTGGCACAGGTGGTAGCATACTGGACCGGAAGTGGGCACACAGCGTACAGTTTGCAGGTTCAGATCTCCAGTAAACCTTAAAGCACACTGGGTGGGCTGGCCTGTGCTGTGATGTTGAAGATAGGTAGATTCCATATGGCTGATTATGTAGTTCAAATCCTGGACCCAGCAGCTTGGAAAACACACCAGGCATGTGTGCATGCATGCTCAAAATTCTGAGAGGAGAATGGAGGAAAAAGGATTGTGGTATGGCCATCCTCCTTAGGGAGTGTTTCTCACTGCCCCCACACCCTGTCTCTCTCTGGCAAGTGCACACATCCCATAGCAACACTTCAAAACAAAGTCAAAAACACTGGGCACATGTGCATGCATACCCCAATCCTGATGGGGGTAGAGAAATGGAGGAAAAGGACTGTGGCATGGCCACACCCACTGGGGCGTGCTTTCCTTCCGCCCCTGGCAAGCACACAGGCTTTGTGGTGATGATAATAATAATGAAGAGTATGAAGCTGCAGAGCCAGCTGGTGGGGCAGGGGTGAATGCTGCATTCTGAGAGGCAATCCCACATGGGAAGATTCATGTCTAGAGACCTCGCTGAGTATGTTGGGCACATGTGTGCCTATGATCCAGGGCTGGGTAAAGCTGGGGGTGGATTGTGGTATTGATACCCTGTTTGGGGTACATGTGTATACTATCTCACTCTCTTTCTTTCTGTTTCTCACTCATAGAAGAAATAAATAAACTATTTAAAAGACTATGAAGTTACATAATTCAGAAAGCAAATATTTCCTCTGTCCCTGCAATTGATCCTTGCCACAAATTCACACAGGGATTTACTCAAAGTCTGCGCATTTGCCACTCAGTGTTGGGAGGAAGGAGGTTGTTGCCTGAATCATATAACATTCTCCCCACCCCAAGCATCCACGTGTGACTGTAACGTCAGGGGCTGCAGCTGCCTTGCCTAGCAGCCCCAGGGAGGGAACACACCCCTGCCACAGCCCTGCAGAAGTCATCACTTCCAGCCTTGTGTTTCAGACCAAAGGTAGTCAACTAACACACTGCAGAGTAACCTTTTCCCCAGCCTGGCAGGAGGGTTGAGCTGGGCCTTAACTTAGGCAACCCCTGGAGAAGCAGGGAGCATGCAGTAAAGCCAGGATTACAAGAGAAGGTCAAAATATTGAGTGACTCAGAAGTCACTCAGAGGCTGCAGCCCCAAATCCAGTATTGATTGAACATTGCTCTGGACCGGATGCTGTGTGGTTCTCAAAGTGGGGTACCAGGGTCAACAGCACAGGCGTGAATCACCTGAGAGTGTGCTGAAAATGCAGATTCTCAGGCTATACCCCAGAGAGATAATTTCAGACCAACTAAATTTTGAGGTGGGACCCAGCAAGCTTTTTTTTGGGACCCAGCAAGGGGGGGAGAGATTTTTGCTATAGGACATATGCTATCACCAGAGAGACAGAGGGAGATGAAGAGAGCGAGAAATCACCCCCTAGGGGATGGACATGACATAATACCTTCTCCTCCATTCCATTCATGGGATTTTGGGCACACATAGGCACACACATAAACCCAGAGTGAATTTCAAGCTGCTGGGTCCAGGCCTTGAACTGTGGTTGGCCATGTGGGAGTCTAGCGCCTTAACCACTACACTACCTGCAAGCTACATTTTTAATGAGCCCTCTAGGTTGTTCTGACTCATATCAAGGTTTGAGAACAACTGCTTTATGAAGACACTCAGGGAGTGGGAGAAAATTTAGAAAACCAATCACCTCTGTAGGTACAATCAGCCTTTCATGAGTAGCAAGCAGCCTGGGCCCCAAAGGTCAGGTCAGGGGGTAGGTGAGAGCTTCCTGTGATAAAATGCTGGCCCTGCTCAAGAAGCAGAAAAGCTACAGTCTGCACCAGCAAGAGCTCAAAACCTGCTTGATCCAAGAAAGTCAGGAATGTGAACATGGGTTCCACGGCCAGGTGTGTTCCTGGCAAAGACCAGAGCTCCTCGGTGCACAGGACCAGCAGGCAGGGACACGAATCCAAAGGAAAACAAATGGCTGTGAGCTTCGCTTCTTCCTCTTCCTTGCCACCAGCCCTACCCAGGTGGGCAGAACAGCCCTTTGCTCCTGGGTCAGCAGGGAAAAGGGGAGCAAGCAGAGGGTTCTACAGGACACACATCCACTAGCCCCGATACACTGACTCACTGCTCAGCCCGTGGCTTCTGGTTGATGTCGGGAAGGACGTGCACTTCATGGAACCCCAGTCGGAATTTGCTCAGCAAGGAAATGATCCTGGAAGACGGACAGAGAGTTCCTTTGTATTTACTTTTCCCATGAGAAGGAGAGGAAACTGCCAACAGGATCCTGATGCCACAATCCATCCCCAGCCTTGCCAGCCCTGGGTGATGGGCATGTGTGTACCCAATGTGCTCAGGGGAGTCTACAGGCGTGAACATAGAGCACTCCCATGGCTCAGGCTCACAGAAAGTCATGTTTTACCACTGGGCCATTGGTCAGTCCCAGAGAGTTTTAGAACTTACTTGTTATTTCTTCCATGAGAGAGATTGGGGGGGGCACACCCAGCAGGGCCTCCGCTCTGAGATCTACCCCCAGACCTCCTGGATCATAGGCGTGTGTGAGGGTCTGGCATGTACAGGGAGGCACTGGGACACAAACCCGGGACCCTCCACGGGCTCCAGCATTGCAGAGCACTGCAGTACCATTGTGCCTCTGGCTGTCCTCCCTTCTCCCCAACAGACAGAGATTTTTTAATATTTATTCAGGGCCAGCCCTGAAAGTAATTGTACAGAGGCAGCTGGGTCCCCTCCTATTCTGACCTTGGGGTGTCACAGCCTAGTGCAAAGGGTGCTAGAGACCAAGCTGGAGGACCTTCTTTTCTTTTTTCCTTTAATCTCATTTTATGATTTCTTATTTATATGTGTTGTACAGCTTTATCACATACAATATGGTTTGTCTAAGCAAGTGTGTGGGTGCGATAATCAAGTCAAGGATGCTACCATGTACATCATTTTCAACAAAGAGCATTACGCTCTCGTGCTAGAGGGTACTGACAGGTGGGGTGGTTCACCCAAAGTCAGGCTGGCTAGGACCAGCAAGATGGTGTAATGGTTACGTTGCTGGACTCCATAGTCAACCATGGTTCAAGTCCCCGACCCAGGGACTTAAAACCCATACCAGGCACATGTATGTGTGTGCCCAAAATCCTGAGAGAATGGAGAAGGGATGGTGGTGTGGCCATGCCCCTGGGGGGTGATTTCTCACTTGTCTCTCCAGCAAGCACATGTATCCTATAGCAAAAATCTCTCTCAAAAAAAAAAAAAAAAATGCTGGCTAATTAATTGCCTCACTTTGAGCAAAACACCCCACTGTCTGTGCCTCCTAGCAGACCTTCATACTCTGATCTTCAACCTCACTTGACCTTGCTAAAGCAGCAGCCACACAAATGCACCTGTTTAGGGACCAGCAGCTGGCATAATGGCTATGTCACTGGACTCCCATGAAGTCAACCGTGGTTCAAGTCCCGGACCCGGTGGCTTAATCTCACGCCGGGCAAGTGTGCATGTGTGCCCAAGATCCTGAGACGAGAATGGAGGAGAAGGGATTGCAGTGTGGCCATCCCCCCCGGGGAGTGATTTCTCGCTTTCTGTCTCTCTGTCTCTCTGGTGAGCACATACGCCCTATAGAAAAAAACTCTCAAAAAAAAAAAAAAAAAACTTAAAAAAAAAAAAAAAAACGCACCTGTTTGACTCCTGCCAGTGCCATGTGTGCGTGCCGCCTGCCCTCCTGTGCACGTACCTCCTTTCCTGCCTAAATCAGCTCACAGTCTGACCTAGATACACGTAGATACTTCAAGAGGAAATCTTATATCAATTTTAAACCAAAAACCAGCATCTCTTGCCGGGAAGAAGTGACCAATAAAACCTACGCAAACAGGGAACCAGCAGTTAGCGTAATGGCTATGTCGCTGGACTCCCACGTAGTCGACCACGGTTCGCGTCCCAGACCCGGTGGCTTAAAACTCACGCCGGGCGCGTGTGCGTGCGTGCCCAGGATCCCGAGAAGAGAATGGAGGAGAAGGGATTGCGGCGTGACCATCCCCCCTGGGGGGTGATTTCTCGCTTTCTGTCTCTATGTCTCTCTCTGTCTGTCTGGCGAGCGCACGCGCCCTATAGTGAAAACCTCTCAAAAAAAAAAAAAAAAAAAAAAAAAACCTACATAAACAAACCAGTGTCACCAGATTCTGTGTGTGTTGGTGCTGACAAGCTTGGGGACCCAGGCCGGCTTCTCTTGCTCAGACAGGGACATTAGGGCAGGTTACTAAGGGGGAAGACAAGCCTTATCCTACAGAATCAGTCACAAACCTGGAGGAGAATTCAAAGTACCTTCTTGGTCCTTACTGTAGCCTAGTGGTTAAGGGAGTTGGATCTAACATGAACAAATACAGTTTGAATCCTGACCCTGGTGGTTTGAAAAACACACTGGGCACATGTGTGTGCATGCCCAGAATCCCAACAGGATGGAGAAGAGGAGAAGGGATTCATGACATACTCACACCTATGGGGGGACGGGGGAGCCAGGGGCTATGTTCTTCTCTCTCTGTCTCTCTGTCTCTCTCTGGCGAGGGTATATTACTTCTGACAATTATAAAAGAGCTTTCACTAGATGATTTAGTGGTATCTGCTGTCTCACTTCCTGACCCCTCATCACTCATCTCTCCAGAGCCTGCATCCCGTCTTTGGGGACACTGCCCTGAAGTTGGGGCCTTCTCCATCCTTCATTCATCTAGGTTTCTCCTAGAGGAGACTTAGGGTCTTACCCCCAGGCCCTCGCCACGGCAAAGACTGGGTAGGCCATCTGCATCTTACTAAGCGAGGCAGAAATCGGAACAACTTCCAGAAAGGAGAGAAACCTCCTGCCTAGAGCCCCTCACATGTTGCCGTGGCCTGGAGGGACACAGCGCGGGACTCTGGACCAGACCCGGGCTATCGGGCTACCTGGGGCGGTGGTGGAGGTGGGGCGGGCAGCCTTGGGTGGGCAGCTCTGAGATGGTGCAGGCCCGTGCGCCCCTCCCTGGTGGCCCTCCCCACTTACGCCTTCCTCTCCTGGTCCATCCTGTTGATCTGGCCCCCGACGAACACACGGATGCTGCATTTGCTCCACCTCTTCTTGCGGCCGAGGAGGTAGGGGATGAGGAGGGTGAGGCCTGGCAAGGAAGGTCCCCGTGAGTCAATGGAAAAAAAAAAAAAATAATAATAATAATATCAGCACTCTGGCAGAGGGAGAAAGATCTGATGATATGATAGCAGAAAGGATAAATGTGGATACCAGAGGCTGTAAGGGAGGGGAGTGGGTGGTCGGGAGTGGGTGGTGGAGGGTGGGCGTGGGGGGGGAAAGGGAGGAATCATTTGTCACCAGAAAATGTAGGGTTCTCTATTGAAAACTAGATACATGTATGTATAATGTACACATCATGATGAGAACTTTATGTAAAATGAATGTGATTGATCTGAGAAAGAAAAATAAAGAGAAAAAAAAAAAAAAGAGCACTAGAAGATTCCTGCCCTGCTCTGTCACTAGCAAACCCCTGCACCTCAGTTTACCCCCTACACAGTGCTCTAGGCCTCAGGCTTATTTGACCTGCACAGTGTTTTCAAAGAAATAAGTTGGCATTTAATAATCAGGTGATTATGCATAAAATCTTTTGGGTCATTGGAAAAGTCCTGATGTATTTTCTGTTTTTCTATGCAAAAAAAAATCCATCATAACTTTTCCGACGACCCAAAGACTACTGGCATTTCTTGAAAACTGTAAACTGTATTCAATGGGTGGGAGCCCTCATCCCTCCCTGCTGTCTCTCCACACAAGGCGGAGAATCAGCTGTCACTTCTCATGGTGTAATCTGGGGTCTCCGTGTCCTTACTGGTAAAGGACGGTTAGTAACAACAGTCCTGACTGGGGACAGGATGGTGACACTATGGTAAAAGCGATGCTCTGCAAGGCTGAGCCACATGGGAAGGTTCTGGGTGCCTCTCAGAGACCTCCCTGAGTGCCCTGGACATGCGTGTGCCCAGCATCTGGGGTTGGCTGAGGCTGGGAGAGGACCACGGCACCAAGACCCAGCCGGGGCTGCTGGCTCACTCGCTTTCTCATGAAATAAATAAATGCATTTAAAAAGCTAGCTCCTCACTGGGGTGGCACTAGGTTAAGTACGCAGAGCACGTGGCACCAGGCATTCCGGAAGTGCTCAGCCTACACCCGCCATCATGGTCGGACACGTCCCCGAGGAGCAGACAGAGCCCAGGTGTGACTGTAATCAGCAGGAATGATCACACTCATGTTTTACAGAAAACAGAAGGGGTGTGCTTCATGAGGTGAGGAACGCTCCCGTGTGCCCCACGCCTGTGAGCCCCAGGGCCGTCCTGGTGGAAGAGTCCATCTCATGGTGACTTCAGCTCCTCCCTTATATCCCACATGGGACAGGAGAAAAACTGGTGGCCAAGAAGAGGGGCCCAGGCAGGGCCTTCCAAGCTCGCAGGTGGGCCTGAGTTCCCTGTCCCCTCTGCTGGGCCCTGAGCCCTTCAGATGCCTTGATGAGAGCAAAGCAGGAGGATGAACCCAGAGTGTAGGGAGGGGAGACCGCCCGGGAGAGACGGCCTTGAGGGGCAGGGGCACTGACCTCCATCATCGAAGAGCCAGTAGATGTCGATGGTCTTCTTGCCCTGCTCCGACTGGAAGATGGTGCTGGCCTGCTCCTCCCGCACCAGGGCCTCGGGGTCTACTGCAGGAACCCCAGGGAAGGGGAGAAGGGGAGCAAGGTCCGAGGTCTGAGGCTGCCTGGAAACAGCCGGGGGCCCAGGGAGGTGGCTTGCCCTCTGTCACCGGGGTAGGCATGCAGGGAGCACCCTGCTGTGAACATGCACCCAGGCAGACCTGGCCGGAGCACCATGGACGCCTCTTCTGATGCCGAGACTCGCATCTCTGCAGGAGGGCTAGGCCCAGGGCCCAGGACATGCAGCTCTGGGACACGCCCTGCCCCGCTCCCAGCTTCTCTCCTGGGATCTTATGGGCAGGGGAGAGGTGGCAGGCTGCCCAGAGCCTGTGCTCTCTAACCCCCAAATGCTCACGGGTGCCCCACGCCTGTGCCTCTCAGCGCCAGTGGGAGAGGGCGGAGCGGAGGGCGGGGCGAACCCTGTTCCGTGACTCCTGCTATCATAGCCAGTGGGGCCTTGGCGAGGGCTGGACCCAGGCACCAGCACCTGCTGGGGGTCCTCGTAATGCCCCAAATAGCGTTCAGACCCTGAGTTCCCCACCAGGGCTGGCGGTCTTTAATCTGGGCTACCCCCTGCTCCCAGCCATTCATCCCCAGTTATGTGGGTACCACAGTTACAGGAAAAATCATCTGCCTGTGGTCACGTTCCCAGCCCCTCCCAACCAGCGCCACACACAGGAAGAGTGACTGGGACTGACGTGTGCCACCGACAGACGGCCTGGCCCTGCCGGCGCTGTCTCCCTTGCCGTCCTCCGCTGGGTCAAACACGGGGCTAACTGCAAAAGAGGGGGCAGCTTTGGTCACGGGCTCTCCTCCCTTGGGCATGTATCTGGGTCCCTTCTCTCCCAGGACCTCCTACCATGAGGAAGTCAGTCTGGCCTCTGTCCCACCTGGCCTCCACCCCACCGCATGCGTGAACCCCTGGCTCTCACTGGCCACCCGCTCCCGGGCTATTCACGCGCCAGCCATGCCGGGCTTTCTCCTGCACCTAGACAGGCCAAGCTCATTCCCCTCTCAGGGCCGCAATGGCAAACACTCTCCTCAGAAAAAGGTCACCACCTCAGAGAAGCCCTCCCTGACCACTGCGCCCTTCATCGGTTTTCTCAGGCAGGACGCTCCTGCGCTCTGAGATGCCTTATGGGTCCACTTGCTAAGTAGTTGCTCCCACGGGGACATCGCAGAGACTTTGCTTTGGTCCTGCCGAACCCCCACACCTAGAGCAGCGCCAGAGACGTGACGACTGCTCCGTAAATATCGGCTGCACAAACACTGACTGACCAGCTACTGTGTGCCAGGGGTGCCCTGGGCTCTCCGAGACATGGGTAGACAGACCCAGTCTCTGCCTATAAGAACCCAGAGTCTGGGCCTAAAGAGTGACGCAGTGGTTAAAGCCCAGTGCTCAGGACCAGCAGATGACGTAGTGGTTACGTCGCTAGACTCCCACATGGCCGACCACGGTTCGAGTCCTGGACCCGGTGGCTTCAAACTCATGCTGGGTGCATATGCATGCATGCCCAAGATCCCAGGAGGATAATGGAAGACAAAGGGTTGCTGCATGGCCATCCCCCCGGGGGGTGATGTTTCACTTTCCCTCTCACTGTGTCTGTTTCTCTCTCTCCTGTGAGTGCATGTGCCCTAAAGCAAAAACTTCTCAAAACAAAGAAACAAATAGAAAAACACCCCCATGCTCTGTGAGGCTGACCCACACGGGAAGGTTCTAGGTTCAAGTCCGGAGACCTCCCTGAATATGCTAGGTCACGTTGGCCCATGCACTGGGCCTGACTAAGGCTAGGTACGGATCCTTGTTGGGGATGTTCTTGCTCGCTCTCTCTTTCTCTCTTTCATGAGTGCGCATGGAAATGAATAAATGTTAAAACAGAAAAGAGATGAAGAGCCCAATCTTTGGCTGCCCTGGCACGACCTCTCATCTGTTTTCATATACTCCTTATTTCTTTCACACTTCTTCATATCACAGATTGAGAGTTTGCCTAGTCATCTATGACCTCACATGGAAAGCACGCCTCCCCTTGGTGCGCCTAAGATGGTCTTCAAGACCAAAACGTCCAGTCGTGGTGGCCCCCAGGGGAGTATTTCCATATTCTGATGTCTTCACGTGGGCGTGCTCCTCCTCCCACCCCACCTTTTTTCTTCTTTTAGATCCTTTCCATCCGACCCAGTCACTAAAACGCTGGTGTGGTAACCCAGCTGGAAGCAGGACCTGGGCCTGGACACTTCCCTTTCTGAGCCTCGTTTCTCCACTTGGAAAGCTGAGGGTCTAAGGGACCATGGAGGGCTGAGTTCTATGAGTTTGTGACCTTTGATTCCATACTAATTATTCCCTCTCTTCTCTCTGCCACTTAAAAGGGGGGAGGGATTCTAGAACTTTCTGAGACCCTATTGTGGACTTCGCCAGGAACTCTGTAGGAACTCACTGTGTGCCTGCATCACCTCCGAGATGTTGAGCCCCTCACGCATCCGCAGGACGCACACGCCGTAGTTGAAATCAAAGGCGTCGCTGAGAAGAGAGGAGGTGGAATCAGGGCCCTCAGCCCCACTCCCACTGTGCGGGTGGGGGAAACCAAGCCAGGCCCCTCCTCCTCACACAGCCGGACGATCCTCACAGCCTGCCCACGGACTAGCAGAGGGTGTGTATTAGCCCCATGGTAAGGGGTAACTCAGGGTCACAGACCACAGAAGTGACCCGCTGGGGTTAGAATGCAATGGCTGACAATGCAATGGCATGCACCAGGGTTAACCCCACTCAGGCAATAGGCTGTCTCCGTGGAAGGGCTGGAAAACTCAGGCCCCGAAACAATGTTTGCTGACTGCTAAAGGGCCTCAGCACACACGGGAGGGCCAGAGCTGGTGGGCTGAGCCCTGCCTCCCCTGGACTCCTGAACTGTGTGTCCGGGACAGGGACCTTTCAGGCCCTGGTGTTTCCAAGTTTGGGCATGCTGGGGCTGAAAGGAGCCTGGAGACCAGGCTACCTGGGGTTGTGATTCAGCTAGAGGCCGCCCAGATGACCACCCTGAGGCACAGAAGCAGGCCCCAGGGCCCCCACACTCGACCTGGTGTTCTTTTTATTAAAAAAAAAAAAAAAAAAACTTTGCCAGGAGTGCAGTTGCACTCACCAGAGAGAGAACACGAGAAAGGGCCCTCCTTGGAGCATGGTAACACCGCAATCCCCTCTCCATTCGGGATTTGGGGCATGCATGCACACAACCCCTTGAAAAACCCTGGTGTGTTTTTTAAGTCACTGGGTCGAGGACTCTACTGCGTGTTCAGCCATGTGGGATCCACCATGCCGCAGGCTGGCCCACAGCCTCGTGTCCCTTAATGGCCCTGCACACCGCCTCTGTGCACAAGGCAGAAGAGCAGCTCCACAGGCATTCTCAGGACCTCACAGGGCCTCTGCTAAAGGAGGCAGGGCGTGGACTCCACCCTGAAACCTCAGGGGGTTCAGCTCGGGGAGCGAGCCTGCTTTCAAGCCTATTCTCAGTGGCACCATCTGAACGCTCTTGAGCTGGCTGCCTGTGGGCCTTCTAAAGACCCAGGTGGGCACAAGGTTTCTATCTGAAAACCCACATTTTCAGCAACCCTGAAAACCTAGATCTGTCAACGCAAGTATGTGTGGACACAATTGGCTCCAGCCAAGTCGCAGCAGCTCTTCCTAGTTTACCACAATCTTCACTGTTCCCTATTGTCTCACAGCTGGCCCACTGCACTCTACGTAACCTGCCTGGTCCCTGCTGACCTGGGGTCCATGACCTTTAGGTCAAAGTAGGGCATCGTCGGCCTGTTTCTTTCTCCGATTTAAACAAGTAGACTCAACTTCTTACAGCAAACACTGTTGCTCCTCCACTTCCCAAAGTCCGGGAAACCCCAGTAGCCCAAATCCACCAAGCCCAGACCCCCGCCTGCCATGCCCAGGCTCACTGCAGGATGCCGATGTAGTCTTCTACCGTGGCCGGGTGAGCTGACTGCCAGTTCTTCTTGAACCCGACCACCAGAATGTTGGGCTTCATTCTCCCAAGACCTGCAGCCTGCCGGGGGTGTAGGAGTAAGGTGGGGGATCAGTCAGAGGGGCAGGGTTGGCGACTGGGACTCACGCCACCCAAAGCCTCCCTCCCATCCACGCTGCAGGAGCTCAGGAAATACATTCCTCTGTTTAGGGTCTTTTCTGCCTGGACACACCCATGAGAAAGGTGTAGCTACAGCCAAAGTCATCCTCTTCCAGGCGTGGGCCAAGGCCTAGACTGCGCTGTTCCTTCTGGATCATCCCAGTTCCTGTTTCTCTAACAAATGGTTTCTCTCAACATGAAACTTGAGTTTGAATGTCAAGTTTAGAGTAGTCCTTCATGTAATCCACACGGTCGCTATAGGGCGCGTGCGCTTAGAGACAGAAAGCGAGAAATCACCCCCCAGGGGGGATGGTCACGCCGCAATCCCTTCTCCTCCATTCTCTCTGGGATCCTCGTGAGTTGTAAGCCACCGGGTCCGAGACGCGAACCGCGGTCGACTACGTGGGAGTCCAGCGACATAGCCATTACACTAACTGCTGGTTTTTTTTTTTTTTTTTGGAGAGGTTTTCACTATAGGGCGCGTGCGCTCGCCAGACAGACAGAGAGAGACAGAGAGACAGAAAGCGAGAAATCACCCCCCAGGGGGGATGGTTACGCCACAATCCCTTCTCCTCCAGTCTCCTCTCGGGATCTTGGGCACGCACGCACACGTGCCCGGCATGAGTTTTAAGCCACCGGGTCCAGGACGCGAACCGCGGTCTACTACGTGGGAGTCCAGCGACATAGCCATTACGCTAACTGCTGGTTCCCGGTTTTTCTTTTTTTCTAATTTAACGTATTATTATTATTTAATTTGCTACAGGGCACATGCACGAGAGAGAGAGAGAGAGAGAGAGAGAAAGTGAGAAAGCAAGCCACCAGGTCCAGGACTCAAACCACAGCTGGCCATGTGGGAGTCCAGTGCCTTAACCACCATGCCACCTGGCCCCCAGAACAATATTTTAACATCTGCTGACCTCCCATATGGTTTTTCTACTTCTCTCCCCTTTTTAAAAAGTTTATTCATTTAGTCTGTGAGTGAGACAGATAGAGATACAGCATCACCGACAGGTTCTTGATGCTGCAACCCACCCCCAGCTTTGACCGGTCCAGACCAGGCACACACATGGCCAGAGTACTCAGAGAGGTCTCCAGACTTGAACGGCCACCCTTCCCATGTGGGTATCTCTTGCAGAGCATTACATTTGGGCCCTGATATTTCTTTTTCTTTCTTTCTTCCTTTCTTTCTTTCCTTCTTTTTATTTTTTAGAGAGATTTCTACTTTAGAGCACTTGTGCTCACTGGTAAGATGAAGAGAGACAGAGTCACAAAGCAAGAAACCACCCCCCAGAAGGGATGGCCATGCCACAATCTCTTCTCCTTCATTCTCCTTTTGGGATATTGGGCATGCATGCACATGCACCCAGCGTGAGTTTAAGCCACTAGGCCTGGGACTCGAACTACAATCAACTATGTGAGAGTCCAGTGACGTAACCAGTATGCCATCTGCTAGTCCCTCTTTTTTCTTACTAATGTTTAAATTTTTTAAAATATTTTTGAGCTAAATTCACACAAAATTAACTGTTTTTTTTTTCTTTGTGTATTTATTTTTTTAAGAGATTTTTGCTATAGGGTGCATGTGCTTGCTGGAGAGACAGAAAGACAGGAAGCAAGAAATCACCCCCTAAGGGGGATGGTTACACTGATCCCTTCACTTCCATTCTCCTCTTGGGATTTTGGGCATGCACACACATGCACCCAGTGTGAATTTCAAGTCGCTGGGTCTGGAATCAGAACTGCAGTCAATTATGTGGGAGTTCAGCGCCTTATCCACTACACCACCTGCTGGCTTCCAAAATTAACTGCTTTAAAGTGTACAATCCATTGGCACTTAGTACATTCCTAATGTCTTGCACATTTCCAGTATCATCGTCTTTATCTTCTTCCAAAATATTTCCATAAGCTTAAAAAAAGATCCTCATGTCTTTATTTTTTAGAAATATTTTAAAGTATTAGGGAAAAATTAAAAACTATCAGAAAGAATTTGGGGACCAGCCCCATAGACTATTGGTGAAAGGAGTCAGATCCCACAAGACTGGCCGCAGTTCAAATCCCAGTCACAGAGGCTTAATAAGCACGTTGTCATGTGTACGTGTGTGTCCCCAATCCTGACAGTGCAGCCATGCCCTCTGGGGAACGTTTTCTCCCTGTGCCCCCACTCCATTCCTGTCTTTCTCTGGCAAACACATATGCCCCTTGGCAATACAAAAAGCAAAAAAGAAAAGGATTCTCATATGCGGATTCAGAATTAGCAGCTGTTATTATTTTATCCACACGTTTCATTTTATACATGAGGAACCAAGCATTAAAATGAATTGCCCACTGGAACATTCCAGATCTTGATCTGAGTGGCAGTTACATACTGCTGGGGGGTGATCTATTTATGCAAACAGTTATCATACTGTACACTTGATTTCTCCCCCAGTTTGCTGTATGCAAATTATCTTTAAAAAATAGAAGCAAAAACAAGAACTGGCCATGGGCACACAGTCCCCACCGGCTTCCTCAGTCCCAGGTGCTGGGCACCCAGAGAAAGTGGCCTGAACCCAGCACATTTGGAGATGTAGGGAAAGTGGGGCTCCTGCCACAGCAAGAGGAGCTGAAACTAGACCCCAGGACTTCGCATCTGCCAAGGGGCCAAGCCAAGCCATCGGTGCTGCGGGAAGGCCCTCAGCCTACCTGCATGAGAATCTGGACTCCACTGCGGAGGTCCTCGGCGAGGACGTCGGAGTAGAAGGCTTTGACCTTCCGCTTATTCAGCCACTTGGTATGGCCGCTGGCGATAAGCCGGAGCTCGGGCATCCTCTGCTTGCGGGGCCCCTGTGGGTAGTGGGAGCAGGCGACATCAATGTACACCCACCTCCCGCTCCACCTGTGGGGGACCTGCATCCCGGCGGTTACCCCACAGCATGGCCCTGCCCCCCTGTGGGAAACACTCACGACAAGCACGTGGCCACAGATCATCAGGCTGAGGTTCCGGGTGAAGGTACCCACAAAGTCCACCAGGGCTGGGCGGAAGTTGGGGGGCCCTGTGAGCACCAGGCACTGGGGGCTGAGCAGGGAAAAGGCCTGAGCCATCAGGAGAGGCCATGAGGGTCCCAGGAGTTCCTCTACCTCCCAGATCTCCCTGACCTCGATGTGGTCTCGGGTAAGACCCTGCACCCTTTGGGCCTCATTGATCTGCTTGGGACTCAAGGGTGACTTCCAGGGCCCCTCAGGCTCTTGGTGGCCACCACACTGTGACCACACCTGGTCCTTCCTGTTCAGGCCACCAAGCACTGCACCCAGGGCCCCCACTGCCCTGCATTGTCCAGCCCTGCCTGGTGGTAGCAAGAACAAAGACCCATGAGGCCCATCCTCTACGATCTCATTGCCAAGGTGATGACTGTGCCCCTGCGTCATTGAGAAGCCAAGGGCCTCTCTGACCACAAGACTCAGTCAGAGCAGATGCCGTCAGCCGTTCCCCAGCTGTGGGACCTTGGGCCTGTTACTTAACCTCTCTGTGCCTCAGAGTCGTCATCTGTGACTGGGTTATATTTTCACGAACTTCACAGGGTTGTCATGAGACTGTACAAGGCACTCTGGGCAGGGCCTGGCTCACAGGAAGTGCGCCATCGTCTCACTATCATCTTTAGGACCCGGTGGGAAGGGGATTCCAGGTGTATAATTCTCCTCTCCAAGGAGGGGAATCCACCTTGAAGAGCACCCGGAAAAGGTTTGTCACTCTCAGCCTCCCAGGATTATTGCAAAGGGAATCACAACATCAAATCGTCCCTACGACGGAGCATTCTCTGCTGTTGAAACTGAGGCACGGAGAGGTCCCTTGACATGCTCGGTCCCTAGCAGGCAACGCCGCCCCTGGTGTGTGGGCCAGGTGGGACTCCTCCACCTCTCTGTCCTGAGTGGGGACCTTGCCAACCCTAGTCTGCCAACATCAGGTGACAGGTTTGGTTCAGAGGCTCCCCAGGCAAGGTCATCACCGGCCCGGTAGGAGGGGCCCCCAAAGCTCTGCTCACCGGTAGTTCTTGATGTGGTCTTCCACCTCATTGAGACCCACCGCGTAGCTCAGGGCCAGGTTGTAGGAGCCGGCCTGCACAGAGGAGCCCCAGTTTACCTCTGAGGGCGGGGTGAGAGAGCAAGATCAGAGAGCACTGTAAGACACCAGGCGTCTGGAGGGAGGGCGGGAGTGGGGACGTGGGTGCCAGCCTTCCCTAGACACTGAGTCCCGGGAGCAGGGCCACCTGGCAGGCGTGCAGCCTGTGGAACTGTTCCTAAAGTTTGCAGGGCTGGGGACCACAGGCCATATGGCTACATATCTGAGCATTATCACCAAGGTACTGAACTCTACAGACTACCTCCTACCTTAACCAACAGACCTTCACAGTGACCCGGAAGTCCAGGTTTAAAGCTAGAATCCCAGGCTTTCTGGGCCTTCCGTGTCCCACCCTCAGATCTCTGTCACCCTGGATCTTGGCTGGCACATACATGGACAACCCTGCCCAGTGTGCAGGCTTGGTCCATCTGACATTCAAACAGCCACCCGTTGGCCTAGGTGTGCGTGCCATGGCCAGTCCCTCTTGGAATGATGACTGGGAAAATAGGCCTATGGGGGTCCTTCAGGCAGGGAATCCCAGGGTCTTGGGCACGTAAGGGATGATCTAGAAGAACAGGGTGAGCTCCATGTGGGCACCCCTTTAACTCCCTGCCCCACAGGAGGGATGAGGCGGAAGGGACAGCAGGGACCCTGAAAGCATAGAGGCTACCAGCTGCCTGCCCAGCCGCCCGGGATGGAGCAGCAGAGCCCCAGGCAGCCTGAGGTGCACACCTGGCTTCTTGTAGATCACGTAGAGCAGGAGGAAGAAGACGACGCCGATGGCAATGAGGGCCGCCCACCAGGTGAGGAGGAACATGATGACCACGGAGATGACCGCCCCAAACAGCGCTGCCCACTTGCTGTAGTACCGGAACGAGGGTCTCCACCCTGCGGCGGGGCACAGGTCAGTGGGCACACCCAGCTCTCTGGCGCCTTCTCCTGGACCAGAGCTGCCAAGCAAGACTGGGCACCAATGCCAGCTGTGCCCACTGGCCATGGCCACCGTACCCTAGTACCATCTACCCCGCCTCCTAGGGCCGGGACTAAAGGCTCAGGGAGGACCACCTGTCTACCACAGCCGGCGTTCCATTGTGTCCGTGGGCTATGCCAGAGAGAAAGCGTCCAGTTCTGGCCAAACATGGCCAAGGGTATCCGACCTCAGCAACAGTGCCGGCTGCCACAGCTCAGGGGGAAAGGACATGGGCCACACCAGTGGGCCCGGCCAGGGTACCACTTGCAACACCTGTCTCATGGCACAAACACAGGGCACCGCACACACTGTGGTTTGTGTACAAGGCCCTTCAGAGATGGGGCTAATTAGAAAATACCTTCCTCCGGACCAACAGTTGGCGTAATGGCTATGTCACTGAACTCCCATGTAGTCGACCCCGGTTCGAGTCCCGGACCTAGTGGCTTAAAACTCACGCCGGGCGCATGTGCGTGTGTGCCCAAGATCCCGAGAGGAGAATGGAGGAGAAGGGATTGCAGCGTGGCCATCTCCCCGGGGGGTGATTTCTCACTTTCTGTCTCTATGTCTCTCTCTGTCTTTCTGGAGAGTGCACGTGCCCTATAGCAAAAAAGGACTCTCAAGAAAAAAAAGAAAAGAAAATACCTTCCTCGTTTACTTGGAGTTTTGTTTGTTTGTTTGTTTTAAATTAGCTACAGGGTGTGTGCGCTCAGAGAGAGAGAAAATGAGAAAACCCTCCCCAGGGAGTATGGTCACACTGCAGTCCTTTCTCTTCCATTCTCCTCTAGGAATTTTGGACACATATACACATGCACCCAACATGTTTTACAAACCTCCAGGTCTAGGACTTGAACTGCTGTGCTTTCAGTCAGCCATGTGGGATCCAGCCATCTTAACTACCATACCACTGGTTGGCTCCAAAAGCTTTGCTTTGTTTTTGTTTGTTGCTGTTGTTGCCAAAGGGTTATTCTCACCAGAGAGAGAAAGGGAGAAATCACCCCACGAGGAGGTTTTGCACACCACAGTCCCCTCTCAGTTTCTCCGTCCTGTCAGGATTTGGGCATGCACACACACATGCCCAACAGGTTTTTCAAACCACCAGGGCCAAGATTCAAACTCTGGTCATGTGGGATCCAGCTTCCTCAACAACTAAGCTATGGGAGCAGCCTGTGGCTTTTTTGTTGTTTTGTTGTTTGCCATAGGGTGCATGCACTCACTGGAAAGGAGAGAGGCAGAGTGAATGTATGAAATCCCCCGTTCTCCCTGAGAATGCAGGTCGGGGTGATTTCTAAACTCTGTGAGCTCTGTGCTCACTGGACAGGAACGGCGCCCCCTAGAGAACCATTGCGACAGCCCTTCCGTGGACTCTGGGTCGTTTTCTCCCCTCTGGAAATCACACTCCTGACTCCTGTGAAATTGGTAAAGGAAGGGACTGGGCAACCTCTACAGGCTGGAAACAGCACACAAATCCCTGTCGAGTACACGGTGCCCGTACTTGCTCAAGAGCAGCTGTTTGGGGCCAGCAGGTGGCATGCTGATTAAGGCACTATATCCCACGTGGCCAATTGCATGGTCCAAGCCCCAGACCCAACAGTTTGAAAACCACACTGGGTGCCTGTGTATCCAAAATCCTGAGAGGAAAAGGGATTGTGGCATGGCCATTCCTACAGGGGGAGGAGGTGGGGAGGGGGGGGATTTCTCCTTCTCTGTCTCTGGCAAGTGTATATACCCTGTAGCAAAAACCAAAACCAAAAACAAAACAAAAAGCCCAGCTGCTATTATTCTTTATTATCATATGAACGCTCCCTTTAACTAATTGGTTTCAATAGGAGAAGTGGCCTTGGGCTGCCTGCATCCCCCATCTGTGCCTTCCACTCCCACCCGTCCTCCAAGCCCCCATCCCCCAGGGGCCTCATCCTGCAGAGAGGCGAGGGGCTGCTTACCAGGCGAGTTGGTGATGGAGGCGTGGAAGCAGCTGAAGTTGATGAGGGCGTAGGAGCACAGGAAGAAGTTGGAGATGATGGGGGCGATGGTGTTGAGCTCCGCTGCAGGGACCCAGGGAGAGAGGACAGCCTGCTGGGCAACTCCACTGAGGGGCTGCCTGACACCCTCCCTATAGGCTCAGGGATCCTAGACAGGCCCTGGAAGCTCGGTGAGTCTCAACTGTCTCACCTGTGAAATGGGTCCATCATTTTGTGACACTCAAAGGGATGGTGTCTTATAAATTGTAAGCTGCGATCTTTTTTTTAAAAAAGTGTTTATTTTTCTTTTAAATTTTTAGTATATTCATTCATTGATTTTTAATTGGATCAGAAAGAGACACACAGAGAAAGAGAGAGAGGGAAAGTGAGAAAGGAAGCTACCAGGTCCGGGACTCGAACCATGGTCAGCCATGTGGGAGTGTCCAGCTCCTTAACCACCACACCACCTGCTGGTCCCCATAAGCTGCTATCTTTGAAGAGGATGGAGGATAATGTGAGATTAGACCCCCTTGGGTTATGGGGTGAGCAAGGCTAATGGCTGTCCCAGTGTTCTTGTTGGGACCACAGATGGCAATAAGAAATTAAGTTTGCAGCCCAGCCTCAGGGGCACAGGCTGTACTGTGTTAAGCTGCAGTTCTAGGAGCCACGTGGCTGACGGTGCATTCCTAGTCCACCTGGGGCACACTGGGTGTGCGTGCATGAGATGCTTATGAGCTAGAGAGCTGGGGGACGGCTTCATGGCATGATGTGACCCTGTCGAGGGTGCTTGTCTCTGTCTCTGTCTCTCTCTCTCACATGCACACACTCATGCTCTCTGTCACAAATAAAATTAGCTTTAAAAAAGAAAAACCATTTTGCAATGTGACCCAGGACACCAGGCCTATATCGCAATTCCGATCACAGTGGCACCTCCGCTCTGTCCCCTGTCTCACTGCCACTGCCCCCAGTACCCTAGAACACTTGGCAAGTGAATCCTTCTTTCACCAGCACCCAGGGAGCCCTAAACAAGACAAACACTCCTTAGGCTCTGAGTCCCTCTGCACACAACTCCATGTAACTGTCCCATGACCCTACCCCAGAGCTCCTGAGGTCCGGGACCCCCTGAGCTCCAGCCTCTGCTGGGCCCCAGCCATGCCCACAGCAGCCTGAAGCCACGTTAGATCACCCAGATAAAGGGACATTGGGTCCCAGCCGCAGTGCACTGCCGGGAAGCCAGTTTCTGGGCTCTGGTGAGCAGGACGTGGAGATGGGCCCGGAGCATGCCAGGCCTGCCTTAATGTGTCCGTGCCAAGTGTGGCCCTGCCACTGCCTCGTTTGGGTCAGGATCCAGGAGCGTCCAGCGTTCCCCTTGGGTGACAGTGACTAGACTTTTAGGGAGATCTTGGGGACTGCTGATGCCAGACCAAGCAGCAAGGATCTGGCCATGGCAAGAAGATGCCCAGGGAGTTTTGCCAGCCTCCTTTACCCCCGACCCCTGCATAGGGAGCAGGGACCATGTCACGGCATGGCCATTACCTGGTTTGGCATGGCCACGCCTCCCTAGTGAGTTCTGCCCCGTGGCTCGGCTAATCAGGAAGTATGGGGTGTGTGAGTGTGCACACACTGCTAACCCCATATGGGCGTGCACGTCTGTGGTGTGCGTGTACACACGTGGTCTCGTCCTGCCCGTCTTTGACACACCCACGATGCCCTGTGGATCCCATTCTGCAGATGAGAAAACTGAGGTCCAGGGAGCTGAAGTGCCTCGTGCGAGGTCCCTGGCTGGCTCTTTCTAAGGCACCCCTCGCCTTGAAGCGCAAGGAGTCTAGAAGCCCACGGTCTGAGAAACCGGGTTTGCCCAGGTCAGTCGCTTAAAGGCTAGGACCCGGCCGTTATCTCAGCTCCTGAGCAAGGGAAGTCGGCGTTCCGAAGGAGTCCTGGGACGGGGAAAGGGTCCGGGCAGGCACGAAGGCCAGGGCCCTGCTGAATCCAGGCAGCCTCTTACCGATGATGATGAAGGCCACGGCGATGGCGTAAGCCAGCAGGTAGCCGCGCACGGGCTCCTTGTTCTTGCCATAGCCTTTGCCGAAGAAGCCGATCAGCGGGTACAGATGGTCCTCACACAAGCACTGCGGGCATCAAGCGCCACTCTCAGCCCTGGCTGGGACCTGCTGCCTCTTCTCCTCCAGGGAGGGGAGCTCCAGCCCTGCTAGGCCCCATCCACGCCCACAGCAGAACACTTGCCCAGTCCGGGCTCCGATGGCTCTCTCTGTTCAACGGGGTGACGTCCCTGCCCTCCCCACCTCACCACAGCGAAAGTAACGGCACACCGAGGGGTGGGCTGCAGCCGGGTAGACTGGGCTGGGGGGATTACAGGCAGGCTGCCAGGCTGCACAGGCAAGGGCCTCGGGGGACACAGGTGTGATGGGTGCTGCCTTCACAGTTTGCTATCCAGCCCTTTGTCCTCCCTTCCAGACACCCTGTCACATGACTCTCGGCTCTTCATAGCAGTCACCTGGGACCCTTCCACCTGGGCCTCCCAACACAGAACCCCAAGCACCACCTCAGCCCCTGTCAGCCTCACCTGGAAGACCTTGGCAGCAGAGACGAGGCAGGCCAGGGCAGAGGAGAGGGTGGCCCCAAAGATGCCAGCCGTAATCAGGGGCGCAAAGCCGGACACCATGCTCATGGTCTACAGGTACAGAGGCTTCAAGAAACTCTGTGGGGGCTGAGCCAGGAGCCACCCTCCTGTAGCACCCCAGTCCTTAACACAGGCAGAACTGGATCCTGAAGCATTCATTCGAATCTGCATCCCTTGCCTGGGGAATCCCAGTGTGCACCCCCACGCAGGACATAGCACAGGAGCCCCACTGAGCTCTGAGCTGCTCTCCCCAGAGCCTAGGGCCCGGCGCCCCCAGACTATCTCTACCCGGGCCTATTCCTGCACTGAGAGGGCCCTCCCTTCCCCACTGCGGCTGACGGGCGGGCAGCTTCCCGGCAGATCCCCGGTACCTGGTAGTAGTTGATGAGGCCGTAGTGGCAGCTGTGCTGCTGGGCGCACTGGGTGAAGTTCCAGCCATAGCCACAGGCCAGCCCCTCGCAGGTGCCTGCGCCGGGGGTCACCGTGTCATTCAGGACCCCAGAGGCATCACGCACCACGCAGGAACCTCCAAAGAGGGAGGAGGATGTGTGAGGTCTTCCCTCCCTCCCTTCCTCTGCCCTTTCCCATCCCCAAAATGCCGGCCACTTAAGCAGAGGGCAAGACGCTGCAGATGGGGCAGCTCTTCCTTCATCACGCCATGATGATGCTGGCTCGCATGCAGGCGTGCTTGTGGCGTGCCAGGCACGTGCTAAGAGGACATCACCGTGCTCCTGGGATGCTGGGGTTGCTATGACTTTTCTGTTTGTTTCCATTTTACAGAGGCACTGCGAGCTTGACTGACAGGCTCAAGTTCACAATGTCTTCCTAACAGCGGAGACCTGGGTCTCGAGCCCTGAGCCCCAAGCCAAGTCCCCTCACAGGTGGTCACTGGGAGCAAATGGTCCTGGGAGGTTGAGTTTCAAGGAAGAGGTTAATAGCCCAGGCCTGGGTGCAAAGCCCAGCTCCATCACTCAGTGGCTGTGTGACTTTGAGCAGGTCACTCAACTTCTCTGAGCCCCTGTTTCCTCCTCTGGAAAATGAGGAAAATGCAAGAGCTCCTAAGTTAAATGTGATAGGCACGTAAAGAGCTGGGCTATGGCAAGCCAGTTGCTAGAATCGTCATCATCATCGTTACTCCTAGGGTCGGACCCTGACCTGTCAGGAGCACCTTTACTCGTGAACCTGTAACCCCAAGATCTACAGGGACAGGTAGGCTGGGTTCAACCCTTGCCTCATCCCCACCACCAACGATCACCACTAGGTGGCGCAGCAGTAGGGCCACAGCTCCACTTATTAGAACCGCCACGTCCTCCTGACCAGGCTCTACCTGTTAGTGGAAGCCCACTCCATGATGCTCTCTAGTGGCTGGGACTCGTGGGCGCTGCAGGGTGGGCATGGACTTCCTGTTCCTGCTGGCCAGCTACTTACCGATGGTGGCTGAAATGGCCAAGTAGGAGACGGTGGTCCAGAAAATGGCCATGAGTGTGCCCTTCGGGATGGCCACAGCAGGGTCCTGCAGGAGGGAGGGACCACGGAGATTTCAGCCTCTGGGCCTCTGGGCCTCCCTCCAGGCTCTTGACCCCTGCCAGAGGCCAGGGAAGGCAGCAACCTCCAACATCGGCCTTCAGAGCCACCTTCCCAGGGAACGTCGTTCCCCCAGGCGCCGCAGCACCACTGCACGTGATGTGGCGAAGGCTGGATCCGCACCAAGCTTTAGACCAGCAGCCAGCTAGCCAGCAGCCCTCGCGGTGAGCGTGGTGAGTCGCTAGGCACCAACTGACGTGTCCTGTCCCATGGCAAGAAACAAGAGTGGAAGGCAAGTCCCCAACCTCCTCTTCCCACTCCCAGGAAGAAATCACTGCTTGAACTTTCCTAGCAGTAATAAGCTCAGGCCGGCTCTGTGACGTAGGGGTTAAAGGAGCTGGATCCCACATGACCGACTGCTCGGTTCAATTCCTGCACCCAGTGGCTTGAAAACCATGCCAGGCACATGTGCGTGTGTGCTCAGAACTCTCTCTGTCTCTCTCTCTGGCGAGCACACATACCTCTGACAAAATGAAACAATAGTCATAATGACCTTCACACACACAGCATGGGCTGCTCTCTGCTAGACGCTTCTCCCTGATGTAAATTCCTGAGACGTTTCCAGCTGGTTGGGAAACTGAGGGCAGGAAGGCTCACCAGACTTCTCGTGGCTCTGGTCCTGACACTCCCCAGACCCACAGGCTGGGAATTTTGCAGCAAGTTCAAGGCAGGCTCCACCCTCCAGGCACAGCCCCCAGACCTGGGGAAGGCCACGTCAGCCAAGAAAGTGGATGAGAAACTCCCACCTTTCCCTCACTGCAGCTGACCTCACACACAGACAGGCCAAGTCAAAGGGCGGGGTCTCAGCAGAGGGCAAGGGAGGGTGTGGCAGGCCAGAAAAAATGGGGGCAGAGGTTCAGAGCTGGAGGGAGGCTGGAGTCCCAGGAGCTCCCAGGTCTGCTGTGATCTCGGCTTTGGGGACCTCGTAGCCACGGTCCTGGAGCCCCACACACCAGGACCTCTGGGCCTCCCTCCAGGGAGCATCCCTGGCCCCAAGGCCAACAGACCAGGCCAGCTCCTGCCCTACTCCGAGTGGACCGAATCACGTCCCCACAAATTCACATCCACCTGGAACCACAGCGTGTGACCTTATTTGAAAACTGGGTCCTTGCAGGTGTGATGGGCTAAGATGACATCCCAGGGCAGGGTAGACGACAAGTGCAGTGGCGGATGTCCTTATAAGATGGACACAGAGGAGAAAGGCCATGTGAGGACAGAGGCCCGGGTCAGAGTGACGCAGCTACCAGACCAGGAAAGCCAGGAGGGGTAAGGCAGGATGGTCCCCAGAGTTTGAGAGGGAGCACGGCCCCCTCACATCTTGATTTGGGGCTTCCACCCTCCTGAACGCTGAGAGGATACATTTTCATTGTTCTAACCCACCCAGTCTGTGGCACTTTGTGACAGCAGCCCCAGGAAATGCCTCTGCCAGCCCTCGGCCCCACCTGTACCACATCCTGCTCTGAGATCTCAGACCCCGCTCCCAAGTCAGGCAAAGCGGACCTCTCTCTGTGTGCTTTGGGGGAAGGCCTAACGTCTCTGAGCCTCAGCACCCCCATCTGCAGAACGGGAAAATAACCTGGCCTTACAGCAAGCACCGGCAAATGTCAGCTGACAGATCTGTGAAGGTGCCACGCATGGGGACGTGTCCCGGGACAACTCCAGAACTATGCGGTGAAGGTGGTTGTGATAAATTGGGGCCTCTCTGTTCTAGACACTTGCACCCCAGCACCTCGGCACCTGTGTGGCCCGGGGCGAGCCCCTGCACTTCTCTGAGCTTGGCTTGCTCACCTGTATCATGGTAAAAATGACCCTGACGCCAACTAGCTCAGCACCGTGCTGTGGCGGGCATCGTGCTAAGCTCTTCAGGGAATCAGCTCATCGAATCTCACTGCTCCCTGCAAGGCAGGAGCTATGGGAGCCCACCTTACGGCTGGTGAAACAGAGGCCCAGAGGGATTTTGAGGGGCTTGCCCACAGTCTCACAGTGAGGGTTCCACAAACGAGAACTGCTCTGTTGCTAAAGACGCTGCCCCAGAGGACGGGCAGGGGCCCAAGTCCAAGAGCAAGAGCCCCTTTAAGGCTTAAGGGCATTTAGGACGGAGTGAAGCTGCCAGCCTCGGCCGGCTGCCAGACAGCTGCCGGCCCTGACACCTGCACGCTGGGCTGGCCTGCAACCGAGAAGCTCGATGAAGCATCTACCAGATAGATGGATTCCCAGGCAACGCTCTACAGTGGGGTTCGGAGGGGGGCCAGGCTGTCTGAGTACAACCCAAGTTCTGCAGGACAGGTGGACCAGGCCTCTGCTGGCTGCTCCCCAGGGAAGGGAGAAAAGTTGGACAAACACAGTCACCCTCTGATTTCCCTCAGCCCCAGAGAATTTCCAGTTTGAGCCAGGCCAGCTTTAAGATTGCCCCAGGCATGATTTTTAATTCACTTGCAAAAAAAGCATCAAGGACACCTTCCAAAGGGGACTGGAGGCTGGGGTGAAAGGGGACCGTGAGTCCCAGCACAGCTCCCAGCTCCATGCCGACCACGCCTGCCTGCCAACGCCGGGGATCCTTTGCCCACAAAGGCTGCCCCAGCTTCTCAGCTGTCCCGGCCCAGCTCTAGCCCCACCTCCACCCGGAAGTTTTGCTGGAGTCCCTGCCAGTACAATCGCTCCTCCTCCTTCACTGGCCAGCACTTCACGCTTCTGCCTAACACTGCATTTCACCACTAGTCAGTCGACCAACACGGACCAAGCGCCTACTGTGTGTCAGATGGTAAACTGGGAATAGGGACACAGAGAGAGGCTGACACCATGATGCTAGGGACACTCTGATAGAGGACCTGGGAGAGGTGTTAGAGGAGGTGTTTGAGAGGAACAGAACTTATGAAGTTAAAAAAATCAAGGATCGGGACCAGCAGTTAGCATAATGACTATGTTGCTGGACTTCCATGTAGTCGACCGCAGTTTGAGTCCCGGACCCACTGACTTAAACTCATGCCAGGTGCGTGTGCGTGCGTGCCCAAGATCCCAAGAGGAGAATGAAGGAGAAGGGATTATGGCGTGGCCATCCCCCCTGGGGGGTGATTTCTCGCTTTCTGTCTTTCTGTCTCTCTCTGTCTTTCTAGAGAGCACATGCGACCTATAGCAAAAAAAAAAAAAAAAAAAACTCTAAAAAAAAAAAATATTCAAGAATAGTAGGGCCGGCAGGTGGCATGGTGGTTAAGGGTGCTGGACTCCCACATGGATGACTGTGGTTTGAGTCTTGGACCCTTGGACCTGGTGACTCACTTTCTCACTTCCCCCCACACACGTTCTGTCCCTCTTTGATCAAATTAAAATAAGTAAATAAATAAATACAGCTAACTAAAACAATTCTTTTTTAAAAAAATCAAGGTTAGGGAGTCACAGTAAAGAGAACCGCACAGGCGAACGTGTGGCGGAGGAACAGGGTCACAGACAGAGCAGTGCCTCCTCAAGGCTGGAGCAGGGGTCACGAGAGTGGTGACCGTGGTCAGGAGAAGGCTGGACAGATGGGCTGGCACCCTGAATGCTGAGCCTAAGAGCCTGTCTGCAACAAGGCAGTGGAACGCCCCGTGAGGGTGTCTGTCCACCCACGATGCACACAAGAAGGTCCCGCAGTGGAATGGAGGTTAAAGCGCTGGATACCCCCTGGCCAGCTGCGTGGTCTGAG
The DNA here is from genome assembly GCA_026018925.1 of Tupaia tana. Lineage (NCBI taxonomy): Eukaryota > Metazoa > Chordata > Mammalia > Scandentia > Tupaiidae > Tupaia > Tupaia tana. The sequence continues at coordinate 30,006,282 of JAKSZU010000018.1, forward strand.
TCCTGGACCTGGTGGCTTAAAAATCAAGCCAGGCCATGCACGCGTGTGCGTGCATCCCCAAATCCCAAGAGGAGCATTGCAGAATGGCCACACCCCCGGGAGGTCATTTCTCATCCCCCACCCCCAGCAAGTGCACACTCCCTGTAGCAAAAAGAAAAAAAAGAAAAATGATGTCCGCAATAAAATCTGACTTACGGAAGGTCACAGCTGGGTTCCCTTCCGCTAAGGCTGAGAGTCCCAGGAACTAGGCCCCAGGCCCAGAGCGCAGCTGGGATCAGTCAGCAACCTTTGCGTGGAATGGTTTGGGTCAGATGGAGTGGAACCGGATGGACTGGACTGGACTGCAGAAGCTCTGCCCCCTGGTCTCAGGGCCAAGCTCAGTGCCCGGCAGCAGACCCTGATAGAGCAGGGAGCAGTGCCAGGACCCGGGGTGGGTGGTGGTGTGCTCACCTTGAGGTCCCCGGAGATGTTGGCCCCTGCCAGGATGCCCGTGGCCGAGGGGAAGAAGATGGAGAACATTCCAAAGAAGCTGCCATCCGCGCCCCGCCAGTCGGGCACCAAGTTCTGGACAAAAATGTCCCCTGGAAACCAAGCCCTGGTTAGGGCCACCTGCCCTTGCTGGGCTCCGGTGGGTGGCTGGCTACCCTAAGAGCCCCTGCTATAGGAGTGAGGGGTATCACCCGCCTGGTGCCCACAGAGGGCCAGCTTTGTCGGCAGTCTGTCCCTGTCACCAAAGCAACAGCACATACCCCGGTAGCTGAAGAAGCCTTTGGAGGCCTTGTCCTCAGATGGGGGGATCAGCGTCCCCACCAGGTAGTTGGCAAAAGACACCATGATGACAAGGAAGAACAGCACCTGCGCCTGGAGGGTGGAGGACCCAGAGGTCAGACCATCTGGTCTCACCTCTTCTCGGAGTCCCGCCAGGATGACCATGGCTTCCCAGGCCCCTCGCCGTCCTCTCATCCATTCATTCGACACCCATGATGCAGCAGGCTCCGTTCAAGGAGCTGGGGATACAGCAGTGAACAAGACAGCCATGGCTGCTTGTCTTGGCTGCTAAGTAAGATGGATTTAGAATAAGAAAGGGTTCCGCTCCATAGCCTAGTGGTTAAGGGAGCTGAATCCCACATGGCCAATGGGGTTTGAATCCTGGCCCCAGCAGTTCAAAAACCATGCCGGGCTTGTGTGTTTGTGTGCCCTAAATCCCAGCAAGATGGAGAAATAGAGGAGAAGGGACTGTGCATGACCAAGCTCCATGGGGAGATAGGGTGCATTCTCCCTCACCCTCTCTCTCTCTCTGTCTCTCTGTCTCTCTCTGGTGAGAGCACACTCTGGCAATTGAAAAGAGTAAGAATGGTGGGTGCGAAGGGACTGGGTTGACGACTACTTCAGTTGGGGTGGCCTGGGAGGTGTCTCCAAGGAGGAGACATTTGAGCAGAGGCCTAAAAAGGAGGATGAGGAAGCCAGAGAAGGAGCCGGGGGCAAGCTGAGTACATTTGAGGAGAGAAGGGGCGGTCATAGCTGGAGAGCAGAGAGAATGAGGGGCCGAGAGGGGGTGCAGGGGCATGTAGGCCCCCTCTGGCCAGTTGGCCACTGCAGCCCAACAGCTCTTCTTCCCTTACTGCGTAGGTCTAAACTTCCGCCTAGGGCTGAACACGTGGTCCAGATGAAGACCTTTCCCAGCCTGCCGTGAGGCTATGCACGGCCATGAGACCTGGTTCTGGCCAATGGGGTGTGAGCAGAAGTGACAGGTACAGCCCCCAGACGGCCCCACAAAAGGAACAGGCTAGGAAATGCCCTCCCTTTCATTTCGCCGTGTTCTCTTTCTCTCTGAGTGGACTGCGGACATGGTGACAGTGACCACGTGGGCGAGGAGAGTGCGGGTCAGCCCCAGGGATGGAAGGACCACAAGACTGGAAGGAGTCTGGATGTCCAACCCTCTAGAGCCACCTGGCCCGCCCTGGACCCAGATGCCTGGGCTATCACGTGCGAGAGAAGCAGAGGTTTTCTTGTTTAAGGCACCCTGGCTTAGGGTGTCTGTCACAGCCGCAGAACTTAGTGCCTAACTGACAGGAGGCAGAGCCAGGGGCGGGCTCAGGCCTGGGGACCCCTGCCGCTTCACTTGGCCGTCCCCTCTCCCGGAGCCATTCTCACCTTGGACTCCCACTCCATGCCGGCCAGGGAGATGGCGAGCAGCACAGTGACCGTGACCACACCGATGATGCGGATGTCATTGACGGGGTCCACGATGGGTGAGCCGTGCTCCTGGGGGCGGGAACAGGCCGGGCGATGCCGCCCTCCATCCCCCTACCCACACCTTGCCTTGGAGGCACCTGATTTAGGATGCTCTATGACAGGACACTCTTCCCTGCCAACACGTTCCCGTGGGTCTGCCCCACGGCCTGGACAATCTGGCCCTGAAGGCACAACACCCCCTGCTGGGATTTGCAGGGATGGTCTCTGTTGGATGAGATTGTCACTGTGGTCATTAGACCAGGACCTTGGTCCCAGAGAGATGAAGCCAGCAGGGGGCAGGAAGGCTTAGCCCAGATTGGGTGGAGAGTGGGGTGGGCCTGGGCTCCCTCTGCCCAGGACCCAGCCCTGGCCTCACCTGGAGCAGGTCCCGCACGGTCTCTGCGAAGCCCACGGTATGCATGGCCACGCCCACAGCATTGGCAAACGCGAAAATGAGGCCGATGGAGCCCCCCAACTCTGGTCCCAGACTTCGGGAGATGAGGAAGTAGGTGCCACCTATTGGGGCCAGTGCCAGGTGCCATGAGGTGTCAGCTGGCAGGTGTGGCTTTGGGGTAGGCAAAGGGACAACCAGGGTCCCACAGGGCAGGAGATACCAAGGTGCAGTGTGCAGAGCCGGCCCGGACCCCACCTGAAACCTAAGGAGCAGCTGGGATGCCCCGGGTGAGTGTGCGTGCTGGCGGAGGCAGTCCAGAGACGCCCCTGGGGTGAGGTCAGGGAGAGGCCATGAGAGGAGGGCTGGGGCGGGCCCACCTGACTTGACCTTGCCGTTGGTGGAGATGGCTGAGATGGAGAGGCCTGTGATGGAGGTCACCATGACCGACAGCAGGATGATGATCCAGGTCAGGACTGGGGGCGGGGGGGGGGGGGGCAGTGAAGTGAGCACCCAAGACTCAGTCAGGGCTTCTCCCAGGAGGACCCCGGGTCTGTCCGCCAATGCATCATGCAACATAAGTCACGTCCCTCCTCTCAGCCTGTTTTCACATCTGCAAAATGGATCTCCGGAATATTCCGAATAGCCAAGGGGCTCTTGAGCCAACCAGGTATGGAAGAAAAGGGACCCACCTTTAATATTAGAAAATAAAGTGACACAAGGAGTTGTCAAAAATGAAAAAAAAAATGCATATGATGAGAAAACTATACATGGATATTGACATTTTTGCATCAAAATAAACCCATACTTTAATTTCATTTTTTTTGTGTGTGTGAACTTTTTGAAGTACCCTTAGCATTCCCACTTGATGAACACCTCTGGGTGCCAGATCTTGTGCTCTGTTTTGCCTGCATCATATGAACCCCATAATGGCTCTGTAAGGGAGCTGTTGTTACCACCCACATTTTACTGATGAGGAAACCAAGGCTCAGAGGGGTTAAGGAACTTGACCAAGGTCACGCAGCAAGGCTCAGAGCTAATTTCTGAACTCTGGTCTGCCCAGAGCACAGACTGCTAACTCAGGTGTTCTTTAGCAGAAATTGCCTCAGAATAGTTGCGTGACTTCCTGAGGGCAGCGTCAGGGAGAGCCCTTGCTGCATAGCCAGTGGGCCTCTGCTACACCCCAGCCTCTGTGGGGCCTTGGAGGCTCTGTTCTCCCCAGAGGCAGACTCACCTATGCCCGCTTGGGCTGTGATCCAGGGCAGCCGCAGGTAGAGGATGACACCCCAGATGTTGAGCATGCAGCGGATCTGGGAAGAGAAGGGGTCAGAGGCCACCTGGCTGGGTGTATTCCCCAAGGCCAAACACGAGTCCCTGCCCCTGGCATGGCATTGGGCCCCTAGGCCTAGGGAACACTTGGGTCCTTTCCTTGCTTCACCCACTTCAATAGGTTCTGACCCTCTGGTCCTGTGGGGCAGGAGGGAGACTCCCCCCAGACCCCCTTGTCCCCAACTCTCCCACACACTCTCCTGCCTCCCTGCTTAGGCTGGCTACAAGAATTATCAGGCCTCACCCTAGCCCAAGCCCAGGACCCTGGGTCTGCCCGCCCAGCCATGGCTGGGCTCAGGCCTGTCATTTAGAGGAGCTCAGCAAAGAGGGCCATCGAGCAGAAACCAGAGCTCGGACTACGGTGACTTCACCTTCCAAATTTAAAGCAGAGGCAGCAGCCAAGAATGAGGCCAGCACACCCAGGTGCAAGAGGCTGGTGTGGGCTTTGGCCCCACCAAGTGGCAGGGTGGAGCTTAGAGACTCCTGGCATTCAGAACCCGAGAGGTTTCTGAAGCCCTCCATCTTCTCTGCGACACTGAACCGGGCCACACCAGGCTCTGGCCACGTCTGGGAGGGAGCCACAGACCACAAGTGAGCCTCTGCAGGTGGTGGGGGAGTGGCTACACCCCCCCACCCCCACCCCCGCCCAGGGGTTCAGATAGGGCTGTAGAGGCACAGCTGGGTGGCGGGTGGCAGAATTAATCAACGTCAGAACTCAGTCCCCTTGTGGGTAAAACTTTCTCCTAATCCCATGCGGCACTCTCTGTAATGTCTTCCAAAGCCGAGGTCACTTAGTCATGCTCCACACTGTAACAAACCCCGTCTCTTAATGGGAATGAGAAAACCACGTTAGTGGATTTGTCTGTTTAGTGCTGCCCTCTGGTGGCTATTTGTAGGAAACACAGATTCTTCTAATAATTCCCCTGCAGATGATGCTCTCAGGACTCCGCACATCCGACTCACTCATTTAATACTCATCATTTCACAGATAAGGAAATTGGGCCACAGAGAGGTTGAGCAACTTGCCCAAGATCACACAGCTAGCGAATGGCCAAACTGAGATCTGCCCCAGGGGCAGGTTTTGTCCTAGGAGATACACAGGGGTCTGGAAACACAAACCAGAGAAAATTCGAAGTCACGGTACAGATGGGGAAACTGAGGCCCAGGCTGGGCCCTGGGCTTGCTCTGGCCTCTGTGAGCTGAGAATCAGAGCTGAGGCTGCATGGAGCTCTGTCTGCCAACCCCCATTCCCGGACATCAAGCTCCCAACCACACCCCACTTACCATCACCCCCTTGACCCAGCCGAAGCGCACGGGCTCCCCGGGGCTCTTCTCGCTGTTGGCACCTGCCTCGTCCTCCACCAGCCCATCGGTCAGCTCGTGGCTGGGCCGGCTGTCGAAGGCCAGTGCATGCAAGTGGCTGCCTTCCTGCTGGGGGCCCAGAGACCACTGGTCAGGTAGGCCAGGACGTGAGGGCCTGGCTCCTGCCTCCGGGCACCTGGCCCGCACCACCGTGGCCCACGTGGGCAGCCCACAGACCCCTCGGCCTCGCGTGTATGGAGCTGTGTGAGGAGTCCCTCCGAAACGTACCCTCCCTGTCCCTTTCCACATCCCTTTGATTCGTTTGCATCTCTGTTTGTGTGTTCCCACCGAACAAAAGCCCACTACCTCTCAGCCTCCCGCTCTACCTATTTTTTTAGGTTTTTGCCATAGGGAACGTGCGCTCACTGGAGAGAGACCGAGAGAGGGAAAGTGAGAAATCACCCGTAAGGGGGAATGGCCATGCCACAGTCCCTTCTCCTCCATTCTCCTCTTGGGATTTTGGGCATGAACACACATGTGCCCAGTGTGATTTTTAAGCCACCAGGTCTGGGACTTGAATTGCAGTCGACTATGTGGAAGTACAACACCTTAACCCCCATGGCACCTGCTGGCCCCACCTCCTCTACTTTTTTTATTTTTGCTAGAGAATGTGTGCCTTTTAGAGACAAATACAGAGAAGGGGAAATGAGAAAGCCCCCCTTCTCCCCAGGAGGGATGATCACATCGCAATCCCTTCTCCTCCGTTCTCCTTATGGGATTTTGGGCACATGCACATGTACCTCGTGTGTTTCTCAAACGACTGGGTCTGAGCCTTGAACCGTGCAGCCAGCCGTGTGGGATCCACCCGCCCTCACCCCCACAGCACCCCCTGGCACCCCTTTACCTTTGAGTGACTACAACAGTAACCATGATGACAGGTGCCCAGAGTTTTATAGCCCACACTCTCACCTTCGTTTGGGCCTCTCAGCCCATGAAAAAGGCATTGTCCTCATGGCACGGATGACACACCAGGTTCAGAGAGGTTTGCTAACTGGGTCCAGGCCACACAGCAGGGAGGCGGCCCGCGTCCTGAGAGGGCGCTTACCTTGAGGAAGGAGTGCAGGTCGGCCAGCGTGGGCCGCACCTTCCGCGGCTCGCCGGGGAGGGCGCTGTTGGCGTAGTGCTCGTAGGCCGGCACCACGTCGATCGTGTTGTAGCCGAAGGTGCGCGTGTAGAGGGTGCTGCCGTGGGTCAGGTGGCTGGGCTGGCTGCTGTCGTAGGCAGCCGGTGGCGGAGGCTCGTCGGCCCCGAGCAGTGTGCTGATGGTGAAGCGCCCACTGCACAGAGCCGAGTCCGCGGGCAGCTCCGAGGCGGGCAGCTCTGCCATTGTGGCTCTGGGTGTCAAGGGATGGGCCAGGGTCCGCAGGGCACGCAGGGTGGCTTTATAGGCTGGGCCTGCAGCTGGGAGGAGGCAGGGAGGTCGGCCCAAACCGCCCAGGGCTGGCAAACAGGGTCCTGGCATGGAGGGGGCGGGGCATGTGTCCGCTGTGCTGCCCACCTGATCGTTCAGATAAGGATCTGCCTTGAACCCAGACGGCAGGGCTGGACCAGGGCCAGGCACGCCACAATCCCACAGTGGCTCATCCGAGATCCCAGTGAGGACCCAGGAAGGCCCAGTCACGAGAGGGATGCTGTGAGGGACCTAGAGATGACTTGGTGGCCTGAGGCACTATGGAGGTTTTGGCAGGTTCAAAAACGCCTCATTTTAGAATATGATCTCTATTTTTATTTTTATTATTATCTCTATTTTCTAATTTTAAAAAATTTTTAATTTTTACTTAAAATTTTTTTTCTAGAGGTGTGTGCCCTTGCTAGAGAGAGAAAAAGAGAGAGGGAACGTGAGAAAGCAGTCCCTATGGGATCTGCAGTCTCTCCTCCTCCATGTCTCCTTCCTTTCAGGATTTCGGGTACACGCGCACACACACACACACACACACACGTGCCCAGCATGATTTCCAAGGGGTCAGGTATAGGATTTCAGCGATGCAATTGGCCATGTGGGAAACAGCCCCCCAATCATCATGCACTGGCTGGTCCATAATTTTTATTTTAAAACATTTCAATTGCCAGAAAGAGACAGAGAAGCAGAGAGAGGGAGAAAGCACCTCCCCACACACAGGACGTGGTCACCCCACCATGCCCTCTCCCACATCTCCGTCTGGTTGGCACCTTGAGCACACGTGCATATGTGTCCAGTGTTTTCAGGCATGGGCGGCCGTGTGGGATCTGGCTTCCTTCATTGCTAGGCCATAGGACTGCCCCATGTTCTTATTTTTTATCTAGTTAGTATTTTTTGAATGGATAAATAGTTCGACATTTAAAAAGGATGTTTCTCTTGGTCCGACGTGTCTCCCAGTGTCCGGGTGTCCTTCCAGACACCTCTCAGGACATACAAGGAGCCCCAAGCCAGAGCTCAGCCGTCCAGGACAGGATCTACAGCCACTAATGACTGACAGGCCCCCCGGGCTTGTGCCAGGCTGGTGGCCTGCACATGGCCAGCAGGGCAAGTCAGTGTCATCCCACAGGAGGGCGATGTGTTCCCAGCCTTCCCCAGCCTCCACCTGAGGGCCTCTGTGTCACAGAGCCAGGGATCCAGCACCCCACCCCCAGAATTGCCCAGACAGCTTCCCTGCCACTCCTACAGGAAGACCCCGTCCCATGGCTGGGCTGGATCAGGAGCCAGCTTTGCCAGCACCCCAAGGACACACCTCAAATGCACAGTGGCAGTGGGCACCCTCTGGTCACCAGAAGCACTAAGCCATAGCAGGCATGGCGGCTGAAATCTGAGTTGAGAGGGTGAAAGGGGTGGGTCAGTTAGTGGGTGGTTGCTGGCGGGCTGCCGGAAATGAAGGTCACGTCCCCCCGATTGCTGCCAAGGCTCTCCTGTCGGCCTGTGGTCACTTTCCCCCAAGGTGTGAGCATCCGACGGCTGATGGGTGTGGGGTAGAAGGGCCTCCCAGCTCCAGAGTTCCCAGGTCAGCAGGGACTTGGAGTCCACACGGCAGCCCCTTCTGCCTCTGCCCAGTCCTGCTTCCCGCCCTCTGCCCATAGGGACCGACTGGCCCCAGACACTCCCGACCAACACCCTCCCGTTTACCTGCTCAGAAGCAGCTTCTGGGGCCGAGTGGCCTCACAGCGCACAGGCATCACTGATTTCTGTCAGCTCTGCTGAGTTTCCACTTCAGCCTTTCGTTCATCCAGCAAACCTTTTCTGACCTCCCAGCATGCCACGGTGGTGGTGGTAAGGGCACAGACACAGGCCCGGCCTGCACTCATGGTGGTTAGAGGGGACAGCACGGACACGGACTCATGCAGCTGTGTGGGGAGGGAAGCAATGGAAGATGCCTCCTGGAGGAGGGTCAGGTGTGGGTATCCAGGGAAGGCTTCCTGGAGGAGGAGATCTCGGGCCTGAGTCTCAGAGGACGAGTTGCTTGCCCCAGAGGCAAGAATGGATGGAGGCCAAGTTCATTGCCAGCTCTGAGCTTGGCTTATCCTCAGGCTATGGTCATTCTCTGCAGGGACAGGGACAGGGACAGAGAAGGACGCTAACGGACCTCTCTTCCGCCCTAGCCCTTCCTCTCCCATGGGTCCTCAGAGCTCTCCCGGGTTCCCAGAGCACCTCAAGGTGCTCGCAGTCCTCAGGGGTCCATGAATACCATCGGTGATTCGACACCCATCAACGGGGAACTTTCAGAGAGGCCGGCTGGCTTGGCTCTTCCTCCTTGCTGACCCCGGCTCCCTGCCCGCAGCGGCCCAGGTCAGGTGTGCCCAGCTGCAGGACCAGAGAAGGGGCAGAGGGGAACACCCAGACCGGATCAGAGCAGCAAGTTATTAGGGAGTCCCTCCAAGAAGAGGGCAGAGAGCCCACAAGATCATAGACAAGGAGCCAGCAGGTGGCGTGGTGGTTAAGGTGCTGGACTTCCACCTGGTTGACTGCAGTTTGAGTCAGACCTGGAGGCCTGAAAATCATGCCGGATGCTTGTGCGTGCGTGCCCAAAATCTCAGGAGAATGGAGGAGAAGGGATTGTGGCGTGGCCATTCCCCTTGGGGGTAATTTCTCACTTTCCCTCTCTGTCTCTGTCTGTCTCTCTCTGGAGAGTGCACATGCCCTATGGCAAAAACCTAAAAGAGAGAGAGAGAGAGAGAGAGAGAGAGAGAGAGAGAACTTTAAAAAAAAATCATAGAGCGTTTTGCTGGAGAGCCAGCCAGCGTGTCGGCCCACGAGGCAGAGACGTGGCCCTGGGCTGTTCAGTGAGGATCCCAGCAGCCAGGACGGCCCAGTCAGGCACTCCACAGGTGCTCGCTGAACGTGTAGTGATGGACGTGGAACCAGGCTGGGAGAGTGGCTGCCATGGAAGCCTTTGGCACACAGAATTATCCTGGGAGGGGGCCCGGGTGAGGGCAGCTCCACGGGGCCCTCCCAGCTCAGGGGTCAGCCTCGAGCTGGGTGTGAAGAGGTGAGCTGAGGCTCGCAGGACCTCGGTGACAAGCCCCCAAAGTCAGGGTTACTGTGGAGCTTTTGGCAACATCTATGTATTCAAGGTATGTGTTAATCTTTTCAAAAGAATCTTCTCTGAGCTCCTCTTAATGACACAGCTTCCTGGAACCAGCCCCTCACGGAAGGAGGCATCTGCGGGACTGTGGAACTCCAGCCCCCATGCCAGCTGGGGCCGATGGCTTCAAGGCCAGGACTCCAGGGAAGGACCCCAGTCACGGTCAACTGCTCACCTGCCCTGCGGGCCCTTCCCAGCCGAGTTACTCATTCCCTGCCCTGGGGTCCGGGGGACAGATCTTATCACCGGTTTGCTCTTAAACTGCCACCTGACTGGCGAAAATATCACAGCCAGCCGGCACCCTCTTACCGCACCCCTGCACACCGACCCTGGGCAGCTGTGGAAAATTCCTGACAAGCTCTCAGGGGAGGCAGGGGCCTGAAGGCAGGGCTGGTTTCAGCACTGGAGTTGTGGCAGAGTGGCAGGCCGCGGATTTGCTGGGTGACCTTGGGCAAGTCCCTTTCTCCTCCCTCCGCACAACCGTGGCCTATGTAAGCCCAAGGTCCCTTGCAGCCCCAGAGGGAATATTTGCTGTTTTGAGAAACCCTCCTGCCCTCCACCTTTGTTGGGTGGGACCCCTCGAAGGGCTGACTGGGATAAGCCACAGGGACTGTCAGACAGCTGGCCCAGAGCACAGACCCCGGGAAGGGATTTCTTGCATTGCGCGGAATTTAGCTGCCTGGAGAAACGCTCCCTTTTCCAGACAATTCGGAGTCAGGGAGGCTCGGTTCTGCTGGTTTCTGTAAACAGCACATCAGCTGACCTGGGTGAACCTCGGCTTCCGCAGCAGCAGAATGGGAACAACACTGACAGCAGGGCCCGGGAGCTCTGGCCAATCCAGCACAAGTGACGAGGAGCCCTGTGTCCCCTGGTTCTCAGAAGGAAGCAGCACAGGGGGCGGAAAGGAACTGGAGTCTTGGCGGTCAGGAAACCCCACAGACGTGAAAACCCGATGCGGAGGCTGAAATGGTGAGGACAGGAGGGCCTGCTGCCGCCTCCCCACGGCTACGTCTCCTCAATTTGTGGCCACAGTGGCAACTCCACATTATTATGCTCCCCCGGGTACAGGCCCTGGACCCCAGTCTAGGATGCCAGGCAGACCAGCAAGGAGATCGGGTCACACAACTGCCAGCAGAGGGAGGCAGCCCAGGGGAAGCAGTGAGGGCAGGCAGGTGGGCAGGGATGGAGGGGAGGCTGGGGGAAAGGGGCCCCAGAACCGTGTGGTCAGGGCAAGGGAAGGGTGGGACTGGGCTCCCAGGTTTGGGGTGTGAGGGGTGGAAGAAAGAAATGTGGGACATGAGGCTGACAGGGGTCCAACTGTTCATTCCACACATTTATTGAGCACCGACTGCACACCATGCCCTGGGCTAGGAAAGAAGACGTCGTGGGAATCAGACAGGCCTGCCCTCCCAGAGCTCACATTCTAGTGGGTGAGGCGGACAACACACAGACAAGCAATAGTTAGAATACAAACAGTGGTACGTGCTGTTAAGAAAACAAAGCCTTTTTCAGGAGAGCTTAGGCCTCTCTCTGAGGATGGGAAACGAGCTGAGCTTCAGTAGTGAGGAGCCACCCGCACACACGCAGGTGAGCGTGCAGGGGTTCCGGACAACCGGGGAGGCTGTGCAAAGGTCCTGGCAGGAGTGTGGCTTGGGCTGCAAGACTAGCAAGGACACCCCTTTGGCTAGAGCAGGACCACCAAGGAGATGGGGCTCATGGGATTCCGATGAGGAAGAGGATGGCCTGCGCTGACAGCCCAGAGGTAGAAGTTTCTCACCTGCGATGGGCGGGTCGGACTGCTGTGTCTCCACTGCACCGAGAATGGGCTGAGGGGAACAAGGGCGTGGCAACACCAGCCAGGGGCCACCTCAGGGGCAACAGTGAGGGCCAGGCCAGGGGCATGGGCAGCAGGCGCTATGGGCAGCACGGTGGTGAGGAGTGTTGGGAGTCGAGAGCCGCCCTGAAGGCAAAGTCCACAAAACCAGCACATGGTTTGTGTGGAGCAGGGACTGGAAGGAGGGATCAGAACTCCACGAGGGAAGTGGTGTGTTATTTCTGGGTAGGGGAGCTTGGTGGGAAGGGCCTCGCATGCCAGGCCAAGGAGCCTGGCCTCTGTCCTGGGCTATTAGATGTCATCTATTTCTGGGAAGCTGGCCTGGGGTGGTGAGCAGTGCCAAGCAGAGAAACAGGGCCAGGGAAGGCTGGGCGAAGTGCGGCAACAGTCAGGCAAGCACAGAGTCCTGGGGCTCACGCTGCTCCTGCAGCCTCGAGCGTCCTCCCAAGCCTCCAACAAATGCTGCTTCTGGGGCCCTGCCCTGCACAGTCTTGAGCCTGGGTGAGGAGCGGGGGCGGGGGGGGGACTGACACTGGCGATCCTGAGAAGCTGTCAAGACAGAGCCAGCAGGCTACAGAGAGCAACCTTCCACAGACTCCCCATCACATCCCACCCCACCCCACCCCACCCCACCCCACGTGCTGGTGTCCGGCCTGGTCCCACGAGGCTTGTCTGGAGAGGATGGGTATGATGCAACCCTGGTGTCGTGAAATCGCCGGGTAAGAGGATGCGCTGCTCGTCGGCCTGATTCACAACACCAGCTGCAGCACCAATACCAGAGCTCGCCGGCTTCTCCTCCGGATGCGGCTCCTCGGTTTGGAGACAGCAACAGCCTGCACAAACATCTCCCCGACCCGCAGCTGCCCCGAGCCTGCACAGCACCAGAGCCAGGGCAGAGAACATGGCAGCTGGGCCCCTACCCACGAGGGGCTCACAGACTTGACAGCGAAGGGGATGAGACACAGAACCCAGACCGCACAGGGAGAGCATGGAGGGCAGCAGGCACGGAAGACACCGGGGACAGAGGCTGAGCAGTGGTCACTACCCCGTCAGAGTGAGATGGCACTTTTCCCCTTCATCTTCTCATAAAGAAAATAAATCTTCATCCACCCTCTGGGCTCCACCCAGGTTAGCCGAGATTTCCCATAGCCACCTCTCTATAGCAACCAGCACCAAGACACTGAGATTAGGCCAGTCGGTGGTGTGGTGGTGAAGGTGGCTGGATCCCACATGGCCAAATTTGAGTCCCAGGTTTGAGTCCCAGGCTTGGTGGCTTGAAAAACATATGGAGCACGAGTTCGCGCGAGCCCAAACGGAGAATGGTGGAGAAGGGACTGCACATGGCCATCCCTCTGGGGGTGGGCTTTCTCACTCTCTCTCCCCAGTGAGCACATGTGCCCAACAGCAAATTTAAAAAGGAAGGAACTGGGATTTCTCGTGAGCCTTGGGGAGGACATGGGTGTGTCTACTGCAAGCCTGGTTCTTCTACCTGGGTAACGTTTCATCAGCTGGATGCTAAAGCACCTTGAAGCTAAAGCAAAAATGGAAATTTGCATAATGAATTAAGGCGTTTTCATTGTTAAAGGGACTCCTGGCTACTTTTTCGTCATCAACAGACTTTTTAAAAACCTATTTACCCATAATTCACAAATGAGTGTAGATAATAATACACTCGACGCTAATTTTGGGATACCCAGGTGAACAAGGCATAATCTCTGTCTTTGGGAGCACACAGGTCACCAGAGGAGCTAGGGTAACAGTAGCCATGACCTTAGGCATAAGGCATAAATCCTGCCTAAAATGCTACATGGGTTCATGAGCTCCTCCATTTCATTCTAAGATGAGACACTTAGAATAAGACAAAAGATATGTAATCATGTAAGAGGAAAAGAGCCCAACATTATGAAGCTTCCTGGTAGCCAAGGCAAAAAGTGGAATCATTATCAGTAGTCACTATCTGGTAAGAGTGAGATTTATTTTTTCTCCCTCTTCATCTTCTCATATAGAAAATAAATCTCCACTGACCCTTTGGGCTCCACCCAGGTTTAGCCAAGATTTTCAGTACAGGGGTGGTCTGAGCTCAGCCCTGCTGCGTCAACATAGGCTGAAGCAGTAACTCTAACAAATCCAGTTCTGTAGCAGCAGATACGACCACACATTCCTCCACGCGGATGACTGTCAATGTGCTCTCCGGAGACCAAGGAGTCAATCCCATTGGCTCCACTGCCACAACCTTTCATTTTAATACACATCCTTAGCTTTTCAAACTTCATTGGAAAGCTTTCCTGGAAGCACTAGGGGAAGCATCATCATTCTGTCTGATGGTGAACTGCATAGGCACTTCCCGATCAGAGCCATCTTCAATGGACTCTTTTGGAAGCCGGGAGATTAAGACCTGCTCCTGTGGCAGGGACCAGGGGCCTAGAACCTTCCAGCTGCTCTCAAGACCTCAGCTCCTGCTCTTCCACTCTACCTCCAAGTCCAGGAGACACAGAGAAGTGGGAGGCAGGAGTGGGAAGTAGAAGCCGGAGGAGGCCCAGCCTGGCTCTGCCCCTCCGACCTCACGACCTGATGCCTGGGTTTTATCTGTCAAGTGGACATAATTCTGCCCAGTCGATGGTTTCTTTTTTTGATGATCAAGACAAGGGATCTGGGAAGAAAGCGTTTTGGAGAATATTAATAGTGCTTTGTAAATATAAGTAAAAATGTCTCGGGGAAGGGGGTCCTAGTTCGTTAGCTACCAGAAAAGAACAGCGAGAAAAAACCCAACTCATCCTTGACTTGCTAAGCAGTGCTTTCTGGCAGGGGCAGCTGCTAAGATTTATTTTCTTTACATCGTTTAAATTTGGGACGTGGGGAGAAGTGAAGTGGAGCTCAGCACTGGAAAGCAGACATGCAAACAAAATTGGCTTTGGTCGTCTGCGGAGATCAGAGCTCGGTTCTGGCAGAAGCTGTCTATAATGGCAGAAAATGTTCAGAGAAGCCTAGAAGCTCAGGGTCGCGGGTTCCCCCACCTCACCTGGTTGATGTGGTCCTACTGCTAGCCTTCTCAACACTCCAGAGCCATCTTCCAAAGGATCTTCTGTCAGTGGTCACCCAGCACCCGTGGCAGGATGACATTTGAGCATACCCTACATCTGTGCTACAGAATCACTGGGGAGGGGCTGGCTTCAAGAGGAGTCTCTCCTCCAGATGGCCCACAGGGGACCTTTGAGTTCGGACTGGGTGCAGACCGCAAGCATGGGGTCCCACAGCAGGAAATCGGGGGCACTGAAAGGGCACGGGACAAGACCCAATCAAGGCCTATGCCTGCCAATGGTAGACACAGGAAGGCCAGGGGCAGCTGGATGCCAGGAAAGAGCATCTTTGATCAGGGGCCAGGGATTCAGCTAGAGCTGTCAGATGTTCACTTGTGATTTCCTGGAAAATGGCCCCTCCCCCACCCCACGCCGCCCGGCCCACGCACAATGCCGCTCTTCGTCTGATGCCATTCTCACTAGTTAGCCGCTCAACAGCAAAGATCACGCTGACTGAACAGCTTTGACCGTGCTGGTTACAGTGGGCAGGCTGGCCCAACGGGCCTAGGCATGGTGCATTTTTTCCTAACCAGGTACTCTTCATCCCCCTATTTAGTACATCACACACATTTTATGAAACCTGTGTTGGCGAGCAGGGAGGGCGGCTCTGCATTTACAGAGGCTCACAGGCTGATTTCATCACTCCCTGCCTTAGTATCTGTCAGAATAAGGTTTTTCCAGTCTTGGCATGGAAAACCAACCTGGGGAGCTTAAAAAAAAACATGAACCATGGGGGCCAGCAGATGGCACAGTGGTTGAGGTGCTGACCACAGTCTGAGTCCTGGACCTGGTGGCTTGAAAATCACACCAGGTGCATGTGCGTGTGTGCCCAAAATGCTGAAAGGAAAATGGAGAGAAGATTGAAGCACGGCCATCCTCACTGTCCCTCTCTCTCTCTTTGGTGAGCATACCTGTTCTACGGCAAAAACAAAGAGTGCCTTATTTCCTCCCTAATTAAATCAGAAGCTCAGGGACAGTTTGGAAATCAGCTTCTATGCTTTTTAATTGCCAGAGGGCATGTGTGCATGAGAGAGAAAGAGAGAGAGCCTCCTAATGGGGGCTGGTCATGCTGCAATTCCCATTTCTCCATTCTTCCTTCCCGTTAGGATTTTGGGCACACAGACCCAGGTCGAGGATTTGAACCATGGTCAGCCATGTGGGATCCAGCCTCCTATGCACAGCACTTAACTGTTGTGCAATGGGGCCAGCCCTGGAAATCAGTAGTTTCAAGTGCTCCCCAGGTGATCTAAAGATGTAGCCAGGGTTGTTGAGAATTGCAGAGCTGGAGTAGGCTAGAGGAAAGATGTGTTCTTTTTTCATAAAGGGAATGCTGATATTAGAGTTAAAAAATGTATTGTTCATGTCATAAAAGGCTTTTTTTTTTTTTTTATAGGTTTTTGTTATAGGGCACATGCGCTCTCCAGAAAGACAGAGAGAGAGAGAAAGCGAAAAATCACCCCCCGCCCCCCCGGGGGGATGGCCACGCCGCAATCCCTTCTCCTCCATTCTCCTCTCAGGACCTTGGGCACACACACACTTGGCGCCCAGTGTGAGTTTAAGCCACTGGGTCTGGGACTCGAACCATGGTCGACTACATAGAAGTCCAGCAACATAACCATTATGCCAACTGCTGGTCCTGATGTCATAAAAGGCTTCTAAAGAGATTTTTCTCCTGGTTAGACACATCAATGCCTGTGGGGCCATCAGCCCTTCATGCTGGGTTCACTGCCAGTGGGCAGCCTTAAACTACTGGTTTGCACAGACAAGTATGTGCCCCCAAGTGAGACCACCCCTGACGCATCTCTGCCTCTTGGGCAAGCCGTCCTGGTGTCCTCCAGTCCCCACATACTCACCTCTTGATCAAAGTGGATGCCCTATAGCCAGGCTTCTGTTTGGCAAGGGAAGGGCTGAACAAGAGGCCTGACCTCTGGCAGGCCCCTCAACTTACCTGCATCCTGCTGTTCTTCCCGCTTTGAGGCCATAGGTGAGTGAACGGCTACACGACGCAGCTGGGGCATGAGAAGCCGGCCAGTGAGTCAGACCAAGACCCGGGCTCACAACACCTCACATGAGCAGGGTGGCCACACTCACGCAACGCTCTCCCATCTCTGCAGGTCCCCTCCTGGTCACCTGCGGATAGTTCCTGCATATCCCCCGGTCACTGGGAATCCTCCTTCCATCTCCCTCTATCTCTGTCCCCGTCTTAAGCCTTTCTGTTTCATGACGGCGTGTCTGTGTGCCTTCTTGTCTCTTCCCCAACCACAGTGTGAACCTCAGAACCAGAGACAGAGCCACCATCACAGAGACCACCCCACGGCTTGTAGCCCAGGGTCCTGGAGGGTGCTGAATAAGTGAGTGAAGCTCTGGAGTCAGTGGTGGGGAAGGGACCCACTTTACTGGAAGAGGCTCCTCACTGTGGCGTACTCCCTGTAAAACCTAAGTCCTCAAGGGCAGGTATCTCACTCCCTGGTGCTTGGGACAACATCGGCCTGACACAGGGTGGGACTTTGGCATTTGTCAGGTCGCACCCTCTGTTTAGCAGCCACCGAATAAACAAGAACCCCAACTTGAACTTGATACACCAATGTCCATCCCCTAGTAGCAAACTGCTCTACCAACCATGACCCAATTTTGTCTCTTGGAAAAAAATAGCCATCCCTGGGGCACTGATGTGAACAACCCACGGTGAGAGGTGGCCAAATTAACTTCCATTTACTGAGGGCCCAAGGCATGACAGGTGCTAGGTAGGTGACTTACGGAAACTAGCCTTCCTAGTAGCCTGGCGAACAAGGAGCAGTGTCCTTGCCTTCTATGGTTCAGAGTGATTAAACGGCTTGCCCCTGGTCACATGATTTCCAAGTGGTGAAGAAGGGATTAGAACCACTTTCAGCCCAGCTCCCAAACTTGTGGTTGTGTCCCTCCCAGGCTGGGCTCTGAAGCCCTGGGGGTGGGGCTGGGGCGACTGCTGCCAAGGGCTTGCTCAGTTGCCAGCTCTGTGCTTTGAGAGCTTTGGGTCCCGGTATTCCATGCCCTTTCTCTCTTCCTAGCCCCCGTCACTGCTGAACTCTTCACCTTCAGAATTCAGTTTTCAAAGAAGTCTCTCAAGTCCTTCTTGTGCTTTCTAGTGCTGATGACAGCTGACGGCCACCAGGGGGTGACATTCCAAACATTTGTTTCTGAGGAAACAATTTGGTTTAAATCTCCCTAAGAATTCAAGCCAGCAGAACTGTCAGCTTGATCAGCACGAAAGTCACCCAGAGGCCCATCCTGAGTATGAGAGGGCCGAGGGGTGGGTAGCGAGGGGGATAGCTCCAGGCTCACGTTTGGGAAGACCTTTGGGACATCCGGGGAAAAGACTCTCCAGCCAACCTCCCCAAGGAGTTTCCCACCAGAGCACTACCAGCATGAGCTCCTCACCGCAGTTCTAGCCTCACTGCCGATGTCAGTCAGTCCTCATATTTCTCTCTGGCTGTTTCCTGGGGCTTCCTGGCCAATCCTAGGGACAGCCGAGGTGCCATTCATGTTGGGGTGACCAATGGCTCTTCTTCCAGCATCACCCGGGTGGCATCTTAATGTTTTTAACTGAAGACTCAGATCGGATCCTCACCCCAATGAAAAGCCTTCAGCTCTATGACGCCTGGGTAAGCAGGGCCTCCCTTACCAGTGCCTTCTCTCCACCTGCCCCACCCACCTCAGTAACCTCCCCTCCACAGCCATACCATGGGCTTGCAGCCCAGCTCCAGGAGACGCTGCTGAGCCCCAGAGGAGACCATTAAACTATGATGGGGTGAGAGGCCCAGATTCCCAGACGATCCATCAGGAAATCGCCTCCAGAGGCTGGCAGGACCAGCTGCAGCTGAGGGATCCTCACAAAGGAAATGGGCTGAAATGCTTCCATGTAGCTCCTTCAAGGGGGAGAACACAGGTCACTGGCAGCTTATGCCACCTCACTCAGAGCTTCTCATTAGGGTAAGGCCTCCCAGGTGGAGAGAGATGGACACCCCTTCCGCCTCCCTGGTCACTGCATATCCCCAAGCAAAACACCCATGCCCCAGATCTTAGAAAACACTCCTGGTCAAAAACACAGCAGATACTGTCTGAAAGAGCGGGAGACATCTGTCCCATGGTTAGGCCCAAACCTCCCCCACCATTCAACTGAAACAACCCCCAATCCTGCTGCCACCTCCTCAAAGCCAGAACTGGCCCTCAACCCCTACTTAAAATGCTTTCCATTGAAGGTCCGAGATAAAGGTCACAGACTCTAACTGCTCCCAGCATGCTGGGCTGATCACCAAAATGCCTCTGACTCCTGACCCAGCTACACCCCCAGCCAGAACCTTCCCGGGACCCCTGGTCAGAAGACTGAATTTGGAGGTCAGTGCCAGAGAGCAAGATTTCAGAGCTGCGGTGGGAGTCCTGTATTTACTCAGAGACCTCTGGGGGCTTTGCAGACCCTGGGACCCGGTAGGCCTTAGAAGTCTTCTTGGGTGGGGAATAGAAAAGGCGCCCCCCGAGGCTGCCTTTTGCTAAGGACCGTCCTAGCAAAGGAGGAGGCCCAGAGAGGCTTCCACTCCCACTTGGGGAGCACATTCCATTTACCGGCTACCGGCAGGGGCGGTGGTGAAGGAGCAGGCCTAAACAGAGCAAACGCAGAGTTACTCCACAGACAGAAACATGCACAGCACACACCGCGCCCCACACACTGCAAAGCCACAATGCCAGAAAAGCGAAAACGGAAGAAAGAAAAATTATCGGTCAACTGAAGCAAGTCAAGAATTCTCCCCACTGCCTTTCAGATACAAGTTATTGATCAAGTGAGGAAAAGCTGTCCTTTACCTCTTCTCCTGCACCCAACACACGGTATTTGAAACTCCTGATGGAGACACCCAGTAGATAATAGCAGTGGAGGTCAGCAGGGGCCCCAATTATCCCACTCGCTCTGCCTGGCTTCTGCCTGCCCTCTCAAGTGACTTCAGATCACACTGTCATTTCCGCTGCCCACAGAAGCACAAACAGTGCAACAAATCAGGCTAATCCAATTTAGCGGGAGAACTCCTAGCAGCCTGTGCCAGGCCCGAGGGCCTCCAGGCAGCAAGTGCCAGCAGAGGCGAGCCCGACAGATAAAACTGGGACACACTTACAGTAAGAACCTCATGTTTATAAAGCGCACATTCAGTAGAAAGCCCTGTATTTTTATTTGCTAAACCTGGCCCACCAGGTGAAGGAGGGGCCTTACCTGTATGGCCACGCAGCACCAGGTGCCAATGGAGAGACTGTCTAGGCCAGGTCTGCTGGGGCCACCACAGGGGCTACCTCACATCTGTTTCGATGCTAGAGGCTTCCTCTGGGATCCCTGACTCTCTACCTCCGGCTCAAATAGAAGCCAGTATCATTCAAATATCTGCTGGGGGGTCCAATACCCAGGGGAAAGCACAGAGAAGAAGCGTATTTCGAAAGCAAGATTAAGACAAGGACTTTTCTTCCTTCTCCAGGTCAGCAACTTAGAACAAGTATTTCTACTCAGATGGTCCCAGTAAAAAGAGAATCAGAGGAGAGAGCCCGCCTTCTGAGACTCCTGGCCGCCTTCTCAGATTCCTGGCAGCTCTGGGGTGGGGACAGTGCTCGGCCTACCTTGGGTATCTCAGCTACCAAGCACAGCCCAGCACACACAGGGCCTTGGTAACTGTCTGCTGTGGAGCCCCAGCTGATGCTCAGATCATACCTGCTATTTAGCCAGTCACAAGGCAAAGAGAAGGTCAGGACATCTGAAAATCTTCACAACGTTTTAGCTAGTGATTTTAAGCTTTCTTCTGCCAACCTCTTCAGTTAGAAACAAGTGGCAAGAAGACAGGTTTAATTCCTTCCGGCCCCTGCCCTGTAGGGGTTACTAACACACAAGACAGAAGATGGGGAGGAAATGGGATGACTTCTGAATTCAGCCTGGAATGAAGAACGGGGGGGCAGAGAGGACCCTAGAAATGGCCTCATTTTCTTCCAGAGCGATTTACAATTCCTGTTAATAATTTGCTGCTTTTGTCTTTCTAATATTCCTGAAATGCAGAATTATCAAAAGCCCGATATTAGCCCAGACATAAAAAGCCCATGTCCATGAGGAATTTTTAAGTCACTTTCTACAGATCTGCTGGATGTGAGGCTCAACCCAGCTCCATGACAGACCAGGGCTAAGTGACAGTGCACAGTCAGGCGGGGCAGCCAGGGTTCAGTCCCTGTCTCAGCACTGAGCATGCTCATCCCTTCCTGAGTGGCAGGATGTGGTCTAATGAACCAAACAAAGCTTCTGATGCCTAAGGAGGTGGCGGTCCCATCTACGGCAGTGGGATGCTGGCACAGGGGTACACAGTGCTATGCTTAGTAATGAGGGTTTTGGCCAGAAGCACTCATTCAACAGAACAGACAAGGGTGAAAACCCAGAGAACAGTTCTTGGGTCTTCTTGTTTGTTTTTTAAATCAGCAAATGCTAGACACTAGGTCTGTCGTTCTTTGCATAGTCACCTACCTAGGATTTAAATGACTCATCAAAAGAATTAACCGTCTAACTAATTATTAAAAAAAAGTCTCTATTAGACTGTAAGTGCTTGTAGGGCAGGAGCTGGATCGACACGCTGGCCCCAGTGTGAAAGGGTACTTCCTGCTCTTTGGTGAGTCCATCCAGCCCATGAGGGATAAGACCAAATGATTCACTCTAAGGCAGTACAGCAGTTTCAGCTGAGGTTTCCTTGTACAACTAGATTTGATTACAAAATAAATTCAATTAAGAGACAAAATTTGAAATAAAATCTCCAGGCCTATGAAAAGGATCCAGATCAAATCAATACTTCCCTTCAAATGTGTCGTGAGTTTATTATGAGCCACTCTGAGACGGGCACTGTCAGTGTCTAAGTGCCCCTGATTTTTGTAGAAAGACTGGAACCTCATTCTTGGAAGACAAGAGACACACCCAAGGCTCCCCTTCTCCTCCTTTCTCTGGGTAAACAGTTAAGTCATAGACCACCCACTACAGAAAGGAATTAGTTCTCCAAACAGGTAAGCAGAGGATGACTTTTAAAGCTAATAACCTGTTCCAAGGTCATCAATTCTGGGCTCGAGCTATCAGCACAGGTACCTGGGCACCGAAGTCATGGCCTTACAAACTCAGCCTGTTCCCTCATCCCTGCACAGACCCAGCAGGCTGCACCGGACCACAAAATCGGCTTGTCCACAAGTACTAGCATTTGCTCTGCGAGACCTGGCTCTTTTCTCAAATTTATTTATAACTGTGACCCTAGTTACGGTTTCTCCTCTCTCACTCCCCAACTGCCGACCAGGAACACTTTACCCAACTCACAGCTCCCCCAGCGGGTAGCTCAAGGTCTGGTTGTTTTTCTCTCCCTTCTGATTCCACGTCTCTCTTACCAGTCAGAGGCACCTAGCCCCCCCGTGGCGGGCTGGCATGCAATTCTATCCATGATGCAAGGAAAGGCAAGGCAAATCCACAATGAATCCTCATGGGGCACAGGGAACAAGAAATGAGCCAGCTAGCAAATGCAAATGTGCACAACTCGAGCCTTCTCTCACTATGGCAGCAGTGCTTTTCTATCTGCAAGATCTAATATTAACGAACAAAATACTAAGTAGCTTTATGAAAAGTCCACGGACTAATCTTTTTTCAAACAGTGTTAAAACGAATCACTGGCTTAAATCAGCACGTGTAAGCAGGATGCAACTTGCTAAATCAAGTCCCCTGCAGGGCGCATCTTCTAAGGCTTTCTAAAGCTCAGCTGAAGATAGCACTCCAGGATGATCAGACTTGGGCAGAGAACAGCCCTGACGACCCTCATATTACATCTTAGATGGAATATGGAAAGCCACCAATAAACAGATGGTTCCACTATCTACAGACCAGTTCTTTCCCAAAAGGAAAGGTTAACAATTATTTTATCAACTGGGGGTGGCAGGGGTGACCACATACCATTAAACTGTGTGAATAAGATGTGACAGATTTCTCCCTAGGAGCAAAAGCTTCTCAGGAGACCCTCTAGGGATCTTGACATCCTCCTGGGAAAGAACGGGCTTCAGGAACAGTGATCAAACCAGCAGAGCAGGCCACTCCCCAATGTCTTGTGGCCCAGGTGGCCCAATTAGGAACACACACCTGTCCTCACCCCTCTCCAGCATAGCCCACTGATGGGAGAAACAAAACCAAGAACACGTAACAACTGCTGCTCAGGGACCTAATACCCACAGTGCTGATGCCACACAGAGTGGACTCTGTTCTCTGGATAGAAAATGACCCATGAGCTCCCCCAGTCACAGTCTTCAAGAGTGGGGAAAGTAAGGGGAACGGAAAGTGGCGACTAGAGCAGGGGAACGAGGAGCTGAAACGTCCTTGATAAGAGGGGTGTGCTCGAGCAGAGCAGTCACTTCTCTGTGGAGCTGCTACTGTGGGGTGAAGCGAGGCTTAACCTCTTCCTCACGATTGAGCCAAGGTACCTACAACCTCCCTTCTGAAGGTTTTCTAGGTCTATGTTTTTATCTCTACTGGAACTTTAACAGAACAGCCAACTAACTAATCCTGGAATCAGAGCAGATGATCTGGGGGATGGTGTTGGACCACCTGGACTCCCAGGCATACCCAGGAAGACGGAAGACATGGAGCGCTTGACAATCTTCTACATGAACCTTCAATCCCTAAGGCTGAGGCTGCCTTTCACTTGGGATAATGAGCCGTGACTCTGCCATATGAAGTATTATATCTAAATAAAAGTAACTCCCAAAGGCTTTGTTTCCTTGCTCATTTTGGGTATGTTTTTAATCATTTAAGGTCAATTTAATAAAATCACAGGTGCCTACATTGCCTCTCATTCTCTGGCCTGAGAACTAGTAAAGACATTTCTTCCCAATACATATAAAAAAACTTTAAACAAAATTTCAAAGAGAAAAAAAAATAATGTTGAAAAGAAATACAAATCAAAGAAATTTATTGGTGTTGACAAAAATACATGATATTAAAAAAAAAAGCAAACAAACAAACGAAAACAAAACAAAACACAAGAGACACAGAACCAGGACCCCCACCCCACGGGCTTGTGTGCCTGGTGTACTGACAGCGTGCAGCCCCAGAAGCCCCATGAGCATGGCCCTTAATTCATGAGGACCTCCATCTGCACCAGCCTGGCATTAGTGTCCCCAGACGTCCGGTATGGTATCATTCCAGCAAAGGTAATCAGGGCTCGGGCTTGACTTCGGAGTTGCTGAGGGGAAAAGGAAGAGAAGAACACTGGTTAACTCTCAAGTTGAGCTGCAGTGCTGAGAACCGTCACCATGTCTTTCATCTCTCGCTGGCGGCCAGGGACAGATCCCTGGTGGGCGAGCGTCTTACTCTCCGTAGTTATTTGCCTCCAGCGTGGTACAGTTAGCAAAACTTGCCCGGTGGGTTCTAGCTCCGTGCAGTGTCAAAGCCCTTCCACCAAGCAAAAGGCAGATGGGTTTGCTAGCAAACTGCCTTGCCGCTACTAGCTTCCTGCACAGCCCCGAGCTTCAGAACTGCCTGCTCCAGTTTTCTGAGCCATCCCCCACTCCTCCTGACTAGTTTTTGTCCATCTGTTTCCTCAGGGCTCTGAGCTCCCAGGGCCCCTATGGAGCCTCGGCAACTCCAAAAGCAGGCTGTGACAGTGTGGACTCTCAATCCAGCTCTTCCCCGCTCCTCCCCTTTCCCTTCCTTTCACTCTTTCCATTTCTCCCTTCCTGACAACCGTGCTTGGCCCTCTTTTCACTGACAACAAAATTTTATGGACTATGGAATTCCTGGATTGTTCCAGGAAGGAAAAAGATGGTCCTAAAATGTAAACCCAGTAACAGAAAAGATAACCTTCACCCTGGTTTCCAAGTGATAAATCACTGAATTAGAAATAAAGAAACAGCTTCAGATGATTGCTGCAAAAGCAAGATTTTGGGGGTCTGGGGCTTTAGGGTGTCCCATACTGAGGTACAGTCATCCAACAGTATCCAAGGGAAATTGGTTCCAGAACCCCCTGTGGATTCCAAATCCTGAAAATGCACAAGCTACTAATGTAAAATGACATATTTGTATATAAACTATGCACGTCCTCCCATACACTTGAAATCATTTCAAAATTACTTTTAAATAGTCTTAGCATCAGATGTAAGTAAAAGTAAAAATATACAGATAATGGGACCAGCAGATAGTGTAACGGTTATGTCTCTGGACTACCACATGGCCAACACAGTTCAAGTTCTGGATCTGGGGGCTTCAAACTCACACTGGGTGCGTGTGCGTACATGCCTAAATTTTCGAGAGGAGAATGGAGGGGCAGGGATTGCAGCATGGCCATCCCCTTTCTGTCTCTCTCTCTCCCCAGCAAGTGCATGTGCCTATAGCAAAAATCTAAAAAAAAAATAAAACAAAACCAAAAAAAGTATACACACACACACACACACACACACACACATACACATACACTTCTTTGATATCTCTCCTATGGGGAGTCACCTCTCCCCTAACTCGTTACAACTGAAGCGGCATGGCAGCATCTGAGGTTACTTAAATCTGTGGACAGTGGAACCGTGGATGGGGCGGGGCTGGGGGGGCACGACTGAATGTTGGGAGTGTATGCCAGCAAGACAAGGAACTACACCTGGACTATAAAGGGGAGTCTACAAACACACTTTCCGACCAGTAACAAGACATTTTAAGGAAAACTCAAGCATCATTTAAAAGGCTTATTTAAGGACCGACCATTCCAGAAGAAAATTGAAAAGCAAACACTTTTAACCAAGTATTTGTCCTTATGAATGTCCAACAAAAAGAAGCCTTGTTTTGTAACGAGTATAACCATGATATATTCTCTGAAAGTGCGTGGGCTTTCCAGGCATGATTTGATTACCTTCACTCAACTCTGGGGCTATCAGGCAAAGGACCCCTCCCTTACCAGTCAGCGCTTTACTTTAAACCATGAACCCACTTCTAGCGCAGGTGGTGTTTATAGCTAAGTCCCAGGGTTCTAGCTCCCTGGATTCTGCCTAAACCACATGCTGAAGGCCCCGGGGCAGAAGGAAGCGCAAGGCCTCAGGCATCAGGCATGGCCTTTTCACCAACCTATGCTGAAGGGCCCACAAAAGCACTGCTTCCCAATTCCAGGCCTCAGTTTCCTCAGCCATAAAATGGGAATAACATGGCCCTCATTACTCTTTAAGGTCACTGGGAGCTCTGATCAGAGCAGAAACATCAAATTAATGTGTTGATCGAAATTAAAGTCTGGTTTTGATGAAAGTGTTTGCTGATGAGTTGAGACTTACAAAATAACCTTTGTTTTAAGATGAGCAAGAAATTCTTGAGGAATCAACTATTAAATTAGCATTCTGTTTGATTTTTAAAAGGTGATATTTGCAGACCTAGCACATCCTTTTTTAGCTCGAGAGGAGCGGCAATCCTGTTAGTGTTTGAGTTCCTCTGGGAGCTGCCTGACACAGATTTACCCAGCTGCCAGGTAGGAAGGGAAAAGAGTAGCTTTTGGGGGTCACAAAGCCTTGTCAGAGTGCAGTGGGTTCCAAACCAGCAAAACGGTTCTCGGCAATGTTTCTCGAACGCTGGAATCTTACTGAGTCACGGTCCTCGATGACTCGCTGGGGCCTGGATGCTGAGGATGGACTTGTCCCCTTAAGCCTCTTAAACTGCGTGAATAAGATGTTCATGGTGGCGAGAAGCACTTCTGAGAGGTTGTGTCTGATCTACACAGAGAGAAACATGGAGTAAGTAAGAAGAACCAAGCCCCCAGGCCGACACAGGGGTGGGGAGGGGTGGGACTGCTCCCAGCAGGACTGGTTGCCCACACTTCCCATAGTGGTCAGGCGGAGAGTTACATGGTCACCAAAAAGGAGCTGATAGTACTAAAATGTCAGTGTGAGAAGGCCATGCTGCTCAGAAGTTGGGTGGACATGCCCCCTGCGCCCCTCCTGACGCATCTGTCCAGAGCAGAGGCTGCAAGCCAAAATAGCTGATGACCTCCAGCTGGCAGTGACTAACACACAGAGTCTGGACAAGAATATCAGCCGGTAAGGGAGCACGCACTAGTACTCGACAGGCCTCACCACACCCCTCTGTCTCACATCCACCAGGCTATCTTCACTGGTGCCATGCGGCCTTACCCAAGTCCTGGGCATGTCCACAGGGGCAGGCCCTGGTGCACTACTTCAGCCCATGATGTGATAAAAGATGCATCCAGGGGCGAGTAACAAGGCCAGATGTGGAAGCCACAGCAGGCACGAGGGGCAGGTCAGCAGGCAGCAAGTCCTTCTGTGCTCAACGTACCACCAGAGCCAATGCCAGCCCTCATGTGCAGAGGCTGGCCTTACTTCTTCCACTCAACCACAAACATGCTCTTATAAAAGGCATTTGCTTATTGGGAACAATGGTCAACTGAAATGCCACTAAGTGACATCCTAGAACCAGACAGCCAGGCTTGAGTGTCAGTGATTCTAGAGAAGTCTAACCCAGGTTTGCACATGGGAAAAAGTAGGGGAGTTCTGTACCACTGCCCTGATCAGTGAAGGCAGGATCTCTGGACGTAAGACACCTGGCATGAAGATTCTTTTCAAGTTCTCCCAATGATTCCATTGTGTAGCCCATCTGAGCACTCCTGGGCTAGACAGTGGCAACATGCTACACCCTGCAGAGAGACTGGCCCTCAGGTTCGAGGGGCAATACCTTAGTCTACATTAACCGCTCTTGCTTCTATGGACAAAACAATGCAGGCCAGGGAGGGTGGCCATGAACCATGATGTGCGTCTCACGCACCCAGTGGGACTACTCAACCATCAAAGTTAAGCACTGAAACACCTTCTAGTACAATGGACAATAAAAGAGTTAAATCAGCCTCACAGATCAACCAGAACTCTCTCCACAAACATGGCAATCACAGAAAAAACAAGGTATGAGACACGGGATCCATCTTGGAAAATTCGGTCTGGATGGCACCATAACCAGAGCCCTCAAAGTCATTAGCTATATTAACACAAACACCTTTTGGTAGAAGTAGCAAAAAAGGAATTACACAACTTAGGGAGTACTCACTTCATCACTGAAATTCCTGAAGGCAGCCACTCTCTCTTCCACACTTTCCTGATTCAGGGGCACCAGCTTCAAGCGGTCAATTATCTGTTTAAAACAAACCACCACCAGCCCCATATGACACAGCCATCGTCATTATTTCATCTCCCTAAACACACAGTCAGCATATAACATGTTCAAAAAGGGCTTAATAGAAAATGCTATTCCCCCTCGTACAAAGGCTTTGATTCTAACTTGCTGACTAACTTGATTCTTATCCTCATTTTCTGACACAATTTTAAAATTCAGAGATTTCAAATTACTTTGAAAAACCTCTCTAAGTTTTAAGATTAAAGGGGAAAGCAATAGGAAAAAAAAAAAAAGAAAAAGAAAAGAAAAAAGAGCAGGACAGAAATCCCCTTTATATGCCCAGGATCACACTTGTCCTTCTTCATTTAACAGGCGATTAGTGACATTCCCTTTGTTTCGAATGCATCCATGAAGTGTGTTGAATATTCAAGGGCAGACACTAACCTGCACTTCAAACACCCCTCCTGAAACTTACATCAAAGGCTCTGTCAATATGACCATTGTGGTACTCGTCAAAAAAGGTGATCAAATCCAACAGAAGGTAAAACGTGGAATCCACGAATTTATTTGCACTTATTCCCTGAGCCCTATACCTGAAAGACAAAAGGGCTGTGTTATACATTTTTGTGTAATCCTTGACTGTAGGAGAGCATTTTAAAAGCATCAAAACCTCTTAAACTCTGAATGGAAAGCACCAAGGAATGGAAAATAGTGTTTATTTTGAAATGGACAAGCACTGATAGTAGACTCGGTCTAGACCCACCTACAAATATTTTGAATAAAGCATTGTTCTCCAGTCTCAACATCCCAAGAAGGGTGGGAGCCCCTGATAGGCACACAGTCCAGCAGCCGCGGCTGGGGATTGTCTGCTAAGTAGAAATAACTCACTTTCCAAAGAAAGTTCTTTTGTGTTACCCCAGGAAAGCATCCCAAACCTGGTTTTCTCTGGGTCACTCTATTAGGAATATCTGTGAAGGTGCAAAAAATACCATCCTTTGCCTCAGTCTGGGAGTTAAGCTGGTTGGATAACACAGGTTAACTCCCTGGGAAGGAAAGTAGATTCTGATCCATTTGGCCATGGCAGCTCTAAGACTTCCTCCATGCACCCCATTACTTAGTTTCTGAATGCCTTTGAAAGGGCTTTAAAAAGCCCACAAAACAGTATAGAAATGAGCACAAGTAGAAGTAAACCTAATGTGCATGATTAAAATGTCAAGATACACTCTGACACTCTCCTTTCTGGCAAAAACGCTAGAAGCCTGACAGCGCTGGTTATGGGGTGAGGACACAGAACTGGCGGCCTGGAGAGGTAGTAGAGCCCCTTTGGAAACTGTTTGCTGGCACTTTAATGAAGCTGAACATACATCCGGGTGTGCACGTGTGGCCTGGCACTGGCCCTGGCACCCTCAGGGTCCCAGAAGCAGCTCCCAGCCTTACCGTTCAGCGATGGAGAGGGCCATGTTCTTCAGCCTCTCCTTGTTGGACTGTGGTGCACTGATCTGGGGAACGACGGGGCTCAGCAGTTTGTTCATCAGCTCCAGCACCTTATCAGCATTCTGCGCATGTTTTTAAAAGTAAAGAAACAAGTCAGTAAAAGGAAAACTGACCAAAACCAAAGAGGGAACTTCTTGGGGTAAAAGATGGCATGTTCCATTATCTTGATCTGAGTGGTGGCTACATAAATGTCCATAACTTTGAAAATTCATCGCGTTGTTCACGCTTTCTGTCTCTATGTCTCTGTCTGTCTGGCGAGCGCATGCGCCGTGCTCCCTATAGCGAAAACCTCTATAAAAAAAAAGTGAAGTCATATGGACCTGGTTTTTGGGAACCAGCAGTTAGCGTAATGGCTATGTCGCTGGACTCCCACGTAGTCGACCGCGGTTCGTGTCCCGTACCCGGTGGCTTAAAACTCACGCCGGACGCGTGTGCGTGCGTGCCCAAGATCCCGAGAGGAGAATGGAGAAGGGATTGTGGCGTGACCATCCCCCCTGGGGGGTGATTTCTCGCTTTCTGTCTTTATGTCTCTCTCTGTCTGTCTGGCGAGTGCACGCGCCCTATAGCAAAAAAAAAAAAACTCTCAAAAAAAAAAATTCATTGCATTGTACACTTACTATCCTTATGTATTTCTATATCTTTTTTTTAAAAGAATTATTTTTTAAATTTAACTTTATCTATTTAAATTTGACCATAGATGGCCGGGGGGTGGGGGTGGGGGTGGAGAGTGAAAAAGGAAGCTGCCAGGTCTGGGACTTGAACCACATTTGGCCATGTGGGAGTCCAGCACCCTTAACCACTACTCCTCTTGCCAGCCCCTGTATTTCTATATCTTAATTATGCTCCAATCAATACATGTTTTAATTTTTTTAAAAACCCATGAATTATAACCCCCTCCTTGCCTACTTTCCTCAGCTGAAAAAAGGAGAGAATGCAATCTTTTTTAGGTCATGCAATCATCCGCAGTCATACACTCACATAGAGAAGTATTTTCTAGTTCTCTCAGAACGACCCAGCCATGGCATTATTTTCTAACACTCAGTATTTGCCGGTGTCCTGTGGCTGCCCACAGGGTAGGCACCAAGGCATTTTCCCCAGCAGCTTCTCCACTGAACTGCGATGGATGCTTATTCTGCTGCCTAAAGAGGCTATGTTCAACGCCTGCAAGACTTTCTCTCAGTATGTTGTTCCTGCCTGGCTAGAAGTATCTCGCAGGCAGAAAAAATTCTGTAAAATGGGATTTACCCTGACTGACAATTAACTGCCCCAGTGCTAGGAGAAAATGCCTCAGCAGCGAGAGGGCTATGACGGTGTCAAAATGTTTGTGCATTTAATGCCAAAAGGCCAACACATCTTGTTCGTGCAGGAGGAGGAAAAGAGCACATTTTACCTTGGCAAGGTCATAAAGCTTTGCGGCTTCTTCAAACAGTCCTTTATTTTCTGCCACGGAAGCAACTTTGTTGATAATAGGCTTTGTGTCACTAGTAAACTTATCTATGACTCCAGGCTGACAAGACAAATTATGGAGGGTGAGGAAGAGAGAGACGGGTGCACAGAGCAATTATTTTAAACACAGAGAAGCAACTGGGATCCAAAAACCTACTTTTAACCGAAAAATATTTGCCCTAGGCAACGCATTTTATCAGCCAGACTCTGGCTTTCTTAAAGATATAAAGTCCTATTAAAACTATGAAAGAGACCGAGGAAACCACACACAAAGGGGAGACTTGCTAGAAGCACAGAGGAGTCGGCAACAAGACATCTGTGTTTCCAATTTTCCAGAATGACCCAGAGTAGATGAAATTATCAGTGACTTTAAATTTGCTCATGAGTAGGAATGAGGAAAGAAAATCAGGAGGCTTAGAGGAAATCACTACAAGATTTTGGATTTGCTTGCTAAGATAGATGGCAAAGGAAGCTCGGTGCTGAAAACAACATATGACAAGTGGTGTCAGGACATTGAAAAAAACCACCACTATCAAAAACCAAGCGTTCAGAAGACGAGAGGGGCCACGGGAGTCCGGGGAGAGTGAAAGCAGACTGTCTGAGGTCTCTGGCCATTCTGGCTCCTGGGGCCAGACCAAGCCGGGATGACCTGGCCTGCCACTCTGGAGGCAGTCCAGGAGATCAGTAAAGAATGTGGGCTCTGAAGTCAGCAGGACTAGGTTCGAATTCCCCTTCTTACTAACTGTGTGATCTTTAAGAACATAGATACCCTGTCTCCACTTGCTTTTAAAGTAGATAGCAATGGTTCCTGCTTTGTTGGGTTATTGTGGCAATGAAATGAGAAATGACATGCAAAGGTTCAGCGCAGTGTTTGCAACTGTCGTAGCTCAGTAACACGGGCTACTCCAGGACTGCCCAGCCTCGTCTCAGCTGGATGGTACAGGCCATGTGCGCTCATCTCAAGATCACCAAGCCAAGCCATCCATTTTTACAAGTCAAAAGAGTCACTCATGGAGGCACATGATTTTCTTGAGGCCACATAGAGAGCTGGGGTCAGGACTGGTCCCTGGAAATAGGATCCATGCCCCAGCTGCTACAATGACCACTAGCCATGATGGATCTTAGTGGAGCAACTAAGGCTCCTGGGAACAGCAGCATTTCCAGGGCTGGTACAGAGCTCTGAGCCCTCCAACACTATCTTTTAAGAAAGGTTAAGTGCATTTCTAATTTCTCCATCTGGGGAGTAGGGCAGTAATCAATTTCTTCTGCTCACATATTTTCTGAGCAAAGTGTCAGAGAGTGTTTCAGCTCAAAAAATGGCAGGCGTGAACAGATGAATATTCTGAACAGAATAAAAAAGCTACCAAACACCAATTTACATATGTTAAGGAAGGATATAAATGCATATAAAATCAAGGTCATCATCTGGGCCTGTGATTTTTATTCTGTTTTATTCTGTTTGCTTTTAAACTATGCAACTCTGTTCAGACTTGCATCTTTTAATACCCTGCATCCCAAAATGTAGCTGGATTCTGTACACATTTTTAAGTCCCTACATGCAAACTAGTGTTTTTCTGGGGATACATTTAACCCACCTTTCTACTGCCATCATTCTCCAGTTTCCCAAGAATCATATCGAACTGTGGAGGAAAACAAAAGTTTATTCAGTTTACTAGTATGGATGCAAGTATAATCCACAACTCTTCCAAGACAAAAGAAGAGAAGAAATGCGGAAGATAGGAAGAATCTTAAACTAGCAACTGGTGAGACTGAAGTCAGTGTTTTCATTGTTAGAGATCAGAAAACTCAGACACTTGCCTAGGCCACATTCCCTGTGACATACAGAGGTAAACCCCCAGTACTGCATTAGCACAACAATAGGGACACTGACAGCGGGGCAGCAGAAAGGGACACCGTACCTCTCGACTCTCTATCACAAGCTCACTCACACAGCGCAGGAACATGTTCTCTCCTTGACTGTCCTTCTCATCCCTGTCAAGGGACAAACACACCTCAGTTTCTGGTACGGACTCAGGGCTTTCTTCGTTATTCTCAGACTGGCAGAAATCATAGCTAGCTGAAGAAAGTGGCCAAAAGTGAATTGTACCTGAGGAAGTAAAAGTACTGGAGGGCCTCCCTTGGGTCTGTGGACTCAAATTTCCGGGTGTAGAGCATGAGTAGCCGCACAAAGTTCAGTCGTCGCATGCAAGGAGAGTCACCAGGCTCGTGGCTGACTGTAACATGTGGGCAGAATGGTCACAACCCCACCACTCCTCTGACACATGCAACCCAGGGACGGCTGGAAGCTGAATCCATAAACCCGGCAGTGTCTACTCTTCCAGCCCAGCCAGTGTGTGGCAATGTAAGCTCTGGCCAGTCCCCCTTAACACTCCACCCTCTCCTTCTCTCCATATAGAGAAAATGGCATTCCATAGTAAGAGACCAGCACACTGGTCGTTGAAAAAAACGATGGCAGTATGTGCTCTGGGGAAATTCTGCTGCACTAATAAGGAACCCACAGCTATTCGCCTACACTGACTTTGTCTCTCTCCTGACTCCCATCCCATGCAGATAGCATAAGATAACTTAAGATGGAAGCCCGGCGTTTCCGGTGGCAGGAAAGCCAGAGCCCTGATGGGAACCATGCTCATGACCCCAGGAGCTGCTTCTCCTGCACTGTCTCCAGGAACTCGGACTGAATGGCCACACGCTGAGCCCTTTGCATAGTATTTTACATATCTGACACCCCAGGGAATGCTCACAGGAGAAAGAAGAAAGAGCCCTAACACTACTCAGCTGACAGGCTCTGCTGTCTACGATGCTCCAGGGTGACTGGTACCACCTGCCCAGATCCTTACTGGTGTGGTTCTGCGTCACCGCAACAAGACAGGGCGTGTGTGAGCTCACCCCACTGTCAGCCAGGCATGAATACTCACGGAGCTGAGCACTCTGCCCTGAGGATTTTAAAAGCAGCTTCAGCTCAAACAGCACCAGGGCCACGTGGACAGCATGGCACCGCAGCCGCTCCATGCGGAAGAGGAAGGCGATGGCAGCTTCGAACTGTGCCGTCAGGAACAGTACTTGGAAGTAGAGGAAGGGCTGCTGGTTCACCGTAAAGTGGGACTCGCCTGGCGGGGGGACAGGAGGGAATGCTGACTCAGAAGGCAGCTGCATGCCAGCACCCCCAACCCCCAGGCCCGTGTTCCTACAGGACGTGTGGGAGGAAGAAAGCACCAGCATGAGCCTGAGCTATCCAGGGGGCAGGGCACAGAGCCGCCATGTGCAACGTGACCTGGTTCCTCCTCCTCCTCCAGACCTCACAACACAACTGCACGCAGGGTTGTGGTGAAGAGCCCAAACTGCTTGCAGTAGGTGGGACAGAATCAGAGTTAAGGACCTTAAAGATAGAGCCAAAGGACTATCTCTCCTACCTTCTTAAGAGTCACTAAGGAGAGAAATGAATATTTCAGAGCTGCTTCAGCTCACACACATTCAGAGAAATCTTAATTAAACTGCCAGCCACTAGATGCAATCTTTTCCCAGAAATTTTAAACGATGAAGGGGGAAAAGGAAAAAAGGATGTTTCTCTTTCCTTTGTGCTCAGAGTCACTGGCATGATTTACTAGGAAGCAACAGTTAAGTTGTCTTTCTCTCTCTTTCTGAGCAAGTATCTACCAAGCAGTTCAAGAAATTAGAGAAAATAGGGCCAGCCCGTGGTGTGGTGGTTAAGGCAGCTGGAGCTGACGTGGCTGACTGTGCAGTTTGAGTCCTGGACCCAGCAGCTTGAGAAACACACCAGGTGTGCATATGCCCAAGACCCGGAAAGGAGGGAGAGATGGAGGAGAAGGGATGTGGCCTGGCCATTCTCAATGAGAAATGCTTTCTTACTCTCTCACCGGTCCCCCACCTTCTGGTATGCGCACATACTCTCTGGCAAAATTTTTCTTAAAATAATAAATCATAGAAAATTGTTTATTATATCAGTCAAATACAATCCTCTGAATTTTTTATGTTTTGTTTTGAGGATCCAGAGGGATTTTGAAAGACAGTTCAGAGATGAAAGCTGTTTCCCCAAGGCAAACTAGGTAACTGCCTTTAGTGACAGAGAAGAGAAGGTGGCTGTGTCCAGGATCTTACCATAGTCTTCCAACAACTGTTTCTGGAACTGTGACAGAGTGAGCCTGTCTTGTGGGGAGCTGGTGCCGTCGTCATCAAAACACACTTGGTTCAACTAAATCCCCAAGAGAAACACACACACATTGGTATAAAGTAGGTCCTGAGCCACGTGGTGCAGAGCTAAGCCTGCTCAGCGGCCACTTTCGATGCTGTGGGCTGGAGGCTGCGGCAAAGCTGTGGTTATTAGCTGGGAATTACACGATGAAAGAGTGAGACCAGGAGACAAGAGATCCACGGGCTCTGATCACTTAGCTGGCATCCTACAGTAATGTAGGCAATGCGGGTAAAAATCTGTGTGGAGAACATGAGCAGAGGGAAGGGGGAAAGCCCTGCTTGGGCAAGGGAAGCACAGCTTGCCTTCAGCCACAGGTAGTCCTCGGTTTTGTCTGCCACTTCGCTCTGGTTGTCAGTGACATCGCACCTGCCAATGATGCAGTACACGGCCCGCTTGTAGGGGTCTGTGTTGTTCCTGAGGGCCCTGCGGTAATGCAGCCGGAGCTTATTTTCTGTAGCTGGGGATAACCTACAGATATAAAGGGACAGGCAGATAGAATCACTTAGTGAAGATCCTCAAGAACATCTAGAAGCACTCCAGAGCCCAACTACCTAGCAGTTTTGAAGCCTCCCTTCAACCAGGGTAAAGACACGGTCTCTGCTCTATCTGCTGCGCAGCAGGACTTCACCAGATCTGCAACCACCAGCACCCACATCTCTCTGCCCGCCAGCTTTGCTGGTCGCTGAGGCCTTCAGGGACAGTCAGGGATGCTGGGGAAGGAGGATCTCACTCTACCCCCTAGTAGCTTTCAAGCTGTGACAAACAGAAATGAGTCCTTAGCTCCCACTCTGGCTGCCATATTCCTTTATTCATGTAGGATCACCTCCCCCCAAAACATTCACATTCAAATCCTTCCCTCGGGGTCTCCTTCTGGGAGAACCCTAAAGTGTAACCCAACTTTACACTTTAATATGAACAAGACAGGAGCTTGCAGTTTGAGACATGGTGTTATTAACACTGCCAAGAAAAATATCTCAAGTTTTTCACAGGAACAAGTGGAGTAATCAACCTTATTTCTTCTCACATATACATATATATATGTAAACCAGTTCAATTACATTAACAAAATCTAGAGGAAAACAAATGTTTAGCAGTTCTTAATCCAAGAGAACATTTTGTTAAAAAAAACTTAGTGAATTAATTCAATGATTATATTTCAAGATTATAAACTTCAAATTCTAGCCTTTGAGCTATGAAATCAATGACAACATATTTCACAATGGGCTGGCCAGAAAAGCACTACATTAGCAAGTGAAGTGTAACAGGGGAAAAAAATCTCGTTTTTTTCCCATTAATTCATTCATTCATTTGGAGAGGTTTTTGCTATCGGGCATGTGTGCTTGCCAGAAAGACAGAGACAGAAAGCGAGAAACCACCCCCCAGGGGGGATAGCCATGCCACAATCCCTTCTCCAATTTCCTCTTAGGATTTTGGGCATGCAGGATTTTGGGCATCCAGCCTGAGTTTGAAGCCGCCAGGTCCGAGATTCAAACTGCGGCTGACTATGTGGGAGTCCAGCAATGTAACCATTACACCATCTGCTGGTCCCAAAAAAGCCCCATTTTATGAAGTATTCTTGATGTGCTTGGCTTTATACAGTAAGTGAAGTCACACTCCCAAACACAGATGCATGTGTAGCTCCATGTCAGTGTCAGACTGCGGTTCTCTTACTGGTTTCAATGGTTATTCCCAACAGACCCCGATTTGCTTTCGAAACGTTCTTTTCTCCCACGCACAAACTTATTTTGAGCCACGTGCGGGAAGAAGAGAACAATGACAGTGGAGGCCACCTCTCTGACTACGTGGCCTCCCTTGCTGTGCCACCTTGCTCACTGTACCTTCTGTCCTTGCTGCTCATGTACTCCTGGAACCAGGTTTTAAATTCTCCAAGCTGGTGCTGGGCTCGATTAACCACCTGTGAAGCTGCATGCAGGTCTCCACAACGCATGCAGTAATAAATTAATGCCCACACAGGATGGCCTTCCACCTCTCCATCCTAAAAGAGGAAAGACAGATGCTCACAAAGACAGACAGAAGCTAACTGAGACACCCAGCTCTCCCCTATCTCATTTAATCTTTATAACAACACCATGAGGTAAAAGCCATTAACAGCTTCCTCCTCCTCCCCGTTCTACCAGAAGGAAACTGAAGTACGGGGAGGTTAGATCACGTAGTTTGTCCAAGATAAGCTGAGAAGTAGCAGTGTGGCTCTAGAGCCTTTCTTCTAAAAGGCTACATACCCCATCTGACCCAGAGCCAGCCCTGCAGTTTCTCCATGGATCCTGTGGCCTGCAGTAACTGGGTGGAGTGTTCTCTGTTAACTCACAGATATGTGCATCTCCAACCCTCACTAAACAAAGGCTGGAGGTGTCACTAGCCAATCAGAGACTATCATTCTTATCTTCAAGTTTAGAAGATCTTACCTACTCATTATTAACTAATCTTTCGTTTATCACTCATCAAACACTTACTGAGAATCTGGTGTCAGATGCTGCCAGGCACCAGGGATCTCGAGGCAGTTCTACTCCCACTCTCCCAGTGCTGCGCTCATCTGTCCTAAATTTGGCGCTACCTTGACTACACAGCAGACCTGTGCTAACCCTTCTCTCTCCACTTTTGCCCAACTCCTCCAGAGAAGTAGACCTCAGACCTCCTTTCTTGCCCCCTCTGGCAGGACTAACACCTAGATCCAAATGTTGAGCTTGCCCACATAAACTCCTTTGAGCTGTGTCAGTCCAAAGTGCTTACCTGGCACTCAAACTCAAGGCCTTCCCCAGCTAGCCTCAAGCTTGCCACGCCCGACCGCACACTCCATACTCCAGATACTCTCCCTAAGCTGTGCATTTGCTCAGGCTGTTCTCTCCTCCTGAAATACCCTTTTCCAAGATCTCAGGTTGGTTCTTTAAAAGCAAGTGTGAACTTCGCCTCTTTTAAAAAGCTCCTCTGTATCCCTCCAGGCCTTAGGACAAAGCTCATTTAGCACTTTGCTAGATCACTCCCCAACTAAACTGTGAGCTGAGAAGACGGGCGACATCCTAGAAACCATATCCAACTCTATTCTTCCAGCTGGTTTAGCCAGAAATCACAGAAGTCACCCCTGGCTCTGCCTCTCACACCCATAGCCAAGTCTTCAGCAAGTTCGATCATCTTGACTTTCAAAATGTCCCCAGAACCCAATGACAGCTCCCTCCCTCCTGCACTCTTTGCCACCCATGGCTAAGCAACCACCATCACTTACCTGGACTCCTCCACTGCTGGTCTCCCAAGAGCTCTCTCAGCTTTGATCCTTACTCACCTCTGTCTTTTCTCCATTTAGCAGTGTCCACACACAGCCTCATTTAAACTAGAATTGTCTATTTGGGAGCAACTGTTCTGATGTATAACTGATCACACAGAGAAAGTTGCTAGTACCTGGAGTCCAGGCAAGGGGGCTGGAAGTTTAATGTTCAGGAAACTTCGAACCAACTGGTAAGTCCCAGGCACCCCACCCAGCTGGGCCTGATGCAGATTTCCGAAGACGGTCACAAGGGTGTAATTCTTATAACTAGAAAAAATGTAAAGAAAGAATGAGGGAGATTGGAAATAGATCACACACATTTATGTCTGTATCATGACATTAGACTGACTCCACAGGGCAGGGCCTGGACTTCAAGCCTAACACAGAAGAGAATACAATATATATGTAATGAAGCAAAGCACATTATTCATTCAGTGGGCAGTGGTCACTGTAAAGATTTCTCATCACTGCAGAGAGTCAAAGGAATCGCTGGAAGAACACAACTGTGGACTTCAAATGTCTCATGATATGCAGAATAATTATTATTCCAGTTTTACAGTCTAACACTCAAGTGGGTTCTTTTACAACTTTACTTTGAAAAACTTCAAACCCATGAAAAGCTAAGAATAATTCAATGAATGTCCATATGCCCTTTACCTATATTCACCAACTGTTAACACATGCATGCATGCTTTCTCTATCTCACACACACATGCAAATGCACACATGATTTTGGGGGGAACATCTGAAAATATCCTATAGAAATTAGGGGTTCCCCCCATGTGGCTCCTAAGAATTAGGCCACTATCCTACCTAACCTCAATACATTATGACACCAAGAAATTTAACACCGATATACTATTATTAGCTAAAATGTAACCCATATTCAAGTTTCTTAATAAAGTCATTTACAGCTTTTTTTTTTTAATCCAGGACTTAATCAAGGAAATAAATGGTATTTAGTTGTCATGCCACTTTCATTTCCCTTAATGTAGGATAAGTCTACGACCTTTTCTCTCTCTCATGTCATTGACTTCTGTTTTTTAAAGAATCCAGGCCAGCTGTCTAGTAGAATGTCCCACAAGCTGAGTTATTTCCTTCTGATTCAAGTTCAAATGCTCTGCCAAAACCCCACACAGCGAACCTGGTACTTCTACTGAGTCCCACAAGAAGGCAGGTGATAACTGTGTGCTCCATTACTGGAAACAAGAGATTTGATTCACTTGGTTAAAAGATGTTGTCCACCAGATTCCTTCATCCGAATTTAGTATTCTTCCTTTAGTAACTATTAAGTAATCCATGGAGTAATTCTCAGAGGTAATGTGAACAGTATGTTTGTCAACAATCTTTAACCCAGTGACGTTAGTCAAGTGACCCACGGACGGTCCTTGCTGAACCAGTGATTACACGGTGGTTGCAAAATGATGATTTTCTATCATTCCCTCTGATTTGCTAGCATGCTTCTTAAAGTCCTCTTCCGTGGTTACCATTATTAAATGGTCCAAATTATAGATATCCAAATATGCCATTAATGTACTCAGGAACTTTTTAAATATATTCTTGTCCAAAATAAAACAGATTGCCTCAAAGAGTCAGGTGTTCCATATAGATAAGAATGTTCAGCACCAGACTAAGTACAATAACAGAGAGAGTGAATGAGTGAGAAAAACCACCTAAAATGCCAATAGAAAATAGATTTAATGGAAATTTATTGTTACAAAAAATTGATATTGACAAAAAATTAAAAGTCAAATTATATAAATACAAATTGTAAATAGCTGAATCACTACTGTGTAAAAAAACAAGATTAAACAAAATATGTCAAAAAAAAGGAAAAAGAAATATAACATGGTTAATAGGAACTTCTGTATATGAAGTATAGGGGACTTCGCTTTTTTCCTTTGGTTTCTTCCAAAGTTCCGACAATAAGTGTGTATCACTTTTATAATAAAAAATAAATGTAAAGGGACCAACAGATGGCGTAATGGCTACGTCGCTGGACTCTCATGTAGTTGACCACAGTTCGAGTCCCAGACCCGGTGACTTAAACTCACATCGGGCACCTGTGCATGGGTGCCCAAGATCCTGAGAGGAGAATGGAGGAGAAGGGATTGTGGCGTGGCCATCCCCCCTGGGGGTTGACTTCTCGCTTTCTGTCTCTCTGTCTCTCTCTATCTTTCTGGCAAGTGCACATGCCCTATAGTAAAAACCCTCTCCAAAAAATTAACTAATTAATTAATTAAAAAATAATTTGCCAGAGGATATGTGCCAGAGAGAAAGAGAGAAGGAAAGTAAGAAAGCAACCCCCATTGGGCACAGTCATGCAGGGATCCCTTCTCTATTTCTTCCTCCTTTAGTGGTTTTTGGACAGGCATGCACACACACCCAGCATGTTTTTCAAGCCACCAGGTTTGAACTCAAACCATGCAGTCGGCCATGTGGAATCCAAAGCATTTAACCATCAGGCCACAGGCTGGCATAAAAAATAAAAATTAATTCAACAAATATAATGAGTTCCTTATTACTGATGTATTTAAAACTAGAGATTGGATATGCTTGTAGCAGCCAGGACGATACCCACTAAGGTCTCTTCCAGCTTCAATCAAGCCAAT
Organism: Tupaia tana; assembly: GCA_026018925.1. Lineage (NCBI taxonomy): Eukaryota > Metazoa > Chordata > Mammalia > Scandentia > Tupaiidae > Tupaia > Tupaia tana. The sequence goes on from JAKSZU010000018.1 coordinate 30,047,279, forward strand.
TCATGAATTGGAAAGGGCCTAAGTTGAAGAAGAAACCTAAACTCCAGAAGGGCTACTAGACAGAGCCGCCCTCAAATCCTGGCATCCAACAGGGAAGAGAGAGACCAATCCTGTGTTTTCTCAATGTTTCAGCCTTACACTCGAACACTTATTTGGAACCAGGATTATGCTGTCATCTGGAGCATTATAGCACTTGAAATATTTTATGTATACTGCCAGTAGATTTGTATCAGCAAAAATACTTGTAAAGCTGAGTATGATTATTCTAAAATACCCCACCTGTCAAGAGGTGACAATGGGGCTGGCTGTGGTGCAGTGGTAATGTACTGCTCAGGAGAAGTGGCTCAAATTGCTGGCCCTTCCCATGAAGCCTGAACCATCATGGACAGATGCATGAATGCCCAAGATCCAACGGGCTGGAGGACTCGGGGGAGAGGGTAGTGGCATGACCAGAACCTGGGGAGGGTGCTCCTCTCTCCCTCCCTCCCTTACAGATGTGCTCTCTCAAGAGAAAAGAAAAAAAAAATTTTTTTTTAAGTTAACAATGAATCTTTAAAAAAGACGCCATCAGAGAGAGATGCTACTGAAATGGACAGGAAAATAAGGTTATACCAACTGTAAACAGGAAACTCCCAAATAGCTTTAAGTGATATTACAAGAATTAAAGGAGTAAGACCATTTTTTAAAACTAAAAGTACTCATGAGTAATCACATACTTAAATCCATTAAAAAAAAAACTTTCTGAAGCTTTTTATTAAATATATAGACATTCTAATTCATATTTTAATAAATTACAAGAAATAAATACTACTACATACATTAGGTTCTTTATGGCTGAGGATCAGTAACACCCAAAACTAAACTACAAAAATTTAGCAAAAGTCTGATGAATTATTTTATAAACCATTTATGTCCATGCTAGCGAAATAAAAATCCACTTGGAATTCCAGGTTTTTCTTAGCAAGGGAATGGAAGCTAGGGCGTATAATATGTCTGATGGTATTTATTTCCTGGAGCTATTGTACCATTAACACAGTACTTGGTAGAGAAAGCTACTCCCTGCTGTACTGAGTCTGAATGCTTCGGCTGATGCAAGGCAATCTCCTGACTTCCTAATGAAGCATTATTTTGTTGACAAAGGGTGACCACACTGCAAGGCTGCTGGCAGCTGCAGAGGCTCAGTGGCAGAGGGCCGCGATTCAGAAAGTGGATTCAACTTGGCTTTCTCTTCTCGGGCCAGCAAGGAGATGGCCAGCACCCTGTCCCTGAAATAAAGAGACTCTGTCGAACGTTTGTGACAAGCCCTGCTGGCCAATTCAGAGATGGAAGGAGGGTTCGCAGGGAGTGCTGAATGGCACAGACTCTCCTAATGAAGGGGACAACAGTCAGGGCCCAAGGGCACCACCACAGACCCTTCAGTGACCAATCTGGATTAGTGAAGGGTGGCAGAGAATCCCAAGCACCAATCACAGACATTAGCAGCTAAGAAGGACCCTGACTCACAGCAATTAACCCAGAAGAGACAGAAGGAAAATAAGGTTAAAGGGGCCTTCTGAAGGCTTGAAGGTGTTAATACTGGAGTAAAAATTAAAATTCTGATAAAAAAAAATTACAAGAGCCTGAGGAGTAAAGGCTGAACCACATCAGGAAACAGGATCTGACCTAAAAATTCTCATCTCTCCATACTGAGGGACGAAGAGTAAAGAAAGAAAAAAAGAAGCCCGACTTCTCTTTCAGGGCTCTCGCTCACCACAATTTTGCATGTGTGATTTTATGCCATTGCAGGAATAGCCCTGAGAGAGAAGTGGTTCTGGAAATGGGATTACACCTCTCAGCCTTGTTCTGTCTGGTTTAAATTACGCTGGCGCTCTTAGCCTGAGGACTACTTAGGACCCGAGAAGCAGGCAACTCCCGGGAAGTGGTCACACTCCACACACAGTTGTGGCCTTACCTCTGCTCCAGGTAACCCAGGGCCTGCCTGACAAAGTCCATGCGCACTTCCACGCTGCTGCGGCTCTTCAGGGCGTCTGTCGCTGGTGCTAACATCACATTTGTCATTTGCTTCACCATGGTCCACATGTCAGAAATGCTCTATGCAAAAATAAGACTGCATGTGACCATGCTGCTGGGCTGGAGAAATCAGTGGCTCCCTGTGGCACCCTGACCTCAAAGGCACACGGATGAGAAGGGGATGAGATTAATGTCTTCTGTCTGAGGCCCCCAGGCTTAAGCTCAGTATAGAAGATACACCCCGGCCCTGCCAGCCACCGGAACTCCATGCACCAGTGGGTACCCCCTACCCCTGCTCTGAGTTGGTTTTCAGATCAATTACTATTCCAGGTCTGACATACCACCTACGTAATTAAAATTACATAAAAGTGCCAAGAACACTGACTCTCGGTAGGTTATCCCTTAAGAGAGAGCGAATACATTTATAATTGTCCAAAGCTCTAGGAGTTTAAAACTCAAGGAGCTGTATTTCAGTCTTTACAAGGTTATTTGAGTTTCTTAAGGCTTAGAATACGAGTTTAACCTAAATAATACAGGTTTTGTCCTCCCAAAGACTCGCCAGGGGCCACTGCTCTGAGCCCATTTTGTGAGCGTCACAGCCTCCCATTTTCCTTCCCACTCAATCCCCTCAAAAGACGCCTCCCAGGAAGAGCGGGTGTTATTTCTTTTGTGCTACCACCACACAGCTGGGACTCCCTCCCCTCAGATTCCTCCTGGCTGTAAATCTCTCCTTAAAAATGTGTTCCCTGAACCCTTGGCAATTCTCTAAAGTTAAGAATCTTTGGAAGATGGCACTGATTACAGAAAAGCAGGTATACACTTTTTTCAAAGCAAGAAAAAAGTCTGTTCTCATGCTTGTTCTCAAAAATTAAAAATGTAGAATGTCCAGCCAAATGTGACTCTTTATAGGTGGTAGGATAATTGGTGAATTCTGACTTTCTCTTTAGATTTGTTTGTATTGCTTTAGACTTTATTATTGGGTGGTCAGACCCAAAATTTTTGCATTTTTTTCTATGCAAAAATACATCATGACTTTTCTGATGACCCAATATTTTAAAAATAAATTTTTAAGTTAGGTGCATTTTTTAAAAGATCAGAAAAAAATCTGTATAGGTGTTTGCTTCCATAGTATCCTTCCCTTTTTCCCTTCTCCCTGGCCACCTACCAACCCACCCACTCATCTGTCCATTTCTTTGTTTTTAATTTTTTTCCTGTGGCAAGAAAACTGGCTGCAGGAAGAGAATAAAGACCGTGGTGGTGGTGGAGGGGGGAGTCAGACAGGAAGGAACCGTGGCATATGAAGAATGCTCACAAAGACCCCACCTGAGTCAAGTTCAAGGAGCTGGCAGGTGTAAAAACTGCCCTCACCTTTATAATTCAGGTTTCATTAGTCTGCCTAAGGAGAGAAACCGTGAGCAGGAAGTCAAGGGCTAGACAGGACTTCAAAGCAAATACTGCCCCAGGAAAACTCTTATGACCATTAATTGATCCTGGCTGGGCCTTTTGAAGATACTTTTTTTAAAAAAAAAGAAATAAAAGATCATTATTTAAAAAATATATATTTAAAATAAAACTCCAAAGAACAGTTAACATTTTACTCCACGGACTAAAGTGTCTCTTTGGAGCATTTCAGCCAAGTCAGCAAGCTGCTAATCCATCTGAACACCGACCCCGCGATCCTGGCTGGGTTAACTGCAGGCGCTACCTTATCATCCAGTTCCGCCACAGAAGCACAGAGGTCTACAAGGCTAGGCTGCAGGTGCCCGTTTACAATCTTCTCGTTATAGATATAGATCTGAAATGATCAAAAGCAAAGTAAATGGCACAATTTCTATTTTTACTTCTTCTTTCTGAAACTTCCTGAAGCAGTTCTGAAACCTGCAAATGGTCCCCAGAAGCTCAGCCAACGTTTCCTGCTTGAGAAAGCCACTTGCCTTCTCCCCTGTTCTGTGTTTGACTCCCATGGGTAACACTCCAGACAGACTGCCAGCCCAGCGTTCTGAACACCTGAAGAATGGAAGCACGGGGGGTTCCGTGGTGCAGTGCACAGACAGTTCTGTGCTTCTCTGCCTCAGGAAGCAAGGACCACGTAGAAAGATGGGAAAACAGAACAACAGAAGAACCCCAGCTGCTGCTTTCTAAGGACCAAGGCAAAGCTTGGTGAAATTCTGGCAAAAGGACTAATGGTCCCAGGTCCAGGGCTCATGGACTGAGCAAGAAATGTCAGGTCACAGCTCTCCTGCTACATGTGTTAGAATGGCAGTGCTATACGTCTGGAATAGCCATCTCTCCTAGAAAGAATCTCTGCTCTGGAGGATTTTATTTTAAAATAATAATGGCAAAAATCACTTTGTACCCAAAGTCCTTGTTCTATCGAGGACTGAACAAGGTAGTCATGTTAGACAACGCATAACCCTGTTGAATTTCCACTTAATGGGAGAAGACCGTATCATCTAGCTTCCAGGGCTATTATAAAGATTAAATAAAATGGTTTCAAACTATAAGTTAGTGCTTATTCACTCAACAAACATTATGGGGCCTTTCTTTTATGAGGTACTGCGTTCAATATGGGATATAAAGATTCACTCTCCACTGAAGGAACAGCCATGTGAGCAGATACATGACATCACGGTGTCCTAAATGCTATAAAAACGTTCATTTTACAAAGTTTTATTAGTCTTTGCAGATGAACGGGGCTGTGGGGTGTGGGTGGTCTTTAAAAAGTTCATGGAAAATGAATATCATGAAAAACCTACATGAATTCAGAATATTTTTGCACCAAAATAAACGCTTACTTCCATTTCCCCACAACCTTCTCAAAGTCCCCTTGCAGAAGATATAAAAGTTCTCTTCTCTGAAGCTTGAACTCCAGGTGATAACCATGGCCATGGCTGACTAGAGGAGGAGTATGATAAAGCGTTCTATTATAAAAACTGGAGCAAAAGGAAATAAATGAAGGCCAGTGGTAAAACATGGGGGAGCTGGAAGGAGGGGGAACTTGTCTGTGGGAAGCTGCCAAAGGAGGCTTCAGCTGCCTGGGATCTGAAGTAGCAATGGTACGCTGCAGGAGAGAGACTTTTTAAGAACTGTTTCTCACCACCCCTTGCTCACCTCCATAGCTACCATCTGGTTTTGCCTCCAACCACCCCACTCAAGGATGGAGGGAAGGAAAGAAGTGAGTAATGTTGAGGGCCACAAGCAACACTGACTGCTCCCCCTCAAAAGATCATGGGAGTGTGTGATGGCTGAACAGATTTTCTTCCTAAGGAGATGGAAACTTACCATACTCCATTCAAGAAACAGGAATGCTGCTGCTGCTTCTTGACACTTACAGGGGAAAAGTGTAAATTACAGTGAAACACACAGTCTGCTAGCAGTGCTCTATTCAGAAAGTCGATTCCAGAGACATCCTGGCCTCAGGGCAGTTCCAGTCCAACAGAGTTCCTGTGCTACCACAAAGTATCTCCGGCCACACTATTGCATGGTTATAATTTACAACCAGAAGCAGGACCCCAAAAGCATGAGCCTCTCCAAACGATGATGACATGAAAAAGCAATGAGTACACTGTGCTTACTACTAAGGCAGAAAAGCATCTAGAAAATTACTGTCAACAAAGGGTGAAAGAAAGATTTCTGATAATACCATTGGCCTACCAGGTAATGCAGTTAATACTGAACTTCATTTACTAAGCAGTGCGGTTACTTCAGGATTTACTGTATGGGGGCTATTGCCAAACATGCAAAATGAGATGCCTTAGTCAGCGAAGACGGCAGGTTTCAATTTCTCCAAATCAAATCTGAGTCATTCTATTACCCTATTTGCTTGAATTCTCTAGTAGCCTATGTGGTAATATATTAACCAGCAGTCTAAAGAAATATTCAACTTGCTTTCAGGGTTTGACTTTCACTTGAAGTCTTTGTTTCTGTTTTCGCCCCAGAGGCTAACAAAGGATGTTCCTGAATTACATCTTCCTTAGAGCACACTCACCTGCCGGGCATAGGCCATCTCGATGCTGTCCAGAGAGCTTCGACCAGGGGGTCCCACATCACTGATGTAGCTTGGCTGTAAATAAATACACATTCAGAATTGGTTAAGAATGGTATTCAGTCACGTAAAGAAATGGAAATCACATAACATATCCCTATCTTTACTAGAGCTGCGAGAAGTCTGTTTCCTAGTTAAGGAAACCTCAGAATGATGATTTTAGGAGTTCGAATAAAAAGCAACTCTCTCATCTCAAACACATGAGACAACAGGAATGGGCCTTGGTTAACCAAGAAATAAGGGAGGCTGGATAAGCCCTATGGCTATCTCAAGGACCACATCTAGAAGCACACATCTTTTCTACATTGGTTTCAATCCCAAGACCACTCTTCACCTCATCTTCTCTTCGCATGTCTTCAAGCTAGAGAGACCATGTTTTAATCAGTGAGCCTTGAGTTTCCATCAGTCATATCAGGCAACTGAGGGAAAAGAGTTTATAAGGTCATAACACCAGATTCAGACATTTTTGACCTAGAGTGTACACTGAGGCAATAGCTACTGATGAATTTTCTCTATCTAAAGATGAAAGGCAATCATTCATTCAGTAAATACTGGGTCATCAGAAAAGTCACCACATTTTTGCACAGAAAAAAAGTACATCATGACTTTTCCAACAACCCAATATTTGCTAAGTCATGTGCACAGCTGGGTATACATCCATCCCCACAGGGATGAAAACAAGGTTTGGCCCCTATGCTCTGGATTCTTCACCACTATCTCCATCCTGCCTGCCGGGGCAGTCCAGAGCAACTTCCCAAGGACACCCATCAAGGAACAACAGAGTTGTGGTTAGACAGCCATGGGACCTTGAGTATACTGCTTCTTTCAAGCCTTAGTTTCTTTACCTATAAAATGGGGTACTAAAGGCATCCACCCCATAGGTTTGGAACAAAGATTAAATGGGGAGAAAAACAGCACTGCTGTGAGGAATTAAGTAGAAAGAGTTCAGCACAGCACCGAACACAGTCCCAAGAAATGCTTTTGTTAGTACTTTAGAGACAAAAATAAACAGCCACAGAGAACCAGGAGTAACTCCCACACTGAATGGACAGATGTGGGCACTGCAGAAACATGGCCTGCAGTACTTTACTCTGTGTCGGCTGGATAGTCTCATCTCATTCTTTTATAATGCACACACATTCATTCCCTTGTTTGAGTGGAACCCCTGCCAGTGTACCTTCTAGTTCTGGACTAATTCTGAGTCTTCTGGGTAACACTGTATTGATGACTGTTCTGTAAGAGAGCCACCTTTTTGGAACAGAACTATTTGAAAGCTGAATTCCAATCATTTTAAAGAACAGAGCGTGAAGCCTGCTAATTCTGGTAACCTTATTGGAGAATGAAAAGGAGACTGGCAATAAAGCACTTCAGCAAGGCCACGGCTGTTTCAGCTAAATACACATGAACGGCCTTGAGAAATATTTTCCAGTACTATAAACCTAATTTTTAAAATTATCCATTTAAAAAGTAGTTGGTTTGCGGTCATCAAATTTCCATTTAAATTAATTTTGCCTAATGCTCTTGTTTTCCAAAGTACCTCTCCTTCAGTTACCCTTGGCCAAGCCACTGTTTCAGCACACATAAAGTCAATTATCCACCAACAGGATGTGCACATGCACATTCCTGAGCAAAGGAACTGGCAAGCCTTCAGCTGGAATTCCATAGCCAGGAGCTGCATAAGGGCCGGAAAAGTGGGTGCCAGTGTGCTTTGTGGAATGGTATTCCACACACCTTGACCTCTGGGCTTCTCTGCACCAGGGCTTGAATGAGTCATAGTGAGGACAACAAGAACTGGGAATCAGAGATGGAAAGACAAGGAAGACAGGAGCACAAGGTCAGAAAACAAGGGGCTCGGGACCAGCAGTTAGCGTAATGGCTATGTCGCTGGACTCCCACGTAGTCGACTGCGGTTCGAGTCCCGGACCCGGTGGCTTAAACTCACGCCGGGCGCGTGTGCGTGCGTGCCCAAGATCCCGAGAGGAGAATGGAGGAGAAGGGATTGCGGCGTGGCCATCCCCCCTGGGGGGTGATTTCTCGCTTTCTGTCTCTCTGTCTCTGTCTGTCTGGCGAGCACACGTGCCCTATAGCAAAAACCTCTCCAGAAAAAAAGAAAAAAAGAAAGAAAAGAAAACAAGGGGCTCGCCAGGAAGTCTGACGATAGGTGAAGAAATAGCAGCTTATGGCAGCAGAGCATGAGAATGGGCTGCCCAGAGTACCTGGTGTTCCCAGGACAGCCATGCTGGATAGGTGGGCTGTGGCTGGAGAGCAGCAGAAGGGAACTGCACATCTGTACAAAGTATACCCAGGGATGCATACACCTCTTTCCCCACAGAGGTTACATTCTAGTCAGGGGAAAAGAAATGTAACCAGCACTCCTAGCAAAGCAAGTACAGAGGCTCCTCAGCTTACAAGGGGGTCATGTCCCGATAAACCCATCATAAGTAGAAAATGTTGTCAATTGAACACACATTTAATATACCTAATCTACTGAACATCATGCCCTAAACATGTTCAGAACACTTACATTAACTTAGTTGGGCTAAAGCAACTATCATGAAGCCTTGTTTATAACAAGTGTTGGATTATCTCATGTAATTACTGAATATTGTACCAAAAGTGAGAAGCAGCGTGGAGGTATGGGTCCTGAATGGTTTCTACTGAGTGCGTAACCCTTTCACACCATTGTAAAGTCAAGAAATAGTAATTCAAATGATTGCTAGTTGGGAACCATTCACATAAAATAAAAAGAGGGCCAGCCAATGGCATTGTGGTTAAAGAGGCTGGATTCCATATGGTCTACTGTGAAGTTCGAGCCCTGAATGTAGTGGCTTGAAAGACATGTCAGGAATGTGGGCGTGCATGTCCAAAATCCCAAGAGGAGAATGGAAAAGGACTGCAGCATGGCCATCCCTCCTAGGGGTTGCTTTCTCACCACACACCGTCCCCACCTCTGTCTTGCAAGCACACACGTCCTATGGCCAACTAAAATAATAAATAATTTTTTAAAAATAAAAAGAAATACTACAGAATGAAGAGAATTTAATTTTCATGTAGAATTTTTGGCTTTATGTAAGCAAAATGAAACCACAGTGATTAACTTACAATAGTTGGTTTGGTTATAGTCTGTATGTAAAAGCCCACTATTACCAGAAAAAAAGAAAATACCAATTGGGGACCAGAAGGTTCAGGTTCTAAATGCAAACCACCTACTGGGTCATCAGAAAAGTCATGACGTACCTTTTCACATTTTTCTATGCAAAAATTCATCATGACTTTTCCGATAACTTAATCATAACTATGTGACCTTGGATAAAATGAGAAGAATTGATGAACTATGATACGAAGTCCATAATGAAAATCAGAGACTGTGTTCAGTATACACTGTTCACTTACCACCATGTGGAATGTTAGCAGCATTTTCTATAATTACTAAGCTCCAGTTTAGCCTCCCTAACAAATGTAGTGCTTGCTAAGCAAAGTCATTTTCCAGTCCACATTTTAAAGAATTCCACATTGACCAAGTCCAACATCAACACAGCCACTAGACTACACTGTTTAGATAAATATATCTTTCAATACTGTTTCAAAAGTAGGCTAAAATACCAAGAATGCCCCCAAACTTCAGACCCCTGTGCTGTCAAGCAAGCTGCCCAGCACTGAGGGAATTATCCTTCACACTGACCAGATGTAAAAACTGAGATGTGAGGGTTCAGAGCCATGCGCCTTTCTTGCTTTTGAAGTTTTATTCCTTTTGATGTGCTTTGAGTGCATCTTTTTTATTCAGATCACAACCTGAAAAGTTATTAACAACCCTTCAATTCCTATCTTCCTTTAAAAATTAGACCATTTTCTTCAGTGATATCCTAAGGAAATTAATTTCTCAAAATGACTTTATGGTACTGAAGCATCATTTCCTTTATTAAAACTTGCCAAGAACAGATATTACTAACGTCTCCTTGGAAGGAGTAGGGGAACCTCCTGTTATTGGAAGGCTTGGGGGGAAATCTTTCAGGAACCATCATATCCTAGTCCATTTCTGCTTTAACAAAAAGAAAAAGTCTTGAGCCTCTCTTTATATTAAATTATCCACATTTGGCAATTTCCTTCAATTGTAAGGTCAGCTCAAAATGATCTGAAGCCTCCTTCAAAACTAATGGCTCTTTAGATCCCAATAATCTTATTCCTGACAATAAGGTGCCTAGAAAAGAATGTCTCAGACATCAAGTCATACTTCTTTCATTATTGCTTCTATTTATGCCTAAAGATTTTTTTCAATCCTGACAATACTTTACAAATCAAGAGAAACATTTAAAAAGGAACAGAGCCACACTAAAATGATTAAAGTGAATGTAAAGTGTAGCTAACAAAATATGGACAACCACACAAATAATGCTAGGATGTGCTGAGAGTCCTCTCTGTCAGGCACTGGGCTAGGTACTTGACACATGCTCAGCCTTCCTTACAGTCATTCTTCAAGAGGGGCACGTCGTCATAGAGAGGAAGCCCAAGCTCTGGAAGCCAAAGCCTGCTGAGTTCTGAAGCTTCTCTTCTGCCCTTCACACTGTGTAGTCTCCTGGGAGGAGTGCCTCCTCAACTGGAGATAACCTCACTTTTCCAACATTTTGAAGAAAACTAAATGGAAAAATGTATGGATCTGCAAACCCACCAGAGTGATTAAATTTAAAAAGTCGGGAAACACCAAGTGTGACAAGGATATGGAACAAGGGAATTCCCACAGACTGCTGGTGAGAAGGTGCACTGATACAATCATCCTGGAAAACAGGTAGGCGGTGTCTATTAAAGCTGAGCACATGCATATTCTCTGACCCAGCAATTCTCCCCTTAGGGTTACCAACCAGAGATGCAAGCATGAGCTCCCCAAAACATACACAAGAATGTTCGTGACGGCACTATGTCCATGAGCACTAGAATGGACAAACTGCTCCAATGTCTACCAATACTAGAGTGGATAAACAAACTGCAGTTACACCGTTGGGTCATGAAAATGAATGGCTTGCAATTGCATGCTATAATATGCAGACAGTTACATGGAAGACGCCAGAAATGAAGACATACTGTATTGTATGACTCCATTTACAGAAAGTTCTAAAACAGACAAAATTGATCTACGATACTAGAAGTCAGGATGGTGGTTTCCTTGTTGGTGGTGGGAGGTGGGGACTGGAAAAGGAAACGAAGGGGACTGTTGGCTGCTGGTAAAATTCCGTTTCTTCAGTGTGTTGGGTTTCATTTGTGGTGCTCGCTAAGTTAAACACCTAAGATTTAGGAAGTTTTCTGCCTTTATATTATATACTTCAGGAGAAAAGTTAAAAACAACAAAAAAATCTACGAGGTTCCAGAAAACGGCAACTGCATAGATACTCTATAGAGATCTGTCCCCATCACTTGCCAACTTTTTTTTTTATAATTTATTATTTTATTTATCTTTATTTATCATTATCATTTTCAGTTTTGCCAGAAAGAGACAGAGAGAGAAGAGGGAAAGTGAGAAAGCAAGCTGCCAGGTTCGAGACTCAAACCATGGTCAGTTGTGTGGGAGTCCAGCACCCTTAACCACCACGCCACCTGCCAGTCCCCACCTGCCACTTTCACAGCGAAGTTATCCACTTGCTAGGTGTCACCATAGAGAACAGATAGCCAAGGTGATGAGAACACCCTTCCGAGCCGACACGAGGTCAAGGAAGAAATGTCTACTAAATAGCTTAGTCTATTTTTAAGAGAAGAGCAATCAAGAAGGAACATCTCATTAGCAATTTATAATTACTTTCAAATCCCAATACAGAACACACCTATTAACACCATTTTAAAAAATGATTTATAAAACCACGAGGTGTTCTAGTTATTTGCCTAGATTCATACAGAAATAAGAAAGAAACATTAGGCTGGCCAACAGTTTTATATATTAATTCTTTTCCAAAGACTCTGATTTGGGTTCGAAGTCTTTCAGTCTAAGAAATATGGGACAAGGTCTTTAATGAGCAATTTCCCAAGACAGATGACTTGGGTATCTATTTATTTGGGAGCTAATTTAGCAGAAAAACTAGTTTTTAAATCAGGAGCAAATCTGCAGATATAGAATACACATACGACGTTATCCTGAAGGTACTACAGACTACCAACCTACCCATCCTTGACCTAGATGTCACAGTCCAGGGTGTCACTAGCATGTTACATGTGTCTCTGAGTCTTGGTTTTCCTATATCAGAATGCAAAAATACTACTAGTTATTCATAAAACAATTCTGGAGGAAAATGATCAGGAAGCACTGGTAATGGTCCTTAAAAATATCTAACACTATAATTTTTATGATACATATACATACGTAATGTATATACAAACATGAATAATGGATTTGAATATATTATTTACATAGATTATTGCCAGAGGGTCATGTGCTTACCGGAGAGAGAAAAAGTGAGCAAACACCCCCTAATAGGGCATGGTCCTGCTGTGATCCTTTTCCCTCCCTTTCTGCATCTTGTCAGAATTTGGGGCACACACATATGCATCCAGTATGCTTTTCAAGTTGCCAGGACTGGGACTCTAACCATGGTCAGCTATGTGGGATCAGGCTTTCTATGTACCCCTGAGTAATCACTATATTATGGAGCCAGCCCAACATTATAATTTTTTTTTAAGAGAGATTTTTGCTATAGGGCACATATGCTCGTCGAAGAGACAGAAAGAGAGAAAATAAGAAATCACCCCCCCGGGGGGATGGCCACACAACAATCACTTCTCCACTCTCCTCTCAGGATTTTGGACACATGCACACACAAGCCCAGCATGAATTTTAAGCCACCAGGTCCAAGACTTGAACTGCAGTCACCTACGTGGAGTCTAGTAATGTAACCGTTACGCCAGCTGTTGGCCCCTCCCAACATTGTAATTTTTAATCTGCACTATCAAATTATTTGAAACTACTCCTTAAAAGACAATAGTAAGGGGGACCAGCAGTTAGCATAATGGCTATGTCGCTGGACTCCCATGTAGTGGACCGTGGTTCGAGTCCCGGACCCAGTGCTTAAACTCATGGTGGGCACTTGTGTGTGTGTGTGCCCAAGATCCCGGGAGGAGAATGGAGGAGAAAGGATTGCAGCATGACCATCTCCCCTGGGGGGTGATTTCTCACTTTCTGTCTCTCTGTCTCTGTCTCTCTGGCAAGTGCACGCACCCTATAGGAAAAAACCTCTTAAAAAAAAAAAAAGACAATAGTAAGGAATGGCCATATGGGTCTGATGTTTTCCATCATCACTAATTTTCCCTAATAACCCCATTTCACCAGTGAGGACCCTGAATTTCCAGGTTAAATAACTTAAAACAAGACCTCAGAACTAGTCACTGCAGAAACTAGGAGGTGAAGCCCAAACTATCAACCCCCCCAAGAACAGGATAGCAAATGTGTGGCAAGTCATTTGCTCCCCCAACACAAGGGCAGATATCACCCATCAAGCAGGACACTTTCCTGCTGATCACAGGTGCAGCCACAATTTCCCTCTTGGAAAAGAGCTCCAGGATACATTAAAAGAAAAAAAGGATGTAGAACAGACCATATAGCTAACTTTTGTGTAAGGAGTGGGGATAAGAAGATACAGTCTCATATGTATCTGTGTAAATAAACACTGGAAATACACACAAGAATGGAAAACAACTGTACTCTCTTTATCCAGGGTTCAGTTACCCATAGCCAGCCATGGTCCAAAAATGTCAAATGAAAGATTCTAAAAATAAACAATTCACAAGTTTTAAATTACAAGCCATTCTGAGTGGTGTGATGAAATATCATGCTGCCCCGCTCCAGTCCATGAATCATCCTCTTTCCCAGTGTATTTATGAAGCACATGCTACCCACCCATTCACTTAGGAGCTGTCTGTTATCAGATCGACAACTCACAGGAAGGATGGTGAGTATAGTATTGTGAGATATTCTGAAAGGAGAGAGAGAGACTGTATTCACATAACTTTTGTTATGGTATATTGTTACAAGAAATATACCAGTTTGGGGGACCAGCAGTTAGCGTAATGGCTATGTCACTGGACTCCTACGTAGTCAACTGTGGTGCAAGTCCTGGACCCGGTGGCTTAAAACTCACGCCGGGTGCATGTGCGTGTGTGCCCAAGATCCCGAGAGGAGAATGGAGGAGAAGTGATTGCGGTGTGGCCACCCCCCAGGGGGGTGATTTCTCGCTTTCTGTCTCTCTGTCTCTCTCTCTGTCTGTCTGGCGAGCACACGCACCCTATAGCAAAACAAAAAACTCTTAAAAAAAAAAAAAAAGAAAAAGAAATTTACTAGTTTGGTATTATCTGTGGTTTCAGGTATTCGTTTGAGGGTTCTTGGAATGTGTCCTCCCCACCCCCAGGATAAGAGGGAACTACTATAATAGTGATTATCTGTGGGGTATGCAAAGGGGAACGAAAATGGGATACTTAGGGATAGCATGCTTTAATTCTTTAATCACATAACTACAATGCCTTTATTTTTTAGTTATAACATTAAGAGAAGAAAATCATCAATTTAGACTATGACCAATCAACAATGACAATATGTCAGTGCGGGGAAGCCTGTGGTGTGGTTATTAAGGTGGCTGGATTCTACATGGCTGAACATATAGTTCAAGACTGAGACCCCAGAGCTCGAAAAACATACCTAACACATGTGCATATGTGCCCCCAAAACCCAAAAGGAGGGAGAAATGGAGTAGGGATTGTGGCATGGCCATTACCCATGTGGAGTGTTTTTTTTTTCAATTTCCCTCTTTCTCACTTTCTCTCTGGCAAATACATACACCCTCTAGCATATTAAAAAAAAAAAAAAAAAAAAAAAAAAAAAGGCATACTAATACCTATCCTAAAATCACATTGTTTCAACATATTCCTAATACTTCAATTAACCAGAGCTAAATGATTCATTAAACAAATATTTCATGAGAACCTACTATGTTCCAGGGACTTTTCCCGGTACTGAAGATAGAGGGAAAAAAATAAATAAAAAAACAGAACAAAAATTCTTACCTCCATGGAGTTTACATTCCACTGTGAGAAACATACAATGCACAATAAAAAGACTGGCATATAAAGGAAGTGCTGAAAAGAAAAATAGAGCAAGAAAAGGGGATACAGGAAGTGCTAAGTGAGAAGGGGTTGATCTGGATTCTAGATATCAAGGCCTTAGAAGGCCTCACTGAAACGGTACTGGGTAAATATTTGAGGGAAGTGAGACGGCCATGCAGACACTGGGAGAGAAAGCAGCCTAGCAGAAGCAATGAGGAATACAGAGGACCTGGGGCAGGAGCAAGCCTGCCAGATTTGTTCAAGAATCTGTTTGGCTGAAGCAGTGAGACCAATAAGTAGAGGAAGATGATCTTTTTTTTTTTTTTTTTTTTTTTTTTTTTTTTTTTGAGTAAGATGATCTTAAAGAGGCAACAAGATCAAGTCATAGAGGGAACTGAAGATCATGGTGGAGACCTGGACTGTTTCTCCAAATGGGATGGGGGTTACTGAAGGTCTAAGCAGAGGAGTGACATCATCTGATCTGCATTTTAATAGTATCTTTCTGGCTACTGCAGAGAGTAAAAGGGCCCCAATAATCCCCACCTCCTGGTATTAAAGCCCTATACAATCCACTGCCTGGTTTACTGGTCCACCTTTTACCAACAGAGGTGACAGGATATTACTTATTAAGATTAAGTTATATAAAGACTAGTTTCCATCATGGAAACCAACACTCCTTCAGATCCCACCCTTCTGCTCTATAAGAAGCAAGCAATCATTTGAGGAGAACAGTGGAAAGAACTGTTTGACAAGAATCTGGTAGCTCCAGCCAAAGGCCAGAGAGGCCCAAAGGCTTGCTAATAACCACATGAATGACCTTGGGAGTGGATCTTCTCCACACTGTCTCTTGAGATGAGTGCACTCTTAACCAACACCTAGACTGCAGCCTCAAGAGACCTGAGCTGGAAATACCCAAGTTCAGAATAACCTGTTAAATAAATAACAAAAATAACCCGTTAGGCAGCTAGTTCAATAATTCAAGCAAGAAATGATGGTGGTATAGACCCGTGTTAAAAGTGGAGGTAGTGAGAACAGGCTGGATTTTCGGTATATTTTAAGGGTAGAGAAAACTGGATTTGCCAACATGTGACAGAGACTGGGTGTAAGATGGGTGAGAAGGAGAGGACAAAAATGAATCTGAGGTTTTTGATCTGAGCAAGTGAAAAGCTAGAATTGCCATTTATAAAGATAGAAAACTCTGGGAGAAGAAAAGGCGGGTTGGTGGGGAGTTGCTATCATGACTCAATTCTGGACATATTTAGCCTGAGATAGCTACGAGATGTCCTCGCACAGCCAAGATGACAACTAGATAAGTCAGTCAGAGGTCGGGCTACAGATGTAAATTTGTAAGTCTTTGGCATATAAATGGTATTTCTGACCACAAGCTGATATGAAATCAACAGGGTAGAGATTTAACGAGAAATCAGAAGAGGTCAAGGACTGAGCCTTGGCACACTGAAACTTCTAAAGGTCAAGGAGTTTGACAGAACTCAGCAAAGGAGACTGAGCAGAAGCAGTCAGACACACTGAAGGAAAGCAAAGCGCCCATGGTGTCCTGGAGGACAAGTGCACAAGTGTTTCAAGGGGAAGACAAAGACCATCTGTGCAAAGGACATTATTCTAGTAGACAAGCATTCTTTGACTTCACGTTTGGATTCAACCTACCTCGCTTTCTTGAGTAAAGTCAAGGGCATCTTCTCCTGATGCAAGCAGTGTGTGCAGAATTCGCTGTTTCACTTGTTCCCACTCGACCAACATTGACTCTCGATGATACTCCTCAGCCATGCCAAAAGTCTGTCAGAGAGGAGTGGAGAGCAATAACTCAAGTGGAAAACAAAGAACACAGTTTCCTGTAAAGTCCAACAGAAAATCAAAGCCCCCCCAGACCTACTACTTCTCCATAAGCAGAGCAAAGGCAATCAACTTCAAAAATGATCCTTAAAGAATTTACTGATAACTATCTGCTACATACCCTATTTCATTGATTCCAAGACATTAAAAAATTTTTTTAATTGTGGTAAAATACACATAACATAAAACTTGCCATCTTAACTATCTTTACTATATTAAGCATATTCTGTACTGCTTAATACAAACTGCGTACACCCATCACCACCATCCATCTGCAGAACTCTCCTCATCGTGCAAAACTGGAACTCTATACATACTAAATAATAATTTCCCCTTTCCCCTATTGCCAGCCCTTGGTAACCACAAGTCTACTATCTGCCCCCATAAATGTAACTAGCTTATATATCTCATACAAGTAGAATAATACAGTATTTAATTCTTTGTGATTGGCTTATATTGCTCACCATAATGACCCCAAGACTCATCCACATTGTAGCATGTGTCAGAATTTTCCTCCTCCATTTATCTACATGCCGCATTTTGTCTGTCTATTTACTCACTGATGGACACCTAGGTTGCTTCCACCTCTTGGCTACTGTGAATGATGCTGCCATGAACACGGGAATACAATATCTCTTTCAGTCTCTGCTTCTAATTCTTCTGGGTATATACTCAGAAGTGAAATTGCTAGATCACATGGTAATTCTATTTTTAATTTTTTGAGAAACCTTTATAAGGTTTCCATAGAAGTTGTACAATTTTATATTCCTACAAACAGTGCACAAGGGTTTCAATTTTTCTATGTAATAATAATAAATATTTATTGTTTTTTTAAAGAATTATTTAATTTATTATACTTATTATTTTTTTAAGTTGCTCTAGGGCCCATGTGGTCATGACAGGGAGAGGGAAAGCGAAAGAGAAGGTGAGAAAGCAAGCTGCCAGGTTTGGGGCTAGAACCATGGTCAGCCATGTGGGAGTCCAATGCCTCGGCCACCATGCCACTTGCTGGCCCCACTCTTCTTTTATTTTATTTTATTTTTTTTTGATAGTAGCCATCCTAATGGCCTTGAGGTGGTACCACCTTATGGTTTTCATTTGCATTTCCTTAATGATTAGTGACACTGAGCATTTTTCCATACACTTATTAAAACAAACATATTTTTAAAACCTCTGAAATGAGACTAGCATACCAGTATTTTTTCTTTGCAATTTACAGAATAGTGACGGATATAAAATCAATGGTATCTTAAGATTTAATGAGCAAAAAGACAAAGACAAAATATTCTCCCAGGGATTTTACAATCACGTGCTGCATAACAACCAACTGCCTACATACATCAAGTTGGACGGTAAAGAGCACAAAAGCAGGGCCAGCAGGTGGTTGGTGATTGAAGTGCTGGACTGACCACAGTTACAGTTGACTCCCAGACCCGAAGCCTTGAAAATAATGCTGCGTGTACGTGCATGCATGCTCAAATATTCCAGAAGAAGAATGGAGAAGAGATTGTGACGTGGCCATCCCCCCTGAGGGGTGATTTCTCATTTTCCCCTCACTGTCTCTCTCTCTCTGGTGAGCGCGTGCACCCTTTGGCAAAAACATAAATAAATTAATTAAATTAAATAAAGAGCACATAGGCTGCACCATATAGCCTAGGTGTGCAGTAGGCTATATGCTCTATGTCACTTTAAGTATACTCTATGATGTTCATACAAAGACAAAATTGCTTAGCGACACAGTTCTCAGAGTTTCCTTGTCATTAAATGATGGCAAGAATGTACCCTTTTGGGAACCAGCAGTTAGCGTAATGGCTATGTCGCTGGACTCCCACGTAGTCGATTACAGTTCACGTCCCGGACCCGGTGGCTTAAAACTCACGCCGGGCACGTGTGCATGCGTGCCCAAGATCCCGAGAGGAGAATGGAGGAGAAGGAATTGCAGTGTGATTGCACCCTGGGGGGGTGATTTCTTGCTTTCTGTCTCTATGTCTCTCTCAGTCTGGCGAGCGCACACGCCCTATAGCGAAAAACCTCTCCAAAAAAAAAAAAAAAAGTTAAAAAAAAAGTACCCTTTTTTAAAAGAAACATTAATATTTTCATAGGAAAACACAAACCAATAAAAGAAAAAGCCCCTTCTGAGACTGTGTTTCCTACCAGTGTACTCAAAGTCATTGAAAGTCTGGCAGACCTTATCATGTTCACATTGCAGGGTTGTGTCAAAACAAAGGCACTGAGAAGGCAAAGAGAAAGAGAAAAGGGGAGAGAAAGAAAAGGAAAGGAGGGGAGTAAACAAAGAGGGAAGAAGGGAGAGATGGAGAAGGGGAAAGAAAAAGAAAGAAGGAAGACAAAAACAAACTCTACAAAACTCTGAGGAGGAAATTAAAACAACTTAGAGATACTATTCCCATATTGAATTATGAATCATGTCCATTCTCATCCTATTATTCTTTAACTAGCACACCAGGTTTTCCATCAGCTTAAGCCTACTCTTCAAAAAGCCATTTCATTTACACTCAGATTGGCATCTAATTAGGCAGCATCAAGGGAATGAGTTATTAGTAAAGCCTGCTTTATTTCTGGCAATCAGATCATTTATACTGATAATATCCATATACATGAGCTTTGAAAAACCACTAGAAAAATCACATATATTTTTTCTACAAATAAATGTTTGAGCTTGGACCAATATTTATCAAAATGTAAAAAAGGAACACAACACACACACACACAGTAAGGATTAGGAACAAAGCTGGCACATCTTGGACCATTTCCTAATTTGTATTCTGAAGACAGGAGAAGTGACAATCACCAACTTTAAAAATAGTCTTCCACCTGGTTTTCTTTTTGCTGAGAACTGGAAGAAAGGACCATTCTAGTGAGTTAGCCTGGGTTGAAAATTACCCAGAGGAAAATTCTTGCCTCTTGCTCACATCAGTGAACTTAAACATGAAAGCTATGCATTTTGAGTAGAGAGAAGTATGATGAAATAGAAAGATGTGGTCGGGGCCAATAATTTCCTTAGAAGTTAACCAGAAAGAGTACATGAGCCACCGTTTCTTCTAAAAGTCTTCCTGTCTAGTGGTCAAACCAACCAGCTCCTCACCCACGACCCTCTCAGCAAGAAGAATGGACGGCCACGTGGCATGCAAATCAGGACAGGTAGAAATAAGGAAGCGGAGGAAAGCTGGTATACCAGACAGCTTGCCAAACCTGCAAGAGGACCTGAGGTGTAGAAGAAGCTGTAACATCAACGAGGATGTGACAAAGTGTCACCAGTTTTTCTCAAGGATAAGACCTTGGGGAACTAGCAGTTAGCATAATGGCTATGTCACTGGACTCCCATGTAGTTGACCGTGGTTCGAGTCCTGGACCTGGTGGCTTAAACTCACGCCGGGCATGTGTGCGTGCGTGCCCAAGAACCCGAGAGGAAAAAGGAGGAAAAGGGATTGCAGTGTGGCCATCTCCCCCTCATCCCCCGCGGGGTGATTTCTCGCTTTCTGTCTCTCTCTGTCTTTCTGGCAAGCGCACACGCCCTATAGCAAAAACCTCTCCAAAAAAAAAAAAGAAGACCTTGGGACCAGTAGATGGCATAATGGTTATATCTCTGGATTCCATGTAGTTGACCATAATTCAAGTTCCGGACCTGGCAGCTTAAAACTCACGCAGGATGTGTGTATGCGCGTGCCCAAAACCCCAAGAAGAGAATGGAAGAGAAGGGACTATGGTGTGGCCATCCCCCATGGGGGGTGATTTCTTATTATCTGTCTCTCTTTCTCTGGCAAGCACACATGGCCTACAGCAAAAATATCGAAGAAAAAAGAATTAAGACCTCAACAATGAATGGCATAGTAAGAAACACAACTGTAGAAAAGAGACAATACACCCACAGCCACTGTGCTGAGGATAGTGGGGGCACACGTACAGCAATAGTTAAAGGCCACATAATGACTGTGGGAATTACCCAGTCCCCATGAATTAGGCTGACCACTTTGTGCCAAGAACTTCTGCTTAGCCCTTTGGAAGTACCTTGAAAACTGGCAGGTTCCTGGGCTCAGATATATCTGTGAAGTATGCCAGGCTACTCATTTAGAAAGCCTGAAAGAACAGCCCTGTGGTTCCATTCATCATTACTGTGATAAGGAGCTTCGAATAAAAATAAATGGCCCAACATTCAAATTCTCTTCCCTTGACCACACCACCCCCAAGCTTATCTTAATTACATTAGAGATAATGGAACATCCAATTTGTGGGCTAATCAGGGATGATCAGCCACCCACCTCCCCATGCCAGCCTACTCGGTTTATACCTACATCTGAAGTACTAGGTAGGTGCAAAGAAGAACGCCAACTAGAGGAGCTGATGAGAGACTCAACAGAGCGACTCAACTAAGAGCTAAGAGTAGAGGAGTGTGGTAGGGGTATGAGACGAGGTGGGAGGCAGGGACTAGGAGGAGCAAAATGACAAGAACCCATAAAGAGAGAAAAGGAATAACTGGAAGGGGTACAAAGACTTAAAAATGAAAAGGAAACAAGACGAACCACAGAAGGTGACAAGGCAGTGGAGAAACTAGCATAGATCCAGCCTGAATAGTCAAGTTTTTGTTGCATGTTAGAAAATATTTCTCTTTGGACACAGTTAAGGAAGAATGGCAGGGAGAGAACTGGGCAACTGAATTAAGAACAGGTGGGGAGCACTCGAATCCCATTCTCAGAAAGGGAAGAGGGCAATATGCTTTGACTTCACACCCATTTATTATTGAGCTGTTGCTGGCGTTTAGAAATGCTGCATATGTTCCGATCATGTTGTTCTGTTTTTGCTGGGATGCACCAAATGGGAAAAGATGGGACACATTTGTGGTTTTGTAGCTTGTTTTCTTGGCATTTCAGCAGGACATTGGCAAGTTAGTCAAACATGAAATTGTCACCAAAATGCCAGAAAGCCGCTCACCTTTTATTTGAAAATGATTCTTGCTCGGCGGCAGTCTCCCTGTGTCCAGACAGGTCAAAGATCTCCCTTAGGACAGCTACCAACACGGGAATGTCTCCCTCCCAAACACATATGCACGCGTTTTGCACTGTGGTATGTCACCTAAATGTTTTGGCTGGCTGCACACTTAGTCTCAGTATGGCACAATATTCTGAGACTGCCAATTCCAGAAACACATTCTGCAGGGTAAATGGATTAATAAGGCTTGGTGGCATTCGACAATCCTAATTTAATTTCATTGGTCCTTTGCAGCAGGAGAAGCAACACTGGTAAGTAAGGCAAAGTGTGAACAAAAATAACCCTTTTTAAAAATTCTCAAATCTGAATTAAGTGAATTTGTACATATTATTGCCAACAACGTAATTCATTAAATTTTAGAGAACTTTATTCTGATAAGTAAGCCTATCGGTCATGTAAATAATGCCTTTGACACATTCTCTTACATACAAGAGCTGGCAAGTCCCCTGCTCCTATTTCACATCCTAGTCCCAGTGAGATATTTTCAACTTCACAGAGTAGTTCATAAAGCACACTGAGAAGCATTTTTCATGTTCTATGTTTTAAATCATATAAATAAGACGTGAATAAATACATTTCATTAAAAGAGGGTTACATAAATAAACAGTAAAACGGAGGTCCCCTGTCACCTCTGTCCCCTCTGCAGAGAGTCACTGCGGTAGCATGTCCCCTGCCAGCCTCCCTCCTGCAAAGAGCTGCACTTTGGGAACCCACCCCAGCTGGTGGCTAACCTTTCTCCTCCCTCCCCCCAAACCTCCCTGTCCTGAAAAGATCCTACTCTGTATTGGGATGTTTTGGAATAGCTTTGATCATTTCATCCTTGTCGACATAGGGAAATAAACTCACATGTCTAGTAAAGTATCTTCGAGAATCTTGCAAAAACACTTGTTGCAAAATATTGCTGCACATACAATGGCTGTTCTGGCTGACTGGTATACCATCTTCTTGAACACTAAGCTCATTTTTGCTTGTTTGTAGAAAGAGCTCAGAGAAATTGTTAATATAAAAGGTGAAACAGTCACACTGTGTGATAAAAGGAAATGAAGTGGAGGGAAATTATCAATGATCACAACTGCTGACTCATTAGGAACCAAATTACCTTTGACACAACAATAAAACCAAAGAATTTTCTAGTTCTTCTATTTTAAGATTAATTTAATAATTAATTGCCCCTGCCAGTACTTCAGATGTATTTTAGTCACTAAATACATGTACAGTTAGAAGCATGGTATTCTCAAAAAACAGTTGCGATAGAACTCCCTCTGAGTGACTAAGTAGGACAACTGGGCCTGCAATACAGACTTCAGCTTCCTACATTTCCCTGCCAAATGCAGCTCTCAAAATGATACACATCTACATGTGGGTTCATTTTCTCACCCTTTTCCGGGACTCTTCAATGGCAGACAGCAGGGCATTGTCCTTCTCATTCTTTAGGAAGCCCTGTGAAAGAGAAGAAAATGACAGGAGCTAGGTTAAAATTAACCTTCAAATAATCCAAAGTGTACTGTAGGACAAAACAAAATCACCATAAGGATTCTGCCATCTAACCTACCTTCACCCTCACAAAACCTTCCGACTTGGAAACATCAAAACTGATGGATTTTATAGACATTGCCTGGTTTCTTTCATTCTGGGAGCACATGGTGACTACTGGAATGTGAAGTCCCCATAAAACAGTACAGCAGCATTCTGCAGCCCATAAACATGCTAGAAGTGAGCAGTCAAGACTGCCCTTCGAAATCCCTAAATGGCTTATTTTGTAGATACGACTTTGACTATGTAGCCAGTCATAGTTCTTCTAATAAACAGTTTCTCACTCTACATTTCTCTCTTGTCTTGCATTAATTCTTTTTTTTTTTTTTAGAGAGATGTTTGCTATAGGGCATGTACTATAGCTCACCTGAGAGACAGAAAGATAGAAAGCAAGAAATCACCCCCCGGGGGGGAGGGGGATGGCCATGCCGCAATCCCTTCTCCATTCTCCTGGAGGAATTTTGGGCACACATGCACACGTGACCAGCATGAGTTTTAAGCCGCCAGGTCCGGGAATCAAACCATGGTTGGGTTGTCTACATGGGAGTCCAGCAACATAACCATTATGCTATCTGCTGGCCCCGCCTTGCATTAATTCTTCAATTTCTTCTTAGCATTGAAGAAGCCATCATGCCCACTTGGTTAGGTGCTTTTCACATGCCAACAGCTAAGAAACTCTAAAAATTATTTATTTACACATTTCTCCCAAGTTTCACCATGTGTACTCCCTATTCGAGGTTCAATAACATCCACCATTTGTTTAATGTAAATGGAGTGAAGAGGAAACAGTCTCTACAAGTCTGACTTATAATATATAATTTTTAATTTGCTATAGAGTGCTTGTGCACACTGGAGAGAGACAGGCAGAGAGAGTGAGCGAGCAAGAAAGTGAGAAAGCACCCCAAGGGGATGGCCATACCACAGTCCCCTCTCCTCCATTCTCTTCTCAGAATTTTGGGCAAGCATGCAAATGCATCTGGCATATTTTTCAAGTTGCCATGTCCAGGACTTCAAACTGTGCAGTCGGCCATGTGAGATCCAGCCACCTTAACCTCTGCACTACCAGCTGACTGCAAGTCTAGTTTCATGTGCAAAGTATCAATGCCTGCAAAATGCAGTTATACAAAAACAAAATGGCAGAGAGGACAGGTTTTGGAATGTGACCGTGTCAAATCTTGGTGTGTCAATTTAGTGATGGCAGGACTTTTGCCAAGTCACCCAAACTCTCTAAATCTTGGTTTACTCATGTGCAAAACTGAGGTAATGCAATCAAGTTAGACCGTTACTGACATTAAAGAAGGAGATGCCCAGAGTGGCCCTCCTTGCTGCTGTCCACTGTCTGTATTGGCTTGAGCTGAGGTCTGCGAAGGGAGAGAGAGAGCAGAACACTGTCCTGACAGCCATACTTGCAGACAGGCAGAAAAACTGAGTCAGTTTCCATGCTAACACCTTGCCCTTCACACAGATTGAAGCTTCTTTTCCATAGCTGGGGGCGTAGGAGTCAAGTAGGAACAGGAAAGAGGACCCATCAACTAATATGGAGAAACTAAAGTCACAGTTGTAATATAGAAGGATTCGAGTTACCCTACATATCAGATCCATGTATGATCTAGAGTGCAAGGCACATGCACGTTAGCACATACTGGTGCATTTATACATGGCCAAAATGACCTGCTTTTTCAGAATCATGTTCCTGCTTTCCCCTGCCTCCCTGAAAGAAACTTTAGGGGGATATAATACAAAGTGAAATTAAACACTTTTAAAAAGACAAAACTAAATTAAAACATATGCGGCTTATATTTGAAACATACTGTCATGATTACTTTTTGAGAGATTTTTGTTATAGGGTGCATGTACTCGCCAAAGAGAAAAACAGAGAGACAGAAAGCAAGAAATCACCCCCCAGTGGAGATGCCAATGCCGCTCGCTCTTCTCCTCCATTCTCCTCTTGGGATTTTGGGCATGCATGTACATATGCCTAGTGTGAATTTTAAGCCACCAGGTCTGGGATTCAAATCAAGATCAACTAAGTGGGAGTCCAGCGACACAACCGTTACGCTCTCTGCTGGTCCTGATCATACTGCGTTTTAACAGCTGTAATATTTTCGCATATTTCATTCAGTCTTAGAAATGAAGCTGCTGATTCTTAAAAGGAAGTGGGGGTTAGGTACAGAATACTGGAGATACAAATTTACATAAAATAGTGCTATCTTCATAGATTCCTCACATCCCTTATATATCGGCCCAAGTTCCCCACACTAGCTGGGCAATGTACTGGGACAAACACAGATAACGGCCAATGGCCAGCAGCCTAGAAACTAAATTGTGCACTCACAAAAACTCCTCTAGGGCAGTTTCTGAGGCAGCTCTAAGGACACAGGAAGACATTTCCAAACATCTACACTGATAACTGTGATTGGGATAGAATGGGAAGAGGCATCAGGGTCAGTCACTTGCCTAAATGTAATGGCCTCAATAAGCCAGAATACCTAAAGTTGGGAACCCATGTGGTCCACAGAGAATGGGGCAGCTTGTCACTACATCTCTTCTGGCCACCTAATAACGCCAGGCACAAAATGGTGATAAAAACTTCAATGGGTTATATATACATACCCTTCGGAGCAAAAGACTGCATCAAGTCAACAAACCTGTAATATGAATTCCCTTTCTTTTATAAAAGGGTCTTAAATGGCTAAAGCTAAAGACTTTAGTGTCACCATTTATAAACGAAGCTACGGAACTATCATCATTGGCAGACAATTCCTGGACAGAGGGTAGACATGGATTGTACTCTACTGTACCTTTTAATGGCTGTTGTTATGGGAGGCTAACTGTCTGAATAAGCCACGTTTGGGGAAGCTGGAGAAATGAGGAAATAACTACTGTTTGACAAGGCCTAGTCTCATTTTTCTTTTTTGGTTCAAGGAGGAGAGAGACCTGGGTTAAGTCAGATGGTTCTGCCCCATCCCTCCTATGGGTTTCCTCTGCTCTTTCTGTTCTCTCAACATCACTTATGTATACATAACCCTCTTTAAAACACACACACACACACACACACACACACACTAAAAATACAAATGCAAAGCAATAATCAAACACATTTGTTTAAAAGCAAAATACTACTCTGCAAGGGGAAAAACCCCATATTTCTAAGAGAAAAAAATATCAAGTAATGGTTAAGAAAGAAAAACTACCAGAAGGTAGTGTGAAGATTAAAGCAGTTGGATCCTACAGGGCTGACCACCCAGTTAGAATCCTAAACCCAGCATCTTGAAAAATACAGGGGGAATGTGCCCATGTGCCCAAAATCCCAAGAGGAGATAGAACTGTGACGTCGCCATCACTCTTGAGAGGTGATTTCTCACTTTCCCTCTCTATCACTCTTGGACAAATACACACACCTTACAGCAAATGCACACACCTTACAGGAACAAACAAACAAAGAAGGACGGACAGACTGACTGAGGCACAGTGGTAAAGTGTGACAGATTACAAGTCAGCCACACATAGGAGATTTCCAGGTTCACATCTGGAGATCTCCCTGGGAACACTGGGCACGTACATGTCCATGACCCAGGGCTGATTCAAGGAGGCTGGGAGTGGATCACAGCATCACCCTCTATTGGGAGTGCTGTCTCTCCTGCTCTCATGAAAGAACAAACATAAAAATAAATTTAAAAAATAAAAGAAGAAGAAAAGAAGCAAAAAAGAGGCCAGTTACAGTGGCTCAGCAGTAATGTAATGCTCTGTGATGCTGAAGCCATATGGGTAAGTCCCTGTTTCAAGTCCCAAGGTCTTCCTATACATGCCAATCACACATGCACCCATGATCCCAGCTGGCTGGGGCGGATCACAGAATGAAGACCATGGTGGGGTGTCTCCTTCCCTCCTCCCTTCTTTTGGAAGAAATAAATAAGCTTTGGAAAAAAGAAAGAAGAAAAACAATATTATTGCATTGGAACAGATTACTACTTTCATCTTTCAAGTATTTGTTATTAAGTTATACTTTTAAAATCTCAGTAGATTAAATGAAACATTTGTACAGGGAAGTCAAATTTAAATAGCACCCACATATGAACAAAGACTAGTAGTCATTATGTACCTCAAATGAAAAGAAGTTTTCTCTGTAGCACAAATTGAACCCACAAAATAAACCGGTTTTGAATTTTAATTTTTCATTCTTTATTTCTTTCTAAAATCAAACACTAAAATAGGTTACACAAAGTATTTTATTTTTAAAAGTAAGACATTAGTGACCTGTCTTTTGAAAAGAATCTTTAAGACAGTAATTTGTACAGTCAGAATAGTGCTGGGATCTTGTGCCCTCTAGTGGCAGTTAGTTTCTTTAAAGAACACACACCTCAAATACAAATAAATAAATAACAGCCCTCTAGAATTAAAGAACTAAAAAACTGAGCAGAAGCATACCTGCCTCCGCCCAGGTTTTCCATGGATCTATTCCTCAATCTCCTTTCACTGTGCATGAGTTTTCTTTCCTTCCAACTACTCCTATGAAGCACCTCTCAGGCCTGCACCCCACAGATATACTTTTATGGGAAAAGGCGTTCTCTGGAGAGGTGGAGCTAGGGCATAAAGAATGAACTACACCCAACACTCTGAACTCCCTGGATATAAAGATGGTTCAACAGGGACCAGCAGGTAGCATGGTAGTTAGTTTGTAGGACTCCCAGACCTGGCGACTTGTTTTCTCATTTTCTCTCTCTCTCTGTCTCTCTTTCTCTGGTGAGTGTGCATGTCCTATTGCAAATTAGAATAATAATCAAAATAAATAAATAAAATGAAATAATTCTTTTCAAAAAGAAAAACTGGCTCCACAGCTCATTGCCTGCTTGGAGAGGCCAGAACCTGTTACTCTCAGAGCTCTCCATCACCCATATCCTTTCATCTCACCAACAAACACTTTTCTATTGCTCTTAGCCCCCCACCCAACCCTTCTACTGCTGGCTCCATAAATGACACTCTATAAATACCTGCAAGCCCGCTAGGTGAGAAGACTGCCCCTGCCTTCCGGTCTGTATACTGCTCCTCACTGCCAGTCCTGGACACAGACTCTCTTCTAATTGGCTTCTGTCACACATAATAGCTCCCATTCAGGAAGCAATTCGGGGCCAGACACTGCTCTAGGCAATCCAAATACATACTGCTAAATCTTTAACAATATGAAGGAGGAGACATGAGCACCCCACTTTACCCCTAATACCTCCACTCCTATTCGGGTAAGAAACTGAGATTTAAACATCTTACTACTCTGGTCATAGATTCCTGATGAGGAAGAAGTAGAAGCAGGATGCATGTAGTTCTCTTGAAATCAAATGTTTCTGAGAGACTTACGGAATGATAAAATTTCTAGATAGAGAAAATAAAGAAAAATGACTTCTCTCTCTAAAGAGATTGACCCAGGAGAAGAGCCTAAGTGTGAGAGAATTTCCCTTTCTACTTTGCAGGTTCACTGAAGGTCAACTAGCAATGGTCATAGTAATAAGAAAAATAAATTTATTTTAACATATTCGTATACAGGAGCCATGCAAAATATGAACTCAAATGATTGAGGCTTCACAGGAGAGAGAGAATGGGGAAATGAGCAAGCCTAATGCTCAGACAATAGTTAGTAAATAATTCTTTGGGAGCTGGATTGCACCAACCAGCTATAGGAAGGTGAGGGTTGGAACTGCATGCCCAGAACAAAGGCTGTCTGAAACGTAGATAAAGTCTGTCAACTGATAACTTTTTGGAACCGCCCTCTAAAGAATAAATGGAATATCTACCCAGCAGTGGTGATGACTGTTAGTCTCTTCTAGGATGGCTATTCTTCCTTGGCTATTTGACAATATTCCTAGGAAGGAGGGTTGACATAACTGCATTTTTTTTAATGGAAAAGAAGCTTCCACAGAAAAGTAAGTAAACTCCAAAGAGAGCCCTTCTCTGCCCTTGGGGTGGGGAAAAGTAAGACGAGGATACAGGCACTTGATTCTGGAGCAGCTCCTAAGGCCTCTTGGCATGTCAGACTCCAGTCCTTAACATATCACTTTCTGAGTGCCAAAAGAGCAAAACATCCTCATGTTTGTTTTCTTCATCAGGTACTAGTTCCCCTTTACAGATGATGAAGTTAAGGCTCAGAAAACACTAATTCTTACAGTAACAGTAATATCACTTAGCACTTACATGGTGATTACTTTGTGAGAAGTATAAGTGTATGACATACATCTAGTTAGAGACCTTACTTTTTTGTTGTTGTTTCATTGCTAGAGGGTACGTGAACTCTCCAGAGGGAAGCAAGAAAGGAGCATGGTCATACCACAATCCTTTTGCCTCCATTTCTCCATCTTGTGAGGATTTGGGGCACGCATGTACCAGAGTGTTTTTCAGGTCACCAAGGCTGGGATTCGAATTGTAGTCAGCCATATGGGATCTGGTTCCATTAACCACTTGACTACCGGGCCAGCCCACCCTCACTTTTAACCCGATGCTCTCACTACTCCTTAACAGAATCATACCTTAAGTATATCCTTAGTATAGGTTTATAAGTTGAGCAGCATGTACGAGATGGTTTCTAGAGCATCTCCCAACTCTAAAATGTTGTGGGATTCTCTGTATTAAGATGATCTGGTTCACAAGCAGCAAAGCTCAGACCTAGATCTCAAACTGTCTTACCCCTCGCTTACCCTTTTTCACTCGACCAAGCTGTCCCTCATCACAGCAAATCAAAGGCAGAAGAAACAGGTATCTTATGCTTGTATATTCATTCCCCTTCCCCTCATTCTCACATAGGGGAAGATAAGATGTCAAGTTGTTAGCATTCCTTCAGGACAATGGTCAGACTCATAACTGGGTCATGAAATCAACCAGCATTTAAAAAAAAAAAAAACAATATGCAACAGAGACGTGTGATATAAGTATTGTTTTGTGAAACTTCTGTTTCAGTTGTATATATTTGCTTGCAAGTATACACTGGGTCATAGTGTAAACTATTTCTTAATATGGGTCACAGTTCAAAAAGCTTGAAGTCACTGCTCTAGAATCACCCCACAGTGTTCCAAATATTGCTGCTATTACTGTGGAGCAGTAAACACTATACATCTGCCCAGGCAGTATCTCCAGCCACCTGTGCTGTCTGACAGAGGAAGTAGGCTATCCGCAATGTACACTGGCTGAGAAGAGCCAAGAATAACCCAGAATGTTACCCAAGGGAAACTGATTCTCCTATCAAATACACAGTTACATCTCAAGGATCCCGTGGCCAAAGTGGCTCTTAAATGGCTCAGGTCAAGAAAAACAGAAATGAGACTATCTTATTTTTAATCACTGGGAGACTCTGGGTCTCAGAATCCAAGTGGCAGCTAATTGTACTGTAGGAAAAGGGAGGAAGCAAAAGGATATTTGTTTTTGCCAAATGGCCAAATTCTCTGAGTTGATTTGCTTTCCCAAAGTGAAAATTGCAATAAATAAGGGTCTCTGATAAAAGATTTCAGTATCCACTTTAGACAGGAAAATAAGATGGCAAAAACAAGAAAAGCCTACATTGATTCTTTCATAGTTCTTTGCTTCCCACCTACAACAAATAAGTGATTTGTTAGAGAGTTATATAAACAGTTTGAATTGAAGAACATATAAATTTCCTGGCTGTTAATTAACTAACTAATAAAATCATTACAGTCTAAGATGATCCTAACAAAGCAAGTGCCATATATTACATGGTCCTTAAAACACAAAAGATTATTCCATGTCTCTTTCCCTTCAACAGACCAATCGGCGATCCACCCTGTCAAAATATAAAGTGAGACACCACAGCAGGTTAGACATTTATCAGAAGGTATGTGACACAACACACAAATACGTGGCGCTACAGAAATTTTATACATTCCTCATTTAATACAATATACACAAATTAACAGAAAATCTGTAACCAACATTCCAATCGAAATGATATTAGCACAAAGTGAGCAGTGGCATTAGGAATGGTCATTGTGGCTGAAAAAAAAAAACATTACCAAGACAAAAGCAATTAAGTAGGAAGGCAAAATACTAAGAAGCAAAAGATAGCAAATCAAGGGACCAGCATATGTCGTAATGGTTACATAGTAGACTCCCACTAGTCAGCTGAGGTTTGAGTCCCGGACCTGGAAGCCTAAAACTTACACTGGGCACGTGTGAGTGCATGCCCAAGATCCTGAGAGGAGAGTGAAGGAGAAGGGATCACAGCGTGGCCATTCCCCAGGAGGGTGATTTCTCACTGTCTCTCTGGCGAGTACACATGTCCTATAGTCAAAAAACTCTTAAAAAAAATAGCTAATCAAAAAATAAACTTACCAAAAAAAAATAATAATCAATAACAGATCTGCCCCAGGATGAAACAAGAATTCCAATAGGCATAATTAAGTGTTCATGAGAATTCTGGTTAGCATAATAGAGAATTGTCTGGATTCTATAAAGACAGGAGTGTGAGGTGTACCTGTTATTTTGCTTCAGCCGATTCCAAGTAAAATACCTCATCTCCTAACCTCTCCCAGACCTTCCTGATTTCTGAACAACTGACCTCTTCTGAAACCTTGTCATGGACAAAA
Source organism: Tupaia tana (assembly GCA_026018925.1). NCBI lineage: Eukaryota > Metazoa > Chordata > Mammalia > Scandentia > Tupaiidae > Tupaia > Tupaia tana. The sequence goes on from JAKSZU010000018.1 coordinate 30,079,376, forward strand.
TTTTTACAAAGGTAAACCTCCTACTTAAGAAGAAAATAAGGATGAAGTAAGGTACCATTTTCAGATGAGCACAATAGAAATCCTGCCAGTACTTGGAGAGCCTCTGGGCTTATCAGATGGTGTAGACTCGCTTTTCATTAGCTCCCTTTCATGGTGCCTACATGGAGAATGCCTCAAGGAATTTTTCAAGTGCAAAGAGATGTTCATTACTGATGAATCCCCAAAATTGAACAGAGAAATTCTGGGCATAGATTTGGAGAAATTCATAAGGTTTCTCAGCATGTTTGGTTATTTTATTAAACCACTACTATTGCATTAAAATAAAAACATAAAATGCCAGCTTACAAAGACCATGGAAGATAAAAATCTCCTGCAAGGAATATAAGCTGAACAGTAAATCCAGGTTTTATTCTCCCACTCAGATATTTAGATTAAGTCCCACTGCATGTTTTCTACAAAAATGCTATACTTTAAATCATCTGTTCACAGACTGCATCTACATCTTCAAAAATGTTCCTGCTAAAAGCAGTGCTAAGCAGGCAGAGATGACACCCGCCAATTGTAATATATTTTTAATGCCACTGTATGACTTCTCGCTATGCATTTATGCAAAAGCCTAGCTGCTCTCATTCAGCAGGTGGCAGCATACGCTGCTAGAGTAGCTGTGGAGTTCCACCATTTGCCGGCTCAACAGATCCACGGGAGCTGCAGCAGCTCTGGAGCCACAGGTAGCAGACCTTACTGATATTACATAGTGTTGCGTGGGCACCAAGCCATCTGTCACTGTCAATCTGCCAGGCCCCATTTTGTACATGTTTCTGCTATGGTCTAAAAAAGGGGCTACAAAATTACACGATAGATTTGGGTCCATTTAGGCAAAACAAATCACTTACCCCCACGATTCAAACTGGTTTTCAGGATGGTTTACAAATTCTCGCAGGGTGAAAGCTTCACGTGTGCAAAGAGAATCTAAACCCAACAACACACAACACCAAGCAGTGCCTCTTCCCCAACTGACAAAGGACCTTGCAGGCAACATTTGACCTAGTGCATAGTCACGCCTGGACTCTTCAAGGTTGTGACTAGACAGCCAAGATACAATTCCATCTACACTTTTGTCTTCTGGGAAAACAATGGGCCTTTAAGAAAGTACTAATATAAATCTAATTGACTCTCTCTTACAGATCCTTCCCTATTATTCTCCCTACCCCTTCAAAAATAGAGCACAAAACCTCAACACATAACAAAAACCCAACTTCCAAGATTTTAGCATTACGTAAATAATTAAAATAAGAAGTGAGACTCACCATCCCAGAAGGGAAAGCTGTGGAAATAATCATCTATAATAGGAACATGCAGGCCGGCCCTGCTGCACAGTAGTTAAGGGAGCTTGATCCCACATGGCCAATGGTGGTTTCAATCCTAGCCCTGGGAGCATGTGTGTGCATGCCCAAAATTCTAACAGGAGGAAGGAGTGGAGGAAAAGGATTGCAGCATGACCACAACCCACTGGGGGTACTTTCTCACCTTCTTTCTCTCTCTCTCTCTCCAGCACCTGCATATGCCCGCTGGTGATAAAAAATTAAAAAAGAAAAAAGAAAAGAATGGGGACATGCCATTCCTGTGGTGGGGTAGCAGGGAGTACGGAAATGTAGGCACACCTCCCTAGTCAGTACAATGTAGGCACACAGCTACTAGATACCTATTCCTATTTCTACACCAAGGCACCCAGCCGGGACTGCTCAGCATATCAGGCTGCTGCACTTGAAGAGGAAGGCCAAGATTAAAGGATGCCTGTGAAAGCCATCTGAATCTTCTCTGGGCTACGGCTGCAAAGCCAGTTCTGCCCCTTTACAGGGTCCCAGTACATTCCTGTTGTCTGCTACCTTTCTCTCCAATCATCCAGGAATGAAAGTAATCCGCCCAGCGCTATTTCTAAAGGGCTCTGGAGACTTCGTATAAAGGGGGAGGATTAAGGGCATCATATAAATGCGTAAGATAATAAACAATGGCCGTCTAGGCACTAGTGGTGGAAAAAATGCTTTTCAGCAAAGCCTCCTTTCCTCCCAAATCTAACAAAGAGCACTGTGATAACCCTCCAGGGTTCTATTAGCAACTTGCCTCTCTTGGTCACAGAAGGCTGTGGAGAGGACTATGACTTGGAGCTGCTATCTGCCCACTTCCAGAAACACAAGCAGAGCCCTCACCTGAGTGAGAGGGGCTGTGATGCAGCAGGATGTGCCACACTGAGGTGGCAGGGCCTCTGCTGGGGATAGGGGAATGGAGGGAGGCAAGAGCACCAGAAGTCAAAGAAGGGAGGGAAGAAGGGAGGAAAGGCAGCCAGCCAACTGCTCTCTCATTGCTGAGGTGGCCCCAGGAGAGAAAGGAAGGACAACTCTGAGCACAGAGATTCCCTCCCCCAGTCGCCCTCCAAAGCTAGCACAATTGCTAGGGCTAAACTTTGGAGATACAAGACGGGGGAACATTCTGAAGAGAACACATTTTTCAATTTAGCTTGACAAATGGAATATTAACAGTGTGCTGAAGTCCAGCTGGCTTCAGTGAGCAGCGGCAGAACCCTCTCCTCACCCAAAGGTATGAATAGACCTCAAAAATATTAATCCCATAGTCACTTGAAGGTGATAAAAAGATAAAGATGAAGCATTGAGAAATGATAAAAATGTCTCAATATGTCTATGGGGAACTGATTTCCATCTTGGAGATGGATTAGTCCAGATCCAAAGAACTTTGGGTACTAAAACCGCACTGCAGTATAAAATGGAACTGCATCAATAATGGCCTTTATCAGAGCCAGCATCTCTCACCACGGCCCCTAAGTCCACCCCAAAAGAACGCACTAAAGAAATACCCCTTCATAAACACACATGAGCACACAGATCCCCAGTTTTGTCAGATCTAGAGTCTTTTTTTCCCTCAGGTAAAAGGAAACAAAGCAAGGTTTGAAGGCATGGGAAGGAAAGGATAGAAAGGGTGTGTCTCAGAGCCGTCAGGTGGAGCCCAGCAGCTCCTGCAGGCTGGTTTCTCCAGTGCTCAGGATTAAGCCTCAAGTTCTACTTAGCAAGCACAAGGAGCGCTGTTAGTCAGGACAATGTTTGGGAACCACGTCTCATATTAATTCCCTGCTGGTACACAGTGTCAGTCATTTACACTGCAGTCGAAAATCACAGCTCCTCCTGCTATGCAGCAATGCCTATGCTGATGGGATTGGAGCACCAATCATCACGGCTGTCACAGAAAAGGGAGCTCTGGTTTTGCTGCAGTTTCTTCTTATTCAGAAATTCTTTTTTTTTCAAAAAAATCTATTGTTTGGAGACCACTAAAACAAACAAGAGGCCCTCCCTTTTACAACTTCACGTGGTCTTAAGTGGAATTTGTCAAGGCACTCCTTTGCTAATAGTATTTGTGATTTCACACTCTCTCTAAAGCCTTAATTAAGTTTGGAAACGTTTTGACTTTACCCTGTCAGAGCTGAGGAATACTGCAGAAGGCACCACTCACCACAGGTACAGAAAACACAAAACACTGCCTAGCTGGGGTGGCAAACACAAGCAACAGAAGGAGAGATGGCAAGGCCGTTTTTAAAATACAAATAGCCCAAAATGGACAGGAAGCTAAAACCTTTTCCCTAAACCCATTCCTACTAAGAGAAACAAGACAACCCTGCACTGTGGGGTCCAATACCTAAAGTTAAAGGAGTGACCTGCTGGGAGGACACACCAGAATGCCCAGCTCCAAGCACATAAATGTGGTGACCTTGTCCATCTAGGAGATGAGCACTTCACCCTTCCTGCAGAGCCAATGTGACGGACTGAAAATCTCGACTTGCAGGATAGATCTTATTGTTAAGTGCTTGTTTATGAATGTATTAATGTATGTCACCTTCATCACAGACCCAGGAAGACTCCAAGCACAGCTCAGGCAGTCTTTTCTGGTGCAGCTGAAAAGGAACATCTCTGCGAGTTAGGTAAAGACAGACTTCACTGAAAGCTCCACCCGTTAGATCCATCGGTCACCAGCAAGCCCGCACAGAGAAGGAAATGGTGTCAGATGCAGACAGAGGTACAGCACAGCACAGAGGAGGAGTTGGGTGAGCTGGACGTGAGGCAGAGTCGACCGCTTCCCAGAGGCATGACCTTGAGAAAGTTATTTAACTGCAGTAAGCTTTGCTTTACTTTATTAAGATGAGCTCACTGCATGATTTAAACTCTAAGGCCACCTCCAGAAATCTCAACTCCCTAAGAGGTGGAAACAGGTGAGAAATTAGCATCATCATTACCAGCATGACTATAGCTCACTTACAAAATGATCCATGCCTTGGGCCACACACACCAAAAAAACCTGTATGTGTGTGTGTGTATGTGTGTGTGTGTGTGAAATAAGCTTTGTTTTTAAGGTAGCCCGTATACATATATTTCATACACATAAAATAATCAAAACTCACAAAGAGCTAGAATGGAAACTAGACAAATAACATGTTTTCAAAGAAATGCTAGCTTCACCTTGCTATGAAGGAGAACCACGCTTTCATTTTCTAAAAGCCCATCCCATATTAAAAGTCAATTTCTATACTAAAAAGAAAGCACAAACAAGAAATTTCAAGTGTATCAATATAAAGTATCTATTTAAAATTTTATTTTAATCATATTTGTCATCAATATCTTAAAAGCAACATTGAAAGCCATTAAGACATAAGTACTAATTAAGTCTTCATTTCAGGAAAATCTCAAAAATTCTACCTTCTAGCAGAAAAAGGTAACTGCAAGTCGGCAAGGCAGTGCCACTAAAGGTGTCTTCAAATTTGACTGAAGGAAATTAACTCGTGTGGTCCATCTCTTATCACAGGGTACCTGGTGACGCCATTTTACTCCTTACTCACTGCCATCTTAGTGCCACGGAACGTTTCCTAGCGGGCTGGCTGACATGCTCGCTTATCTACAGTATGGTACTGCCAGAGCAATCACAGGTTTGATACGAATACATTTTTGTCACAAAAAGAATCAACCCTTGACTCTTTACTACCAGCCAGGCTAAAATTTCTTTGGAAAACTGAGGAGCATCCAGACCAAAGAGATTCTGGAATCTCCTACAAGTACCAGAAAGTCAAACTTGAGTAGACCATGATGGAGGCAAAGAAAATATGAAGCAACTGGGTCTCTGTTTCCTCCCCAGAGTACATAAAAAGGTACTCAGTACACAGATTATTACAAAGCCAGCAAAAGGGAACAAGAACAAATTTTTCAAACAAGTTTTACTTTTAAAATGTCAAAGGCAGGCTTTGTGGCACCCTTCATGCCATCCAAAAATTTTATGTAAGCAAAACTGCAATTAAAATGAAGTTCTGATTTGCTGTCCTCAAACTCTTTTATTTTAAGGTGCAAGGCTTGTTTAAAAAAAAAAAAAAAAAAAAGACCAAGAGAAGAAAATATTTATGCATTCTACCATATTTCTAAACAATTTGTAGACCAAATGACACCTCCCAGAATTAAAAAATTAAGGTTGAGATTTAGGCTCTTTGGCTGCAAGCTAATACTAGTGCCAAAGATTCACAAAATTTTTGCAGGATTCTAACCAGGGCTCATGACAACTGAACCTTCCTGTGTCAATGAAAAGGCTGATGTGAAGAAAATCGTTTTACCTAGCTTCAAACCTCTATTAATGACAGGAAACAGCAATTAGCCACTAAGAATAACAGCGGCTAGTGCAACAAGACCAAGAAGAACAGTTGGCTTTATAAATTTAATATCAAGTTAAAAGGGCTCTCAGATACTCAGTTCTGTGAAGATTCAACTCCTGAGACAGCTGCTAAAGCACTTTGAGCAAATTCTTCATGGTATAGTTTACTGTAAAATACATTTACTATAAATTCTTTAGGGTTTAAAAGATAAAAAAATTCTTCAGCCTTTAAAATACAAATACACAAATCAAAGTTAAAATCCACTTGGTTCCTCTTAGTAACAGCATAAAAGAACAAAGAAAGAAGCCGGGTCAAATCCAATTAATTTTAAGAATCAAGTCTCATAAGCTTATAATCACAAAACAAGAGTTTTACACAAGTAGCTTTGAAGTCACAACTATTAATTAAGCAGAAGGCACTAAAAATTATCTCCATGAATAAGAGTGAAAGCCTCAATCTACTGACCTTTAAGGGCAAAATCTGATTTAGTCAAAATATTTTCTCCTTATATATTTTAATTAGCTATTACAGGTCACTAATATGAAGTGTTTTCTTAAAAAAAAAATAATAAATAAAAATAAAACTCTAAAATCCAGCAATTCTTTTTGGGAATGGAAAATATACTTTTTTTAAACACAGTGAAAAGAAATCTGAACTATTTTAAAATTTACCATGCTCAGATTTCTTTATTCTCTCAAGTTTCATTTCCATATGTAACTAGTGGTAAATTCATACTTCTCATTAACTTGAATTACTAATGAATAATTAATTTTAATCGTGTGCTAAAGTCAGTCATAAAATCTATATTTTCATATATCACACCTGACTCTTAATACACACATTTTTAAAAAAAAATCCAAGAACCTCTGTGTTATACCATTCAGTGTTCATTTAATAGTCTATTTTGCCCATTCAACCAAAGACAAATTTTTAACCTCTCATTGCTACATGAGTATGAGAAATACTTACTGTAGACAAAAGGATTCCATTTTCTTTCTGGGAATGTTCTCCACCCTCCTAAAGAACTCTCCTATAGAGTGCAAATTCATCTTCTTAGTTTTACAGTAACAAAGCTCCTGTGCCACAGAACCTAGTGTAAATGAAATGGCCCTGCAGCTGCCTTCAGAATCCACCTCACTTCCACCATGATACAGCTAATTGTTAAAAATGGTGGCTGAGACATTTTCCATACATTAAATTAAGGAGCTCTGATGAAGGCGCTGGCATCCACCCACTTCAGACAAAGGAAAATAATTTGCAACTGTACCAAGGCACGGATAATTGAGTCATCTCCCATACAGGGTCAGTGTAAGAGGTTTCCTCCATCTTTACCAAATGCAAACCACATCTCATTGTCTCATCTCAGAAATCAATTCTTTGCAATGCTGCACTGGGTCAGAGTTTTAATGGAATCTTAGTGGTGGGTAAATCCAGACCTCCAAAAGGAGCCAATTCTGACAGTTCCTCTCTCCTTCCTGAGCAGCTCTCCTCTATTCCCTACTTGACAGCTTCTCAAACCTTCCTATTGTTAAGAGTCAAGAAAGTCCCACATCTCTAAAGGGAACTAAATCCCTCAACTAGGTGAGCAATTTCCAAGTATGGGTTTCAGAAAGAAGTCTCGACCCCACAGGTCCCACAATACAAATGCGTTACTTGGAATAAAAAGCTAAATACATCGTCTCATTTTTTGGTTATTTTTTAAAGACGATAACTAATGAGCTGCTTTTTAATGCTGAATCAAAAGCATTTTACCTGAGATATTGCTCAAGGTATTAAAAGTGCTATGGGCAACATTTATAATTTTATTATACTCCAGATAATGCTCACATGACTTAGGAAGTTTTTATTTCACTTACACAACATTTTCTACACTGAAAGTATAAAATACACTTAAAAGATTCATATCATACTCTTTTGAGGATGAATGTGAGAAATAAAAAAGTAACTATCTTAGCTTAAATTGTGAACATTTTAGAATAGTTAAGATTCTCCATATTTGATGTTGCTATTTAATTCTTATTTAAAGCCTTATTTTAAAACATTTCCTATGAGATAATTCCAAGTATCTCAAATAGCACCTTTTCCCTAATCATCAAAAATAAATGACTGAATTCCTTACAGGCATCCTATACACACATACACATACACACACACACACATACACACACCCCTACAATCCCAAAGAAGGACCTGGTTTTAGCAAAAAAATAAAAAGAAAGAAAGAAATTGTTTTCATATTTTACCTCATACCAGAGTTCTGCAATTCACATGTATCTCTTTTAAAAATCCTAAAGAAAGTCCATAGTACTTGCTACTTGAAGTCTGCAAAAATCCAACATAGCCAAGTATTTAAATCTTGAAGCAAACACCTCTGCCCCACCCAAGAGATTTTTAAAAGAAAAATATTAAAATGGCAAAGCACGTATCTGAACAATTCTCAGAAGAGTCAAGTACTTTTTTTAAATCAAATGAGCTAACTGCTCCCAATTTTATTTCAAAAATTTTAACAAACCAAGACCTTGTCTTTCAGAGGTACTGCAACAACATGCAGTCACTCTGCTCACCCAGGTGCATTTATCTTAATTTCTTCATAAAACGTAGGCAATCCTACCTGCAGCTCTCAAATTTAAGGAGTTACAGACCAGTCGACGCTGTCGGTCACTGCAGCTCTTCCATACCTTCTATGTGAGATGAGCTCTGTCAGAATCAGCGCTCAAGTTTTTCCCACCCCAAACTGCCTGGATTGGTGGGTGGGGGTAGGGGAGAGAGAGAGGAGAGAGGAAAAGAGAGAGAGAGAGAGAGAGAGAAGAAAATAAAAAGAATGACTCCTTTGCAAGTGCTGATATGACTGAAGCACTAAAGAGTCCAATTAGACAATGAGATTGCAGGGTTCCCTTAAAAAGGGTACACTGCAATCCCCGGAGCAGAGCATCACCGTTTGTTGTGCTCTATACAAATTCAGAGAAGTCAGCCGTCAGTTTGAAAGCACAAACTGATGGGAGTAACAGTTTATAGGTTACAGAAGGGTATTTTATTGTTAACGGACTGTACCAAGTTAAGATTTAAGAGGGGGAGAGACAACATGTAGGCAAGGAATGCTATGATACTTTTTTTTCCCCAACCCAAGCCACTGCAATTACTCTGATGTGAATTTTTGATGACTTCCGACATCTTGCGTGGTTAATAATCGCTTCAGCTGTCATGTTTGGTTAATGTGGAAAATGCATTTGCTGCATTGTGATGCAGTGCTGTGGCCACAGATTGTAACACCAGTTGTGAAGCTGGTCCCTTAACTGAGCAGCAGGAATTTGCACATGCCATGATGCTAAAATAAATGGTAGTTAAAAAATTTTATACAGCAGCAGACAGATTCTGCCATTTTAGTCCACAGAATGTGTAGATCCAACATACAGAAGCATCTCAGATCATTATGCCCTTGTCAATTGTACTGTCCTTCACACAGAACTGTAAATTCACCATCTTACATGTTTGTCCTCCTAGTAGTTCAAAGATTTTGATACTGTTTAAATAACTATTCAGATTAATTACAGCTTTGAACAGAACAGAGGTTATTTGCATTTCAAGAATATACAGCCAATGAAACTGTCAGTGACACAGGAAAATGCAGACCTTTTATTAACATATGCTCGGCTCAACTGTCACTTCTCTGCACAACATTTAGGGGAAAATATATGATGTGTAAGTAATGAATATTCCCATTCTACTGCAATGGTTTTTTAAAGTGCTCCTCAGAAAGGGTTTTTCTCTCCTCCATGTTTTCATGTATAACCTGGAAATTAAAGACTACATTAAAATTCTAACACGTGTTTTTCATTGTCATGAAAGGAAATTTAATGCAGCAAACAACTGTGCAATTACAGAAAAGCTGGTAAAAAAGCAAAGATGAAACCGCACTAAGACCCAGGCACAAGATGATTAAAGTCAGGCCAGTCAGGTAGTGGGCCATCATCATGGTACAGATCACAAAAGAAAAATGGAGAAAAAGACCATTCACTCTTCAAAAACAAAACCCACAAATCCTAAGATTGCATCTGTTGATTGCAAAACCAAACCTATATGGTAAACCTTAAAGACACATGACATTTGTCAATTTCATAATGATTTTTTTCTACCAATATTAACTTAGCTATTCAGCATGTAGAATTTGGCTAGTTAAGGTTCTTATTCATCTACCAGCATCATTTTTGTATCGTAAGAGGCAAAACCAAGTTACAGACCTCGTAAAAGAAAAACAACTAATATAATAATATTTTTATATAGATGTTTTGCCAATTAAATGCCTGAAGCTGAGCTGTTTCAGACATTTCTGCCTTACAAAAACAAACAAAAAATATAACTAAACTAAAAAGAAATAATGTAGGAACACATTAGTGTCTGAACAGTGAATAACAATGAAAGAACTTATGTTACTAACATAAAAATCAACTCATGATTTCCTTTGTTTTATTCATTGTGATAGCACCAAATGCATAATTTGGAGGTGCATGTGTTAACAAGCACTGTAAAGCTGAAGAGATTTCTAGTTTTGTTTCTTAGCCTAACTTAAAATTAACTGCACCAACAGTGCTATTCGGTGCCATAGCAGATGTCACAGTAGTTGTAGCTAACATTCAACAATTCAAGCTCTTTTTGTTCCAGACCCAATACAAGGTACCACTAACAGCTCGGAAACTGCCCAAGGAGGGAGGGAGGGAACGTGTGTGTTGGGGGTAGCTTTGAAATTAACCAGGCTCAGCTTATGCTCCAATTACTGAACAAAAGACAATCCTAGGGGACCTCTCTCTGAACCAGTGCAAGAAGCAAACTCTTTTGTTTCTGATCAAATAAATACGGTACTGGAGCATAGTGGATATGCAGCAATAGGAGTCTCCGCCTGGGGATGGAAGGGGCAAGAAAAAAGAACCCAAAGCCCCAAGTGTGGTTAAAGTCAAACCATTTCACTGATGTAAAACCTGTTCCTGAGGGAGACATCTGAGGTTCACTACAGGGGAGTAAGAAAACCTTTATTTACTAAAAAAAAAAAAAAAAAAAAAAAAAAACCTTACTGAGTCACTGTTAAGACGTTTTCCCTCTTTAGTACAGCCAACATGTACAGTAAGAGGACATTTCTTTCTGCCAGAATAAATTCTAAGTCAGCTTGGAACCCTCTGCCCCTATCTATGTGTATCCCGAGTAAACTCTTGGAGCTGCAGAATATTCTGGCTGCAAAGGGCCTCAGAGCAAAGGATGTTGAAAAGCGTTAACCTGCTTTCAGATCCCAGTTGCCTGATGGGGGGCATAAAAGACACTAGAAAGAAGTCACCTTACAAAGGAGGTGCTTCTCTACTTATTTCATCACTAACTGTACATAAAATGATGCATTCCTAAATGTCTATTTGGTAGTCCAATGTTTCATTTTGTATTTTGGCTTTACATAGCCCTAAGCACCAAAAATTGACAAAGGAAAAGGGGTAGAAAATTCATAGGCTAGCATTTATTAATATAAGGAATAAAAATGGACTCACACAAATGCAGAGATTATAGAACAGAAGGAAGCCACTGAATTCTGAATTATAACAATCCCCAGGTAAAATCGTAATCAAGTGAACAAATGCCAAGCTCTACAGCATGCTGACCATATGCAGGGCTTTACCCAGAAATCAAACTTTTACAGATCCCTGGTGGCCTCTGTTCTGTCCTCTGCTGGGTTCACCAGGCTGTCGGGAAGATCAAGTGATAGCACTGGTGGTAAGTGCTTTCAAGAGTAAAGGAGGAGAAGCCATGTAAGGTTGATGATTACTCACCTACCGCCACGCCCAGATCCTGACCACAGTTGGATCCTGGCTCCCCTCTCACCCCAATACCACCAACCTCTTCCTGGCTCTTCTCTGGCTGAGTCCTAGGCCCTTTGCTTCATGCTATGCATTTCTCCTTCTATATATGCATTTTTACTGTCACACACTTATCCCTAGCTGGTGGCTCTGGGAAATTCTGTCGGGGTTATTTTCTGAGTAGTGTTCTTCTCCTGTCTCTAAGTGCTTCAAGGGCATTTCCACAGTGATGTCTTACCAGAACATCAAAAACTGAAATGAAACCTCAACTCTCATCTAGTTAACTTTCCTAATTTCTCAACCTTGACCAACAGTACTAGTCCATTTCCTTACTCCAAACCTGCTATAATTTCTGAACATCCTTCTTAAGTCCATTAGGCACCAAGCGTGGCGGACATTTTATTCCAAAAGTCTAACCCCTATCTTTCCTTCTCTGCTTTCTCAGCCACCCTCCCTCCCCGGTCGTAGCTGTCATTACCTGTGGTAGGATAGTAACAGTTGCTTCTGAGTAACACCTTGGCAGATATCCATCCACTGGTCACGCCAACTTGCACAAACATCAGCATACCCTCCCTCCTCTCTTTTCAACACTCACCTGCTCCCAAAATGTTCAACAGCACCTACTGCCTACACTCGGCTGCTTGGCAGTCACTCTTTTCACTTGTGATGCCCCCTCCCCAACACATTTACTTATTTGCACGTCACTTCTGTTCTCACCTCCCTGACTTTGGCCAGAGATTATTCTCGTACTCTCCTCTTTCACATCCTGCAAGCTAAACTCAAGTTATCTTTAAAAACCCATTCAAGTCCCATCTGCTCCAGAAAGTCTTCCACAACTACCCCAGAGTTCACTCATCATTATCTGTTGTGTCTGCTCTAAATTCCCGTTGCAGTTAGAGTCTCACGTTACCACTCAATTCTGCCTATCACTTTATGCTGTCTGGGACAGTTCGATCCTACTGAAGGAGTATTAGTCTTGATTCTACTGGCAGAAGACAGGAAGCTTCCAGAGGACAGTATCCAGAATTTATATTTATTCTAATTATCTTCAGTGCCTACCTTAGCCCTGTCTTCAATGAGTACGCAACTAAAACACTTCGTTGAATTTTATTAATGTTCACTAGGTCCCACCCAGGCAGGTGCAGGCAATTACTCATAGGAGAGCTAAATATTACTTTTATTTCTTATTTGTTCTTTCAAATCACTTCAGCTCCCTGAGGTGATTCTAGCCTTGGGGAGTAAAACAAACACTGAAGTAGTTCTTGGCCAAAATGCAGAGGCATCGAACTTCTTTGTGACTAAGCAAGGCTACCTACAGTATCCAATGCCCTAAGTCCGTTTCCTTCTCACATGCATCAAGAGCCAAGAGAAAATGAGGTGGTCCTGGCCCAAAGGTAGTGGTTTGGTATTTAATGCTCATCTGTCCTTACAAATTAACTGAGAATGAAAAAGCAATTTACTAATTTATCACAGACATCTTCCTGAATATCATTTTAAGTGAGAAATGCTACATTTGGTTAGACAATAAATAAGAGACCATTTCTGTGTGTTTTGATGTAGCAGCAAAACAAGGCTCATTCTTTCATGCTCATCTGCAAAGTAGTCTGCTAGGGCAGGGTGGGGCAGGGAGAGGGCAGCTGGGAGTATCATTGATTGTGGAGCTGGAAGCCACATGCAGACTATGGTTTGAGTCCCTAGCCTGGTCAGCCTGAAATACTCCAGACACATGTGTATGTACCCAGAAAGTACCCAGAATCCTAAAGGGCTAAAGAACTTAGAGGGGCATCATGGCATGACCAAGCCTGGGGAGTGTTCCCCTCCCCCAACCTCATGCCCAACTCACACACACTGTCATGAAGGGGGTGGGGCGGGGGCAAGGGACTTCCTTCTGTCCCAGAGTGGGGTTCTGCTCCTGCTATGACTATAAACCAAAAAGGGTGGGAGCAGGATTTATAGGTGGGTTGGAAACTTAATGCACCTCTGTGATAGGAATTTCACAAGTAGGATTTCTAACCATGTTTTCAAGAAGCAGTTTCCCAATAAAGGCAGTTACTAATGGAGCAGGCTAAAATGTAGGAGGAAGTGTGCTCCTCCAATATTCCTCCAGGGCAATTCACTGCAGTTTTACACAGCCTCCCAGGATTCAAAAATTCAGAATGAGAAGAGCTCTTGGTGTCTCTCTCTCTCTTTCTCCATCTCTCTCTATATGTATCTATCTCTCTCTCTCACACACACACACACACACACACACACAAACACAGCATCTAGCAAGTCTTAATATTTAGATAAAGAGAACAAATAAAACTTTTGGCAAGAAGTAGCAGAATATGTGAACAACTTCTACTCCAACAGAAAGAGTAAGATAATAAGCTATATAAAGACTCATCAGATCCATAGTCACATTCATTTCCCTTGTGGCGCTGATTAAGAAAATGAGGTAGAAATAAAGATTCTGGCTGAGGTCACACGGTGATCTGGCCCAGGCTCTGGTCTGCTTGCTTCCTTACCACAGCTCTCTGAACTACACTATGGGACACTGTATCAAATAAAACTGCTTGGGGACATGCTTGAGCCCCAGGTTTCATAGAATTTTAAGTTATTACACAGGGGATAATGTTAGTTGCAAAAGAACAGCTTCTAAATTGCTAATTCTTGTTACCAATGTACTTTACACAACAGATGTATTTCTTGCAAGGTTGATTGTAAATAGAATTCTTTTAAACAAATTCTATTTTAAATTCCATAGAGAAGCTATTATTTGAAGGAAAAGTAAAGCTAAACATTTTCCCAAGATTTCTTTTATAAATCCAGATATTCAGAGTTTGGATTTGCTTATTAAAGCAGGACTCATCATATTATTAATATTAGTTTAGAGAAAAGACTCTAAAATTTTAATTTTCATTTTTTTGGGTACATATTTACCATTTCTACTATCAGCTGGGTACCACTAATGAGGCCAGATGCCAATTTTACTTCATTTTATTTCACTTTTTTCGGTTTTAGAGACAGGGTCTCATATGTTACCCAGGTTAGCCTCAAACACATGATCCTCCTGCCTCAGCCTCCTAGGATTACAGGTGCAATGACTATGCCTGGCTGATAACAGTTTTTAAAAGTTAAAAACTCCTAAGTAGAAAGAAAAGGATTAGGAAAGTTATTCAACCTTCGATGTTTTTTTATACAAGGGAAAAATAACTTTCTTTCATTATCTGGTCAGAATGCAACATTTACTGACATGGAAAATAAAGGTTCTTGAAATTTTTCTATGAAGGTAACTTGCAGAATTATATTGTCTCACTGATCCCTATTTTAAAATTGAATATGGACTTCCTCAAAGTAATAAATGAAATTTGGCACCAAGCTTTACCCACAGCACAGAGGTTGAACCCTGTGCCTAAGGAATCAGATCCCGCATGGTCAACCACAGTTCAAACCCCAGCCCAGGCAGCTTGGAGGGGAAAATAGGCCAGCCATGTAGTGCAGTGGTTAAATGCTGTGCACCAGGGGGCCAGACCCCACATGACCAATTATGGTTTGAATCCTGGCCCTGGAGGTACGAAGGGCATTCTGGGCATGTATGTACACATGCCCGAAATCCCGATGGGGTGATTGAAGAAATGGAGGAGGAGGGATCCTGGCTACACCCAATGGTGGAAAGAGGAAACACTTTCTAATGAATGCACATACCCTCTGTCAACTAAAACATTTTTTGACACTAAGATGTAATAAAATTATATTCAAGGATATAAATCTAAAGGAAACAATACTATAAAAGAAAACCAGAGTAAAAAAATATGAGATGGGGCCGGTAGGTGACGTGGTGATTAAGGGTGCTGGATTCCCCACGTGGCCTGGACCCGGTGGTGGCTTTCTTTCTTTCCTCTCTCTCTCTGTCTCTCTCGCTCTCTCTCTGTCCCTCTGTAGTCAAATTAAAATCAATTAATTTTTTAAAAATTATATGACATGTGACAAACAAATTAATCTGAAATGGAGAACATGATGATGACCCATGGGACATTGGTCCTAGGGACCCCTGCCATTCCTCATCTTCCCACCCACTTCAAGCCAGAACAGACAACCACAACAAGTGAGAGGGCAGCCTTGTCTATGTCTCAGGAACTTATGCTACCCTATAAAAAAAGTGACAAGTTTTCATCCCTGTTCTGCACCCTTCTCATCTCTAAAATCAGGACACAATGATATGCAATACAAGAACATTTTTTTTTAAATAGGTTGATTTAAAATTTTGCTTTCCTGGGGCTAGCAGGAGGTGTAGTAGTTAAGACAATGGACTCCCACATGGTCAACTGTGGTTCAAGTCCTGGACTCAGTGACTTGAAACTCAATCTGTGTGTGTGTGTGTGTGTGCATTCCCAGAATCCCAGAAGAATGAACAAGAAAAAGCTGTGGTGTGGCCGTCCCTGGTGGGGGGGAGGGTGTGATTTCTCACTTTCCTTGTCTCTCTCTCTGGCAAGCACATGAACCCTATGACAAAAACCTTTAAAACAAAAACAAAAAAAACAACAACAAATGTTACTTTCCCCATGCTCTTCTCCCCACCTGCTCTCCAGCAGGAATATAGTTGGAAATGGTTTTGAAAAGAATGGTTCAGTTTTATTAAAATGCTTACTAATACCAAGTCCTCCAGCAAATTACTGAGGAGATCAGTTTCCAGTTCTACTACTCTGCCATCTCACACCTTCAGTCCATACTGGGTTATTTCAAATTTTACCCAAGGAGCTTTGACCCACAAAGATGGCCACAAATTCTTTATGGACTTAACCACTTATAACAAAAACTGCTTTGCAGGCTGGTGCTACAATTTAGTGAAAACTCAGAATTAGTTCACACTAAGATGATTGTTTTTGTTTTTTACTGTCAGGGGGCATGTGTACTCACCAGAGAGAAAGAAAAAGAGAGAGAGAAGAGAGAGAGAGAGAGAGAGCGCGAGCGCATGCCCAATGGGGCACAGTCATGCCACAATCCTTTCACTCCATGCCATCAGGATTTGGGGTAATATGTACACATGCTCAGTATGTTTTTCAAGCCACTAGGGCTAGGACTCAAACTGCAGCCAGCCATGTGGGATCAGGCTCCCTGTGCACAGTGCTTAAGCACTGCAGTAAGAGGCCGGCTCTGGACTAAGTTTAATGCCTAGAACAGTAAGATTTACCCCAATAGGCTTTGACTTCTTGGGTAAACCTAAACACTGAAAATGTAGTAAAAAAGGGGATTATATTATAGTCACTTAAGCGTGCTTAACAAAGCATCCACGCACAGGATAAAGTGAAAACATAACTGATTGACCCTGTTGAGGGCTGTTATTCAGAAGTTCTGGAAATGGCTACACAACTACTGACTGTCCACAGCCTTTCCGAACGAGAGGGCTTTTCGACAAATCATTATTTAGAATTTAATCTGATGAAGCGTTCCTGTAAAGCTACCTATTATATTATTAGAACTTCATCTGGTGAAGTGTCCTCCCATAAGGCTAGCCAACTATGATTTCTAAAATCGAGAGGTAGTTAAGTTTAGTGGAGAGCAAACCACACTAAAAACCAAACACAAGTCATGTACCCCATGCTTTGGTTTCCTCATCTATGAAATGGGAAAATACCAACACCAGAGCAGCATGAAGCAAGAACACTACATTTATCTTTACTGCTTATACAGTAGGTTACTCTTCAAAGCCAAGAGAAGCCATTTCAAATGATTTCTCAAATACAGGCTGCACATTTTAATACATTTTTCAAATATGCAGACTGATTTAGACATTTCCAAAGAAATACTTATTCTGCCTCTCTGCGTTCTCTCATGGCATCTGTTGTTACTAGCAGCTAACGAAGAGTAAAATCTAATGTCATTTACCAGTAGACCCCAGATCCCTAGTACTCATTTAATTGGAGGTGGGTGGACACAGAAGCAATGAAAAGGTAAACAAAATGAAAATGAGAGGAGCTCGAAAGAGAAGCAGAGAAAAGTCAGGTTAATGAATAAAAACAACAAGTCCATCTTTCATCTCTCCTGGCTCCTTCTGATGGCAGACGGTGTATTTAATCTGCTGAGAGACCAGATTTAAGGCTTCCTTTTGGCATAGTCCATCCATGAATTATTAACGTTTGCAGAAGCAATAGCACATCCGCTCACAGCAATCAGAGAGGATAATGATGATTAACCAACATGGGATTATTAATCCTCCCACTTCCCTTTCCTATGTCTCCCTCTTCTTCATTCTCATTTGAGCTATGACCACTTTTCAGGCAGTATATTTGGAGTATAAAGCCTCAATATCAAATTCAATAACCCATGGTAAAAAAAAAAAAAAAAAAAAATAATAAATTTATATATGTGTGTGTGTGTGTATATATATATATGTCATAAGTTTTAATATATATGAGTTAAACATTTTATTGATCACTATGTCTTTGATGAAGCAAAGGTAAAAACAAAGGTAGCTATACAAATTCTTTATGGACTTAACCACTTATAACATAAACTGCTTTGCAGGCTGGTGCTACAGTTTAGTAAAAACTCAGGATTAGCTCACAGCTAGACTAAGATGATTTGTTTTTATTTTTTACTGCCAGAGGGCATACGCGCTCACCAGAAAAAAAGAGAGAGAGGGAGGAAGAAAAAGCACACTCAATGGGGCATCGTCATGCACAATCCATTCACCCTATGCCATTAGGATTTGGGGTAGTATGCACACATGCCCAGTATGTTTTTCAAACCGCCAGAGCTAGGATTCAAACTGCAGTCAGCCATGTGGGATCAGGCTTCCTGTGCACAGTGCTTAACTACTGTGGTAGGAGGCCAGCCACAGACTGAGTTTAAATGTCGGCAGAGATACCTAAAAAAGGAGGGTTTACCTACAATAGACTTCTGTAATCATTTTCCAATGGATATCAAACTGGAGTACTTGTTGAAACAGATTCCAAGCCCCACTCCCAGAGATTTGGATTCAGTAGGTATGGGGCAGAGTGAAAATGTGCACTTCCAAGTTTCCAGGTGATGCTGATACTGAGGATCTGGGCACTGCACTTTAGAACCAGCAACCAAAAGTTCTTTTCTGTTTGCCGAAGGCATTCCGGGTTTGAGAGAAATAGAGAAGGAAATTAAAACCAACCTGAGCTAGAAAGTTAATACTAAAGACAGAGATGAGATCTGTGGCTCCTTTGCTTTCCTAAATCCCAGTGAAAAACCTAGATGCCTGAAGGACTTTGCAATATGTTTGTTGTTCCAAAATAAGCCTCATTCTATAACACTGCCCCCCTCCAAACCCTGGCCAAAAAAAAGAGTAGGATAAATAGTTAACAAATGGTGAAGAGTACACATATGGTCAGGAGGTAGATTAATTTACAACTTTGTTCCTAAAACATGAGAAAGACAACCAAATGTCTCCTTTTCCTTGGTCATTTTCTTCCCCATTCTCGCCTCTACTTAGGATTTGGCTTTAATGTATAATCAATCGTCAAAAAAATGCTGTCTCATCCAAAGCCTTGGTTTTTTTACATACTCGTATTGTACCAGAAAACTTTAGAGACCCTTAATGCCAGTTCACTCAGACACTAAAAACCAAAAGCAGAAAACAAGCAGACTTTAGGAAAGAACCAAAAATAAGGAAATGCACTTCAGAGTATCTATTGAAAGAGAAAGCTAGCTAGATGGATAAACTAAATCCCACTTCTTTGGGTTTGCAAACGTAGAAAACACAAGTAATGAGGGCATGCGGGCCAGAGGGGAAGCAACAAAGAGGTCCACCTCTGGGAGACAGCAAAGCAAAGTTCCCACAGACTGGCTCCCACTGCACTGGGCTTTTAACATCCACCAGGCCCAGTTCAACCTCACACCCAGGCTGTGGTCCTTCCACAGAGCAAGGCAGCCTTGCTGGATGCATGCTGCCAGGCTGCAGGAGTCGTTCTAATAGTCATGATTGCACAGCTAACACATGATCAGAAAAAAATAAATGAAACCCTTCCTACCCAACAATCTTCCCTGACTTTCTTCAGCCTTACTACCCTGAGGGATCTGGTATAGTCCCAATTGCAATGGCAGCTTTTGATGACCACCAGTCTCAAAAGGCTGAAGCAAGGGAGGGTAGGTGACAGAGAAAGAGAGAGATGCTAAGGACAAAAGGCAACCAAGAATGAATGAAAGAAAGGAAAAGAAAGAAAAAGGAAAAAAATGGAAGAAAGGAAGAAAGATAGGTGAACTGAAGGATAAATGGATGGATGGATGGATAACAAGAAGAAAGGAAGGGAGAAGGAAAGGAAGGAAGAAGAGAGATCAAGAGTAAAAGAGAAAACAAAAAAAAAAATGACTAAAACAAAACGAAAAAGCCTTCCCCCAAAGTTGCTCTAAGCCCTGACATTGTAATCCACCTAAAGTTCCAAATATAACATTTGTTCCAGTTTGCCACTTTGCATTTTGCTTGGCAGCAATGACCTACTGAGACAACATAAACCCAGCTGACAGGCTCTAGTCTTACAAATCTCAAGAAATCCTGAGCCTCTGCACATAGAGAGGCAATAAACGATGTCAGCAGGAGCAACAAACATCAGTTATCACTTTTTGTTCCAAAGTACATCTCAGATGGAAAAAGTGAAGTCTGCTACCACTCAGTGCATAGTTCACAGAAGTCAACAGTACCAAATTACTCTCCTAAGTAGTATTTTCACCCCTACAATCAATTTAGTTGGCCAGCAAGTCTTTCAGGAATAAATAGAAATGTCATTTCAAAGAAAACAGGAAAGAAAAGGTCCAAGAAGAAAGACAGGAATAGAACATCAAGAAATTCAACCAGTGGTTAAAGAACTGGTTTCGTGTTTTTTGCAGAGAATAATGAAAAATTGACATAGCCAGTTCATACCTGATGCCTTCCTCAGCAAAGGCATGCCAGTAAAAATACAAAGCAAGATATTAAGAATTATCTGGGTTCAAGTTTCACTTTCAAAAGTAACTGACCTCCTATCTTGGTCTTAATGTCTTCTCTTCTAAATAAAGATGATGCCAACACTCAGACCCATTTCGAACACTGAAGTGAGGAACAGAAGGGTGGTGAATAAAGCCCACTACAGAGTACTGTACAAGTGGAAGGATTATGATGATGTGACTCGTGAAGTTGAACAAAATTCCTGGCCTGTTAGTTCCCCCTAAATCTTCCAAATCAGGACAAAGTCACAGAACTTCTCAATAACCTGCCTTTCCAATGATTTGTGGAGAATAATTCAAGTAATGGTTGCTCATGAAACCTATATGTCTCAGATCTCTTTTAATCCATTAGAAAGCCTTTCTATTATAGAACATGAGGATAAACAGCACATCATTTTATAGGAATTGACCAATTTTGAGCTATGAGGGCCATTTTAACAGTTCACCTCCAACACAGGCTTTGTGTACTAATTTCTCTCTTCTCTGTTGATATATATCAATTTTCCTTGTCATTTCAAACAGAAGATGTTCTATAGTCTCAAGTATCTGGTTCAAAGAGTTCAACACAACCAAAACAGCAGCTATCGTAACAACTTCCGGAGGTAGTACAGCAGCTGAGGAGGTGCACTATGGAGACATTTTCCAAGTTTTCTGAATGATGTATGTCTTTCTTTTATAATTAGAGGAGAAAAGGTGAGTGTTCCCTCCTAAAGCCAACTGGTTCTCATTCATTACTTCAAAATTTTAGATTTAATACTGCCTTGTCAATCCACTCCTTCAGCCTTAACTCAGAGGTAAGGATACACCCTCTATCCCAATCAAGAGGTACCCAGGTTGTGAAAGAAGAGGGTACAATGATTACTTTCCCCCAGGCACTTCTGAGACCCTGTCCAGCTCCCTCCTAAGACAGTACACTGCACCAGCCCCTCAGTAGAGTCTGATTTCAACCCTGTGCAGGAGATGGCCCCCAGCAGGGGCTTTTCTGTGACCTACTCCGCGAATTCACTGCCACCCCTCTCAGTTACCTGTTAATTTCCCCTTCATAATTCTGTTACATTAATTTGCATTTATTTATAAGATCCCGGTAGTCCGAAGAGTACCAATCTGCATGATGTCAGGTGTTAATGTTCTGCTGAATGACACCGCCTCACTTTTAGGCTGTCTCCTAGAAGTGAGTAATTCTGGGACCAGCAATGGCATAATGGCTATGTCACTGGACTCCCATGTAGTCGACCACGGTTCGTGTCCCAGACCCAGTAGCTTAAACTCACACCGGGCACGTGTGCATGCACGCCCAAGATCCCGAGAGGAGAAGAATGAAGGAGAAGGGATTGCTGTATGGCCATCTCCCCTGGGGAGTGATTTCTTACTTTCTGTCTCTCTGTCTCTCTGGCAAGCACACATACCCTATAGCAAAGACCTCTCCAAAAAAAAAAAGGAGTAATTCTGCTACAGAAAAATTCCTTCCTGTAGTCTGGAGAATACACACAAAGTTGAGGGTTTTGTCTGTGTCTTTAAAAACCAAATACACATAATGCCCTTAGACAGCCAAATCATATTATACAATACGAGATTTCAACATTCCGGCACACTGCCAGAGCTTAATGGCCAGTCAGACGCTAAGTAAGGAAATGGGTCTGCATTAAACCTACAAATAAGTCAACAATCAATAGTTCAGTATTACAGTAAAAATCTGATGTGCCCTTTAAATTGCTTCTAGCATCATCCTTCTAACTCAAGCTCAGCTTTAGAAGCAAAACAAAACAAAGATGATCGAGCAAGAAGCTCAACACAACCCATTTTCACAAGCACAAAGCCTTGGCATTTTGAAACCAAAAGCTGCTCCAGGATTTCAGAGTGTGGGGCAGCAAACCTGAAAAATAATAGGCTAAGCTTTAGACAGTAAATTAAACTGACAGCTCAGCAAGCAGAAAACTATGGCAAAAAAGCAAGCACCTGGACATAAATGGATGCAGCAGGTTTGGCCTTCCTGCAGAACTCACCTTCTAATCCCCCCCAAAATCAGCAGGAGAAGTTGGTATCCAGGTTCCAGGTTTAGAAAGCACGCACTAGCTTCTCCACCAATCCGCATTGTTTCACTACTAAGCTTATGTAAAGAAGAGCCATGCCTACCACATCCACTGAAAAGACATGCACCTTTCTCCAGCACTGGTGCGCTTTGTTCTCATTACTTCGCACTAAGTGAGCAATTACACTTCTATTTTGTACTTCTACTAACCTCCCTCCTTCAAATGCACCCTGAAAAGTCACCCTTTTACTAAAATGGTCTTAGTCTACAAGTGAAATTTAAAACCTAGGGGACTAAGAGCACAGTACTGAACTCAAGCCTACAGAAAGGAATTCAAGTCTGTAATACACAGGCTCCGTAGGCCTGAGGTTCTTCATCTATGAAATAGGGTTAACAGTAAGTATCTACCTCAGAGGGATGCTGGGAAAAGTAAATGTCAAAGCTCAGAAAGTTCTTAGTACAGTGTCCAAGTATAATAAATATTCAACAAACCTTAGCTTTGTCTCCCTGATGTTGACTGAATAAAAGACAGGAATTTAAACTGACACCATGTCCCATCAAAAAAAAAAAATATATTTAAACAAAACACAACCAAAAAAAAAAAAAATAAAAAACAAGGAGAAGAAAGAGGCAGAGAAGCAGGAAGGAAAGAAAAATGAAGAATGAATGAGAGAAAAACACAACTACTTGAACTTGTGCTACTCAGAGTATGTTGAAGGAATACCATCAAAAGAAAACTAGTTTGTAAATGGTTTGTTCCTAGTCAGCAGCAAGTAAGTACAAAAATTGAGATTAGTCATTTAGAAACTTTCATAGTAATCTGACAGTGTAATTTTATGTCTGTCGAACCTAACAAAAATTAGGGCTTGTATTTTATGTATCTTTTATTTCATTTTTAGTGTATTTTATGAGTATCTCTCAGCCTGAGAAAAATGGGGAAGGTGAGGAGTTACACTAAGATATCTGGGGCCACTTGGGACCGTGTCATGGAACCAAGTGTTACTGGGATGTCTGTAAACCTTCAAGGATCCACCAGGCCCTGCTCATTTACAGACTAAGTTCTGCTGAGGCAGACTGGTATGCACTGTAGAAGACAGAAAATCCTAACGGGAAAGGAGACAGTACTCCCAAAGACTATCACACCACTGCATCATATACCTTGGGCAAATGAAGCATATCATAACCTTCCATAGCTGTTTCTACCTGTCCCTACAATAGCAGCAGTGTTTGAAAATAGATCATTGTTTTTCCAAAGGGAGGAGTGGAGGAAAATCTCCCACATATCCTTTTGCTCATGCCATTCAAAGAAATAAACCAAATTAAGCAGTAATAATAAAAATCAGTCAGAAAATCCACACTCCTAACTTACATTCTGCTGACCTAATCCTGCCCTTTGTTTTATAAATTAAGTGGCCCAGTCCTAGTTGTACAATAAATATGTTTTATAAGACAAGAGTTCTTTCTGAACAGTTTCTTGGCAGCTGTGTCACGCCCAGCCCTGCTCAGCAGATTCTGCTTGCGGTGCTTCAAATGCTGCAGTTTTTCTGAAAGGCACAGGCAGGATTCTGCTGATGGCATCTCGGCCTCACAGCCACTCCATGGTGAGAAGTGAGGACTGGCCCTTCTGTCCTCCAGGATAATTAAAGTGGCGCGTGCATCGCTGCTGATCTTGTGATCACTGCAGACCAGCGGCTGTCAGAATCAAGGCCCTTAACCCCAGCCTGGCTGCTAGCAACCTGGGCTTGAAGAACGCATTTAATCTCTCCATAGCTAAGTGGAAGTGAGCATTTCTGGAACAGGAAAAATACTGTAAAAGAAAGCAACGCACACTGGTCCTGAGAATTCTGCAGCTAGGTCTTGTCAGCAGAGGATGCTACCCCCCTCCGACCTCTCAGCTTCTTTCCCTGGTCCCCACAAAACAAACAGGAAGAAGTAAAACCAAGGGTTTTCCCCTATCTGTACTCCCCAGTTCCTTTGCAGATGCAGATTTCTACGGGAGGCACTTGCCACCAGGGCCCCAAAGTTTTGGTACTGAGGAGCTATATTTTGCAGCTACCAATGGAAGGAGCCCTACCAGGCTGCAGGCCTGGAAAGCTTTGGATCGAACATTCCAAAATGGAAATAAGAGATCACAGGCTGTGGCAAGCAGATCAAAGTGGCGTACCAGGTCAAGCGCTGCCCTCTGAGAATGGCAGACTGGTCTACAGTAATGCATTCGATATTCGGCAATGTTTTAACCACCATTTAAATTTCAGTCACTGCAGTATCAAATAGTTCAGCACATAAGAAGATATGTCTATTTCTGATTCCTGAAACCAAGCAATTTAAAGATGCCAGACTGAAGATGACAGTATACGCTCCTCGTCTCCAGAGTGCAGGGGCATCGATAGATTATGGGCAGGTTAAGAGACAGATGGGGAGGAGGTAGGGGATGACTCAACTCCAGTTCAAAGGCACCGGAGCCTGGCCAATATTTGAAGTGCTCTATTAAAATGTTAGATAAATATTTTAGCCATGGGTTTGTTCCAAAATACTCTTACAGAACCATTCCAACTTCTTTCTTCTTTAAGTTGGTAATTGATATTCTCTTGCTCACTACAGGATACAAGAAACCTCTGAGAAGACAAAAAAGCCTGTCATTTCCTGCTTGCTCAGAATGCATTCAGCATCCATTTGCTTGCTTGTTCTGAATGCCTTGCATTCAGGAGTACGTGTGAATGGATAAATAAAAAGGCTGAAATCTTATATCCCTGGCTCACACAAAAGCAGTTTTTCACATTTTCCACAAACCCATTTTTATTCCAAAGTTACCATTTTTAATTCCATTCACAGAATACTTTATTGTAATTGCATACTTTGCCACCAGATCACAATGCCTACCTTTTCCCTTATCACGAGACGGCAGAAAAATTAAATCATTTCAGTTCTTACCACGGCATTAGGCCACCTAATTAGAAACACAAAACAGGATGGCACATTAGCCTGCCTCTGGGAAGATACTGTTATTATTTATTTACTGGTTTTTACCAGCTCTGAGATATGTATGGGGTCAGGGTTTAATGGTAAGGAACAGCAAATATGGTTATTGAGCGGGGGCGACATGGACACCACAATGTTCACACAGAGGAGATAGCCTGGAATGACTACGGTCCCTAGACAGGACACAGTGAGATGTGTGTCTTGCCTATGAGCAGTTCTGCCACCACGCCCAAATGTAGGCTTACCACATACCAGGTGTTCTAGGAAAGGGGTTTTATACAACTAACAGACTTTGGATCCACTGATAATCAGATTCATTTGCTAGTGAGCCCCAAATGATTAACTATAGGCTGTGTTCAGTCCAGGAGAGAGACAGCTGTTATAAGCTAAGAAAATGCAAGATTCAAACGGCCATTAAAGTCATCCAAAAACCCAAAGAAGGTTACCATGAACATCCTGTTTATTCTCTTAGGGACAAGAATAACAACAAAGGAGATCAATAAACACAAATGCTTAATTGAAAACCTTCACACCATTAGATTTTATGGAACAGTCTCTTATATGTGAAAACACTTAGAGAAAAAACTTTTTAACTCACACTTAACTGACATAAAATAATTATACAAATTTATAGGGTATGGTATGATTTTTCAGTACATGGATATGATATATAATGATTAAATCAGAGTAATTATTATATCTATCAAGCATTTATCACTATTTTGTGTTAGCTACATTCAAAGTCCTCTTTTAGCTATTATGAAATATATATTAGATTGTTAGGAAAGCCGTGATGTATTTTCTATGCAAAAATGTGTCATGACTTTCCAGATGATCTAATATAAATTATTATTAACTGTTACTACTCTACTACTGCGCTACAAAACACAAGAACATATTCCTCTCATCTAACCGTAATCTCACATCCAAAAATTTGTAGTTTTTGGTTAGTGAATACAAAACTACTGTTAGATTAGAGTTAGATCCCTAGCAATGGGATTGCTGGATCTAGGGGCAAAGTCTTAACTCCCTTCAGAATTAGAGCCTATCAATTCAAAATTTCTAGTCATTCGAGTTGGGCTTGATCACCATTTTGTGCAGGGATGCCTAATCAAGCATATTATGAGGAAAAACAAGATGTTTTATCTATTTAAACCATTTCTCAGAATTGTTATAGAAACAATCAGGACGCAAACAGATGCAGCTCTTAAGAATGAACTTCATCTCTTCCTTAGATTTACTAAAGCAACTCTGATAAGACCTCTCCCTGGTATACAAGCTTAGCAGTTTGTTTCTAGAAACAGATAAAAATAACCACAGCGTTTCTTTAAAAGTAGTCCTAGATTTAAGATACAGTTTACCCATTAAGACTGTACCTTTCCTCAACTGATTCCAGCTAGAGAAACTTCACTTTTTCTTGGCATTAATATTCTGTTATTAATGTAACCAATGAGCTGCTGTTAGCACACTAGTCATTCTAGACAAGTCTGATCCTCTTTTCCAACAAATTTGCCATCGGATTTCTGCAACATATTCCCAACCAGAGCTTGCTAGTACTTCACGCACAGTTAGTGAACAACACAACTATTTATCTTCTTAGCTGTTATATATGGCTGCATTAAGCAGCAGTATCTTAATGCTAAAGATAAAAAATTAAAAGATAAATTATGAAAATAACAATTTAGGTAATAAGGGGTTACAACATTGATTCATTTTTATACTTATTAAAGTCATTTAGTTTCTTCTCACTATTTAAAAGATAAACAAAGAGCAGTTTGAGAATACATTTCTAAGGACAGAAAAAGGAAGGAAATAATGAATATTTTATTACAGATACAATGTGGTAAGCAAAAGAAGTTTTTAACAAGTCAATTATCATTGCACCATTAGTCTTGCATGTGCTATAGATCAGCTTTCCTGATTCTGACGTTCTTAGGGTTATTTTATTCTCTGTTTAAGACTTCTTTTTTCTCTTTATCAGTATAGGACAAATTTCTATCTGAAGATTTGAGTAGTCGACCGCGGTTCGAGTCCCGGACCCGGTGGCTTAAACTCATGCCGGACGCGTGTGCGTGCATGCCCAAGATCCCGAGAGGAGAATGGAGGAGAAGGTATTGTGGTGTGGCCATCCCCCCTGGGGGGTGATTTCTCACCTTCTATCTCTCTGTCTCTCTGTCTGGCGAGTGCACGTGCCCTATAGCAAAAACCTCTCCAAAAAAACAAACAAACAAAAAAAACTATGGACTTAATACTTTAAAAAACAGATAATTTACAGTTGAAAAAATATCTCTAAAGAAATCTCTCAAACACATTGAGATTGTTCACCTATTTGGAGAGAGTAAGTCTACTAATTCTGGAATCAGACATGGGAAGTCAGCCCCATTTCCTGAAGGCCTGGAAGAGAATGCTGAGGATGAGATCAGGTATTTGGTTGCACCTTGCAATCAGTGAAAGGCCTAGTAATGGATACCTTATTCCAATACTCCGTGTATGGCTGTGAGATGATGTTTTATAAAATGAAGATGTTTCATTATCTACAGTCAGAGTTTTTAAGTTTCTGGCACTGAGGGTAGTAGGTTGAAAAGTATCCCTTTTAAAAAAGGTAAGTCTTAACACCTAGAACTTGTAAATGAGAATTTAATGTGGAAACAATGTTTTTCCAAACATAATTAAGTTAAGGATCTCAAGATGCTATCATCCTGGATTTAGGATAGATCTTAAATCCAATGACTGGTGTCCTTAAAGAGAAAAGAGAGTAGATTTGACATGCACACCAGGAACCTGTGAAGATGGAGGCTGGAGTTACCTGCCATAAACCGAGGAATGCCAGGAGCCACCAGAGGCTAGGAGAGGAAGGCTCCTCTTTTAGAGCCTAGGGAGGGAGGTGTTATCAACACCTTGCTTCCAAAACTCTGGACTCCAGAAGTGTGATAAAACCAATTTCTGTTGCTTTAATCCACCAAGTTTGTGATAATTTGCTGTGCCATTCCTACTAATACGGTAAGTTGAGCAGTATTACTGCTTTGATCTAATGCCATTTGGAAATATTACAGCCTGATGCTGGGAAACTGCAGCTCCCGTTTTTATGGCCAACTCAGACTATTTCTGCAGTCTTCTTGAAATATACATGCAATCTAGTTGAAAAAGCCCAGAATATAACTGAACTATGTAAATTTGCACTTTATTATTACATAATATACTTCATCCATGGTACATTAAGCCTGTGCAAAGCATAGTAAAGATGTGCAATCTGCCCTCAATATTTTTTTTTCCCAAAGACAAGTGAGCAAGTGGATCTCTGTAAGAGGACTTGTACTCCAGAAAGCGCCCACAAAAAGTCACTTAGAATAGATCAGTACAGTCGTTTTAGCAGCAAGTCCTGTTAAAGTTATTGCTCTTCATTTCTATTACACAAGTTTATAGGCCTTTATGACCGCTTCCAAAAAACAAAATCAATAAACACTTTTAAAAAATGCTACTAGTACTATCCACACATAGATTTAAGTGGGATTTCTTTTTAATATATTACTTTTGCTGGCCACAGCATTTTTTTTTAAATGCATTCTCAATGCATGCCAACGTCCTTGATTATGACAAACAACACAAGAGTAATGACAAAAACCTGCATTAATTTCAGGCTCCATTAGAAACAGAAGGAAATACAATCAACGTTTACCAAACAGAAAAGGACAATCTATACCTGGGAGAATGCCTTTTTAAACTTATAAGTAATGCAAACAATGGCTAATACAAAGTCCTGGGCAGCATCTGTCAAAGGATGCATCAGCATTTCCTTTCATGGAGAGTACTTTAAAGGTCTTATAAATTGACATCATAATTTCACTCTGACTGACACTTGGCACATGGGATTAGTCTACATTCTTACCTCAAAAAATGCACTGGTTGAAAAACAAAAGTTCATATACAAAAGTCCATTCGATTTGTGGTATGTAAGTTCTACCTCAATAAAACTATTACAATAAAAGGGGTGGTGGTGGGGGAAGTCTATCAGGTAGTATATATCTGGCTTTTCTAAAAACAAATAACTAAAAGCATCCAAGTTTATTCTTCTTGGCTAGCCAATACATTATGAGAAATATTAAAAGAGAACTACTCTATGCTAAGATGTGAGCTGACTAGGCTCTTGCACTTGGCTAATAAACAGGAGTCAGGGGCCAGTCATGATGGCACCGCGGTAACACAGTGCTGAAGCCACAGAGAAGATCACTGGGAAGATCCTGGGTTCATATCCTGAGGTCTCCCTGGATATACCAGGCATGCATGCATATGCCTGTGGTCCTGGCTGGCTGAGGCTATGAGTGGACTGCAGTGTGATGACCCTGGTAGTGATGCCCTCTTCCCCCACACTCTCATCATTGTGTCTCTCATGGATGAAATGAAAAAATA
Organism: Tupaia tana; assembly: GCA_026018925.1. NCBI lineage: Eukaryota > Metazoa > Chordata > Mammalia > Scandentia > Tupaiidae > Tupaia > Tupaia tana. The sequence goes on from JAKSZU010000018.1 coordinate 30,109,248, forward strand.
AACTTTTAATAATAGAAAAAGAAAAAGTCAGGCAAGGTCAGGATACCTCTGAGTGTGTATAGGAAGTTTAAGCACAGGTCAAGAACCACACAACACAACTTAAAACTTCTAATTCCTATCAGCAAACTACGGTAATCTCAGATAAGGCCAAAGCTTCAGCCTTTTAGGCTAAGCCTAACTTTTCTCCTTTAAGTCTTTGCTGGGAAGATGAAGTCAACAGAGGATGTGTTTCACAGCTAAGAAGACCTGGGCCAGCCCTATACCCCGGTGGTTAAGGGAAGCCAGACCCCCCCACATGGCTGACTACAGTTTGAGTCCAGCCCCAGCAGCCTGAAAAACACACCAGGTACATGTATGTATGTGCTCAAAATCCCAACAGGATATAGAAAAGGAGGAGAAAGTATTGTGGTGTGATCATGCCCCAGTGGAGGTGCTTTCTCCCTCTCCCCCCCCATGTCTCTCTCCCTAGTGGGTGTACATACCCTCCTAAAATTAAGAAATAAAAACTAGTTAAGTCTTAAACCTTTGCTTACCTTCTAGATGATTAATTTCCAATTAATCAAAATTTATCTTCGATTGGGACCAGCACAGTGGTAAAACGCAACACTCTGCAAGGCTGACGCACATGGGAAGGTTCTGGGTTTACATAAGGAGACCTCTCTAAGTATGTCAGGCATGTAAACATGCGCATGATGTGGAATTGGCCATGGCTGGCGGTAGATGGTGGGGTGAAAACCCCACTGGGGTTGGTGCCCCCCCTTTTCTCTCATGGAAGAAATAAATAACTTTTTAAAAATAGTTATATTTATATAACTATTTAATACCATTTATAAACCTGTCAATAACCCAAGGTAAAAAAACGGAGCGCCCCAGAGGGTGGTATGGAGATAAAGTGTGAAGCTTTACAAGGCTGACCCACATGGAAGGGTTCCAGGTCTGCATCTGAAGAGTTCCCTGACCACGTCAGGCACGCGTGTGACCATGATCCTAGGCTGACTGGGCCGAGGGTGGATTGTAGCACCAAGAGCCGCTGACCCTGTTAAGAGTGCTGTCTCTTGGGACCAGCAGTTAACGTAATGGCTATGTCACTGAACTCCCGTGTAGTCAACCACAGTTCGAGTTCTGGACCCGGTGACTTAAACTCATGCCGGGCGCATGTGTGTGCATGCCCAAGATCCCCAGAGGAGAACTGAGGAGAAGGGATTGTGGCATGGCCATCCCCCCGGGAGGTAATTTTTTTTTTTTTTGGGGGGGGAGACTTTTGCTATAGGGCGCGTGTGCTCACCAGACAGACAGAGAGAGACATAGAGACCAAAAGCGAGAAATCACCCCCCAGGGGGGATGGCCACGCCGCAATCCCTTCTCCTCCATTCTCCTCTCGGGATCTTGGGCATGCACGCACACGCGCCGGCGTGAGTTTTAAGTCACTGGGTCCGGGACGCGAACCGCGGTCAGCTACGTGGGAATCCAGCGACATAGCCATTATGCTAACTGCTGGTTCCCACCCCCTGGGAGGTAATTTCTGGCTTTCTGTCTCTCTGTCTCTCTCTGTCTCTCTGGCGAACGCACGCGCCCTAGAACAAAAAAAAATCTCTGAAAAAAAAATAAAGAGTGCTGTCTCTGTCTGTCTCCTTCTCTGTGTGTCTTTCTCACTCATGGAAGAAACGGGTAAACAAATTCGGAGGGAAAAAAAAAGGACTGCCACATCACTAGAAATGCATGAAACACATCACTAAATTTGCTGAGTATTCCAATAGGTATTCCAAGAATGCCAAAGAAATTTTAAAAGAAGTTAGTTTTTCAAATAAACAACTTGTTTGGTATCCTTGACATTAAAAACACGACAAAGAGCAAACAAAAAGAACCTTTCAGTAAGGTTCACTTCTTTCCACGCTATTAGAGATGCTTCCAAATATACAATGATAGGCGAATTCTTTGAGCTCCATCCCATTCACCCTATCATATCTATTGCAAGTATTTGTTTATGGATTATCAAGCAACTACAATGGAGGGGTTAGAGGTGGCTAAAACTTAAAAAATAAGGTTAGGTATGCACACCATTACAAGATGACACGAAAGCTTGACTGGAACCATCTGGCCAACTCAGGTTCATCACAGCCCAAGTGGGCCTAAAACACTCTGGGCTCACAAATGTGCATCCGTGATCTTGACTGGCTCGAGGCTGGGGGAAGGGGATGGCAGCATAAGGGGTTTCTCTTCAAGGTATCTGTGTCTTTCTCACTCATGAAAGCAATAAATAAAAAAGTTCAATAAGAATAAAATTATACAGAAATGAGAAAGCATCTGTAAATTGACAGGCAAATATGATTTAGCCCAGAAAACTAGAAGAAAACTGATTTTTTTCCCCCTACTTTGGTAACAGAATACCAGGAAAATTATGAATATCTACAGTTATTCTGCTCTCCCCTCAAAGTACAGGGTTTTAAGTTTTTGAGTGAGAATAGAGTAGAAACGTAGCCACTGGATAGACTAAAACAGTTCTGGAACAGAGTAGTACAGAGTATTGATTCAAACTGAGCTCAAACAACACCACAATTACTACTCATTTCTACTAGAATTTGCGTTTGTAGGACCTGTGTTCTTTCATTTAAATGTAAATTAATGATGAAAACTGTGACCCACTGTCCCTCTACCCAAACACAAATGCAGCGTTTCTATGCCTCAAAACTAAATAGACGACAAATTTTTTAAAATAATTTTATATCAGTTTCTGATTAGATTAAAACCGCTATCAATTGCTGGTAGCGTGTTTGGGTAAATCAGACTGGAATGCTCTTATTAGGCCATTTTCTGGTGCCACTAATGCAGTCAACTACTTCCTGGAAATCATTGAGTAGGTTTCAGTAAATAGTACTCTAAGTTTTGCCCAGCTCTTTGCCAACCAATACAAACAAGATGCAGAAAACTGAAAGATGAATAGTAAAATTATTTGAAATCTAGTAAAGATTGCAAGAAAAGCTTACAACTAATGTCTCTGCCTTGGACTAAGCCCAAGAAAGGAAGAGAAATCTGTTCTCATAATTACAGTCTAAAAAGTACAGGTTGGAATTGCTTTCTTATACTCAGCTATGCAGAGCTCTCTGAAAATAACCCACTGTCCCCCACTCTACCTCCAAAACTGATCTCCTGCTTACTTGAGATCTCAGGAAGAAGGAAATTAACAAAGAAAATTGGAATTCATAAATCAGCTGCTCAACAAAAGGCCAGAGCCTTTGGCCTGGGTTACATGCTCAAGGTTCCACCTGCACCTGGCAGCTCTTACCTGAATATCTGTGTCTTTCACAGGCTCAAGAGGCTCAAAGGTGGTGGCTGCACTCAGACTCTCCAATCGCTGGGAGATGTGGGATATGTCAAGTCCCCGAGACCCGAGGAGAACCGACCTGCATGGGGATGTAAAGCAGGGAGAAAAAAGTGAGGGGAGAAGTAGGCTCAGGACATCTGATATGCTTCATAAAATACTGGAGAGTATTTTCTTATTCAAAACTTCCTATATACTTCCCGGCTACTTTTACATGGCTGTATTATACCTCCCCATAAAGATCTATCACTTGCATTAATAGGCACAACACTGCATTTGGTAGTAAGAGAGAGATCCCCCCGATTATGACTGAATTAGAATTAGAGTCTTGTCTAAAATAAAACAATACCATCAGCCCTCCATATTCTTGAGTTCAGAATCATAGATTCCAACAACCACAGATATATCCAGGAAAAAGAAAAACATACACACACACATACAATTTTTTAATACAGTATAACAACAATTCATATAACATTTACACTGTATAAGCTAAGTGGTTTAAAATATATGATGAATATGCACAGCTTATACACAACTATTATGCCATTTTATGGACTTTGGCACCTGTGGATTTCAGTATCTGTGGGGGTCCTAGAACCAATCCACCATGGGTAGCAGAAATGACTATACAAACACAGGCTAAATTGCTCTAAACATCTTATAGTAAAAAAACTCATGTGGAAGCTGCTATTATTCATACCCACTTTATAGATGGGAGGACTAAGGTGCAAAGAACTAATAGACTTATCCAAAGCCACAGAGCCAGGAGTGGCAGAGCCAGGTCATCTAGTTCTAGAACACAACCTCTCGGCCACCGTCCTATACTTATGGCCTCTGTAAAGACAAAAAAGCCAACCGCAAAATCTGAAGCTTAAGATGTAACCTAGTCCAAATGTCTTCATTCACTAGTTGAGGAAACTCAAAGTCCAGGGCAGCCAAACCAAAATGCAGAAGTTCTCTATGGCTTAGACCCATCGATTCCTTATGGGCTACAAAATGGTGGTATTCTGGGGTCAGCAAGGTACTTAACGTGCTGGATTCCCACACGGCCAACTGCAGTTTGAATCCTGGTCCTAGGGGCTCAAAAATCACGCCAGGCATGTGTGCCCCAAATCCCAGGAGTAGAATGGAGGAGAAGGGACTGTGACATGGCCACCCCCCAAAGGGGGGAGGGTGATGATTTCTCACTTGCCCTCTCACTGCCTCTGTCTCTCCCTGGCCAGCACACATGCCCTATGACCAGGAAAAAAAAAAAAAAAAAGGTGGTATTCTAATTCTATCTTTATTAACTAGAATACTCCATTCAGAGAAACTCCTTTCATCAACTATGTGATAACCCTGAATAATAAGTTGGTTCTCTAGCATCCTCCAAACATGACTGATAAGTTTCATCTTAGTATCACTATGAACTCATGAATTTAAACAGATCTGATGTGTTTCAATCCACTGCTGTTATTATCCTCATTCATGCTCAAATCATTTTGTCTTTGGCCAAAAGAAGCCTCTTCAAGTTGGTTACTGAGGTCCTATGACATGACTCAAGTATGCCTTGATAACATCTTTGCTATCTGGCGTAACAAGATGTCATGTTCAACTTAAGCAGTCCTGCCTCAGACCTGCAATCAGCCCACTCTCCAAAGAGCTCCAGTCTGTGCAGGCCCTATGGCCTAGGAGTTAATGGAAATGGATCCCACACAGCATATGGTGCAGTTCAAGTCCCAGCCTCAGTGGCATGAAAATGTGCCAGACACATGTGCACGCATGCTCAAAAGCCCAACAGGGAGGAGAAGAAATTGCAATATGGTCACACCCCACTTGGAGGGGGACGTTTTCTCTTTCTCTCTCTCCCCTTGTCTTTGTCTCTCTCTGCAGAGTGTATGCACCCTCTGGTAAATTAAGAAAAACAGAAAAAGAAAGAAGCAGCAGCAGCAAAGAGCCCCAGTTACTTTTATTAAAAAATGGATTTTGGGACCAGCAGTTAGCGTAATGGCTATGTTGCTGGACTCCCATGTAGTCTACCGCGGTTCACGTCCCAGACCCGGTGGCCTAAACTCACGCCGGGCATATGTGTGTGCGTGCCCAAGATCCCAAGAGAAGAATGGAGGAGAAGGGATTGTGGCGTGGCCATCCCCCCGGGGGGTGATTTCTTGCTTTCTGTCTTTCTGTCTCTGGCTGGCTGGCTGGCAAGCGTACACGCCCTATAGCAAAAACCTCTTGGGAACCAGCAGTTAGCGTAATGGCTATGTCGCTGGACTCCCACGTAGTCGACCGCGGTTCGTGTCTCGGACCCGGTGGCTTACAACTCACGCCGGGCGCGTGTGCGTGCATGCCCAGGATCCCGAGAGGAGAATGGAGGAGAAGGGATTGCGGCGTGACCATCCCCCCTGGGGGGTGATTTCTCGCTTTCTGTCTCTCTGTCTCTCTCTGTCTGTCTGGCGAGCGCACGCGCCCTATGGCAAAAAACCTCTCCCAAAAAAAAAAAAAAAAAAAAAAAAAAGACGGATTTTAGAGACAGCTATCTGGACACTAGGGTTGCTCCTTCCTACATTGTTTCTAGGCCTTTTCAATAGCCAGAGCTAGAAACAGAGTTTTTTCACTTTTTAGTTTTCTTAAGATAAAGCATGTCACGAGTTCATATTGACACTTTGAATTCAAAAATTAAGAGCACAAGGTTTTAAACTCATATATTTTTCCCACTGGCATCTCCTCTTTCTCCACATCAAAACTCCTAGTTTTCAATATCATCATTATACCCATTTGCTTTATTTATCCTACATTATACACACACTCATGTCCAAATAGCAGTAACAATCATTCATTAACAATATCACTGAAAATGATAAAAAAAAAAAAAAGTTACATTGTACTGACAACCTCAGCTAGCATCATGGACCAAGAAGAAGCAAAATGGAAACACACGGGAGAGAACATCCTGGGATTCCCTTTTCTAGATATACAAATAAAATGCCTCAATGAGGGGGAAAAATAAGTGACTTGGAGCTGTTCCTTTCAATGTGGTTATGTCACCCCCTGGATAGGATTTAGGTTCATTTCTTTTGTTTTAAAGATTGTACTGTTTATTTAACTTTACTTATTTTATTTATTTTAAATTTGACCAGAAAGGTATAGAGAGAAAGAGAAAGAAAAACAGAGAGAGAGATAGAGAGCCGCCAGATCCAGGACTCGAACCACAATCAGCAATGTGGGAGTCCAGTGCCTTTAATCACCTGCCGGTCCCAGGTTCATTTGTTTTATTTCAGTTTTTAGAAATCTTTTTCTGAAGCTGAATTTTATTTACAATTATATTAAATATTTCCAGTTCCAAAATCAAGTCTATGAAAAGGGTCTCCTGTCCTCTGCACTATATTCCTTCCCTACCCTCCAGGTAACCTGTTCTTCACTTTCTGTATTGAACTACCGTAAAAGCTCTTGCCCCACCCCCCACCCCCCCCATTCCCTCTACCTCCTGGTTACCCAGTACTTCCCCATGTGGCCCTCTGTGGTATGCTATGCCTGATTCTAGGGATCTGTGAGTAATCTAGAGCATATATTAGTATTACATTCCTTTTTATTGTCAAATACTATTCAGAGGTATGGGCATGCCACATTTTAGGTATCCATTCATTAGTAAATAGACATCTGGGTTGTTTCCACTTTTTGACTATTACGGAATGAACATTAACATACAAGTCTTTGTAAAAACAAATATTTTCATGTTTTGGGTATATACCTAGGAATGGAATTGCTGGATCATAATGTAGCTCTATATGACCTTTTAAGAAATTGCTGGACTATTTTCCACAGAGGCTGAATCATTTTATATTCCCCAACAGTATAGGTAGAAGCCAATTTTTACCACATCCTCCCTGATACATATCTTTTTATCTCAGCAATCCTGGTGACAGAGAAGTGGTGTTTTTGACTTGCATTTTCTTAAAAAGATGTGGAGCATCTTTGAATTTGCTTACTGGACAAATATCTTTTGCCCATTTTTAAAATTAGGTTATTTATCTTATTATTACATTCTAAGAGTTTTGTTTTGTTTTGGTTTTTATACATTTATTATAAGTCCGTTAGCAGATATATATTGGTTGTTGGAAGAGTCACTATGCACTTTTGCATGGAAAACCATAGGAAGATATGTCATGACTTTTCCGACAACCCAATCTAACTTGCAAATATTTTCTTCTACTCTGTGGGATGTTTTTTCACTTTCTTGATAGCACCCTTTGAAGCACAAAAGTTCCTCTCCCTCTCTCTCTCTCTCTCTTTTTTTTTAACTTTGCTATAGGGCACATGTGCCTACCAAAGAGAGACAGAGAGTGGGAAAATAAGAACTCACCCCCCAGGCGGAATGGCCACATTGTTATCTCTTCTCTCGGGATTTTGGGCACACATACACAATAAGCCCAGCGTGTTCCCAAGATGTCAGGACTGCGACTCAAACCGTGTAGTCAGGCCATATGGTATCCAGTGCCTTAACCTCCACACTAACTGCTGCTAGCCCCAAAGTTTTCCATTTTGATGACATTCAACTGATGCATCTTTTATTCTGTCATCCATGCATTTGGTATCATACCTAAGAAGGCTCTGTCTATCCTAAAGTCAGGAAGATTTACACTTGTACAGGTTGAATATCCCTTATCCAAAATGGTTGGGATGAGTAGTGTTTCAGATTTCTAATTTTTTTTCATTTCTGCACACACATACTGAGATATCTTGGGGATGGAACCCAAGTCTAAACATTAAATTAACTTATGTTTCTTTTTTGTTTGTTTGCTTGTTTTGGAGGGTTTTTTTGCAATAGGGCACATGTGCTCACCAGAAAAACAGAGAGAGACAGAGAGACAGAAAATGAGAAATCACCCCCAGGGGAGATGGCCACGCTGCAATCCCTTCTTCTCCACTCTCCTTTTGGGATCTTGGGCACGCATGCACACGCACCCGGCATGAATTTAAGCCACCGGGTCCGGGACTCGAACTGCAGTCGACTACATGGGAGTCCAGCGACATAGCCATTATGCCATCTGCTGGTCAATTAACTTATGTTTCATATACACCTTTTATACATGACCTAAAGGTAATTTTTTTGAGAGATTTTTGCTATAAGGTGTGTGCACTCGCCGCAGCCGGGGTGACAGAGAGGGATAGAGAGACAGAAAGCATGAAATCACTGCCCCCAGAGAGGGGTGATTGCAACATTTTGACTGTGACTTATCATGAGATCAAATATAGAATTTTCCATTTGTGATATCATGTCAACTCTCAAAAAATTTCAAATTTTGGAGCACTTCAGATTTTGGATTTGGGGATTAAGGATGTTCAACCTGTATTTTCCCTTAAGAAAATACAGTTTATGTTTTGGCTCTTATGTTTAGGCCTATAATCCATTTAGAGTTAATTTTTTTTTTTCTTTTTTCTTTTTTTGGAGAGGTTTTTGCTATAGGGCGCGTGCGCTCGCCAGACAGACAGAGAGAGACAGAGAGATAGAAAGCAGGAAATCACCCCCCAGGGGGGATGGCCACGCCGCAATCCCTTCTCCTCTCGGGATCTTGGGCACGCACGCACACGCGCCCGGCGTGAGTTTAAGCCGCCGGGTCCGGGACTCGAACCGCAGTCGACTACGTGGGAGTCCAGCGACATAGCCATTACGCTAACTGCTGGTCCCTAGAGTTAATTTTTTGTGAGATAAGTATCCAATTTCACTCTCCTGCATGTAGATACCTAGTTGTCCTAGCATCATTTGTTGAAAGAACTATTCTTTTCACATTAAATAGTCTTGATGTCTTTGTTGAGAATCAGCTGATCACAGACCCATGGGTTTATTTCCAGATTCATAATTCTATTCCATAGATCTGTGTGTCTCTTTTCTTTTACCAGTACTGCACAGTCTTAATTACTCTGGCTTTGTAGTAAGTTTTGAAATTGGAAGTGTGAGTCTCCTAACTCTCTTCTGCCTTTTTAAAGACTGTTTTGGCTACTCTAAGTCCCTTGCATTTCCAAATGAATTTTTTAGGATGTGCTTGTCAAGTTCCACAAAGATGCCACTGGAATTTTGATAGAGATTGTGCTGAATCTCTAGATCAAGTAAAGAGTTATAACACCTTAATAGTAAGTCTTCGGATTCATGAACACAGGATGTCTTTAACCTGCCCTTTGTTGTTGCTGTTGTCATTTCTTAAATAAATGATAATAGTATACAATTTTCTCTGCCTTGCATTTTTTATTTAATAATATGTCTGGAATCACTCCGTGGTAATGGATATTCCCATTCCTCTGTACTACTGAATGGACTCCACTATATACATGTAGCACATTTATTCAACCAGTCCTCTATTGAAGGACATTTGAATTGCTTCCTATTTTTGCTACTACAAATAATGTTGCAGTGGCTATCCTTGTGTAGAGGTCTTTTCATATTTTACTAGTGTATCTCTGGGAGAGATTTCTAGAAACAGCATTGCTGAGATTGCTGGTTCAGTTTTCCTAGTTATTTCCAAATTCGGTCTCGCAGTGCTGTACCTTCACCAAGGATATGTGAGAGTGTATTCAGTACCCACATGGTTTTAATGTGCATCAGTTAAGAACCTCAGAATTAAAAAATTCCTATTAGGATAGAAGAGGTCCAGCCCTGTGACCTAGTTGTTAAGGGAGCCAGATCCCACATGGCTAGCTGCATGGTTCAAATCCTGGCCCTGGTAGTTTGAAAAACATACCAAGCACATAAGTACATGCACTCAAAATCAAAACCGAATGGAGAAATAGAGAAGAAGGAATTGTGAAGTGACCACACCCTGTTTGGGGGAGGGTGCTTTCTTCCGTTTTCTTGGTCTCTGTCTTTTTCTGGAGAGTGCAAGTGCCCTCTGGCAATTAAAAAAAAAAAAGGAATGATTAATTAGAAGACAAAGGTCATTAAATGGGTAAGTTCCTGTCCAGTGCATGGCTCATGCAGTACATACAAAGAAACCCTGACGGAGGCAGGCAAGGCCTGATGAAGGAAGCAAATTCCAGAAGGTAGGGATGATTTCACAAATAAAGTTGTACCAGACACAGGCTTCTAAGGATGGAAAAATTCAAAGGTTCCTTGCCTTCTACCTGCTCCAATTCTCATAAGCTAGACATCCTCCCATGAGCAGAAAGCCACAAAACCTGGGCTCAAATGCACCAGTCCCAGGAGAGTGGGAGGACAAAGGCTGTTCCTGATACACATGAGAATCAGGGGAAAAGCCAGGAGGCCTGGGTTCAAGTCTTACTTGTCATTTATTGACTAAAAATCTTGGCTACATCACTTTTGTAAACTTCAGTTTTCTCCTCTGTTAAATGTGGGGAACAATCCTTGCCTCTCCTACCTCTCAGGCTTGGAAGACCAGTCAGGAAAAAGCCTCCAACCACCCTTGGGAAGCTGAAAAGCTACCCTGACATAGACAATTGCTATCTGACCTTCCTCAATTATGAAATGTAGAAAACACTATAAAGAGCTATTTTAGACAGAAATTAATAATGCATATTAATAATGCCTGGCATAGTACCTGACAAACATTAAGTACCTAAAAAGATAATAGTAATATCACAAGTAAAGTTATAATCTGCTATGAAACTTTGGAAAAATATAAAAGAATAAGCAAATTAGTAACACTTGTTACCTTAGAGGATAAAGTAAAGGAGAAAGAGTGCCTGCTGGCCTTTTCTTTGTACATCTCTAAGTTGCTTGGCTTCTGAGTCTGAATGGAAAAACCCAGTGAAGCCCTCTGATGAGAAAAGAGGGCGATGCAATCAGTGATGGACACCCAGGGAGAGTTTCAAAGACAATATGACTGTTTTGTCTTAACTGAGCTGTGTGCACGTAGGTATTCATTCATTTTATTCTTTAAGAATTATTTTTTATTCAACTTTATTTATTTATTTTTTTTATTTTTAATTTTGACCAGAGAGGGACAGAGTGAGGGGAGAGGGGAGTGAGAAAGCAATCTGCCAGGTCTGAGACTCGAGTCGCAGTCACCAATGTGGGAGTCCAGTGCCTTAACCACCAGGCCACCTGCTGGACCCCATTCATTTTATTATTATTTACACCAGGAGTCAACAAACTTTTTCTGTAAAAGAGAGACAGTATTTCAGGCTTGGCAGGCTATGAGATCTCTGTTACAACTGCTCTCAGCTCTGCCACTATAGAACAAAAGCAGCACAGACAACACACAGACAAATAAGTGTGGCTGTATTCCAATGAAACTTTCTCTCTTTATTTCTTTCTTTGAAATAATTATTTTATTTAACTTTGTTTATTTCATTCATTCATTCATTCATTCACTCATTTAATTTGACCAGAGAGGGATGAAGAGAGAGAGAGAAAGCAAGAAAGCAAGCTGCCAGGTTCAGGACTTGAACTGCGGTCGGCCATGTGGGAGTCTAGCACCCACCTGCCAGCCTCTCTAATAAAAGAGGCAGCAGGCTCAACTGGATCATGGACCATAGTCTGCAAACCCCAGACTGGCACCTTTATATATGTCATGCATACTTTTGTTTATGTGTGAAACATTCGGGCCATTTCAAAAGATTTAACACACACAGTAAAAAGCTATCAAATCTATTCCGTAAAATGAAAAGTCCAACACGGTAAATTTAAACAATGAACTAAGCACAGAACAATTTCATCTTAAGTCTACAACCTAAACTAAAATCAAAGAGAGTTTCTCTTAAAACTTATTTCATGCAAGAAAACCTTTCCTACTCATTTCTCGCTTCTGCTCTCCTCCTGTATGTACTGAAATATTCGCATCACACTGTATGTCTGCCTATCAAGAAGATGGAAAAATACAGTCATCAGCCCTTTGGTTTCTTTTTCAGCACCTGCCCCACCCTATACCCATTCTTCCAATGTTCCAATTTCCTCCCCCTTAAAATAATGAATTTAAGGTAGAAAGAGATGAGGAAGAATGGAAATTTACAAGAAAGAGAGGATGACTGATAATTGTTACCAAGAAAACATTTTCCCTTTTTGCTCTTAATAGGCTGTAAAGCTGATGCAATTAAATTATAACTATAGCAACTCAGCTGGCATTGCAGGCCTTTCGCTCCAGCAGCATCCTCGCACATAACACAGAGCCTGCATGCTCAAGATTGGGGGTAACTGCAGGCAGCCAGGAGTAGCAGTTCAGGAGCCTACAGGAAAGGGGAGTTAGCAGAAAGGTCTAAAGGCTTGCTGGGGTGTTGGGGAACAGTTGGCTGCATGTGGCTACAAGGGCAGACTGGGGGTGGGGGGGGGGCGGGGAGAGACACCTGCTAGGGTTCTTCTGACTTGGTTTTATTAATGTCAACAGAACTAAGACCAACTAGAATTAAAAAAATAATAACACTGGGGAGATCCACAGAAGAAATTTCCATAATAACCTTACTGACCCAACAGATCATCCAAAACATTCAGCTTTCAAAAAAACAAATGTAGCTCTTATCCTCACTCCTGTGGCATTAATTATCTAAGAGAGACAATATTCCCACATTAACACCTAAGTCTTTTTCAAGTTCAAGGAATAAAGATTAAGGTATCTGACCATTTTTCGTATTTCCTACAGAAAATCTCAACGACTTTCCAGATCCACCAAAGGTACAAGTAACAGCTCCCCCTTCATCCAGAGCATGCGCTCTGTACTCATCCTTGCTGGGTGTGAATCCTCGCTCACTACCCACCAGCTGTGTGGTCTCAGAGAGCTACCTGTCATCTTTGAGCCTTTATTGAACAATGGTAATGAGTGGATCACAGTCATTAAGCCAAGTTTCTGATGTACAGTAACCAGTATAATCATATTTCTTATGAAAAGCAGCCTGATTTTTTTTCCTGACCCACCTGCCCCCTCCAAATTATAAGTTCCTTTGAGGGCAAAAATCATGTCAAATTCATGGGTAGAGCCTGAGATGGTCTAGGCCTGGAACAGTGGAGACTCTAAACACGTGTTTGTGAAACCAAGAGCCTACTTAATGCTGTGTAGAGGCAGCAGCTGCGGGCCCAGTCAGCACTTTTATCCCAGTTGCAATCTTGGGGAACTCACCCACATCCCGTTCTCCAACAGCTAGGGGTACTATACTTTCTGGGCCTTTGAGAGGCAGCTCACCAAACCCCTCAGTATCCATTAAACAGGATGAATCATTTCCACTTGGATGGCTTCTTGTCACTGACTGCTCATCAGTTTCTTCCAAGTGCTCTTAAAAACTCTGCTCATCACTGAGTACTCCCTGGCTTTGAAGGTGGTACTTATCTGTGTGGCCCATGTTTACTAACATACAGATGGGAGCCATTTATGAACCAACAGTCAGCGAAGCCTGTGACCAGTTTCTGTCCCCTCCTACTCTGCTCACCTCTTCCTATGAAACGGGCTCATAGCTTGGTCAGGTGGACAAGTTAAAAACCTGAGAGGCAGGGAGACACAGCAAGACTGCTGGCCTATTTACAAAATCTCTGAGTTCCTGAGAATCTGGCTTGTGACTGTCATTCACAGACTGTATCCAAACTCAAGCCAGGAAAAAAGAACCAGATCCTGCCCCCGGGCCACCCAGTACCAGCGCTGTCTCCCCACCAGCACTCACGCTTTGACATCTGCTGTCTCCTGGGACGTGCGTGTGAGGGTACGGGAACGCAGGCGCTCGCCCGCCTGCTGGATCTCCTGTAAGTTCCGTTCCACATGGGGAAGCTCTGAGATGCCCTCAGTCTCAGCGGCAAGCTGTTCAGCTTGCTGAAGGAGCTCACCAAACCCCTCAGTATCCATTGGAGATGCAGATCCTAGATGGGAGAGAAAAAAAGAAGAGACTCAAATCAAGGGAAAGCTAGGCTTCAAACACTGCCTGAATCTGTTGCAAGCTTAACGAAACAGTAGGACTTTTTATAAACAGACAAGGAGACAGCTCATCAACAAGCAGGATTTGTTCCTGAACATAGCCCAAGAACAGGCTTGACAGAAAAAATGACTCAGACCATGAAGAAGCAGATCATCTCTGTGCACACTGACAGCCTCAAGATTGATATCTGCCACCAGAACAAATACAAAGATATTAAGTCACAGACCCGAATTCCTGCTTTGACCTTCCACAGACTCAGAGCAGATAAGGAAATGGAAGTCACTGTGACAACCACTGGGAGAATTAAAAAACAAATACCCTGCCCCTCCTATCCTTCCATCTGCCTTAGAAAAACATCACCGACTGGGGGCCAGCAGATGGCACAGTGGTTCCGGCACTGGACTCCCACATGGCCAACTTAGGTTCTAGTACCAGACCCAGTGGCTTGAAAATCATACCAGGCACATGTGTGTGCATGCCCAAAATTCCAGAAAAAGAATGGAGGAGAAGGGACCGTGGCATGACCCTCCCTGAGGGGGGCAGGAAGTTTACTTTCCCTCTCATTGTCTCTGTTTCTCTCTGGTGAGTATACATGCCCTGTGGCAAAAACCTTTTTAAAATGTTTTTTAAAAAAAACCACCACCCGAAAAGAGTGCCAGGCAACTGATAAAGCCTTATTTCATAAGATCCTCACAACAACCCTGTGAGGCTCCTGAAGAGGCAGAAGCCAAGTCCGGTTCACAGACGCTCAGTTACATATGCCCAGAATATTCTCTGCTACACCTTGGTTGAATGAAGGCCAGAAATACATAGATCTTCTTCTGCGTAACTCCCCACTCTTCCTTTCCACGTTATTCTCACACACCTGCTCTTTAAGACATTCTTTTTTTATTCATGTCCAAGTCTCCATTCATACATTATTTTGCTTACAAGGACACTAAGGGCAGAGAGCCATGTCTACTTGTTATATATGACATCCAAGAGATTAGACTTCATTATTATTATACCTACACTTTTAGAAATATCTTTACTACTAATAATTACACAATATAAATAGCAGTTAGCTTCTAGATCATGAATATTATTAAGAGCACCTGTTTCACCAAAAATGATTAAGAAAAGCTCTACAAAAATTGCTGATAGCAAGTGGTACAGTGGTTAAGGTACTGGACTCTCACATGATCACCTGTGTGGATCAAGTCCCAGACCCAGCAGCTTGAGGAACACACAGGGTCCTTGTATGTAAGTGCCCAAAATCCAAGAGGAGAATGGAGGAGAAGGGACTAAAGTGTGACCAAGCCACCTTAGAGTTTCCTTCTGTCTCTTTGTGCCTGTCTTTAGCGAGCACACATGCCCTATAGCAAACTTAAAAAAAAAAAAAAAAAAAGTGCTGACATTTAACAAATATACATTTACAAATCTTATATATGCTATAAAAGTACCACCACTGGGACCAGCAGGTGGCGTGGTGGTTAGGGTGCTGGACACTCCCACATGGCCGACCAGGGTTCGAGTCCTGAATCTGGTGGCTTGCTTTCTCACTTCCTCTCTCTCTCACTTCTCACCCTCTGTCTCTGGTCAAATTAAAAAATAAATGAATGAATAAATTAAAAATAAAATAAATAATTATTTTTAAAAAGTACACCACCATAAAAAAATTGATAGAACTTAAGAACAAAATCATTTATTAGAAAAAGAATAAAGCTCTTTAAATAGAAGCTCTTGTTGAGTATATGTTTTTCTTTGTTTTAAACCCAGGGATATTGCATATGTGAAATTCCATTGGTTTAGAACTGTGTTATGTTAATGTAATATATAATTATATTTCAGCTATGAAACACAGGTTACTGTTAAAAGGGCACCATTACCGCC
Source organism: Tupaia tana (assembly GCA_026018925.1). Lineage (NCBI taxonomy): Eukaryota > Metazoa > Chordata > Mammalia > Scandentia > Tupaiidae > Tupaia > Tupaia tana. Next base: position 30,125,266 of record JAKSZU010000018.1, read on the forward strand.
ATAAATCCACAGCAGGAGAACAAGAACTTTTTAAAATGAGCATTAAAGGACATTAACTTTAAAGGGAAAGGCATAAGGTTAAAACAAAAATAGCTCAGCTGGAGTAAACATAAAAACACTTTGGTATTCTTTATGAATTTCCAAGCTGGTTTTAATTTTTAACAAAAATTCATAGACTCAATAACTCTTTAACCTAGTTTCCAGAAAAATCACTGTAATTTTTTTGACCCAATACAATCAGGCTGTAACTAGCGATCTTTCGGTAGAAAAATGGGGATGGCAAAACTAGGCAGGTATTCTTGGAGACAGAAAAGGAAACAAGAGAGTATTTTTGCTGTTGTTACATTTGTTTTTTTTGTTTTTTTTTTAAGGTTATTTCAATAGGCCGTGTGCACTGGGGAGACAGAGGGTGGAAGAGTAAGAAATCACCCCCCCAGGGGAGGGGGTGGCCACACCGCAATCTCTTCCTCCATTCTCCTCTCAGGATTGATAGCATTATTATCAAGTGCCCAGCATTATTTTCAAGCTGCTGGGTCTAGGATTCGAATTGCAGTCAGCCATGTGGGAGTCTAGCACCTGATAAGGTGCTAGACTACTCCACCTGCTGGCGTGTGGTCCTAGAAGAGTACGTATAGAGGTTTTCTTGCCATAGGGAACGTGCGCTTGCTGCTGAGAGACAGTGAAAGGGTGACCCCCCTCACTGTTTTAAACTGCTCCTTCCTGATGGAAAGTCCATTACTCAGTTAAATGGGCAAACCCTTGACAGCCACCATGGCTCATAACCCACAACCAACTGGCCAGCCAAGCCTTTCACACCCACCTTCAAAGTGTTTGTGGAGTCTGTCTTCCCGCCACCTCCGGCTCGCCACCTCCCCTATCCCCATCTCTTCCCTAGTCTCTTCAGTACCCTCCCTCTCTGTTCTCCCCACTTTATAGTCTCTGCTTCCTACAGTCATTCCCACCTTGCAGTGAGGGATCCCTTCACAGTCAGATCACATCCCTCCTCTGCTTCAACCTTTCCTAACTAGTTGAAGCCCCTGAGAAGCCCCACCTTCCCTTGCCACCTAGACCTGTCAGCAGCCCTGTTCTCATGCCCTCCCTGGGCTCCAGCCACCCTGGAGCTCCTTGCTGGTGTCAATGGACCAAGCACTTCCTGCTCTGGCACCTTTGCACTTCAGGTTTCCTCTACGAGAATGCTCTTCTTCCTCTAGCTACTCTCATGGCCAATTCCCTTACCAGTTCTTCAACTGTCACCTTGCCTTTGAGGCCAACTTAGAACACGTTACTTAAAAGTCCAAAGCAGGCCAACCACTGGTGTGAAGGTTAAAGCTGCTGGAACCTACACGGCTGCTAATTGGTGGTTCGAGTCCCAGGCCCAACAACTTAAAAAAACACACCAGGCATGTGTGTATGTGTGTGTGTGCGTGTGTGCACGTGTGTGTGTGTGTGTGTGTGTGTGCATGTGTGTGTGTGTACTCAAAAACCCAAGAGGAGAAGGGATTACAGGGGTGGTCATCCACCCTGGGGGAGTGACTTCTCACTCCACACCCCAACCCCTTGTCTTTCTCTGGTGAGTGCAAACGCCCAATAGCAAATTGGGAGAAAAAGAAGAAGTGGTGTCACTCGTCCCCATCCCAGCACTGCCCCATCTCCCTTCCTGTCTGCCACCTCTGCCAGCATGTAAGCTACACAAGGACAGTGTTTTGTTCACTGATGTACACCAAGCTCCTCCAATAGTCCTAGCACATCGTAGGTGCCCCTTTGTTGAATGAATAGGAGTTTTATTCTTCCATTTGTGAAGAAGCTGTCCTTCTAGAAAGCTTCCTCCACTCCCCTGCCAAATCAGCACCCACTGGCAAGCAGAGACCTGAGCAAAAACATTCCCTTCCAACTCTAATACCAACTGATACTTAACATTTCTGAGCTGCACAGCATAAGGCAGTGACAGTAAAAATGGCATGAATTCAGATCACACTTGGTCCGGATCAGTGTTTTCCCTCTCAAACCCTGACAAAAACTGGTGATATTTTAAAAGAAATAGACAAATTTTCAGGTAAACAGAATTCCAAACCAAAGAATAAATAGATAAATAAGTAGAAAAAATTCTGCTATGTAACTTCAGGGTAGGAAGAGTACGAAAACAAGCTAAGGGTCAGGTGGTGGTGCAGTGGTACACAGCTGGACCCACATGGGAAAGGTCCTGGGGTTTGCACCCCAGGACGTCCTTGAGCAAGCTGCCCACATACATGTCCATGATTCGGGCTGGCTGACACTGGGTGTGGATCAGGGTGTGAAAACCCTTTTGGGGATGCCTGTCTCTTCTCTCTCGCTTGCTCTCTCTTCCCCCTTCATGGAATAAATAAACTTAGAAAGAAAGAAAGGAAGGAAGGAAGAAAAGAAGTTTATTCCATGTCTGCCTGAGGAAAAAAGAGACATTTATAATACCATATTTGGGGAAAACTGTCTGTCCTGCACTGTAACTCAACCTGCTGACATTAATTGAAAAGTTTGAAGTTTCTAAATTTATACCTTAATGTGGCTATCATCTCATTTCACTACAATTTTCAATATATGGGGCCAGCCAGGTAGTGTGGGGATTATGGTAGATGGATCCCACATAGCCAACTCCATGGCTAAAGTCCTGGACCTGGCAGCTCACAACGCCATTCTGGGCACGTGTATGTGCATGTCCAAAATCCTGAGAGGAGAAAAGAGAAGGGAATGCGGTGTGGTCAGCCCCTGGATGGTGATTTTTCACTTTCTTTTTTTGCCTCTGTCTCTCCAACAAGCACCCACATCATATGGCAAAACTAAAAAATAAATATTCAATTTATGGTTGATTTTATAAACTTCAGGACAATTTTTTATGCCTTCCACAAAATAAACATCAACAATTTAGCAATAAAATATAGAAGGAGAAGGGACTGCAGCATGGTCAGGGGGATGAATTTTTCCTAAATCAATGTTGACCCAAGATATTGAAAACTGATCATGAAAATAACCTCACTAGCTCTGTTCAATAAAGATAAACAAAATGACTGGGTTGGGGAGGGAGGACACTAAAGTCCAAGCTTTGCGCTGGAAACATCTGGCCCTGTGAAAACTGTACACAACTGCACCCATGGGAACTATGAAGGAGGGAGTCAGGAAGAAAGCCATGCTAAGAACCCAGGGAAGCAGGACCTGTAACAGTCAAAGTAGCAAAGTTGGGACTAGGCAGGAAAGGGCCAGCAAGACAGACTTAACAGCACTAGGGCTTCTCCAGGCGGCAATGACTGTGCCTCTGGGTGTGATTGTGAGAGGCATTTAAGAGCACGGACAGGCACAGGCACTTCACAGAGCAACACAGGGCTCCGCGGCCCTGAGCAACAAACTGCTCTCCCTGTGCCACTTAGCGGGAATCCTACTGAGCCTCCAGACTTCAACCACCTGGGCAACTGAGAGCCTTAAAAGGAAGGACAAACCTATCATTGCTGTTACGAGGCAGGGCTGGTGACCCTGGCAGGGAAGAGGGACAGAAACAGCATGAGAAAGGTTCTAGGGGGTTGGTAGCCTTCTGTTTTTTGACCTGAGTGCTGGTTAACACCATGAATCTAGACTCTGGATTTGTACACTTTTCTGACTGTACATCACTTCAATACAAAGAGCACCTGGCCTCCAAAAGACAAAGACCCACTGTTTTTCAAGGCTGCAGTACGGTACCCTACTATGCTAAAAACAAGGAGTGGGAAGTTCTCATAGCCTATTAATAGATCTCTTTACCACACCAAGATACTGGGCAAATTAACTAAAGGAAAAAATTAAGGCCCCCAGTTTTAGCGAGACAGCTCCCACCTAGAGCTAACCAAGAGCTGGTCAGGCTTTCCTTTTGTCATACTAATCTGCATTCACCTGTCATTCAGGGTCCAAAAAACATACCCCTTTGGGGTACATAAACATTCTTAAACAAGATTCCCAATCTTTATATAAGATGAAATGAATTAAATATAAACGCAGAGCAAAAATCAACCAAATAATTTCAGTTCACTTGTTAACTAACACATGAATCTTAATTATGAAAAAAAAAAAGTTCATTTCTACATCCCAATATAACCATGTTAAAAATTTAATCAAGGGACCAGCAGGTGGAATGGTGGTTAAGGCACTGAACTTTCCCATGGCCAACTGTGGTCCAACTCCCAGACCTGGAGACTTTCTCTCTCTCTCTCTCTCTCTCTACATGCCCTATAGCAAAATTAAAATAACAATAGGGGTTAGCAGATAGTGTAGCAGTTACACCGCTGGACTCCCACATGGCCAACCACGGCTGAGTCCTGGAATTGGTGGCTTAAAACTCACACTGAGGGGACGAGCAGTTGGTGTAATGGGTATGTTGCTGGACTCCCATGTACTTGATCACGGTTCGAGTCCCGGACCCGGGCACATGTGTGTGCTTGCCCAAGATCCCAAGAGGAGAAGGGATTGCGGCCTAACCATCCCCCCTGGAGTGTGATTTCTCGCTTTCTCTGTCTCTCTCTGTCTTTCTGGCGAATGCACATACCCTATAACAAAAACCTCTCCAAAAAAATAAAAAAAGAAAAAACTCACACCAGGTGCATGTGTGTGTGCCCAAGATCTCAGGAGAAGAATGAATTGCAGTGTGGCCACTCCCCCCCCCCGGGGGGGGGGGGGGGGTATGATTTTTAACTTTCCCCTTCACTGTCTCTCTCTCTTTCTCTGTTCAATAAGCTCACATCCCTAAGGCAAAAACCTTTAAAAAATAGTAACGACTAATAAATAAATATTTTTTTAAATTTAATTAAGCCAAAAGAGGAGTAGGTACTTAAATACTTAAATATTCAAACTGCCGAGTACTTCTAAACCATTTAAAATCAGTATCATCAGAGTGGCCCCTTTGATAGTCTGTCATAGTATTTCTGCTTGTGGTATTAAAATATCTATACATCTGCTTTTCGGTACTAATTAGTAGTCTGTTCATTTCCTTTATTTTTAAGGTATTAGCCACAAATATAATAGAATACCTCTTTTCATTTTCTCAGGGCTTGTGAACTCCCAAACTGGGGAATCATGAGTTCTTCAAAGACTATTGGGTTATCCTAGAAATAGCTGTTACTCACTAGTTCTCTTAAGTCTATATTGCTTCCAGGATATAGTCCAAAAAATTACAGCCTTTAGAGCCTCAAAATGGACAGGAAACAAAGGGAAAACTAAAGAACCTTAGAGACAACCATCCTAAATCTGTCTGGCCACCCTGGCCCAGTTTCTCATCTTTGAGACTCATCTTCTAGGGCAAGTGTTGGCAAGTTTTTGCCTGTAAAGGTACAGTCAATATTTTGGGCTTTGTTGACCAGTTTGTCACAATCACTCAACTCTGTCACTGTGGCCTGAAAGCACCATAGATAATATGTAACTAAATGAGCATGGCTGCTGCGCTCCAATAAAACTTTAATAATGAATACTGAAATTCAAATTTCAAATAATTTCCAGGTGTCATAAAATATCATTCTTTGCATTTTCTTTTCAACAATTTAAAGGTACAAAAAAACTCACTAGCTTTTTTCCCACGAGCCAGTTTGCCAACCCCTGGCCTAGGGGATCTGAACTCAACCTGATCTATGAATCCTGGTTCAGGGCTTACTAGCTCTGTGCCTTTGGCAAAGCTACCACAGGTCCCAGCAGAGAGTGGAACGCTAGTATGGAGATTAAATGAGTGATACAATAAGCCTGTTGTCATTCCCTTTTCTTCTTTAAACTAATTGAACAGTATATATACATTTTTTTTTAGAGGTTTTTGCTATAGGGCCTATGCACTCGCCAGAAAGGCAAAGAGAGACAGAAAGCGAGAAATCACCCCCCAGGTGGGATGGCCACGCTGCAATCCCTTCTCCTCTATTCTCCTCTCAGGATCTTGGGCATGCACACACACATGCCTGGTCTGAGTTTAAGCCACCACATCCGGGACTCAAACCACGGACTACCACATGGGAGTCCAGCAACATAGCCATTACGCCAACTGCTGGTCTCTGAACAGTATATCTGAGGAAGAAAATCTGTCTTGTAAATGAAGAAATGTATGTCCTGGGGGACAGCCCATGGCTGGTTGAGGTGGCTGGATCTCACCTGGTAGACCATGCAGTTCAAGTCCCAGGCCCCGCAGCTTAGAAAAACACACCAACCCTGTGTCTCAGGTTGTGTGCATGCACAACCAAATTCTTGAAAGGAGGGGAAAATAGAGGAGACGGAACTGCAGCATGACCATACTTGGAGAACATACATGCCCTCTGGCAAAATTTTTTCAAAAAGTGTGTTTATATGTGTGTGTATGTATGTGTTTATCTCCTATAAATGTTCTGACCTTACACACAAGCTGCTAGAGAACTCACTGCCCTTTTCAAGCATAATGCAACATATTAAATCCACATAAATCTCTTTTTCTTCTCACCCACAATCCAAACAGAACAGTTATTCAAGAAATACAAAGGACTGAGAAAGAGATGAAAGGATAAGGACAAGACCAGCTGTCTCTTCTTCAGTGTTAAAGGAATCTCTCTCAATTCAATGCTTTGCACAGGATATGACATCAACTACTTTGTCTGCAGAATTTCAATAAAATCAAACAATACTTATTAACACTCCCTGAAGAATTTTAATTCACTATATACCCAAATATTGTCTCTTTCGACTATAAAGATCCTGCAACCTAACAAAAACAGTTAACACTATTTTTTGTATGTTGTTATTTATGCTTTTTTCTTCAAAATGTACGATGTTCTTTTTTTATTTTAATATGACAATAAAATTAAAATTTTAAGATGTTTTAAATGAAATCGTTAAGCAGAAGACTGGTCTCACAACACTTAACGGTCTGGATTCCAGACCGTTCACTTACTGGCAGAAAACATATGAATTTACCCCTAGATAAAATCTAAATCTCTCCATCGCAATTTCCTCATATATAAAAAAATGAATCCCTACCAACTTCAAGGGGGTGAGTCACAGAAAGTATTTTATAAACTCTGCTAATTTATAGCATTGTAAAATACTATTTTAGCTTTTTTTTCGAAGTTGCCAATTTGGCAACATTTATGTCATTTAATTATAAACGTCTCTGCTTCAAAGTATCTCCTAGTAAATATCTGATACACGATAATTTAATTACAACTTTATATCATTCAGTAAGAACTTTTGAAAGACAAATACAGTTTTTATTATAAATCCAAATTTCCAGGGAACCAGCAGTTAGCGTAATGGCTATGTCGCTGGACTCCCATGTAGTCGACCGCGATTCGCGTCCCAGACCCAGTGGCTTAAAACTCACGCCGGGCGCGTGTGTGTGCGTGCCCAAGATCCCAAGAGGAGAATGGAGAAGAAGGGATTGCGGCGTGACCATCCCCTCTGGGGGGTGATTTCTCGCTTTCTGTCTCTATGTCTCTCTCTGTCTGTCTGGCGAGCGCACGCTCCCTATAGCGAAAACCTCTCCAAAAAATAAAAAATTGTAAAAAAATAAATAAATAAATCCAAATTTCCACAATGAAGGTGAAATTCTAAAGAAATTCAGGTCAGGGCCAGCAGACAGTGTAGTGGTCACGTCACTGGACTCCCACATGGCCGCCCATGATTCGAGTACTGGACCTGATGGCTTGAAAATCACGCCAGGCACATGTGCATGGGTGCTCAAGATCCCAAGAAGAGAATGGAGGAGAAGGAATCGCAACATGACCATCCCCCAGGGGGCTGATTTCTCACTCCCCTACTCACTGTCTCTGTGTTTCCCTCTCCTATGAGCACATACACCCTATGGCAAAAACCTCTAATAAAAAAAAAGAAAGAAGACATTCAGGAGGCCAGGCAGCAGCTTAAGAGCTGCATAGCTGGAGCCCCATGGAAAAGGTCCTAGGTTCCAAATAAAAAAGGATATATTGCATTTACCTTCAAGTAGAAATCCTGCCCTCAAACCTTTGCACTCATCAGTATATGAAGCATTAAAACATAAGAACAATGTCCAACATTTAACACCAGATATTAATGAGGAAAGCTTCACTGGAGTGATCAAAAGTTTAAAACTCTCTTCTTTTAAATATGCAAACTATGGTTCAGTGACAATATCACTTCACTTTTTACTGTATTTGTCGGCTATCAATTACAATGACAACCAAAAAGAAAATTCCATCTTGGCAGAAGCTATTGTTTCAGATGCCAGTGGAAGAGGAGAGAACAAATAAAATAATACGTCACTAGACAATTCTTTACAGTCCTGTGAAACTAAGTAAAAGAGAAGTGAACCTAAGCATTACTTAAAAGGTAGGGTTCTGCAGAAAACGAAGAACTGAGACAAATTAACCTAGACAGGAGAGCGAGACCTGGGTGATTCAGTAGCAGCAGTGCCCTCGATGACTCACTATGTGCAGGAAGCAATGCGTACTGCCAGCTTTCCTGATACATACAACATCATTTGGACTATTTCGCCCTCAATGAGCAAAGAAAAGTAACCTGGCATCACAGAGAAACACGAATTAGCCACATAAGGAATGTTCTGATGAAGGCTGTGCACTCCAGCCTGGCTCCAGCCCACAACAGCCATCTGACCCTGGGACTCAATCCTCTCTGAATTCCAGTCTCACCACCAGTGAGTTGAGGGGGTTGTCTGAGGTGATTCATAAGGGCCTACCCACTAAGAAGAATCTATGAATGTTGAGATATTTGTCTTCAAGCTCATTTAATGCTTCTTGGAAGAGTCCCATTTCAATGGCAATGGAAATGATCTGTATACAGACCCTAATCAGGACACAGGTCCCATTTCATGACTGGCATAGACGGGGTGGGTCACCTAGTCTGCTCCAAAAGGCCTTTGGTTCCAGCCCTGACTCTTCTCTCCAAACCACTGGTTCTCAACTGCCGGTGATTCTATACCCCAGGGGACATTTGCAATATTGACACATTTTTGTTTGTTACGACTTGGGGGCAACAGAAGCACTTAATTCATTTAGAGGGTAGAGATACTGCTAAACACCCTACAATGCACAAACCAGCCTTCATTAATTGGCCCAAATTACCATTAATGACCAGGCTGAGAAACCCTTCTGTAAACCAAGGGAGGCTCTGTTGTCCTGTGGGCTATGATACCAGCATCAGACACACTAGGGAACTCTTAGAAATACATACATATATATTTACGTGTGTGTGTGTGTGTGTGTGTGTGTGTGTGTCTGTGTGTTTTGTTTTGTATTGAAGTTTTCACCATAGGGCATCTGCACTCACTGGAGGGAGAGAGAGAGAGAGAGGAAAAGTGAGAAATCACTCCCAGGGAAGGAGAGCCACATCACAATCCCTTGTCCTTCACGTTCCTCTTGGGATTTCGGGCACGCATGCACATGTGCATGATCAGCATGATTTTCAAGCCACCACGTCCGAGTTCAGGGACTCAAACTGCATTAGGCCATGAGGGAATCTAGCACCTTAATCACCACACCACCAGCTGGCCCCTACGTGTATTATTTTTTTAATATAAGAAAAACACTATATAGTTTATAATGTAAGGAAAGCACTTATATCTCACTATAAGAGATTCTAACAAAAATCTGGATTCCCCTCCCAAATAATTTTATCCCAAATGGGTTTTTGGTTTGTTTTGTTTTTATGGTAGTATATTTATACCCTGGTATATCACACAACAATGAAAAAGGCCAAACTTGGACCAGCCAGTGGTGTGGTGGTTAAAGCAGCTGTAACCCACATGACCAACTGTGCGCTTTGACCAACTGGACCCAGCACCTTGAAACACACACTGGTACATGAGCGTGCATGCCCAAAATCCCAAGAGGAGAATGGAGGAGAAGGAACTGCAGGATGGCCAACCCTCATGGAGGGTAATTTCTCATTTTCTCCCCCTGCCCCCTCAAGCACACACACCCTATAGAGAATTAAAAGGAAAAAGAAAAAAGAGAAAGACCAGACTGTATCTACATCAACAATGTGAATGAATTTCAGAGATATAGTGGTGAACTAAAAAAGCCAGATACAAAAAAAAATGCACACTGTACAATTCCACTTAAACGGACCTTCAAAGTAAAAGAAACTAATCAGTGGTGCCAGAAATCAAAATACTGGGAGCATGAGGAGAGTACCAACTGGGAAGGAGCCCAACAGAACTTTCTAGATACCACAGACTGAATCGTGCTTCCCTCCAAATTCACATGCTGAACCCTAAGCTCCAATGTGATGCTATCTGGAGACAGCAGCCTTAGGAGGTAATTCGATTCTGATGAGGTGCAGAGGGTGGGGTCCTCAGTATCAGAGTCCTTTCTAAGAAACAACAGGGCCAATTCAGCGGCACAGCAGTAACACGCTCCTACTGCGAAGACGAATCCACACAGAAAATTGCAGGTTCGGTCCCCAGTCAACCTGTACACATCAGATGTGTGTGCCCAGGATCCTAACTGAAAAGGCTGGGAGGGATGGGAAGTGAGACCCCACTAAGGGTGCTTGTATTTCTATCACTTTCATGAAAGAGATAAAGATTTTTAAGATGTTTGGAAAAGAAAAGACATAAAGGGGACCAGCAATTAGCGTAATGGCTATGTCGCTGGACTCCCACGCAGTCGACCGCAGTTTGCGTCCTGGATCCAGTGGCTTAAAACTTACGCCGGGGCGCATGTGCGTGTGTGCCCAAGATCCAGAGAGGAGAATGGAGAAGGGATTGCAGCGTGGCCATCCCCCCTGGGGGGTGATTTCTTGCTTCCTGTCTCTCCGTCTTGTCTGTCTGGCGAGCACACGCGCCCTAAAGCAAAAACCTCTTAAAAAAAAAAAAAAAAAAAAAAGGAAAAGACAAGACATAAAGAACTTTCTTTCCCCGACCTACTCTCCAGCTCCTGCACGCACAGCAAGGAAAGGCCATGTGAGCTGAGAGCAACCAGCCAAACTGTGGCCATCTACAAGCCAGCAAAGGGGCCCTTACAGGAACAACCACACTGGCACCCTGATCTCGCACCCTGATCTCAAACTGCTAGCCTCCAAAACTGTGAAACAGGACATTTCTGTTGTTTAAGCCACCCAATCTACAGTATTTTGTTCTGGGAGGCTGAGCTGACAAAGACACTGGGGTACTGGAAATGTTCTGTTTCCTTACGGATAGTGGTCACAGTGCTGTAAGTCACTGTGAGCTGTGCACGCGACGTTTGCTCAGTTTCTAGAAGAAACATAACATCAACACAGCAAGAAACGTACCTTAGCATCGCCTCCACCAAGCCGAGAATTGGGAGATTTTTTACTTTTCCTCTTTTATACAACCTGTCAGCCTTAATTCTTCTCATAAATATATGTAACCTTATATAATTTTTAATAACTTATTAATTTTTAACTGCTCTAAATCCCCCGCTTCACAGTGTTTGTCTCGCCACTGCTCCTGAACCCTCGATGGCGATGACGGGCAAATCCACACCTGCTCCCTCGCAATCAAACGCCAACCTGGAGTCTTCCCGGTGCCGCCTGTGCACTTCCTCTCCAGAGCTTAACTGTCACACCCACATGTCTCAAAATGCAGTTATCCACCCCCAACCACCAGCACCATCACCACCTCCTGCCCTCAACTCCTCCACCTCTGCCTCCTGGCTTCTCTCTCAAGTTCTAACTCGCCCTTCTCCTTTGCATCGGTGCAGGACCTAAGTGTTTCCTTACAGGTATCTCCCACTCTCCGAACTCGAAACCACACATAGATGCAGCTTTGGAGAACAAGCAGGTAGGGATACTTCATACTTTAAACTATGGCTACTAGTTTAGATAGTAAGGGATATTTTTATTCTTGCAATGTCCTTTAACTGTTGTTTCCATTCCCCTCACTAGTAAGACCTTTAAGTCCATACCTATAGATGCTAAAAACATGGTCTCCCTTCTTCCAGCCCCTCCAACTCCATGTCACACTGCTCTCTGTGGCCACCTCTTTTTCTTTTTCTTTTCTTTTTTTTTTTTTTAAAGAATTATTTACTTAGTTTTATTATAATTGTTTCTTTTTTTTTTCAGTCTTTCATATAATTTTATTTTCTCCCTTTGACCATGATAATATGATATCTAAATTTTGTCTTAACTGTTGGGTCTGTAAACACAGGTTTATCCATCCCACTAACTGGCAAGGCAAATGCTGCTTCTTGAAATGGTCCCACCATGGATCGATCCTCTGGTCATCCAACCCAAGTCACCCCCTTGTCTGGCTTTATCTTCACTGTATTGTGTGGCCACTTCATTGAATCTCATTCCAGACTTTAACTTTTCCATGGCTTCCATAATTTTGCTGTGTTTTTCACATAGAATGTATCTGACCTTTACTGCATTGCCACCACCTTTGGGACCCTGTGACTTCTTGTCAGCAGTATCACTCCCAGACGCTGCTCCCTCTTTATCCCCTTTTCCTTTTCCAGAACCACTTTTTCCTTTGGGTGGCATCTTCAAGGCTTGTGGATCTCTTTTTTTTTTTTAAATGTATTTGCTATAGGGCATGTGCACCCACCAGAGACAGAGAGATAAAGTGAGAAAGCAAGCCACCAGGTCCGGGATTCGAACCACAGTCTGTCATGTGGGAGTCCAATGCCTTTACCACGTCACCTGCTGGTTCCACCTCAATCTTTCTTTTTTTTTTTTTTTTTTTTTTAAACGTATAAAATGTTTTTATTTAAGTGACATAGTAACACATTTGCCTCAAATTTTATTGAGGTTTTGGTCTTTTTGTACTTGTAACAGTACTATGTATGAACTCATATTATATCATTGTCAATAGCATTCGTAATATACATTCCTTGTGAGTTTATAGATTATAGTGATTTTTAAAATTTCATTTTATAATTTTTTAAACTGTTTTTCTATATAGAAAAAATTTATATTACATTCAGGCAGATCAAAACAAGAATTTTTCAATAAGAATGTACTAAGAAACAACAAATGAAAACATTTATACCAAGATACCAGAAGTGATTCAACTCTTCAAAAATCCTGTTACAGTCGAATTAGTAGTTTGCATAGAACAAGTAACCTTAATATTACTCTTTTTTTTTTTTATTATCTATTTTTTTATTACATTGAATTACATACAACTTTACAGTGTATTACATTGCTTTTTCAAAAGGGAATGCCATGCATGTCAGTCAGTACAGAGACATTAATCTCCCTGCTTCAACATTCAATATCTTTCCTATGTTTCCCCCAATCATTATTATTATTATTCTAATTATTTTTTATGATAAACATGATTTTTTTTTCCAATTATCAGATCATAAAGTTCCCAACAATAGGAAACGTAGACTGCACTCAGGGCTGGACCAAGGGTGGGTCTCGTGCAGCCCCGCAAATGTAGGTGAATGTCCATGGAACACAGTTTCAGGAACGCGGCTCAGGAAAGCAGAGACAGCCATCAGCGGTTGCGGCACGCGGGGCAGATCCCGGCCACGGCCCGCGGGGGCAGAGCCCCGGCCACGGCACGCGGGGCAGACCCCGGCCACGGCACGCGGGGCAGAGCCCCGGCCACGGCACGCGGGGACAGAACCCGGCCACGGCACGCGGGGCAGAGTCCCGGCCACGGCACGCGGGGCAGAGTCCCGGCCACGGCACGCGGGGCAGACCCCGGCCACGGAACGCGGGGGCAGAACCCCGGCCACGGCACGCGGGGGCAGACCCCGGCCACGGCACGCGGGGCAGAGTCCCGGCCACGGCACGCGGGGCAGAGTCCCGGCCACGGCATGCGGGGGCAGACCCCGGCCACGGCACGCGGGGCAGAACCCCGGCCACGGCACGCGGGACAGGGCCCCGGCCACGGCACGAGGGGGCAGACCCCGGCCACGGCACGCGGGGACAGAACCCGGCCACGGCACGCGGGGCAGAACCCCGGCCACGGCACGCGGGGACAGGACCACGGCCACGGCACGCGGGGGCAGGCCTCGGCCACGGCACGCGGGGGCAGAATCCCGGCCACGGCACGCGGGGCAGAACCCGGGCCACGGCACGCGGGGCAGACCCGGGCCACGGCACGCGGGGGCAGACCCCGGCCACGGCACGCGGGGGCAGAACCCCGGCCACGGCACGCGGGGGAGAACCCCGGCCACGGCACGCGGGGGAGAACCCCGGCCACGGCACGCGGGGCAGAGTCCCGGCCACGGCACGCGGGGCAGAGTCCCGGCCACGGCACGCGGGGGCAGACCCCGGCCACGGCACGCGGGGACAGACCCCGGCCACGGCACGTGGGGCAGAACCCCCGCCACGGCACGCGGGGCAGGGCCCCGGCCACGGCACGAGGGGGCAGACCCCGGCCACGGCACGCGGGGCAGAACCCCGGCCACGGCACGCGGGGCAGAGTCCCGGCCACGGCACGCGGGGCAGAGTCCCGGCCACGGCACGCGGGGCAGACCCCGGCCACGGCACGCGGGGCAGAACCCCGGCCACGGCACGCGGGACAGGGCCCCGGCCACGGCACGAGGGGGCAGACCCCGGCCACGGCACGAGGGGGCAGACCCTGGCCACGGCACGCGGGGACAGGCCCCGGCCACGGCACGCGGGGCAGAGTCCCGGCCACAGCACGTGGGGCAGAACCCCGGCCACGGCACGCGGGACAGGGCCCCGGCCACGGCACGTGGGGCAGACCCGGGCCACAGCACGCGGGGGCAGACCCCGGCCACGGCACGCGGGGCAGAGTCCCGGCCACGGCACGCAGGGCAGACCCCGGCCACGGCACGCGGGGCAGAACCCCGGCCACGGCACGCGGGACAGGGCCCCGGCCATGGCACGAGGGGGCAGACCCCGGCCACGGCACGCGGGGCAGAGCCCCGGCCACGGCACGCGGGGACAGAACCCGGCCACGGCACGCGGGGCAGAACCCCGGCCACGGCACGCGGGGCAGAGTCCCGGCCACGGCACGCGGGGCAGAGTCCCGGCCACGGCACGCGGGGGCAGACCCCGGCCACGGCACGCGGGGGGCAGACCCCGGCCACGGCACGCGGGGGCAGACCCCGGCCACGGCACGCGGGGGCAGACCCCGGCCACGGCACGCGGGGCAGAACCCCGGCCACGGCACGCAGGACAGGGCCCCGGCCACGGCATGAGGGGGCAGACCCCGGCCACGGTACGCGGGGCAGAGTCCCGGCCAAGGCACGCGGGGCAGAGTCCGGAACCTCAATCTTTCTAATATCGCTTTCTTTATGTTGCTCCTGTCCAAAAGGAGCAACTGGCTCCCACTCACAAGGATCCAAATGAGGTACTGTTTTCGACTTCCTACCTCCCAGAATAAACCCTGTGTGCCACTCACTTGACTTACAGTCCCTGACCATCCTTGAATACGCTCTATGCTCTTGCTCATGTCATTTTTTTCCAAACAGGAACACCAACCCAAACTTCTGCCTACCCACTTTCCAAGAGCTCCAGCCAGCTCCTCTACTCTCTAGCTGGGTGACTCTGGGTCTTAACTGGGAAATGGAAAAATAACTGTACCTGCCACCTAGTGACCACTTGACAAAATATTAGCTGTTACTGTTACCCCTTATTCGAGTCTTACCTAGTTTTCCTCAAGACCCATCCAACAGAAATTTCCCCGTATCTAAATGTCTTTCTACCCCATCTATTTATCTGCCTGACAATGAGAGAGTAACAGCCATCATTTCTAGAGCACGGGCTGTTTCCAAGTCCCCACCAAGGGCTTTACTTACATAATCTAAGTTATTCTCACAGCAGCCCTCTGGTGTCCAGACCTGCTGTTTTCCCTGGCTTCATCATTTCAGAAAATAGCACCTCTGCTCCAGGTAGTTCAGGCCTAAAACCTTGGCATCGCCCTTGACTTTTTTCTCTTCTTGTACTCTCCATTAGCAATTCATGACTGCACCAAATTTATTATTGAGACACATGTATACATGAGTCAGACCACTTCTTGTTTCTCCCACCGCTATCGCCCTGGTCCAAGTCACATCACGTATCACAGCTGGATTGCACAGTAGCCTCCTGACTGGTCTCCCTGTTACTGTGTCCCCGCCTGCTTCCCAGTCTATCCCATACAGCAGAGGAAATGAGCCTTTGAAAAAGCTCAATTCTTCAATAGCTCCCATCACTTGCAGACTAAAATCCAAAATCCTTACTTAAACTGTGAAGCCTACATGACCAGTCCCCTATCCCAATCCTTTCCGCTATCAGTCTCACCAAGAAAATGTGCTTTTTCAGACCCTATTCTTCTTCTTTAAAAAAAAAAAAAAAAAGAAGAAGAACAATTTGTTTTGTTTTTGTTTTTGTTTTTAATTTGACCAGAGAGAGAAAAGAGAAAGTGAAAAAGCAAGCTGCCAGGTCTGGGATTCAAACCGCAGTCAACTACGTGGGAGTCCAATACCCTAACCCCTGCATCCAGTACCCCAACCACTGTGCCATCTACCAACCATCCTCCCCCCACATTCTTCTTCTAATATGCTAAATACACTGCTGCTTCAGGGCTTTTGTAGTCACCATTTTTCCCTTAGGTTTTGCCAGAGGGTGCCTCCTTTTGCCAGTGAGAAACAGAGGGAAAGTGAGAAATCACCCGGCAAGGGGGATGGCCACATTGCAATCCTTTTCTCCTCCATTCTCCTCCCAGGATTTTAGGCACCCACGCATGCACTCCCGGCATGATTTTCAAGCCATCAGGTCTGGGACTCAAAGGGCGATCAGTCATATGGTTTGACAGCCAGTACCTTAACCACCATGCCACCTGCTGGCCCTGTATTCACTATTTCCTGTGCATCTGCAGGGACATTCTCCCCTACACATCCACATGGCTCGCCTCCCACTTCATTCAGGTCTCTGCTCAAAAGCTGCCTTTCAAAGAAGCTTCTCAGAAGGCCCCAGCTAAAGCAGTCTGCAGTCCACTTTCCCACATTTCCCAGTCTTATTTCCTTGGTAGCACTCATCGATACTTGGTACCATATGTCTATTTGTTTATTCATTTATTGTGTCTCCTCGCAGACAGACATAAGCTCCTTGCAGCTGGGAACTTGTCTGCTTTGTCCACAGCTCTATTTCCAGTGCAGAGTACCAAGCACACTGTACATGCTCAATAAGTACTGTGTTAAATGAAGAAAGGGTGGTAGGAAGATGAGATGATTACGTTGGTGGACCTTATAGACCAACAGAGAGAAACTTATAAACTGGCTAAGTTTGAGAAAGGTTATCCTGGCAGCTGATAACTGTACACTAAAGATTTAGCTGATGTTTAAGGGTATTGTTAAAGTTATGAAGAAAGAAGAAAGAAAAAAAGAGAGAGAGAGAAAGAAAAAAAAAAAAAGAGTATAAAGCTATAGAGCCAACAGATGGCATGAATATTAAGGCAATTGGACCCCACATGACCAATTGCACAGTTCAAGTCCCAGACCCAGCAGCTTGAAAAATACCATCAGCACATGTGCATGCACGCCCCAAATCTCTAGAGAGTAAAAAACGGACTGTGGCATGGCCAACCCCTCTGGGGAGGTGATTTCTCACTCTCTCTCTTCTATGTCTCTTTCTGTGTCCAACAAGCACATGGTGCCCTAAAACAAAAATCAGAAAAGAAAAAAATATAAAGCTACAAAGTATTCCAAGCATTAAGCTATTTGGGGGAGAAGAGATATAGGTATTAATAGACAACACTATGTGGCAAATAAAAGCACTAGAAGACCCTAACCTCTCAAAATGCAGCTGGCCCACATCTCTTTATCCACCCAGTATTTCCAACTGTCCACCTGAATGACCCATGAGTACCTTGAACTGCACACACCCCACACCAAACTCAGCCTTTCTCTCCTCCTAGTCACTACCCATCACTGCTTCCTCCTCGAGTTCTCCATCTCTCTTGGCAAAAACAATTAGCACCCCGTCAACAGAGCCAGAAACCATCGTGCAGTCACCCCAAGCTCCCCCTTTCACCTCCTGACCATGCAGCCACCTCTCAAATCTTTGCGAAGTCATATTCTCAGGTTTTGCCCCTGCTGTGACCTCATGCTTTCCCCATGATTATCTCAACAGTCTAAGCCATCTTGTTCCCCAAGACCATCTTCCCCATGGTCAGAGGCCTTTTAAAATGCTCCCCTGTCTTAGGTCCATCAGGGACACCTCTGCCCCCTACAGGAGGACATGCTCACCACAGCTCTATACAGTACCCTCCACAGAAAGGATACTGCCACCCTTCCCACCCTCACCACACTTCTATCCAACCACACCCCAGCAATACTCTTTTCCTGGGGTGCCTTGCTGCTGTTTGCTCTCCTCATACCCCCATACAGGCCAGGTGCATACTGCTATAACACACACCCAACTCCACCGTGTCACATGGGGAACTCTCCAGTCCCCCTCACTCCACACACACACACACATACTATTTTGACTCTTCAACACTGCTCCTCTAGCGGAGAAGTTGTGATTACTCCCTCCTACCTGTGTGTCTCTCTAGATGACCAAGTCCTGTGGGATAAGGTCCATAGATGGCCAACTCTGAATCCTCGGCAGCTAAGTCTGGCACATACAAATACATGTTTAGGGAACCAGCAGTTAGCGTAATGGCTATGTCGCTGGACTCCCACATAGTCGACCGCGGTTCGTGTCCAGGACCCGGTGGCTTAAAACTCACGCCGGGTGCGTGTGCGTGCGTGCCCAAGATCCCGAGAGGAGAATGGAGGAGAAGGGATTGCGGCGTGACCATCCCCCCTGGGGGGTGATTTCTCGCTTTCTGTCACTATGTCTCTCTCTGTCTGGCGAGCGCACAAGCCCTATAGCGAAAAACCTCTCCAAAAAAATAAATAAATAAAAATAAATTAAAAAAAAAATACATGTTTAATGAATTAAAGAGTCCTGTTCCCCAGACCCCTCACCTCCAGACCTTTGCTCTGACCCGTCCCTGTCCATGGCATGTCTCTTTCCCTCTTTTTCCATCTCTTTACCCTATTTTCTACCTAAGTCCATGAAAAAATCAGGTTCATAGGGCCAGCCAGTGGCATGGTAGTTAAGATGGCTGGATCCCACATGGTCAACAGTGTAGTTCGAGTCTCGGATTCAGTGACTTGAAAAACACACCAAGAATGTATGCATGTGTGCCCAAAATCCCAAAGAGGAGAAGGGATTGTGGCGTGGTTATCCTCCCACGGGAGTGCCTGTGTGTTTGCTTGCTCATGCTTTTCTCACTCTAGTAAGTGCCTACACCTTATAGCAAATTAAAAAAAAAGAAAAAGAAGCAGCAGATTCAGGCACTTGAGCTCAACATCTCTCTCACTGTTCCCATCTTAGGATCTTTGCATTTCCCCTGCCAGGAATCCCTCAGATAGTCCCTTGACTTGCTCTCCGCATTGCTATCAGCTCTCGGTTCAAATATCCGTCCTCCTTTCAAGAACAGCCTTGACACCATGTTTTATATCTCCGTGTTTATTGCTGGCGGTGTCCTCCACAGGAACATCAATTACTTGAGAGAAGCCCTATTTCATTCATCACTGTATTCCCAAGCCTATAACAGTGCCAGGAACATTCATTTATTTTACATTTATTGAGCACCTACCCTATGCCAGGTCTAGGTTCTGGGGATACATGCAAGAACAAAACAGATAAAAATCCTCCCACTCATATTCTAGACAGGAAGACAAAAAATACACAAGATAAATAAAATATAAGTGCCGGGCCAAACAAGTAGCTTGGAGGTTAAGGCAGCTGGATCCCACAAGACTGACCATAAACTTTGAGTCACAGACCTGGCAGGCTTAGAAACATGGTTGGCACATGTGCATGCACGCCTGGAATCCAGAAAGGAGAGCGAGGGAAAGGAGAAAGGATTGCAGCATGACCATTCCTCATGGGGGCTGACTTCTCACTCTATCTTGAAAGTGCACACACGCCCTCTGGCAAAATATTTTTTTAAATAATAAAAGCTCTAAGAACTGAAGCAGTGAAGGCAATGGGGAAAGCCTCACTAGGTGACCCTTGGAGAAAGTGAGAGAGCAAGCAACATGGATATGGGATGGCAAGCACAAAGCCTCTGAGACCAAAGAATGTCTGACATGTGGAATGGGAGGGGAGCAGACAATGAGACTGGGAAAGTAATGGTGGCTCACACTGTTTGACAGCCTTTTCCATAGCTCACTTAAGAATTTTGTTCATCATTAATAACAAGGTGGGGACCTACTAGAGGGTTTTTTAGGTAAAGAAATGATATGATCTAACAACTGTGTTTTAAAAAGATCCCTCTGGCCAGCACAGTAGCACAGTGGGATGTGCCTTTAATCCCAGGTGTTTGGGCTAGAGGTAAGAGGATAGTAAGTTCAGGACTGGCTTGGGCAACATAGCAAGATCGTGTCCCTAAAAAAAAAAAAAAAAAAAAGTTTTAAATCCCAGGGCCAGCAGGTGGTGTGAAGGTTAAGACCACTGGATCCAACATGGCCGGGTATGTGGTTCGAATCCCAGACTCAGCAGCTAAATAATCATGCCAGACACGTGTACGTGACCAGGATCCCCAAGGGAGAATGGAGGACTGCAGGATGGTCATCCTTCCTGGGGAGTGATTTCTTGCTCTCCCTCTCTCTCCTTCTGTGTCTCTCTCTGGCATGCCCATGAACTCTACAGCAAAAACTAAGGGGGGGAAAAAAATTTTATTGACAGCCTAGGGCCTGGTGGTGGTTGAGAAAGCTGGACCCCACATGACCAGTCATCCAGTTCAAATATCAAACTCTGCCACTTGAAAATCATGCTGGGTATATATGTGTCCAAAATCCCAAAAGGACGAAGAAATAGAAAAGAGGGATTATAGCTTGACAATGCTCCATTGCTTTCTCCTTCTCCCAGTCTCTCTGGCCCTCTGGGAAATTTTTAAAAATCCTTCTAGCTACTGTATTGAAAACAGGGAGGTTGAGGGCCAGCTGGTGGCAAGGTGCTTAAGGCACTAGACTCCCGCATGGCCGACCATGGTTCAAGTCCTGGCCCTGATGGATTGCTTTCTCACTTTCCCTTTCGCTCTTTCTCTCTCCATCTGTTTCTTATCAAATTTAATAATAATAATAGATACATAACAATTTTTAAAAACAAAATAGGAGGGCCAGCCAGTGGCATAGTGGTAAAGATGCTTGGATTCCACAGGCAGTTTTAAAAACATGCTGGGCATGTGTGCATACATACCTAAAATCTCAAAAGGAGAAATTAAGAGATTACCGCTTAACCATCCCCCATGAGGGGTGCTTTCTCACATTCCTTCTATGTCTCTCTCCAGTGAGTGCACGTGTCCTCTAGCAATTTTTTTAAAAAGAAAACAGGGGATGGGACCAGCAGGTGATGTGGTGGTTAAGACACTGGACACTCCCACATGTCAGACCATAGTTTCGAGTGCTGGACCTGGTGGCTTGCTTTCTCACTTCCCCTCTCTCTCTCTTTCTCTCTGTGTATCTCTCTCTGTCAAATTAAAAATAAATGAATGAATAAATAAAATAAAATGAATAATTCTTTAAAAAAAGAAAATAGGGGCCAGGGCAGAAGCAGAGACTATATGGGAAGTGACTTCCATGATCCAGGTTGTGACCTGGCTCAGAATGTCAAGCACTGAATGTGGAATGAGAAAGAAAGAAATCCAGAATGACTCAGGCTGGATCCTTTAATAATACTGAGATGAGAACAAAAACAGCAAGGAAGCAGTTTGGGGAAGGATATGGAGGGGGGCTTGCTCACCCTATCCTGGCATGTTCAGTTTGAGTCACCCATCAGTGTTATGTTAACTAGACAGCTGGATAAAGGTCAGGGGAAAAGCTCAGGCTGGAAGTATAAATATAAGATCTGTTAGCCTAGTATAGGGATATTTAAAGCTATGAGCCCGGATGAGATTACCATGAATGAAAACCAAAAATATCACAAACACAAACGAACAAAGAAAAATAGCTGCATGATATCCTTCCCACCCCACTGAAAGATCACAAAAGGTGACCCTTGCTTGTACTGGAAGACACCTGCGCCAAAAAGGAACAAAATCCTCCTTCCCAAATCCAGCAGAGCGGCGAACGAGGGCCAGCTGCTCTTCAACGGGTGGTCCTAACTCTGACCAAGGACCCACTGATCGGCCCCGAGATTCTTTAAAAATGGACACAGTAAACTTGGGCATCGCCTTGGCAGAGGACAGAATGCACCGAGTCCACAGAAGGGTGGGCTCCTCTTCCGAATTCCAACCACTAGCATCCTCCTGCAGGCTGGCACAGGAAACAAGAGCTGGAAGAGGCTCACGGGGGTCTCCCTTCGTCCCAAAGGTGTGCCGGCGATGGGCACGCGAGCTGCCAAGACGTGGTCAGGAAGGTGTGCTGTGGCGGCGAAGGGGCGCGGACCCAGCCAGGGTGGGCTCTCAGGGCACAGGGTGGGGCTGGGGCAGGGGCGTGCCGCGCGGCGAAGGCGAGCACTAATGCGGAGGAGGGGAGTCGGAAGACCACCGCTCGGAATTCAGACAGATAAAAGGCCCTCCCGGGACGCAGCCCGACGCCCTAAGGGGGGAGGGGAGCGGTTCAACAAGGCGCTGTGTCGCCGGCGTCAGGCGTGTCCCGCTGCCGTGGGGAGAACGGGAAGTGTGCGCAGCGTGGCTCCGCACGTGCGGACGGGACTCCGCCCAGCCCCGGTCCTGGGTTCAAGGACAAACCCGGTTAGTAAGGACGCGACCAGAGACATCCTTACCTAGCACTGCAGCCGAGCCCGCAGCTCAGGTCCCGGCTTGAGAACGCGGCCGCCGCTTCTCGCGCCGCTCGCTCGCGCTCCCTGATTGGCGGAGGCTGGCGGCTCCCAGAAGCCCTCGCGCTGCGCTCAACCAAATGAACTTTATGGAGACTCGTGAGAGAAGACAAGGACAAGAAGGGCTGGGGGCGGGGCCTTCGGCTCAGCTGTCACTCTAGCACACCCGAGGCCACCGCCCGCGCCTCTTCCGCGTGGTTAGAGTCGTCTCTGCTGGGAGAAAGCTATGCCACACTTGCCTGCGCCAGGGGCAGTTCTTACCTCTTATTAGGCCCTGTCTATGTGCCAGGCGCTATTTTAGAGGCTGGAGATACCACGGAGGTCACAGTAAACAAGATCTCTGCTCTCATGGAGCTCTCAGAATGGGGGGAAAACAAAATAGGAGAAATAAGTAACTGCGTTTTGTAATGGGAGATAGACTTGTTTGGGTGGTCAGGGAAGGCTTCTCTGAGGAGGTGACATGACATCTGAGCTGAAATTCACATGAAGGATGAGACAAGGTCAGGCTTGCAAACTCCTGGCTGCAGAGCATTCCAAGCAGAGGGGAAAAGTGTAAAGACACAAGAGAACAAGCTTGGGGTTTGGAGAATAGAGAGGGTGTGTGGCTGGCAGGTGGTGAGGGAGGGCAGGTGGAACCAGGCTCACTGTGAACGTGGCAGGTCCTTAAGCCATGGCAAGAAAGTCAAAGTTAATCTTCATGCCCATGGGAGGCCACTGAGAGGGTCTTCTGATTTTGTTTTTAAGTTCCATTTCTTTCTTTCTTCCATGAGTGAGAGAGACAGAGAGGGAGCACCCCCGACAGAGTCCCAACACCACCATCCACCTCCCAGCCCCACTCAGTCCTGGATCATGGGCACAGGTACCCAAAATACTCAGGAAAGTCTTCAGACATGAACCAGGAACCTCTCCATGTGAATCAGTCTCACAGAGCATCAGACTTGACCGATGTGCCACCGTCAGGTCCCAAGTGGGAGGGCTTGGCGAAAGGTTTTGGCATGAACTGATTGACCTTTGTGAAAGATCTGAGCCTCTGGATGACAAATGGGCTGTAGGCAAGAGAAGGGGAGGAGGAGACAACAGCTTCTTCCACACAGAAGGATGTCGAGACTAAGGCTGCCCCAGGGTCCACTTATGCAGAATACGTGAGTGCGACAGTGTGCTGGCAATGAGCCACGCTGGGTCCTTATCATCTAGCCAGGAGATGAGGACGTAAGTGGACTGGATTTCGGTGTAACGTGCTAAGGGTGTGACAGAACTATGTATGGATGCTAAGGGACTATCCACTCTGATGAGTTGGAAGTCAGCGAGACCTTCCCAGAGGAAGTGATACCTTAACCAGACTCGGCAATCTCCTCTGAGCCTTCTTCTCAAGTAGGCCTCAACTTAGCCTCTAAACGTAGCCTCAACCACCACACCACTGGCTGGCCCCTACACACTGAGTTCTTTGGGCAGCCTTGAATTTTCTCAGAAGGGTAACTTACGAGGGATAGGGTCATCTCAGGGAAAAAGGACGAACTGTTAGAAACAATGTTCGTGGGGTTTTTTTTTGTTTGTTTTTTTGTTTTTGAGAGGTTTTCGCTATAGGGCGTGTGCACTCGCCCGAAAGAGATAGAAAGCGAGAAATCACCCCTCAGGGGGGATGGCCACACCGCAATTCCTTCTCCTCCCTTCTCCTCTTGGGATCTTGGGCAAGCATGCACATGCCCCCGGCATGAGTTTAAGCCGCTGGGTCCGGGACTTGAACCGCCTTTGACTACATGGGAGTCCAGCGATATAGCCATTACACTAACTGCTGGTCTCCGATGTTCGTGTTTTATCGTGGCCCCACCTTCATTTATTTTTAACACTTCACACCAGCATATTATGATTGGCACTGATTGACAATATGCATGAATGTGGTCTTGTCCTCATGCTATTAAATATGTATCCAGATCCTGCTGTGGTCAGAAAATATCCACAAAAATAATATCTTGTATTAGGCCTGCAGGTGGCATGGTAGTGGAGGCACTGGATACCACATGGCCGACAGTATGGCCCCAGTGCCCTGAAAATCACACTGGGTACGTGTGCATGTGTGCCCAAAATCTCAAGAGGAGATTGTAGGAGAAGGGACTGCAGCGTGGCCATTCCCCCTAGGAGTAGGTCCCTCTCTCTCTTCCCAGCAAGTACAAGCATCCTATAACAAAAAAAAATAATAATCATATCGTGCATCTGTTTAAGGTTCTATACTTTTAACTTGCCTTTTTTCCTTTATGTAAAGAAGACTGATTTTAAGCTTTTTTGTTTAGTTTTGTTTTCCTTTCATGAGAGTGAGATACAGAAAGATAGAAAAAAGACAGGTACCTTTCACTGAGTCTCAGGCCATGACTCTCCCTGCCCCCCCCCAGCCTTCCCAGCCAGCGGAGATCACGGAGGGCCCACGCACCAACATGTACAGGTTGACTGAGGAACTGAACCCACCATTTTCTGCATGGATCCAGCATACCACTGCATCACGAAGCTGGACCTGCAAAGAATTTTACATGACAAATGCTTATAAAACATTGTCAAATTTTTAAAAATCAGAGTACTATCTTTTAAAGCTAAATATTTCCATATTGTAAAACCACCAATTTCACTCATAGATACAGGCTCAAGAGAAATTCTGCTACATGTACATGAGAGGGTATAAGGAGGAAGTGTATAGCAACGTGGTTCCTAGTAGCAAAAAAATTGGAAGGAAGACAAATGTCTATTGACCAAAAAACAAACAAACAAAAAAGGATAAATTGTGGAGTATTATGCCATGGAACATTACACAGCAGTGAACACTGAGTGTGCTACATCTACAAACACTGCATGGATGAATCTTGAGAATGTCATGTGTAATGGATAAAGCAAGTCCCAGAAGACACTATAGGACAGCATGAGCTCAAAGTCTCTGATAAGGTTTAAAAAACAAATAAAATCAAATAATATATCATTTACGCATAAGTACATTTGTGATAACACTATAAAACACTGGAATGATAAACAGGAAATTTCAGATTGTTGTTATCTCTAGAAGTGGGAAGGAATATGGAGGAACACCTAGAAACATGTAAGGGATTGGATGTGTTCTTAGCATGAGTGTTCATTGTATTATTTTTCATTTTTACACATAAATAATTCTGTATGTATCAAATAATGATTTCAAATAGGAAAGGATAAAAATGTACAGAGTGAAAAACTAGAACAACATAACTATAATTTCAACTATGTTGAAAATACACAAGACCAGCCCTGCAGCCTAATGGTTAAGAGAGCTGAATTTTGGGGCCGGCAGGTGGCGTGGTGGTTAAGGGCACTGGACTCCCACATGGCCGACTGTGGTTCAAGTTCTGGACCTGGCAGCTTGCTTTCTCACTTTCCCTTTCTCTCTCTGACTCTGTCCCTCTCTGGTCATATTAAAATAAATAAAGTTAAATAATTTTTAAAAAAAAGAGAGAGAGCTGAATTTTACATGGCTTACCATGATTCAAATCGCAGACCCAGTGGCTTGAAAAACACACCAGCACATGTGTGAACATGTCCCAATTCCCAACGAGATGGAAGAATGGAGGAGAGGGGATTGTGGCCTAACCATGCTCTACTGGGGGATAATTTCCTCTTCTCTCTCTCTCTCCCTCTTTCTTTCTGGCCACTGCATACACCATCTGGCAATTAAAAATATATATGAGAGAGAGAGAAGGAAATTGATAAAGTGAGAATAGTAGCTCTTCTTGGTGAACCTTAAAAACTGACATGCTGGACCCAGCAGGTGGCGTGGTGGTTAAGGTGCTGGACTCCCACATGATTGACCGTGGTTCAAGGCCTGGACCTGGTGACTTGCTTTCTCATTTTCCCTCTCTCTCTCTGTCTCTTTCTGATGAGCACATGTTTCCTATAGCAAATTTAAAATAGCAGTAATAATTATTATAAATAAAATTAAATAAGGAATTCTTTAAAAAGAAAAATCATGTACTTTCAAAGTTTCTGCAATGAAATGACTGTGTAATCAGAAAAAATCAACTAAAACTTGGTTTGTCTGTTTTGTTTTGCTTCCACAAGAGTTATAACGAACATTAGCTTCCCACTCTTTACCCAGGTATGTAATGCAAAGCATTTCCTTCGAAGATTCCAAACTCACCTCCAACCTGACTCCTTGAACAATCTTCTTGTCCAAATGCCACAAAAAGGAGTTTATTTCTCTGATGACAAGGTCTATAGTAGGGCAATTTCTAGAGCTGTTTCTAATTGTCAATTAATTATATAGTTTAGAAGAGTTTTATTGGGATCAGCAGGTGGCATGGCGTTAAGGCAGTTGGATCCCATATGGCTGACTGCGAGTCTGAGACCCAGGCTTGGCAGCTTAAAAAACACTCTGGGCACGGGGCCAACAGGTGGTGCAGTGGTTGGGATGCTGGATTCCCACATGGCTGACCACAGTTCAAGTCTTGGAACTGGTGGCTTTCTCTTCTCTCTCTCTCTCTCTCTCTCTCTCTCTCTCCCTCTCCCTCTCTCCCTATTTGGTCAAATTGAAATAGATTAATAAATAAAGCCAAATAAAATAACTATTTAAACCCCCCCCCCCCCCCACACACACACTATAGACACTTGGGTTTACCTGCCCAAAATTCCAATAGGAGAGTGGAGAAGAAGGGATTACATTGTGGTTATCCCCCCTCGGGGGTGATTCCTCACTTTCCATCTCTCTCTCTCTCTCTCCAAGTATACATGGCCTACAGCAAATTAAAAATATATAATTCAATAAAAGAATTTTATTGAACATTACTTTGTACTGAGTGTAGAACCTGCAAGCACCTTTGTCTTGAGGATTGTTCTGCGCCATGCCCCATGATGTTTACCTGTGTTGGGGCGTTATACATTCTTTCCTACTTAAAAGGGAGCTGGGCAGTGACAAGGAGTTCTTATCTTCCCCCATTTAGTCCTATTGGTTCCCAGACAGTCCGTTTTTTTTTTTTTGGTTTTGCCATAGGGCTCATGCGCTCACCAGAGAAAGACAGAGGCACATAGGCCTAGCGTGATTTTCAAGCCACCAGGTCCAGGATTCAAAACACGGCTAGCCATGTGGGAGTCCAGGATCATGACTTCTACGCCACCTGCTGACCCTGGTTCCTAAACATTCTTTAATAGAACCCATTCCTCAAAGAAAATCTTTAATGGGTTCTTTGAATGTAACCGGTTTTGCATGTCTTGGGTACATGCCTATATACAACTCTCCCTTTATTGCCTGCAGGATCATATCAAACAAATACAAGCCTCTGCACACTTGTCTGGATGAACTGGAGCTCTTTCAGATGGTCTTAATCTTCAGATTCACTAAGAAATGCATGAGATGCGCATTTGCCGTTGAGCACTCCTACTCCCCTTTGAGGACCCTTCCTATGCCTACTCTTAGTCCCTAGGTTTTGACTGGTGGAATGTGACTCAGACCTAGCCAATCAGAACACTACATTACCCTAAACACAATGGATGACTCAATAGAGTTAAGAAAATGCCCTCTTGGGACCAGCAGATGGCATAATGGTTACATCACTGGACTCCCACGGAGTCGACTGTGGTTCAAGTCTCGGACCTGGCAGCTTAAAACTCATGCTGGGCACATGTGTATGCATGCCCAAAATCCCAAGGAGGAGAATGGACTGTGGCGTTGCCATCCCCCTGGAGGAGCGATTTCTCACTTTCTGTCTCTCTGTCTCTTTTTGTCTCTCTGGTAAGCACACAAGCCCTATAGCAAAACCTCTCAAAAAAAAAAAAAAAAAAAAAAAGTCCTCTTTTTTTTTTTTTTTTTTTTGAGAGGTTTTCGCTATAGGGCGCGTGCGCTCGCCAGACAGACAGAGAGAGACGGAGAGACAGAAAGCAGGAAATCACCCCCCAGGGGGGATGGCCACGCCGCAATCCCTTCTCCTCCATTCTCCTCTCGGGATCCTGGGCACGCACGCACACGCGCCCGGCGTGAGTTTAAGCCACCGGGTCCGGGACGCGAACCGCGGTCGACTACGTGGGAGTCCAGTGACATAGCCATGACGCTAACTGCTGGTCCCAAAAAAAAAGTCCTCTTAAGATGCTCTCTTTAACATTGAAATGGGAACTATGAGAATTCCTAAAATTACCCTTTCAAAACTTTTTTTAAAGAGATATTTTTGCTATAAGGCACATGTGCTCACCTGAGGGACAGAAAGAGACAGAGAAACAAAGAACAAGAAATCAACTTCCAGGGGATGGCCATGCTGCAATCCCTTCTCCTCCATTCCTCTCTCAAAATCTTGGACACGCACACACATGCACCTAGTGTGAGTTTTAAGTCTCTGGGTCCGGGACTCCAACTGTAGTGGACTACATGGGAGTTCAGTGACATATCCATTATGCTATCTGTTGGTCCCAACCTTTTACAACTTTATTAGCCATGAGGGAAAAGCCTGCACAGGGACAAAGCCAGTACAGAAGAAAGCAATGTCGTGATAGACTCACTGTGAGTTGATAGGATAAAGATGTCAGTTTCCCCAACGTGATCTATAGATTCAGTCCAATTCTAGTCATAATCCTAGCAGATTTTTTTATTGACAGAAGGTACATTTATTCACCAGAGAGAGAAGGAGAAAGCACCCCTCAATGGAGTATGGTCACTCCACAATCCCTTCTCCTCCATTTCTCCATTTTTTCTGGAATTTGGGCATGCATGCATGCACCCAGTGCATTTTTCAAGTCACCACAGTTGGCCATGTGGGAATCAGCTCCCATAACCAATAGGCTAAGTGGCTGGCACCTAGCAAATTTTTTTTTTCTACAGGGTGTGTGCATTCATGGGGGGGAGGGGAGTGAGAAAGCATCCCCCCCCCCTTGGAGAATGGTCACGCTGCAATCCCTTCTCCACCATTTCTCCCTCCTTTCAGGATTTTGGACTCTCACACACATAAAACCAGTGTACTTTTCAAGCCACCAGGTCCAGGACTTGAATCACGCAGTCAGACATGGGGGATCCAGCTGCCTTAACCACCATGCCACCAGCTGACTTGCATATTTTTTCATGAAAATTGACAAGCTGAATTTTATTTGAAAATGAGAAAGTCTAAGAATATCCTGTCTAGACATTCTTAAAGAAGAAAAACAAAGGGGAGGGGTGAATCTAGCGCCTTTAACCACCATGCCACCTGCTGGCCCCTGTTTCTGGCTTCTTTAGTTCAGCATAATGTTCTTTATATTTATCCATGTTGATGCCTGTATTAGCAGTTGATGACTAATATTTATTGTATGGACATAACACATTTTGTTTATACATATATCTTGATAAATATTTGAATTCTTTCCATTTTTCAGTTACTAGGAATAAAGCTACTATGAACATTCTTGTACACGTTTTTATGTCAACATACGTTTTAATTTCTCTTGGATAAATACCTAGGGCTGGATTTTTCTGGCTCATATGGTAAATATATGTTCAAATTTCTAAGAAACTACCAAATTGTTCTCTAAAATGGTTGTCTCATTTTACATTCCCACCAATACTGTATAAGAGTTGCTGTTGGGGAACCAGCAGTTAGCGTAATGGCTATGTCGCTGGACTCCCACGTAGTCGACCGCAGTTCGCGTCTCGGACCCGGTGGCTTACAACTCACGCCGGGCGCGTGTGCGTGCGTGCCCAAGATCCCGAGAGGAGAATGGAGGAGAAGGGATTGCGGCGTGACCATCCCCCCTGGGGGGTGATTTCTCGCTTTCTGTCTCTATGTCTCTCTCTGTCTGTCTGGCGAGCGCAAGCGCCCTATAGCGAAAAACCTCTCCAAAAAAAAAAAAAAAGAGTTGCTGTTATTGCAATCTTTGCTAACACTTGGCATTGTGAGGTGTTCTTGTTTTTGTTTTTTGTTTGAGGCACTCTAATAGATGTGCAGAGGATTTCATTGTGATATTTTCATTTCCCTAAAAACTAACAATAATTTTTAAAATTGTTTTATTTATTTTAATTTGACCAAAGAGGGACAGAATGAGAGAGAGAGAAATAGAAAGTGAGAAAGCAAGCTGCTAGATCTGGGACTCGAACCACAGTCAGTTATGTGGGAGTCCAGTGCCCTTAACCACCCACCACACCACCTGCCCGCCCCCCATGAGTACATTTTTTTAAGGCCAGCTCTATGTCCTGGTGGTTGAGGCAGCTGAATCCCACATAACAAACTGTGTGATTTCAGTACCAGACTCAGCAGCTTGAGGAACACACCTGGTGTAGGTGTAAGCAAGCCTGAGAACCCAAAAGGAAGGAGAGATGGAAGGGAAAGGATTGCAGTCTGATCATTCCCCATGGGGGAGAGGGGAGGAGTGCTTTTGTACTTCCCTCTCTGTGTCTCTCTCTGGTGAGAGCACACCAAAAAAAAAAAAAAAAAAAAAAAGGCTACATAAAAAAATTTATTTCTTTCATGAGAGACAGAGAGAGAAAGAGAGAGAGAGAGAGACATCCCAGCAGGTCCTAATGCCATAATCCACCCCCAGCCTCAGCCAGCTGGGATCACAGTCCCTCCCCCACCTCCACAGGGAGGCCCCAGGATGCAAATTCAAGACGTTCCTATGTGAATCCATCTGCATTACCACTTAGCCACTGTTTAGCCCTCAAATATATACGTTCTAAAGTCGACGAGACCGGGGCCCACAGATGGAATGATGGTTACATCACTAGACTCCCACATGACTGACTGCAGTTTGAATCCTGGACCCAGCAGCTTCAAATTCACATTGGGTATGCGCATATCCATGCATGTGTACCCAAAAGCCAGAGAGAATGGAGAAAAGATTGCAGCATGACTAGCCCCTGGGACTGATTTCTCCCTTTCTGTCTCTCTGTCTCTCTCTGTCTCTCTGGTGAGTGCACATGCCCTATAGCAAAAAAAAAAAAACAAACAAACAAACAAACAAAAAAAAAAAAAAACCTCCCTCTTAAAAAAAAAAATTGACAATACCAGGTGTTTAAAAGATTGTAGAGCAATTGGGACTGTCATTTACTGCAGAAGAGTTGCAGAAGAGACAACCACTTTGGAAAACTGGAAAAACATATTAAAATTGGGGCTGGCAGGTGGTAGAGTGGTAAATGGCCCTGGACTCCCACATGGCCGACTGCAGTTCGAGTCCTGAACCTGGTGGCTTGCTTTCTCACTTTATCTCTCTCACTGTGTCCCTCTCTGGTCAAAATTAAAAATAAATAAATAAATAAAAGTAAATAATTCTTTAAAAACAAAAAGACATATTGAAACCAAATATGCATCTATTCTGTGACCCAGCCATTTTATCTATTGATCTATCTCCTGCATAAATGTATACATACTTTCACCACAACAATGTTCCTAGCACTATTGTTTGTACAAATTCAAAGGTGGGAACACCCACAAATCCATTAACAGAGGAAGAAATAAATACGTTATGTTGTGGTCCTATAACAAAATGCTGCAGTGACACAAAGAACGAACCATCTCCACCAGGTGCGACGTGAAGGAATCTCACAGACACAACGGCAAGCAGAAGCAGCTAGACACGAAAGTATGATTGCATTTACATAGAGTTCAAAGCAGGCCAACTAATCCAAGGTGACAGATGTCAGGATAGCAGTTATTTTGGAGTTGCCTGGGAAAGAGAATGAAGAAATCTTCTGAGATCTGCTAATGTTCTGTTTCTTAATCTGGAGGCTGAGTGCATGGATATATTTGCTTTTTAAAAATTCATTGAGCTGCACATTTAAGATTCGTGCACTTTACCACACATATATTATTCATTATACTACAATAAAAAGTAAAAAAAAAAAATCCTTTACTGCAGAATATAGGTATTTTTGCAACCCAGAATTCATTTGCCTCCCCTCCCCTCCCCCAACCGTTTGCAGTCTGGAACCTCATTCTCCTTCTTTGGTATTCCCCACAATACCCAGCCTGCGGTACATGGAAAGAAAGCAAGAAATATGTCTTAAAGAACAGGCAGAATCTAGCTCTAGTGATTGCCCCCCCTATCTTGAGCTTGCTGTTGCCAGAGCCAGTTTCTTAGTGGGTGGCAGCAAATTACATAAAGCTTTGTGATCTGTGGCTGACTGATCAGCAATATTCTTCAAAAGTCATTAAAAGCTTAAAAGGGAAGCCTCTTACTTTGCCCTACGGATGAGTTTCATTTCAGCTGCACAAAAGGTGACTTGACATTATCAAGGATGGCAAATAGGCTTTTGCTAGAACACCAGCTCCTAGCAATTGGTTAGGTTGGCTGGAAGCGGGGTGTCAAGGATGCTGAGAACAAGCCCAGGTGCAGCGGAGGCATGCTGGGATATTTGGTGTATCTGTCAGGATGTCTGAGCTGCAAATAGCCCATTGGGATTGGTCTAAACAATAAGGAAATGTACTAGCTAACCTAATTAGAAGACCAGCGTTAAGGTGGAGGTCACGTTGGTTGATTTAGCAACTCACTAAGGGCTCAGATCTCTCCATCTTTCTGCTGTGGCTTATTTGGTGTGGACTCACTCTATCTTGCAGCGGTAAAGAAAAAAGTGTAGACATGGTCTACCCTATGAAGTGGATCATAATCCTCAGCCTCTGTCAGCACTCCTGATGGATGTGGGACACGGAAAGATATTCTCTCCAGCTGAGATCTGTTAAAGAACAGACAAAAAAATAAGGAAAGACCACAGCCATCATTAATTGAACACTAGCTGTTCACAGGAATTTTCTCATATAACCTTACAACCCTGAGAAAATGCTATTAATAGGCTTATTTTTGTTTTTGTTTGTTCCTTTATGAGAGAGAAAGAGAGAAAGGAAGAGAAAAAAGGAAAGGGAGAGAGACAGAAGATGTTTGGTTGGTTGGTTTATTTGTGTTTGCTATAGGATACATGTGCTTGTTGGAGACAGAGACAAGACAGAAAGAAAGTAAGACAGTCCCCCAGAGGGGACGGCCACATTACAGTCCCTTCTCCTCCTTTCTACTCTTGGGGTTTTGTTTATATACATGCACCCAGTGTGTTTTTTCGTCATTGGGTTCAGGATTTGAACCGTGTGGTCAGTCATGTGGAATCCAGCCACCTTTATCTCCACGCCATCTGCTGGCCCAGAGATTGGTATTTTTTGGCAGAGTCTCACTGTGTTGCAATCTTCTTGCCCTCCCAGTTAGCTAGGATTACAGGCTCATACAACTATAGCTGGCATGTTCAGATCATCCCAGAAACCGAACCCCAGCCCTCATATGTGGTTTTTAATCACCCAAGCGGTGAACAACCATGGTGGGGCTGACAGCCTCATGTTTAGAGATGCAGAAAGTGAGATTAGAGGGTTTGAACAGCTTACTCCGCAGTGTAAAGATGACAGGCATAATGAAGACACGGGGCAACCGGCGTTTACTTTTCCAGAGGGTGTACGCAATTAAACAACTGCTTTGGAAAACTCGCAATTTCTGAGAAATCTAAACACACACCAACCTCACAGCCCAGCCATTCTATCCAACAGAAATGGAAACATAGGGCCAGCCAGGTGGTGTGGTGATTAAGGTGTCTGAATCCCACATGGCCGATTGCACAGTTCAAGTCCCAGACCTGGCAGTTTATAAAACATGCTGGGTGAATGTGCGTGCATGCCCATAATCCCTGAGAGGACAATGGAGAGAAGGGATTGTGGCATGGTCATCCCCTCTGTGGGGTGGTTTCTTGTTCTCCACCCTGCCTCTGCCTCCCTGCAGTGAGGGAGGCACCCTCTAGCAAATTTTTACAAAGAAAGAAACAGAGACACAATTACACCGAAACACTTGTGTGAAAATATTTATAGCAACTTTATTTACAGTCAGCCAAAACTGGAGCCAAACCTGGTGTCCAAGAACAGAAGACTGGGGACATGAACTATGATGCCATCAGATGGTGGGAGACTGCTGGGCAATAAAAGGGAACAAATTATTGATGTGGCTTCAATATAACTGGATTTCAAAAACCACTATGTCCACCGAAAGTAAGACATAAAAGAGCATACATTATGCAGTTCTATTTATAGCAAATTCAAGGGCAAGCCAAACTAACCTATGCTTATAGAGGTGAGAAGAATTGTTCCTTTCAAGTACTGTTGGAGGAGGACACGGGGAAACGCGGGGATGTCAGAGCTATCCTCTGCCTTGAGTGGCAGAACAGATGATTTGAATAATGCTTAATTTCAGGTGTCAACTTGACTGGCTTACGGATTACTGAAAAATCAGTCAAGGATTCTTTCTGGGTACATCTGCGAGCCTATTTCCAGAGGAGACAGGCGCACAAGTCGGTGGACCCAATGGGGGAAGATCTAGCCTCAACGTGATTGGGCACCATCCAATTGGCTTGGAGCACCCCGACAGAACAAAAGGTAACTTCCCCTCGATACCCTGGAGCTGAGACACACTCTTCTCCTGTCCTTGGACATCAGAACTCCAGGCTTTGGGCCGGTCTTGTGGTGCAACAGTTAAACTCTGTGCAGAGGAAGCCAGATCTATTCCACATGGCCAATCAGGGTTTCAGTCTTGAAAAACATGCCTGTTGAGGCCGGCAGGTGGCATGGTAGCTAAGGCACTGGACTCCTATATGGCTGCCTTTGGTTCGTGTCCGAACCTGGTAAGTTGCTTTCTCACTTTCCCACTCCTTCATTCTTTCTCTCTTTCTCTCTGTCTGTCTGGTGAGCTCATGTGACTGATAGCGAGTTTTAAAAATTATAATAATAAATAAAATTAAAGTAATAATTCTTTAAAAAGAAAAACATGCCGGGCACACGATTTCCTGATGGGATGGAGAATTGGAGGAAAAGGGATTGTAGTGTGATCAGGTTTCACTGGGGAGTGCTCTCTCTCTCTCTCTCTCTCTCTCTCTCTCTCTCTCTCTCATGTGCATGCACCTTCTGTCATTAAAAAAAAAAAAAAAAAGGAAGAAAGGAAGAAAAAGAACCTTAGGTTCTCTGGGTTTTGAACTCTGAACCAGTGGATCCCCAGGTTCTCAGGCCTCAGACTAAGAGTTATGTTATTGGCTTCCTTGGTGCCAAGGGCTGAGGACTTGAACTGAGTCACACTACTGGCATCCCAGGTGGTCTTCCTGATGTCCCCTGTCATGTGGCTTCTCAGCCTCCGTAATCATGTGAGCCAATCCCCTTAATAAATCTCCCAATAGACACAGATATAGATATATATGGAGACAGATAAATCTTACCGGTTCTATCTTGCTGTAGAACCCTAATACAATACATACTATGCAAAAATTGAGCTGTACACTTAATATTTGTGCATGTTTTCAGGTGAAATTACTCATAAAAAGATGAGTAAATTTAGAATTAAGGACAAAGTGATTTACGTTCATTATTTCCCTTGAACTTTGGAAGAACCGGCTTTATTATCCTCATGCATCCTGTGGGGAACCTAACTTCCAAGGAGGCTAGATGACTTGCCCAAGGTCACAGTGGCAGACCAGAGCCCACACTCGAGCCTTCTGCAATGGAAGCCATGGTGCTCTAGTCCAAGAAATCCTCAGACATCAGTTTAGGACCCTTCAACCAGGAGCTATCCAAAGAAGTCCTTAAATGGGGACCAGCAGTTGGCGTAATGGCTATGTCGCTGGACTACCATGTAGTTGATCGTGGTTTGGGATTGTGGCATGACCATCCTCCATGGGGGGGGGGGGGGGGTGATTTCTCACTTTCTGTCTCTCTGTCTCTGTCTCTCTCTATCTTTCTGGCAAGCACACGTGCCCTATAGCAAAAACCTCTCCAAAAGAAAAAAAAAAAGTCCTTAATGGACTTTCCTGTCAACTTTCTGAAGTAGATTCACTGGAATTAACCCCACACTCCCATTAATCAGCTGCAGCTGACTCTAAGATGACATCGTGAAGGTGGTAGGTTTTTTTAAACATCTGGTGGTTTTATTTGTTATTAAACATACTGACTGTTGAGTGAAAAAAAAATAAAATAAAAAAACACCCATCCTACACATCTCTTCATTGCTGCTGTTTCAAAACAGCTTTCCCAATAACTATCAACTTTGTTTATGTCAAGTTGTGCAATTTGTCACTGATGTTAAATTTGCCCAAAGAAAAGTGAATTTGATTGACAAGGCCCCAGGGCTTCTCTCTCTTTCCTTTTCAATGTTCCAGATGTTTAAAAAAGTTGGACCCGTCCCCAAGAAGGCTCATCTGCGGGTAAGAAATATTCCAAAGGAGCTTGGGAAATATTGTTTCAGTTTTTGTAGAAACTTTGCCTCTCAGAGACCCCATCTTCTTGATTGGTTCAAATTACCCTCCAATTTCAATTGCTTCCTTTCAATGGGGCCATCTGTTCCAAGGCCCATCTGTCAAGAGCTCTGTTGTGGTTGATTATTAAATGTATTTGCAGCTGGAGTTTGAAAAAAAGAAAGAAAAACAAAACTTTAAATAACAAAAGAAAAATATCTCCAAGTGTGCAAGTAGAAATCCAAGAGACTTGTTGCTATTGCCACTCTTAGGAATCAGCGGCTTAATCCTTCTTTCCAACCCAGAGTAAAATTTCTATCAACAGACAAATATGAAGAGCAGTAGGGAATTGGGGTGGCTTTGGGGCCTCTGACCATCCATTGTCTCTTCCTTGGGCGCTAATCTCAATAACACCCGCATTTACATGGTGGGTATTCCTTTAGGAATAACAATAACCTGCCATAGAGGGTTGTTAAAAGGATCAAATTAGTAATAAGTGTAAAAGATTTAGAGCAGAGCATTGTGTGTAGAAGATGCTCAATAAGTGTAAAGGCTTTATTTCTGGCAAGACCTGTCACCATAACACTCTAAATTTGAGTAGAGGCTTCCCCGCCCCATCAGAACAAAACGGTCCAGCCCCCAACAGCAGCTGGGATGAAGCAGTTGTCCACAAATTTCACTAGACAGGAAGCCTAGAAGGCAATATTCAACTCTGTCCACTAGAGGGTGCTCATTGAACCTTAGGTGAAAAAGGTCCTGGGGGTTTGGACAGGGGCACATGGATAATGCAACACTCAATGAGGATGACCTACATGGGAAGGTTCCAGGTTCATGTCCAGAGATCTCCCAGAACATGCCGTGTGTGTGTGTGTGTGTGTGTGTGTGTGTGTGTATGATCCAAGCTGACTGGAGCTGGGAGTGGATTGTAACATGGAGACCCTGTTGGAGGTAACTCTCTCTTCCTTTCTCATATGGAAGAAAGAACAAAGAAATAAAAGAAGAGGAGAGAAGAGGAAAGAAGAAAAGAAAGGAAAGGAAAGAAGAAAAGAAAGGAAAGAAAAGGGGAAAGAAAAAAGGAAAGGAAAGGAAAGGAAAGGGAAAGAAATGAGAAGAGAAAAGAAAAGATAAGAAAGGAAAAGAAAAAAGAAAACTTTGGAGAAGAAAATAAGGTCCTAAATGATAGACCAAAGGACTCTTGGAATGGAAGTTCCCCTCTCCAAGTTATCAAATTAGACTACTCAATAGAATTGGCACTCCCAGCATTTGGCCCAGACTGGGGCTAATGCTGGGGTGTGTGACAAAGCAGGATAGGACCAGCTCGCATACTTGGTCCCAGCTTGGCCATCAGCCAGTTGTCTGTTCTATAGCACCAGTGGGCACTGGCACTGGGCACTTTTCCTGAAACTGTGTGGGGTGTCCAACCTTACCAGCCACAAGAAAGAAGACTACGCCAAGTGCTGGCCAGAGGGCAGAAGTTGGACTTCAGGGATCCAACGCTGGAGCTCATCCTGATAACAGTGGCACAGGGATCAGCAGTTAGCATAATGGCTATGTCGCTGGACTCCCATGTAGTTTACCGCGGTTCGAGTCCCGGACCCGGCGGCTTAAACTCACGCCGGGCATGTGTGCGTCCGTGCCCAAGATCCCAAGAGGAGAATGGAAGAGAAGGGATTGTGGCATGGCCATCCCCTCTGGGGGGTGATTTCTCGCTTCCTGTCTCTCTGTCTCTCTCTACCTTTCTAATGAGCGCACACGCCCTATAGCAAAAACCTCTAAAACAAACAAACAAACAAACAAACAAACAAACAAAAACAGTGGCACACACCTCCTCCAGGCTGCAGCTCCCTGGCCAATTGGCTGAGCTGTCTCATTCTTTGTTAGAATCCATAATAGAAGATAGCCCTGGGCCAGCCCATAGTGCAGTGATTAATCCCTGTGCATAGGGAAGTGGATCCCACAAGGTCAACAGTAGTTCAAATCCCAGCCCCAGTGCCTTGGAAAAGTAACCCGGGCATGTGTATGTCCATGTCCCAAATGCTGACCAGAGGGAGAAGTGGGGGAA
Source organism: Tupaia tana (assembly GCA_026018925.1). Lineage (NCBI taxonomy): Eukaryota > Metazoa > Chordata > Mammalia > Scandentia > Tupaiidae > Tupaia > Tupaia tana. The sequence goes on from JAKSZU010000018.1 coordinate 30,164,220, forward strand.
AAAGGTATGTGGAAGGTTCTTTCTCACACAAGTACCCCTGACCCAAAAAAGATAAAAATAGTCCTGAAAAAGTCAGGCAAGGAAAACAAAAAAAAACAAAACAGAAAAGAGATGGGACACTCAGGCAAGAATGAAACTTTCGTTCTCTATCTAGCTAACTACATTGTAATTTTTTAGGCGAAAAGTGTGTGCATTTGCTTTTTAAGTTCATAGTTTCTTTTCAGCAGTATTTGCCTTAAGACAGAGAGACAGAAAGTGAGAAATCACCCCCCAGGGGGGATGGTCACGCCCCAATCCCTTCTCCTTCATTCTCCTCTCGGGATCTTGGGCACACACACACACGAGCCCGGCGTGAGTCCAGGACACGAACCACGGTCGACTACATGGGAGTCCAGCTACATAGCCATTACGCTAACTGCTGTCCCGGCAGCATTTGCTTTTTGTAATGTGTTTGTTTTCGTTATAAGCAGTCCAATCTTTAGTTTTATGATTCAGATAAACTTGGAAAATGTGAAAGGAGAACTTTTAATTACAATATAGTCTTAATTTTCTTTTCTTTTTTGTTTTTGTTTTTGTTTTGCTGTAGTGTGCCTGTACTTGTCAGAGAGAGAGAGGGAGAGAGATAAAGTGAGACATCACTCCCAAGGAGGATAGCCACATGAAATCCTTTCTCCCCATTTTCTCAGGACTTTGGGCATGCACGCACACACACACACACACTGGACATGAGTTCAAACTGCTGGGTCCGATACTCTAATTGTACTATTGGCCATGTGGAATCCAGTTGCTTTAACATCTGCACCACCTGCTAGTGCATATGGTTGTTGGTTTTTTGTTTTGTTTGTTTGTTTGTTTTGCCATAGGGTGCATGTGCTCTCTAGAGAGACAGAAAGAGAGAAAGTGAGAAACCACCTCACTCCCCCCCAGGGGAAATGACCACACTGCAATCCCTTCTCCACTCTCCTCTTGGGATTTTGGGCATGCACGCATACATGCCTAGCATGTCTTTCAAGACAGTGGTCTGAGATTCAAACTGTGGAAGTGGCCATGTGGGATCCAGTGCCGTAACTACCACACCACCTGTTGGCCCAAGATCTGTGCATTTTACTAAATGTAAAAGTCATTTTTACCTACAAAAAAATTCTGTGTATGTGTGTGTGTGTGTGTGTGTGGGGGGGGGGGGTTGTAAATTGCCAATCCTGATCTCAGAGGTTCTGATTGGTGGGCCCTAAGCAACTGCCACCTTGACTCAGGTACTGGGTTTTAGTGCCCCATCCCACCTGGGTACTCTGATGCAGGCGCACAGGGTAAAAGGTCACAAATACCTGGGAGCCATGTGGCTCTGAAGGGAGTAGTCTCTGGAGATCCTGAGGGCCACAAAGTGGGGGAACACAGTGCCCTGGAAGGGAGCCCTCGGGTGGAAGTGGTGCCAGGGCCACTGGCATCTAACGCTGGAGTCTTGGGCGAGTAGGCAGGGCCCCATCCCAGAGCACCCCGTGGCCTGCAGAGAGCACTGTGGCCAATAGCCAGTGGAAGCACAGGCCTGGGGGTGACCGTGCATGCAGGAGGCTGGCGACGCCATGTCCAGGGCTAGCAATCACAATCACAGCTAACAGTGACCAAGCACTTCATAAACGCCAAGAGTTTGCAAGGGGGTACTCATTTCACTGTCTGCATTTTACAAGTCAGGAAACTGGGAGACCCGCGAGGTTAAACTTGCCAAGCTCAGATGCTGGTTCTGGAGTCAGGCTCTGAATCCAGACTGTCCAGTTCTGGGGCTCACATCCTCTTCCCCTGTACTGACCTTCCTACTGCACTGCCTGGCTCACTCTCCCTTTCCTGACCTTGGACAAACTGCTGTAGCAGGAGGTAGGAAAATGGACCCTCAAAAGATGATCAAAGAAGCAGAAAGATGATTGAGGTTGGACTTCTTGAACTTTTGGTAGGTGGCAAGCCACACACCCCTGCAGAGTCAGCCAGGACTTGTAAATGAGTGAAGTGACAGGTATGATGCATTAGGGAATGCTGGGGACTGTGGCGTGACTGCTCTAAAGAGGACAGCGATTACTAAGATGGTCCTATGGAGATTATGTGGGAACACTGGCCCAGAACAGTGCTCCCAGAGACCCAGAGTTTAATTCTTTTTTTTTTTAGAGGTTTTTGCTATAGGGTGTGTGCACTCACCAGAAAGACAGAGAGAGACAGAGAGATAGAAAGCGAGAAATCACCCCCCAGGGGGAATGGCCATGCCACAATCCCTTCTCCTTCATTATCCTCTCGGGATCTTGGGCATGCACATACACGCCCCCGGTGTGAGTTTTAACCCTCTGGGTCTGGGACTCGAACCGCGGTCAACTACATGGGAGTCCAGCAACATAGCCATTACGCCAACTACTAGTCCCCAGATTAAAAAAAAAATTTTTTGAGAGGTTTTTGCTATAGGGTGCGTGCGCTCGCCAGAAAGGGAGAGACAGAGAGACAGAAAGGGAGAAATCACCCCCCGAGGGGGATGGCCACACTGCAATCCCTTCTCCTCCATTCTCCTCTCGGGATCTTGGGCACACACGCACGTGTGCCCGACAAGAGTTTAAGCCACCGGATCTGGGACTTGAACTGTGGTCAACTACCTGGGAGTCCAGCGACATAGCCATTATGCTAACTGCTGGTCCCCAGAGTTTTAATTCTTAAGGGTTAAAATTAGCCCGCATTCTAGAAAAGTGAAACAATCTGTGAGTGTGATGCGAGGAGTGGGTTTCAAGGTCTTCTCTCTCCTGGGCATTTTGCAGCAGAATGGGCAGCGTGCCAGTCATCTCCAGAACTCAGTCTCCTAAGGGTGAGGATATCAGTCTTTCTACAAACCTTTACTTTGTTGTTGCTGTGTTGGTGGTGGTGGTGGTGGTGGTGGTGGTGGCAGTGGTGGGGGGTGTGTGTGATTTAATTCTCAGAGGCATGTGTGCTCACAGGCTAGACAAGTGGGGGAGCAGCCCCCCATGTGGTATGATCATGTAGCGACCCATTTCTCCATCCTGTTGGGATCCTGACACACACATGTGCCTGGTGTGTTTTTCAAGCTATTGGGCTTGGATTCGAACCATGGCTGGCCATGTGGGATCTGGCTCCCTTAACCACTAGGACCAGCCCTCCCCTGAGTATTGAACCTGAGCTTTCGGAGGCCGCCCTCCCGCTTACATGCGCCCACTCTTCCCAACAAGCAGCAGCTCCTGCCAGACGCTATCCCTCCTCAGCAGCACTTCTGCTTATTCCAAAGGCCCATGTGAGGGATCTTAAAAAGTTCATGGAAGATGTATGTTATGAAAAACTATGCGTGGATTTAAATTGATTAATTATTATGTTTAGTTTTTTGCAATAGGGTCACAGAGAAGGAGAGAGGGGAGGGGGACAGTGAGAAATCACCCCCTGGGAGGATGGCCACGTGGTAATCCCTTTTCCTCCACTCTCCTCTCAGGATTTTGGGCACGCACGCACACATGGCCCACGTGATTCTTAAGCCGCTGGATTCAGGACTTGAACAACAAAGTTGGCCGTGTGGGATCCAGCACCTTCACTTCTATGCCTCCTGCTCACCCCTCAATTATTTTTTCACTAAAGTAAACTCATAATCAAATCCCTTTTTACATGAACTATGAAGTGTCTGTATAGCCACAGAAAGTTTGGGCTTCTCGGCTCCCCCCCCCCCTTTGTTTCCTGATGCCTGCCTATTGACTGATCTTTTGTTTGGTTCTTTTTAATATCCCATCTGCACCATCACCTCACTGCCTGGGAGGCTGCAGTCCCAGCTCGGGCATCTGTGGGCTTTGCAGGCAGATATGAAAAGCAGACAGACTCATTTCCTGCCGCCTGCCTCTCCAACCCCGGATCTCCGGTTCTATCGAAGTGCTCTGCTGATTTATTTCCACCTCAGATGCTTCTTATGATACCTCGCTCACAAACAGGTGTCAGCCAGGGTCTCACCACAGACCGTGGCAGGTGGAGGTCCAGATGTCCTCACAGGCTGCCACTGTCCCCCCAGCTGCTGCCAGTGGATCCCCTGAGGATGTCTGGAGGGTTCCATCCAACCTATGGGGGCAGCCAGGGCCAGAAAGAACAGAAGCCCACCCCCTCGCCTCACAGCAGGGCAAGTCAGAGCAGTGTGTTTCATTCTAGAACGCCCGGTCGCTCTGTCTCCCGCACTCCTTCTGGACGTCACATGCACCGAATCCCTGACTCTAGCTCTGCATCTGAAAAACCTGGACATCCGGCTGCTCCATTGGATGCTGAGGTGGGAGAGGCTGGATCTCTGGGTAAAAGTGGGGCAGCCCTGGGTAAGTGGGGGGCTGGGAGAGACCTCAAACGGAATGGCAAAAAAATTCCACATTTCTGTTCATAAAGGCAAGACACTGAAATCTTGTTATCATAGTGAAAAAAAAAAACAAAGCATCTTAATTTTCTGGAGATAAAGAACAAGCTCAATAAATTATGAAACTAACTTCCCAAACGTGTAGTGTCTTCACTAACAGTACTGTATAAAATAAGGCAAAAATACTGATATTCGTTGAAGTTTTTGGATGGGTACATGGGGGTTCATTATACTCCATACTTATGTATATGTCGAATATTTTGCGTCATAAACTGATTATTAGTGGGGACCAACAGTTGGCATAATGGCTATGTCGCTGGATCCCATGTAGTCAACCGCGATTCGAGTCCCAGACCCGGTGGCTTAAACTCACACCAGGTACATGTGCGTGCGTGCCCAAGATCCCGTGAGGAGAATGAAGGAGAAGGGATTGCGGTGCGGCCATTCCCCCTGGGGGATGATTTCTTGCTTTCTGTCTCTCTCTCTCTCTGTCTTTCTGGTGAGTGCACGTGCCCTATAGCATAAACCTCTCAAAAAAAAAAAAAAAAAAAAAAAAAAAAAACCTGCCTTCATGGAGTGATGGAGTGTACATTCCAGGTAGACAAAGCATCCCGTGAAATTACGGGAGGTGAGATCATGACCGCTGCTCAGGGGAAAATAAAGCTGAAGGGGGTAGTGTGAGTTGGGGAGGGCCCACGTGGAGAGGGAGGCGGCGCGAACCTGGAAACTGAATTTCAGGAAGACTCATTGTCCTCAAGGCCAACCGGCCTGAGTCACCACAGTGGCAGCACTGACACCCCGCGACATGGAGGCTCCCAGATGGCCTTGCTCGCAATGGCCCACTGGCAGGTTCATCGTAAGCTCGTTACATCCATTTATTTCTTAGGATCAGACAAATATGGAAATCACTGCTTTCCGAGAAGATGCCCATTAAAAAAAAAAAAAAAAAAAAAAATTAGGGCCAGCAGGTCACATGGTGGTTAGGAAGCTGGATCCCGCATGGCCAACTCTGCGGTGTGAGTCCCAGACTCAGCGTCTGGAAAAACACACCAGAGGTGCGTGTGCGTGCACGCCCAAAAATCCCAAGGGGAGAATGGAGGAGAAGGAATTGTGGGGTGGCCATTGCACCTAGGGAGTGATTTCTCACTTTCCTTATCTCTGTTTTTCAGGCAAGTACACATGCCCTGTGGCAAAAATCTAAAAAAGAAAAAAAACAAAAACTATCCATTAATTACGAGAGAGAGAGAGAGAGATACATCAGAGAGATTGCTAGAGAGAGAAGCCCCCAGTGGTCTTCACGCTGTGACCGTCCCCTGGCCTCAGCAGCCAGATCACAGGCAGACATGCACATGGCCAGAGGGCACACGGAGGTCTTCAGGTGCAAAACAAGGACCTTCCCAGGATGCTGCAGGTACGGTACCACTGTGCCACCGCCTGGTCCCAAGATGCCTGCATTTTATGACATCCTAAATGTGTCTAAGTACCTCCAAGTACACTACGAAATTCTTAAAAGTAGCCTCCCAAGATGACTATAAATGCAACTGATCATAAATTATAAATGAATCCCAACTAGGACATTTAACAGTAGGAAAGGTGAGAAAGGAGGGGATAGAGCGTATGTTTAAAAAATTCAAACTCAGGGCCTGCAGGTGGCCTGGTGGTTGAGGTGCTGGACTCCCACATGGCTGACCATGATTCAGGCCCTAGACCTGGTGGCTCGAAAATTATGCCAAGTGCATGTACATGTGTGCCTAAAATCCCTAGAAGGGAATAGAAGAGAAGGGATTGCAGTGTAGCCATCTCTCTGGGAGGTGATTTTTCACTTTCCTTCTCTCTCTTCTCTCTCTTTGTCTCTCTCCAGCAAGAGTATGTGCCCTATGGCAAAAACCTTTAGGGAAAAAAAACCCTAAACTAGGCCCTAGGAAAAATGGCGGATCATTGCTCATGCTAACTCCAAACTGCTTTCACAAGGAACTGTCTATACACCTCTTACACTCTTTGTCTTAGATGTGAGCCCCAAAACTTTCTAGCACATGGAAAACAAGTCTGATTGTCCTAATGTTCTGATGTGCTGATTGGTTAACCAGTTACACTGAATTGAGACGTCCCCTGGTTTGCAATAGAGAAAATTGACCACCAGGTGGCAGCAAATCACAGTAAGTAAAGTCAATCCCATTTCAAACTACAAGGTACTTAGACCTGGAATGGGTGATAGTGGAAGAGGGAATACTTAAAATGTTGAAGAACCATAGTTAAAGCATGTTGATCTTTTATTTTATTGTTTTAGTTTGCTATAGGGTTTGTGTGCTTGCCAGAGACGGATACAGAGAGAGGGAAAGTGAGAAAGCACCCCCCAGGAAGGATGACCATGCAGCCATTCCTTCTCCTTTATTCTCTCAGGATTTAGGGCATGCATGTATATGCACCTAGTGTGTGTTTTTTTGTGTGTGTGGAGAAGTTTTTGCTATACGGCACAAAGACAGAGAGAGACAGAGAGATAGAAAGCAAGAAATCACCCCCCGGGGGGGATGGCCACCCAGGGGGGTTGGCCATGCCACAATCCCTTCTCCTCCATTCTCCTCTCGGGATCTTGGGCACGCACACACAAGCGCCCGGCGTTAGTTTAAGCCACCGGGTCTGGGACTTGAACCGCAGTTGACTACATGGGAGTTCAGGGACAAAGCCATTACACTAACTGCTGGTCCCCCTAGTGTGTTTTTCAAGCCACCATGTCCGAGACTTGAACTGAGTAGTTGGCCATGTGGGATCCAGGACCTTAACCTCCACACTACCTGCTGGCCCAGTATGTTAATCTTCTAAAAATATATCCTGCTAGGATCCTCCTGCCCTTATCTGGGTTCTTGATTTTAAGAAAGCACACAATAAACCAACCAATGAAATAAACCCGTTCTCAACTGGGGTTAAGGTGTTGGATCCCACTTGGCCAGCTCCATGGTGTGCGTTCCAGACCCAGAGGCTTGAAAAACACACCAAGTGTGTGTACAGGTGTGCCCAAAATCCCAAGAGGAGAAGGGATTGCAGTGTGGTCATCCTCCCTGGGCCGTGAGGGCCTAGATGATACCAAGGAAAGTCCTGGTCCTGATGAGGTGGGACCAGGGGTCCCCGTATCTCTCCTCTCTGCAGCCCAGGTCCGGCAGGGAAGAATCGTGCCACTGCCGCAGCACAGGATTGTGTGGGAGCACAGAAAAGTAAGACAGCGTTTCTGTCCCCCAGGAACTGACTGTGTGGGGGTTGAAATCTCACGTGCCTATGGGGCTAGTGAGGCAATATAATAGGCAAATCAAGGGCCAGCGAGGTGGCATGGTAGTTTGAAGGAACTGGAGCTCACATGGCCAACTGCTAATTTGAGTCCCAGATGCAACAGCTTGAAAAATATGCCCGGCGCACGTGCGTGCGTGCACAAAATTCCAAGAGAAGATTGTAGTCCCAGGGGACTGTGGTGTGACCATCCCCTTAGGGGCTGATTTCTCACTTTTCCTCTCTCTCTGTCTCTGGTGAGAGCATGTAATCTATAGCAAACTAAAAAAGAAAAGAAAAGAAAAAAAAGATCTCCAGGTAGCCAGACAATGGCACAGTGCTAAAAATCCAACTCTCTCAAAGGCTGACCCACACGGGAAGGTTTCCTTCATGTTCACAGACTTCCCTGAGGGTGTGTCTGTGATCTGGGGCTGGCCAAGGCTGGGAGTAGACCTCATTGTCAAGACCTGGTGGAGGTGCAATCTCTCTCTGTAGCTTGCTCACTCTTAGGGAAAATAAATTAAAAAAAAAAAAAAAAAAAAAAAAAAAAAGAGTACAGGGAAGGTCCTGTATAGCAGCTAAGTGCTGTGAATAGATGCCGAAACCCACATGACTGACCTCAGTTCAAGTCTTGGCCTTGGAGGCTTCAAAAAAACATGTCAGATGTGCGCGTCTGCCCCAAATCCTTACAGGGTGGAGAAACTGAGGAAAAAGGTTGCCTTGTGACCACGCCCCATGAGGGGGGTGGGGGAGTTTGTCTCTCTCAACCCATAGAAAAATGAGCACAAACAAAAAGTAATAAAGTATTTAGAAGAAAGAAAGAAAAGAAAACAAGAGGTAATCCACATGAAAGGAGTATGTCTGAGACAGGGGAGTTGGTCAACAGCGCTCCCCATGGCCAAAGCTGGAACAATTCAAGCAATAAAATAAAATTGCACTGGGTTATACATAATCCAAAGTATGAACTCTGCAAAAATCCATAGTGATGTATAGAAATAGAGAATTAAAAAATCTCCAGTGTAGAAGAATTCAAAATAGTTTATGTAGATTCAAGGAGCCTAACCTCTGTGTCTGAGTGTGGGTGGTACTTCCGAAGAGCAGAACGTGAGAAGAGAGGCAAGAAAGAGTAACTCCAGGGCCGGCTCAGTGGCTCAGTGGTTAACACGTGGCTCACGTGGTGCTAGATCCACATGGAAGATTGTGGGTTCGGTCCCCCAGTGCCGTAAACTGCGGGCACACACCTGTGATCCTACGTGGCTGGGAAGGTCCAAGTGGGATTAGGGCCTGGGATAGTGAGGTGAGACCCTGTTGCAGGTGCTTATCTCTGCCTCTCTCTAGTTCATGAAAGAAACTTTTAAAAAAAGTTTTGAAAAATAAGCTTAGAAAAATAAAGAGTACTTTTACAACAAAGATACATCAACAAGGGGCCAGCAGATGAAGTAGCAGGTATGTCACTAGACTCCCACATGGCTCACTGCAGTTCAAGTCCTAGACCCAGTGGCTTGAAACTCATGCCAGGTGCATGTGTGTGCATGCCTAAAATCCCGGAGGAGAATGTAAGAGAAGAGATCGCAGCATGGCCATCCTCCTGGGGGTGATTTCTCACTTTTCCTCTCACTAGCTCTGTCCCTCTTTCCAGCAAGGGTACAAGTCGTAAGGCAAAACTCTCTAAAAAGGCACATAAACTCTACCTTGATGAGGTGCTCAAAGTCAACATCACGTTGATATGTCATGATTTATCATCAATATATCCTAGGTACCATGGGATGGGGAAGACTTGGTGGTCTTCCTCCCCAGAACTCATAACGCAGCCAATAATGAGGAAAACATCTGACAAATTCCAGCAGGGGGACACCCTGCAGTGCACCTGACCTGTTCTCCAAATGGTCAAGGTCTTCCATGCAAGGAAAGTCTAAGGAAATTGTCACAGCTGAGAGGAGCCCAGGGAGACAGAGGGCCAGGTGTAACGTGGACTCTTGGAAGGGATTCCAGAACCGAAAAAGGGAATAAGGTAAAGACTAAGGAAATCTGAGTAAAGCAGGGGCCTTTGCCTATTTGGGTTTTTTCCTTAGATTTTCACTATATCATGCATGTGCTCACGGGAGACATAGAGAGAGACAAAGAAAGGAAAAGTGAGAAGCCACCCTCCGGGGTGATGGCCATGCCATAATCCCTTCTCCGTTCTCTTCCTGGGATGTTGGGCATGCATGCATGCATGCACACCTGGCGTGGGTTTAAGCCACCGGGTCTGAGACTTGAACCAGAGTCGGCCAGATTGTGGGAGCCCAGAGCCACAACCACTATGTCACCTGCTGGCCCACCTATTTAGTTGTTAAAAAATGAGCATAAAAGACAGGTATCTCTCAGAAAAGGAAATGCATGTAAGGTATAAACCTGTAGAGAGATGTTGCACATGGCAAAAGAAGAAAAATGCGAATTGAAGGCACAAGATACCATTTTGCGCCCCTTTGATTGGCAGCGGTTCAAGTTCAGTGAACGAGAGGGATGACTCGCAGGCTCTGTTATGGCTGGGCAGTCACTGCGAGGACTCCGCCTTTGACATGGAGTGAGACTGAGACCGATGGAGAGTTTGGGCAGGAGATCCCTCTATTGGACTGGGAATAGACTGCGGAAGGGGGAGGGCAGACCTAGGGAGACCCAGGTGGAAGCTAGGACAGTAACACAGGAGAGTGAGTGAGTGACAGCAGCAGGGGTGGTGGGGTGCTGGGGGTTGGATGGATGGCATGCTGCCTTCTCTCACCCAAAGTTGAATTTATTTGTGAATTTGACTCACTTCACCGTTGGATCGTGGACTGAGGAACGCAGGAAGACAGGGATTGTCTTAGTCATCGTTATGAATCAGTCCTGGTCACCGTCCTAGCACTGTAGAAGAAACCAGGAATGAAGAAATGAACAGCCCCGATTGTTTCCTTGCCCTTAACCTTCTGTGGCTTCCTATTATCTGGAAAGGGATCAAACAAGACTCTTTTCTGTCTCAAGGATTTATTATTATTATTACTATTTTAGGTTTTTGCCATAGGGCACATGTGCTCACGGAGAGAGACAGAGAGACAGGGAGAGGGAAAGGGAGAAATCACCTCTCAGGAGAGATAGCCAGGCTGCAATCCCTTCTCCTCCATTTCCTTTATTTCTTTTTTAGAATTATTTTAATTTTATTCATTGTTATTTTTTAAATTTGAGCAGAGAAAGACACAAAGAGAGAGGGAAAGTAAGAAAGTAAGCCACCAGGTCTGGGACTCAAACCATGGTCAGGCATGTAGAAGTCCAGCACTTTAACTCCAATGCCACCTGCCCGCCCCTCTCCTCCGTTTTCATCCTGGGAGTTTGGGCTCACACACACAAGGTACCGGGTGTGATTTTTTCAAGCTGCCAGGTCTGGGACTCAAACTGTGTTTGGCTATATGAGAGTCCAGAGCCTTAACCACCATACTACCTGCTGGACCCTCCAGGGTTTTTCTGATTTTGCCCCCTCTTCCAGGACAGGCAAGGGCCGACACTGGGGGCGTGTGTGCCAAGGGCCCTGCACACATGCTGTCTTCGGGCTCTTTCCTTCTAAGAGAGTTTGCCTTGGGGGTCGTGCCTTGACTCTGTCATCTGTCCCAGGCGTCCAGCCCTATGTGACCCATAGGACTCTCAGGAGCCACTTCTGACTGGTATAAACTTTGAATCCTGGCCAGGAAAGAAAGTTTCCCAGGCCGGAGAGTGGCGGACCCCAGGGGCAGGAAACACCTACCTGCCCAGAAAGAGCCTCACCCAGGGGCGTGTCTCACAGGTCCAGGCAAGAAGGAATATTGCCTGGGGTGGGGATGATCTTCACACACACACACACACACACACACACACACACACACACACACGGTTTCCTTCTGCCCTTACAGGCTTGGGATCTGGGGTCTGGTGAAGACTCCTGGTCCCAGTGGATGGTCCTGTCTGCACCAACATCTTCTCCACCAACGGGATGTCCGCCCAGACACTCCGGTTGCAAGCAATAAAATTAAGCTGAGGGTCATTTGCTGGAAGGGTAAAAGGTGAGAGCCGGGACCGAGGAAATGCCACAGGGTTGGTACGCGGGAACCGTAGGCCTGCTGGGGCTTTACTGAAGAATCGGGTCGGCATATGTGCCCGAGATGAACATCCTTTGAGACTCAGTCTACCCCACATCTCAGGGTCCCAGAGGGGAATATCCAAGAGGCTGAGGTTCCCTGAAAAGCAAGGCCTGGACTTGAACTTTCACAGCCAGAGCCAGACCCTTGGCTCCTTGCTCCCTCCAAAGCTGCACACATGGGGGCAGAGGGGACTTCCCCACAGGTAACTGGGGAGCCAGGAGATGGCACAGCAGTAATGCAACTAGACCCACGTGGGCAAAGTCCTCAGTTCAAGTCCCAAGGCCTCCCTGAATATGCCGAGCACAGGCCCATGATCCAGACTGGCTGAGGCGCAGGGTGGGTGGTGGTGTGAAGACCCCTTCGGGGGCGCCTGTTTCTCTGTCTATTATGGAAGAAATGAACCTGGGTGGTGCCAGGTGAGTGTCCCTTGGGGACACACAGATGTGTGACCCAGGTTCTCCCCACCACCTCCCATGCCCCTGGGGCTCTGAGCAGCCTTCCTCAGCCGGTGGCATTCAGAGAGGCCTTGAACGCTTGCAGACGCTGTCCCAATATGGGGTTCCCACCATCCTCCCTGACCCCTCCCCTCCCTGCCTCCCCCGACCCTAGGAGCTGAATTATCTTTAGATTAGTGGGTTCAGGACCAGGAGATGGTGTAATGGTTATGCTACTGGACTCCCACACAGTTGATCATGGTTCTAGTCCTGGATCTAGAGGCTTCAGACTCATGCTGTGTGTGTGTGTGTGTGTGTGTGTGTGTGTGTGTGTGTGTAAATGCATGCGCATGCTCACATATGCCCAAAATCCCGAGAGGAGAATGGAGAAGGAGGCAGTGTAGCCATCCGCCCCCTGCGGGGGTAAGGGGGATTTCTCGCTTTCTGTCTCTCTGTCTCTCTCTGTTTCTCCAGTGAGTACACACACCCTATAGCCAAAATCTCTCCCTCTAAAAACAAACAAACGAAAATTAGTGGGTGGGTTTTCCAGGGCGTAGGGAAGCCACACACGGCCTTTGTTGACAGGATGCAGCCTACCTGCAGGTGTGCTGGTTATCTTCCAGACCCACACGCTACCCTCCTCAGCACCCGGGGGGGCGGGGGGGGGGAGCTGTAGGGTTGGGAGCTTCTGGTTGGATTCAGCCAATGAGAGCACCAGTGGGAGGTGGGGGAGGAGGGCAGGAGCCCACAGATGGATTCCCTGGATCCGTCCAAACTGAGAGGTCATAACTCCTGCTGGGACGCCGTCTCCTACAGTTACTCCCTCTGGGTTCTGGTGAGGTCAGCCTGGGCCTGGTAATTGCCCCACACTGTTGCAGGCCTGGGAGTCTTCAAATCTCATTCATTTCTTTCACTCCTTATTTTTAAACAATCCTTTCACTAAGCTTTCCCCAGTTACTCACTGATTTCCTGCCAGTACTCTTACTAGCATAAGAAGAGGCCACAGGGTGAGTCTCGAGGTTCCCTACTCCCACTGGGTTATGGGGGGGAGGGGGAGGCAAGAACACCTTCAACCCCCCCACTGCCAGCCAGCTGAACTTCCTGGGACTTTGGGTCTTAGGCGGAGAGCACTTGGTAGACGGTTTAGAATTCATTTGCAATTGGGACCAGATGGCAGCACAGTGGAAATGTAACTGCAGCCACGTGGGGAAGGTCCTGAGTTCAAAGCTCCCTGTGCTTGATGGGCACGCCCCATGCCCCTGATTCAGGCTGGAGGAGACTGAGGGTCTCACCCCGGAGGGTAGTGTGAAAATCTTGGTGGGGCCAGTCTTTTTGTCCCTCAGTGTCTGTTTTGCTCACTCTGTTTCTCTCATGGAACAAATAAATAAACTTTTTTCCCAGAGGGTGCGTGTACTCACTGGAGAGAAAAAGAAAGAGAGGGAGGATTCAGTGAGCAACCCCCGAGGGGAATGATCACGCCACAATTCCTTGTCCTCCTTCTCGTCCTCCTTTTGGATTTTCGGGGAACACATGTACGTGTGCACAGTGTGTTTTTCTTTCTTGCTTGCTTTTGATTAAAAAAAGTTTTTTTAGGCTTTTGTTTTGTTTTGCCCTAGGGCTCATGTGCTCACCAGAGAGAGATAAAGAGAGATGCAGAGGGAAAGTGAGAAATCATTCCCCAGGAGAGGTGGCCTGCCACAATCCCCTCTCCTTCATTAACTTCCTGGGATTTGGGGCATGCATGCACCCATGCCCTGCATGATTTTCAAGCCACAGAGTCCAGGACTTGAACAGCAAAGCTGGTCATGTAGGAATCCAACCCCCTAACCACCATGGCACCTGCTGACCCCAGCACCCAGTGTGTTTTTCAAGTCACAGAGTCCAAGACTTGAAGCACGCAGTTGGCTATGTGGCATCCAGTTGTCCTAACCACCATGCCACAGACTGGCCCCAATAAGTAAACTTTCTAAAAACTAATTTTGGGGCCACCAGGTGGTTAACGCACTGTATTCCCACATAGCCGACTGCAGTTCAAGTCCCAGAACTGGTGGCTTGCTTTCTCATTCTCTCTCTCTTTCTCTGTTGAATTAAAACAATAACAATAATTAATTAATTAAACTAAATAAACAATTATTTAAAAACAAACATAAAGGGACCAGCAGTTAGCGTAATGGCTATGTCTCTGGACTCCCATGTAGTCGACTGCGGTTCAAGTCCCGGACCCAGTGGCTTAAACTCAAGCCGGGCACGTGTGCGTGCATGGTCAAGATCCCGAGAGGAGAATGGAGGAGAAGGGATTGTAGCGTGGTCATCCCCCCGGGGGGTGATTTCTCGCTTTCTGTCTCTCTGTCTCTCTCTGTCTGTCTGGTGAGCGCACGCACCCTGTAGCAAAAATCTCTCAAAAAAAAAAAAAAAAAAAAAAAACAACAACAACAACATAAAACTAAACTAATTTGGGCTGTCCCTGTGGGTGCAGTGGTTAAGTACTGTGTATAAGGAGTCAAATGTAGTTAGAATCCTGGCCCCGACAGATTGAAAACTGCACATGTGTGTGCATGCCCACAATCCTGATGGGCTGTCGAAATGGAGGCTAAAGGATTGTGGAGTTACCACACCCTGCTGCGGGGGAGGGGGTCCTCTTGTTCTTAGTCTAGCCTATATGGCCTCTGGCAATTAAACAAACGAATAACTACATAACTGACATTTTAAAATAACAGTACTTAATGTGCAGTAGCAATGACCATGGAGGTGATATGGGTGTTTGGGGACAACAGAAGCAGTGGTGACAGCTGTGCCAACTGCTGCGCTCAGACTGCCCCTGGACCGTGACCTGATCAACTACCTGACCACCCATAGCTCCTGTCCATATTCTTTTTTTTTTTTTTTGAGAGAGATTTTTGCTGTAGGGTGCATGCTTTTGATGTTGTTTAATCAAAAACAAAAGAGATTTTTGCTGTCACCAGAGAGACAGACAAAGTGAGAAATCACCCCCCAGGGGAGTGGCTGCCACATTGCAATCCCTTTTCCTCCAGTCTCCTCTAGGGATTTTGGGCATTCATGCACACACGAGCCCGGCATGAGTTTCAAGCCGCCAAAGCTGGGACTTGATCAGTGGTCCACCACATGGGAGTCTAGTGCCTTAACCACTATACCACCTGCTGGTCCCAGCTCCAACTCCTGTCCATGTCCTGAGCCGAGTTCTCCATCCTTCTGGTCTGCTCCGTGGGTCCCCAGTGTCCTTCCAATGCCTTTATTTTTCCTAATTTAGTTAGAGTTCATTGTTGTTGCTTGCATCCAAGAAATCCTGACTGACAGTGTCAACTTTTAGAACTCAAAGAGAGATGGGGTGTTGCTGGGACCCCCCTAAGCGGATGATCAAGTTCTGTGGGTTCCTAGAAGACTCGGGTATCAGGCCAGCAGGTGGTGTGGGGGTAAAGGTGCTGGAATTCCCACATGGCTGACCAGGGTTCGAGTCCCAGACCTAGTGGCTTGCTTTCTCTCTCTCTCTCTCTCTGTGTCTTTCTCTGACCAAATTCATGTGAAATAATAATAATAAATAAGTAAATTATTTTTTTAAAAAAAGAAGACGACTCAGGTATCTGGTAGTTCTCGCAGAAAAGCAGACGTATAGCTTGATCTCCTCATCCTCAAGGCTGCCGTTTAGGGTGGGTTTTTCACTGTCCTTGCTGCGTAGTGAAGCTGTGGTTCTAGCCAGGTAGCCTGATACAAAGCCAGTGCTTTCAACTGCCTTCCCAGACTGTTTCATAACCGTGTGCCTGGCACTGAAGCTTCTGGAATTAAAAAACAAGGCGTTCCAGTAACAGCCACATCAAACTTAAAAAAAAAAAAAAAAAAAAAAAAAAGACAAATGAATCGAGCAGACAAGGATCACGCTCCGCCCACTCCCGGGGCAGAATGAACTCGAAGGTGGGGGTGTGGGCTGCAGGGGGATGCACGTCACACGTGACCTGGAAAAGGCAAAGGTGAACATCAAATAGTTTTTTTTTTTTTTTTTTTTTTTTTTCGGGCCTGGTGAAAACATCGTGTACTTGTCCTCTGAGCGGTTTGCCAGCTGCGATGCCCCTAACCGGAGTTGTGAAAGAGCGGCGACTGGCTGCCCTCGTGATGTTGGCACCAGAGCTTTCAGCTTAAATCTGAGACAAACAGGGCAGTGCCCATATCGAAGCCCTGCTCAGGCCCCACGAGGCTCTCACCAGGAAACGGCACCTGGGACACCAGCCCACCCACGCTGGGGTGCTGTTTCCATGGCGTGAGTCCCGGGGAGGCTCTGACCGGCCTTAGGAGATTGGCTTGGTCTCTACCAGAAACTTGCCATACCATGCGTGGTGGGGCTTGCCTGCTTCTCCCTCCCCAGCCAGACACCCGGGCAGTGCCAGGTTCCCCCGGCCACCAGAACAGGCAGCCACATGTTGGGGAGTAGCTCCAAATACTGACGGGGATGAATGTCTCCTGGGTTTGACATCAGGGAGGAAATAGCAGAGGATCATTTTACTTCACCAGATCATTCCACATGATTGCTTTGGTCCATTGAAGTCTTAGCTAGGTACTAGTTAAAGATACAGGCTTCCCGGTCTGCCTTAGACCTAAGCACTCAGAATGCGGGGTGGGGTGTAGGGTGGAAGGGGAGTGGTGAGACCCTGGCTTAGCAACCTCTCCTAGTGATGCAGCTGGGGACCCAGGTTGGCAGCCGCTCAGATGAACGAGGCACCTGGTACTGCCAAAGGGGACTTGGGCTGCTCCTCTATATACTCTTACAGATTGGCCTTCTATTCCTTTCTTCTTTTTTCTCTCTCCTTTTATGCTCATTTATTTCCAGGAGAGAGAAAGAAAGAGCAAGGTGTCCCAAACAGGGTCCCCACACCTCCTCCACCCCCAGTTTTGGCTGGCCTGCATCCCAGGACCAGGGGTACACCACCCCCCAACTCCACCCCACCCCCAGGATGCTTAGGGACGTCTTGGGACATGAACTCAGAACTTTTCCCAGGGGGTCCAGTTGTGTTACCACTGCCCACCTCCAGGTCCCTCCTGTTCCTTGAACACGCCAGGCTCTGACTTCACCCCACAAGGAGGTCCCAGAAAGACTGGGACTGAGGGGAGACACTAAGTCCTGGAACCTGAAGAGGCAGTGTCCCCTCCCTCTGTGCACCCTGGCTGCTCCGAGGCTTGTACAGAATTGGGGCCGAGTCAGCCACCCCCTCTCCAACCCCTCCCTCTGGGTGATGTCTAGCAGATGGCTTCAGATGCAGCACCCTTCTCTCTGACACAGAGGCGTGGGAGAATGGAAATGCTCTCTGGAGCTTAGCCAGGAAGGAAAAGTGGGATGAACTAAAAGGCTCCACCTCAGTGCAGAACTCCAGCCCCTGCTGAAGCCCCAAGGGCGATCTGGCTGGAGCTGTGAAATGGGCGTCCTAAGGCCCAGAGAGCCGGCGATCCTTATCAGTTATACAGGAGCACTTGGGGTCCTTGGCGTAGACCGGGTGAGGTCGAAAGGGCGCAAGCAAGAGGCAGCTAGGCACGTGGGAGGCGTATCACAGCCTGGCCCCCCAGGTCACTTCATAGTTAGGGGCGATGGCTCGGCCGCCAAGGCCCTGCCACGGCCCTTGCACCCGCCAGGCAGCTGCTGCGCTCAGCCGGTCCGCGGGGCTCAGGAGTCCAGCAAGCTTGGCTCGGTGCTTTTGGCAGGGCTGGGACGGCCCCTCCAATGCAGGGCGGTGCCGGTGGGGCTGTGTGCCCGGCGATACGCGGCGTCCCTGCCGCTCTGCTGGCTCTTCCCAACTTTCCCGAGGTTGTTGCCACCCCGGGTCTGCAGCGTATCGGGAATGCAGCCTTGGTGTCCAGGCGGATCCTTCAGCCCAGCCCCCGCCCCCGCCCCTTCCCTCACCTTCGCCTCTTTGGAGCCCCTGTGCCACCCCAGCCTTCTGCTCACGTCCCCGGATCCGCACGACCCGGGGAGCACAGCGAGCAAGTTGGGTGCAGAGGACTCGCTCTGAGCGTGAGCTTTGCTGCCCCCCCCCCCCCCCCGCACCCACGCATCGCCCGCCGCTGTCGTCACCTGACCTTGGGTCCCGGTTCATACACGCAGCGACAAGGCAAATATGTCTCTGCTTCCCTTCCATTCTCCAGGCCTGACGGGATGTACGGGTGCACTTGTCAGGGTCCCCTTTTGCTTAAATTTCCCACAGCGCAGCCTGCCCACCACATAAAGCTTATCCGAAATGGTAAGACACCCCTTATGTGATATGCAGACCCTGCCTAAATAAAAGAGCAACTAAAGTGTTCTTTCTCTTTCATGATCCCTCACAATTCCACAGCATTTAGTCTCTGCCCTCCTTGTTTAATCACTCTCGGAATACTCACAACCCTGAAGGGAAAGTCCACGATTCATGAAACCATTTTACTAATCAACCACACTACTAAGAGTCGTGTGTGTGTGTGTGTGTGTGTGTGTGTGTGTTTGCTTTAATTGCCAAAGGGCACATGCACTGACCCAAGAGAGACAGACAGAGAGAAAGAGAGGGAGAAATCACTCCCCCAATAGGCCAACAGAGTGTGATCATCACGCTTCAACCCCCTTTCTTTCTACTCTGTTGGGATTTGGGCTGCATGCACACACACCCCCACGTGTCTTTCAGCTTCTGGGGCCTGACTGAAATCCTGGTCCCATATGGGATCTGGCTTCCCCAATCGCTAGGTGGTAGGACCAGTCGACGCTAAGAGCTTAAGCAACTAGCCCACAGTCACAGGCTCAAGAAGTCGTGTTGCTGGATCTGAACAGTCAGCTCCCCTGGGGCAACAATGAAGCATCCCCTTGTCCTGGGTTAGCTCTCTGGTGCTTGAAATCTTGAAAACAAGAGCTAGCAGGCTGGCAGGTGGCATGGTGGTTAAGGCGCTGGACTCCCACATGGGTGACTACGGTTCAAGTCCTGGACCTGGTGGCTTGCTTTCTCACTCTCCCTTGCTTTTTCTCTCTTTCTTTCTGTCTCTCTCTGGTCAAATTGAAGAATAATAAACTAAAAAAAAATAATAATAATTCTTTTTCTGGAGAAGTTTTTGCTATAGGGTGCGAGCACTTACCAGAAAGACAGAGAGAGACGGAGAGACAGAAAGGGAGGAATTGCCCTCCCCCCAGGGGAATGACCATGATACAATCCCTTCTCCTCCATTCTCCTCTTGGGATCTTGGGCACAGACGCACACGCCCCTGCATGAGTTTAAGCCACCAGGTCCAGGACTCAAACCATGGTCGACTACATGGAAGTCCAGCGACATAGCCATCACACCAACTGCTGGTCCCAATAAATAATTCTTTAAAAAAAAAAAAGAATTAGCATCAAGGTGGATCCAGGAAGCAACAAAAGTGATACAAAGAAGGGACCAGCAGATAACATAATTGTTATGTCACTAGACTCCCACATAGTGGACCACAGTTCAAGTCCTAGACCTGGTGGCCTAAAATTCACGCTGGCTGCATGTACGTGCGTGCCCAAGATCCCAAGAGGAGAATGGAGGAGAAGGGATTGTGGTGTGGCCATCCCTCCCGGAGGGTGATTTCTTGCTTTCTGTCTCTCTGGCAAGTGCACGCGCCCTATAGCAAAAAAATCTCTCTTAAAATAGAAAAAAGTGATACAGAGAAATGCAAATAATTCTATGGCTACCTCCTCTGTCTGGAAGTGAGACTGATTCTCATTTACAGTACTGGTAAAGAGTGTGCTTTTCATATAAATGCATTTAAGGAAATATGGAATTTCAAAGAAAAACGTTAAGTAAGATAATAGTGCAGTGGACGTGATAGCCATCCTTCTGTAGCTGCTAGGAAGAACACAGAGAGAAAGAAGGAGAAAGTAAGAAAGCACCCCCCACCGTGGGGGGATGATTGCATTACAATCCCTCCTCCATTCTCCTCTGGGGATATTGGCATACATGCACGACCTGGCATGTGTTTCAAGCTGCCAGGTCTGAGGCTGGAACCGCACTGTCGGCCATGTGGGGTCCAGCCAACCTTAACTTTTATGCCTCCTGGCTGGCTCCAGATGGCATCTCTTTTGAGAGAGCAAGATAAACTTTTGTAGCCTTGGACACCAGAGCTCAGGGCTCGTCTGTCTTCAGACTCCAGGACTCACACCAGCACCCTCCCCTAGTCTCCACCCCCAGGTTCTCAGGCTTTCAGCCTCAGACTAAGAGTTACGTCAGTGGCTTCCCTGCCTCGGAGGCCTTCAGACTTGGACTGAGCCATGCTACCAGCATCCCAGGGTCTCCAGCCTGCAGATGGGCTTTTGGGGGCACTTTTCAGCTGCTATAATCCCATTAACTGACGCCCCTAATAACCCCCTTCTATGTATCTCTGCATAGCCTACTGGTTCTGCCTCCCAGAGAACCCTGACTAATACATGTGTATTAACCACTTACTCCTATAAGCCAGACCCTATGTTTATGCCCCTCTAACAGTGGAGGAATTGAGCCAGAAATTAGTTATATCATCCGGGTATAAGAGACACAGCTGGGATCTGCACTCATGCAGACTGACTAGCACCATGCCCTCACCTGCACCCATGCCACCATGCCACCTGAAAGACAAGGTCACTGAAATCTGGCACAGCAGTAGGCAGACCACCGAGCTGGCAATCAGATCCCTCTGCATAGCTCTGTGACTGTTCCTGGAGGAGGACCTTTACACCCCCAGTTCAAGAACCTAAAGTAGGTCCAGGGACCAGCAGTTAGCGTGATGGCTATGTCGCCATACTCCCATGTAGTCAACCGCGGTTCAAGTCCCGGACCTGATGGCTTAAACTCACGCTGGGTGCGTGTGTGTGCATGCCCAAGATCCTGAGAGGAGAATGGAGGAGAAGGGATTGCAGTGTGGCCATCCCCCCTGGGGGGTGATTTCTCGCTTTCTATCTCTCTCTCTCTCTCTCTGCCCTTCTGGCAAGTGCATGCGCCCTATAGCAAAAACCTCTCCCTCAACCAAAAAAAAAAAAAAAAAAAAAAAATAGAACCTAAAGCAAGTCCAACCCCTCACCATTGAACAAAATGGAGAAAGGCAAAATTATTGATAAGAGAGGAAAGGAGAGTTTATCACAGCATGGCCACATCAGGGAGACAAGTAAGAATATCTTGGACGGGTCACCCAACTGGCAGGTGCTTTTATAGGGAAAGGAGGACCTTAGTGGGCTAGAGGCTATTTATAGAAAAACACAGAAAAGCAGAGATTAGGTTAATTTTTAGCGAGGGGGGGAGTGCAAATGAGTAATTAGTCTTCAAGGCAGGAGTTTCAGTCTTAGCTAAGCGGCACAATCAAATGATTCATCTTCAAGACAGAAGTTTCCACTTGTGGCTGGGGCAGAGGGTTCCTCATTGTTTCAACTCCAGGTTGACTGTTCATCGCCTTGATGTTCATGTGAGAAATCTCAAAGAGTATCGGGCTGAGAGAATTTTATATCTTAACAAAATGGAGTCAGTCTAGCTAAGCAAGCCCCAGTTACATGATTGACCTCTGGGCTCTGGTGTACCAGCTCTGAAGTGAGGGTTACATAGGACTCACCAACTGAAAGCCCTTCAAACTTGGAACTGTGAAAAGAGGGCTTAGCATGCCCTGACGTCATGATCTTCCAGCTGTGGTTAGCGCATGAGAACATCTGTAGCATACATTAATTCCTACCTTTACTCCTATGCTGTGTGACCTTGGGCAGGTTGCTTAATTACTTTGGACAGCAGCACAATTTTGCCAGCCCCTGTACATCCACTCTCTTACTGGGTCCTATGAAGACCAAATGACATGAAGATTGGAAAGGCTTTTTCTCTATCCAGACACTGGGGCACTGTCTTATCCTAAAGGATTGTCGTCCAAATGCTCATGCATCCAGATCAATAAGGTTCTAATTTTACAAATGAAGAAATAGTGGCTCAGAGAAGTCGAATTACTTATCTAGGCCACACTGCCAGTAAGTGGTGAAGTGGGCTCTGAGAGAGGACTGCCCTGGCACCAAAACCCATCACTTGGCCCAGACTACTTTCAAGACCCTCTCTTCACCCAGGGCACTTGCAGGCAAGCACGGTCCTGACTCCAGGGCCACATGACTCGATTTTGTCTTTGAACATCAGACAGCACTCCCTCAGCAAACAGCCAGCGGGACTAACTGTGGTCATTAATTACAAGTCACCTAGGGCACCCTCCGTCCTCATAAACACCACCACACCTTCGAAACTGCAGAATCTGCTGTCACCCCTGCATACGCATGAGGTTCTCACATACACTCCAGCTTGCTGGGAAAGTGCTGGGCAAGACCCAGAAATCCCTGGTAACAATAGCAGCTTATAGTAACCAAGGGCTGGAATGTCAGAGGAGTGGATTTCAGCCTGACCTTGGGAGGCATGTCTAGAGATTTCTAGCCACAAAAGGGAGAGTTTCAGAGGTAGAAGGAACCTAGCAGTAGATGGTTTCTTGTGAGGCTGTCTGGATGAGTGCTGCTCAAGGTGTGTGATTCCTACATTGAAACCAGTCTGTGAGGGCCAGCAGATAGCATAGCAGTTATGTCACTGGACTCCCACATAGCCGACAGTGGTTCAAGTCCTGGACCCAGTGGCTTGAAAATCATGCTGGGCACAAGTGTGTGTGTGCCCAAGATTCCAGGAGGAGAATGGAGAAGGGATTGCAATGTGACCCTCCCCAAGGGGGGTGATTTCTCACTTTCCCTCTTACTATCTCTGTCCCTCTCTCTCTCAGGTGAGCACATGCACCCAAGGCAAAAACCTCTAAAAAAAAAAAAGAAAAAAAAATAGTCTGTGAATGTTTCAAGTCTGTGATGCACACTCTAAAACAAATCAGCAGTGTTTGCATTTATTTTTAACTATTTAACTTTATTACTATTTAATTTGCTACATATAGGGTTTGTGCACTCGGCAGAGAGAAAGAGCGGGAAAGTGAGAAAGCAAGCTATCAGGTCCAGGACTCGAACCATGGTTTGCCATGTGGGAGTCCAGTACCTCAACCATACCACCTGCTGGCCCCATGTTTTCTTTATTTTTACTGTTTGTGTGTGTGTGTGTGTGTGTGTGTGTGTGTGTTTATTGAAATGTCCCTGAACATTGGGTTTTGTATTTTTCTTTTCTTTGTAGTAATTGATTTTATTTTATCTTATCAAAGTTTAAGTCTCTGTGGGACCAGCAGTTGGTGTAATGGCTATGTCGCTGGACTCCCATGTAGCGACTGCGGTTCGAGTCCCTGACTCGGTGGCTTAAACTCACACAGGGCGCATGTGCGCATGCGTGCCTAAGATCCCAAGAGGAGAATGGAGGAGAAGGGATTGCAGTGTGGCCATCCCCCCTGGGGGGTGATTTCTCGCTTTCTGTCTCTCTGTCTCTCTCTTTCTGGTGAGCGCACATGCCCTATAGCAAAAACCTCTCCAAAAAAAAAAAAAAAAAAAAGAAGTTTAAGTCTCTGGCAGATAGAAAATAAAAACTAATCCTGACCACCGTATTTAGAAACTCTGTGTAGAATATGAGCAGATAGGAATTTGATTCCACCCTGAGTCCTTTTCAAGCCTAATATCCAATGATGATTGATATTTGGCAAAGAATTCACAGACAATGAAGAGAAAATATTAAAAAAAAAAAAAAAAAAAAAAAAAAAGCAGTCTGCTTAAAAGAAAAAAAAAAAAGAAGAAAAGAACATTAAGAAGCTTCGATGCTTAGCCAGCAGGTGGCGTAGAGGTTAAGGGGGCTGGATTCCACAGGCCAAGGGCACAGTTCCAGTCCGAACTGATGCCTTGAAAACCACGCCAGATGTGTGTGTAAGCGTACCCGAAATCCTGAGAAGGAAGAAGGGATTGTGGGATGGCCATCCCACCTGGGGGGTAATTTCTCACTTTCTCTGTCTCTCTCCAGCGAGCTCATGCCCTATAGCAAAACCAAAACCAAATCTTAACAAAAACAACTTCTACACCATCAACACTTGACTTCAAAACAGAGGGAAGCCTGTATTCGCCCCACTCTTACCATATCAATGATGCTTTTGCCCTTTTAGCTGAGAAACGGAAACCGAGACAGGTCACCTGATCTGCCTTAAGGCACTCAGTATGTCAGAAATTAAGATATGGTCCTGGCACCTGGGTCTTTGAGCTCCCAGCCTAATCCTCCACCCCAGCTCTGTTGGACAGGACCTTCCTTAATTCCAAGGCACACAAAAGAAAGCAGAGCCAGAATCTAGTCAACAACTTTTATTGCACTCACATAGTTTGTAGAAAAAGGAATATTGCAAACGGGTCAGGGTTGTATAGAAAAAAAAAAAATCCAGGCTTGTACACGTGGCTCTATTTACATCTGGGTGCAGGACGGTACCCACATCAGGGGCAGCAGTTGCACTTGTCTGAGGCCCCTTTGCAGACGCAGCCCTGGGCGCACTTGGCACAGCTGGCGGGACAGCAGGAGCAGCAGCCTGGGGAAGAAAGCAGAGGGTGAGAGGTCAGAGCACACGGAAAGGGCACCTCACCTCCCTGCCCCAACAGAGGGCCTGGCACAAGCTCTGCCCCGGCCTCAGAGGAGCCTTTTTAAGATGGCACACTGAGTCTGGATACAATGGGTGGATCTTTGGGGTGAGGGTCTTCTTAGGAAAAAAGCTGTCCAGCCCCACTTGAGCTCTGGACAGGGCAGAAAGGCTGTAGAGGCAGTGATAGGGCCTATCAGTAACAAAGGACGTCCAGTTCCCCAAAACCAGATGATGAAGTGAGAAAAGTCTTAAAGTATCGGGTCTGGGTTTGACCAGCTTGGTGCACTCTCTGGGCCTCGGTTTCCTCATTCTAATGAGGCCGGAAATCAACGACCTCTAGATTCTGCCGCTGAGGCTGAATCAAGTGCTCAGGAAAGGGGGTGGTAGGAAGCTGGTCATCGGTCTGCTCCAGCCTGCTGAGTTCTGGGTTCCCTCCTCTGACTCAGTCCAGTCCCCAGGCAAGACCCCCACACTCACTCTTCTTGCAAGAGGTACACTTGCACTCTTTGCATTTGCAGGAGCCAGCGCATGTGCAGGTGCAGGTGCTACCTGTAAAGGAGAGAGACAGGAAGTGAGCCCTGAGCCGAGGCAGGACATAACTACAGCCCATCAGCATACTCCACGCTCAGGTATCTGTTGAATCCTGGCAATTCTTGCTCAGCTCAGGGCTGAAGAAAACCTAAAGGACCTTGTCTCCCCTTAGATTCGGATGGGCTGGTGCCCTCCACAGGGCCTTATGCTGGAATCCCCGAAAAGGCAATGTCCCTTGCCTCCCTCCCATGCAGCCCAGGCAGCTCAAACGCTGGACAGAGCTCCAGGTCTCAACTCAGTGGCGCCCTGAACAACTTCCTGGCTCACACCGCCCTGCAGTTTATCCTCTGGGCTCTAGAATTGAAAGACTTGGGGAGATGTCAAATGTTTTAGGTGGCGATGAAGGTGGCTGGGAGGAGAGAAAGCACTAGAGGTGCAAAGTAAGAGTCCATTTCAGCCAGAACTAAAGATGTGCCCTCCTTTAATCCAGGAATATTGTTTTCTGGCCCAGACATGTCCACTCTAAGGCCCAGAAAGCCGGAGTCCCTTACCAGCAGCGCAGGAGCAGTTGGGATCCATGGCGAGAGAGATGGAGGTCGGAGGTCCAAAGCAACTGGCGAAGAAGCACTCGGGCTTTGGGAAGCGCGCATCGGAACCTGGTGCCACCAGCTCCCCTTTATAGTAAGAGAAAGTGGCCCGGGCGCAAAGGCCCCGCCTCCTCCCTTGCACTCGCCCCTGCACCCGCCCCCGCTGAGTCAGCGCCACCCGCACAGGGTCCTAGGCTGGGCTGAGCGCAGCGGGCGGGACGCGCGCACGAGTTCGCGGGAGAGCGCGGCTCGGTGCGCACGGCGAGCACCTCCCCTTTGGTGCCCAGTTTGCGCGGGAGGGGCTGTGCGCCCGGCGGTACGCAGTGTCTCTGTCACTCTACTGGCTCTTTCCGGTTTCACTTAGTTCCCCCGAGCTTTCCAGGAACCCAGCGTCAGAGTCCTGGCTTATTCCCCAGCCCCAGCCCCTGCTCCTTGTCCTCAGGTTTGCCTCTCCCCAGAGTCCGTGTGCAACCTCAGCCTTGTGCTCACGTCCCAGGATCGGCGCGAGCAAGCGGGGAGCGCAGCTAGGGAGTCGAGCGCAGAGGACCGGCCCTGGATGTGACCTTTGTCTTCCCTGCACTGCTTGTCCCTGTCCCCACTCTCGTTCTTGGTCCCTGTTTCTTCTGAGAACAAGGCAGACACAGGGCCCTGCTCTCTCCCCTTCTTTCCATTTTCCAGCTCTGAATGCATGCTCGAGGGGACTTCAAAAGTTCCTGGGAAAATGGAATTAAAGTGTAAATTTGTTTTGGTGCCAAAAAAATTGTGAAAAAAATTCCATGCATAGTTTTTTTTCCCCCTATTATTGATTTCCATGAAGTATTTTTTAGTAGCCAGAGGGCACAGAGAGAGAGAAGGAGAAAGTGCCTCCCAAAGGGCAGTGTTCCCACAATCTCTTCTCCGTTTCTCCATCCTGGCAGGACTGGGAGCACACGTGCACATGAGTTTTTCATAACTCCGGTTAGGATTTAATCCCCTGCTGGCCGTGTGAGATTGGGCTCCCTTAGCCACTAGACCACAGCCAGCCCTCCATGAACTTTTTGAAAACTGCTCAATAGACACAAGTCCTGTTTTTTTTGCTGACACCTCCTACAGCCTAGTCTGCCTACCACACAGGAGAATGCAGGTTCCCAAAGGGAGGGGACCCCGAGGAAGAGATCATTGCAAGGGCCATACAGACCCGGCATTAAACGGCAAAGGTTATTTTCTCTTTAAGTATTCCTGACTATTACATAGGCCCTGTTCATTTCCTTGAAGCCTCACAACAGTCCTGAAGGGAAACTGTTTACAAAACCGTTTTTATATCCAGACAGCTACAACAGAAAGAGTTTAAGTCACCAGGACCAGCAGGTGGTGTGGTGATTAAGGTGCTTGACTCCCACAGGGGATTGACACATTTGAATCCGGGACCTGGTGGCTTACTTTCTCACTTTCCCTCTCTCTCTGGTAAGCACACGTGTCCTATAGTAAATTTAAGAACAATAATAAATACAATTAAATAAATAATTATTTAAGAGTTTAAGTAACCAGCCCAAGGTCACATAAATGGGAAGGGGAGTGTTACTG
This sequence comes from Tupaia tana, assembly GCA_026018925.1. NCBI lineage: Eukaryota > Metazoa > Chordata > Mammalia > Scandentia > Tupaiidae > Tupaia > Tupaia tana. Next base: position 30,191,578 of record JAKSZU010000018.1, read on the forward strand.
CTGCATTTGAATCCAGTTAGCTTTGAAGTAGAAAGAAGTCAATAATAAAGCTTCTCTTTGGCCTAGGTGTATCTAACTGCTTCAAATCATTTTTTTCTGTTTACTTTATTATTTTACCAAAGGGCACATGGTGCTCTCTGGAGGGAGAGAGAGAGAAAGAGGGAGAGTCCTCTATGGGGAATGGTCACATCGCAATCCCCCCCTCTCCTCCATCTCTCTCTCCTTTTGGGATTTTGGGCACACACACACACATACACACACACACACACATTCCTAGTGTGGTTTTCAAGCTGCCAGGTCCAGGACTTGAACTGTACAGCTGGCCATGTGGGATCCAGCTGCCTTAATTATCCTTCCACTGGCTGGTCCAACTTAAAATCCTTAAAACAAAAGCAAGCATCAAGGTCAATCCAGAAAGCAACAAAAGTGATGCGAAGGGACATACATAATTTCATACTAGGTCTGGAAGTGAAATGGGTTCTCGTTTATAGCAATGATTAAGTGTTTGCTTTCTATATAAATAGACTTAATAAAATATGAATTGGGGGCCGGCAGGTGGCATGGTGGTTGAGGGCGCTGGACTCCCACATGGCTGACCATGGTTCAAGTCCCGTACCTGGTAGCTTGCTTTCTCAGTTTCCCCCTCTTTTGTTCTCACTGTGTTCCTCTCTGGTCAAATTAAAAATAAATAAATGAATAAATAAATAAATAATAAATAATAAATAATAAATAAAAATAAAGTTCAATAAAATAGTTCTTTAAAAAACAAGAAAAACATTGGGATCAACAGTTAGCTTAACAGCTATGTTGCTGAACTCCCATGTAGCCGACCACGGTTTAAGTCCCGGACCCAGTGGCTTAAACTCACGCTGGGCGCGTGTGCATGCATGCCCAAGGTCCCAAGAGGAGAATGGAGGAGAAGGGATTGCTGCGTGGCCATCCCCACTGGGGGGTGATTTCTCGCTTTCTGTCTCTCTGTCTCTCTCTGTCTTTCTGGCGAGTGCACACGCCCTATAGCAAAAACCTCTCAAAAAAAATTTACAAAAAATATATAAATTGTTTCCACTAAAAATGTTAGGCAAAATGACAATGCAGTGGGGACAGAGATGGCAGGCATCCTTCTGCATCTGCTAGGAAGAACACAAACTGTCTTGTTCACCAGGTTACTTCCCAGTGTGGATTTCTATTTGTGAAAGAGTTGGAGGACTCTCTCTAGGCCACAGGTCACATGATCACATAGTTGATGAGAATGGCACAGGACACACAAACACAAAATGGATTATTTGTTTGTAATAAGTCTCTCTTGTGCTATGAATGAAGATAATAAAGCAATATCTTTATATTATATTAATATTATAGACCAGTTGGAGCCAGCTAAGTGGCATAGTGGTTAAGACAGTTGGATCTCACATGCTCAACTGCATGGTTTGAGTCCTGGACCCAGCATCTTGGAAAAATACACCTGGCATGTGTGCATGCGTGCCCAAAATCCCAGAGGAGAATGGAGGGGAAAAGATTGCAGAATGACCATTCCCCCAGGGGAGTGATTTCTCACTTTCTCTCTCTCTTTCTCAGCCTCTCTCCAGTGAGTGCACATGCCCTGAAGTAAAAACTAAATTAAAAAAATATATAGACGACTTACCATTTGTCAGAGTTCATTCTAAGTCCTTTTCATGCATTAACTCATTTACTCCTATAAGCCAGATCCTATCCTTGTCCTATTATTGTACCCCTTTTACAGAGAAGGATTTGAGCCAGAGAGTGTGGCTATGTCACCCAATTTTTTTAAGGATTATTTATTTAATTTACTTATTGTTATTATTATTTAATTTGCTGTAAGGCACGTGCACTCACACAGAGAGAGACAAAGAGAAAGTGAGAAAGCAAGCCACCAGGTCTGGAACTTGAACCGCGGTGGTTGGCCAAGTGGGAGTTCAGTGCCTTAACCACCATGCCACCTGCTGGCTCCTGTCACCCAAATTTAAATAACCCAGCTGGGATTTGACTCATGAGGCTGACTGCAGCATCCTACTCTCAGCCTACACTCATGCCTCCATGGCATGTGAAGCATGAGGACACGGAGATGGGCGCAGGGGCAAGCAGTGGGAGACCACTGAGCTGGCAGTCAGCTCCCTCTGCATTGCTCTGTGACTGGCTTCTCTGGGCTTCAGTGCTCTCTCTCAAGTGAGGGTACAATAGGACTAACCAACCAAGGTCCCCTCCAGCTCGGAGCTATGAGAAAAGGTTTGGCATGCCCTGACTCCATGGTCTGCCACATATGGGCTATGGGACCTTGGCAGCTGCTTAACTAATCTAGAAGACAGCACTGTCTCACCAGCTCCTGCACATTCTCTCTCACACTGGTCCTGTGAAGACCAAATGACAAGAAGGTTGAGAAAGGCTTTTTCTCCATCCAAATGCTGGGACAGCATCTTATCCTAAAGGGCTTTGTGCAAAAGGACATCTACATGCCCTTTCGTTAGATTCAGATCAGCAAGGTAACGGTTCTTTCCCTCAATTTATTTTTTTCTTTCTTTCTTTCTTTTTGTTTTTTGTTTTTAAAGATTTTTTGCTATAGGGCACATGTGCTTGAGAGAGAGACAGAAAGCAAGAAATCACTCCCCAGGTGTGAAATCCATGCTGAAATCCCTTCTCCTCTATTCTCCTCTTGGGATTTTGGGCATGCACACATATGCGCCTGGTGTGAGTTTTGAGCCACTGGTCCAGGACTCGAATCACAATAGATTACAGGGAGTCAGAGATATAACCATTATGCCATTTCCTGCTCCCCTCTCCCCAGTTTTTAATCGACAGTTATTCTTCCCAGGGAGCATCTCCCACCCCTTTTTCTTCAAGCAGATGAGCCTTTCCCAGGGAGCTAACAGGATTCTCTTTCCAGAACATTCCTGTGGACCAAATGGTTCTAAAGCCACTGTTCAGTAAGCCCTAACCAGAAATCAGGCCACTCTGACATTTAATCCTTACATTGAGATAATCTCCACTTTAAAATGAGGAAATAGTGGCTCAGAGAGGTCGACCTACTTATTCAGACCACACAGCCGGGAAGTGGTGAAGTGGGCTCTGAGAGAGGATTGCCTGAAACCAAAATCTACGCACTTGGTCCAGGCCGCCTTCAGAACCCTCTCTTCACCCAGGGCACCAGCAGGCAAGCACGGTCCTGACTCCAGTGCCAAATGACTCAAATTTTGTCTTTGAACATCAGACAGCACTCCCTCAGCAACAGCCAGTGGGACTAACTGTGGTCATTAATTACAAGTCACCTAGGGCCGCCCTCGCCGCCCTCCGTCCTCATAAACACCACCACACCTTCGAAACTGCAGAATCTGCCATCGCCCTGCAGAGGCAGGCATGAAGTACCGACATCCACTCCAGCTTGCTGGGAAAGTGCTGGGCAAGACCCACCTCATCCCTGATAACCAAGGGCTGGAACATCAGAGGAGCAGATTTCAGCCTGACCTCAGGAGGCACTTCCAAAGGTTCAGAGCTAGCCACAGCAAGGGGAGTCTTAGGGATAGCAAAAGCCAGTCATTGGCACTAGGCAAGTCAAGAGAGATGGTTTCTGGTAGGGCAGTCTGGGCCAGTGCTGCTCACGGTGCATGAGCCCCACAGGGAGGTTGATCTGGGGTGCATCCGCAGTTATGTACGCCAGACAACAAACGTGGGGTATTTGCGATTGTTTTATTTTTCCTACGTTGTCTTGTTCTTAATCTATTTATTGAACTTTCCCTGTTGGATATACATTTTGCTCACACCCAGTTCTCTGGGTTCCAATCTAATCCACAACCTCAGCTGTTGGACCGGACCTCCCTTATTGCCAAAGCATACAAAGGAAACCAGAGCCAGAATCAGGTCAACAACTTTTATTGTCATTCACATGTATCATAGAAAAAGGAATGTAGCAAAATGGTAAAGAGCGTATGAAAAAAAAAATATCCAGGCTTGCACACATGGTTCTATTTACATCTGGGAGCAGGGCTGTCCCTCATCAGGGGCAGCAGCTGCACTTGTCCGATGCCCCTTTGCACACGCAGCCCTGGGCACAGTTCGCACAGCCTGCAGGGCAGCAGGAACAGCAACCTGGGGGAGAAAGCAGAGGGTGAGCGATCAGAGCAGACTCGCCAGGCTCCTCCTCCATCCCAGTCCTGGAGGACCCAGTTTGGAGTGGCATCCTATGCCTGGAGACAAGTGGTCATCTTTGGGGTGAGAGTCTTCCTAGGAAAAAGGTTATCCAGCCCTACCTGAGCCCTGGACAGGTCAGAGAAACTGATAGGTGACAGAGGAAGGCCAGTTACCTGGAGCCATACATTTAACTGAGAGAAGCCCTCAGTTTCTGATCTGTACTTGACTGGCTGCTGTGTGCACTGGGCCTCTTTCCCCTTTCTGAGAATGAAGAAACCTTCTAACATTCTTCTGCCTCTGATGCTCAATCTGACCCCGGGGAAGGGGATGCCAGGAAGATGGTCACTGACCTGCTGCTGCCTATCTATCTTGGGGTCACTCCCCTGCCTCCTGGCTAGGCCCCAGACTCCCAAGGTAGACCCCACACTCACTCTTCTTGCAGGAGGTGCATTTGCACTCTTTGCATTTGCAGGAGCCGGCACAGGTGCAGGAGCCACCTGAAAGGAAGAGGGAGACAAGTGAGCGCTGAGGGTGATGCAGGCAGTGACAGCAGTTGGTGGTGAATGCTCCACTCAGCAAGTCTGGTAGCATTGTTCCCACCCAGGGACAGCAAAGTCTAAATCCACACCTCCTCACCTCCTAGACGTGGTTTACATCCTTAATGGGCTATGTCCCATGCTTCTCACCAGCCCACGAGACTCAAATGCCTGGACCTAGCTCAGCCTAGCAGCCCCTGATCACCTGAACAACAGGGCAGGTCACTCATGAGCCTGAAATCGTCCGTCCTCCGAAAAGGGAGGTATTGGGAGGAAGTTCACACTCCAGGCCATCACAAAGGCGCTCGGCAAGAAGGAAAGCACTAGAACTATGAACTATAAAGGAACCACTTCAGCCAGAACTCAAAACGAGACGTCACTGCTACGGACATCTGTCATGAGGCCGGGAAATGCCTACTGCCCCGGAAGCCGGCGTCTCTTACCAGTGGCGCAGGAGCAGTTGGGGTCCATTGCGAGACGAGGTGAGGTCGGAGATCCAAAGCAACACGCGAAGAAGCACTCGGACTGTGGGAGGCGTGTCGCAGCCTGGGACCCGCCAGCTCCCTTTATACTCTGAGGCGGCGGCCCGGGCGCAAAGGCTCCGCCCCGGCCCTTGCACCCGCCCCGCTGAGTCCGAGCCGCCAGCGTCCTTGGCTGGGCCGAGCGCAGCGGGCGGGACGGGTGCACTGGTTCCGGAGAGAGTGTGGCTCCGTGCGCACCGCGGGCGCCGCCCCTTTGGTGACCCGTAGCTTGGGAGGGGTTGCTCTGCAGTACGCGGCGTCCCTAATACGCTGCTGCCTCTTCCCGAATTTCCCGAGGTTGCTGTCGTCTCCGGCCTCGGGTGTTCCGGGAACCCACCCTGGGGGATTACTCCCATCCCCAGCCCCCGCGCCTTGTCTTCAGTTTTGCTTCTCCCGGAGTCCGTGTGCAAACGCCGCCTTCTGCTCACGTCCCCAGATCAGCACGACCCGGGGAAAGCCTCGAGGGAGTTGAGTGCAGAGGACCTGATAGGGATGTGACCTTTGTCGCTCCCAATCGCCTGCCTTTGTCCCCACTCCGATCATTAAGTCACGTCCCTCATGTGCACAGGTCCACGGTGAACAGGGGTCTGCCTCTCCTTTCCATTCTCCAGGCCCTAGTCAGGGACCAGGCCATGCTCTCATTCAGTCCCTACATTGAGATACAATCTCATTTCTGCAAATGAGGAACTGGAGGCTCAGAGAATTTGAGCAACTTGCTCAGGCCACCCAGCAAGCAAGTGAAGTGGGGTGTGAACCAGGACTGTCCAACACTAAAATCTGTGTTTGGCAACTTACTCATATGCATGGCAAAACACCAAAGCCCATGCACTTGGCCCAGGACACACTCTGAAATACCTTCACACAAGAAACGGCTGGCAGGCACCGTCCTGACTGCTAGTCTAAGAGACTCCTCTTACTCTTTGATTGAGCATCAAATAGTATTTCCTCAACAAATAGCGGGAAATACTAATTAATACTCAACGTTAATTAGTCAGTCAGTCAGAGCCTCATTCCTTCCTAATGAAAGTACCACACCCTTCAAACTGCACAGGCAGACACAAAACACGGTACTTCCTTGGGAACCATGGGACCATTACATCTTGCCAGGAAACCACTGGGCAGTCCCTTCAAATCCCTAGTCACTTTGCTGGTCTGAAGTAGGCAAGGCCTAGAATTGGAAGGCAAATTCAGCCTGACCTTGGAGGAACTTACAAAGACTCAGAACCAATCACAACAGAGGCTCTCAGGAGTAGAGTCCCAACAGTGGCACCAGGCAAGCCAAGACTGTTAGTTCCCTATGGGGGCAACCAGGCCAGAGTCGCTCAAAGTGTGTGGTCTAGACACTGGGGCAGGCTTGCAAACCATCTGCATGCAATGCACATCATTGGTGGCCATTATATGCAGAGTTTGTACATCTTTAATTTTCCTGTTATTTCTTTATATATTTCTTTTTTTTCTTTTCTTTTCTTTTCTTTTTTTTTTTTTTTTTTGGAGAGGTTTTCACTATAGGGCGCGTGCGCTCGCCAGACAGACAGAGAGAGACATAGAGACAGAAAGCGAGAAATCACCCCCCAGGGGGGAATTGTCACGCCGCAATCCCTTCTCCTCCATTCTCCTCTCAGGATCTTGGCACACACACGGCGTGAAGTTTAAAGCCACGGGGTCCGCGACACGAACCGCGGTCGACTACGTGGGAGTCCAGCGACATAGCCATTACGCTAACTGCTAGTTCCCTATATTTCTTGACGCTTTCCATTAATTTAAAAAAAGGATTTGGGGACCAGCAGGTGGTATGAAGGTTAAGGCCACTGGATCCCACATAGCTTACTTCACAGTTTGAGTCCTGGACCGGCAGGTTGAAAATCACGCTGGGCACATGTTGCATGCATGCCCAGGATCCTGAGAGAAAAGTGGAGAAGGGATTGCAGCATGGCCATGCCCTGGGGCAGGGAGAGGGGGGCAATTTTTCACTTCTCTTCTCTCTCTGTCCAGTAAAGACCTGTACCCCTTAGCAAAAACTTGAACAACAGAAAAAGAATATTGTGTTTTTCTTTGATTTCATTATCTCTTAACTAATATTTATTTACTACTGTCTCAAGCCTTTAATAGGGAGGAAATATAAACGGCTGCTTCACCATGGAGCCTGAGAAGCTGTATGTCGATTGTAGCAACTAGGGCTTGGACTAGAGTCACTTTTAAGACTAAAATATAAGTGAACTAAAGACCTTAGGTTGGACAGGAAAATTGAGGGAAAATGAGCAGTTGAGAAACTTCTGTGCCATTGATACTTGCGATAAAAATGGAGGGAATCCTGTGCCTACACTGCACCCCCACTCCCCATGACCTGCTACAATGCTCTGTCATTTACAGAAACGATGCCCAGGGAGGTCTCCTGGCTTGCCTGAAGCCAGTTTGTTGGGGGCTCACATTACAGTCCAGAGCCCAGGTGTCTGTGCTCCCAGCAGAAGCCCCCACCCCAGCCCTGATGGGCACCAACTCCCTTAGATCCAAGCCAGACAACTCCAGATTAAGTTAACAACTTTTATTGCCATTCACATATGTCATAGAAAAAGGAATGTAGAAAATGCATTAGGGGAAAAACAAAACACCCAGGCTTGTACACGTGGCTCTATTTACATCCGGGAGAGGGCTCTCCTGACATCAGGCGCAGCAGCTACACTTGTCTGAGGCCCCTTTGCAGACACAGCCCTGGGCACACTTGGCACAGCCCACAGGGCAGCAGGAGCAGCAGCCTGGGGAAGAAAGGGGAGAGTTGAGGATTTCAGAGCAGATTTACCAGGCACTTCCCTGTCCTGACTGCAAGCCTTGCACAAGTTCTGCCCCAACCCCAGGACCCTTTTCTGGGATGGCCCAGCTATGTTCTGAGACAATAGATCCAAACTTGGCCATTTGTTTCCCAATAGGAAAAGGCTCTACCCCATGTGAGCTCGGAACAGGGCAGAAAGACTGGGCAAGGAATCTCGCACTGTCTCCAGAGGCAAAGGAATGCCAGTTCCCACAAGCAGACACTCAGAGCCAGCTTGGGGTTCCCTCCCAACCTTGGCCACAGCCCCAGATCCTGGAGATGGCCCCACACTCACTCTTCTTGCAGGAGGCGCACTTGCATTCTTTGCATTTGCAGGAGCCAGCGCAGGTGCAGGAGCCACCTGTGAGGGTGAGAAAGGCAGGCAGTGAGCACTGGTGTGATCTGGCTGATCTGGCAGGTGCTCTGTCACTCTCCCTGCACCTCTGCTGCCCAGGCTCTGCCCTGGGAGCTGCTGCCCCATACAGACAGATGGAAGTGTAACCCCACCTCTTCCACCTTCTTGCTGGGAAGTTCAGGCCTGGGCCTGGGCCAAGATTTGAAGTGGTGAGCCCACAAGTGGCAATGTCCCCACTTCCTATTCCACACCGGTAATTCAAGCTTGCATTGCAGTGTGCCTGCAGCCTTTTGTCTATGAAGACAACCCTGAGCCTCCATCCTTTTACCCTGAAATCGGAGCCGCTGGGGGGATGGAAAACTCTGAAGGCAGATGAAGGTGTATGGCCAGAAAGAAAGCACAGAATGTTAAATATAAAGGCGTCCACTTCAGCTCAGATTCAAAACGCGCCCTTGACTGCCACCGGAACTCTGGTTCTGGAACAGGGAAATGCTCATTCTAACGCTCAGAAAGTCGGTGTCCCTTACCAGTAGCGCAGGAGCAGTTGGGGTCCATGGCGGGACGAGGTGAGGTCGGAGGTCCAAAGCAACAAGCGACAGGCACTTGAGCTGTAGGAGGCGTGTGTCGGAACCTCGGACCTGCCAGCCCACTTTATAGTCCCGGGAGGCGGCCCGGGCGCAAAGGCCCCGCCCCGGCCGTTGCACCCGCCCAGCTGAGTCAGCGCCGTCCCGGGTGCTTGGCGGGGCTGAGCGCAGCGGGCGGGAAGAGCGCACGAGTTCCCCAGAGAGCGCGGCTCCGTGCGCACCGCGGGAGCCGCCCCTTTGGTGCCGGGTTGCGCGGGAGGGGAGCTGTGCGCCCAGCGGTACTCGGCGTCCTTGAAGCTCTGCTGACTCTTCCCGACTTTCCAGAGGTGGTTACCACCCCTGTCTCCGGCGTTCCAGGAACCTAGCCTAGTATCCTGGCCAATCCCTCAGTCCCAGCCCCCATGCCTGTTCTCAGCTTTGCCTCTCCCGGAGAACGCGTGCAACCCCGGCCTTCTGCTCACGTCCCCAGATCCACACGACCCAGAGAGAGCAGCGAGCGAGTTGAGTGCAGAGGACTCGCTCTGACTGTGACCTTTGCTTCCCCCACACCCACGCATCGCCTGTTGCTATCGTCACTTGTCCTTGGGCCCCGGTTCTCATACACGCAGCGACAAGGCAAATAGGTCTCTGCTTCCCTTCCATTCTCCAGGCCTGATGGGATGTATGGATGTCCTTGTCAGGGTCCCCTTTTGGTCAGATTTCCCTAGGGCTTCCCACAGCCCAGCCTTCCACCACATAAAGCTTACCCCAAGTCATAAGATACCCTGAGGAATCTATCATTTGTATGACATGCAGACCCTGCTTAAATAAAAAAGTAAAAAAAGTTTATTTCTCTTTCACTTTTCCTCACCATTGCATAGCATTTAGCATTTGCTTTGTTTGATCCCTGTCTTTGAACCTTCCCAATACCACTAAATGGGAAATACTGCTATGAATCCATTTTTCTTTTCTTTTCTCTCTCTCTTTTTTTTTTTTTTTTTTTTTTTTTGGAGAGGTTTTCCCTATAGGGCACATGTGCTTGCTAGAAAGACAGAGAGACAGAAAGTAAGAAATTATCCCCCAGAGGAGATGGCCACGCTGTAATCGCTTCTCTCCCATTCTCCTCTCAGGATCTTGGGCACGCACACACACGCGCCTGGCGTGAGTTTAAGCCACCGGGTCCAGGACTCCAACTGCAGTTGACTACATGGGAGTCCAGTGATATAGCCATTATGCCAACTGCTGGTCCCCATTTTTCTTTTCTTAAAAATTTGCTGTAGGGAGTGTGCTCTCACCAGGGAGGGAGAGAGGGGAGAGAGAGAGAGAGAGAGAGAGAGGAGAGAGAGAGAGAGAGAAAGTAAGAAAGCTTCCTTCCCAGGGAGGATTGACCACTCTGCAACCTATTCTCCATTCTCCTTTGGGATTTGGGGCACACACTCACACGCATGTTTTCGAAGTTGGGTCCAGACTCAAACTTCTCAGAGAGTCACGAGGGATCCAGCTGCCTTAATTCTGGTCCACCTTGGCCTAAACTCATTTTTCCAAAGTAAAAACTTAGGCACCAGTTTAGCCTACCCAAGGCTATAGAGCCAGAAAGTGATGGTACTGGTCTGAATCCAGTGAGACTCAACTTCCCAAGGAGAAGAAAAGGTCAAGGATAAAGATTTCTTTGTCCCAAGTATGACTTCGACCTCACCATACTTCTTGAAATAGTTTGCATTTGTGCGTTTTTTGTTTGTGGTTATTGCTGTTTTTCTGTTTGTTTCATTGTGTTGAGGGTCTTGCTATGTTGGGACCCTCTTGTCTCAGCCTCTCCAGTAGCGAGGCTACAGGTGTATGCCACTGTTCCCGGCTTTTTAGGGTGGGCTAGGAATCAAATCTGGGTCTGCATGGGAGGCTTTAGCCTACCTGCAAACAGTGTCCACTGCAGTTTACAGTAGATGGGCTTTGAACTCTGTTAAACAGAGACAAGCCTCAAGCTTAATTCTGGAAAGTTTAAAAAAAATGATGGAGGGAACCAGCAGTTAGCGTAATGGCTATGTCGCTGGACTCCCACGTAGTCGACCGCGGTTCGCGTCCCGGACCCGGTGGCTTAAAACTCACGCCGGGTGCGTGTGCGTGCGTGCCCAAGATCCCGAGAGGAGAATGGTGCCGGGGGCCAGCCTCGGCGGGGGTGGGTTGACTCGACGGAGGCGGCGAAGGAAAGGAAGACTGAGGTCTCGGTGCCTTTTCATGCACGTCCTCTCAGCCGGACACTTCCCAGAGATCGCTCTCTGAGGAGTGACAACTGCTAGGAATCATCGTGCCTTTTTATTGAAAATGTGATACATGCAAGTGAATGGGAGAGGGGCTACATGTTCTAATTATCAATTCATAAAGTTTTAACAATAGAGATCAAAGGTTCTATTCAGGGTTTGATAAAGGGCAGGACTATTAATCATCGATACAATTCAACAATTATTTGATTGATGTAAGCAAGCTTTTGGGAACTTCTGTTCTGGGAGTGTAGTTTCGGAGAACAGCTCCAGCAGGCAGAGTTAATTATCAGCCAGTACTTGGCGGCAGCAATCTTGCAGTTACTGGTTGTGATTCTATAAAGGAAAATCTCAAGTACAGACATTAGTTCTTATAAATCTCAATAAAGAATGATATTTATATAATTTTATAGAGATCTAAAGTTTATTTAAAGGAATCCTAATATATTTACCTATCCTGAAAGGGTGAAGTTAGTGTTCACTTGATGAGGGCGGGGACACAGGTTTTTCAACTGGTGGTGAAGTAACTAATGAGTTAACGAAAAACTTTGTGGCACACCTAGGCATTGTATTGTGCTTGTGTTGCCACCATCATGTACTTTGTCAGAACATAAGCTACAGTGAGGCGGGGGTGTCCTGGGTCAGTTTCTGCGTAAGAGATGATTTTTAAGTTTAAATGTGTTTTGAAAGGAAGGCCTTCCAGAGATCAAGAAGAACTTTAGCACACCCTTTATTGTGTCCAATGAAGCGCTGTAATTAACAGTAAGTGATTAGAGTAAAGGGAGCGGTCGGGGGATTTTGGGGAAATCTTACTACAAAGATGTATGAAAAAATTATATTAATTCTTTTATAGTAATATATCGGGGAGTCAGAGGGGGGTCACTTCCCAGCAAGGCTACTACATTTCCCGGAGCGGATAGCAAACGGCCTTGCCAATATGCTAATTGATCCAAGCTTGTTCCAGGGTTGGGGGGCGTACAGTAGTGGCCTTGCCAGCATACTGAACCAACCGGAAGCGATGCTCAAAGATCAAAGGGCTCAGACGGGTCCTGGAGCCCCACTGGGTTGGACTCCTCCAGAATGGAGGAGAAGGGATTGCGGCGTGACCATCCCCCCTGGGGGGTGATTTCTCGCTTTCTATCTCTCTGTCTCTCTCTGTCTGTCTGGCGAGCGCACGCGCCCTATAGTGAAAAATCTCTCCAAAAAAAAAAAAAAAAAAAAAGACCTAAGGAAAAAAAAATGATGGAGGCCCAATTGGTGACATGGTGGGGTTTTTTTAAAAATTATTTATTTATTTATCCACTCATTTATTTTTTAATTTGACCAGAGAGAAACACACAGAGAGAGAGAGGGGGGAAATGAGAAAGCAAGCCACCAGGTCTGGGACTCGAACCGTGGTGGGCCATGTGGGAGTGTCCAGTGCCTTAACCACCACGCCACCTGCTGACCCCCCTTTTTTTAAAAAAATATTTATTTATTTATTTATCCATTCATTTTTTTGGGGGGTGGGGCAGAGGTTTTCGCTATAGGGCGCGTGCGTTCGCCAGACAGACAGAGAGAGACATAAAGACAGAAAGCGAGAAATCACCCCCCAGGGGGGATGGTCACGCCGCAATCCCTTCTCCTCCATTCTCCTCTCGGGATCTTGGGCACGCACGCACACGCGCCCAGCGTGAGTTTTAAGCCACTGCGTCCAGGACACGAACCACGGTCGACTATGTGAGAGTCCAGCAACATAGCCATTACGCTAACTGCTGGTTCCCATCCACTCATTTACTTTTTAATTGGTGACATGGTGTTTAAAGCCACTGGATCCCACATGGCTAATTGTGTGGTTTGAGTCCCAGACCTTGCAGCTTGAGAAATATTCTGGGTGCCCAAAATCCCAAAAGGAGAAATGGAGGAGAAGGGATGGCAGTATGACCATTCCCCATGGGGGGGGGGGTGTTCCTTTCTCATTTTCCCTCTCTTTCTCTCCCTGAAAATTGCATACACCATCTACCAAGTTTAAAAAAAAAAAAGCAATAGAGAAAAGAAATATGTATATAGTACATTGTAGAACAATCTAATGTTGGAAATCAGATTGCTGCTTAATTTCCAGAGACGAAGTTTACTTTTCATTCAAATACATGTGATGGTTTCTTTCACATGTCAGCTTGGCTAGGCTTTATTTCCAGCACCTTAGTCAAATGCCAGTCTCGAAGTTGCTGTGAAGTTACAGATGTGATTAAAATTTAAATCAATAGACTCTGAGTAAAGCAGATTACTGTCCACAGTATCAGTGGGCTTTATTCAATTAGTGAAGGCCTTAGAAGGCTGAGGGTCTTCCCCAAAGGAAGGAATTTTGCTTTCTGTGTGTCTTCAGACTCAAGACTGCAACATTATCTCCTTCTGGAATTTCCAGCCAGCCAAATCTCCCATCATCAAATGGGACCAAATAACTTGCCAGACCAAATAACTTGTCAGACCAAATAGCTGTATGAGCCAGTTCCTAAAATCTCTCTTTCTGTTACCTGTCTCCATAACCGTATCCTCTGCTGGTCTTCACGTCTTAGCTGCAATCAGAAGAATGTGTCTACCAGGGACCAGCAGTTAGCGTAATGGCAATGTTGCTGGACTCCCACGTAGTCGACTGCGGTTCGTATCCCGGACCTGGTGGCTTAAAACTCACGCTGGGCGCGTGTGCATGCGTGCCCAAGATCCCGAGAGGAGAATGGAGGAGAAGGGATTGCAGCATGGCCATCCCCCCTCGGGGGTGATTTCTCGCTTTCTGTCTCTCTGTCTCTTTCTGTCTGTCTGGCGAGTGCACGTGCCCTATAGCGAAAACCTCTCCAAAAAAAAAAAAAGAAGAATGTATCTACCAGGAGACACAGCAATGTTGTATTCCACTGGGCTGGGCTCTAAGGCTATCTGTGGCCACTTACTGCTCCTTATGCCTCTGAATCAACAGGTAAAGAAAGGAGTTGCTTTACTGGATGGGGTGGTTGGTCGTGATTGCCAAGGGGAGCTGGACCGCTGCTGCACAATGGAGATAAGGAAGAGGATGCTGGAGTACAGGAATTCCCTTAGGATGTTTCTCACTTTGTCCTATGACTGAAATCAATGGAAAACCTTTACCAACTCATTTCTAGCAGGACTTCTTAATGACCCAGACCCTTCACGAATAAGGTTTGGTTCACTCCATCAGATAAAGAACCATGAACAGTTGATTCGCTGAGGGCAAAGCGATAATGGGAATTGCAAGTTATAAATACCAGCTACGACCACATGACCTGTTACGGACCCAGAAAGGAGGGATGCAATTGTTTCTTTGTTTATTTTTTTCTGTGTGTGCATGTGTCAGATGTTTTTGTTTTCTTCCTGTTATTCTCTTAGTCCCCGTACATATCAGAGGGTATATTACTGTTACATCACTGTATTTAAGCATTGCTAACTTTCTATCACAATACCTAAATGACAGGCTGTCAAGGAGAAGAGTGAATACCACCCAAGGACTTTACAAACTTTTCTGGGAAACAGTGTATTTCCAGTCATAGGATGGCTGCATCACGTTATCTGCACATACAATCTTGCTTTACCTTTATCTGGACATTAGCATGATTTATGGAGATGTATGTATGTGCTGAGTTGATAAGAAATGGACTGTGAGGGCCAACCAGGTGAAATGGTTAAGACTATTGGATCCCATAAGGCTGATGACACAGTTAGAGTCTGGGACCCCATAGCTTGAAAAACAAGCCAGACACATGAGCACGGATGCCCCAAATCCTGAGAAGAGACTGAAGGAGAAGGGATTGTGGCACGGTCAGCTCCTCCAGATGGTGCTTTCTCACTTTCCCCCTCTCCCTCTCTCTCTCTGGCAAGTGCATGCACCCTGTAGCAAAACAAACAAATAAATCTTTCTCTGTCTATCCTGTTGGTTCTGTTTCTCTGGGGGAACTGTGAGTAGTACAAACATATGTGAGACAATGCAAATGGCTTAAAAGAAAAACGTGAAGTAAAATACTCGTGTAGGTGATGAGGCTGATAAAAGATACACAACTCGGCCCAAAGGCCTGGCCTGTTTGTCTGGAGGTAGAAAAATGTCCCTATGTTATGAATAAAAAAATAACAAAATACTAGCTAATACTGTAGATTACTTGACACCTGGCGGGTGCCATTCTAAGCTATTTTCATGTATTAACTATTTAGTTCCACCAGCCAGCTGCTATTATTCTGCCCATTTCATAGTAGCGGAGACTGAGCCACAGAGAGGTTAAGTCACCCAGGTATAAGTGACTATAGCTAGGATTTGCACTGGTGCAGGCTGATTGCATCACCATGCCCTCACTCTCCATTTTACACTACCGTGCCACGTACAAATGGGGACACTAAAATCCGGCACAGAGGCAGCAGTGGGAAGAAAACTGAGCTGTTGCTTAGCTCCCTCTCTGACCTCTCTGGGGTCAGTTTCCCATCTGAAAAGTCAGGGGCATCATTGGTCCAACTTGTAAGGCATTTCCAGATCCATACTGTGAGCACGCAGTGACAGCATGATCTGCCAGGGGAGGCCAGGGAGAGAGACCTGCCGTGGCACAGGTTCAGACCTCCAACTTGAGAGCTGTGTGCCTCGGGCAGACTGCTCAACCCTGCTGGAAGATAGCACGATCTTGCTGGTCCCTGCACATTCACTCTCTCACTGGGTCGTGTGAAGTTCAAGTGATATGAAAAATTAAAAAGGCTTTTGTGTTCAAATATGCTACAGCAGCATCTTATCCCAGAAGGCTTTGTGCAGGAATACATTCACACACACCCTGGGACACAATTGCAAGGCTCCACGCTTCTCCCCGGACCCCAACCCAGAGGAAATCTTCCCAGACAGGTCTTTTCCCTGTCCTGAGTTTGTTGAGAAAAGAATTTCCTCTTGGAGAAAGTTCACATAGACAGAATGATCATGAAGGTCATTGTTTACTAAGGCCTAGCCAGCAACTGGGAGCGTAGCTCAATGAATTCCTCCCCCACGGATATAATTGTCATTCTATAAATGACAAAATGGGGGCCCAAAGAGGTTGAGCTTCTTGCTCAGGTCACAGAGCCAGTAAGTACTGATGTGGGCTGGAAGCCAGGACTGCTTGACCAAAATCCATGCACTGGGCCCAGGCTGCCTTCTGAAATCCCTAGTTCCCACAGGGCACTTTCAGACAAGTGTGGTCCTGATGCCTGGGCCAGGTGACTCACCTTCCTTGATTGAACATCAAATAACATTTCCTCAACAAACAGCCGTGGGACTAACGGTTGGTATTAATTACAAGTCATTGAGGGCCTCACACCATCCTAACGAACACCGCCACGCCCTTCAAACTGCAGTCTGCCACTAACCCTGCATGGGCAGACGCGAAGCCCTGCACTTCATCTTAAATCAGTGGACACATACACTTCATCTTGCCGGGGAAATGCCGGGCAACTCCTCCAGAGCCCTAGTCACTTCGCTAGTTTGAAGTAGCTGAGGGCTGGGATTTCAGAAAGGAGCAAATTCGGTCTGACCCATGATTCAGAGCCGATCACCACAGGGGCTAGGGGCAGAAATTCCTGTCCGTGCCAGTGGGTAAGCCAAGATGGATGAATCTTTGTCCAGGCCAGGGCGGCTCAAAGGTGTGTGAGGCACAGTGTCCAGTCTGCGGCCCACACCCTTGAACAAATGCGGTGCCTGTAATTTTGTTTCTGTTATATTGCTCTTTGTATGTTTATTGAAATGTTTCCTTGAATCTAAAAGTTAAAAGTGTGTGTGTGTGGGGGGGGGGGGGTGGCTGGCCCTACATATAAAATGCCAGATCCCACATCGGATCCCAGCCTGGGACTTAAGAATCACATGTGCACTGTGTGTGTGTGTGTGTGTGTGTGTGTGTGTGTCCCAAATCCTTGCGGGATGGAGAAATGAAAGGTTTGTGGCCTGAGCACGCCCCACTCAGAGATGTTTTCCATCTCTGGAGAGTGCATACATGTTCTGGCCAAAAACGTCTTAAAAAAAAGACTTTTGTACTTTGTGTTTGTCTGATTTCATTATGTTTATAATTCGGATTATTTTATTTACCAAGGTTTAGGTCTGCAATAGATAGGAAATACCTACTGGAAATAGCCTCACCATGGAGTTGGAGAAGCCCCATGTATCAACAGGATTCTAGCAACTGAAGAGTTAGATTTCACTCTCTGCAGTCCCCTTCAAGCCTAAAGGCTGATGAAAAACTAAAGCTGGGCGGGAAAGTCAAAGGGAAAATGAGGGGTTCAAAGTTTCTGTAACACTTGGCACCACCCCCTCAGCACCACCTCCGCCCCAGCCTCTACGACCTGGCGTAATTATCTACCATTTTATTTCTTTTCCACGTGTTCTTGAAGGAGAGAGAGAGAGAGAGAGAAAGCACCCTCCCCAATGGCCACGCAGGGCAATTAGGAACTTCCCCCGGCCTGTTTCTCAAGCCACTGAGTCCTGGACTCCAACTGCACCTTTAGCCCTGTAGGAGCCATCCACACCACCTAACACACCACACATCACCGGCTGGCCCACCGCTCTACCTTTCATAGAAATGAAGCTCAGGGAGGCCTCCCCGCTTGCATAAAGAGTTTGTTGGGGGCTCACATTTCAGTCCAGGTCTCTGCACTCCCAGTAAAAGCCCCACCCCAGCCCTGGCAGCACCAAGTCCCTTAGATCCAAGGCACGCAAAGGAAACCAGAACTAGAGTCTAATCAACAACTTTTATTGCATTCACATATTTCGTAGAAAAAGGAATATAACAAACGGGTCAGGGTTGTATAGGAAAAAAAAAATCCAGACTTGTACACGTGGCTCTATTTACATCTGGGAACAGGGCAGTCCCCATATCAGGCGCAGCAGCTGCACTTGTCAGAAGCCCCTTTGCAGACGCAGCCCTGGGCGCACTTGGCACAGCCGGCGGGGCAGCAGGAGCAGCAGCCTGGGGAAGAAAGAGGGTGACAGAGATGAGCACCAGGGGCAAGGGAATAAGGATTCCCGCCTTCTCTGAGAAGATTCACCGCTGACGCACCACCTTCCGGGAGGAGGGAGCACCCCCCACACCGCAGGCTTCAATTCCCTTGGGGACGAGGTTGGGGGGACTGGAGGGGAGAGTGGACCCCACTTACTCTTCTTGCAGGAGGTGCACTTGCACTCTTTGCATTTGCAGGAGCCGGCGCAGTTGCAGGATCCACCTGCAAGAAAAAAAGGCAGCGGATGAGAACGGTCACTGGAGACCTCAACGCAGTACCGAGTCTAAGGAGCCGGGTTAGAGTCACTTCGTTCCACAACCAATTCGTGGGAACTTGAGCAAGCCATTAACTCAGAGCTTCTGAACAGTAAATCGAGGGCTCCGAATAACCTAGAATAGAAAAAGATAACACTAAAACGCTTCGGGAAGGGGCAGTAAGTATCCTGAAACTGGACGATTAGAGAGAGAAAGAGGGGTCAGGAAACCGCATTCTAATTCTTTAACCTACACCAGGCGTCCCCAACCCCGGACCAAGTCCCGTACCGGTGGCGCAGGAGCAGTTGGGGTCCATGGCGAGTTGAGAAGGTGGCTGGAGTCCGCAGACAGTTGCACGCAGGATTGAAAGAGCTTCGAGGAGGCGTGGTGGAGCGCTAGCCGGGCCCGCTGCCTTTATAGCTGGAAAGCGCCGGGGCGAGCGCAAAAGCCCCGCCTGCGCGGGAGCCGCCTGCACACGTCCCGCGCTGAGTCACACACGGGCTCCGTGCGGCGCATCGGGCCGAGCGCACCGGGCTGTGCACACGGGCCGCCGGGCGCCAGTTCCCAGAAGACGCCCCACGTGCGCCCCGGGGCCGCCTTGGCGCCAAAGGGGCTGGGTGCAGAGAGAGGACACCGCGTCCCGGGGACTGGGGCGGTGCGCGGAGCTACTGCCTTCTGCCCTCCGCCGTGTGCATAGCTCCGCCTGTCCTGTCCTGAGCGGTGAGAGGGGCGGTGAAGGCGGGTCTAGGGGATCCTGCTCGCACAAAAAAGCGGCTTTAAGTGAGGAGAGATTACAAAAAACGTAACAAAACTCCCCCAAACAAAAACAAACCTCTTTGTACCAGTTAAGGCTTAATAATTGTATAACATCATATTAAATCAAAAGGTGGTTATTTTTTTTTTTTGGAGAGGTTTTTCGTTACAGGGCGCGTGTGCTCGCCAGACAGAGAGAGAGAGAGACATAGAGACAGAAAGCGAGAAATCACCCCCCCCCCAGGGGGGATGGTCACGCCGCAATCCCCTCTCCTCCATTCTGCTCTCGGGATCTTGGGCACGCACGCGCACGCGCCTGGTGTGAGTTGTAAGCCACCGGGTCCGAGACGCAAACCGCGGTCGACTACGTGGGAGTCCAGCGACATAGCCATTACGCTAACTGCTGGTTCCCAAAAGGTGGTTATTGATGACATAGGCATTGTTTATTGAGTACTTTCGTGTGCAGCAGAGGCTGTAAGCGTGCTCTGCAAGTTCTCACTTCATACTGTGACACCCGGGAGGTAAGGTTTATCCGTTCTCATTTTGGAGAGGAGCAAATAGACTCAGAAAGGTTAAGTAACTTGCCCAAGGTCACAGAGACCGGGCATAGCAGAGCCTAGTGATTCAAACAGAGGCTTAGAAAATGCTGAAGGCCAGCTAAGGGTAGTCATCACCAACACGGGAGAACAAGGATCAAGAAACCACAATCTGGGACCAGGTAGTGGCGCAGTGGCAATGCACCTAAACCCTAATGGGGGGGGGGGGGGGATCCTAGGTTCAAGACCCAAGAGCTCCCTGGGTGAGCGGACAAGTGCCCACGATCCCCACAACTCAGCGTGAATGGCTGTGTGAAGGCAGTGTTGCAGCTTCCTCCTCTCTCTATTTCTCTCTCTCTCTCTCAATAAATAGGTAGAACTTCAAAAAACAAAATCCCACAAATCTTGTGCTAAGAAGCTCAGTCATGATGGCAGTCCCAGAGATGAGTAGAGGGAGGTGACACAGGGTCCTGGCTAGGATGGAGGGTGAGCTCAGAGTCAGGGGGAGCAGTGAGGAGGAGACCCAGTCCAGCCTGGAGGAGGTGGACCAAAACCTTGGGCCTGAAAGTGAGGAGGTGTTTGCCTGGTGGGACTGGGGAGCCTCCATCCTGGGGCTGAAGTACCAGGCTGCAAAGTTGGCACTGACCCCTGGGTATCCTGCAAGGGAAACCCCAAAGAACGTTCTTCCCCAGGGGATGCTGAGGGGAAGAGCGGAGGTGGTGTCCAAATTCCTCTCCGGGAGGCACGTGTCTGGCCGCTGTGTAACAGTCTTAGGTCATCATCTTCGGAAAACCCTAAGTGTGTCATCTGACAGTCAGGAAACAGTTACTGGAAGCTTCCTGGCACGCTTAAGGAATGCTGGCCGCTGCAGCGGAGTTCAGTGAGGAGGCGTCAAGGGGAGGACAGTCTGTTCTTGCAGCACCTTCTGTAAGCTCCAGTGGTCATGTCTGTCTAGCTCAGCTCAAACGTCACTTCCTCTGGGAAGTCCGCCTGACCCTTTTGCCCGAGGATAACCAGGGAGTGTGCTGGTAAACATCCTGCTCTTTTCCTTCCAAGCACTTTCCGTGCCTGTACTACAGATGAACTTCTGTGATTCTTGAATTGATGTCTGTGTCCCTCCCTACCCTTGCCCAACACTGAAAACTCCAAGTAGTCTTTGTGTCCCCTCACCCCTGCAAACTGTGTCTCCAGCCCTGTCGCAGGGCCAGGTTCAGGGGGGCACTTAATAAATATTTGTTAAGTGAATGAATGGGGGAATCTACTGAACTGTTCTCCCCTGACAACCCCCACTTTGCATCAGGACTGAATACAAAAAGAAAGAAAGAAAGAAAGAAAGAAAGAAAGAAAGAAAGAAAGAAAGAAAGAAAGAAAGGGAGGAAGGAAGGAAGGAAGAAAGAAAGAAAATGATCATTTGTGAATCTATGTGTCCATTCAAGTAAAAACTCCAAGTAGAGTGGAAGTGTCTAGTTGTCAGGACTAAATTCTGATTGTCACTCTGCCACTCACTTGTTGAATGACCTTAGGGGGGATTATGTCCAGGCTCCCCCTGAGTCTCAGTTTACTCATCTGTTAAGTGGTCAGATTGTACTAGAATTGAACAAAAAAAATAGGGTGCATGTACTCCCTGGAGAGAGACAGAGAGAGGGAGAGAGAGAGAAGGCTCCCCTCCCCTCCAGGAGGAATGGCCACATCTCCTGTCCTCCGTTCTCCTCTAGGGATTCTGGGCAGGCACGTACACACACCAGGCATGTTTCTTAAGCTATGGATCCCAATCTTGAACTGTGCAGTAGGCCACGTGGGATCCAGCCTCCTCCACCATCACCCTTCTGGCTCAGGTTGTACTAGGATTTAAGGGTCATTTTCAAACAATTTTAGAGCCAAGATCTCAGAAATCTGTCCGGCTGCTGTGTGGGCAGTAGGCAGATTTCGTTGTTGTCATTTACATATGTACACACGCTCTATACAGAGTCCCTGGTCTCTAATAAATCAGGTGCTCGCCTATCCACTGGATGGAAATGGTCAACTCTGTGAAGAGAAAATAGGGTTTGTCATGCCCTATCAGGTCTATCCCTGAGTGGGTGCCATCCAAGTTGGTGGAAAATTTGTTTTTGGGTCTAAGCTGTCTCCCCTGAATCACTGTTACAGTGAGAGGAGGGAGGGATGAGGAATCAGGGAAGGTGGAAGGGGGCACAGGCCTAGGCTTGATCCTTTCCACCACCACCACCACCCCCCAACCCCGACAAGCCTGACATGCTTGAACAGAGGTGGGGAGGGAGAACTTTCAAATATTTGCATACCTGATATGGCTGTGTGTGAGGGAGGTCGGCCAAGCGCATTGGATAAGGAAAGATATCTCCTGATTACACGGTGTGAGACAGTGTGAAGCCATGAGGCGGCCCTGTCCTGGTTAATAGAAGAAGCCATCCAGAGTGAAGAGGGGACTTTTCACTGTCCTTTTAACTGCAGAGGTAGATACATAGGAGGGGGTCTTTTTAAAATTTTTTTGGAGAGATTTTCACTATAGGGCCTGTGCGCTCGCCAGACAGACAGACAGAGAGAGACATAGAGACAGAAAGCGAGAAATCACCCCTCAGGAGGGGATGGTCACGCTGCAATCCCTTCTCCTCCATTCTCCTCTCGGGATCTTGGGCACGCACGCACACGTGCCCGGCGTGAGTTTTAAGCCACCGGGTCCGGGACGCGAACCGCGGTCGACTACGTGGGAGTCCAGCGACATAGCCACTACGCTAACTGCTGGTTCCCAAGGAGGGGGTCTTCAAAAGCCCATGGAAAATATGTATCATAAAACCATGGGGAGCCAGCAGGTGGTGTAGTGGTTAAGGCCCTGGGCTCCCACATGGTCGATCACGATTTGAGTCCTGGACCTGGCGGCTTGAAACTCATGCTGGGTACCTGTGTGAGCATGCCCCAAATCCTGGGAGGAGAATGGAGGAGAAGAGTGTGGTGTGGCCATTTCCCCTAGAGGTTGATTTCTCACTTTCTCTCTCTCTCTCTCTCTGGTAAGCACATGCACCCTATAGCAAAAATCTCTCTCTCAAAAAAAAAAAAGAAAGGGCTTTTTTGCCTTTCTGTCTGCTTGGGCTCATCCTACCTCTCGGGAGTGTATTACACTCTTAATTAATAAACTATTTTTTCATTTCACTAGTGGCCTGTTTCGTTTAATTCTTTGTCCCAAACACCAAGAACCTGGATGTCACTGCAGAAGTCATCTCACAGCATGTTATGGTGAGCCAAGCCAGAAGGCCCCAGCACAGTCCAGGAAGAAGATAAGATGATGGTTTCATGGCTCAAAGCTTCTAGACAAAGAATCTCCTGACCTTGGTACCCACTCCAAAATTAGGAGAATAACTGGACCCATTCTGCACATGCCCCACCCCCAAAGGAAAACACACGCACAAGCGCCACCTGGAATAAGTCTGAGCAAAGCCCTTCCTGACCAAACTAAAACCCCTCGCCTTAGTTCTTCCTCAGCAACCCATTTTCCGGGACCCCTCCCTTCTTGGGAGTCCTGTTTTTCCTTTCTTCTTCTTCAATAAACTCTCTGCTTTGCTAGATCCAAACAAACCAGCAAACGACATGTATTTCCTTTTTTTTTTTTGGCACCAAAATAAACTCAGACTTCAACTCCTCCTTCCGTAAACTCTGTAAAGTTCTCTCGTAAACAGTAGTTCTACTGTCCAGCCATCCATTCGTTCTTTCTCTGTGATGGTATCTTTGGTTTTCTTTGGAGAATCAGCTCATCCCACTCGCAGTCCATAGGGCTTTGATGGAGTAGGCCTCATCCGTGGGTCCCCAGGCCATTTCAACTCTCTGGCCACAGCAGTTGGCTCTGATGGAACCATACAATCTTGAACCAAAGAAAATCAATGGAACTGGCTGGGAGGGCTGGGAGAGTGGCAGATACTCTTTCTGGACTTGAACCTAGAAGGATGCGAATTTGAGTTCCTAAAGCAATTTATCTCCATGAGAAGACCCTGAAAATACTGGGACCTGCAGATGGTTTAACTATTATGTCGCTGGACTCCCACATAGAGACAGAGGCTCAAGTCCCGGACCTGGTGGTAAACTCACACCGGGCATGTGCATGCGTGCCCGAGATTCCAAGAGGAGAATGGAGGAAAAGGGATTGCGGTGTGGCCATCCCCCCAGGGGATGGTTTCTCGCTTTCTGTGTGTCTGTCTCTCCAGCGAGCACATATGCTCTATAGCAAAAGTCTCTCTAAAATGAAAAGACCCTGAAAATAAAGTCATCACAAAGAAAATGGAGCCTGACATCTTGGGAGCACCTGGACTCATCCATGCTAGAAGCAACTGTGAGCCCCAAATTTCGTTTTTTGCTTACTTTGTTCTGGATAGAGTCTTAATGGGCTCAGTCTGGCAGACCCCCATGAGGCTCATGTTCATTGCTGGCTTTAACCATCCAATGGCAGTTATCACCGTGATCCTAAGACTCCAAACACTGTCATGTGGTGGTTAAGGCGCTAGACCTAACTCCCACACGGTCGACCATGGTTCAAGTCCCGGACATGGTGGCTTGCTTTCTCACTTTCCTCTCTCTATGTCTCTCTGGTCAAATTAAAATAAACGAATGAATAAATGAAATTGAATAAAATAATTAAAAAACTGGGAACCAGCAGTTAGCGTAATGGCTATGTTGCTGGACTCCCACGTAGTCGACCACGGTTCGCGTCCCGGACCCGGTGGCTTAAAACTCATGCCGGGCACGTGTGCGTGCGTGCCCAAGATCCCGAGAGGAGAATGGAGGAGAAGGGATTGTGGCGTGACCATACCCCCTGGAGGCTGATTTCTCGCTTTCTGTCTCTATGTCTCTCTCTGTCTGTCTGGTGAGCGCACGTGCCCCATAGCGAAAACCTCTCCAAAAAAAAAAAAAGACTCCGAACACTGTCATGTGAGAAACAGCTGAGGGGGTGGGCAGGCTCAATCTGGAAGGGATTTGACAGTGTTTGCTTTAATTATCTCCAGCTATGCAACATGTCACCCAAAACTTAATGGCTTTAAACAACCACCATTTTATTGTATCTCCTGGTTTTGTGGATCAGAAATTTGAGCAGGGTTCATTTGGGCAATTCTTTTGTTTCGTGCATCCTTGACTGAGGTCACTGAGTGTTCAGCTGGTGGGCGGGCTGGTCTGGAGGATCTAAGATGGCTCAGTCATATGCCTGGCGTCCTTTATCAAGGATGTCTGGAAAGCTGTAGCTAGCCAGAACTGTTGATCAGAGTGGACTCTTCAGCATGGTGGCCTCAGGGCAATTATGCTCCTTATGACAGCCCAGGGCGCCAATGACAAGAGTCCCAAGAGATAAGAGTAGTAGGCAGGTGCAAGTGTCTTCAGCCCTAGGCCCTGACACTAACACAGGTCGCTTTCATCACATTCTATCAGTCAAGCAGTCATAGCCTGCCCAGATTTCAGGCAAGAGGACTAAAAATCCTCCCATGTCTTGCTGGGAGGGGTCAACAAATTTGTGGCCATCTCTAATCTGCCACAGTAGTTGTGGGGAATCATTTGCCATGCACCAAGGCGTATGCTAAGGACATTATGTGTTTGTCTGGCTCAAACCTCAGCACAGCCCTACAAGGCAGACGCTGCTGTCATCTCCGTCACAGATAAGACACTGAAGAGTTGTGATCTGTTCAAGGCCATACCACTTGTAAATGGCAGATTTGGGATTTGAACCCATGCCTACATATGTATGCCACACCAAAGAGAGGAAATTAACCTTGCTTTCTGTGGTTCTAAGGGCAGAACCAAGACAGCAGGTGGGAATTACAAGGATCAAGGTTCTGCTCTATGGGGCCAGCAGGTGATTAAGGCGCTGGACTCCCATGTGAGTGATTGTGGTTCGAGTCCCAGACCTTGTGACTTGAAACATGCCAGGTATGTGTGCGTGTATGCCTAAAATCCTGAGAGGAGAATGGAGGAGAAAGGATTGCAGTGTGGCCATCCCCCTGGGAAGGGTGTGATTTCTTGCTTTCTGTCTTTCTCCAGTGAGCACACATACCCTATAGCAAAAATCTCTAAAAAAATTCTGCTCTAGGTAAGAAGGACATTTCTTGAGCTTAGAGCTGGTCACGTGGGAGGGACCACCTTGGGAAATAGTTCTCTGTCACTACAGCTGCAGAAACAAAAGCTGGCAGACGCCAGCATTAGCTAGGGGGTCAGGAAGGGAATCTGCTCTCGTCCTGGAGATTCTGGGGTTCTCATTACAGGGACTCTCTATCCAGTCTTAGTTCTCTTCTTTCTATTGACCCTGCCTTCCTTTTGGAAATGTGTTAGTTATCTACTGCTAGTATAAAAATATTACCCGAAAACTTAGCAGCTTACCATACGTAAGGCCTTCAAAGGTTAGTGGGAAAATGGGATTAAAGTATGAATTTATTTTGGTGCACATTTTTTTTTTAATTTTTAAAATTTTATTTCAATTATTACTGTTAATATTTTTAGAGTCTGCTATAGATCATGCGTGCTCACCAGAGAGAGGACGAGACTGCAGAAGTGAGAAAGCAAGCCATCAGGTCTGGGACTAGAACTGCGATCAACCACGTGGGAGTCCAGCGCTTTTACCAGCACATCAACTGCTGGACACAGATGCAAAAATTGTTTAAATTCATGGATAGTTTTTTTTAAAGAATTATTTAATTTTATTTATTTATTTGTTGTTATTATTTTAATTTGACTAGGGAAAGACATACTCGCACAGAGAGGGAAAGTGAGAAAGCAAGCCTCCAGGTTAAGGACTCAAACCATGGTTGTCCATGTGGGAGTCCAGCGCCTTAACCACCATACCATGCCAGCCCATGCATAGTTTTTTCATAATACACATTTTTCATTACCCTTTTAAAGACCCCTCATGTTTTTTTTTCTTTTTTTTTCTTTTTTTTTTTTTTTTGGAGAGGTTTTTCGCTATAGGGCGTGTGCGCTCGCCAGACAGACAGAGAGAGACATAGAGACAGAAAGCGAGAAATCACCCCCCAGGGGGGATGGTCACGCCGCAATCCCTTCTCCTCCATTCTCCTCTCGGGATCCTGGGCACGTACGCACACGCGCCCGGCGTGAGTTGTAAGCCACCGGGTCCGAGACGCGAACCGCGGTCGACTACGTGGGAGTCCAGCGACATAGCCATTACACTAACTGCTGGTTCCCTTTCTTTTTTGTTTTTAATTTACCTCCCCCCCCCCACCCCCGGGGTTGGGCGAAGATGGTCACACTGTAATCTCCTCTCTTCCACTCTCCTCTTTGATTTTAGGCATGTGTGCACATGTGCCCGGCATGATTTTCAGGTCACCATGCCAGCTTTGGAACTTGAAATGCAGAGTCAGCCATGTAGTATCCAGCCCCTTAAGCATCTTGTCACCTGCTGGCCCACCCCTCGAATGCATTGTCTCATCATTTCTGTGGTCAGGAATCAGACCAGATTCAGCTGGGCTCTCTGGCTCAGTGTCACTGACAGCATTCCAAGTATCAGCCAGGGCTGCAGTAATCTCAGTCAGCGGGGACAGACGTGGCTCCCATGCTCCCTCGTGTGGTTGTTGGAGGGATCTGCTTCCTTGTGGGCTTGTACTGAGGTCTTCCTGGCTCCGGATCATGTGGGTCTCCACGGAGCATCTCCCAACGTGATGGTGAGCAGGTGAGAAGACCAGAGAACATGCTGACAAAAGAGAGTGTGAGCAAAACAGAAGGGACAGCCCTTACCCATTCCTTCTTAGTGAAAGGAAATGATACTGTATTTATTCAAGAGGTGTCCAAGGTCTGGGATCTCAATTGCATGGCCCCCAAATGGTAATATGGTAGCAACCCAGGACAGGAGACATCTCCTTCCTCCTCTCTCCTGCCATATGGGGACTAGAAATGAAAGAAGCTTCTCTCTCATCCGTTCTCTCTCTGTTTTTTATATAGAGAGATTTTTGCTATAGGGTGTGAAAAAAAAAATCTGCTCTAGGTAAGAAGGACCTTTCTTGAGATTAGAGCTGGTCACGAGTAGGAGGGACCACCTTGGGAAATAGTTCTCTGTCACACAGCTGCAGAAACAAAGGCTGGCAGACGCCAGCATTAGCTCGGGGACCAGGAAGAGAATCTGCTCTTGTCCTGGAGATTCTGGGGTTCTCATCACAGGGATCCTGAATGAGAGCACTCGCTGGAGAGACAGAGACAGAGAGACAGAAAGCAAGAAATTACCCTCCAGGGGGTAGGGCCACACAGCAACCCCTTCTCCTCTATTCTCCTCTTGGAATTCTGGGCACGCTCACACACACGCCTGGCATGAGTTTCAAGCTGCAAGGTTTGGGACTCGTACTGTGGTTGACCATGTGAGAGTCCAGCAGCTTAACCACTATGCCACCTGATGGTCCCCTCATTTTAAAATATTAGCTAAAGTTTAGTGTTTAAGGCACCAGATCCCACATGGCTGACCGTATGGTTCAAGTCCCAGACCTGGAGGCTTGAGAAACACACTGGCCGTGTGTGTGTACCCCAAATCCTGATAGGATGAGGGATGGAAGAGAAGGAATTGTGGTATGACCAGTTCCCCATGGGAGGTGCTGTCTCCCCCTCTTTGACTCTCTCTGGTTAGTGCACTCACTCTCTAGCAAAAAAAAAAAAAAAAGTTATGCTAATCTATAGTCAACCCTTATGAAGGTTTTGACTCTAGAAGTTTATTTCTCTATAAACAAAATCCTTCTTGTAAATCTTTATCTCCTCCACTTTGTTTCATAAAATAGACATTTCTCCCTTTTCCAAATTATTAAGAAACCACTTCTTCTCTTCTTTTTCTTTGTTTTCTTCTTTCTAGTTTTTAAATTTTAAATTGCAACCTAATCACAAAGTGACACCCCATTGCTTTTGCAGTATGCTATTTTTTAAAAAAGAATTATTTAATTTTATTTATTATTATTATTATTATTTTAATCTGCTAAAGAGCTTGCAGGCTGGGGGCGGGGGATGGGGGGGAGAGAGAGAGAGAAAGTGAGAAAGCAAGCTGCCAGGTCAAGGACTTGAACCACAGTCGACTATGTGGGAGTCCAGCGCCCCAACCCCCCACGCCACCTGCTGGCCCCACAGTACACTATTTTTTAAAGTTTATTTACTTATGTCCTCCATGAGCGAGACAGATAAAGAGACAGTACTCCCAACAGGGTCTTAACATCACGGTCTATCTCAGCTTCCGTCTGACTCATTCTGGGAGGTCACCAGATGTGACTTGGAACTTCTCATGTAGGTCAGCCTCCTCGAGTGTCATGCGTTCCCGCTGAGGCACTGCCCAGCCCTGCCGTATTCTATTTGTTAGAAGTGACTAGGTCCATTCCATACCCGAGGGGTGGCACAAAGGCATGAGCTCCAGAGGCTGGATCCCTGAGGTCGTCCTCACAGTCCGCCTCCCCAGGCGGGAAGACAATGGTATGTCCGGGGCTTGGGTTCTTTGCCCTGCCACTCCCTTTGTCTAGAGCAGCCTCTCTCCCTGTCTCCCCTTCATCCGTTGGGTCTCGGGTTTAAAGACCACTTCTTCGGTAAAGCCTTCCCGCACCCCAGCATGGGCTGAGTCCCTCGTTACCTCATGTTGCACCTCACACAGTTGCAATTACTGGTAACAAAGCAGCTCTCACTTAGACAGCCACATCCGGGGCTGGGTGCTGACGCCTAACAAGTGTGAATGCCACTTTTCCAACAACCCTGTCAGACAGGGACTGTGATGGCCCACCTTGTACAGAGGGAGAAACTGAGGCTAGGAGGGGCTAAGTTTCCCGAAGTCACTCCTAGTAAAAGGCAAACCAGCCCTGGGGCTCCAGAGCCTGTGTGCCCCGGCAGGTGCTGTGTGGTGCTCGGTTTCATTGTCTCCGATGAGGCTGTGGGCTGTCTGCTGTGCTCACCGCCCTAGTTCTGGCACCTGGCACAGCGCCTGGCTCATGGTGGGTGCTTAATAATGCAGAGGAATGGAGAAAATTGAATCCTGCCAGCCGCCAGGAAGGAGGCAAAACCCTCCTGTGGGGGGGGCCAGCTCTGACAGCCTGCATTCAGGGAGAAGCTAAACCTCTGCTGTTATCTTCTCCTTGCTCATCTGGCCTCGACTTCCTGTCTCTGTCTTACCTGTCCCCATCTCCATACTTCTGCCCTAGAGTCACACCCTGCCATCCCACACATTGCTCCAAAAAAAGCCCTCCAGACTTTTTCTCTCTCCCAGCCCCTAACATCTCCCAAAACCCCTTTCAAATGCCTCCCCCTCCAAGAAGTCTTCCTTGAGCTCTCAAACTGATGGAGCCTCTTTCTTCTTAAAGCAACCAGAGCTTTGGCTTGTACCTTGCCTCAGTCTCCCCATCTGAGTCTGCCAGTTTCTTCCAGCTCTGAAGCATGCACGATTCCACTCAGGAAATTCTTGGGTAGTCTTACCCTCCCCTCTAGTTCGTGAGCACCCTGAAGGGTAGAGACCATTTTGTTGTTGTTTGTCCCCAGTGACCAGCACAGGCCATGGAGACTTTTAGGCATCCATAATCATTTTTGCAATGAAATGGTCTGGAAAGCTGGGTTAAAATGGCACGTTCAGGGGACCAGCAGGTGGTGTGGTGGTTAAGGTGCTGGACACTCCCACATGGCTGACAACGGTTCGAGTCCAGGATTTGGTGGCTTGCTTTCTTTTCTTTTCTTTTCTTTTCTTTTCTTTTCTTTTCTTTTCTTTTCTTTTCTTTTCTTTTTCTTTCTTTATTTATTTTGGAGAGATTTTTGCTATAGGGTGCGTGCACTCGCCAGACAGCGAGAGACATAGAGACAGAAAGCAAGAAATCACCCCCCAGGGGGGATGATCACGCCGCAATCCCTTCTCCTCCATTCTCCTCTCGGGATCTTGGGCACGCACGCACATGCGCCTGGCGTGAGTTTTAAGCCACCGGGTCCGGGACGCGAACCGTGGTTGACTACGTGGGAGTCCAGCGACATAGCCATTACGCTAACTGCTGGTTCCCGGTTGCTTGCTTTCTCACTTTCCCTCTCTCTTTCTCTCTCTCTCTGGTCAAATTAAAATAAAGGAACACATAAATAAAATTAAATAATAATTATTTTTTTAAAAAATAGGCAGGCTCAGTGGAAATACACATTGCTTGCACCTGCTCAAAATTCCATGGAAATCCAGGAAAAGCCATTCCCTAAAAGGCTAAATGATGGAATATAATAAAGACTGTCACTAGGAAAAAACTAAGTTGAGGCCAGAAGGTAGCGTGGAGGTTAAGGAGGCTGGATTCCACATGGATGACTACACAGTTTGAGTCTCAGATCTTGTGGCTTGAAAACACACCATAAAAAGCTATAAAGCAGGACCAGTGGATGTAATGGTTATGTCACTGGACTCTCATGTTGTCTAACGCGGTTCAAGTCCTAGACACAGAGGCTTAAAACTCACACCTGTCACATGTGCATGCATGCCCAAAATCCCAAGAGGAGAATGGAGAAGAGATTGCAGTGTAGCCACCCCCTCAAGGGGTGATTTCTCGCCTTCTCTCTCTCTGGCGAATGAATGGCAAGCTGATGTGCCATATAGCAAAAATCTCTCATTAAAAACAAAAACAAAAACAAAAAAAATGCTATAAGGAAATTTGGGGGCCCAGTAGGTAGCAAACTGAACTGCAATGCTAGAAGCCACATGACTGACTATGGGTTCAGATTCCCAGATCAACCTGAAAACATGCTGAGGGGCATGTGTGTGTGTGCCCAAGATCCTGACCATCCGAACAGCTGGACTAAGGGACTCATGGCACAATGGAACCCTGTCGAGGTGCTTCTCTTTCTGTCTCATGCACATGCTCTCTATCACGAATAAATCTTTAAAAAAAAAAATTGGGGAATAAAAGAAACATTAAAAAAAAAAAATGAAGGCCACACTGTGGCCTGGCGATTAAGTGGCTAGATCCTACATGACTGACTGTGTGGTTCAAGTCCCAGACCTGGCAGCTTGAAAAACACGCTGGGTGTGTGCATGTCCTCAAA
Source organism: Tupaia tana (assembly GCA_026018925.1). Taxonomy (NCBI): domain Eukaryota; kingdom Metazoa; phylum Chordata; class Mammalia; order Scandentia; family Tupaiidae; genus Tupaia; species Tupaia tana. The sequence goes on from JAKSZU010000018.1 coordinate 30,223,281, forward strand.
ATCCTGAAAGGAGGGAGAGATGTGGAGAAGAGATTGTGGCGTGACTGCACCCCATGGAGGCGGCTTTCTCACTTTCCATCTCTCTCTTTCTTTCTGTCTGCCTCTCTCTGGTGAGCGCACAAGCCCTCTGGCAAATAAAAAGAGAAAAGAAAAGAAAAAAGAAGAGAAAGGAAAAGAAAAGGAAAGAAAAAAAAAAGAAGAGGAAATGAAAGGGAAAATAGAATGCTTGTTTATTACTTTGGGGTAAAAATGACTCTTTGAATAAGACACATAAACAGTAAGACTGATAAATTTGAGATTGTCTTGTGTTAAGTTCTTTTAAATATCGTATTAAATAAATTTAAATACATTATTAATAGACAACTCTAGAGGGACCAGCAGTTAGCGTAATGGCTATGTAGTCGACCGCGGTTTGCACCCCAGACCCGGTGGCTTAAAACTCACGCCGAGCGCATATGCGTGCATGCCCAGGATCCAAGGGATTGCGGCGTGGCCATCCCCCTGGGGGGTGATTTATCGCTTTCTGTCTGTCTCTCTCTGTCTGACAAGCGCTTGCACCCTATAGCAAAAACCTCTTCCCCCTGCCCCCCAAAAAAGAGAGACAACTCTAGAACAGTATGATGATTATACCCATTTTATAGATGGGGTAATGGGGCTTAGGGTTAATTGTATGAGGTACACCCAGCATATTTTCAGGTTGACCTGAGAATCTGAACCCATGGTCAGTCATGTGGCTTTTAGCATTGCAGTTCACTTTTCTTTTCTTTTCTTTTCTTTTCTTTTCTTTTCTTTTCTTTTCTTTTTCTTTTTAGAGATTTCTGCTATAGGGCACATGTACTCTCTGGAGAGACAGAGAGAGACAGAGGGACAGAAAGCAAAATATCACCTCCCCCCCCGCCGCCGGGGTAATGGCTATGCCACTATCCCTTCTCCATTCTCTTCTTGGGATCTTGGGCACACATGTGCCTGATGTGAGTTTTAAGCCACTGGGTGCAGGATTTGAACCTCAGTCAACTATATGGGAAGTCCAGTGATGTAACCATTACACCATCTGCTGGCCCTGTGCAATTCAGTTTTCTTCTATACTCAGCTCGTTAAATTAAAAACAAAAAACAAAACGAAACAAAAAAAATCAAACCTATTGAGCATTTGAATGGACTGTTCTGGAAAACTAACTTGGAGGAAAAGCGATGTGTTTACAGTATTGTCTCCCCTTCCTGGGAAACTTTTTTCTCCCTGAACTCTATTTCTCCCTTCTCAGGCACCCTAGGTAGATTTGAGAGTCCCCTTTCATCAAAGATTGGACCAAAACTGCCATAAACCATGGATTAAGACTCTTATTACCCTACTTCCCGTTGAAGAAGGAAGAGGCTGGAGACCAACTGCCAAATGAGAAGAGCTGAAAAGGAGCTGAACAACCAGCTTTGGGGAGACAGGCTATTCAAGGAGGTGACCTTGGAGACGCAGTGGAGTTTGCCAAGACAAGCCCCTGGGCCTCCTAGACTCTCCTCCAATGATTCTGAAAACAGGCAGTTTTGCAGGAACAGCTAGAAAGTTCCAGAAATCACAGGTCCTTGGGGCTGAAGTCTGATTTTAACTCCTCTTTGCCCCACTGTAGAGATGAAGAAAGGGAGGTCAGGAGGTCAGAGACCAACCTAGATAGGTCTGGTCTCCCCTTTTCTCCAAAGTCGAGTTTGAGTTCGCAGGAAGATCGAATGCCATCTGAAGATGAGGGAGAATGTACAACAGTCCCCATATCCTCAGACCCTCCTTCCCAGGGATGCCCGAAACCGTAGGTGGTACCAAACCCTGTACATACTATGTTTGATCTGATGACAAATGATGACCTGTGACCTGAGCAGGATGGACCTGGACAGCATGACACTTCTTCACACTACTCAGAACAGTACACAATTTGGGACCAGCAGATGGCATGATGGTTACCTCACTGGACTCCCATGTAGTTGACCCTGGCTCGAGTCCCGGACCCAGTGGTTTAAAACTCATGCTGGGCACGTGTCCATGATCCCAAGAGTAGAATGGAGGACAAGGGATTGCAGCATGATCAACCGCCCTGAGGGGGGATTTCTTGTTTTCTGTCTCTCTGGCGAGCACACACACTCTATAGCAAAAATCTCTCTTTTTTAAAAAAAAGTACACAATTTAAAGCATGAATTATTTGGGCCAGCCGGGTAGCATGGTGGTTAAGGCAGCTGGATCCTACATAGGCCACTTGGTGGTTCAAATCCCAGACCCAGTGACTTGAAAAACACTCTGGGCATGTGTGTGTGTGTGTGTGTGTGTGTGTGTGTATGTGTGTGTGTGTGTGTGTGTCCAAAATCCCAGAGGCAGAATGGTCAAGGGATTGTGACATGGCCATCCCCTCCTGGGGGGTGATTTTTCATTTTCCCTTTCTCTCTGTCTTTCTCCAGTGAGCACACACATCCTAGAGCAAAACTACAAACAAAACTATGAACTGTTTCTTCGGGGATTTTCCAGGTAATGTTTTCAGGCCACAGTTGATTGCAGATAACTGAAGCAGTGGAAAGAGAAACAATGGATTGGGGTGTGGGGGGGTCCGTCTCAGCCCCACATAGACCAATGGCCAGGTCTCAGGATTCCACTCTGAACTGTCCCCACCTTCCACATCCTTTGCCCCTTAAGAAGAGACCAGTCGGCTCATGCTGTTCATGGCATTTATTGTCACTTGCCTGCCACCAGCAGGGTTAGGAGACACCCAGCGGTGCCCCACTGTGGTCAGAGGTGGCACGGGGCCATGTCGCACTATTTACACTCACTCCACACAGAGGGGCACGTCCTCATTGGGAGCAGCTGCATTTCTCAGCCTCAGCCTCCGTCCCCTCTCCACCTTTGCACACGCAGTCCTTGGCGCACTTCTCGCACTCTGCGGGGCAGCAGGAGCAGCAGCCTGCAGACAGAACAGTAGGTGCCTGGTCTGATGGCCTCCCCCCCATGTAGGGAGGGAGGGGAGGGGAAGGGCAAGGGGTGCTGGGTGGCTGGGAGGCTTGTTCAGCCAGAGCCGGCTGCTGCCCCCTGCCACTCTAGCACCTTGGTCTCACTCAGCATCTGGGCATGGCAGCTGCAAGAGAGAGGTACCCCATAACTTGCCTAGAGCCCCTTTGCTGAGTGCCAGGGAGACCCCAGGAATAGTGGGTTTAGGCCCAAGCTGGGGGAGTGCAAGGCCGTAAGGAGACAGTATCACAGGACAAATGGCTTTGAAAGGGGCCTTGAAGGATAAAATTGAAGGAGCAGAGATGGAGAAGATGCTGGGGTCCTGGGAAGCCACTGGGAGATGGGTGCCTAGCCTCACACATAAGAAGAGAGCGTTTCCTCCATTTCTCTCCACCCCCCCCCAGCTTCCTTGCATATTACACTTCTGTGGGCCTCCGAGATTGTAGAGAGGTCAAATTGAGGGGATTCACACAGTCTGAGAGGTGCCAAGGGACCAGAACTCCAGAGCCAACCCCCAGCCTCACTAACGGCTTCCCAGGCCCTGGAGGTTTTGAGGGGTGGGGCTGGGGCATAGGGGTTGGACCAGGGTGGCAGTTCTCAATCTCAACTGCTCACTGGGATCTTCTGGGATACATAGAATCAGCTCTCCCCATGCCCACTATATCCATCTCTGGGGGTGGGACACGGGCATTTGTATTTTAAATTTGCCAAGTGTTTTGTCTCGGTGAGAGTCAGAAGCCATGGAATAGGAGGGCCTAAGCGTCCCTCTGTACTCTGGGTGGTCAGATGGTGACTAGGGGGAGCGGAGGAGGTGGCGGCGGGTGCCCCCTACTCACTCTTCTTGCAGGAGGTGCATTTGCATCCCTCGCACTTGCAGGAGTCCGTGCAGGTGCAAGAACCACCTAGAGCAGGAGACGCCACAGGGAAGGTTAACGTGGTAAAACTCCTAAAACCGGGTGGGGTGCCCAATCTGCGGGTCTCTTTGCGACTTAGGCATGCCCATTCTTTACAAGGTTAAACGTGAGCAATAAGGAGCCCCTCCCCCAAGTGTCCTTGAGCGCCGGCATAGGAAGTGGGGTTCTTTGCAAGTAAAGGGCCACTTTCTGCTGCAGGGGGTTTGCGGGAGCTCACCAGAAGGGCAGGGGCAGGTCTCAGGGTCCATGTCGCGGCGAGCGGCCACTGGAGGCGGCAAATTGGCTTCTCGAGGCAACTGGACGCACTGCTTGGCTCGCAACAGCAGGTGGCGAGGCTTTTATAGCCTCAGGCGGGAGCGCGCCTGCAAAGCCCGCTGGGCGCCCGCCCCTGCGCATGGCGCCCGCTCTCCCCGCCTGCGCGCGCTGGACCCCAGCGCATTGCGGCAGCTGTTCCCGCGCCCGCGCCCGTGCGCACTGCCCGGGGCCCTCCTGCCCGCGCGTGCACCTGCCGTCCTGCATGGTTCGCCGTGTGCGCGCAGTAGCCCACTCTCCGCGGTGGGGGCCGCCAGGGACGCCTCCACCTGCGGCCGCTGCAGGTGGAAGCGCGCACGTACCATGTCTGAAAGTAGAGGGAAGGCGGCTTTTTATATTTCCCAGCCCTCCCTGCGCCTCATCCTCCTCATCCTAGACTTCTCTGGAGCGTCATTTTCTGCCCAAATAGGGCACTGAGCTGGGGGACAGAAAGAACCCCTCACTTTAGGCCCAATACTCACTATTGCACCCACGGCGTGTGCACAGGAAAGGGTCGTTTTCCATCCTGCCTAGGTCCTTGATTCGTATTCCCATTATACAAATAAGGAAAAGTGAGACCTGAGAGGAAGAGACCCTCCTAGGGCCCAGAATGAGTCTGAGGCGGATCCTGGCCTAGAACTCAGAACTCAGGTACCCAAAAGCAGTGGTCCACAACCTTCCCTGCACCAGGGACCCGCCTGGTGGAAGATAATCTCTCCAGGGAGGGGGGATGGATTGGAACCGGATACTCAAATGCACAGCATCCACTATGCACCTGTTTCCAGCACGTTGCAATGTACAAGGAAACTATCACAACTGCAGAGTTTGGGCTCCTACGAGAATCCAGTACTGGGGGTGATCTGACAGGAGGCAGAGCCCGGCGGCCAAGACGAGTAATGGGGAATGGCTGCAAACACAGACGAAGCCCTCCTGCTGGCCTGCTGCCCACCCTGGGCTGGGCTACCAGGGTAGGAAGCCAAGGGGCCTGGACCAGTGACAGTCTGAGGTAGGGGTTACCCTAAGGCCTTGTCAGTAGAAGCATGCCACTTCACTGCCCACCCATCACACATCTAAGGAACATAAAATCAGAAGAGGTGGGTTTTGTTTTTGTTTTTGTTTTAGTTTTTCTATAGAATCCATATGCTGGTTAGAGAGAGAGGGAACCCCTGCAATGGCCATGCTGAAATACCTTTACCATACCTTCTCCTCCAGTCACCTCTCTTGATTTTGGGCACGCATGCACACTGAACTAGCATGATTTTTTCAAGCTGCTAGGTCTAGTACTCACCCCATGCAGTTAGCCAGGTGGAATCCAGTACCTTAACCACCACAGCACCTGCTGGCCCAAGGGAAATTTTTCTATTTAGTAAAAAGAGCTTGGAAAAAAAAAAAAAAAAAGATGAATAAATACTTAATACTTTTAGAGGAAAAACTAAAGGAAAAGAAGTATAAATTGCCTTGGGAGTGCCTGGGGAACTAGTATCTTCTACCCTAAGTCCAGACTCAGATCAGCTCTGGGGTGGTTGCTCCCCCATTTCCCCAACGGATTGCTAAAGTTCTAACATCACCTTTCAAGGATGACCCTAAGACAGGGACAGGCACTCCTATTACATCCTCTTCTGCCTTCCAAGGGCTGCTGCCAAGGAAGGTTACTTGTGCGTGAGCAGCACAGTGACCTGGGTAAGAGGAAAGCAGGAAATAATTGCTCTTCACAAGACAGGACCATCCAGGAGCCCTTGAGACAACAAAGTTGGGGGGAGAGGAGAGAAGAGAGCAGACCTGGGAGAGAAGAAACTCTTTGCAGAGGGCGTTGTAGACATGTTACTGTGCGGTATAACTATCTCTGTCCCTCTGAAACTTTCTGGAAATCTGTCTTACTTGCCAAGCCAGGGTTGGGGTAGAGCTGAGTGGTAAGGTGGTCCGCAATGAAAGCAGGGCCAGAGTAAGTGTGAGACAAAGAGTGAGTTGCACTGGAGGAACACAGACAAAATTTGCCCTGAAATGAGAAATGTTTTTAAAACTTAATTTTTTTTCCATGAGCTAGAGAGACAGAGAAAACGAGGCAGCATTCCCAACAAGGTCTTGATGCCTTGATCCACTTCTAGCCCCAGCCAGCCCCAGATCATGGGCACACATGCACCTGGCATGTTCAGGGAGGTCTCTGGACGTGAACCTGGAACCTTCTTATGTGGGTCAGCCTCACAGAGCATCATGCTTTACCATCGTGCCATGCTCTGGCCCTGAGTCTGAGTTATTAATAAAAATAGAGATCTAAGGTCGAGGGGATACATGGCAGGGGGTCTTTCAGAGTCTGAAGACATCAAGTCATGGGGTCAAGAGTGGAGCAGAGTGGCTGTGTCCATCAGTTTCATCTCGTTCCTTCTCCTTATAATCCCAATCATAGGGACCTCACCCTAACTAACTTTCAGCATCACGAGGATAGTTCGTTTCCCCTTAGTACCATCACAACTAAATCTCAGCATATGAATTTTGGGGTGACATACGCCATAGCAGATAGGAACACTGGGATTCCTGGGAGAAGCTGTGCACAGCCAACTGTCCCCATGCAAACATGAACCTCTGTTCTAAATCTGAGCTGGACAATGCTTTCAAATGTTGGTTGAAAATCCCTCTTTCCCTAAAATATTACCTCCAGTGGCCCCCCCCATGGCCTCATCTGGGACTGAGCTAGCTGGTTTCTTCAGGCCTTTGTTTGCAGGCTAGATTGGTTCATGAGATTAAGTGGAAGAAAGAGATAACAATGAACAGGAGAAGAAAGATGAGTCAGAGGAGATATCTAAGATCCGAGCCTGAGCTTGTTCTCAACATTGGTGGGAATTTCAGATTCCAGTTCACCAACTCTCGCACAATATTCTTTTTTTTTTTTTTTTGTATCTAAGGGAATTTTTACTAAGTACACTCTGGCTTCATCCCTCTCTGGTCTAGGCCCTGAACATTCCCTAGACTTTAGGGCTTCCATATCTAGGATTTGGCCCCTGAGGATCACTCAGTCGAAGCTGTCTCCCCTCCATTCCCCTGAGGCTGCTCAGATTTCCTTGGGATTGAGGCTGCAGAGCTGAAATGGCTACTCCCCTGGTCTCTCAAGGGTGGCCAGGATACTAAGTTTCTGAAAACTACAGTATTCTTCTGAAACACCTTGTCCCTATTTTTCTGGTGGCCTGGTCTCTCTTCCTTCTGTTTGTTTCATAGCATGTAATACTTTCTAATAAATTATTTACTTATTTGTAATGTTTGCATGTTGTCTGTCTCCTCCTGCTAGAAAAAAATTTTTTGATTTGCTGGAGGGTGCATGTGCTTATCAGAAACAGAAGCAGAGTGACAGAGAGAGGGAGAGAGCACTCCCCAGTGAGGAATGGTCACACTGTGATTATCCATTTTTCCATTTCTCCATCCTGCTAAGATTTGGGGCGCACACACACACACACACACACGGCATTTTTCTCAAGCCACCAAGGCCGGTACTTGAACCACACTCTCAATCATGTGGGATCCACCTTCCTCACTCACCAGACCATGAGTGAACTCCTTCCTGCTAGAATTGAAGAAGGCAAGAGCGAGGGTCATTGTTTCCGTTCATTGATATATCCAAAGTGTCTAGTACACAGGAGACAGCCAGGACGCATTTATTGAATGAGTGAATGAATAAATGATTCCGAAGTTGTGCTTGCTGGTTTCACAGTGCGTCCATGCCACTTAGCAGTAATGTAGCAACTTACTTAAAATTTCTGTGCCTTGAGTCACTCGAGAGTAAAGTTAGAATGATAGTCATTTCTATTTCATGACTTTGTCAGGGGTTTAAAAGCAATGGCACTTAGAAAGCCCTTAGAGTAAGCCCTAACCATGTTGGTTCATACCATTCACAAGGGAAGAGGTCAGGTGGGGAGGACACTGCATGGAGTCCCAAAACCCTAAATCTCCTACTTGGCATACAGCTTCATTGTCACAGCAGCTCTGTGCTTTCTGAAATGTGCTGGCCTCCAATGGCTACAGGACTACAGGTGTCAGCATGAACCAGCTAAGTCACAGACATCAATCCTCCCTCCAGGCCCATAACCCAATCCCAGTGCTCCCTGGAAGAAGGGAGTATACAGAGATTTTTATCTTTTCAATTAGGTTGGGGCCAATGAGCAGGCCCAGGTAGGCCAAGGGGCAGAGATCATGCAGTATCATACCAACTAAGGGATGGAAAATCCCCAGTTGATCTCGGAAAAAAACCAGGAGCCCAGCAAGTCCCACGCCCTGGCTGAAATTGGCCTAATGCAGCATTAACACTGTCACATTGCTCTCAAAGAGTTTTCCAGGCACTGAATCATTGGCCAGGATTTTAGGAGTCTGTGTAAGCAGTAGTGTATAAAAACAGTACAGATATGCTTATCAGCATATAAAATTCTTTCTTTTTTTTTTTTTTTTTTTTTGAGAGATTTTTGCTACAGGGTGTGTGCACGCACCAGAAAGGCAGAGAGAGACAGAGAGACAGAAAGTGAGAAATCACTCCCCAGAGGAGATGGCCACGCCACAATCCCTTCTCCTCCATTCTCCTCTCCGGATCTTGGTCACGTATGCACATGCACCCAGCATGAGTTTAAACCACTGGGTTTGGAACTCAAACTGTGGTCAACTACTTGGGAGTCCAGCGACATAGCCATTATGCCAACTGCTGGTCCCTAAAGTTATTTCTTGAATAGATCTGGATTTATCAGAAGGATGACTTTTGAATTAGCAATTTTGTCCACAAGGCAGCTGAAGCCATAGAAGGGCTCTGGTCTAGGATTCCCCCTGGTTTCTAGTTCCAGCCTGTCTAGGCAGTAGCTTTCTGAACTCCAGGAAGCCTCTCCCTAGTGTGTGCCCCGGTATTCACATGGTTGACCAGATGACTGCTAGTGGCTACTATGGACAGTGTCCTTCACTTATTGGGAGTTTACTATACACCAGTTACCACAGAATGCTATGTAAAGCATCACATGTTACCTCATTTACTCCTTCTATTTACCCTTATGCTGGGCTTCATTAATCCCATTTTGCAGGTAAGGAAATTGAGGCTCAGAGAGATTAACTTACTTGTCCTGAAAGCTGACTCAGAACTTGAACCTAAGTACAATGCTATTCAGCCTGCTGTGATATACTTAATTCACTATGAATGCCAGTTATTAAGCACACTATGTGCCAGACTCCTGTTTATATAGATGATAATGTTCTGATACCCTGAGCATCTTTGTGGAATTCCAGCATCTTCAGGTCTGCAACAAAGAAAGCCATCCTGCCTCCTCTCTCTACCCATAAGGCAGGCCTGAGGCCCTTGTCTAATGCCCCATGTGGCCCTCAATGGCCCACGATACTGTATGTGGTTTTCCACACAGGAGGGCTTCAGCCCCTAACCTCGGATCTCCCTGGAAAAGTAGACTCTCTACTCTAAGCATACCATAGTCGGAACCAGGTTCTGTGCCGTAACAGTAGGGAGTCCATCTCCTATCTGCAGCGAGCTGAGTTTCTAAACCTGAAACAGTCCTTGTAAATTGCAATAACTAGGTCTGGGGGCATAAATTCTAGCCTTTCGTGATACTGGCTTCCAAAATGTCACCAGGTTATTGGTGCACCTTGGGTTTTGAGTAGGTAAAGTGCCCTTCCCCTCCATATTCGTGGCCAACTCACTGCAGACTTTAAGCAGTGATTCTGACATTGCTTCTGCAAACTCATGTCATGGATACCATCTGCTTTATTTGAATAGATGAAGAAAATCAGAGAACATGGATCTAAAGTCACATGGCAAGGTCATAATGAAGCCACAAGTTGAGTCATGTCATCTGACTCCAACTCTGGCTCCACTAGTCCAGCTTCCCAAAGTGAATTTTCTTCCCCATGTATGTATGTACTTACGAGAGAGAGAGAGAGAGAGAGAGAGAGAGAGAGAGAGAGAAAGGAATCACCCCCCGCCCCCAGAGGGATGGCCGCACCTGCCCCTTTTCCTCTATTCTCTTCTCAGGATTTTAGGCACCCACGTACACATGACTGGTGTGTTTTTCAAGCTGCCAGGTCTGGGACTTGAACTGCCAGTTGGCCATATGGGATTTGGCCACCTTAACCACCATGCCACCTGCTGGCCCTGAGATGTGATTTTTTTTTTCAGTTTTGCTATAGGAAACATGTGCTCACAAGAGATAGAGACAGAGAGAGAGAGAATCACCCCCCCCCTCAGGGGATGACCATGCTGCAATCCTCTTCCAGTCTCTTCTCAGGATTTGGGGCATGTACACATATGTGCTGGCATGATTTTCAAGTCATGGGGTCCAGGACTCAAACTATAAAGTCAGCTATGTGGCATCCAGTGCCTTACCCTCCATACCACTTTCTGGGCCAGAGATGATGTTTATAAATAACTTTGAATCACATAATAACAAGGTTACTCTCTTTTCCACTTCTCTATCAATCTTCCTGATTACCTCAGAAAGACTCGGCTGGGTGCTAAGGTGTCTTTAGTGCCTCTTCTATCCTGGCCCAACTCCCCTCTTAAAAGTGAGAGGGTGGAGGAGTCAAAGAAAGGACAGGAATGAAATTTAATAACTGCTTTATTTTTTCTGCATTTATCTCCATGGTTACGTCTTGTTTATGGCAAATGCTTCAGAGTCTCCTCTACAGCAGTGATACACGATTTCCTTTTCAAACAAATTCTAGGATAATAATAGACCAGCCAACATGATGTAGGTCTCAAAGGGCAGCAATCTGGGAAACATGGCTCTCCACCAGGCTGCACCTGAGTGCCCACAGACAGCTCTCTGCTGGTCCCGTTTCCTCTGCCCTCCTGTGCCCTCCCTAGCCAGACACCTTCAGGTGGGATCTAAGGGTCTCCAAGAGATTCTGCTCTTCTCTTTGGTCGTTGGCAGGATATTAGGAGCCGGGAGGATATTAGAGAAAGAAGTTAGGAAGGACTACCTAGATGTCAGGCTTCTTTTATTATTATTATTATTATTATTATTATTATTATTATTATTATTATATTTGTTTAATTTTGCTACAGGGTGCATGCACTTGCTGGAGAGAGATAGAAAGAGAAGGAAAGTGAGAAAGCACCCCCAAAGGTGATGGCTGTGCAGCAATCTCTTCTCCATTCTCCTCTCAGGATTTTGGGCATGCACACACACCAAGTGTGTTTTTTAAGGCACCAGGTCCAGGACTTGAACTCCGCAGTCAGCCATGTGGGATCTGGCCACCTTAACCACCGCACCACTGGCTGGCTCCACCTCAGGTCTCTTAAGGTGGCCATGTTGACCCCAGCAACTGCACCAGTATTTTGGTTCCCTATGTTTTCTCCTGGCTTTCTGGCTGTAACAGAGGGTGTTTCCTTAGAGTCAGGAGTTCAAACTGAGCTGATCTGAGCATAGATGGGTAGGATCCAAGGGTCACCCTTTCACCGGGGTTTGGTTCTTCTGCGTGGCTGGGAGAGCTCCATGGCTCTAAGGAACGGAGTTATGGTGGAATAAATGGTCTAGTCTAGCTGGGCACCAGAGAAAGCCTTCAAATGCCAAAACTACAGGGACTTTCCAGTGAGTGCTGCTAGGCTGCCAAGCAAGCCCTGCACTGCCCCCACACCCACGTTTTTATTTTTGCAGTAGGGCAAATCCACTTGCCAGAGAGAGACAGAGACACTGACAGGGAAAGTGAGAAATCACCCCCTAGGGTGGATGGGCGTTCCATTCCCCTCTTGGGATTTTGGGCATGCCTGGCATGATTTTCCGCTAAGTCTGGGACTTGAACCGCAGTTGACTACTTGAGAGTCCAGTGCCTTAGCCACTGCACCACCTGCTGGCCCCAAAGATTGAAGTTCTTAAGAGCAACTGAGCTCTCCAGCTCCCTCTGGGCCTCCCCACATCGCCCCCACTACACACACACACCCTCCACCCCCCACCCCACCCCCAGCTGGCGATGAATAATCGGAGTGGGGGGAGTGGCCCCTGAGGCTCCGCAGACCCCTGGAGCACCTTCGTGTGGAGGAATCTGGCGGAGGTGACAGAGTGCGTGCTCACCTTCCTGCCCGCCAAGGTGCTGTAGCGGGTGGCCAGTGTGTGCTGCTTATGGAGGGAGTGTGTGCGCAGAGTGCTGTGGACCCACCGGAGTGTGGATCTCCGCAGGCCTGGCCGACACCTGCCGCCTGGAGGGACATTGCCTGCTCCGCATTGTGGGAGAGACGCTGGAGAATGTTTGCATCCTGCCACGGACAGTGCGCTACATGGCTGACTCAGAAACTTTCATGAGCCTGGAAGAATGTCGCAGCCACAAGAGAGCAAGGAAGAGAACCAGCATGGAAATGGCATTTGCCCTTGAGAAGCTGCTCCCGAAACAGTGCCAAGTCCTTGGGGTCATGACCCCAGGAATTGTAGTGACTCCTATGGAATTGGGTAGCAATCGACCTCAAGAAATTGAAATGGGAGAATCTGGTTTTGCTCTATTATTTCCTCAAATTGAAGGAATGAAAATACAGCCCTTTCTTTTTATTGAAAATCCAGAGAGTTCAACACTAGAAAGGCATCAGCTCATTAAAGCAGGTCTCTTTGAGAACCCTGACCTCCCTGTAGTCCTCGTCTTTGGCTACTGTTGCTGTAAGGTGGGACCCAGTGATTACCTGCAGCGAGTGGTCAGCACTTTCGGTGACATGGACATCATCTTGGTTGGGGACAAGGTGGACAACCTGTTGTCCCTGACTTCAGAAGAAGCCTCTGGATATTGAACACATGGGTGTGGTCAGACTCTCGCTCAGTGGACCCCAATCCAGAGGGCCACAGTGCTCCCCCAAGAGGACGTCAATGACGAGAAGGCGGTGGAGGCTGCCTTGCAAGGCCTCAGAGCAGCCAACAGCTCAAAGCAGAACACCGTGGGTTTCACGTTCGTGTGCGTGGGCAGGGGCTTCCAGGGGCAATGTGGAGGCGGATGCGTTCAGGAAGTTTTTTCTTAGTGTTCCTTTATTTGGCTTTTTTGGAAACGGAGAAATTGGGTGCGATCCGACAGCCACCGGGAACTTTATACTGCGGAAGTATAACAAGGTCAAGGATGACGATCTGTTTCACAGCTGTTCGATAATGGCGTTCATTCATCTGGGGTCTCCAAATAAAGCCATCTTTCGAGTGGCTGCTTTAAGATACAACTCTTGGATTCTACCTTTCTCCAGAAAACGGAGACATGGGGTATGTGTATTTTAAACAGAAATAAGATACTTCTGTTTTATAGTTTGATGCTCTAAAATCACATGGTGTAGTCTGTGATGTGTTGGGAGAAGGACAGCTTTGGACAGGACACAGCCCAGGGGTGGAGAGCTGCCCGAGGCACAAGGAAACCGTCCGGCTGCACTGCACCCGGTTACGTGGATGCTGGGACTCAGGACTGTAGGACAGAGACCGAAGGCATTCCTCTGCTGCCTCTGCATTGTTAGATGATCTTTCAACAGAATCACAGAGACTGGTTTTCTCAAGGAAGGAGAGAGATACAGAGCTGGCTGTTTGAGAAATCTTTCTCTGCTTTTCAATTTTACCGATTTTTTTTCAGACACTGTAACAGTATTACTGAGTTTTTACTTATTGGATAAAAATTAAAGAACTACTTTTGTTCTGTTAGAGTCCAGATAAATTGCCAGGATTAATCAGGATTTTACTTGATCAGTAAAACATTTCCTTTTTTTCCCCTCAAAGAAATTGAGAGGGAAATCTTCTTCACCTAGTTTGACACAGCTAATGAGTAAGCCAGAGAATTACATCATCTTACTTTGGTTTTATACCAATAAAGCATATCTTGGACAACACACACACACACACACACACACTCAAGAGCAACTGACTTAATTGTCAGACATACCTGAGTTTAAATCACCTCAGTTTTCCTTGTTTTTTTAATGGAGATAATAATGCTCCTTACCTCTTGGGTTATGGCGAGCATTCAACGAAATTCTTCATTCAGCTTGCTCGACATGTAATCGGTGCTCAATAAACAGTGGCCCCAATATCACTCCCATGTTCAGTCACCTTTGAGAATTTTGAGCTAGTGAATAATGATATCCATTTTCCCTTAACCTGCCTTGATGACTCTGGTAGATCTGGGTCCCCCTGCCTGTGCTAACCAGATGTGATCCCTGCTGACCCAGAAATATACCCTGGCTTTCCTACCTCCGTGTTTCTGCTCACTGTCACTCCTGGAATGTTCCACCTACAGTGTCCACCTGTTTAACTCTTACACACCCAGGTCTGAACACTGGTGCAACGGTAATGCAGCACCCTGAGGCTGACCCATATAGTTCTGGGTTTGCATCTGGAGACTATCCTGAACATGCCTGGCGTGTGAGTGTCATGAGCCAAGGTTGGGTCATAGCATGAAGACCCTGTCTGTCTCACTCACGTGAGAAGAAAGATATAAACAAACATACACACACACACACACACACACACACACACACACACACACATAAACATACATATATATAATCCATTTATATGTATATATACACATATGTGTGTATCTATCTATCTATCTATATAATCTTACATGTTCTTCAAGGCCCTGCTCAATGCCGACTCCCTCAGGAAATCTTCATTCCTGCCTGGAATCAGACATATCCTTCCCTCCTTGGAACTTCTGTGGGGTTTGACTAGATAGTTTTTACCCTGTTGCGGAGAAGCAAGATATTCTGCCCTCTCCCTGACAGACTCTGAGGTCCCCAAAGGTGGTGACTGAGAGAGATTCCCTCCTCTCCCCTCTTCTGTATTAGGGGACAGCATCATCTGGAAACATTGTTGGTGGTCACCATGTGGTAATGGTGGGGGGAGTGAGAGTGGTGGTGGGATTTATTGGCATCTAGTGGGGGGAGACCAGCGGAGCTGCTTAACACCCAGCAATGCACAGGACAGGCCCCACACAAAGGTTATCTAGCCCCAAATGTCAATAGCGCCAAGGTGGAGAAGCTCTCCTTTATTTTATCCTGCCGTGATCCTGTGGTGGCATTTTTGTTTGTTAATTTGCCAGAGGGCGTGTGTCCTCACCAGAGAGAGACGGAGGGAGGGAGAGGTGCTTCACGGGAAATGGTTACGCCGCAATCTCCTCTCCTCCATTTTCCCCTCTTTTGAGGATTTTGAGCACATGCACACATGTGCCTGGCATGCTTTTGAGGCTGCTGGGTCTGAGATTTGAACTGCATAGTTGGCCATAAGGGAGCCAGGTCACTTAACCACCAGGCCATGACTGGCCCTCCCTGTGATGATTTTCAGCAGCTCAAATAAGTAGAGAAGAGATACATGGGACTCAGAAGACCTACGTTGCAGTCCCTGCCTAGTCACCAGCTTGCACTGCAGACTCTATCAAATGCAGATAGTCATAGCTACCCTTACCTCATTGATGAAGCTATTTGGAGGCTTGAGTATAAAAAAGGGGACCAAGGGACCAGCAGTTGGCTTAATGGATATATTGATGGACTCCCATGTAGTCGACCGCGGTTCGAGTCCCGGACCTGGTAGCTTAAACTCATGCTGGACACGTGTGTGTGCATGCCCAAGATCCTGAGAGGAGAATGGAGGAGAAGGAATTGCGGCGTGGCCATCCCCCCAGGGGATGATTTCTTGCTTTCTGTCTCTCTGTCTCTCTCTGTCTTTCTGGCAAGTGCATGCGCCCTATAGCAAAAAACAAACATAAAAAAAGGGCGGTGGAAGGACCAAGTGATGGCACAGCCATAAAGCGGCTCTTTGCAAGGCTGACACAAATGAGAAAGTTCCAGGTTCATGTCTGGAGACGTCTCTGAAGAAGCCGGGCAAATGCATGCTCATGATTTGGGGTTGGCTGAGGCTGGGAGTGGATCATGGTATAAAGACTGTGGAGGTGCCTGTCTCTTTCTCTCTCCCTCATTGAAGAAATAAATAATTTAATAAGTGAGCACAGGGAGGGAGGGAGCCTCCAGCTAGCCTGTGTCCTGTAGTCAAATGACTCAAACTTTCCAAGATGGTTTCAATTTCAAGAATTCTGTTTTTTTCTTTCTCTTAAAACGTGAACTTGGGGCCCAGCAGATGGAATAATGGTTATGTCACTGAACTCCCATGTAGTCGACTGTGGTTCAAGTACTAGACCCGGTGGCTTAAAATCCATGCCAGGCACACGTGTGTGTATGCCCAAGATCCCAAGAGGAGAATGGAGAAGGAGGGAATCACGGCATGGCCATTACCCTGGGGGTGATTTCTGGCTTTCTGTCTCTCTGTCTCTTTCTGTCTCTCTGTCTCTTTCTGTCTCTCTGGCGAGTGCACACGCCCTACAGCAAAAATCTCTCTAAAAAAAGTGAATTTGACAAACTGGGCCATCTGTGTGTCAGACTGAAAAAACACACAATGCCTTGACCTGCCTCCTCTTCCCCTCTTCTTTCTTTGTTTATTGTTGAAAATTTTGGAAAATTAAAAAATACATCCATAAACTTTTCAAATATAAAAATAGAAGCTTACAGTGTACACGGGTTTGAGATTACTTTTCCCTTACTTATCAGTAGATTTTGAACACCTATGACATTAATTGCGCTTCTACCATTTGATTCTAATAGATCCATTCTACAATTTGTTTAGCCAGTCCCCTTTTTAAAGCACTTTTCTATCGTTTCCAAAGCTTTGCTCTTATAATCTATGCTGTGATAAACATCTCGGAAGCATTTGTATGTGTATATTCATGACTTTTCCCCCTTAGGATACAACATTTCTTAAAGTATAATTTCTGGCTCAAAGGATACATACTTTTTCTTTTCCCAAATGTAGTTATTTATCTTAAAACATGTTTCTTCAGTGAATTTTTGAAAATTTTGAAACATAGAAGGAAGGAAAAGTAAAAATTACCCTTTATGTGTCACATGAATACAACCATTGTCCACATTTTGGCGTAATATAGTTCATTTCTGTATTTTGTATTCTTGTGGCTTTTTAACTCATCTGTAGTCTAGTATTTGTTTAGGATTTTACTGTAACCATTTCTCGTGCTTCTGCATTTTTAATGACTTTTTCTTATCGCATGGTGCTGGATCCTTGAATACTTTCATAGACTTAGACTTACTTTGTTTTCAGTCTTCCACAATTCAGTATTGCAATGAACCTTTTTGAAGTGAGTTTTTTTTTTTTTTTTTCCTCCTGAATTTATGGTAAATTTCTTTTCCTCTCTGTCGTTCTTTCTTTCTTTTTAAATTTGCTATAGGGTGTGTGTACTTGCTAGAAAGAGACAGAGAAAGGGGGACAGTGAAAAAAACACTCTCTGGGGCTGGTAGGTGGTGTGGTGGTTAAGGCGTTGGACTCCCACATGGCTGACCACAGTTTGAGTCCTGGACTTGGTGCCTTGCTTTCTTGCTTTCTCTCTCTCTTTGATCAAATTTAAATAATAACAGTAATAATAATTAAATAATAATTTAAAAATTAAACTATCAGTGGTTTAAAAAAAAGCAAACATTCTCCAGAGGAACTGACCACAACAATCCCTTCTCCTCTTGGAAAATTGGGCACGTACCCACACACAGCCGGCATGTATATCAAGCCACCAGGGCCAGGACTCAAACTGCATAATTGGACATGTGAGATACAGGCACCCTAATCACCATGCCACCAGCTGACCCATGGTCAATTTCTTAGCAAATGGGAAGAATGTTTTCATAATATTTCATGTAAATTAGTGAATTATTTTAAAAGCCTATGCTGTGAATCTGGTCGTTTGCATGTTGTTAAGACTTTTTACACCTATGGTCCTTGGAATGCTTGTTCTTTGTTATTGTTTATTTTATCCATTGCAGAATGAGACACACACACACGGGGGGGGGGGGGGGGGAGAGAAGCATTCTAACAGGGTCTTCACCCCAGTTTACCCTTGGTTTTAGCCACAGTCAGCCTGGATTTTGGCTTGTACAGAGAGGTCTTGGATTCACATCCTTCCCCTGTGAGTCCAATTCTTTTCCAGCTACTGCCTGGCCGCAAGAGAGCTTATTTTTATTTATTCTCCCAGGAGTCTATTTTAAGGTCCTAGGCCTTTTCTAGGCTCTCGTATGCTCCAAGAACAGTCAGATTGAGGTGGGAACCACATCTGTGCAATTCTTCACTGGGCAGAATATTCCTGCTGCACCTGCCTCTGAGCCTTGAGCGCCCCCTGCAGTCAGTGTGAGGAACTTTCCTCGTACTATTTTCTGGGCTCCATCACCTTCTCACCACAACCTCTGATTCCCACTCCAGCCCAGGTAGGGCCTCAGCAGGTAAAGAGAGTCTGTCTCAGCCCTGCAGAGGCTTCCACTGTCCCTTAGGCAACACAGGGACACAATCCATGGTGTGTCCACCTCCTGACACAGCACTTTCTTGCTCCAGGTGGCTTTGCCATGAGAAAGTTTTGTTTTGTTTTTAACCTAAGACCTGTTTCCTTGATTTTTCTCTGGCTGCTCAAGTGTTACCCATCGGAGCCTCATGTAACCACTCTGCTCACTTTTCCTGTTGCTTTTCCTCCAGCCTTCTTCCCTCCTGGTCTTTAAGCTTCTTTTTCTGCTAGTCTTGCCTAAGTTTCAGAACAGATCCCTCACTTCTCCGAGTCTCCGTTTCCTCACCTATAGAATGGAGATAATAACCTCTCTTCTGCAGGGCTGTTGAAAAGATGAAAAATAATACCAATAACAGGGCTCATAGTCTAGTGGTTAAGGGAGTCAGATCCCACATGGAGAACTACAGTTTCAATCCCAGACCCAGTGACTTGAAAAGCATGCTGGGCACGTGTGTGTGTGCCCCAAATCACGAAAGCATAGAGAAATGAAGGAGAAGGGATTTTGGTATAACCACACCTCACTGGAGGCTGCTTTCTCTCTGGGGGCTTCTCTCTCTCTCTCTGTCTCTCTCTCTCTCTCTCTTTCTGTCAAGCCCATATGCCTTCTGGTAATAATAGAAAAATAATAATACCAAAACCAAACCTAGCTGGGGCTTTAGGTCCAAGGTGGTCAGCTGAGAATTTAGGTTTACCTCTCCTTCCTCCTGAAAATAATCAAGAGAAACTAAAGAAAAACTAGTAAAAGAGCTGTGTGGGGGAGGGGGAGAGTGGCTTGTACAGGACACCACAGATCAGAGATTTTACCATATTTTAGAATTCTAGAATGGCAAGGTGACATTGATGGGCAAAGGAAGCAGAAGAAACTACAGCTCAGATCAAGAAATCTATGGGGGATTTTTGTTGTGCTTTGCTTTGTTTTGGCAAAGTCAAGTCAGGATGTGAGAGCAGGGGATAGAGGAGCAGAAAACGGGATGGTGGTTGATGGGAGATCTGGCCGTAGAACTGCCACGTGTCCATCAGGCTGACCTCCTGCACCTCCGCTCATGCAGCCCCACTTCCCTCCCCACCGGGCTCACACTGCGAGACTGTCCCTGCAGGGATGGAGTAGCCAGTTTAGGAGGCTCAGCTCCTCGGGGGGCAGCCTTTCTTTTCTTGTTGTTTTTAATGTTTATTTACTTATTTTTTCTATGAGTGAGAGAGACATAGAGAAAGAGAGAGACAGAGAGACATCATCCCCAACAGGTTCTTGTTACTGAAATTCACCCCTAGCTTCAATGGGCATGTGCATGGTCTGTGTTCCCGGGGGGGGGGGGGAGTGTCCCCAGGCATAACCCTGGAACCTTCCATGGGAGTCAGCCTTGCAGAGTGTTGCTTTTCACCACTGTGCATGCCACTGTCCAGCCCCCCTTCTTGTTTGGATCCTGAGGAGTAGCCAGTTTGACCTGCCAGCTCCCCACCCACACATGCACAAAGGTGGTCTGCCATCTTATAAGCCCCACTCATGCCCACAGAGCTGTTTTCATCTCAAAGAAACTGAAATAATTTAAGAAAGAGAAAACATAACAATAAAGATAACACTTGAACTCATCAGAGAGACAGGAAATGATTCATTCATTAAATGAAAACAAGACATTATGGGTCAATTGGTGGGGCGGTGGTTAAGGCGGTGTGGTGGTTATGGCCAACTGTGCCATTCAGGTCCCAGACCTGGTGGCTTGAGAAACACAGCAGCACATGTGCTCGTGTGCCCAGAATCCTGAGAGGAGAATGAAGAAGGGGTTACAGAGTGGCCATTTCCCCTGGGAATTGTTTTCTCACTCTATCTCTTTTTGTCTCTCTCTGGCAAGTGCATGTACTCCATGGCAAATTAAAAATTTTATTTAAAAAAAGATAGGGGGAAATGAAAACTCAAGACATGATAAAGAAACATGGAGAAATGGTTTTTATATGCATACATATGTTTGACAACATTTTTTAAAATCAGTGAAAGGACTGCAGGAAGTCTAAGAATTTTCTCCAAATGAAGAGTGAATTTTTTAAAAGAGAAAGAAATGAGAAATATAAGGAAGTATTAAAAAAAAAACCTAAAGGATTGAGCCAGGAAAATCAATAGTCATTTATTAGGCATTTTGGAGGTGAGAACGGGATGGAGGGGTGAAAATGATTACAGAAATAATAGAATTCTGTTAACAATACTTTCCCAAGAATTAAGGGGGAAAAAAAGACAACATATTCAGAATGAAAACGCCTACCTAACATAGAAATGAATGAAGTAATATCCAGAGTTGAACACATCCTACCTATATCAGAGTGCTGAAGATAAGTTGAACACCCCAAAAGCTTCCAAGGAGAAATAAAAGGTAGTGCTCATAAAAGAAATACTCGATCTTAAATGACAACAGAGTAATGCCTTCACGAGTGCTGAGAGAAAAGGACATTAAACTGAAATCCGGTATCCAGTCAAACTGTCAATCAAGCATAAAAAAGATAGTTTTTCACATTTGAGGACTTCAAAAGTTTCTCTTATCTTTTGGTAAAAAATTACTTGAGGATGTACTCCAGCAAAATGAGAAGGAGTCCAAGATAGAAGGTAATGGTGGACCCAAGAAACAATAGATGTCATCTAGAAGAGCAGTGAAAAGACATCACCCCATGACAGTTGTGCAACACGTCAGGAAAGAAACCAGTGAATATTAGACCTTCAACAAATGGCTTGGTCTTGGGCCAGTCCCATGGTGCAGTAGTAATGTGTTGCTCAACAGAAGCTAGATCCGACATGGTGACTATGGTTTGAATGCCCAGCCTGGTCAGCCTGAAACACACCAAGCAAATGCACAAGGGCACAGTTACATGATGTACAGGTCTGTAGCCTAGGAGCACACAGGCTACACGTTATAGCCCTAGGTGTAGTAGTCTGTTCCCCTTGGTCTGTGTGAGTGCACTCTACGATGGTCACACAATGATGAAATCACCTAATGATGCTTTTCTCAGGACGTATCTCTGTGGTTAAGTGATGCAAATGTGCATGCACATGCGTAAGTGTAAAAGTAAAATGAATTTATATGAGTACTATGAATTGCTTAATATTGCAAAATATTCCTCAGTTGCTTTATGCAACTTCTGCAACTGGCATAAAATCATGAATGTTTTGAAAACACAAACTGGAGCACACACAAAAGGCAAAGAGATGGGTGTGTCACACTGATGAGAAATAGTGTGTGACATGAACATTTATTGCATTCATAACTTTTTTTTTAGAATTATTTTATCGGGCCCAGCAGTTAGCATAATGGCAATGTTGCTGGACTCCCATGTAGTTGGCTGCGAGTCCCGGACTCAGTGGTTTACACTCATACTGGGCGCGTGTGCGTACGTGCCCAAGATCCTGAGAGGAGAATGGAGGAGAAGGGATTGTGGTGTGGATATCTCCCCTGGGGGGGGGTGACTTCTCACTTTCTGTCTCTCTCTTACTCTTTGTCTTTCTGGTGAGTGCACACACCCTATAGCAAAAACCTCTAAAAAAAAGAATTATTTTATCTAATTTTATTTATTATCATTTTTTTAAGTTAACCAGAGAGAAGGAAAATGAGAAAGCAAGCTGCTAAGTCCAGGACTCAAACTGTGGTCAGCCATGTGGGAGTCCAGTACCTTAACCACCATGCCACCTGCCAACTCTGCATTTTTTTTTTTTTCCTTTTTTTTTTTGGAGAGGTTTTTGCTATAGGGCGCGTGCGCTCGCCAGACAGACAGAGAGAGACAGAGAGATAGAAAGCAGGAAATCACCCCCCAGGGGGGATGGCCACGCCGCAATCCCTTCTCCTCCATTCTCCTCTCGGGATCTTGGGCACGCACGCACACGCGCCCGGCGTGAGTTTAAGCCGCCGGGTCCGGGACTCGAACCGCGGTCGACTACGTGGGAGTCCAGCGACATAGCCATTACGCTAACTGCTGGTCCCACCAACTCTGCATTTTTGAGAAGAAGGGTTTGATGAGCTGATTTCTTTTTTTTCTCATTTCTGTTACTCAAATCTTCCCTGCACTTGGAAAACAGTGCCCACTTCTGACATTGGTATTGGGACAATCCATATATTTCATCCTCTTGGCATGAAATATAGTCTTTTTTTTTTTTTTTTATTTTTGCCATAGGGCACATGTGCTCATTGGAGAGGGACTGGCAGAGACAGAGAAGAGGGAAAGTGAAAAATCACACCCACCCATGCTGCAATCCTTTCCCATTCTCCTTGGGATTTAGGGCATGTGTACACATGTACCTGATGTATTTTTCAAGCCTCTGGGCTCAGGACTCGAATTATAGACTCAACCATCTGGGATCCAGCATCTTAACCACTATACCACCTGCTGGCTCTACAGCTACTTTCTGTGTTGAGAGCATAGGGCAGAGAGACAGGAGGTGCTTCCCTGGGGCCTAAACTGTGTTAGTAAGAGCAGATGTTTAGGATGACTTGCTCACACTGTGCCAAACAAATACCAGACCTTCAGAAACAGAAACCCCCATTGATTCTTTAATAATTTGTGTGTTTGTTACCTGTGGGCTCCGAAGCACAAGACCTAGAGCAGGGACTTTTCTAGCCTGGGTCCAGGGCAGAATCGCCTGCAGCCTTTTCTCTGTCCCTCCCATAGGCAAGAGTTAGCATCTGAGACAGGAAGACTCCAATTTAGAACCCAGTCCTGCCTTTTACAAGCCCCTTACAAGTCATTAAGTCCCCCTGAGCCTCATCTGTGAAGTGGGCCCTAACAGGAGTTTCTTGTCTCCCAGGTTATGAGAACAGTCCGGCCCCTAATGTTTGCAGGGCCTGGGCAAAAGCAGGAGTGGAGGACTAGCCTGAAGGTCATCCTCTTTTCTTCTCACCCTGGCTTGTTCCACTCTTTGTAGACATCAGAACTTGTAAGTCCAGCCCCTGTACACTCATGGCTCTCCCTGAATTCAGCCACTCTTGGCCATTTCTCAGATCTAGCAGGGTACAGACTGATGGTCCACCTTGGGAAGGATGCACCTGGGGAGGGGGGGCTACATGGATCTTCGAACTGGGCTCTGGAGTAACACGCACTCGAGGCGTTATCTAAATGGTGGGATGGGGATGTAGGGAGAGAAACAGGAATGAATTCCAGTCGGATACATTCCCTTGGGCCCTCAGATTCTTAACCTGGAGGGAAGGAGAACAACCAGAGATAAACCCTCTAAGGCAGGGGGCCCAGAGCAGGGCCCTGGTTGCCTGGCTCTGAAGTGGTCCTGACTGCAGGGTGCATGAGATGTTTATGAACTGCCGTGGACACTGCTTGGCACAAGTCACGTGTTTTGCACATGGCGAGTGCTCGATAAATACTGTTATTGGTACAGCTATGATGAAAATGAGTCTGAGGGCTGCTTCTCCCTCTCCAAGGTGTGATAGGAATACATGGGATTGTTTGGGTGCGACTGTTCTAAAGGCATTTGGATGAGATGAGAAGGCCTCCCTGAGAGTGCCCAAGCTGAGGCTGCAGGGAACACTGGCCTGCTTGCTGGGGACATGAGGGAGCGCTCTGCTCCCTAGAAGGTGTAATTGCCAGCCTCATGTGGTTCCCCAGGTGCCTGACAGCTCTGTAATTATAGAGAGTGACTTGGCAGGGACTGTCTCAGAGATGAATAAACAGAAGCCTGAAATAGGCTATAGCCCTGCTAACGTCCCTGTTTATGGGACTTTACTGCATGCATAGATGCTAGGCTGTAGTTTTTCCCTGCAACCTTGAGAGGGAGGTGAATTTCACAGAGGAAGAAACTGAATCTCAGGAGGGTAAATGACTTGGTCAAAGTCACGCAGACAGGGAGGACTTGTTGGATCTGAGTCCAAAAGCCAAGCCCTTTCCATTGTACTGAGGCTGAGCCTAAAGTGTCACTGGTGAATGGAGGGTGAAAATCTTCCCAGGGAGGCCTTGACTGGTTTCCTAACAGATAATCACAGTGTGGGTTATGAAAGCGCTCAGTGCCAGGAAGCACACAGCTAATCCTCCTGCTCATTGAGCCAACCCGAGCCCAGCCCCGCGGGATACCCTGGAGCTGCCCTGGGACTTTGGAGAAGGTTCCATTTGCTCCCATTCCTGACCTGCTGTGGAGGACAGGGCTGCTCTGGTCTGCGAGGGGCGCTTGCTCAGGCCTGGTCAGGCCCTTGGTGTCGTGAACAAGCATCATTGCAGGTGGGGTTTGCTTTCGGCTCTTTGGAAGGCAGTGGTAAGGATGAAAGGCAGTGATCTCCCCCTCCCAATGCCAGCCTCCCAGGACTTCAGCCATCTTGGCAGTCCACCTAGGGAGCCGTTTCTTAGGAGGTCAGCGTAGGACAGTGTTTCTAGACCTCCTTCCCCAGCTTCTCCTTCCTGGTCCAGGTCTGCCTGGACACCCAGTCCTGAAGGTTGGCCCAACTCATCAACCCAGGCAGCTAATGCCATCAGTGTCTTAGGATTTTCTTTTGATACATACAGACGCTGTTCCTGACTGACTCCGTGCTCAAGTAGGCTGAACGGCCATGTTTGCACATGGATGCATTCTGGACCAGCACCATGCCTGGGAAACCAGGCTCGGATTGGCTTCCCACAAAGCAGACCCTGTACAGGCAGTTTCTTTGGGTGGGAATCCCAGGAAGCACAGGTACGGGGATGGGAAAGTGAGTCAAAGAAGGAAGGGAGCCAGTGTGGGTTACATTAATGAGTAGGTTACTGGTGAGGGCAATTGGAGCTCAGTGTTGCTGGCGACCTCTGGGAGACAATGAAGAATATGTCTGAGTTGTCCCCCATGAGGGCTGAAGATGCTGGGTATCTATCCGGCAACCCCCACTTGTCACTGGTGAAGGGCTGTTCCTAGGGGTGTTAACTCCCTAGACCCCTGGCCTGTCCCTATTAAGCTCACCGATGCTGCAGGACCTTGGAGGAAGCAGCCATCTGAACAGTCAGCCCTGGTCCTGCCAGGTTAGGGTGACACAAAGATTGAAACCACCAGACAACCCATGAGTGGAAACTTTATTGCTCCAAGTACTTTACATGAATGTCACCAATACCACATTCGGGCAAATATATAAAAAGCACAACCTACTGTACAATCATTCCTACTCCTCAACTCATGCACTACACAGATGCTCCCCATGCCTCTCCCCTGGCAGGATGGGTGGGCTTCAAGGGCAGCAGCTACACTTGTCTGAGCCTCCTTTGCAGACGCAGCCCCGGGCGCACTTGGCACAGCCCGGGGGGCAGCAGGGACAGCAGCCTAAAAGGGTCAGAGATGGACAGATCAGCGTCAGACAACACTCTCATGCCACCACTAACCCTCCCACCACTTAGAAGAAGCAGGAGAAGAGACTGTGTACAGAGGCTTCCATCCACATTAGCAGGATACCTGGAACAGGAAGTTGTGGGATGTTGGAGCTGGAAGGGCTCTCGATGGTCATCTAAGGTCCATTGGAGACCCAGAGAGAGGAAGGAGTCTGTCAAGGTCACCACACAGTGGCAGATCTAAGACTAGAACCCGGGGCTCATGACTCCAGACCAGTGCTCTGTCCATGTCACCACTGGGCAGGACAGAACCTTCTCTCAGGCTCCTTCCTGCTCCAAACACAGTGGATGCCCTCACAGTGGATGCTGCGGCCAAGTCTCTGCCCTGCTCTCATTCCAGACCTCTCGCAATAGCTAAAAGACACCCACAACTCCCTTCATTCCTCCATGGCTGGACGACTGAGGAAGGGACACCCCACCTTTCTGGCTCCTGGCGGATGGTGCCCAAATCACTCTACTCACTTTTCCGACATGTTTTACAGTTGCAAGTTGTACATTTGCAGTTATCTCCACAGATGCAGATTCCTCCTAGGAGAGAGCACAGAGCCATCACGAACATGAGGTCAGAAGTGGAGTGGGCGGACCCGCGGGTGGCATGGTAGTTAAGGATACTGGACTCCCACATGGTCAACTGCGGTTCGAATCCTGGACCTGGTGGCTTGCTTTCTCACTTTCTCTCTCTCTCGTTCTGTCCCTCTCTGGTCAAAAAATTAAAATAAATAAATAAATAAGTGTAAATAAAATAATAATTTAAAAAAATATAAGTGCAATGGGGAACACAAGGCATGCTGCCAACTGCCACAGTGGCAGGCTTTCAGAGTGTCTGAGGAGTGGCTGAACAAGAGGGTGACAATGCTACAGAGCATCACCCTGGGGTCAAGGATCATCCACTGGTCCCCAGTCACAAGCCAGGCATGGGAATCGGGGTGGAGAAAGGAATCAGTATTTTAAAAAAGCACCTCCTGGATGGCTCTGATGTGCAATCAGGCTAAGAACCACTAAGCCAGGCCAACTTTAGCAAGCTCAGGCTTTCTCTGGGAACTATGGAAGCTTTCAAGCCCACCTCACCTTTGCAAGGCCAGACGGAAACCGAACAGGAGAAGAAATGGAAGGGACAAAAGCTAGCCCAGAGTGAGAGCCACACCTGGTTTTCATGTCATTAAAAACCATCTGCACTTTTTAAAAAGTCATCCCATTTATCATGTGGAGTTTTTTTTTTTTTTTTTTTGGGGGGGGGGGAGGAGAGTTTTTTTTTGTTTTTGTTTTTGTTTTTGTTTTTTTGCTATAGGGCACATGCACTCACCAGACAGAGAGAGACAGAGAGACAGAAAGCGAGAAATCACTCCCTGGGGGGATGGCCATGCCGCAATCCCCTCTCCTCCATTCTCCTCTCGGGATCTTGGGCACGCATGCACACGCGCCCGGTGTGAGTTTTAAGCCACCGGGTCTGGGATGCGAACTGCGGGAGTCCAGTGACATAGCCATTACACTAACTGCTGGTCCCTCATTTGGAGTTTTAAAATGCTGGAAGCTTCTCTGTTTTGCACGTTTTTGGTGCAGATGTGTCCTGTTAAGAGGAGGAAGGCTCGTGAGACTTCTGGATACCATTTTCCAAGGTATAAAAGCCCAGAAGGGCTTTAAACTTTGTTCTCTCTCTTACAGCGAACATGCTTCCCTGGAATTAAGTGGTTTAAGGGCTCAGGAATCCACATACGGGTATAACCACTCCCCTTACATCTGCAGGTAATGATTTTAACTCTTTCACAGCAGCCTTGGGATGTGAGCAGCTGGGAACAACTAACCTGTTTACAGATGAGAAAACTGAGGCCCCCAAAATAATGTGTCAGTTCGAGTGGCAGCCATGGACTAAAACCATTTGCAGGTTTAGGGCCAGAACTCTTCCCCCGTTCCCCACTTAGTGGCTTCTCCTAGGGACCTATGGCTAGAAGGACGAGGTTTCCAGGCCCCCCTGTCAGCCATTCCTAGAGACAGGCTATCAACTATAGCCAATTAGCCTGGGAGTCGACAGAGAGTGGGAACCACTCCTGAAGTCACCAACCTGGGGCAAACCCCATTGGTGGCTCCTAATTGGAGGAAAAAGAAGTTTTAGCCAGAGTCCTGCAGACCACCTGGGAAGCTGGTACAAGGTTCAGGACCCCAGGGTGGGCTTCCCTACTCACCAGACATGCAGGTGCATTCTCCAGGGTCCATGGTTCAGATGTCTGGTGGCTCGGGTACTTTCACGACTGGGAAAGGGATGCTGAGTGAGCAGCCACGGAGGCTGCCTATTTATAGCCAGGTAGGTGTAAACTGTGGTTCACCCCACCTCTCCCTGGGGCCAGACGCCCTGCACACGGCCCAGCCAGACGCCGCGGGCTGGGGGTTGGAGCGAGCAGGCAGAAGGAGGGCAGGGGAGAGGCTAAACAGTACAGTCACGTGGTGGCTTCTCACAAGGGGTGCAGGTCACTGTGGCTGCTCCACCTGCCCGACCTGCCGAGGTGTCAGGGAACCAGGCTCAGGCTCAAACAGCACTCTCGGTGCTCAGACGGGTGGCCATATCCATCCAATCACCACGTCCCATGCATGCTATTCTGTCATTTCTGTCTCCTTTATGGGGCTGCTCCTGCCCTCGCTCAGGGCTTTGTTCTCTCTTGCGTGGTTTGACCATAAAAGCCCTTACCACAGGCAGCGGGGCCTCCACCGCTGGCCCAGGCTTTAGAAGTTCCCACCTGGTTGTGCCCCTTGCCAAAGGGGAGAAGGTGGAAAATCAGGAGGATATGCCCACCCAGGGCTTGCAGCCTCTTCTTTCTAGACCACACATGGAGTGATAGAAGGAAGCAGGACTTGGGGGAGACTGAACTGCCCCCCAGTGTCCATCATGGCCCCATTCTTGGATCTAGACAGTGACCACTGTCCATTCTTCTGTAGAATACCCTGTAAATGGTACAGCTTCGAGCTTTACCCACAGCTTTCATCCTTACCCACTCCTCTATAGTAATTCTGGAGCTGCTTCTCACCACAGTTCCTCCAGGAAGCTGCCTCTGATTTTTCCCTCTCCCAGATGGAAGAACTCTTTCCTTCGGTGTGTCTTTGATGATGTGTTTGCACATTTACTACTTTGTACTTTGCTGTGTGAATGATTATTTGTGTTCCTGACTCTTTCCACCCTCACCCCAGTCTGGGAGCCATCAGGGGAAAGACCTGTATCTGAAAGCTCTTTACACTTAATATTCTGCACGTTGAGTGGATGTTGAATGAATGCATGAATGAATGAATCAGATAAATAGCTCAATGACTGAAGACGTGAGTGAGAGTGAGTGTACGAGTGAGCAAACAAATGAGTAAATGAACGGGCGAGTGAATGTTGAATTGACAAATGCATAGCTCTGCACATGGTTGTACTGAGGACTGCTAAAACCTGCCATCACCATTCAAAAAGACAAAAAAGTGGGGCCTGGTCAGACGCAGTGGAGATAGTTCCTCCAAGTTCTCAGCTTAATGACGTCTCCATCATCTCCATTGTGCATCTGGAAGGCCCACCTGGGCCTCAGTCTGCCCCTGGAATCATGAATGGGAGCTGAGAACTTCTAATGAGGAGAAAAGGATTCGGCCCCATGGTTACTGGAAGGGCATGGTGACCATCTCTAGGTCTCAGCTCCTGATCTCTGGATGGCAGCAGGAAAGTAGGCATCCACATGCCACACCGAGAACATGCACTGGCTACAGGCACAGCTCAAACCCACATTTGGTAAGTAAATATCTCAGGCCAGCCTGTGGCCTGGTGGTTATGTGAGCTGGGTTCCACATGCCCAACTGCATGGTTCAAGTCTTGGATGCAGCAGTAGGTGTGTGTGTCCCCAAAATCCTGAGAGGAGGGAAAACTGGAAGAGAAGGGGTTGTGGTGTGACCATGCTCCCAGGGGGGATACTTTCTTGCTTTTCTTCTCTCTCTATTTTTGTCTCTCTTAGTAAACGCACATGCCCTCTGGGAAATTAGAAAAAAAATAATTTCTTTGGAGAAGTGACTCTTAGCCTTTTTGGGTGATTCAAGGAGCCCTTTAAAAATCTGATGAAAACTCTGGACTCACTCCCCAGAAAAAAAGCTCAAATCTACATTTTTCCTCACAAGTTCAGGGATTTTGTGGCTCTTCTAAATCCCAGTGATGAATCCCTGAGGGGTTCCAAGGTAAGAATTTCTCGGGGCCAGCCAGTGGCATGGTAGTTAAGGTGGCTGGGTCCCACATGGCTGACTGTGTGGTTTGAGTTCTGGACCACGAGGCTTAAAAAACATGCTGGGTATGTGTGTGTGTGTGTGCCCAAAACCTCAAGAGAGAATGGAGAAGAGATTGTGGGGTGGCCATCCCTCCTGGGGGGGGGTGTGCTTTCTCACTTCCCCCACCTCAGCCACTCCGCCCCCAACAAGTGCATGCACATGCCCTACAGCAAATTCATTTTTTGAGAGATTTTTGCTATAGGGCACGTGTGCTCACCAGAGAGACAGAGAGGCAGAAAGCAAGAAATGACCTCCCCGGGGGTGGGGGGGGGGGGGGAACGACCACTCTGCAATCCCTTCTCCTCCATTCTCCTCTCAGGACCTTGAGCATGTACGCACAAGTGCCCAGCATGAGTTTCAAGTCACCATGTCTGGGACTCAAACCACAGCCAACTACATGGGAGTCCAGCAATGTAACCATGATGCCATCTGCCAGTCTCACCTACAGCAAATTTAAAAAAATAAAAAATAAAAGAATTTCTCTGCAGGGGCAGACAGTGGCTCAGTGGTAAACACAATGCTCTAGGGCTGACCCACATGGGAGGTTCTAAGTTCACATCCAGAGACCTCCCTGAGTACACCGGCACATGTCTGCATGTGATCTGGGGCTGACTGAGGCTGGGGTGGATCCAGATATCAAGACCCTGTTGGGGGTACCTATCTCTCTTTCTCTCTGTTTCTCACTTATGGAAGAAAGAAAGATATACTTAAACAGAACTAATAATCCCACTGCCAAGAAGCCATTTTGCCTGGAGCATTTCTTCTCTTCCCACACAGTCATTTTAGCTCCTTTGAGCCACTGAGGCCTAAATAGCCCTTTCTCTGGTTATGGCCTCTACTTTGTGCACAAGTAAATGCAAGTGGTTTTCTCAGAACAATGAAGCAGGTTGTTCCAAAAGAGGATCTAATATGCAGCCTCTCACAAAGTGTCAACCAACAGAGCTTTTGTCTTCTCCCCTTCCCATGAAGGTAAAAGCTAACCACGCACTGCTTCTATGCAGAAAGAAGTTTCTGTGACTCATGGTCTAAGGAGGGGATTTCAGCCAGCAAAGATGGCAGAGAAAGATCCTGTACCCTGATGCCACACCCTGGTCTGTGCTTTGCTTTTGTAATTTCTGTCCTTCCCCATACAGGGACCCTCATGATATGTGCATTCCCACTACAGGAGCCGGAAGCCATCGTTTTCATTATGCTGTTTATAAACTGGCTTCTCTAAACTCCAATCTCTTGCAGAACGGACTTATCCCAGTGGCGAGGCACACCAAGGGCCGCCACACAGTACGTGCTCAATAAATACTTCTGGGCTGATGACGAATAAACGGCCCAATTAATCATCGCATCCAGGTTGTCTTCTCTATCAAAGAGATTCAGGGGACTTTATTGTTTGCTATGAGCAGTCAAAAACTTGAGATCTAAGGCCTGGGTCCTAATCCCATATCTGTTTTTTTGTTTTTGTTTTTTTTTTTGCTGGATGATTTGGGATAAGTCGCTTGACCTCTGTGAGCCTCAGTTTCCTCATCTGCAAAGTCTGGCTCAAGCAAATGACAACCCTCCAGCACTGTCACTGTGCAGGCTAAATGAGAGACTGCATAGGAAACACTTAGCGTGGACTCTGGCACCATATTACTGTTATTGTGGTTACTATATCATTATCATTTTCTGGGCCTAATTCAGCTTGGCAAAATGGGTCAGCCACTCACCCGTTTGAATGTTTCAGGCTTGTAGATCCCCATCAAATCTAGGGTCCTGAGCAAGATGCACTATTCAGCAGTAATATTGTGGAGCTTTAACCTCTGGGCACCCATATTTTTTTTTTTTAGGGCGTCTATATAGCATGAGAGCTCCCTGGAGGGAGAGAGACAGACACAGACACAGAGACAGAGAAAGGGAAAGGGAGAAATCACCCCTCCCCCAGGGGATGGCCACTCAATCCCTTCTCCTCCACTTTCCTCTTAAGACTTTTGGCACGCGGGACCAGCAGTTAGCGTAATGGCCACGTCGCTGGACTCCCATGTAGTCGATTGTGGTTCGTGTCCCGGACCAGGTGGCTTAAAACTCAAGCCGGGCGCGTGTGCGTGCGTGCCCAAGATTCCCAGAGGAGAATGGAGGAGAAGGGATTATGGCGTGGCCATATCCTCCTGGGCGGTGATTTCTCGCTTTCTGTCTCTCTGTCTGGCGAGCGCACACGCCCTATCGCAAGACTTTTGGCACGCATGCCCAGTGTGAATTTCAAGCCACTGGGTCCACCAACTCAAACCATAGAGTTGACCATGTGGGACCCATGTCTCAATCTCCATGCCATCTGCTGGCCCCAGGCTCTCTGCTTTTAAGCTCAACCTAGTTCCTTCTGGTCCCAGGGCACTGTTCTTTGCTGCAGTTTCATCTCTTGGAGGCAAAGTTGAAATCCCAGCTACAGCACTCTTCTAGGGTATTTCTGGCTTTATATGTAGGCCTAGGCATGAGACAACTCTTCATCTCCCTCACATGAAGTTTTTTCCTGGCCACTTTATCTAAAAATTTCATGGAATCAGAGAAGGTAGGGGACCTGTGGGAGACCAGCTTAAATCCCTAAATGTCAAGCTCTGGAAGGACTCTGAGAAGTCAGGGGCCAGTTTCTTGTCTAAACAAGGAAACAGAGGCCGGGACCGACGGGCCCACCCCTGGCCAATGAGCTTAGGTTGATGGCAAGGGGTTTTGAACATGGCTCCTCAATTTGTCACTAGCCCCCACCCTTTAGATCTGAAGCCCTTGCGACAGAATTGTTTAGTAATTTGGAGTCTTATGACTTTATAAACTGTTGATTAATTATTTTTTATTAGACAAAAGTTCCAACATACTAAGAAGTACAAAGAACAGTATTCAAAATGCGGTTGTATCTACCACCCAGCGTGAACAGACGTCCACATTATCGTCTTTGCTTCAGCTCTTTTAATGACAAGAAATTAAAAATTAACAGGCTCAGGGCTTTAAACACCACCTATGTGCTGGCGGCTGTCAACTGACTTCTAGCACGGGCCTCACTTCGGAACTCCAGACTTACAATTCCGGTTGACACTCCATGTCTCCTCGTCTCACACTTGGAGTCTCCCCAGCTGAGCTCCTGCTCCCGGTCTCACCTCCAACCACATCCTCCCACTGTCGTGTCTGCCATGACGGCTGCACCCTGGTTTGAGCCACCCTCATTGCCTGCCTGGATTCAGCACTTGCTTCCTAACCGGGCTCCCTGTTACTATCTCCTTTTCCTGCTCTTCTTCCCTATTCACCATGCAGGACTCAGAATGAACCTGTTGAAATAAAGGGTGGGGCAGCAGGTGGCATGGTGGTTAGGGCAGCTGGTTCCCACATGGCTGATGGTATGGTTCAAGTCCCAGACCCAGTGGCTTGAAAAACTCTGGGTGCATGTGTGTGCATGCCCAAAATCCCAAGAGGAGAATGGAGGAGAAGGAACTGCAGTGTGGCCCTCCTCCCTGGGGGATGACTTTTCTTTCTCCCCATCCTCTCGATCTCCCTCTGGTGAGCACATGCGCCCTATAACAAAATCACAAAACAGAACGAAATGAAGTTCTGATGCATCGCTATTCTCAGAATCTTTTTCAGTCCTCACATCTCACTGAGTAAACAAATCGTGGGCCACCCATAGCCAGTCCCTGTTACTTTTGTCTCCTACCGCTCTCCCAGCCTCGGCCCATTCCAGCCTTCCTGCCTTCTCACTGCTTGGACTCATGAGGCAGGCTTCAGCCCCAGGGCCTTTGCAAACCTCTAAAAGATCATCCCATAGAAATCTGCTTGGAGGAACCAGTAGTTAGCGTGATGGCTATGTCGCTGGACTCCCATGTAGTCAACCGCGGTTCGAGTCCCAGACCCGGTGGCTTAAACTTACGCCGGGCATGTGTGTGTGTGTGCCCAAGATCCCGAGAGGAGAATGGAGGAAAAAGGTTTTGTGGCGTGGCCATCCCTCCTCGGGGGTGATTTCTTGCTTTCTATCTCTCTGTCTCTCTGGCGAGCACATGCGCCCTATAGCAAAAACCTCTCCAAAAAAAAAAAAGAAGAAGAAATCTGCTTGGCTTACTCTTCATCTCCCTCACATGAAGCTTCTTCCTGGCCACCTTATCTAAAAATGTCACCCCTTCTCTTAACACTTGTTGAGTGTTTCTTTTTGCTTTCTTTATCCTCCTGGGTACTTACTGCCACCAAATACACTGTCTATTTTGGTTACTTATTTATTATCTGACTCCCGTTCCAAAATGTGGGCTACACATGGGCAGAGATTTTGGCTGTGTTGCTCACTGTTGCACACCTGGCTCATAGTAGTTGCTCAGTTTGTTGAATTAATATAACAGACTCAACTTTCTTTTTCTTTGAGGGGTTTTTGCTATAGGGCGCATGAGTGTGCCAGGAAGACAGAGAGAGACAGAGAGACAGAAAGCGAGAAATCACCTCCCAGGGGGATGACCACGACGCAATCCCTTTTCCTCCATTCTCCTCTCGGGATCTTGGGCACACACGCACACGTGCCTGGCATGAGTTTAAGCCACCGGGTCCGGGACTCGAACTGCAGTCGACTACATGGAAGTCCAGCAAAATAGCCATTATGCCATCTGCTGGTCCCCATAGTCATCTTTGTGTTCTTTCCCATTAGCTTGTCATATTTAAAAGGGACATGATAGGCCCAGCTGTGGCAGCATGTGCTGCTACGACACTGTGCTGCTCCTCAGGCTGGGACCACACGGCTGGCGCAGGTTCAGTTCCTGGTCCAACCTTAGGGCCAGGCAATGGTGACGTGCTCCTGTACTCCTAGGGATTTAGGAGGCTCAGGGAGAAGAGTCAGGAGCTTGAGACTGCCTGGGCAACACAGAGAAGCCCTGTCTTAGAGAGAATCACACATGGTGGCATGTGCCTGTGGTCATAGCTGGGAGCCGAGGCAGGAGGATCAGGACGGCGAGGCCCTGCCTAAATAAACAAACATATAAAGGGAGATGATAGCAAGTGAGGAGAGCAGGAGAGGAGAGACTAGTGCAGAAAGCTCAAAGGAGAAGCCAGAAACCATGAAGTCCCAGTGCATGGGATGCAGAGGGCCCCTTCTGTGGGGGGGCTGGCCTTTGGGAGGGGATGCTGGTGGAGAGGACCAAAGGCAGCCCCTTCCCTCCCACCCACTGCTTACTCCTCATCTGCAGGGCTAGCCAGATGCTTCGCTCTTGTGATTCAAGTTCTGATGACTGTGCTGAGAGCATTTTAAGGATTTTACCATCAGGGCATGTGCACTTACCAGAGAGACAGAGAGATACAGAGAGAGAAAAAGTGAGAAATCACCCTCCAGGGAGGATGGGAGGGTGATTTCTTCTCCCTTCTCCTCCATTCTTTTCTCAGGATCTTGAATGCAGTGTGCACACACACGCCCAGCATGAGTTTTAAGTCGCCGGGTCTGGGACTCAAACCATGGTTCAAACTACATGGGAGTTCAGCGACATAACCATTACGCCATCTGCTGGTCCCATTCTCTGGGTAGTTCTAAGAAAGCCTCTTCCCTCTATCAAAATATATACAGACACACAAAAGTCTGCTTCTCTTGTCCCCATTTTCACTCATGGAGCCCTTGTGAAGAAGCCCATAGCCCGTGCGTGACCAGCCATCAGGGAGGCGGGTCCCAGGGCTGCAGACTGTAAAAACCAGGCCAGGGCTAATTGGGAGTCACCTTGCTCGATGCCCAAACCACCTGTGCACTCGTCAGGCTTCAGAGCTCTCCAGGGCTTGCGGCTGCAGGTTAATTACATAGGACTCGTCTCCACAGCTATAATTCAGTACCCACTGGGCAAGTGAAACCCTCGGCTCTGCACACGGCCCCGAGGAAGGATGAGTAAGGCCAAAGCAGACAATTACCCACACTCGTTGCCCCCAGCAGCAAGGTGGCTGGTCCAGGTTGGCTGGCAGCCAGACTAGGAGGCTCCCTGTCTT
Organism: Tupaia tana; assembly: GCA_026018925.1. Classification (NCBI taxonomy): domain Eukaryota; kingdom Metazoa; phylum Chordata; class Mammalia; order Scandentia; family Tupaiidae; genus Tupaia; species Tupaia tana. The sequence continues at coordinate 30,259,304 of JAKSZU010000018.1, forward strand.
CTTCCCTCATCCTTCCTCCTGCTCTCTCTCTCTCTTTCCCATAGAGAGAGTCAGAGACAGAAGCAATCCCAACAGGGTTTTCAAGTTGAGACTCACCTCTAGTCTCAGCCATCCAGGATCACGGGCCCGTGAACACCAGCCAGTGTGCTCAGGAAGGCCCTGGGACACGAACCCAGGACCTTTTCCATGTGGCTCCAGTTGATTACCACCACACCATCACCTGGCCCCATCCTTCTTCTTTTTTCTTTCATTCTACTTTTTCCTTTTTAAGGATATATTTTTAAAATCTGATTTTATTTATTATTATTATTTAATTTGCTATGAGCATGTTTGCTCACCAGAGAGAGACAGAGAGAGAGAGAGAGAGGGAAAGTGAGAAAGTATGCCTCCAGGTCTGAGACTCGAACCACGGTCAGCCGTGTGGGAGCCCGTCACACCACCTGCCGGTTCTCATTCTATCTTTCTTTAATCAATCATTTAAGAAACCTATCTGGGGCCTACCATATGCCTCACATTGTGTTGACCATGTGGCTGGGACAAGCAGGCACCCTTGGCCCTCAGGAGCATGCTGTCCCCACACATCTGGCCAGCAGAAAGGGAGACAGCGAGTAGGTAGGGTTCCGCAGGGCAGGGCAGCTCTCGAACAACCCGACTGAGCACCTCTTTCAAGGGCATGCTCTGCCTGCCTCACTCACCTCCCCCTCGTCTTGGCTCTTCATAGCTCTTAGGCTCAGTAACCTCTGGGTTCCTCGCAAGTGTTGGGGCTGGCCTAGGGCCTTTCCATTTGTGCATGTTCAGTGTCTTGGGGGTTCAGGAAAGTATATTGTAGGGGCTAAGGCAGGTGGGATGCTAGGTCTCATCTGTCACCCCCTTTCCCTATTTAAACAGGCAACTTCTCTGTCTAGCCTGTGACTTCGCCCGTCCCATCTCACGCACACGCTTTCATGGAGGCAGCGGGAGTAGCAGACGTGCAGCTGGAACCAGGTGGAAAGCTGCTGGACACAAATCCTGCCAGAGGTTAGTGGGCTTGCCCCAGACAGCATGGGAACGACGGTGACCAACACGCACCTGCCATCCCGAGCGCGTGGAGCTCCTGACCCAGTGCTCGTCCTTATTTTCTCCCTCTTTAGTTATTTATTCCATGTTAGAGAGAGACAAATGAAGGAGAGAGAGACAGCATCTCTGATGGAGTCTTGATGCCGTTATCCAGTCAGTCCTGAATCATGGGGACATGTGTGCCCTTAGTACTCCGTGAGGGCTCTAGACGGGAGCCAGTAACCTTCTCCTCTTCTCCTCCTCCTCCCTCTTTCACTTTTTTTAAATAAAAATTTTAAATTTGAGGAGCCAGCAGGTGGCATGGTGGTTAAAGCACTGGATACTTCCACATGGCCAACCATAGTTTGAGTCCCAGACCTGGTGGTTTGCTTTCTCACTTTCCCTCCCTCTCTCTCTCTCTGGGTCTCTCTCTGGTCAAATTAAAATAAATGAATGAATAAATAAAATAAAATAAGTAATTCTTAAAAATTTTAAAAATTTGCTACAGGGCACATGTACTTGCTGGAAAGAGACCAAGAGAGAGAAAGATGAAGTGAGAAAGCACCCTCCAGGGAGGGAATGGCTGTCCTACAATCCCTGCTCCTCCATTGCTCTCCCCGTTTGGGAGATTGGACACCCATGCTCCTGGCATATTTCTCAAGTCACTGGTTCCAGGACTTGAACCACAGTTTTCCTTGTGGGATCCAGCTACTAAACCACCATGTCACTAGCTGGCCCATGGCCCCCTCTTCTTAAAAAAAATAAACTTATTCTCAATTATTTTTGAAATAGTTTAGAATAGAGAATTAAATATTACACCTTCCAACATTAAGTCCTATTTATTTCATTTTCTTTTCTTAAGGAAGAAAGCAATTGAAGAGAATAGAGACCCCGCGAATCATCTTCCCTCATTTCCTTCTTACCCCACCACCAATCCAGGGAACCAGCTTCACAGATTATCATGCCTGCACATGTTTCGCCTTTTTTACTACATATTATGTGTCTACAAATATTACATAGTCTGGTTTTATAGGTTTGCAAACCTTATATAAAATGGCATCATTCTCTCGTAGCTCTTTATAAAGTTTTTTTTTTTTTTTATTTTTACTCAGCATTTTGAAATCTAAGATTTTAACTGCTTGATGGCCTTCTATTTTATGACTATTTCACAATTATCCTTTTCCTCATTGGTGGACATTTAGATGTTTCCACTTTTTCTTCTTTTTCTTTTTTTTTTTTTTTTTTTTGGAGAGGTTTTTGCTACAGGGCGCGTGTGCTCACCAGAAAGACAGACAGAGACAGAGAGATAGAAAGCGAGAAATCACCTCCCAGGGGGATGGCCATGCCGCAATCCCTTCTCCTCCATTCTTCTCTTGGGATCTTGGGCACGCACGCACACGCGCCCGGCATGAGTTTTAAGCCACCGGGTCTGGGACACGAACCGCGGTCGACTACATGGGAGTCCAGTGACATAGCCATTATGCTAACTGCTAGTCCTTCCACTTTTTCTTATGATAAATGCTGCTGCAAGTGAGTATCTACATATGAAGAGTCTTTAAAAAGTTAAAACATTATCAAAAAAGCTATGCATGGATTTCAAAATTTTTTGAACCTAAGTTAACTCATATTTTCTTTCCATTTTTGCAAAGACTTTTTGAAGTTCCCTTGTTTATGTGTTTCCTTATGTGAAATGTGACACGGTTTCTCCACGGGGATGCCTAGGTGTGAACTTGCTGGTTTGAAGTCACATAATCATTCCGCTTTACTGGATATTTCCAAACTGTTCACCACTGAGGTTTACATTCCACAAACAATATACTCAGGTTCACATTTCCTCATATCTTTGCCAGCACTTGGTATTGGCAGATTTTTTCATCTGTGCTAGGCTTTGGTTTGGCCCTCTGGATGCGACAGATATGACATGTGAAATGGCACTTCCTTGGCGGTCAATTTGTGTTTCTCTAATTTTTTTAAAGAATTACTGGGACCAGCAGTTAGCGTAATGGCTATGTCGCTGGACTCCCACGTAGTCGACCGCGGTTCGAGTCCCGGACCCGGCGGCTTAAACTCACGCCGGGCGCGTGTGCGTGCGTGCCCAAGATCCCGAGAGGAGAATGGAGGAGAAGGGATTGTGGCGTGGCCATCCCCCCTGGGGGGTGATTTCCTGCTTTCTATCTCTCTGTCTCTCTCTGTCTGTCTGGCGAGCGCACGCGCCCTATAGCAAAAACCTCTCCAAAAAAAGAAAAAAAAAAAAAAAAAGAATTATTTTATTGAACTTTATTTATTTATTTATTTATTTATTTATTTATTTATTTCAATTTGACCAGAGAGGGACAGAGTGAGAGAGAGAGACAGAAAGTGAGAAGGCAAGCTGCCAGGTCTGGGACTCGAACCACAGTCAGCCACGTGGGAGTTCAGTGCTCTCAGCCACCATGCCACCTGCCAGCCCCAAGTTCCTCTAATTACTAATGAGGTTGAACATATTATTGTAAGATTTTAGACCACTGAAGCCTCCTCCCACGGCCCAGAGTTCCATCTAACATGTGGCACTCTGCAACTGCACTAACCATTCCCATTCCCTCTTTGGGAGCGGTTTCTATCATGTTCTCAGACATGCTGCATGTCACTCTGTCTTCCCACCAACCTGGTTTTTAATAACTTACTGGTTTCAGGAGCTAAAAAGTGACCTCTGGAGAGGAAGGTAATAGGCTGGTCTATCCCCAGGAAGGTCACTTGAAGTGGGCTGGGAAGTAGAGGTGACATTCCAGAGCAGTGTCCTCAGCCTTTAAGTCCTTCATGAGGAGTCACTACACCCACAGGTTTGCAGACTTGGGCAAAGTTCATCTTAGGTCCCTGTACTTTATCCTCCATGCATTTTTTTTTTCCTAGAGATTTTTGCTATAGAATGCGTATCCTTGCCGGAGAGACAGAAAGACAGAAAGGGAGAAATCACCCCCCAGGGAGGATAGCCATACCATAGTCCCTTCTCCTCTATTCTCCTCTCAGGATTTTGGGCACACACAAACACATATCCAGCATGAGTTTCAAGCTGCCAGGTCCGGGACCTGAGCCACAGTCAGCCATGTAGGAGTCCAGACCTTAACCATTATACCACCTGCTGGCCCCCTGCCATGCATTTAGAACCCTTTTCTTCCCATCATACTTAATTCATAGCAAAGAGTTCTTGACTTGCTTTACAACGTCCCCTGTGAATACCTGAAGGAGGAGAGAAGCAGAATAACTCTTAGGATTAACATGATTCTAGAACTCTAGAGCGATAGGGCAGTAATGTCGTCCAAACCTTTCCTAATCCCATCCCCACTGACAGTGCGGGGCCTCCGGAAAGGAAGGACCTTGCCTACCATCCCACCCTCAGGGGGAATCAGCCGAGTGAGGGGACAAATTGGAGGGGAGAACCTCCCTGCCTCTCTGAAACCTCTTAGGTGGTGACAGAGTGTGGCCTTCTGCAGAAACACCTGCTTGCATTAAGGAACTGTTGAGGACCCCACACAGCGCCACACGCCCCACCCAGGGGCACAACGCAGAAGTTTTATGGTGTAATTGAGGGGCTGAGACATCCGGAGAAGAAAGCATTGGTGAGCATCACAGAGCGTGTGCTCAGATGGCGAAATAAACCGATGTGCCTCATGGGCATCTTAAAGAGTTTCTCTCCGTCTTTTTTCTTGCTTTTCATCACTTTTCCTTTTCCTCCTGCTTCTGTCTCTTCTCTTCTCTCATTCCTCTTTTGCCCTCTCACCTCTCACTTTTTCTCTTCTTTCTTCTTCTCTCTCTCCCAGTGCAAGGACACCAGCCTGGGACTCAGGGCACCTAAATCCTCTAAACTCACTGGTATCTTAAACTCACAAGGTCACTTCCCTGCACTGGGCCTCAGTTTCCTTGAGACATGGAGGAGATTCCATAGCGGATGAATGCTCAGGCCCCTCCAGCTCTGTTCCTTGTACTGGTAAGATCAGTGTTTGAAAGATACCTGTCTCTAGGATTTCCAGGGAGGTAACACCCTCAGGGGACAGTCCCCAAAACAATCTGTAGCTAAAACTTTGGGATCCAAGCCTCTCATTTTGTTTTTAAATTTTATTAATTTCTTCCATGAGCATAAGAGACAGAGACAGAAAGACAGTATCCTACCAGGGTCTTGATGCCATGACCCACCCCAGCTTCAGCCAGCCCTAAATCATGGGCATGGGCATGACTGGTATACGCAGGAGGTCTGTGGATATGAACCCAGAACCTGCCCATGGAGGTCAGCCTTAGACCATCACATTTTACTATCATGCAGCTGTCCAGACCCTCGAAGTCACTTTTCAGAGAACCCTTTCCAGTTGTTCATTGTCCATAGTTCTGAAACCCCAGGTGTCTGCAGACTTCCCTTTGAACAGCCCAGAGACAGAGGGACCACGGTCTCACCACAGAGTCACAAAACTCTGGAGCACCCATCAGGGATTTCACCGATAACCCAGAACCACGGTGTGTTGGCTACTTGCTGATTTTTCCAGTATAAACCTATAGTTCTCTGAAAATGATCAGATCATCACCAATAAATGTTAGGAGGAAAAAAACAAAGATGACAGTTACAGGGTATAGAAGGGGAATGATGATTGGCGGCACTCGTTTCCTGCATTGGAAAGGGTTGATGATAAGTTCGTCGTTCTGCTAGGCGTCTGCAAGGTTTCTGACCTAATGTCTTTGCATAGATTAGGTCTGGAAAGCCAAGCGTGAGAATGAGAAAGAGTGAGCACGACGACCACGGTTGGGCCTGAAAGCCTGGTATGTTATAATAGGATTCCTGGGCCAGTTACCGGTCTGAGTGAGCCCCAGATGGACACAGATTTGTGGCTTCCACTGCTTTGATTCCATCTCTCTCTGTGGCCTTAGGCAAGCCACTTGACCTCAGTTTCCCTGCCAATAAAATGGGGATAATAACACCCCCCCCAAGGGTGCTTCTTAAGAGTAATTGGCCGGTTTTTGCAGGGCACTTTGAAGAAAATTGCTGTGAGGATGTTCTGCTGGCCCTGGAATTTTCCTTGGTGCAAATATCAAACAAATGAGGAAGGGCCAATGTTCTTATTCTGGCACGGCCAGCCAAACCATTCTCCCCAGCTCAGTTGGAAGAGAAGAAGGGGGAGGGGCTGTGATCACAGCCTGGACCTGCCTGGAATATTAAAGGCACGGTCTTGCCTTTGATGCCTGTCTGCAACGCTCGTTAATTTTAATAGGAAGTGAGCAGAGGCGGGAAGGCTCTGTCTGGCTGAAGAAAACAGGTTGAGGCCAAAGAGGCTTAGTGCCACCTAAATTTGGATCTTGTTGGCTTTGAAGTCCTTGGCCCCAGTGCTGGAGTTGCAGGACAACTCCTAGCTGTCAGCAGGATGGGATGCCGGGGACAATGACCTTTGAGTTCCCCGCTCAGCTGGGAGCAGGCAGCTCCTTTCTCAACTAAGGAACCACCTTAAAGTTAGCAATCTCTCAAGCTGGTGAATTTCTTGGGAAACTTTGAATAGGGGTCTCAAGTTTAAGTGTGTTCAGGTGCTAAGTAGTTATTTGTGTGTGTATCTGTGTATAATATTCCAATTTTTAAACATTGATCAAAGTTGTTTACTTATTTTTTTTAATATTCTCCTAGTGAACAAACATATCCACAGTCCAGAGCAGCCCCCAGGGTCCTGTTTTATGAGCTTTGCTTTAGCAACCTAAAGCTTCATAGCTGCAGAATATCTTAAAATTCAACCATCCAGGCCTTTGGTTACCATTTTGTAGAGACTTCAGACTCTAGGACCCTTGTTGAGAACATCAGACTCAATCAGGAAGAGATGCAAAAAATAAAAACCTTAGAGATCGTGATTCTGTATAGAATTGGAGTAGGACTTGAGATGGGTTGGGGTAGTCTCATTTAAAAAAAAAAATTATTCATTTAATTTTATGTGTTATCATTTTTTGAATTTGCTATAGAGCACATGTGCTCACCAAAGGGTGCAGGAGGTGTAAAGTTAGAAAGCAAGCCACCAGACCTAGGACTCAAACCATAGTTGGCCATGTGGGAATCCAGCACTTTAACCACCAAGTCATCTACTGGCCCCTGTCTCAGATTTTTTTAAATTCCTCCAGTAATTCTGATTTATAGCTAGGTTTGGGAGACAGTGAACCTAATCAGTCTCTTTTAGTGGTTTTTAAATTTTGGGAGGCAAGGGGGAATGGTCATAAACTTTTTTGAGAAACCAAATCAACCCTTTAACTAGGGGGGATAAAAAAAGATGTCTATCCAGAAAAAAATTTGTATGCAATGCCAAGAAGTCTTGAATATTGAATATTCTCCCTATGAAGTTCATCCATGGTCACCAGGAATCTCCACTGCGCCCATTGCTAGAATCCCATTTACAAGAACAATGAACATGGCCTCCAGGGTCTCACTTATACTCCTCCAGTGATGGGGACTCATTACCTTTGGAGGTAGCCTATCCCTTTTTTTGGAGGTTAGTCTTTAGTAGAGTCCTTTTTTAAAATAAAAATTTTAGCTTTCTTTCTTTCTTTCTTTCTTTCTTTCTTTCTTTCTTTCTGTATCTGTCTCTCTCAGCAGGATGGGAGGCCGGGACAATGACCTTTGAGTTCCCCGCTCAGCCAAGAGCAGGCAGCTCCTGCTGCCTGCCTCCATGTTCATTGTTCTTGTAAATGGGATTCTAGCAATGGGCACAGTGGAGATTCCTGGTGAACATGGATGAACTTCATAGGGAGGATATTCAATATTCAAGAGTGAGAGAGACAGAGTGAGAGAGACAGAGACAGAGAGACAACATACCCAAGAGGATCTTGATGCTACGATCCACCGCCAACCTCACCAGCCCTGGATCATGGGCTCATGCATGCTCAGTGTACTCAGGGAGGTCTCCAGAAGCAAACCCAGAACCTTGCCCTGTAGGTCAGCATCACATAGCATTGTGTTTTATCATTACTCCACTGTCCAGCCCAGGGAGGGATGCTGGTCACCCAACCTCAGCCATTAGAAGGAGAGAACGAGAGGTAAAAAGAGTCCTATTTTGGGATGAGCACAAACCACTCTTCTCCACCCCCTGCTTTTACCTACAAGCCCCACTTCTGACCCCTGGTGAATTTCCCTTGTTTTCCTTTGGTATAGAAGGCACAGCTGCTGCAGGAAGCCAGAGCTAGGTGGCCAATGTTAAGGAGTTGTTACTCTTGGAATTTGGGTTTCAGGAACAGATTCTTGACCAGATCTTAGTGATCCTATTTATACTACCTCACCCCTTTGCCCCCTTTAGAGACCCCTTTTATTTATCTGGTACAAAATATCAAACCTGAAAATTTACTTGAACTGTTTCTTCATCCTTTCCCTGTGGCTGATCCCCTTTGAATGCCCTGGAAGATGAGCCTTTTCGACGTTAGTCAGGTACAGCTTGGAGGTACAAGAAGCATGAATGTTCCCTTGATTCCACTTAGTTCAGCACTCTTGCTTTGAGCAGGGTCTAGTGGGCACTTGTGGGAGGGGAATTCTGTTTTCTGTGAACTTCATGGCATTGTTTATGCACTGATCATTGGCCAAACATTGACCACACTGTTATAATGGGCCACAGGCTCACTTCCTGTCACCAGCCTCAGATCTGTCAGAATTGTGTCATAACTATGTCCCGTTGGGGGATGCTTTATCTCTCTCTCTCTCTCTATCTATCTCTCACTCTACCCCCTCCCCTCAATGAATGCATTTACTGGCATTTAAAAAAAAAATAAGAACAGGGACCAGCAGACGGCATAATGGTTACATTGCTGGACTCCCACATGGCCGACCATGGTTTGAGTCCCAAACCCGAAAGCTAGAAACTCATGCCGGGTGCATGTGCATGCATGCCCAAGATCCCAGGAGGAGAATGGAGGAGAAGGGATTGCAGCATGACCATCCCCCTTGGTGGTGATTTCTCACTTTTTGTCTCTCTTTCTTTCTGGCAAGTGTACATGCCCTATCACAAAAATTTCCCTTAAAATAAATAAATAAAAATAAACAAAAATTAAAGTAAAACCAAGTCCTTGTCCTCTTAAAAAGAGAGAAGAAAATAACACCCATGAATACTCACGAATTGTAATATGTGACCGGTAGAATGAAGTTACTCTTTAGCTGAGACTTGTAGAGGGAAGAATATTTCATATGCAGAGGGACTATGTATATAAGGTCTTACAGTGAGAGAGCTTAACTTTCCTGAGAAATTGAGAGAAGGCCAATGTAGCTAAAAGTAGTAACTAAGGGGAAAGAGACACTGGGTTGTCAGGAAAGTTATGATGCATCTTTGCATAGAGAAACATAGAAAAATATGTCATGACTTTCCCCAACAACCTAATTACTTCAAGAATTGTGAACCAAGGTTTCAGTAGTTTCATGAGTGATGAAGTGAGCCAGGTCAGAGACAAAAGGGAATAGTGGGGACTGTGGCAATTTGGAGAAAACACAACCTGTAAAGGAGGCAGTTATCATTTAACTCCAGCCAGTCAAGAGATGAAATCTGTGAGTACAACTTTGCTACCTTTTGATTTTTCAAGAGAATCCTCAAATAAAGGTTTTCTTTTTTAAAAAAAGAATTATATATTTCATTTTTATTTATTCATTCATTTATTTTAATTTGACCAGAGAGAGACAGAGAAAGAGAGAGAGAGAGAAGGAAAGTGAGAAAGCAAGCCACCATGTTCTGGATTCAAACTATGGTCAGCCATGTGGGAGTGTCCAGCGCCTTAACTACCACGCCACCTGCTGATTCCCTCGAATAACAGTTTTTATACAGGGACCAGCATTTGGTGTAATGGCTATGTCACTGGACTCCCATGTAGTCGACCGCGGTTTGAGTCCCAGACCCAGTGGCTTAAACTCATGCCGGGCGCATGCATGTGTGTGCATGCCCAAGATCCCAAGAGGAGACTGGAGGAGAAGGGATTGCGGTGTGGCCATCCGCCTGGGGGGTGGGGGGGTGACTTCTCGCTTTCTGTCTCTCTGTCTCTCTCTGTCTTTCTGGCAAGTGCATGCACCCTATAGCCAAAACCTCTCCCTCCCCAAAAAAGTTTTCATACAAAATCTATTTTAAAAAAGAGAGAGAGAGCTGGCCCTATAGCCTAGTGGTTAAAGGAGCTGGATCTCACATGGACAATCATAGTTTGAATCTTATCCCAGCAGCTTGAAAAACATGCTGGATGCATGGGTGCGCATGTTCCAAATCCCAACAGGTTGGCAATATGGAGGTGAAGAGACAGGTTGGCGATATGGAGGTGAAGAGATTGTGGTGTGACCACGCCCCAACAGTGGGTGCTTTTGTTATAGTAGAAATGAACAGCGAGTCCCAATATGTCAACAAAAGAAAAATCTAACACATCAATCATTGTTACCAGGGATCATGGTGAGACTTCCTGGCATCAAGAGAGGAGAGGTTGTCTGTTTAATCATCTATCTATCTATCTATTTTTTTCTTTTTTGGAGAGGTTTTTGCTATAGGGCGCATGCGTTCTCCAGACAGAGACAGACAGAGAGACAGAAAGCGAGAAATCACCCCCCAGGGGGGTTGGCCATGCTGCAATCCCTTCTCCTCCATTCTCCTCTCGGGATCTTGGGCATGCACGCACACGTGCCCGGTGTGAGTTTTAAGCCACCGGGTCCGGGATGCGAACCGCGGTTGACTACATGGGAGTCCAGCGACATAGCCATTACGCTAACTGCTGGTCCCGATCTATCTACATTTTTTAAAAGAATTATTTATTTAATTTTATCATTATTATTATTTAAAAATATTTGCTACAGGGCACATGCACTCACCACAGAGAGAAAGAGAAAGTGAGAAAGGAAGCCACTAGGTCTGGTACTTAAACAGCTGCTGGCCATGTGGGAGTCTAGTGCCTTAACTACCACACCACCTGCTGCTCCCAAGGTTATCTACTTTTATCACCTAAGCTTGCTTTCTTTCTATTTTTTTTTTAAAGATTTACATATTTATTTAATTCCATTTGTTATTATTATATTTTATTTGACCAGATTGAGAGAGAAAAAGGGAAAGCAAGAAAGCAAGCCAGGACTCGCACCGTGGTCAGCCATGTGGGAATCCAGTGCCTTTAACCACCATGCCACCTGCCAGCTCCACCTAAGCTTTCTTTAGAAAACCTAGAAAAAGTTTCCTATCTTCCCTCCTGCAGTTCTACATATGCACACAGAAATTCTCTGGGTCAACATCTCACTTTCCACTCAGGGCAATAAACTGATACGGACAAAATCATCCTGAAGCATATGCTCATATTTTCAAAGTCTACACTGGGCATTTGTACTGACTCCCCAACCAAGTAAAATAATTCCCTTTACCTAAGGAGAAGTACACAAGTGCAACAGAAAGCCTGTAGATTCAAACAAAAGAGCCAGCTACAATGACAGACCTCCCCTCCTAAATTTTCATGACAAGACCCCACAATAAAAGCAACACCTAACCCATTCCCAGTGCAGTTATCCTCTTCTGACAGCTGCCCATGCGCGCACCTTTCTGGCACAGGGTGTATGTTTTCCGTTGAAAATCACCACTCTCCATGTGACCATCAGGTGGCGTGGTGGTTAGGCACTGGACTCCCACATGGCCAATCATGGTTTGAATCTCAGACCTGGTGGCTTGCTCTCTCACTTTCCACCTCTCTCTCTCTCTTTGTCTCTCCTTGGTCAAATTAAAAAATAATGATAAATAAAAGAAATAATTCTTTAAGAATATTTTTTAAAATTCCACTTTTCTATGAAAAACTTCTCTTTTCCTACTTTAGTTGTGGGTATGGCTTTGTTCTGTGTCTCAGGGCGGGTCTCTAACCTCAGAGGCCTGGACCCAAAGAACAGAGTTGTTCATACAACGCAGCCCAGTTCTCTCTGTCTCTGTCGGATAACACTTTCTTTCTCACCCCTCCTCTCTAGTGAGCACATGGGTCCTGTGGCAATTAAAATGGCATAATGGTTAAGTCACTGGACTCCCACGGAGTTAACTGTGATTTGAGTCCCTGACCTGGCAGTTTGAAACGCACACTGGGAGTGTGTGCCCAAGATCCCAAGAGAACGGAGGAAAAGGGATTGCAGCATGGCTATCCCCCCAGGGGGTTATTTCGCTCTTTCTGTTTGTGAGCTTCTCTCCAGTGAGCACAAGCACCCTATAGCAAAAATCTCCCTTTAAAAAACAAACAAAAGAAAACACAAATAATTCTTTAAAAACAAAACAAAAACAAAGAATTGAGATCCTTACATTAGTGATAGCCTGGGTGCAGCCTCTTTGCAGTCCCTGAGCCAGGAAATCCACAGTAGATGATGAAGGATTATAGGGAGTATTTCTAATTCATGTGGAGAAACCAAGGCCCAAAGTATTCTCAGCTTCTAGCTTTTCCTCCATTTAGTAGTTTCCAGAAGAACAAGAGGCCTTTCACACAAAGGCTGATTTTCACTTCGGGCCCAGGCAAGCTTTTTCCTGGAGGGCTTGGTTTCCTCATTTGTAAGCGGGAAGTTGTGTTGGGCAGTTGCCTGGGGCTACTAGTGTGGGGGTTAATTAAAGTTTGAAAATTACTTTGAAGAGTCCCAATGTCCCAAAGCAGATGAGCTAAGTAGACCCAGCAAAGCTCAAAAGGAAATTTCAAAGGACTTGTTCCTTAAAGCGTACCACTGAGATGCCCCACCCCATTCCCATATCCAGGGGGCCTTATGTCCGAGGGACTATGAACAGGTAGCTGCCCTCTGCTGTGGGAATCCCTGCCTTCCCGCCAGCCTGTCCCTTCTGTCCCCCTTTCCTTCCTTGCCTAGGTACTTAGTGGCTCCTTCTAAATGCCAGTCAAGCACTAGAAATACATCTTGGAAGCTTGCGGCCCAGCAAGGAAAATAGAGTCAGAAATTACACATGCGGTGTGCGTTAAAAGATGGGACTTAAAGGGGTCATAGGAGTCACGGGAACAGGTAACCAGGGGGTCAGGGACACTCCCCTCCATCGGGAGGAAGTGGTGCTTAAGATAAAAACTGGACATTGAGCAGGAACTAGCCAGGGTGGAGGGAAGGGTGAAAGACTATTCCAGACAGAGGGAGCTTCCAGGTCAGAGGCTGGAGGGTCGACCAGAGGGCAGTGTCAGTAGTCACAGACCTGAGAGATGTCCATGCTGGGGCCCCAGAGATAAGTCCAAGCAGTGGGTTGAGGGTTAGGAGGTGGACAGGAACCAAATCACACAACCTTAGGAGCCAAGGAAACTTTTTGTTGTTGTTGTTTTTTTTTCCTCTTAACACTTTGAGGGGAAGAGTAATAAGAAGTTGCTGAGTTTCAACCCAGAAAGCAATGTTAGGATTTGATTTTTCAGAGCTCAGTAGTTACTTGCTTGTTTCATCTTCTTAGAGGGAAAGCCTGGCCGATGAGCGGCTTCTAATTCTACTCTTCTCTGATCACCAAATCTCTCCTCTGTAGCTTTTCTACATCCCAAGACACCAGCACCTCACCTGCAAGGTAGGCGCGACTGTAAATCTATTTGGGATGCGAACACTGGCTTAAAGAGGTCGTCTGCTGAGGTCACCCAGCCAGAGGGGCAGAGTAAGGACTTGAACCCCAGCCTATCTGGTTGTAAAGCCTGGGCCCTGTGCACAATGGAGGGGTGGTCAAGATTATGTCTGACACCTGGAAATGACCCAGCTCAGCCAGTAGAAAAATCCCCTCTCCGTGAAGCTCTCCTTGCAGATGCTCGAGGTGGGGAAACCCTACCTCTAAATCGACGCCTGCGCGGAGCCTCGCTGGGTTGCGCGAGCAGAAGCTCTGCTCGGAGTTCATTTGCATATTAATGAGGCGACGTTGCCTGGGCTCATTAAGGAAGGCCTGACCTCCGGATTCTTAGGATACCAGCTTTTGTTCAATCTTTCCTCTTTCCGAGAACACTGAGGTGGTTCCTGGAGTAGAAGGGCACAAAGGCGCCTTTGAGGATCTCCTGTTGAATGAAGGGTTCTGTTCCCACCGCAGCTTATAAAGACGTGGAGAGAAAACAGAAACCCAGAATGACTAAGACATATTGCTTCTCAGGGGTGGGCAGGCGGGCACGTTGCAAAGTCCGAGGACAAACCTGCCATGGGACAGGGAGGCAGGTCCGAGCTGAGTCACACGTCCCCAGCACCTGTGGTAAATTATCACCCTTGCGTTTATAGCTAGAAAACTCAAAAGGAGACAAGAATCGTTGGTCGTGATGAGACGCACGATGGCCCGAATGCCCCTGAAGATCTATACCTCTTCATTTCAGCACCGGGAGGGTCCATTTCAGCCTGGGATTAACGCTGAGGGGTTCTTCACGGGAGGAATTTGGTAGAAAGTGCAGACCAGTCATATAAATGCAGGAAGAGCTCACAGAGGGAAGAACTAAGGCAGATGACTTTCAGAGGAAATGATAAGATACTCACTTACATTTGCAATAATAAAAATGCATATTAAAACTATGATCAGATAGCTTTTCTTTTGGACTACAGGACATGTGTGCTCCTGAGAAAGAGGGAGGGGGAGGGAGAGAGAGAGAGAGAGAGGTGGAAAGCACCCAAGGCAGATGGCCATACTGCAATCCCTTCTCTTGGGATTTTGGGCACACATGCACATGCACTCGGTGTGTTTTTCAAGCTAGGCCCAGGACTCGAACTGCCAAAATTCTAAGCGCACAGAAGGGGAAAGAGTAAAAATTCTCCCTTCTTCCTCTGACTCATGCATGCAGTTCTCTCTAAAGGTCTATTTCCTGTTTTCATGCCTCCTTTCATTGATATTAAACATAAGCATCTGGTGAGAGTCCAGACAGAAGTGTCTATATAATTTTTAAAAATTATTTTTGAGCCAGCAAGTGGCATGGTGGTTAAGGTCCTGGATTCCCACGTGGCTGACTACAGTTCAAGTCCCAGCCCCGGCACCTTGAAAATCACATCAGGTATGTGTGCGTGCGTGCTCAAATCCAGAGAGGAGAATGGAGGAGAAGGGATTTAGGTGTGGCCATCTCCCCTGGGACGTGGTTTCTCACTTTCTCTCTCTCTGTCTCTCTCTCGTGAGTACATCAGCCCTCTGGCGAAAACCTAAAACAAGTATTATTTTTAAAAATGGACAGGTAGACTTGGGAGACCAGAAGTTGTCGTGGGTAGTAGACATGTGGCAAATACAAGAGGATGGTCAGGGTAGGCTCCTTAGAGAAGATGCCAAGCTCTTCAACAGCCCTGCATTCCACCGATGGTGCAGTTGAGGCAGAGTGGGGCTGAGTAACTTGTCTTACTGCAGGAAAAGGGCAGGGCCCTTCCAGCCTTGGGCCATCTGGATTCAGTCTGCATTTTATCACTTCCTTGTACAAGTACTGCAGAGCTTCTGGGGATAGAAAAACAGAGACCAGAGAAAGAAAAGGGGCTTGTCCAAAGTCCTGGAGGAAGAGAGGAGCCTCTGAGTCCTGTGCTCATTAGCTAGAGAGGTGCTCTAACCTGGGGTTCCCAAAAGGGAGAGAGAGGGTTTTCTCATAAGAGATGGTCCACAGAAAGCTTTGGCTTTTGTTGTTTTAGTAACTCTCATTTACTTTAATGTGTATAAGAAAGAAATGCAACCAGCACATTGAATTTTTAATTTCAGAGGTTAGTGTTTAGGATAAATAATTTTTTCTTCTGCTTTGTTTTGCTATAGAGCTTATGCATTCACTGGAGAGATACAGGAGGGAGCAGGGGATGAGAAATCACCTCCGGGAAGGGGGCAGGAGTGGGGGATGGCCATGCCACAGTCCCTTCTCCTCCATTCATCTCCAGGGATTTTGAGCACGTGCACGCAAGTGACTGGTGTGTTTTTTTCAAGTAGCTGGGTCCAGGACTCAAACCGTGCAGTTGGCTGTGTGGGAATCCAGCGCCTTAACATTCATGCCACTTACTGGCCATAGGGTGAATAATTTTTGAGTGAGTCAGTTTGATGAAAATACTGGGTAAATTATAGCACAGGTAGAATGCAGTCCTGGCAAAATTCAGGGAAGAGTGGTTTATGCTGAAGTTTGAAAATTTGCCCTTGAAGGTGGCTTCCTCTCGGGCTGGAGAATAAAGACTTTGGAAGGTCCTAGAAGCTCAGCCTGTTTGCTTAAGGGGGATCCTACGTTTTTGTCCCCATAATCCACTCCCAAATTGTCCCTGCTACATGGCCTACAATTGTGGGAACCAGTCCTTTTTATGGACAATTTCATCTTCAAAGAGCTTGTGGCTTGTTAATTGGCTGGTAGAACCTGGCCAAGGATGGTGGTTCACACCAAGCCAACTGGAGATCTCAGACGTTCCTGACAGAGCAGGGCTGGCACGAAGGGCTGGTAGCCTCCCCATGGCAAGGCTCCGGCTCTAAGTTAGAGGAGCCTGGGAAGGAATCCCAGTTCTATCCCTTCCACACATCTCTGGGATCCTTAAGTAGTTTTTTCACTTTGATTATTATTATATTTTCATTGTTTGCTATAGAGCACATGTGGCGACCAGAGAGAGAGGGAAAGTGAGAAATCGCCTCCAACGGAGTGATTGCCCTGAGGCAATCCATTCTTATCTTGGGATTTTGGGCACACATGCACACACATCCGTGTGCTTTTCAAGCCACCATCTCTGGGACTTGAACTGCAGAGTCAACCATGTGAGATCCAGTGCCTTAACCATCATGCCACTCGCTGGGATCTAACTAAGTTTTTTTTTTTTAATTTATTTTATACATTCAATCACTGTATATCACTTGGCTTATAAAGTTAGTTTACCCAACACAAACGCACCTCACAGTGGTCCAGCTGAGGATACTATACATATTATCATCAAGAGACAACAATCCATTTTTGTGTCCCATTAATGTCTTGCCTCTCTTTCTCCTTAATTTCTTTCATCACACTTTCCACCTTCTCCCACCCTATTCCCATACTGTCTCCAGTATCTATAACAATTTTCCATGCTTCTCTATCTTCTAATCTTTCAGTTTCTGCCATAAAGTGCGGTCAGTCGGTATACATTAAGTGGAGACATACAATGTCTCTCTTTCGTAGCCTGGCTTGCTTTACTCGGCAATAAATCTTCTATATTCATCCACTTTCTATCAAATGTCAGGATCTTGTTGTTGTTTATGGCTGAGTAGTTTTTCATAGAGTATATGTGCCACACTTTTTTCAATCTATGAACTGGTAGTGATAACAGGAGTGTTTGTAGGATTCAGCATACTTAGTGGATGGTGTGAAATAGTTGCTCCCTAAAAGTTGATTCCCTTCACTCTCCTCCAAGTGGCATTTTGGCATTCCACATCATCCCTCTAACCTACAGAACATTTGGCCTATTGCTCAGTTAGAGCACCCATCATTTCTCTGCTTTCTACTGGCGTAAATGCGCCCATGTCAGTACAGTCACAAACTCCTTCAGAGTGGGGCTTATGTCTGGACACCCTCATATCCCTCAGTGGGAAGCCCAGGACCTGGCATGAAATTGAGTAAATGTTTGCCCACCTCAGAGGCGGCACAGTACAGTGAGCAAGAACAAGGGCCCAAAAGCCCCACGGTGTGAGTTCAATCCCAGTTTTGTCATTCAGGAGAGACGTGATTTTAGGCAAGTTGCTTAACTTCTTCATGCCCCAGAGTCCTGACCTGTAAAACGAGAGTAATCCATTATGGCACCTAATTGTCAAGCTGTTGTGAGGATTAAATAAGTTAATGTACACGAAGTGCTTAGAACAGTAGCTGCCCCGGGATGAGAGCTATATAGATAGCTGTCGGCTATTATTACACCAGCATCTAGCAAAGGAACTCCTCCCAGGTGTGATCTTCAGGAATTTTGTAAAGTCGGGCTGAAGCAGACTGAATCCCCACTCCATCCTCTCCTTGTGCTTGCACACACCGAGCAGGTTTCTGAAATTCGACCATTCCTCATTCATTCTTTGGAGTGAAGACAATATACCTTATTAAAATGCAAACGTCATTTTCAAATGTTAGTCAAAAACTTCCTACAGAAAAGCCTTTGTGTAGAAATACCACTATGTGGCTTTTAAAAATGACGATCCTTTCCAAAGCATATTAAGTGAAAAAAGCAAAATATTAAGCTGCCTGTCTAGTATGGCACCATCCAGAGTACATAAAAGCTAAGGAGAAGAATGGAGACTACATATGTAGAGAGAGACAGAGTAAGAGACAGAGAGAGAAAGAGAGACTTACCTATCTTAACAGACCATCTGTGGATGAAGACTCAGCAAATTGGTCTCAGTGGGGTCTCAAGGGAGGGGATGTGGGTGGTGAGGACAGGGATGAGAGGAGAGACTTTTCATTGAATATGTCTTTTTGGAAAATATACTTTTTTGAGGGTCAGCAGATGGCATAGCATTTACATCGCATGGTCTACCGCGGTTTGAGTTCTGGACCTGGTGGTTTGAAAATCATGCCAGGCACATGTGCATTTGTGCCTAAGATCCCAGGATGAGAATGGAGGAGAGAGGACTGCCATGTGGCCATCCCTCTGGGTGATTTCTCACTTTACCTTCTCTCCAGAGAGCACACACACACTACGGCAAAAACTTTTCTTTTTCTTTTTCTTTTTTTTTTTTTTTTGCTATAGGGCTTGTGCGCTTGCCAGAGAGACAGAAAGTCAGAAATCACCCCCCCGGGGAGATGGCCATGCCATAATCTCTTCTTCTCTATTCTCTCGGGATCTTGGGCAAGCATGCACATGTGCCTGGTGTGAGTTTAAGACACTGGGTCTGGGACTCAAACCATGGTTGACTACACGGGAGTCCAGCGACTTAGCCATTACACCAACTGCTGGTCCCAGCACATAAGTTTTTTTTTTTTTTTTTTTTTTTTTTGAGAGGTTTTTCGCTATAGGGCACGTGCGCTCGCCAGACAGACAGAGAGACACATAGAGACAGAAAGCGAGAAATCACCCCCCAGGGGGGATGGTCACGCCGCAATCCCTTCTCCTCCATTCTCCTCTCGGGATCTTGGGCACGCACGCACATGCGCCCGGCGTGAGTTGTAAGCCACCGGGTCCGAGACGCGAACCGCGGTCGACTACGTGGGAGTCCAGCGACATAGCCATTACGCTAACTGCTGGTTCCCAGCACATGAGTTTTTCATACCTTCGGGTTAGGATTTAATCCCCTGCTGGCCGTGTGAGATCGGGTTCCCTTAGCCACTAGGCCACAGCCAGCCCTCCCTCCATGAACCTTTTGAAAACCCCTCAATAGACACAAGTCCTGGTTTTTTTTTTTTTTTTTTTTTTTTTTTTTTTTTTTTTTTTTTTTTTTTTTTTTTTTTTTGCAGACACTTCCTACAGCCTAGTCTGCCTACCACACAGAAGAATGCAGGTTCCCAAAGGGAGGGGACCCCAACTGCAGTCGGCCCACTGGCCCCTCGTATGACTCTTCCACATGGATCCAGCATTACCTCAGCAGCCATCACTGCTGCACCAAGGTGGCCCCCATTTTCACTTCCAGTTTATACTTAGGAGTGGAATTATAACATTGTAATTCTATGTTTACATTTTTGAATAATCATCCTACTGTTTCCCACAGTGGCTGCATCATTTCACAGTCCCACCAGGAATGCACAAGGGTCCTAGTTTCCCCACATCCTCATGTGTATGTTTTTTTTTTTTTTTTTTTTACCTTTTAACTTAGCATATCAAAATATAATCTATTCAAATAATGAGTAAAATGTTTTACAATGGCACTGTGTCAAAGAGCTCAGGGTGGGGGTAAGTGGAAGGGGGAAGACAATGATGATCAAAGAAAAAGCAGCCCCAATCTCTAAGGAGCATGTAAACAGCCCAGAGAGCTCCACTTTAACCCTGACTCTGCCTTTGACGGGCTGCATCGTCACTTTCTCTCTAGGACTTGCTTCCCCCGTGGCTCAAATGAAAGGGTTGGATCAGAGCTCCTAAGTTCCATTCCTATTTTACCAGCTGAGGACCCACATAGAGGACCTGATAAAAGAAGTGTGGTCCCTCCAGGTGGGGCATATTATTTTTTCCTTGTGTACACATTTAGTTTTACTAAAACAAAGCAAGTTGTCCACTTTTAATGTTTAAAGCTGAGCATCTTTCCTTTCCAGTGAAACAAAAAGGAAAATTAAAAATAAACAGGAACAGGGGGACCAGTAGGTGGCGTGGTGCTTAAGGCGCTGGACATTCCCACGTGGCCGACCATGGTTCAGGTCCTGGACCTGGTGGCTTGCTTTTTCACTTTCTCTGTCTCTCTCTGGTCAAAATAAAATAAGTAAATGAATAAATAAAATTAAAAATAAATAATTCTTAAAAAAATAAACAAGAACAAAATTACAATAGAGAACGTCAATTCCAAATAAGATCCTACAGGTTCTGCTGAATCTCCCATCGAGTGGCAGGGCTCAAGACATCATTAGGAGAGAATTTTATTTTTAAAAGCGTCATCTTAAACTGCAAGGATGTCCATTAAACATCACAATTAAACATGCCAAAGGAGAAACCATGGTGTCAAAATGCCCACTTAACCCGCTCAAACATCTCAAACCCACCCTTTGCTGACCTTCTCCACATAGCCAATCTTGGTCACCTGCCGGGTTCTTGGCTTATGACAGTCAGGAGACTGGAGGGTGGGAAGGGACTGGAGAGAGGTCAAGGTCTTCATCCCCCACCTCCCTCCTTGCACTGCTGCCTCTGGAACCTGGCTTCAGCCAGGCGCCCCTCTTCCTGGGCTCCGGAGACAGTTTCCCTCCCTTATGCTTCTCGGCTTAGGGGTGGTGTATTAGTTTGCTAGGACTGTCCTGACAAAGCATCACAGAGTGGCTTAAACAACAGAAGTTTATTCTCTCACAGTTCTGGAGGCCACAAGCCTAAGAACAAGGTGTTGGCAGGGTTGTTCCTTCTGAGAACTGTGAGAAAGAATCTGTTCCAGGCCTCTCCTCCGACTCCGGGTGGTTTGTGGCCATCTTTGGTGTTCCTCGGTTTGGAGACGCAGCGCCCTGATCTCTGCCTTCGTCTTCACATGACTTCTCCCTGTGCGTGTCTGTGTCCAGATTTCCTCCCTTAACAGGGACATGGGTCATAGCGGACTATAGATTAGACCATGACTCCCTAATAACTTTAGTTATCCCTGGAAAAACTATCTCCAGACAGGCTGTCATTCTGAGCTATGGGAGGTTAGGACTCTGACACATTTTTCGCAGAATAGGGGAGAGAGAGAGATAAAAGCACCCCCGAGGATATAAGGATGTTCTGGAGCCTGGGCTGGTGAGCTTTCTGGCCCCTTCCAACTTGGAAATACCATGAGTGTTCATATAGAACGAAAGGAATTTCCTTTGGCTTTCTGTGTCCTTGAAGACATGGTGCTCAGATCCACAATGCTGACTGCTGCTCTCAGCCTTGCAACTTTATACCAAAGTAGAAAAACCCACACCTTTCAGAGCAGGTGCCCGAGACGGCTTCCCACCCAAACGGCTAGTTCCTAGAGCTGAGTCAAGCCTTAGCCAGCGTCTGATGCTGGCCACACCCAGGGATGGCTCCAGGGGTCTATAAAGAGCACACTCCTTGGAAACTGGAACAGACTCCAGCTACTGGCTTTGATCTGAACCCCACGTCGGGATAGGCCAGAGGCTGGTTTCTCTGCTCCTTGGGTGCCGGGGCTGACCACATCCCAGTGTGGCCTCCTCTAATTTCAAAATCATTTGAAGATTCTTTCGTTGCCCTGGCAAAGCAGACTTGTTAGTCAGCACACCTAAGGTCATGCCTTCCTATCAACACCATTTACCACTGTGGCCTTGGCAGCTGGAGATGAAAGCAGGAGGAGTTTTTCATAGATCTTAGCAACCAAAAAATGAAGGAGAATAGTTTTTTTTTTTTTAATATCACAACTTTTTTTTTTTTTTTTTTTTTTTTTTAAATATCACAACTTATATAAGCTATATAGCTTTTTAAAATTTTGCTAAAAAGAACATGTGTTTGCCGGGGAAGAGAGAGAAAGTGTAATTTACGATGGAGGTGGTCAATGGTGTACAACAAGAAAAAGAGGCCCCACTTCTCAATGGTTAGTGCAAACCCACATAATCTGTTCAGTGTTTTTCAATGGGTAGACATTATTTAGGCCAATCCTATAGGCTGGGATTGATAGGCAGGGCAATATGAGAGGGCAGGCCTCTCTGAAGAGGAGAGCATTAACTTGAGATCTGATTGACACGGAGAAGCCAGGCTTGAAAAGATTTGGTGGTGGATCACTCCAGGTCGAGAGAACTGTAAGCTGGCATCAGAGGTCCTGCCAAATGAGTTATTCCAGATGCAAGTACGGATTTTTTTTGCATAGACAATCATTCCTTCATTGAACATTTAAAGAATACCCACTATGTGCCAGGAAGTACTAAAAGTGCTTTGAAGATGTTAGGCTGGAATGTTTCTTGTGGAGGACCGCTGCATGACATTTCTGTTACATGGTGACACAGTAGTGAAGCTGGCAAAGATCTGAGGCAGAGTATTCCAGGTAGAGGGAGCTGTAAGTGCAAAGCCAACAGGTGAGACCACACTCGATGTGTCGATGCATGGGGATGATGCATAGACACCAGAGCTCTGTAGATCAAGTTAGGAGCTCCGATTTTATTCAGTGTGTAATATGGAGCCACTGGGAAATTATTTTTTCTCTATAGGGCTTGTATATATGTCTGCTGGTCAGAAATGAGGCAGAGAGAGGCAGAGGGAGAAAGCACTCTCCACAGAGGTCAACCTCTGGGGCACAGACCAGGACAGAGGAGGGAGAAAATGAATCTGGAGAGGGCCAGCTGGTGATACAGTCATTGAGGCGGCTGGATCCCACACTACTGACTGCATGGTTCGAGTCCCCGATCCCCAGACTTGAAAAAGCATGCTGGAAGTGTGTGTGTGTGTGTGTGTGTGTGTGTGTGTGCGTGCCCAAAGTCCCAAAAGGAGAAAAGGAAGAGAAGGTTGTGGCATGACCATACCCTTGGGGGGTTGCTTTACTTGCACTCTCTATAAGGATTGAAAACAGAAAACAAAAATGGATTTGGAGAGGTATTGGGAAGTAATCAGAAACACAATGTCAAAACCTCAATAGTGGGGGGGGAGCTTTCAAAACTTCTTTATGTGTATAGGACCAATGTGGGATCTGGAAGAGTTCAGTTTTACTGTAGTCCTTGCTTAGTTTAACTGTCAGTATATCTTCCTGAGATTATTCAGACTTAAGCTACAGGAATCTAGGGAACATTCTGAACTCTGGCCTCAGCTGGGGGTATGGCAAGAGCCCCAGAGGAGGGCCACATGATGCTCTGAGGATTCAGGACCCTGGATGTTGGCATGTGTTGCCTGTCCAGGGGGTTTCAAGCCAATGGATGTGTTGGAGAATCTCCTAAAAGAGGCTACCAGGAGCTTGGACAAGGATATTGGTGCCAATCACAAGAGACAGGGGATCAGAAGCCCCTCTCCCTTTTTCTGGCACCAGTAGGCCTCCCTGCTTCTGATAGGTCTCTGGTGGGGGATGGGAGTACCTAACACTGACTTTGATTGCACTTCCCGTTTGCAGTGGGATAAATGGGGGAGAGAAATTGGAGTTGAAATTAGTTTCCACATCTGTAACGTGCTGATAATAACATTATCTACTGCATCAGGTTATTGTGAAAATTAAGTGAGATCATTTAGTAAGTGCTCAACACATGTTGGCTATTGTATTTTTGCTTTTTAAATTTTTATTTATTTCTTCCATGAGAGAAAGAGAAAAGGAGAGGGAAGAAAGGAGAGAAAGACAGAAAACCTGTGCGCCCACAACAGGGTCTTGATACTGAGACCCGTTCCTAGCCTACTCTAGATCATGGGCACACACGCCCAGGGAGGTCTCTGGACACAAACCCAGAACCTGACCTTCTGTGGCTCAGTCTCACAGAGCATGGTGCCTTACTGCTGCACAAGGATTCAGCCTTGATCTTTTTTTTTTTTTTTTAATAACTACAAAAATAAAACAAGCTTGCTGTAAAAACAGCAAATATGACTGTGCACAAAGAAAAAGTCAAAAGTCTTTCTCCAGCTGGCTTCTCTGCCCCAGGCCACTCCTCTAGAAGTAAGCTCTATGACTATTGGTGGCCTCCCATCCTTGGGGACCCTTCCACCCTGCCTCCCTTCAGGACTTTAATCCTAGTCCAGGGGTGCCAGAATTTTTTTTTTTTTTTAACATCTGCACACCCTCTAGTGGGGGTGCTTTGCAAATTCAAGATGAAGAAAAAGCAAGGGAGTGGCTGGGAGCAGGTGTGGCTCAAATGCTCTCTCCCCTTTCTTCTGCAAATCAGGCTGGAAAATTCCGGTCCTGACCTAGTCCTCTAGAATTCAACTAGTTAAGTTGGTTTCCCATTCTAGGGCTGAAAAGAAACTAGGAACAATGCTATGTGCTAAAAAAGGAAAAAGACACATTCATTACAATAGCCACCCTAAGCAGTCAAAGGTATTATTATCACCTAGAGATAATAATAGTAATCATTTATAGAAGCCCTTATTAAGTGCCAGGCATTGCTTCAAGACTAGTTCATTTAATTCTCACAATAACACTCACAAGTAGTTCCATTAATACTTTTCTTCTTTCTCTCTCTCTTTTTTTTTTTTTTTAAGAATTACCTTATTTAACATTACTTATTTTATTTTATTTTTTTAAATTATTTTTTATTTAACTTTATTTATTTATTTACTTACTTTAATTTGTCCAGAGAGGGAGAGAAAGAGAGAGAGAGAGAAAGTGAGAATGCAAGCTGCCAGGTCCAGGACTCGAACCACAGTCGGCCATGTGGGAGTCCAGCGCCCTTAACCACCACGCCACCTGCTGGCCCCAACATTACTTATTTTAATTTGACCAGACAGGGACAGAGAGAGAGAGAGAAAGTGAGAAAGCAAGCCATCAGGTCCAGCACCCTTAGCCACCATGCCACCTGCTGGCTCCTCTTCTTTCTCTCTCTTTTTTTTTTAAAGAATTATTTTATTTAACTTTATTTATTTTAATTTGACCAGGGAGAGACAGACAGAGAGAGAGAGAGAGAAAGCAAGCCGGCAGGTCCAGGACTCGAACCGCGGGTGGCCATGTGGGAGTCCAGCGTCCTTAACCACCACACCACCTGCTGGCCCCTCCTCTTCTTTCTCTTTAAAAGACATTTATTGGGGGCCAGCAGATGGCATAGCAGTTATGTCACTGGACTCCCACATGGCTGACTGCAGTTAGGGTCCCAGACCAGTGCTTGAAAATCATGCCAGGCACATGTGCATCTGTGCCCAAAGAGTGAGGAGAGTGAGGAAGGGATGCCGGCACTCTAAGGCAAAAACCTCTCAAAAAAAAAAAAAAGTTTATTTCATCCAGGAGTGGGAGAGACACAGAAAGACAGAGACATAGCACCCCCAGCAGGTTCTCATGCCATAATTTACTCCCAGACTCAGGCAGTCCTGGATCATGAGCACATGCTTGCCTGGCATACTCAGAGAATTGTCCAGATGCAAACCCAGAACCTTCCTACATGGGTCAGCCTTTGCAGAACATTAGGTCTTACCACTGCATTCCCCCCTGAACCCCAATATTTCTCTTGTCTGGACAAGGACCCTGGTACTCAAGGAAATGCATTGCAGGAGACAGTACGCACAGCAATGAGGAGTCTGGGCTCTGGAGCCCAACCAACTGGGTTTGCCATCCCAGGTCTGCCACTTACCAGTTGTATGACTTTGGGTCCCATGACTCGGTTTCCTCTCTTGTAAAATGGAGTTGATGAAAGCATCTCCCTCAGAAGATGATTGGGAGGATTAAATGAGGTAGTCTATGCCAAGTGCCTGGCATAGACAAGGGGCTCAATAAATATGAGTGTTAGGATTAAGTAATGGGAACAAGTCTAAACTAGTGACTGATGGAGGAGAAATCCAACCCAGGGCTGAATGCTATCTGAGCTCACAGCCTTACCCACTACACAGTGCTGCCTCTGTAGAACCCACTGGCCCCCAATCCCCATGCCCCCCAAGTCCTGCGTCCTCGGAAGCCTCAGCTCTCACAGATGTGAAGATGAAAGGGTCTCCTTTGCAGAGCCAGTGATTGCTGGTGGAACAATGGAAGCAGAGGAGATTCTGGGCTTTCCTCCTTAGTGAGCCTCTCAGTTCTCTGCCTTGATCAGCACTTGGCAGGGAGGGAGATCCCTACCCTCCCGGGGATCCTTGCTAATTCTAATTAAGGTTGTGCTCCAAATACTCTCGACATGGCAAAAGACATGATTGCTGGAGATCTGATGAAAGCACAGAGAAGTGCAGCTACCTCCTAAGTGTGGGAACTGTGTCAATACACGACTCCCTGGAGTGGTGGTGTTCAAACTGAGTCTTCAGAGATGGAAGGGAGTCATGATTGAGGAGAACATCCAGGCAGAGTACAGGGTGAGCAGTGGGGCTAGAAACAGCATTTGAGAAGTGACTGTGTTCAAGGCATGAAGAAACAAAGGTGAGGCTGCAGAGGCCAAGGCTGGGAAGAAATTGGAGAGCTTCACATAACCCATTAAAAAGCTTAGACTTTCTTTGGTCGAAAAGGAGGAACTGGGCCAGCTCCATGGCCTGATGGTTAAGATGGCTGGATCCCACATGGTTAACTGTGTGGTTTGAGTCCTGGACCTGGCAGTTGCTGAGTGTCTGTGCATGTGTGCCCGAAATCCACAAAGAAGGGAGACAGGGAGCATCGCCATTCTCCATGGAGAGTGCTTTGTCCTCTCCCTATCTCTGTATCTCTCTAGTGAGCACATGTGCCCTTTAGCAAACAAGTAAAAGAAAACGGGGAACCAATGAAGAGTTGTAAAGGAAGCAGTAATAGTTATATAATTTTGTCATTTATAAAATAAGATAGTAGTATCTAACTCAGAGGGTTATTATAGGATTAAGATGAGTCATATAAAGTACATAGAGAGGGACCAGCAGTTGGCATAATGGCTGTATCGCTGGACTCCCATGTAGTCAATCGTGGTTCGAGTCCTGGACCTGGTGGCTCGAACTCATGCCTGGCACGTGTGCGTGCACGCCCAAGATCCCGAGAGGAGAATGGAGGAGAAGGGATTGCAGCGTGGCCATCCCTCCTGGGGGATGATTTCTCACTTTCTGTCTCTCTATCTCTCTCTGTCTTTCTGTCGAGCACACGTGCCTTATACCAAAAAACTCTCAAAAAAAAAAAAAAAAAAAAAAACAGATGAGGGGGGAATTGAAAGTACATAGAGAGCTAGCTGGTGGCATGGCGGTTAAGGCAGCTGGGTCCCACATGGCCGACTACGCAGTTGGAGTCCTGATAGCCTAAAACACATCCCACGTGACCCAAATCCTAAGGAGAATGGAGGAGGAGGGACTGTAGTGTGGCCAGCTCCCCTGAGGGTGCCTTTTCACTCCCTACCCCTGTGTGGCAGTTGCACAGCACCCTATAGCAAATCAGAATAAAGAAATGGTAAAGTACTTAGAATGGCATTTAGAAAATGCTGCATAAATGCTAGTGATGATGATGACGGTGATCATAATGCCGTGTTCAGAAGAGCAACTGCAAAGTCACAGCCCACCAAGGCAGTACATAGTGAGTGAGCCTTCTGGGTGGATGAAGCCAAAAGCAGCCTTAAAGAGAAATACTGGAGGCTACAGACCTGTCCGCCTGCTAAAGAGTAAAATCCAAGTTCCTCAGTGTTGCGCACAAGCATTAAGAGATCCGGCCCTCATTGAGCTCTCTCTTTATCACAGACTAGGCTCCAGCCATGTTGTCTTCTTTCTCATCCATGAACATGTCCAGTCTGGCCCTTTACCCTTGCTCTTCCCTCTGTCGGGGATGCTCTTCCCCCATATCTTCTGGTTTTTCTTTTTTAAAACATTTGTTTATTTATTTATTTATTTGTTGCAATTTTCAAGCTGCCAGGTCCGGGACTTGAACCATGGTTAGTCCTGTGGGAATCCAAAGCCTTAACCATCATGCCACTTGCTGGCCCTCCCCCATATCTTCTAATGACTGAGAAATGAAGAGCCTGAAATGCTTTCTGTTAGAGATTCATTCCTTTCAAGCTGCTCCTTTTTTTTTTTTTTTTTTTTTTTTGGGTAAGTTTTGCTTTTTTATTTTTTGCAATAGGCCATGCACTCGCCAGAAAGACAGAGAGAGACAAGAGAGACAGAAAGCGAGAAATCACCCCCCAAGGAGGATGGCCACGCCGTAATCCCTTCTCCTCCATTCTCTTGGGCACGCATGCACACGCGGCTAGCATGAGTTTAAGCCACTGGGTCCTTAATTCGAACCGCAGTCGACTACATGGGAGTCCAGCGACATAGCCATTATGCCAACTGCTGGTCCCCAGCACAGGGAGTCTTACCAGGCGCCACAGAATACTTAAACATGAGAGTTTAAACCATGTCTTTTGTTTGGTAAACTAAATGCAGGTAACTGTTGTAGCTTGTCTCAACATGACAGCTACAGGACAGAGCAGGCACTCAAGAAATACTTCTGGGGAACCAGCAGTTAGCGTAATGGCTATGTCGCTGGACTCCCACGTAGTCAACCGCGGTTCGCGTCCTGGACCCGGTGGCTTAAAACTCACGCCCGGCATGTGTGCGTGCGTGCCCAAGATCCTGAGAGGAGCATGGAGAAGGGATTGCGGTGTGACCATCCCCCCTGGGGGGTGATTTTTCGCTTTCTGTCTCTATGTCTCTCTCTGTCTGTCTGGCGAGCGCACGCGCCCTATAGCGAATATCTCTCAAAAAAAAAAAAAAAAAGAAAAAGAAAAGAAAACAAAATAAATACTTCTTGAATTAATGACACTTTGGAGTCGGTGGCTGTGTGTGGTCTGCAGTGATGCAGCTGGGTTGCGCAGCTCGGAGAAGCTCCAGGGTTGCACTGGTTCAGCCACAGCCGCTGAAGACATGTTAGCAGAATTGAACGAAATGCGGGTTAAGTCACAGTTGCAAAGGACGAGCCTCCACCAAGAGAGAGTCAACGCCAGCCAGAGTACCCTACACTTGCAGCCGCAGGAGCCGGGCGGGTCTGCGCAGCCGCAGAAGTAGAGGGCGGGCCCGCGCAGCCGCAGAAAGAGCCAGCCACTGGGGGGCTAGCTCAGTCCGGCGCTGTTTTGCGCCGGCCTGTGGCCGCCGAGGCCACACGGGTTTGGTACCCGCGATCCTCAGCGGAGTCGGTGGGGCCGGTCCCTCTGAGTCGGTCTCAGGCCGTAGCCCTCCACCCTTGAGGCGCCGCCATCATGCTGCTGCCCGTGTTCACCCTGAAACTGCGCCACAAAATCAGCCCCCGCATGGTGGCCATAGGGCGCTACGACGGGACTCACCCGTGCCTGGCGGCCGCCACCCAAGCGGGCAAGGTAACCGCTCCCACTCGCACGGAGCGCGGCCTCTGGGTCCCTGCGCCCTCCGTGGTCCGCGCCTGTGCCTGAGCAGCTCTCTCTGCGACCCCGCCCCTAGCCACGTTGCCAGGCAACCGTTTGCGGTTCCCCGGGTCGCTCTCCATTCTGCTAAGAATAATGGGGTCTTTCATAGTGACTTTTCTGAGCAGTTGATGGCATCTTGTCGTCAGGCGCTTAGACTTGGACAGTGGCGAAGTCCCTGGAAGGATAGGGAGCTTAGGGAGGAGGGAATGGGGCTTCGTTAATGGTCGCTGCAATAACAGACTCCCAGGTTCGAGGTCAGGGCTTCTGCCAGTCGCTTGGAACTCTTTCCACTCTCTCATGCCTCTTTACAGCGGGGGAAGAAAGGAAAGAAAGAAAAAGACTCAGATTAAATGACTCAGATTGCTCTTTCAGTATTTGTTCATGTGCTTTCAGGCCTCTCTCCATAAGGGCCTCTGCTAAGTGTTCATTAGGTGTTTACAGAGTGCCAGGTATTGTACAAGGTGTGAGGGTCACAGTGAAAAAGATAGGGTCGATCAACATTCACCAGACTGCCACTGAACACCTTCTTTATGCTTGGTGGATCTGAGGTACAGGTGGAGTCCCTATTGTCAGAAAGCTTATAACTTTCTGAAGCTTATAGTCCAGAAGGACATTGGATAAGTCAAATCATGGCCCCGTGTATTGATGGAGTTATGTCCCAAATACGTGGAAGACAGCGACACAAGTTAGAAGGTTATACCTTCTAACAGGTACGAAGCCCTTCTGCACTCATCATTTCAGCATCCTTCCTACAAGGCCAAAGGCCAACAGCAGTCTAGCTCTGACTGGTGGATGCACCCTGTTAATGATATGACCTTGGGCAAGATGCTTAATAGTGTTCTGCATATTAAATCATTTAATCCTCATGACCCTGAGGATTAAGTACCTTAATATACATGAAGTGCTTGGCATATGGAAGTGGTCACTATTCGTTAGCAGTTTTTGTTTTCTTTTTCTGATACCCACTTTACTGATTAGAAAGAACTATTCAGAGAGGTTCAAAGCAGATCTTGAGGCCACGCAGCTAGCAAATAGCGGAGATGAAATTCCAGGGCATGTTCTCTGACCCAGTGTGGATTTAGTAAACTTGCATTTGTAATGATTTGTAGTTTTCAACACACCTCCACCTATAAATGTGTTATATGATATGCCTTGTAGTACCAAAGTATAAAGTAATGATTCATTTTTGTTATTGTTAAGGTGCTGACAAATGCCAAAAAGAAATTCAAATTCAAATTCATCTGCTGGAAGTACACAATAGCTATGTAAATGGTTGAAAAATATCCCATTGATATTGACTCAGCTCCCATTTGAGGGTTTACTCTATGCTGGGTAGTGTTCTTAGCTGTGCAGGTGCAGTGGTGAATGTGACAAATTTGGCCCCTTTGGACACTGGAGAGGGAGCCAGGCAGTTAACAGAATTTGTATGAATGTTTCCATAGGGAGAAGAAAAAAAGAATAAGGAGAGGATATGATGGGAATTTGCTATTTTATAGATAGGGTTGTCAAGCATGCCCCTGGTAACATTTGATTAGAGGTTTGAAGGAAATGAGGAAACAAACTCTGAAGACCTGTGGAGCAAGTGCCTTGCAGGCAGTAAGATCAGCAAGTGCAAAGGTCCCGAGGGGAGAGGTGTTTGATGTCTTCCAAGAACAAAAGGAGGCTGTGGGGCTGGAACAGAATCAGGGAGGCCATGAGGTCGCATAGGCTAAATCATACGGAGCTCTGTAGGCTGTGGCAAAGACCTTGGTTTTTATACTGAACGTGTTGGGAAGCCACTGAGGGTTTTGATAAAGTGGTGATAGGGTTTGCTCTATTTATTTTTTTAAAGTTTGTTTATTTCTCAGAGGGAGACAAACACTCCCAACAGGTTCTTGCCACCACTATCCGCTCCCAGCCTCAGCCAGCCCAGATCATGGGCGTGCATGTATGGCATACCTGGTATATAAAGGGTAGTCCTGGGATGTGAACTCAAAACCTTTCCCTGTGGTCCAGTTGCATTACTCCTGGGCTGCCATCTGGCCCTGCTTTAGGTTTCAGATAAAAGGTAACCCTGGCTGTTATGAAAGGACGTTCTGCCAAAGGATGCAGGGAGGTGTGCTAGGAGTGGAGTCAGGGAGATTAGGCAGCGGTTTCAACGGAAGCCTTTACATTACAGTGTGACTTAATGTAGAAAGAAACATTTGGTTTTGGGGCTTTTTCCAAAGATGGCGGGAAAAAAAATAATCACAGGGGCCAGCTAGCCCTGAGATGCAGTGGCAGTGTACTGCAGTTCAGTCAGCTACTGACTGCACCACCAGGCTGGGCCAAAATACTCATTTAAAATCAGCAAATTGTACAACTAGAAGGGGTATAAAGGATTTCTAGTCCAGTATTTACCATCTTTTTAAAATTTCCATATTATACCTCTATGGAGCTTTTGTTTTTTAGACAGTGAGGATTTCCCCAGTGAAATTTTTATGCCATAGACATACTATATATCTCTTTTTGTATTATGGCCCTTGGGAGGGCCACAAACCACTTTACTATTTAAGATTCCCTTACTCCAAACCCAGTTATCCATTTTAGGAGTATACTTCCACTCCTGAGAATGTGTTTGCTAGTATAACCTTCCTTTTTATAGATGAAGCCCAAGGAAATTGAATGACGTTTGCAGATACTCAGATGATTATATTTAACAATGATTTTTTTAAAGAGATTTTTGCTATAGGGCGCAAGTGCTCATTGGAGAGAGAGACAGAAAGCGAGAAATCACCCCCCCCCCCCCCCCCCCCGGGGGGGATGGCCATGCACGCAATCCCTTCTCCTCCATTCTCCTCAGGATTTTGGGCACACATGCATATGTAAGTTTTAAGTCTCCCAGTTAGAGACTTGAACCGTGGTCAACTACATGGGAATCCAGTGATGTAACCATTACACCCTCTGCTGGTCTCATGATATTTTTATAATTTATTTATATTTATTTAGATCCAGCAGTTAAAACTGCAGAGTTTATCATCTTGGAGCTAATTACTTCTCTCTTTTACTTGTATAAACTATGAAAACCTTCAAGACACTTAATTTATATGATTGGGAAAGTTTGTATAACAAATTGGGTATTATTTATTTGCTAACTGTTTCAAGGGTTAGGAAGTGAAATGTATTAGGTATATGAATGAAAGATACGAAAGGAAGTGCATATTAAGTTTTCTGTGATCTTCTGGGTACGGAGCAATTGCATCAAAGCTGGTAGTAACTTTCCATAGGTGGATGAGGAAAAGACTTGTTTTTAGGAGTGCTTCGACATCCTTCTGGTGGGTAGCATTTAAGCTGCTCTGGTAAGCAACAGCTATTACTAGGTCTTGTTCATTCCCTTGTTTTTTAGAAGGCTAAGAACCTCTGGTGTTCTGAAATTCATAAGAATGGAGAGTCGGTTATACACAGAATTGTGTATGAGTGTTTTGTGGGAGATTAAAATGACTTATTAACGTTGATAACCATTACTAACCTGGTGCTTTTTTTAAAAAAAAAATGTCAGTTTTATATTTTTGATATTTTTTTTTTGGAGAGGTTTTTGCTATAGGGTGCGTGCGCTCTCCAGAAAGACAGAGAGAGACAGAGAGATAGAAAGCGAGAAATCACCCCCCAGGGGGGATGGCCACGCTGCAGTCCCTTCTCATCAATTCTCCTCTCGGGATCTTGGGCATGTACGCACATGCGCCTGGTGTGAGTTTAAGCCACTGGGTTCGGGACTTGAACTGCGGTCGACTACATGGGAGTTCAGCTGGTCCCAATTTTTGAAATTTTAAGGGAATGTAATGAACTGTTTTTGTTTTAGGTGTTTATTCACAATCCTCATACACGGAGCCAGCATTTCAGTGCATCCAGGGTCTCCCAGAGCCCCTTGGAGTCTGACGTTTCTCTTCTCAACATTAACCAGGCGGTCAGCTGCCTGACTGCAGGAGTACTGAACCCTGAGCTTGGCTATGATGCTCTGTTAGTGGGCACACAGACTAATCTTTTGGCTTATGATGTCTACAATAATTCAGATTTGTTCTACCGAGAGGTAAGTGTAATCCTTTATAACCATAAAATTCCCGTTACTCTTAATGTCCATTGGTTTTTTAATGCTTAAAAGAGATTAAGCATTTGTTTTGGTTTGTTTATTATGTGATTGTTACAACATTGTTAAATGATGGAGATTTTGCCATTTGCATCTGCTTTATGTACTTGGAACTTACTTATTTGGTCATGGTTGGTAACCACCTGCTGACATTCCATCCCGTCTCTATGAGGTCTGTCTGCAATACCACCATCTGTCAGGATCTCCTAGTGGGAATTCAGCCAAGAGCTGAGAAGCCAGTAAGCAGGTTTCCTGGTAGCCTTGCATTAAAGTTTAGTGCAAAATTTCTAAGAGAAGCCCTTACTGTAACCTGCAACTTTATGAAAGTATTGCATATTTATTACAGAAAAGATAGAGAGGTAAAAAGAAAAAATATCTATAATTTATTAACCTAGAGGTAAGACTTAACTCTTGAATTTCTTTATCTAGATTTTTTCAGTAAGTATATATGAGTTTAGTCTTTTTTTTTTTTAATGAAATGGGCATATACTATATACATGTAGCTGTTTATATATTTTTTTCCTATAACAGCTTTGTTAAGATATAATTCACAGGCGCCAGCAGGTTGCATGGTGGTTAAGGTGCTGGTTTCCCACATGGCTGACCGTGTTTCGAGTCTTGGACCTGATGGTTTGCTTTCTTACTTTCTCTCTCTCTTTGGTGAACACACATGCCCTATAGCAAAATAAAAATAAAAGTAATAATAAAATTGGGGCGAGCAGGTGGTGTGGTGGTTAAGGCACTAGACTCTCACCCAGCCAACCATGATTTGAGTCTGGACCTGGTGACTGACTTTCTCACTTTCCCTCTTTCTCTCTCTGGTCAAATTAAAAAACAAATAACAATATAATTAAATAAATAATTCATTAACAAAGATAAATAGATCAAATAATTCTTTAAAAACATAGAATCTACATATCATACAATTCACCTATTTAAAGGATAGAGTTCAGTGGTTTTTAGTTTATTCAGAGTTGTGTAATCACTGCAGTCAATTTTAAACATTTTTCTTACCCCAGAAAAGAAACCCAGTACCCGCTAGTAATCACTCCCCATTTTCCCTTAACCTTCGAAACCTTAGGCAGCCAGTATGCTACTTGCCGTTTCTATATAATCACATATTCTAGGCATTTCATAAATATGGAATCATATGTAGTCATGTGGCTGTCCTCTCTTTCTTAGCATTAATATCTTCAAGGCTGATCTGTGCTACAGTGTGTATCAGTACTTCATTGCTTTGCCTTTTTTTTTTTTTTTTTAAGGCAGGTTCTTGGTTATATCACAGTCCTCCTGCCTTAGCCTCTCAAGGAGCCAGGGTCGCAGGCATGTGCCACCATACCTGGCACTCTGAGACAGGATCTTCCCGGGTTGCCTAGATAACCTCAAGCTCATGATTCCCCTGCCTCATCTTTTGGAGTCTCTGAGATTACAGGTGCCTGTCACTTCACCAGACTGGTCACTTACGGTTTTTAATTTCTTTTCTTTTCTTTATTCTTATTTTTTTCATAGTGACATGTATTCACCAGAAAGAGGGAAAGTGAGAAATCATCCTCGGGGGGGGGGGGGGGGGGGGGAGATAGCATACCTCAATCCCCTTTCCTCCAGTCTCCTCCTGGGATTTTTGGTGCACACACACATGTTCTCAACATGTTTTTCAAGCTGCCAGGTCTGGGACTTGAACCACAGTCAGCTGTAGAGGAGTCCAGTGCCTTAACCAACACACTACCTGCTGGCTCCTGTACTTTTAATTTCTTATGAAGTGTAATCTTTCCTTTTTAGCCAAGTTTTTCTTTTTGTTAGAGGTATTTTTTGCTATAGGGTGTGTGTGCTCGCTGTAGAGACAGACAGTGAGAAGTCACCCCCTCATGGGGAATGCCATGCTGCAATCCCTTCTCCTCCTAGGATTTTGGGCACCCACACACATGCATCCGGTGTGAGTTTTAACTGCTGGGTCCAGGACTCAAACTGTGGTCAACTACATGGGAATCCAGTGATGTAACCATTACACCATCTGCTAGTCTTGCCAATCTTTTCTTTATGATTTTCCTACTTATAGATTATATTATTGGGTCATTGGAAAAGTCATGACATATATTTGCATAGAAAAACAGAAAAAAATACATCATGACTTTTCCTACAACCTAGTAGTAAGAATTATTTTCCTATACAATAAACCATTAGTGTTTAAAAGGATGTCCTTAAATCTTCCAAAAATAAATTAGGCTGTTATAATTTATTCTAGAAGTCTGAGATATTTATTATTTTTCAAAGTGTTTATCACTTTCATTAGGAAGAGAAAGACAGATACCCTCAATAGGGTCTTGCCACTCTGTGATCTTCCCCCAGTCTCCCAGTGGCTAGGATCACGGGCATGTGTGGACAGGCCAGCATATTCAGGCCCACTTAGGATCCAAACCCAGGCCTCCCATGCGGCTCCAGTATTGCGTAGTGGTACCCTACCACCTGTGCCACTGTGGCTGGGCCAGTCTGAGATATTCATTAATTCTGGATGTTGGATGCTATAAAATACTGTGTATATTTGTTTTATTATTCATTGTACTTTTTAGTAACTTTAAAATGAAAATGAGTAGTAACAAGAGAACTGGGTAATAAGTATTAAAAATATTTCTGTTCAGAGTGGTTCAAATGAATGACAAGGTTTCCGTGTTTATAAAGGGAGTAGTCTTGATTCTCTGGAGAACTTGCCCTCTAGAACCTGGTCCTGAAGAGCCCTGGATTATCATAGCAGCTACCTATAATAGTTCAGCATGAGACCCACAGTTCTGAGTTACCCTGGATTTGTACTCATCCTTGCAGGGGCCATAGTGATGGGCCTCACAGGACAACCATGGACGTCCTCTTAGGAGACCATGTGGCTTCTCACAAATGATGACAGAGGCATCTGAGTGTTCAAATACATCTGGCGTACCTGCACATCACTGTTTCTGAGACTGCGTGCCTCTTTTTTCTTCTTAGGTAGCTGATGGGGCAAATGCAATTGTGCTGGGGACGCTAGGAGACATTCCTTCTCCTCTCGCAATTATTGGAGGAAATTGTGCTCTGCAGGGTTTTGATCATGAAGGAGATGATCTCTTTTGGACGGTATGAAGAAGAAAACATTCTTTTTGGTATTCTTAAGCATTTTCACTTTAAATGTTCTTTAATTTTTTTAACATTGACTATGCTGAATAATAAAAAACAAAAGATAACAATTTTTGTAATTCTGCATATTAAAAAGAGATATGAGTAATATGAATAACATCTGTTGGTAGTTGGTATACTTGTTCATGTAGCTAATATATTTGGATTACATTTTTAAAAAGGTGTCATAGTAATGATTTTTGGTTTTATTTTCAGGTTACTGGAGACAATGTTCATTCTTTGGCCTTGTGTGACTTTGACGGTGATGGGAAGAAAGAGGTATCGGAGGGAGGCGTTACCTCTCTTGTGTGTTCAGCTGAATGTATTTTTTTTTAATAAAATGATATTAATGTTGAGAGAAATATTAGCTTTTCATGTGTGTTGCCTAAATGATGAGTTAACTATTTTATTAAAAAAAAAAAATCAAAGCATAGCACATGTCCATGCATGTGAGCATGAGAGAGACAGAGAGACAGGAACACCTCCCACGGGGTCTGGCCGTGCTGGGATCTGCTTCTTCCAATCCTCTAGCCCATTGGTTCTGTGCACCCATGCATGTGCCCAAGGTGTTTTCAGCAAGTCCATTACCTTTGTACCATGAAGCCAGCCCATGGTGAGCTAACTGGCCTCACTTGTCTTCCCCTCTCTTGCGAGTAATAAACCACTTGTGTTTGTCTAAAAGAAAGATAAAGGCCATGGCATCTCAAAGGTACATAAGGGACAAAAGGGTAGAACAGTTGATGGGACCTCAGTCATACTCAGTCATATGAATTGGTCCTGAGGCCTTGAAACCATATTAGTAAGTAGTTTTCAATCTTGACCAACCTTTTGAGAAATCAGAAGTTTTTAGGAGTTGTTTCTTTGCCTTTAGAATTATTCTTTTTTTTTTTTTTTTTTCTTTTTTTGGAGAGGTTTTTGCTATAGGGCACATGCGCTCACCAGACAGACAGAGAGAGACAGAGAGATAGAAAGCGAGAAATCACCCCCCAGGGGGGATGGCCACGCCACAATCCCTTCTCCTCCATTCTCCTCCTGGGATCTTGGGCACGCATGCACACGCGCCCGGCGTGAGTTTAAGCCACCGGGTCCGGGACTCGAACCGCGGTCGACTACGTGGGAGTCCAGCGACATAGCCATTACGCTAACTGCTGGTCCCTAGAATTATTCTTGTGGTTACTCTAGAAATTGAGTCTTTGAGAAAGTAATGACACATTTTTGTTTAGAAAAACATAGAAAAATATGTCATGACTTTCCCGACTACCTGTAGTAGCTTTTTGAGTAGTCAGTAGTGTGAAGTGCACTAACTTACCTTCTCTTGTCGATGGATACTGGAACTCTGTGTTTGAACCAGGGCTTCCATCTACTGACAGAGAAGTTGCTGAGCCAGGGAGCATTTCCAAGTGCTCTGTGAAAGAATGTGCTCTGGCAAGACGTGCAGCTCAACTGGCAGAACGGAAAGTGTAATAACCACTGCTCTTTGCTGACTGGATCTGTTGGCCCTCCCAGTAGAGGGAACCTTTCTGAGCATCAGAGTATTGGGGGATTGGAATGCTTAGGTGGCAGTAGCAGCATGCAAAAAGTATTGTGCAGTTTTTTGTTTCGTTTATGGAAAGTTTGCTGTGTTCACTGAATAAACTAAATGTGTTTTATTTTCTCCCTTTCAGCTTCTTGTTGGATCTGAGGATTTTGACATCCGAGTTTTTAAAGAAGATGAGATTGTAGCAGAAATGACAGAAACAGAGGTAAAAAAAAAATGCCACCTCAGAATTTTGGTCACTTATGGCGAGATAGATTGGCATGGTCAAATGTAACTTCAAGGGACCAGCAGGTGGTATGGTGGTTAAGGTGCTGGACTCTTACATGGCCCACTGTGGTTTGAGTTCCAGACCTGGAGGCTTGAAGCTCACACTGGGCACGTGTGTGTACATGCCCAGAATATTTCAAGAGGAAAATAGAGAAGGGATTGTGGTGTGGCCATCCTTTGGGGGGTGATTTTTCACTTTTTCTCTCTCTGTCTCTCTGGCAAGCACGTACACCCTATACTAAAACAAACAAACAAATGAAAAAAAAAAAAAAAAACAACCTTTAAATGAGAGGCTGGGACATCTCACAACCAGATGGTTTCAGGATAAAAAACTGGCTGGGGGGAGGGTTGAACAGAGCCGTATGTTACAGGAGAAGAAGCATTTAAAAGTTCTGTATTAAGACATATTTCAAAAAGACAGATTAGTTAGAGAAAAAATGATTGAATATGATTTATTACATAAAAGCATTTCTTTTAATGAGTTAATAACTTAAAAAAACTTTTTTTTCTTTATTCATGATATCTATGTGACAGAGAGAAAGATATGAACACCCTGCATGGGGTCTGGTCACACTGTGATCTTACTCCAGTCCTTCCGTTCATCAGATCTTGGGCACTTGGGTGCATGCCCGTGTGTTTTAGGCTGACCAGGCTGGAGATTCAAACCGTGGCCACCATGTGGGATCCAGCTTCTCTCTTTTTTTTTTTTTTTTTTTTTGGAGAGGTTTCTTTTGCTATAGGGCGTGTGCGCTCGCCAGATAGACAGAGAGAGACGTAGAGACAGAAAGCGAGAAATCACCCCCCAGGGGGGATGGTCACGCTGCAATCCCTTCTCCTCCATTCTCCTCTTGGGATCTTGGGCACGCACGCACACGTGCCGGCATGAGTTTTAAGCCACCGGGTCCGGGACGCGAACCACGGTCGACTACGTGGGAGTCCAGGGACATAGCCATTATGCTAACTGCTGGTTCCCATGGGATCCAGTTTCTCTTGAACAGCACATTTCCACTGGGCCATGCAGCTGGCCCAAGTTAATACATGTTAATACTGCCACTACTAATAGTACCTGTTATATGCTAGGTATTATTCTAAGGGTTTTACATAAAGGAACTCTTTGAATCCATATAGCAATCCTATTAGAGAGGTATTAGTGTTATTCCCATAGAGGAGGAAATGGTTGTTAAATTTTTTGTTACAATGTTTGTGCAAGGTCATAGTTATTAGTGGCATGGTCAGGATTTGTACTTTGTGCCTCTTCTTCCTGTCCATCATTATGTGCATTCAAAGTAAATAAATAAGATTTTTATGCTTTTTTTCTCATCGTGCAAGTTAAGTATTTCTTAGTCACATTTTTTTATAGGCATACTCAAAAAGTAGATGTTAGAGAAGTTGGCTAGTTTCTTTGTGATTGGAATTTCTCATGCACTAGAATTTGGGATGTTCTTAAAGAATTTGAGCTTCATTTTAAAAATGAAGTTAAAATACTTATGACTATATCTTTTGTAATTTTGACAGTCTTTGGGTATTTATTTGCTGCTAAAGTTTTCTAGGATTGGGCAAGACTGAAACAGGAAAGAGACTCAGTATATTGTGAATTAAAGAATAAGAAGGGGTTGAGGGAGCAATGGCTTGTGAATATTATCAGGGGACAGAAGGAAGACAGAAGAGAGTTTTAGAGACAAAGGAAGCTCCTAAAGGAGCCAGTGAGAGCTGGACAGTGGCATGGTGGTTAAGGCATTAGACTCCCACGTGGCTGACTGTGGTTTGAGCCGGACCTGGTTTCTCCATGATTTCTCACTTTCTCTCTTGGATCAAATAATAATAATAATAATAATAATAATAAAATTATGTGAAAGAATTTTTTTTAAAAAAAGTGCCCAGGATAGACCAGCAGTTGGTGTAATGACTGTCCCAGGATTCCTATGTAGCCAACCATGGTTTGAGTCCTGGACCCGGTGGCTTAAACTCACACCGGGTGCATGTGCGTGTGTGCCCAAGATCCTGAGAGGAGAATGGAGAAGAAGGGGTTGTACCGTGGCCATCCCCCCTTGGGGTGATTTCTCGCTTTCTGTCTCTTGGTCTTTCTCTGTCTTTCTGGTGAGTGCATGCACCTTGTAGCAAAAACCTCAAAAAAATAAAATAAAATAAAAACATAAGGGCCCAGGGAGTCTGGAGCTAAATTTTTGAACTTTATAAAATTGCTCATTTGTGGGGCCATTTTCCTGTGCTCTTGATTTGCTTTTGCTCCTGGCTCAAATTTCTTTTCCCAGATCAGCAAAATCACAATTCAGTTGGTAGTTGAACAATACTGAGTATTGTCAGAAAAATGCGTTAAGCTACATAATTCTGGGATTCTGCATAGCACTTTGTATTCAGAGTTAAGTGAAGTGGGTGGTTTTGTAGAAAAGCTGTAGGTGTAAAGGAAATTACATAACTATTCTCTGCCTTATACAATTTATTTTTTAATATATTAGTCAGAATTAGAAAGTAGACTTGTAGGATCATAGATATCATTAAGCTTTGATTTTAACTTTAACATATAATTTTGTTCAGTAACTGAAATTTCATCCTTTTAAGGATGTTAAATCTTCAGACAATCCTATAACTATTTCTGTGTAAGATATACATTCTGTATATTATTACATACTTTACAAACTCATGTGCTTGGGTTTTTATTTTTCAAAGGATTCTGCTCTCTTTCTTTTACCTCTAGTGAATAATAAATTATGTCACAGAAAGAAAAGTATGCACATAAAAGTTAGATATTCAATTGTGGATTATTGTAAGTCTTAAAAATTTAGGTGGCAGGACTTTTACGTTAATGACACTGAGATAATCATTAAAACCTTTGGGTTTGAGGCAAGCAGGTGGCATTCTGGTTAAGGTGCTGTACTCTCACATGGCTGATCGCGGTTCGAGTCCTGGACTTGGTGGCTTGAAACTCATGCTGGCACGTGTGTGTATATACCCAAAAACCCAAGAGGAGAGTGGAGGAGAAGAGATTGCAGCATGGCCATCCCCCTGGAGGGGTGATTTCTCACTTTCTGTTTCTCTGTGTCTCTCTGGCGAGTGCACACGCCCTATAGCCAAAAATCCGTCTCTCCGATAGGGTTGGTGTGGGTAACATCTAGTTTACATAGTCTTGATCTTGTGTTCTTAGCTTATTTCATCAATTCCTCAGATTCATTGTGTGTTTTTCTACATAATTTTCTGAAACTTGCCACAGAAGTTTGACCTAAAACACCAAACTTTGTGAGTTTATTTAAAACTAATTACCCTGGGAACCAGCAGTTAGCGTAATGGCTATGTTGCTGGACTCCCACGTAGTTGACTGCAGTTCACGTCCCGGACCCGGTGGCTTAAAACTCACGCCGGACACGTGTGCGTGCGTGCCCAAGATCCTGAGAGGAGAATGGAGGAGAAGGGATTGTGGCGTGACCATCCCCCCTGAGGGGTGATTTCTCGCTTTCTGTCTCTCTGTCTCTCTCTGTCTGGCTGGCGAGTGCACTCGCCCTATAGCAAAAACCTCTCAAAAAAAACTAATTACCCAACTCTTAGATGAGCTGTATCATAGAGAAGAGGAATACGTGTCATACTAATGAACTGAAAGTGCATTTAAATCTAATTTTAACATGGTTACAGCAATGTATGCAGTCTTATAAAGCATTACTTCATGTTATATTGAGCCTTGATATAGAGATGTTGTATTTTTATGTATTATTTTTGCAGATAGTCACTTCTCTTTGCCCCATGTATGGCAGTCGATTTGGTTATGCCCTTTCCAATGGCACAGTTGGAGTTTATGACAAAATTGCCCGATACTGGAGAATTAAGGTTAGTATGATTCAGCCTCTGATATTCAGGGATTTTATACTTATTGAAAGACTTTTATACTAATTATCGGAATTCTTTTCCAGTCCAAAAATCATGCCATGAGCATTCATGCTTATGATCTTAATTCTGATGGAGTGCATGAACTGATAACTGGTTGGTCCAATGGAAAGGTAAGTTTAAAGAGCAGAGTTCTGATATAATTCAAAGTAATAATTAAGGTATATTGTCTGTATGACTTGGATAGAACAGTAACGTTGGAGTATAAACTTGAGTTCCTTAGCTGCAAAATCTTTCCACCTTATTTCCTCCTCTATAGTTTCAAGTACTACAGAATGACTATGAGGCCTTTCAGTCTTTTTTTTTTTTTTTTCTTTTTTTTTTTTTTGAGGTCTTTCAGTCTTAAAAGTCTTATTTTTGGGGAAAATCTCCAGGGAGATCCTTTCTAAACCCTTTCCTTTGGGGCTGAGAATCCATCAGTCAGATTGACTCTAGGCCTGAGGGAAAAAAAATTTTTTTAATAACCTAATAATGAACTGTTTGAATAGTTCTTTTCTAATAGATCTTCATAACTTACTGAAAACTTAGACTTAATGGAAAGACTCATATTAACATACAATTTTCCCAGCTGTAACTTCAGAATAAAGTCCTTTTGCTGTCTTTCTTTTTTTAACTTCAAGTCAGAATTTTCTCCAGCCTTTTGGCAAGTCAGGATTGTCTTGTTAGAAACTACCTAAGTAGCTGCCAGATCTCCATGGATACCAGATGCCCTAGCTTTCTTGTCTGTCAGTGTTGGATTGCTTGTAGGGGATCTGCTAATTCTTGTCTTTTCTTCTTTTGATTTTTCTTTACTTTTGCCAACTACCTTATAGCCTTCCTTTGGTGTTATGTAAAGAACAGAAACTGTTTTAACAAGCTGTTAGACTGGTTCCTGCTTTTCCACTTTTTATAGTTGCTTATTAAGAAATTTGAAAGTCAGGGCCAGCCGGTGGCATAGTGGTTAAGGCACTGGAGTACAGCATGGCCCATGGAGGTTTGAATCCTGGACCTGGAGACTTGAAAATCACACCGGACATGTGTATGTGTGTGCCCAAAATCCTGAGAGGAGAATAGAGGAGAAGAGATTGCAGTGTGGCCACTTGCCCTCCTTCCCCCCAACCCCCGATGATTTCTCTTTCTCCCTGTCTCTCTCTCTCTCTCTCTCTCTCTCTCTCTCTCTCTGGTGAGTGCATGTGCCCTATAGCAAAAACCTCTCCAATAAATAAATAAATAAATAAATAGAAATTAGAAAGTCCATAAAATGGTCGATCAGGCTACTACAGCCATAGATTGGGTGGCTTATATGCAAAAGGAAATTTATTTCTTACAGTTCTGGAGGCTGGGAAGTCCAAGATCAAGGCACTAGCAAATTCAGAAATTCGGTGTCTGGTAAGGACTTGCTTTTTTATAGGCAGTTATAATCCAATTGTAATCTCATATGGCAGAAGGGGTGAGGATCTCTTTGGGGCCTCTTTTATCTTTACTTATGTATTTATTTAGAGGTTTTAGCCTTAGGGCTCATATGTTCATTTGGGGGAAGAGAGAGAGAGAGACAGTGAAAGGAAAAGTGAAAAATCACCTTCTAGGAGTGATGGCCATGCTGCAATGCCTTCTCTGTTCTCATCCTGGGATCTTGGGCATGGAAGCACATGCAGCCAGCATAAGTTTCATACCACTGGGTCTGGGACTTGAACCATGGTTGGCCATGTGGAAATCCAGCGACATAGCCACTATGCTATTTGTTGGCCTCCAGGGCCTCTTTTATAAGAGCATTAACCCCTTTCATGAGGGCAGAGCCCTCCCAAAGGCTTTACTTCCTAATACCATTACCTTGGGAATTAGGATTTCAACATGTAAGTTTTTTGGGGGACATAAACATTCAGACCATAGCAGTGGACCATATTTTGGGGCAATTTAAATGATTATGACTGATTCAAGAATTAGAAAACTATTCATTTAATAAATTATTGAAAGTGGGACCAGCAGTTGGCATAATGGCTATGTTGCTGGACTCCCATGTAATCGACCACAGTTCGAGTCCCAGACTCAGTGGCTTAAACTCCCACCGGGCGTGTGAGCAT
Source organism: Tupaia tana (assembly GCA_026018925.1). Lineage (NCBI taxonomy): Eukaryota > Metazoa > Chordata > Mammalia > Scandentia > Tupaiidae > Tupaia > Tupaia tana. Next base: position 30,303,726 of record JAKSZU010000018.1, read on the forward strand.
GCGTGCCTAAGATCCCGAGAGGAGACTGGAGGAGAAGGAATTGTTGTGTGGCCATCCCCCCAGGGGGTGATTTCTCGCTTTCTGTCTCTCTGTCTGTCTCTGTCTTTCTGGCAAGTGCACACATGCTATAGCAAAAACTTCCCCCCCCCAAAAAAAAAAGAAATTATTAAAAGTTACCTCCAGGACCAACAGGTAGCATGGTGGTTAAGGTGCTGGATCCTGTATAGCTGACTTTGTGGTTAAAGTCCCAGGCCCAGCAGCTTGAAAAACACACTGAATACATGTGCATGCATGTCCAGAATCCCAGAGGAGAATGGAGGAGAAGGGATTGAGGCATGGCTATTCCCCCTGGGGGGTGTTTTCTCACATTCTGTCATGAGAGATCACCTCCCAGGGGGTTGGCCATACTTCAGTCCCTTCTCCTTCTTTTTCCTGTCAGGACTCTGGGCATGCATGCAGATGCACCTGGTGTGAATTTCAAGCCTCCAGGTCTGGGACTCAGATTGGAGGTTGTCCACATGCAAGTCCAGCACCTTAGCCACTATGTCATGTGCTGGCCCCTTATTATTATTATTTTTTAATTTTTTATACAGCACATGCATTCACCCAAGAGACACAGAGAGAGGTAGAGAGGGAAAGTGGTAAAGCAAGCCACAGGTCTGGGACTCAAACTGTGGTCAGCTGTGTAGGAGTCCAGCACCTTAATCACCATACCACCTGCTGGCCCTCTCTAAGGGATCTTAATAGTCCTATGTGGAAGAAGGAACTCTTGACAGTTTTTTTTTTCTTTGCTTTAGGTTACATATGTTTGCCAAAGAGAGACAGAAAGAACAAGAGAGAGAGAGAGGGAAAGTGAGAAATCATCCCCCCAGAGGGGATGGCCATGCTGCTGTCCCTTCTCCTCCTTTCTCCTTTTGTGATTTTAGGCACACATGCACATGCACCTGGTGTGTTTTTCAAGCCTCTGGGTCTGGGACTTGAACCATGCTGTCAGCATGTGGGATGCAGATGCCTTAACCTCTGCATCACCTGCTGGCCCAACAGGATTGTTATAAAAGGTTGTATTGCACTGATTTTGCATTTTTCAAATTTTAGATATAAATATGCATTTATATTTGATATAAATTAACATTGTGTACCTCTGTGTGTTTTGTCCTGTTTTCAGTGCTTTACATATAGCTCCTTTAGGCTTTGTTAGAGCCCTTTAGGGTATAGACAGTTAGTTACTATTTTCCCATGTTCTACTTGTTGATAATCAGATGAGAATGCCAAGTACAGAATGGTTTGGAAACTTGCCCTGAATTCCAAAGACAGTGCAATAGTGCTGGAGTCTGAACCTGGACGGTTTGACAGAGCCTGGGGCCTCTTTGTGCAGTGCTGTGTATACTGTGCTGTAGGGCCTGCCTCTCCGCAGACTCATTTCTTCAAATGAAACACCATGCGAAGGCCAGTGTATAAAACCACTTTTATTAGGAACAAGGAAGCCTAGCTGGTTGAGGCTCTCATGGCCCCTGTTGACTCTGGTGGTCATAACTCTCTCCTACAGAATTGCAGGGATTCATGCAGTACTCTTGAAAAACGCTAAACTAAATAACCTTTAAAGCTAATTTTTATTTCTAAGTATTTTTTATTTTTTTGGAAAAACCTGTAACTTGAGAAACACTCTTAAGTTCTTATTTTATTTTTAGATCGACGCACGAAGTGACCGAACTGGGGAAGTCATCTTTAAAGACAACTTTTCTTCTGCAGTTGCTGGTGTGGTGGAGGGAGATTACCGGATGGATGGCCACATACAGTTAATCTGCTGCTCAGTGGATGGGGAAAGTAAATT